>OZ025302.1:156117468-158517468 GCA_964019185.1 Maratus speculifer | reverse complement strand
CTATGACCACGGAAAGTAATTTGTCTTGCTGGGATCGGGTTATAGTTCTCTGGAATATTTTTATCGGTTTCAGATTTTGTTCGGGTGATATTTCGAGTTTTTTTTAAAGAAAATATTTAGGTTCTGGTCAGTTTCATGCCCACTAAAATTATTTTTCCTTGTTTAAATCGGGTTATGTTTCATTTGAACATTTCTACGGGATTGAGATTTGGTTCGGGCCAGTTATCAAATCCATAGTTTTTTTTTTTATTTATTTATTTATTTTTTCAAACAGAATTTTTAAATTCGGATCGGGTTTAGACTCACGGAAATTTTGTCTATCACGGATCGGAGTGTGGTCTGTTTTTTTCTGGTTGGGATTGGGTTATTTGTTAATTAGTCTAAACATTAAGGTTATAATCAGTTTTACTACTATTTTCTTTTTATGGCTATTTGTGATAAATAATTTATTTTGCTTTTTGATAATTTATTATGGTGTATGAATCGTTTGCGGATTCAAACAATTGTACGCAAAACAGCTATTTTATTTTTGTTTTAAAAATAAATTAAAGCCATAATACAATTTTTAATTCAATAGAATACGTTTAAATTTTATCAATGATAAAAAAAAAAAAACTCCTAGAAAACTGTACATTAAGTCCAAATAAGCACCAATAAAACCATTGACATGCCGATCAATTCAAACTGGTTTAAACCCGTATTTCTTTGTTTTTATTTTTTACCTTTTAAACTGTTATTGAATAGATGACTAAAATTTCGTTTAAAAAATAACGTTTTGTGCCATTATCGGCTGTAATACACAATCGGAATGCATAAAAGATACAAATATATCAATGATAGGCAAGAATTATTTGATTATTTTTATCATATGACTTTGATATATCAATATAGAAGCATCATTTAAGATTTTGCTTGAAAAGTTAACATTCTTTCGTTAATGTCTTAAAATCGTCTGCACTCTGAAATCTAGATTTTAGATTAATTCGCGTTTGTAATGACCGAAAGATGGCGTTGTAATAGACCTGATAATCGTTTGTTTACGTTTGTTTGTTTACGTTCCATGCTGTAGCACTGTAGCATAGAACCAGTTTAAAGAGCTATTTAAAGTGCAGTTTTTTATCTTTTTTATTTAATTATGGGAGATAAATTACAAATATCGACAATTTTAGAATTTGTAGATGCTGGAAAATCTAGTAATTGCTTTAGAGAAGCTGAAGCATGAAAGCATTGTGTTGCTGTCATGCTATTTTGCCATGAGTAAGTCAAATGTATTTTTTTATATTATAGATCTAAACTTTGTGTATAAAATTTTGATTTTAGATAATTTTAATACAAAGAACCCAACGTTGCACGCGTTATAGAACTGTTTATTTATTTATCGGCCTTTTAAACACTGATTTCATGCTCACGGTATCAGTTCTATTTCGTTTTTCAGACTTTGTCCGCGAGAGGGCGTCTATTTCATTTCAAACGCGAATATTTGTTACTTAAGTTTTCATGCATGATTTTAAAAGAATGTTTTCATCAAAATATTTTATATATTAACATAGAATTATTAATATATTGTTCAATCATAAACATTTTTCATCTACGTTATTAAAAATTTCTAAAAAAAAAGAAAACTTTTAGTAATACAATTTTTAGTTCAAATCAAATGTTTTCAATATTTTAATTTCATTTTGACATGTAATTATTTCTAATTTTCCGATTTCAATTATTTTAAAAGCAAACATTTTTTAAATAAATAATATAATAGAAAAAAGAGCTTTTTTAAAAAATTACTATTTCTTCGTAAAATATGCTTTAGCTGTAATCCATTTCTTTCAATTCGTCTTATTAATACAAAATCCCTTCCTCGTGCTTTTGTTTGGGACATTAAAATTTGAGCGATAAATTATTTCATATTGCAAACCTTTTTCGCGGTTTACTTCACCTCCTATCTTTTTCCTCCATGGCGTACAACAATTGAGATAAAAAATCATCATTTAAATTGACAGTTTGCCAGTCTATGAATTTTAAAGGTTTGTCCAAACTTTTTAAATTATTTTTGCGAAAATTTTATGCAACCAACCAACCATAAATAAATGAATGGAAATAAAGAAGAAAAAAAGCGATTTTTTATGAGAGTGAGCTTTGGAATTTAATCAGGGCCGTAACTATAAACTTGGGGGCCCCGGGGCAAAAACTCTGGGGGGGCCCCCAGGGAGGGCAAATTGAAACTTTGCCCCGGGCATAGTTTCTTTTCTCGCACACAGTTGTTTAAATGTACATAGTATGATAAGCCCAAAAATGACTAAAAAATGTAGAATTGGACAACTGTACTCGGCAGGCACTTGGCGGCGACGCCATTTTTGCCGATCCCACTGAAGTTAGCATAGGGAAGAAAATACGGACTTCTGATTGGATGAATACTTTAAAGAGGTTTTTATTTAGGTTCATTTTTGAGTATATGTAACTTAATCATGCTTTTCTGTTTAAAAACCTTTTGAAAGATGGATTGTGATAATTTTTTTTTCGATTTTATGTATTTATTAATAGACTAGTTGACCCATCCGGCATTGCCCGAAGCGAAAAACGTTTTGACACATTTACAAATTCATTTTTTAACAGAAAGTTATAAAATTTTAATGCCTGATTATGGAAGCGATTTCGAATTGAACTTTTTTTCCATTTTATGATAATTAAATTACTTATCGAGTTATAAGCTATTTCGATGACGCAATCACCCGTTTTCTCCTTTTCGACCGGTTTTTCTGCTTTCGTTGGGAAATATGCTCAAAAGTGTCAACTTTGAAGGCTTGTTATGAAAAATCCATTGTATTTTTTAAAAAACAAAACAATGAGTGCAACTAGACAGTTTCTGAATAACAACACCTGCTATTTTCATGCATTTCCGAACAAAAATAAATTAATGCATGTGTCTCAAAGTTGCCTTTTATGATTTAAGAACACTCTTAAGCAAACAATTAACACTTTAGATCTACAATTAGTCAAAATTAAGCATAGGATATGAATTATTCGTTAAATAATATTTTAAAGAAATGCATAAAAAAATGAGTAAATGCTTTAAAAAAGGCCTTTGGACCTCAATAAAAACATCAGGGTGTAGGTCTTGAAATAAGAGTCCAAAATTCAACTTTAAATTTATGCATTGAGAAGGTTTGATAATAAGTGGGTGAAATATGCATGGAGAACAAAAATTTCAAGGTGCCTGAGCCGAGACCATAGGGAGTCTAAGGCTTGTAAATGGAATGTAAGAACATGGGAATAACTAAGTGAAAAAATAATTCCAAAAATGAAGATTGGATTAAGAGAGGGCAGTTTAATAGCAATTTATGGTACAAAATCTTCAAGGAGCCAGGAACTTATTTCGCATGTAGTTGGGTATAAAATATTTTTTGTAGTTATTAAAGTAATGAAAGGACGCTAAAGCAATGTGAAAGAAAATTGCAAGCAATCCTGATCATTTTTAAAGAAATTGCACCAACGACCCCAAGAACGCGATTAATATTCAAAATTGGTGGTAGCTAGACTATGGCGGTTTCTTAGTAGCTGATGGATTTAAGAAGTTGTTTAAAAAAAAGGGAGTTAATTGAACCATTTTAAAGGGATTTATTATAAGGGCCCAAAAAGGACAACTGACAGTTAAAAAGAGATCCCTAACAGGAAAACAGGTTAAAATATCTTAGTTACTTAGTTCTTTAGATCTACAATTGGTCAAAATTAATCATAGGGTATGAATTATTCATTTTAATAATATTTTATCGAAATGCACAAATTGATTCGGAAAATGTTTAAAAAAAAGGTCCTAGCCGCGGATGAAAATATGAGAATCTTGTCCCTAAAAGAAGTGTCCAAGACTCAAATTAAAAAATTTTGCACTAAGAAGGGGATAAATTAAAAAAGTGAACTATGTTTGCCTCACAAAATGTTCAGGGACCCTAGACTGCACTGTAAAAAAAAATTTAAGAGGTTACTAAAAATTTCTTAGTAAATTTGTATTCCACAGAATTTTTTAGTAACCATTACAAACTTTTTTTTTTTTTTTTTGCTAGTGAAACAAGCATTTCTTTTGTAAACTGAACAAAAGAATTTTTTGTATAACTAACTTAAAAATTTTTAGTATGAGCCACCAAGCAAATTTTAGTAATAGCTCCAAAATTATTTTTAATAACCATTACTTGCGCCCGAAAGGCAGGAGCTTCCTTCGAGCTGCATCCAGACTTCTGAAGCGGAAGATTTTCGGCAAAACCGCAATAGAAGGCAGCACCAAACATTCCTACCCGCTTCGACAGGATTTTCATAATCCCTTTATTAACGAGACACTACATACATTCGGGGCGTATATGGCGGTGGCAAGTTTCGAACCCGGGACCTTTTAGCCTGGAGTCCATTACTATAACCACTATGCTATCAAGGCTACACCAACGGAGTTTTAGTAAGAGCTATTAAAAATATAAACTATTAACACTATTCATTGCTAATTTTTTTCTAGTAATTCTTACAGATTTTTTTGTAATCGACTAAGATTACTAAAAATTTTTTAGTAATTACAAGGATCACTAAAGTTTTTTTAGTAGATCGACCCTTTTTTTTTATAGTGTGAGCCCTATGATTCCACAGGAGGCCAAAGTGTCTTATATGGAATGTCAAAACATTAAAATATCTAAATGAATAAAGAATCCTAAAAATGAAGATCGGATTAAAAGGAAACAATTTATTAACAATTTATTATTACAAAAACTTCAACGGGCCCCAAGGGGCCAGGAATTTATTTTGCATGTAGTCGGGTATAAAGATATTTTTTGTAGTTATTAAAATGATGGAAAGACGCTATAACTATGTTAAATAAAATTGAAAGCAATTTGGTTCATGTTTAAAGAAGCTGCATCAAGGGCCTCAAGAAAGCAATTGACAAACAAAATTAATGATAGCTGAAGTCTGAGAAATTCTTTTGTCGTTCATGTAATAAGTAGAGAGAGGACATAAAAAATTGATAGAAAAAAAAAAGCTAATGAATTGGACCATTTTTAAGGGAGCTATAATATGGGGCCCTGTAGGGACCAACTGACAGTTAAAACCAGGACCCTAATATGAAACCATGTTAAAATATTTTAGTACATAGCGCTTTAGATCTTTAATTAGTCAAAATTAAGCATGTAGTAGGAACTATTCTTTGGAATAATATATTTTTTCAAATGTACCAATTGATTGGGCAAATGTTTATAAAGGGGCCCTAGGGTCCGAATAAAAACATCAGGTTTTCTGGATTGGTCCTGAAAGAAGAGTCCCAGGCAACTTTAAAGTTTTGCACTAAGAAAATCAGAAATATAGAAAGTGAAATATGTTTATTTCACAAAATTTTGAGGGGCCCTGGGCTGGACAATATGATTCTACAGGGGAACACAGTGTCTTGTATAGAATGTCAAAACATTAAAATATCTAAATGAATAAAGAATCTTAAAAATGAAGATCAGATTAAAAGGAAGCAATTTATTGATAATTTATTATTACAAAAATTTCAAGGGGGCCTGTACCGGGCCCCAAAGGGCCAGGAAATTATTTCGCATGCAGTTGGGTATAAAAATATTTGTGTAGTTATTAAAATAATGGGAAGACGCTAAAACTATGTTGAATAAAATTGAAAGCAATTTGGATCATTTTTAAAGAAGCTGCACCAAGGGCTCCAAGAAAGCGATTAATATTCATAAATAGTGGTAGCTGAAGTCTAAAAATTTTTTTTGTTGTTCATGTCGTAGTTTGAGGACCTAAAAAGTTATTAAAAAAAGCTAGTGAATCCGACCATTTTTAAGGGAGCTATGATAGAGGGCTCCATAGAGGCTAACTGGCAAATACAATCAGGGCCTTAACATGAAAACATATTAAAATGTTTTAGTACATAACGCTTTAGACCTTTAATTAGTCAAAATTAAGTATAGAGTATGAATTATTTGCAAGAATAATATTTTTTAAAATGCACCAATTGTTTGGGTAAGCGTTAAAAAAAGGGCCTCAGGGCCCGAATAAAAATATCAGGGTGTTGGTCCTGACATAAGAGTCCAAGATTCAGCTTTAAAAATTTGCACTAAGAAGGTGAGAAATTTAGGGAGTGAAAAATGTTTAGCGCACAAAAAAGATCAAGGGGCCCTGGGTCGGCCCTATGATTATCTAGGGGGCCCCAATGTCTTATATGGAATGTAAAAATTTGAAAATATCTAAATGGAACAGGTATCCCAAAAATGAAGATCGAAATTAATGGAAGCAATTTATTAACAATTTACTATCACAAAGACTAAAAGGGGCCCTAAAACGGGCCATAGGAGTCCAAGGTCATAACTGAAGAGTAAAAAGGCGAAAATATCAAAAAAGGAGAAAGGTACCTCAAAACGGAAAAGATTAGATAAAAGGAATCAAGCTATTAACAATTTGGCGCATAAAAATTGTAAGGGGCCCAGGGCCCTGGCCCTTAAAATATTAAAAGTCTGAGCCTCAGGTGCATCAGGACCTGTCTTGGACTATCTTCACCTAAAATTTCAGACTTCTATGTGCGGTAGATTTTGCTAACCATCGCAGTCACACACTCACATACACATATGCAGACATACACAAATAGAGCGTTTTGTTAACTTATTAGTATATATAAGAAGAAAGATTTTCTAGAATTTTTTAGATGCTTTTTATATTATTCAGTCGATTAGAAGTCCATATTTTCTTCCTTATACTAGCTTCGGTGGGATCAGCAAACATGCTGGCGCGACATGACTCATTCGACTCGACATTTTGCTGTCTGCTCCAGAACTCCTTTTGCATTGCAAATCGTAAGGAGTGTATTGACAGACAAGCAAAAACATCTATTCTAGCACTTTGATTTTTTTTTTATTACTAACTTTTAGGTATGTGCTGGACATTTTATAAGAACTTAAACTAGAAACTAAAATCAATAGTTTTTTTAACCATCAGTTTGGGGCCCCTCAGGCTTGGAGGCCCCGGGGCAGTGCCCCGGCTGCCCCGGCGGTAGTTACGGCCCTGAATTTAATTAATTACTCAGTTAATAAATAGAATTTTGAAATTCTGAGCATCAGGTGCATCAGGAGAGATATTGGGCTACTCTCAGAAAAATTTTGAGCTTCGTACGTACCGTAGTTTTCGCTAACTATCGCAGACACACACACACACAGAGCGATTTGTTATTTTATTAATATAGATGAAAACAATAGTTATTTACACATTTTATATATCTAAAATATTCTGAAATAAAGTAGCTTACTTACTTCAAAAGGTTTTTTTGGAACTCCAGCAATGCAAAACGGTATATGTATATGGGCTGAAATTTTATCAGCATGTTTTTGTTTATTGTGTGTGTTCCTGTAATCATTATCGAAAATAGAATTACGTAACGCAGATTGTACTTTTTTGTCTCTTACATTTAGGTGAGGACATAACTGATGCAAAAATATTGAATTATTAACCAAATACCAAAATATTATCGCATCAACATTTTATAATTGAACGATTTCGTACTATGAGCTTGAATACTAACGGTTGTTTAAACAAAGAGTTAATGCAGGTGCTGCTTGTTTTGTAATTGACACATAGGACAGGAAGTTCAGCGCCCAGTTGTCTAGGTGCCCAATGTTTACTTTGAAGAGAATAAAAAATATTTTATCTTTCTATTTTTCAGAAGCCAGTTAAAATCTCTAGCTGTTTTTTTTTTTAAATTTTTTTGCTTGAGGAATATTTAAGAGACAAAAATTTGTCAAAAATACGGGATTTCTTAATATAAGTTTTAATTCTTTCTAACGACAAACTTTAAAACAGTGTAACAACTTGATGTTACCCCTTATTTTTCGGACTTTTAAAAAATGAATACAATTGATTCAGGAAAAAAAAAAATAATAAAAAAACGAACGTATTATTTCTGAGAGAAATATACTCGTATATTGTAAAATATTCATATTATTTCGAGATAAAAATTCAAAGTAGTTGGATATTTTCAATTTTCATCCTATATTATATATATTTCTTAAGCACTTTTTTAAATCAATCCAAAATTACCTAAAAAGGTAAATAAAAATAGTTTCACATTTTTAATTATATATTTCTTAATAAGATAAAAAGAAAACACAATATTAGTTAGTAGGAAAAAATAAAACCATAATTATTTTCAATTAAAAGGTAAAATTTGTATAGAGTGGAAAACATCCAGATTTCGATATGGAAAAATCTATACTAATAAAATAACAAATCGCTCTGTCTGCGTGTGTGTGTGTGTGTGTGTGTGTGTGTGTGTGTGTGTGTGTGTGTCTGCGATGGCTAGCAAAATCTATGGGACGTACGAAGCTCAAAATTTTTATGAGAGTAGCCCAATATCTCTCCTGATGCACCTGAGCTTTAGAATTTCGAAATTCTATTTATTAACTGAGTAATTAATTAAATTCCAAAGATCACTCTTATAAAAAATCGCCTTTTTTCTTCTTTTTTTCCCTTCATTTAGTTATGGTTGGTTGGTTGCATAAAATTTTCGCATAAATAATTAAAAAAGCTGGAACAGACCTTTAAAATTCATAGACTGGCAAACTGTCAGTTTAAATGATGATTTTTTATCACAGCGGTTGTAAACCATGGAGGAAAAAGATAGGTGGTGGTGAAGTAAACCGAAAAAGGGTCGCAATATTAAACCATTTATCGCTCAAATTTTAATGTCCCAAACAAAAGCATGTGGAAGGGATTTTGTATTAAGACGAATTGAAAGGAATGAATTACAGCTGAAGCGTATTTTACGAAGTAATAGTAATTTTTTAAAATGGTCTTTTTTCTATTATATCATTTATTTTTAAAAAATGTTTGCTTTTAAAATAATTGGAATTGATATATTCGAAAAAATTAAATGTAAAAATAAAATTAAATAAAATATTGAAAACATTTGATTTGAACTAAAAATTGTATTACTAAAAGTTTTCTTTTTTTTTTTTTTTTTTTTCAGAACTTTTTAATACTTTATAACGTAGATGAAAAAATGTTTTTAATTTAACAATATATTAATAACTCTATGTCAATATATAAAATATAATTATGAAAACATTCTTTTAAATCATGCGCGAAAACTTAAATAACAAATATTAGTCTAAAATCTAGATTTCAGAGTGCAGACGATTTTAAGACATTAACGAAAGAATGTTAACTTTTCAAGCAAAATCTTAAATGATGCTTCTATATTGATATTTCAAAGTGACGGCTAGGTTACATTTATGTTATATTTAAGTTACGGTAGGGTAATGTTAAGTCGCAGACAGATTATGGTTATGGTACAAAAATTTACGGTTAGGAATTTGTCCACAGAGTCAACATTACGCATGCTTTGATAAAAATATACACTTTTGTTAAATGGCTCTGAAATTATAATACTATATACCAATCTTTTATCATCGCGTATCGATTTCATTCACGGTATAGTCGGATTTAAGAGTAATATAATTAGTTTGAAATTCAAAATATTTCACTTGGGATTTCTATGCGAAAAAAATAATTAGTTACGTGTTTTAACAGTGATTTTTACGGGTAAATATCAACACTTTAACACGAAACTAACGCAATCGTTGGATACATGTTCCCTCCCGTGTTTCTCCTTGCTCATTTTAAGTATTTTTAGATCTTAATATTAGTTGTTGTTTTTAAAACCGATTTTTCACAAAGTCAGCTGCGACGTATTTCAGACAATGCATTTCTGCATGCTTCCAGTTAATGATAAAATCATACAAATTTCAAGTTCGTTTAATATTGTTAATACGGACCCGGGCAACGCCGGGCGGGTCAGCTAGTATTAAATATTTGTATTTCAGTTTTGAATTTTCATCGGATACCATTTAAATTCCGTGATACATATTTCTGACTAAATTTAAAATTTAGATTTAAAAAAAAAAAAAAAAAAAAAAAAAAAAAAGGAGTTTTTTCACTTTAATCAGTATAGCTTAAAATTTCGAGACTAAACAAAAAACTTTCCTGTAGTAAATAAATACAGTAAAACCTCCATAACGGACACTCCCGAATAGCGGACACCTCTATTTAACGGACAGTTTTCAAATCCCCACTCCCAAAACTTAAATTTTTGTATGTTTAACCTCTGAATAACGGACATTCCGAATAGCGGACAGTAATTTTGGCAAAAAAAGAATGAAAAATTATTTTTTAACGAGGGAAAAAAATAAAACTCCTCTAAATTTATCAGGGCAATGTGTCACAAATTTTGTGATTACAGATAAATCTGGGGAAGAGCATGAGAAAATCCCCTCTCCCCCTACATCTATCTGTAATCACAACCCTCCCCCCTCCCTCGGGTGATTTGAGATTGCACGCTTTTTAAGAAGCAGTAAAATACAATAGAAAGTTATAAAACTTTTTTTTTTTTTTTTTTTAAGGAAAAAGATGATTTAAAAGGATTAAAACTACTGATAGAGTTAAAACTTCACATTGAAAAACAAATTACATGTAATCGCAAGTAAAAGCAAACTTTTGTTACAATTTTTTTTGTAAGAATGTAATAAACAAAGGCTAAAGGTATGCACAATTTTATTTCAGGTTTAATGCTTTAAAAATTATTTTAATTTCTTGTTAATCATATAATAGAGGTTTTAAGACATTTTAATATTCACTAATGAAACATTAAGCATTCATTAGTAATTTTTCTGCCTCTGTGGTTTTCCCAATAGCGGACACCTCCGAATAGCGGACGATTTCTGCGCTCCCAAGGTGTCCGTTATTTAGAGGTTTTACTGTACATGTGGATTTCGATATTTCGAAGTCAAAAGGCACAGAAAAAAAATCGGAATATTAAGGTTTTACTCAAAATACCACAGTTACAAATAACATTAACATTGCTACAATATGTACATAAATATTTTTTTTTTCGTCATATCGAGGTTTCCGAATACACAATATTTGACAAATCAAAATTTTTCTGAATAGTTTTATCAAAAAAAAAAAAAAATCCTATATATTGATAATTTATATTAATTAGTAAATTAAACTAATTAATAAATTACCAATTAGTTAAATTAATTAGTTCCGGTTAAGAATAAGTTTATGTTTTCTTCGTTATAAATTGTTTTTTCTTATTAGAAACAACAAGGGGAAATAAATCCGACTAAGGATAAAATTTTATAGGTCTTCTTCGATCTAACTTGTTTTTATTATTTAATTCAAAACTACAAAAATATTTCTCCAATTCATAAATATTTATAGATTAATACCTTTTTTTTCGGCTAAACATACTTTTTTTTCCGATCGAACAAGAAATTTTCCGACTGACTTTTCCGTTTTTCCAATTAATAAATTTTTATGGGTTAATACGTAATATTATTTTTTCCGACTAAACATGCCTTTTCTGATGGAACGGAAAAAATTCCGAATGATATTTTTTGTTTTTTCAATTTATAAGTTTTTATAGGTTAATACCATTTTTTTCCGATCGGACAAGAAATTTTCCGACTGATTTTTCCTTTTTTCCAATTTATAAGCTTTTAGAGGTTAATACGTAATACTGTTTCTTCCGAATAAACACGCCTTTTCCGATGGAACGGGAAATTTTCCGAATGATATTTTCGTTTTTCCAAATTAGAAGTTTTTATAGATTAATATCATTTTTTCCGATTGACTTTTCCGTTTTCCCAATTTATAAATTTTTATAGGTTAATACGTAATACTGTTTTTTCCGACTAAACATGCTTTTTTTCCGATGGAAACGGAAAATTTTCTGAATGATATTTTAGTTTTTCCAATTTATAAGTTTTTATAAGTTAATGTCATTTTTTCCAATCGAACAAGAGTTTTTCCGACTGATTTTTCCATTTTTCTAATTTATAAGTTTTTATAGGGTAATACATAATACTATTTTTTCCGACTTTCCGATTAAGCGGTATGCCTTTTCCGATTAAACGGTAAATTTTCCGAATGATATTCCCGTTTTTCCAGTTTATAAGTTTTTATAGGTTAATACTATTTTTTCCGACTAAAGATACTTTTTTCCGAGCGATCTGGTAATTTTCCGACTGATTTCTTCTGGGGGGGTGCTGCACCCCCCCAAACCCCCCCGGGATTTACGCCCCTGATAAGAACCTAAATTGATAACATTATCATAACAGATCTTTATTATTTTTTACTATTTACACGTACGATTAAAATTTAATTTTAACAATTTCTACAACTGAGTTTATAGTATTTTGTTAATTTGACGTTAAAATTGTTTGTTTAAGAGTTAGTTATTATAGTAAGAAATGCATTTTATATTGGTAAGTCTAATTTTGTAGGTTTATTATAAATCAATGAAACATTTCCTTTTTAAATATTTTCTTTCGTCGAAATTCGACGGGTTCTACCTTGTTTATATAATTACGAACATACCTAAAAACGAGAGAAAATCTATTAGACCATGAGCACGGCTGAAATTCCATAGTTAGTTAAAAGACGATTCACATGTTAAAACGCAATCCGTCTGCCAAGTCATATCCTGGTTGAAAACTTGATTTCAGAAGTTGACTCATAGGTTTATCGTTGTGTCTTCGTACACTCAAAAGTATGAAAACATGGAGGAGTGGGAGCAGGAAAACACAATGGTAAATCTACGAGTCAACCACTGAAATCGGATTTCCAAGTGTTTTCATCTGAAATATGACTTGGCAGACCGAGTGCGTTTTAATAGGCGAATTAAGTTTTAACTAATTCTGGAATTTCAGCCGTGAATTCGATGAGGTGATCCATTGTCTGTGCTGCCGCTTTCCGATCTATATCTGAGAAAAATATTTTGCTAACAAGGAAGGTCTCCATACGGGCATACTCCGAAAAATCTGAAAAAATTAAGAATGTTCTTTTCATGAGTTAACTTTTAAGATAAGACTTAACTGTAAGACTTAACTTTTTGGCGGAACCCCCGTACTCTGCCCGTAAAAAAAAAAAAAATGAAAATTTCGTTATTTGGCGAGTTATCGCCGGTTGGCGATGGAATACAGTTTGAAAAAATACTTTTTTATGTCAGATACGCTTTAAGGACAAAAAAGCTTCATGTTGAACTTTTTTAGGTAAATATAATTTAATTAACTTTAATTTTACCAGTTATAGTTTGTTTTAAGTGTAATTTCGTTATATCGATATTTATATGCATTGATATTCAAATTTAACCATCAAAATTTGCGATTTTAAACGAAATTCATAATTTATATTCATTAAAATTGTTTCAAACTCAAAGTCCAATTGAACATTGACAAGTCAATGTCGTTGCCATGGAAACATCTGGCTTTTAATTTTGAATACGCTTAAATGTAAGAAAATATTTTTTCAATATGAATTTTTTGTATATGAAAATATTTTTCCAGTGATAAGTTAAAAACTATAGCAACAAACAATATATATATAAATACAATACAAGGTGTATATATATGTATATAATATATTAAACTCTTTCATTGTTTCTGCTTAAATTCATTAAATACTATTTACACGCTTTCTAAAAATCTAGTAGTTTTCAGTTGCATTAAATCATTTGCTTTTAGCGAGGAAAGGTGCTGTTCGCCAAATCGCGTGATATTCACGCCAAATATTCGAAATATTTTTTTTTTCATAATTTTTATTGTGATTCCGCCACTAAATTTCACTGATCCTTTATTACATACATAAGTAGTTTAATTAGTATTTTTTTTTTTCAAAAGTTTCTGAATATGCCCAGTTTGGAGACCTTCCTAGTATGTTGGTTGATTAGTCAGGTCTGAAATTCTCCTGGCTAATGCTAAACCTGTGGGAA
The DNA here is from genome assembly GCA_964019185.1 of Maratus speculifer. Taxonomy (NCBI): domain Eukaryota; kingdom Metazoa; phylum Arthropoda; class Arachnida; order Araneae; family Salticidae; genus Maratus; species Maratus speculifer. Next base: position 158,503,679 of record OZ025302.1, on the reverse strand, counting down.
TAAAAGGCATTCTTATTTTTTAAATATTTCTTCAAGAAATTAATATTTTTGACTTTTCTTTTAGCTGCGTTCGTAATTATGTAAATACGTAGCGCCTATAGTCGTTGTTCAGTAGTTCAGTCCGTCCCGCCCGTCTGTCCGCATGTAACACAGCAAAAACTATCCAACTGAATAATTTGAACTTTAAAATATATAATTCTTGCATAATTTTGTCGCGTCACTTCAAATTTTATGAAAATTGGATGCTTATTTTAATTACAAGGACAATCAAAATTATGACGTTCAATGAGAAAAAATAATTTTCAGTTCATTTTAGTGCACTTTTATACACTCTTTCGAATATAATAAAATGTATACGCATCTATGAAGTATATACTAAGACAAACATTCTGTACAATTTGTGGTGCAAAGAATATTTTTCAGTAATTTACAGGGATACACAAAAGTATTCCATTACATAATGGTATTAAGGGAGAAACATTGTTTGGGGCGCATTTTAAAAATGTTAAAATATTTCACATCTATTGGAATTGATATACGTTGTTAAGGATTACTTCAGGTTACTTCTTGTATAATAGAAAACTGACAGTATTTACAGGGATACACAAAAGATTTCGGATATTCTACTGTATCCAAAGTACTGTGCACTATTACACCAAGATCTGAATATTTTTGAAGCTTCCTTATAGTACGAACGCACATCATTTGCTACGCTTGACGTGCAATTTCCAATTTGTTTTCTTTGTACCCTTTTTAATCCTCTTAAGGACGGTAATCACACGGCGTGATCACTTAAATTTAATTCTAAAACTGACAATCGACACCAATAACACTTTAACCCTTTGACGTTCATTGATTTCGCCACGAAACCACAAAATTTTAATTCCTATATGCAACATTGACACCGTTATTTTTATCTAAAAATATCCCTTTTATTATGTATGTGAAAAATCACGTTTTCTTATTCAGAAATATATTTGTTCGTAATTACCGGTGACAATCATTTATTTCGACATCTTAGCAATGAAAATGCTTTGATCGTTAAAGGGTTAATAAAATTTTATTTATATAATGAAAGTATAGAAATTCAGGTTTTTATTTACTAAAAAATTCGTTTGCAAACTCAGTCGTTGTCAGTCAATTACTTGATAATTTATCGACTGGAATTTAATATGTTATGTGTTAAAATCGCATGACCTTTGAGTAAGAATTTAACACTCCAGATAACATTTACACATTTTTGATACACATTTCAGATACACATTTTTGTACAAATGCAAAACGAACAATGATGAATGCGGTAACATGCGCCATAACACCACTCAAATTTCGTTAAAAACATTGTTTTAACAAAACAAAACAAATAAAAAAATTGCTGTTAATTAAAAATTAATGAAAAAAGTATCAGCAAAAAATTTCAGGGGATTTATTTCCTTTATATTTTAATTCGTGCAATCATACGATGCATCCATGAGTGCATATAAATCAACAATTGCTTGAAAGATTGATGTCACAGATTACAATGGATATGCTAACATGTGATGGCAGAATGACAGGCCAGTCATTTATTCGAATCGTCTGCGTGACATATACTCTAAACGTCAGTATTAAATATCCCAGTAAAAGTGACCAAGACAAATCACATTCCGAGTTCAATAAACATCCTTGCAAAAACCTTGAAACTGGACGAAGTGACTTTGCCGAGCATTTGCCTAGTTCTACAAGAAATTTCAAATATTATGGCCGTGGCCTTTCGAAAAATTTGTAAAACGTATTTTTCATTTCACAGTAACTTTAACTAAATAGCAAATAAATTATATTTTGTTTATTGTAAATTTACATAATATGCTAGATGAGAACACAAAGATTAGTAGAAAAAAATATTTAAAATAAACTTATCAAGTACGAGTATTACTCACGCTCAGAGGGTTCCGTAAAATCAGTGCCTGATTTAGGGCAGGGCCTTCGGGGCACAGGCCCAGGGCCCCCAATTTTCAGGGGCCCCCAAATGCTGCTGAAGGGTTTTCATCTATTGCCCAAAATCAATACAACTGCTTAAAAAATATAGTGGAATTTTACATTTCATTCTACATTTTACTGTGTTCATATTTTATTTTTACAACATTATACATTTTGGTTGAAACATCCGCATTTAATCACTTTATTAAAGTGAATATTTTCTTTTACCTTTATCCCTTTAAAAAAATATTGTATTTTTAATTCTTATTTAATCATGTTCCTGTTCTTGTCGGATTATTTGGGGTTGGTGAGTGCAGTTCATAGGTGGCAGAGTACCATAATATTTTTAATAATTATAGTTTGGCATTGTGGAAAATTTATGGTTAGTTGTTGCATACTTTATCATTCCAGATATATAAACTTGCATAGGAAAAGATAATTATCACTACACAATTTATTGTACTATGTCTACTCATTTAAATTTCATGACTGTGAAATAGTTATTTAAAAGGTAAATAAATGATTATCATATTTATATTTCCTTTTTCTTTATTACTCCTTTAAAAATTATCATATTTAATTTTTTAATTGGTATTTAAAAGTGATTCAATCGTAAAGTCAATCGTGGCTACCTTAACAAGTAACTTTTTTTTTTGGGGGGGGGGGGGTGAGGAGCTCAGTCATTTTGTAAGCAACTTTCCATGGGGGCCCCCTGTAAGCATCTGTGCCCAGGGCCCGCAAATTTGTAAATCGGTCCCTGCGTAAAATAAATATATGAATTACTAACCATGAATACATGAATAATTAACTGAGAATGTTGATATATGAATTATAAGATTTTGTAAAAAACTATACAACGCAGGGTTTGTGTTTAAACAAATTAGAGTTTTTTAATTTTTGTACATTCTTAAAATAAACTTTCTTCAATTCACAGAGATTCTACTGGTAGCAGGTAGCAGTACTACCGGTATATTTTTGTAAATAGATAAATATCTTTTTTTTTTTTTTTTTTTTTTTCGTTACAAGTGTTAAAAATCCGTCAATTGAAGAAAGTTGGGAAATGGCAGAAGTGGCTGATGTGGGTTTCTAACTAGAAATTTCAACGTTGCAAGACGAGCACGCTTGCATTGAGCTATAGCTGTACCACTAGGATAATCTTTGAAGTAAATATATTTGGTTCAGATGGATATGGATGAAGCAATTTTTTAAAGTTTTTAAATTTGGGGTTAATTTCGAGAAGATTTTGTCTTGAATGAAAATGTGGCTGGAGTTTTTATATTTCAATATTAGTATAAGATAAAAATAGGATTTTTAAATATTTTTACATAGATTGCTAAAGATAAAATATGAATATTATATTTTTATTCGGTAAGATTTTTAATAACCATTTTCTAGTCCAGAAACGATAAACTCGCCAACAAATCCAAAGAAAGCAGTGCATAAAATTTAGCTGTTTCAGGAACCTAAGAAGTTTCATTTCTTACGCGCGAGAGTTCAGGCATATTTTTTCTCACCTATCTTTCTCTTCAAATTCCCTAAAGGTGGTCAAAAAATTGCTTCTTTCGCCCTCTGAGGAAAGACACCTCTTTCTCCTCTCGTGCTTGTTTTTGCATATACATGCTATAATTTGGAAGTGTACTTTTATATGTAACTTTATATAAATTTCATAGAGAAAAAAAATCTAAAAATGTTAAAAATAATAACAATTTCTAAATATTCCATTTATGATATGCTAAATGTGTGCTACTAAAATTTCTAGCCTTAAGCCCCCCCCCCCCCCAAAAAAAAAGTGAAGGCGAGTAAACTAAAAAACACTGCATAGGCAGTTTTTAAAGCTGCCAAATTATCTGGATTTTTCATTAACCGGATCGGCCCCGTTCCCAACTGGTCCGGGTAATCGGCGCTTTAATGTATATAAATATGCATGTTATGATACAATTGGAATTTTAAAATTAACATACACATAGCGATCACGTGATGAAAATGAAAATGAGAAAGGGGATGTCCACAAACAGTGAAATGCAATACAATGGGGGGGGGGGGGGGATAGCTACTAAAATTGATGAAGATAATAATCCAGAAATGCTTTTTGTTGAATGAGGGGCTGTATCAATTTATCCAATTATTAGTGTCAATATTGAATACATAATATGGCATGTACAACCTTACAACACACGAACAACAATATTTGGATACAAACATCCATTTTTTTTTTTTTTTTTGGGGGGGGGGGTTAATTTTGGGAATAATGGATTTTAAGCTTATTCTATCGACGAAAACTTTCAGAATTTTCAAGCTATGTTTTTGAAACTTTCATAAAAGTTGCTCTATAGATTTAGCAAATACAATATGAAAATGAAATTTTGATAGCCTTCACGCATGTGCAATGAAAAATTATTTAATAAACCTGCTCTTTTTCATACAGTTTTTATTATTTTTTAATTCTGATTACAGGATATTGTGTACAATGTTGTTTGTTATATTTTCAGAAAATAACATTATTTTATATTAAGAACTCCGCAAATTATAAGCAAAAAACTTGGAGAATTTTGGAACTCTTTTCATAAAAACCTTAATTTCTCTAAGAGTATGTATGCTATCCACACAAAAATGAACACAGTTTATTACAATAATCCACTTAATCATAAGCTACAGTTTGGGCCTTTTTGCTACATTAATTTTGACAAGGTTATCCAAAGGATATTCGTTCTTTTTCAATTTATTGACGGTCCCTTATGAAGATTCAGGAAAAAATCTTCACGGAAATGTATGAACATGTCTACACACATTGAATTTCAGGATATTTCCGTATGTATTTTTCTAGCTATTAAAAAAAAAAAAAAAAAAAAAAAAAAAAAAAAAAAAAAAATGTTTAAAATTGCAAGTGGCCGGTCACCCTTGGCCATATAGTGTATGTGCGATAAATCTAAGCATTGAATAAGGTTTTTTATTATTTTATTTTAAACTAAGCAGCTTTGCCCACTACGAGCTACGCTCGCAAAGCTCCGTTCAGACACCCCATACTCACCCCAAACACGCTAATTTCATCGGCTTTGAAAGGATTGAATTATAATTTAAAAGAACAGTAGCAGTCTATCTATAAATTGGTTTCCATTAATTTTCCTCTAATTGGATGTTTTTAACCCAAATCAGCCGCTGTTAAGAAATACAATGACTGTTTTCGTCTTTGACTTAAAAAAAAAAGTTTAAAAATTTAAATTAAGCTGATGTAAAATTAAGTAAGTAATTAGAGTGTTTGTCTATTGATATTTTTTAACAACGCTATAAGAAAGTTTTTTTTTTAAAGACATTTGAAATGTATCATTTTAAATCTGACTAAGTTCTTTCTCTTATAAATATTCACGTGAAAATACTTTTGTTGTTAGAAAAGAAATATTATTTGCGCTGTCTTAATTCACAACAATAGTTGAAAAAATTATCTTAAAATATGAAATAAATGTTTTGCTCAAATGTATTTTTAAATTTAAACAGTTTAGCATCATTATAAATTTGGCCATTCTTAAATATTACGCAATTTCCTCTATTAACAAATTTTAATACAAATTTCTTATTTTAAACTTTTCTTTCTCTTTAAAAATTTATGTGTAAATATAGCTTTTATGACATAATTTTCAATATTTTCCTGTCGTTAACACATAGTTATTTAGTTCTAATTTGAAAGGTTATTTTTTTTTCCTGTTTATAAAAGCCACGTGTCAAATTATTTTTGATTTGAAGGAAATATTACTATTTGCGCTGTTTTTAAATTTGGAAGCAATTTAAAATAATACCCTTTTCTAAAATATGTAAAAAATATCTCTCAAAATGCTGAAAATTTGAATTTAAAAAGGAAATAAAACCTCAAAAAAATAGTCAAATAATGAAAACAAATTCTGGATTCTGCACACCGGAAAGTTCTGAAGTACATAAAATGATCTAAAAATGATATTAAATTTCTATGTATAGTTTCTGCTCCTATAAAACTTTTTTAATGGAACAATTTGGGCTAACTTTAGCATTAAATATCACTTAAAATAATTATTCGATTTAAAAACTGTCTGCAACAGTTATATGTTTATCAAACATTTCTCTATAATACCACCAATTTTCATATTTGGTATGCAATAGTTTTCTTAATATTAATGAAGAAAGACTTTTGGTCAGAAAAAATTCATTGTCAGTGGCGGTGACAGCATTAATTACTTTTTTTTTTTTTTTTTTTTTTTTTTTTTTTAAGAATACAGAGATAAAAGTATATGAAATGGCGTTAGATTTTATCTTTTACGCTACATACACTATATGGCTGGCAATTAATCACCAAACACTTCCAATTTTAGGCATTTTGTCGAATATTTAAAAATATACTTGTCGGATTTTTCTGGAACTTTAGGATTATAAAGAACATGTTTGTTTTCATATTTATCAACGACGTTTGTTTAGCAAGACAATTTGGGAGCAGTATTGAATTCAGACACTTTTCTCCGGGAGGGACCTTTCTGTCTCCGGGGGTGGGGGGGCATTATACAGTTCCGGAGGGATTGTACTTTTTGACCATTGACAACCCAAAATCACAAGTTTTCCGGGGGGAACATTTCATTGCTCTGGGGGAAAATGTCCCCCACGGGCCATCCCCTGAATTCAACACTGTTTTACTGTTTGGGAGATCGCAAAAATATGTTTTAATTAATAATGTAACTGTAACTTTTTTTTATCGATGATCCATATTATCCTTTCTTCTTTATAACAGATTGAAAGAGATAAAAGTTTTGCCAGGCTCAGTTTCGCCTGACAGGCATTATATTTGCAGCCCCAATCTGCCATCTGGATTTCAACTCCCTTCCGCATCTATTAATTTGCGCATCCATCCCAGATCTCCTCAAGTACCGTGATTTTCTATCTACTTTCAAAGTAGCTGTTTTATCATATGAAATAATCAAGTGCCTCCTATTATTAACTTTATCTAAGGTGTAGTATCAGTACTCGAGACCTCCACTGATTAGTTCAGCCACATTCAAAAAGTTCCAGACTTTGGGCACATCTCAAAGATAAAAAATATACAATTTTTTATTATTTACTTTAAAAAAAACCAATTTCGACATCAGAACTTGATAAAAAGTACTTCTTCTTTGCCGTTTTGCGGAGTTTTCTTTCCTTTTTCATTTCTTTTCTTTTTCTTTCTTTCCCTTTTTTTTTAAGAAACAAGGAAGACATATTGGATTGGATCATTTTAAAACATACAGATTTGATAAAGTTGTAATTTCATTAAGTAAGGCATTTGGTTGGACAGGTTATTTTTAGGGATGCACCGAATATTCGGTATCTATTCGGTATTCGGCCTATTCGGCCATGTTACCGAATATTCGGTTAGGCCGAATATCAAACTATTCGGTTCAGCCGAATATTCGGCTTGGCCGAATATCAAACTATTCGGCTTGCCGAATATTCGGTTTAGCCGAATATCAAAGTATTCGGCCAAATCTTATATATTCAATGAAACCTTTTAAAACACATTTTTAAAAACTTTTCACAATTTCAACTTTTAACTGTCAATTTATAAATATATTTAAAATAATTAAAAAGAAAGTCATATTTAAATAAAATAGAATGTTTTTACATTATTTATTTGTTGTTGTATATAAAGTATAACTTAAGAAAATTAACCATGAGAAGGATTAAAATGATGATTTATTAGGATTCTCCTTAAGAATAAATGATGTGCAAATGCAAGTTCCTGAATTTTGTTTAGTAAATATTCTGTTTCTTGCTTTTCCCAAATAAAAGACCTTAAAAAAGAAAGAAAAACTTTTGAGAATAGTAATAGCTATCAAGGCAATTTTTGTTCATGAAACCATAATCAACTTATTGACTCATAAATACATGTATTTCATCTCACTTTAGATCAAACATATGTTTTCGTTTGTTGCATTAACAATAAATAAGATAGCGTACTGTATTTTCAACTTGCATGCTTTGATTTCTGTAAAATATGATATGGGAAGGGTGGAAAATGCCATCGTTCATATGAAAAGAACTATGAACTAGATATTCCTTTATTCAGAATTAAGTTGAAAGTATTTGTATTTTATATTAAAAAAATCTGCCTTGAGTTATTGAAAAAGGACAATTAAGAGACTGTAAAGTTTTACTTCATCCATGTTTTCATTATTTCTCTTTGATTTTAAAATGTTTGTTTTAATTCGTAGAAGAAACCATGAAATTAAAAATTTTATTAATTCAAAAAGTCTCATAATTGTGCTTCTTAAATAAGGCAGATTTTTTTTCAATACTAAATTTTCTTATAAAACACCCTTGTTTATCAAAATGTAAGTTTCTTTTATTAAATATTATGTAAAATTGTTTTAAAAAGTAACATTTTAATACAGTCCTCCCCACTTAATCGGGTAACGGATAATCGAATACCCCGCTTATTCGAATAAAATCCTCCGGAACCGAATTTAATCCCATTTGGGCTGTTATTTCTCTCCGCTTAACCGAATATTTTTCACGAAATGTCCTCGCTTAATCGAATAACAACTGAGTGAGACAATTTGAAAAATGGGTGTGAAAAACACGTTTTCATTGGAATTTCCTCCACACTTTTTATCATTTTCGATTCTTACACAAAAAACATATTTCCAGAACTTCCAGCATGGATTTCGCCTGGCAAGAGTACAGGGGATTGGTCAAGTGAGCTCCTTTCCTTGTTCTATTTTTTTCGAATAAATTTTTAAAATGGTTAAATAAATTAGACAATAATTTCGATCATTTTTTCAATTATGTTTACTTTCGTTTTTCAAAGGACATTTTTTTCACCTTTTCCATTTTTTACAGGTATTTTTAATAGAAACGCTTTCATTTTTAAAACCAGTTCCGAAAGTGAGATCATCCTCATTAAAAAAAATAAAAAATAAATAAAAATCGAAAAAGTTAAAAATGACGACGCTTTTTGAACAGATCGATCTGAGGTATCCATTGCAAAAAAGATCATTTAAAAATATTGAAATGCGGTAGAGACATGCTTATAAATTTCTTCTATGATTAGCATTAGCGAGCAAATCCTTTCGCGTGATTGAAGTAGCCTATTAATAATAATGCATTGTCAGTTAGAGGCGCAAGATGGTAATTATGATACCATTCGAAAAATAACTCGTCCATTTTTTACTCTAAAATTTCACTTAAACCACATTCATCTATTTTTTTAAACCTGTATAAATTACGTAAATTAAATTCTAATAACGAAATTTGGACCCAATTCACACAATCTGCATTAAATGTAACGTAAACCAAATGCATGTGTTTACTGACATTGAACTAGCGCGTATATACTTGAATTATTCTGTTTTTAATTCAGTTTGCATTGTTCTATTAAAGTTTTTAACGATTTTCTTACTCTGGTAATTAAATATACTGTATTTAATAATTTTGTCATTTAATTACACCTTAAATATTACATTTATATGCCTCCCCGTTTAATCAAATATCCCGCTTAATCGAATATTTTTTCTAGAACCGTCAATATTCGTTTAAGCGGGGACGACTGTACCTTTAAACTTTGAAATATAAAAAGTATTTGGAAAGTCGAATATTCGGTATTCGGCCGAATAGTTAACTATTCGGTTGGCCGAATATTCGGTATTCGGCCCAACGATTACTATTCGGCCAGCCGAATATTCGGTATTCGGTTCACCTGTCGGCCGAATATTCGGCATTCGGTATTCGGCCAAAATCACTATTCGGTGCATCCCTAGTTATTTTATCTAATAAGAATGTGTTTATTAAAATACAACACATTGCTCAGTGGTGCACAAAACAAGAATTTTAATATACATTTGTACAATTAAAATAAAATAAAACTATCAACGTTTCGCGCCGTCTTCTGCGGGCGTCTTCAGGAAAATATGATAATGGAAGGACTAAGTTTGCATCTTGATCGAGAGATAATATTTCTAGTAAATTAAAATCTAAATGAATTAAAAGTTTAAAAATGTTGCCACTTACACGTGAATAAAAATTAAAATATTGCAACGAAATAAAAATTTTAAGATTTTATGATGTTATGCCATATTTTTGGTATATTGTAGGATAAATTATCATTACATGGTTTATTTTCTCGTGCAATGATTTCGATAGATTCTCTTATTTTACCTTGATCTGGGTTATTGCACGGAACTATGATTTTGGCCTCATCAAGGTTAATACGACAACCCTTGTTCGCCAAGTAGAAGCGAGAAAGAGCAGTATTCTGTTTATATTGTTTAATATCTCTGCGATGCTCTTTAATTCTAATTAAAAGTTGTCGCGTAGTCATGCCGATGTAGACTTTTTTAACATTATTAGATAAAGTGATGGGGATTTCATAAATACCAGATTTTTGATTGGTTTGTTATTCTAGAGTCTGTTATTTTATGTTATTTTATTAACAATATTTATTTGCTTTTCAAAACCAAAACATCAGCAGTTTGCAAGAAGTCAGATAATTTTTCTAAAACGATAAAATAAAATAAAAAAAACAAGTAAAAAAAAAAAGTAAATAAATAATCAAAGGTCAGATAAATTGTCACAAATATATAAAATAGAAGTCGATCGTACACTATACGGCCAAAGGTAGCCGGCCACTTGCAATTTTAGACTTTTTTTATATATCGTGAAAAATGCATGAGGACATATTCTGAAACTCCAGATGAAAATGTAGATAGTATCACGTTTTCCTTTAACAGTGATGTAAGCTGGTAAACTTCAAGAAAACACTTTGCGGCCACAAAGGAGAAGATATGCAACCACATTGCATTTATAAAATTATGTTAAAAACACATTTGTGACAGAAGAATCTCTTTGATCAGTTAAAAAATGTGTAATGAATAGTTAATTAAGGTTTTATTTCGCTTCCACTGTGAGAATAGAGTTAACTTTTTAAGGATGTATTCAAAAAAATATTTTTACATCCTCGACAGCCCCAAAATTTTCTGAGAGATTTTCAGACTTATTTTTAAAAGTAAAAACATGAAACTTGTTGAGGTTGTTTAAGAAGACATGTAAAAGAAGATGAGATTTCAATTTTCGCTTAATTAATTAGAATTTGATTTATAAACATTAAACAATTATTTTTTCAGTATAATCATTTTTTTGTTCCCAGATCTCCCGCTTTGAAAAACTCGGTTCAAAGCGCCATCTTTTAGAGTATTTTTTGCAATATTTCCTGCATTTATAAACAAAAATTGTCAAGCACAGCACATTATGTAGTTTCTAAATAAGATAATTTGCCAGGTTGAAGCGTTTGGGAGCAAAACTGAATTAAAAAATAAATCAGAAAATAAGTTGTTTGGATTGAAATACACCCTTAACCCCTTGCGGCGCGGTGGTTTCATAGATATACCACTTAATTTTAATTCCCAAACGCACATTCGCCCCGGAATTTTGTTTAAAAAATTACGGTTTATTGAATGCGTAAAATATAGCGTTTTCTCATTTACAAATAAAGTTGTTTTCAAATTCCGGTGTCAATCATTAATTTCAAAACTTAAGCAATGAATTTGTCCTGCGCCGCAAAGGGTTAAATAAATAGACGCAATTTGCACATGGGGAGGGGAGGGGAGGCATAGTCACTTTATAGATGCTTTGGTGCGGCGTGGCCAATAAAGGGTTGGAAACCACTGTTCTACAGTAACCCTTCACTTGATGTTTCAGTATAATTATATGAAATAATGTAAAATATGTTTGCTTCATTTGTTCTTTAGTTTTTAAGTATATATGTTTGAATAACCTCTGATAAAACATTTAAAAAAAATTAAAAGGTAAACAAAAAATCCCATTAAAGGAAAAACTGAAGTGTTCTTTAATTTATATTTTGATTGCTTAAAAAAATAATTTTTTAATGAAATAGATATAGTCTTTCGATGCTGGCATTAGATTACGAAAATTTTCAATAAAAATGCAATTAATAAAGTCAGTATTGAATTAATAACGAGCTTATCAAACATATTGTATGTAAGGTCGAAATTCATATTTTGAACGTGACAGAAATCATGACTTAGTATGCAACATGATAGGAACAAGACAACAATATGATAAAAATCTACTTGAACAGTGATCTTTTTTTTTATTACTTCCTATCGCATTCTTGTTATCAAGTTGTAGAAACTGATATAATAGAATTTGGCAAAAAAAAAAAAATATATATTTCTGAAAAAATGGTTTTTGGGTTGAATTTAGAATCAGCATGTTCTTGTGGCAGAAACAGGGAAAGTTTTGTTCAAAAAACGCAGATGTTCCAAAAGAATATTTGATGCATTTGTTTGCACAGCAGGGATCTGGTTATCGTCTGCGGTGGCTTCGCTCGGTTGACTTTACCGGTTTGGCAACACTATTTTTTTATTATTTTTTTCAATCCTCCTAAGATGGAACAAGTTTGCATATCATGAATACGCCCGCAACGAAAGGTGAATGATTGAATGAGGTTTTTTTTTCCTTTCTTTTTTAAAGCATTGTTAGATATTTTGTTACTCAAAAGAAAATAAAGTATTAATTTTACAGACATTTATCTAAATAAAAACTTGCACTAAGATCTTTAACAGACATTTGTCTACCTTGGCTAATTTTTATTTAACAAAAAAAGTTTTTATGCGTAATCTATCTTAAATAGGACGTAACCATCATGGCAACTAGAATCATTAGCTATCATGGGATATCATTGAACTAATTATGTGTTATAGGATTTAATAGAATGGAGAAAGCTTCTGTTAACCTTTGACTGATGTGACAGAAATTGTAACGTAACTAATGTGAAATGGTCTGTGAAACAGGGTTGGCATTTTTGCCGGCAAAAAGGTATTTTTGCCAGGACAGTGGCAAAAACTGGAAAAAAACCAGGGGAAAAATGGAAAAAACCGGCAAAAATGGAAAAAACCTATTTGTCTTTAATGTGTAATAAAATCTGCACGCTAATAAGGATAGTAATGTTATAAACAATTAAATTTAACAGTGTACTATTTAATATTTTAATTTAATTTGCTAATTAATTAATATTAAATATTTTAAATCTTTGAAGACTAATTAGGATTCAGTCTTCCTTAGGGATTTAAGAACAAAATAAAAAATTACATACCTAATTATTTTACCTTAAGTCAGGGATATGTTTAGGAAAATTTTAGGTTCTTTAAAGGACCCTTCATAAAATAATTTATCTTAAAATAAGACCCTTTACAAAATTCTTTAATCTCAAACAGGACCCTTCATAAAATTATTTGTCTTTCAAATAGACATTTCACCTTCAAATTGAACTTTTCACAAATTTAATCATTTAAGCACCCCATCAAATATGTCCACAGCAAGTAGTGCTGCTATTGAAAGATTTTCTTCAAGTTTTTCATTTGTGCAAACTAAGATTCGAAATAAACTATCAACAGATACTCTTTCAAAACTTTACTGTTATGCCAAGCTAAAGCAGCAAAATTTAGGATGTGAGGAAGATATTGCTGAAATATTTGACATTTAATAGTTTTCTGCTTTAAATATAATTTTATATTAAATTAAATTTAGGTTACTATAACTGTTTCTTCAAACTTCTAACATACATAAACTATAAACATAAATGCTTTACTTAGTCTCAACAGTTCTATTATATGAATTATTAATAGTTGTATAGACATGAATAAATGAAGTTTCTATTTATTTATATATAAATTGGTATTTTTTTCATTTATAACCTTGTTATAAAAATTAGTATTCTGTCATAAAATGCATAATTATACGTATTTAACTTAAAAGAAAAGTTAAAATAAATTTAGAATAATATTGATTTTTTAATTAAATATGCAGTTTTTTTCTTTTGTGAAATATTTTATCTCTTTTTGGGGGAAAAAATTAAATGGACAGCCTATTTTTGCCACCTCTTTGGTAAAAACCTATTTTTGCCAGGACGGTTTTTACCAGGTTTTTTCGGCGGTTTTTTCCACCTTTGGCAAAAACTCGCCAACCCTGCTGTGAGACCGCAAGATCGACATATGAATAAAAGGCATGATTAACTCATAGGATGGTGTATTTGCCTTAAATTTTTTTGTACAAGACTATAATTAATATTCGCCTAAGACTCTAGTGATAGTACTAAAGTTCCAAATGAAACAAAATTTCGGCAGTGTTTGTTGTTAAACTGAAAATTACAAGTTAAACTATAAACTAGTCGTTGGGGGCCACCGTAATACTTACCCATCATGGATAGGCATATGAAAATAAAACATGTGAAAACTATTTATACAATGCATTGCAATTCCAAAACAAAATTTAAATATTGTTAATATGCATAGTAATGCTCTATTAATGAATTGCTGATGCACCAATTTCGACAAATTATATAAAACGCCAAACTACTCAAGTAATACCGAACTGCGTAAAAGAAACATCCTTATAACTCCAAAAATAATTATAATATAAACTAACTGTATACTGCGTTGGATTAAGCGTCTCATTTTCAATTAAAATATACCTCTGAATTGAAACTTTAATGAAATACAGGGTCATGAAAAATTGAAGAATGTGGAAAACAGGATTACAAATATCTCGGCAACTAATAATCCGATCGACTTCGTTCTATATGCAAAATGCGTGTCATTTTATTGCCTTTGACGTCCATTTCTTAGAACAAAAACATTCGAAAATTTTTATGTATCTTTCATCAGAACGAATTTTTTGAGAGTCCGAAAAAAATAGTTCCGGATAATCGAGGTTGCTGATATTAAATAGGCTTCGTCCCATTCTTACATACTAAGTACATACAAAATTTCAAGTCTCTATCTCAATTTGTTTGGGAGATAGAGCGGTTAGAGACAGACAGACAGACAGACACACAGACGGACGGACGGCAAAATTTTTTTCTAAAATTACATTTTTCGGAATCTCCACTATCTAAAACGTGTAAATCCGTCAAAAAAAATTTCGATTTTCAAAACGATTGCAAGACTTACCCTATACTACGTATGATGGGTAAGTAAAATTGAAAAAAACAGTGGTCTTTGAGACTAGTAACATTAGTTAAAGGTTAATATCTTTTTAAAGTTTTGATTCAATTTTTATAAAATTTGAAATAATATGTCAAAATTCTGTGATAATTCTATATAGTATCTAAATTTCAAATCATTCGGTTGGGTAATTTGTGAGTTGTTATGCGAATAAACGGACAGATAGACGGACGGACAAGATGACGACTATAGGTGCTAGTATTTATATAATTACGAACGCGCCTAAAAAATAGGAATTTTAATATGTATGAGAAGCAGTATATTTTTATATTCTTGAAACATTTACATAATTGACACAACAGTCAGCTCTTGGACTAATAAATGAACCGCCATCTTCTTTGAACTGATAACTGTAAATTTCTTCTACATAATTAATATTATTAAAGTTCAGTTTCACAATACATGTTTATTTTATCTTCGAAAAAACAAAAGTATTTGTTATATTTTGTAGTAAAATACGTAGATAGAATTAGGTCTTTTTTGAATTATGCTTCAAAATGTTAAAACGAAAAAAAAAGGGGGTGGGGGTTAATATGTATAAGAAATGGTGTATTTTTATAATACTGAAAAAATTACAGTTCTAAAAATTTATACGCCACTATTTCACGCTCTGTTTCATGTCTTTTCAATAGCTATAATATTAGGAGAAACCCCGAATGAAAATAAATATAAACCACCAACCACACCCTTGCCAGCTATTTCTTCTAAATGAAGTTCATTATCCTCCTTACATAACAGGGATTAGCCTTCATTTTCACACCCTTGAACCAGATCACTCAAAATAAAAAATGGAAAAAGAATAAATCTTTTGCGAGAAACTCAACTGTCTTTTCTGAATGATTAACATTCTTTTTTGTTCACTTTTTTTTTTTTTTTTTTTTTTTTGCTATCTTTCCAATTAGCGGTCTATCTTCACCAGCAGGGAGATTAGACACTGCAAAAAAAGTATCCTTAAAGGTGCCCCTTTTCCATTACATTCTAAGAAGGGGCCCAAAATTCTTGAAGGTTATGAGCCGTTTGTGATACTTTGAATATGAAGGGAGAAAAGTTATTTTCGATGGCATAACATAATGGGTAAAGGTTATATGGGGATGTATTTGTATGTGTGTGATATAAGTCTTTTGAGAGGTGGGGGGGTATATCGAGACTGCTTTTGTCAGGTTTTAAGATTTTTTGGTTAAAAAATAAATGAATAAGTAAAATTTTCTATGGCGTAAAAAATGACCCCATTTTTATCCAATAATGAACTATCTGACACACCATTTCAGCATATTTGAAATAGAGATTACTGCTCTTTATCAGCATGTTTTGTATTGTTATTCTTTTAAGAAGAGAATTCGTATACATATAAGGATTTTTTTATGCAGATATATATATATGTACAGTGTTACAATACTTTAAGTCTTCAACAATGCATCAAAATTTCATCACATTGAGTCATAAACAGTAAAGAATGGGCGTGGGAAGGCGCGAAAGAAATAACAATGCAATGGCGATAATGCATTTCCTATATTCAGTGCATTTCTAAGTCACCATTACATAACAAGCTGCCTACGAAGCTTACTTTAGATTACCACTTTTTTCGAATAGCAATCGATTCCTTTAACCGCTTCCCTGTTTTACTCGAACAAGAATTTGCTTGATTCATCACTTAAAAATTTTTGACACCACTGTCAAAATGTAGATTATGATTATATGACTTATTGCAATAAACTGTGTGGTGTTTATTTTTATGTGGATAGCATGTATATTTGTAGAAAAATTAAGTGCCTTATAAAAACAGTCCCAAATTTTTCGAACTTTTTTGCTTATAATTTGCAGAGTTCTTAATATAAAATAATGTTCTTTTCAGAAAATATTACAAACAAGTATAACAACATTGTACACAATACTCTGCAATCAGAATTAAAAAATAATGAAAATTTTATGAAAAATGAGCATGCTTACTAAATAATTTTTCACTGCGCATTTGTAAATGCTATCAAAATTTCATTTGCATATTGTATTAGGTAAATGTATAGAGCAACTTTAGTGAAAGTGTTAAAAATATAGCTTGCAAATTCTGAATAAAAATAGCTTTTCAAAAAATGAATAAAAAAAATGAGGGGGTATATCCAAATATAGTAGTACGTGCAATATTGCGTATTCTATATTGACACTAAACAATGGATCTAAGGATACAGCCCCTCATCTTTTTGCTGCATTTTGGAAACAACGGATTTTGAGCTCATTCTATCTGTGATTATTTTCAGAATTTTCAAGCTATGTTTTCGAGACTTTCACAAAGTTGCCCTATACATTTAGCAAACATATTATGCAAATTATATTTTGATTGATATTGACGCATGCGCAGTGAAACATTACTTAGAAAACCTGCTCCTTTTTCATAGAATTTTTATTATTTCTTAATTTTGATTACTGTATGATGTGTACAACGTTGTTTGTTATATTTTCTGAAAAAGAACCATGTTTTATACTAAAAAATCTTAATATTATAAGCAAAAAACTTGGCAAAAATTTTACTGTTTTTATAAAAACCTTAATTTTTGTACGAGTATACATGCTGTCCTAAATAAAAATAAACACACTTTATTACAATAATCCCCTTAATCATGAATCTACAGTTTGAATGATTTTGTTACATTGGTTTTGACCGAGTTATCCAAAAGATATTCGTTCTTTTCCTATCTGTTGACGGTCCCCAGTGGTGTTTTGGGGAAAAAATCTTAGCAGTGATGTATGACTTGTACTATTATGTTTACACACTTAAAGATTCAGGATAATTCCTCATGTATTTTTCTAGATATTTAACAGAATGATTAAAATCTCAAGTGGATGCGGCCGGCCAGCTTTGGCCATATAGTGTATATGCGCTGAATTTTAGAAATTAACTTTTTTTTAAATTCTAAATTCATTTCGAAAATAAAGAAGATTTTTTACTTTATATAATCTTGCTAAACTGCATAGTGTAAAGTTCTTGTTGAGGGAGGGGGGGGGGGGGGGTGGCTTCCGAGTTGGCAGCAACTTTAAGTCCAATCTTCAGATGAAAGTCTTAAAGAGACATTTAAATGGGAAAAAATGTCTAACTGTAGTTATAAACTATCAAGTTGAGGATACATGCGAGAGCGTTGTTTATTCTAAATGAACGAGAAGCCTTGCTATATTTTAAAAAAACATTTATATAGAAGAACACTGCACGAACATTACACACAAAAAACTACCCAAAGAATAAAAGAATTATGCTGGAGAGCGTCACACACGCATCATCGAACGACCAACGTCCATCTTCTCCTCTTTCGCGATTGCCATTCGGCGTTTTTTAGCACTTTCCAACAAAGTTGAAAAGTGCTTATGCATTCGGTTTGTCTGGCCGTCTGTCCGTCTGTCCGTCTGGCCGTCTGTTCGCGCTCTAACTCCCGTAAATATACTCGGATTGCTATGAAATTTTTATACGTTATTGAGGTTTACCCTAGCACGAACCCTATTGAAAATGATGTATCTACCATGATTAGTTTATCTACAGAGAGAATCAAAAGTTTCCCATTACATTACGGCCTATGGGGAAAAATCGTTAATAAACTCGGATTGCCATGAAATTTTAGGACGTTGTTGACGTTTACCCTAGCACAAGTCCTATTGAATATGAAGTTTCTATTATGATTAGTTTATCTACAGGGCGAATCAAAAGTTTTCCATTACATTACGGCCCATGGGGAAAAATCGTTAATATACTCGGATTGCCATGAAATTTTAGGACGTTATTGACGTTTACCCTAGCACAAGTACTATCGAAAATGAAGTTTCTACCATGATTAGTTTATCTACAGGGCGAATCAAAAGTTTCCTATTACATTACGGCCTATGGGGAAAATCGTTTCAAAGGAATTTTAAAGATGTTATACCCTATCAAACATATTAAAATATGCATTCTATAAAATATAAGGTGAAAATGTAGCTATTATTCATTTACAGGGCCACACAAAAGAATTCCATTAGATAATGGTAAAAGGGGGAATTGTGTGTGACATATTTTAAATATATTAAGCTTTTTCATGCATAATAAAATTTATATATGTCATTGAAGCTTAATATAAATTATACGCTACTTTCTTGCATAATATGAAGTACATAGCATTTACAGGGCCATACAAAAGATTTCAAATAGTATATTCTTTCCGAAATACCGTATATGTGTCCGATGATGGCTGATGGAGGGATGAAATGCATTTTAATTATGATATTCGCATTTATATTTCGCTAAATATATGCACATTATATGGTGTGCATAAATATTATAGTTGATATACAGGGCTACACATAAGAGCTCACCAACGTTACTGAATATGAACGTAAATTATTTAAACGTGGTTCTTAAATAAGCTATGCATTTTTACGCTGAGTTGCATTCAATTTACTGAGAAATGTTTGCAGAATATAGATAAAGGGATATACAGAGCCACGCAAAGAATTCGGTACATGGACGCCTATGAATGATGATTTATGAGAATGTGATTTTAGTTGTTTTAAAAGTGTTTTAGTTTACAATAAATTTTAGCCTAATGCTGACATGTAATAAAGGTACAATGTAAACTACAGGGCTGAACAAAAGTATTCAAGTATGTTTCCATCTAATAGTATGAATTGCTGAAAAAGAAATTTCAAGCTACTGGGTATTGTCTTGCTAAGCTAAATTTTCCCATTATATGAACTGACATATGAAATACAGGGCTGTTCTAATGTACTGAAATACATATTTGGGTATATTTGGCTATACACTATTATTTCCCTAAATAACAAAGTTTTGTTAAAGATTTCATTAAGTGTTGGAAAGTGCTTCATAATCTATGCTTAACGCATGATTTTTCTTACTTGTTAAAAATGTTCTTGAGCCATGGAGTATAGGCGACCTTCACATATACTACATAAATGACTTTAAGAAATTAAGGATTAATACTATAAAAAAATGGTAACATAATAATTAAGAGAATAATAAAAATTTTAAGGCTATAAGTATGAGCTAGATTAAGAATAAAAAACGAATAAATAGCTAATTAAAGCCCCACACTAGTCACTGAAAAGACCCGGATGATAGTGTTAAGTCTATGGAGGCGTTCTTTTCAAATATATCACTCAAATTTTAATATTTTTACATGTTTTTTTTTTTGCATAGGATAGCTGAGGACGATCTACAACTGGACGATTTTTACTTTTCTCATTTTGGTTTCAGATTTTTTTTTTTTTTTTAACTTTCGAAACCGGCTCAAACCGGTTTTGAAATTGAAACTATCATAACATAAAAAATACATAACCAAAATCAAAAAAGTAATAAAGAATACTGCCCAGTTAAACTGATGGCATTGAGCTCACAGGCTACAAATACTAATTGTACATTAAAGCCTTATATTTTCAAGGGTTAATTCCGTTCGAAAAAAAAATTAAGAAGGGGAAACAGCTCTCCCCTTTCCTCTTTTTTTATACTTAATCATTGAACCTCCTATACTATCAAAGACATGCTTTATCATATAAAAAATCTATATCCAAAATTCAGAGCAAATTAGATAATTCTTAATAAAAACCCATTTAGCATTTATATAATTTAAAAGGAGTTATCCCCTTCTTTTATACTTAACCATTAAACTTCCAAAACTATTCAGAGA
Source organism: Maratus speculifer (assembly GCA_964019185.1). Classification (NCBI taxonomy): domain Eukaryota; kingdom Metazoa; phylum Arthropoda; class Arachnida; order Araneae; family Salticidae; genus Maratus; species Maratus speculifer. The sequence goes on along the minus strand of OZ025302.1, from coordinate 158,483,053 downwards.
TTTGAACGAAATCTGAAAATTTCTGCTTGAAAAACCTATTTATATAAATTAAGAGGGGGGGGGGGAGGCATTAGAACCCCTGTTGCCCCTATTTATACTTATTCAATGAACACCTAATAGCAGTCACGGAATCGCCTCATCAGAATGATCCTAATCTAAATTTTGAACGAAAACTTAATTCTGCATGAAAATCCCATTTATATCAACTAACGGGGGTGGGGGGCATTAGAACCCCTGTTCCCCCTATTTATACTTATTTAATGAACACCTAATAACAGTCACGGAATCGCCTCATCAGAATGATCCTAATCTAAATTTTGAACGAAAACTTAATTCTGCATGAAAATCCCATTTATATCAACTAACGGGGGGGGGGGGGCATTAGAACCCCTGTTCCCCCTATTTATACTTATTCAATGAACACCTAATAACAGTCACAGAATCGCCTCATCAGAATGATCCTAATCTAAATTTTGAACGAAAACTTAATTCTGCATGAAAATCCCATTTATATCAACTAACGGGGGGGGGGATTAGAACCCCTGTTCCCCCTATTTATACTTATTCAATGAACACCTAATAACAGTCACGGAATCGCCTCATCAGAATGATCCTAATCTAAATTTTGAAAACTTAATTCTGCATGAAAATCCCATTTATATCAACTAACGGGGGGCATGAGCCCCCCGTTCCCCCTCTTATACATATCGAATGAACTTCAAAAACTAATCAGGGAAGCGCCTTGTCAGGATATACCTACATACAAAATTTTAAGAGGATCGGATATTTTTATCATGAGTTATCGCGTTACGCACATACGAACGAACATACAGAACGGGCGGGCACATAAGCTCTCAGGCTATGATAGCCTGTGAGCTAAAAACTAGCCCGCTTATGGATCGTCCTCAGCTATCCTATGCAGAAAAAAAAACATGTAAAGATATTAAAATTTGAGCGATAAACTTGAAAAGAATGCCCCCATAGACTTTACATTATCATCCGGGTCTTTATCAGTGATTACTGTGGGGCCTTAAGTGAAATTTTTAGTTTCAGAAATATGCCGTGACGTAACCAGTGTGGATGCCCATGTGATCAGACTAACGGTAGGGTCAATCCATTTCAAGTGGTCAAGAAAATATTTTTTTGGTTGCTTGACCATTTTTTTTTAATCTGAAATTTTTTGTACAACATCCCTAACATGGTGGAAGTTCAAAATGACCGTTCTTTTAATTTTACTATTTTTTGTTTGTTCATGGCGGCCATCTTTGTTTCATCGTGTGCAGCGATTTTCTCGGATACTAGGATACACAAAATTGTAAATATCTCGTCTTTTATTTTACCAATTGAAATGGGGTTTGCAGCATTTTGTTCAGAATAAAATAGGCTAAATATACGGTGGTAGAATAATTAAAAAAAAATTTTTTTGCAAGTGAAATTTAAGCACAAAATTTAAGATTTTTTCCAAAATCTATCCGTTTGCAAGAGGAAATTTTTCATGCAAGGAAAACTGTCAACCTTACACAATTTCTTCTACAAATAGGTCAAAAGTGCGTATACTCATACACCAAGTCCCAGATCTGGGAGTTAATTTCTCTTTGCGAAAAAAATTCCGAAATTCGTCAAAAATTTCAAAAATCGCACTTTTTAGGCTTTGATATCTCTGGTGGGGCACGAGATAAAAATCTGAAATTCTGGCCTTTGATAATATTTTATAGTAGTATACGCACAAAAAATTTCAAGAAGGAGATTTGACTACAAGCTGAGGTATGGCATGGTCAATATGTAAAAACAATATTTCTTAACCATTGTAACCTACTATGTGTTTGTTCATACCTACAAAATGTTAAACTAATGGTTGATGATGCAAAGTTACAAAGATCATCTTCAAATTCTGTTTAAATCATCATCTATATAATAAAAACCTAAGTCAAAACTAAACCAATTTCATGTTAGCCAGCGCAGGTGATAAGTCGCCAAATTATTGTACAGATTATTGCTATTATTAACGCATTTGGCTGTCATCAACAGTTTGTCGTGATGACCACTTCGCTTTCATAGGCCAAGCGGCCAGTTTTAACTAAATTATTTTTCTGAATAAATCTGTATAAAAGTTATACTTTTATAGAGATCGCTTGAAAAAAAATATTTGAGAGATAAATTACATTGAAGTACATGTACAGCTCATATTCAAAATATTAGAATAATTGAGAAAAAGTAATAAGAAAAAATTATTTGTCATTTATTTATTTTTTATACTAAGTAAATGCAATTAAATTTCTTATAAATTAAATCTGGAATGTTTAGATAAGATTTTAATATTTATAAAATATAAAATACAGCACAATAAATTAGGTATACAGCTTCCTTAAACACACCAGAATATTAGAATAAAATTTAGACTGTTTCAAAATATTAGAATATTTTATTTTACGCAACAATATTACCTTATGAATATGAAGTAAATGGTAGTTAATATTTTGTAGCATCCCTTTTAGCTTTCATAACAGCGTACAATCGATCTTGCATACTATATACAAGGTGTTTACAAACATTTCTATCAATATTAGCCCAAATAGACTTTATACGTGCCACTAACTCAGTTTTACTTGAAGGAGGATTTTCTTGAAGTTTTTTCTTCATTATACACCATAAGTTTTCGATGGGATTAAGATCTGGTGAATTTGGTGGCCAAGGAAGTACCTTAATGTTGCGTTGGCGGAACCAATTCTTAGTTGACACCGAGGTATGCGGGGACGCTAAATCTTGTTGAAAGATGAAATCATCTTCAAATAAATCTTCTGATGATGGAATCATGTAATATTCTAAAATTTCTTGATATATCAGAGAGTTAACCTTTTCGTAGACGATGCATAACTTTCCAGGTCCTTCTGCACTCATACAACCCCAAACCATGACACTAGCAGCAAATTTTACGGAACGTTTAAGGCATTCTTTATCAAATGCTTCTTGCTTCATTCTCCAAACTCGAATACCTTGATTACCATATGAAACACAAAACATACTTTCATCACTAAATAATATATTTTTCCAATCTTCATTGCTCCATAAACGTCTTGATTTACACCAATTCAATCTTATACGCTTTTGTCTTGCAGTCATGAGAGGTTTTGTTTTCGGTACACGAGATTAAAATTTAAATTTATGGAGACGTCTTAATGTTGTCGATGTAGAAACTTCAACTCCTTCTTCTTTCCATTTTCGGTGCAAGAATCGCACACTTTTAAAACGGTTTTTCTTAACTATACGCTTCAGTTTCCTGTCATCTCTAGCAGATGTTTTTGGTTTTCGGCCACCATTTCGGCGATTATTTTGAAATTTTCCAATTTTTGAATATTGTGTTAGTATTTTACTAACGCTCGATTGCGAACAATGTAAATAATTCGCTATAAAACATTGATTTTTACCGTGCCGATACAAAAATCAACCATACGAAGTTTAGTAGATTCAGGAATATCACTCACACGACCCATTTTAAGACGAAAAAGAAACAAACTGCAAAAAAGAATACTGATTTTAAATAAAATAGTCTGAATTTAATCAATAATGCCACCAGTTAAGAATTGGTAATAATTAAAGGAGAATTAATGTGAAATATTCTAATATTTTGAACCACTTGAATAAATATTCTAATATTTTGACTTTTCAAAATAATTTTTTTTGCAATTAATCTTTTCAAAAATGATATTAAATTTAAGATAACAAGTAAGTTTAATCAACAATAAGTTCTTAATAAAAATATCGTTTGCATATTTTCATTAAAAGACATTAAATTACCAAACGATATTTTCAATTTCTAAAAAAAAGGTAGTTATTCTAATATTTTGAATATGAGCTGTATATTTTCAGATTACTTCAGTGAAATTTAAAATAACTTCCCAAATCTGTTTCTACCAAAGTAAACAAAAAAAGATTCATTCTCCAATGAATGAAAAAAAAATAATTTATGGAGGTAATAATTCACATAGCAAGTTCTCCAACCATCGATCTTGCCATGCAAAAATAATTCGAGCATGTAATACAATCAAACTTCAGTTTCATTCTGCTAGGTGAAATAATATACAACTCAACTTGCAAAACGTTTTCTTGACAAAGTGAAATGTAAATAAGCCAACTCACATAATATTTAATATACAGTTAAATGAATGGCATTAAATGAACGATATTTTGGTTTAATGTAAGGGTAGACATCATTAAAGGCCTTTCACAGAAAAAGTCAATGACCAAATCTTAAGACCTGGGGACCAAACTGGTCGCCAGGGCGGCTAATGATTTAAATAATTAAGATTGTATGCTGAGCCAATGCACTATTTGTCCAGATGAACAAAACCTACTAGAAATGCTATTCGTCCATTTCAATGGCCCCGAAAATATTTTGGTTGATTGACCGTTTTTAAAAAACTGAACTTTTTTGTACAACAATTCTAATATGAGGGAAGTTCAAAATGACTATTATTTTAATTTTAATATTTTTCGTTTGAGCATGGTGGCCATCTTTGTTGCATCGTGTGCAGCTATTTCCTCACATTGAAGTTTGATATCTCTTGTGTGGCGCGAGATAAAAATCTGGAATTCTGGCTTTTGATAGTATTTTATGATAGTGTTATGCCCAAAAAATTTCAAGAAGGAGATTTGACTATAAGCTAAGATACGGTGATTAAAAAATGTTAAAAAACGCTATTACGAGTACATGATGAGTAATGAGATTAGTCTCTTTTATTACAATATTTACAGAGAAAATATCGTTTGTTGCAAACAGTTTAATAATAAATGTTTAATTTACAAAAATACAATATATGCTCAACAAAGAGCTTAACACTATTTAAGAGAGATGTTATAAGTTCGACAAGTTACTGTTGTCAGTCCATCAGGCTGTTCTTTCTCAAAATTTTATTTGAAGCCACCCAAGTCTTGTCATCCCTTGTTAACTTGAATGAAATTCTCCAGGTTTAATAAATGAAACCATGTCAACTCGATCAGTTGCAACCCATTGTCTGTAATTTACTTTTACTAAAATGTGTTCCGAGTAAAATTGTTGCAATAGCATTTCTAGTAGGTTTGTTCATCTGGACAAATAGTGTATTGGCTTAGCCTACATTCTGAATTGTTTAAATCACACAGAAGAATTTGAAGAAGATATTTGTAATTAAAATTTAACTTTGTACCATAAATCATTAATTTAAAACTTTGGAGGTATGAACAATTACATAGTTGGTTACAATAGTTTGGCAATATTGTTTTCACATATTGTCCATGTCATATCTCAGCTTGTAGTCAAATCTCCTTCTTGAAATTTTTTGTATATAACACTACTACACAATATTATCAAAGGCCAGAATTTCAGATTTTTATCTCGTGCCCCACCAGAGATATCAAAGCCTAAAAAGTGCGATTTTTGAAATTTTTGACGAATTTCGGAATTTTTTTCGCAAAGAGAATTCACCTCCCAGATCTGGGACTTGGTGTATGAGTACACGCACTTTTGACCTATTTGTACAAAAAATTGTATAAGGTTGACAGTTTTTCTTGCATGAAAAATTTCCTCTTGCAAGCGGATAGATTTTGGAAAAAATCTTAAACTTTGCGCTAAAATTTCACATGTAAAAATTTATTTTTTTAAATTATTCTACCACCGTTTATTTAGCCTATTTTATTCTGAACAAAATGTTGCAAACCCCATTTCAATTGGGAAATAAAAGACGAGATATTTACAATTTTGTGTATCCTAGTATCTGAGAAAATCGCTGCACAGGATGAAACAAAGATGGCCGCCATGCACAAACAAAAAATAGTAAAATTAAAATAACGGTCATTTTGAACTTCCATCATGCTAGGATTGTTGTACAAAAAATTTCAGATTTTTTAAAAATTGTCGAGTGACCAGTGCTGGACCACTTGAAATGGACTGACCCGGTATTTTTTTTTTTTTTTTTTTTTTTTTTTTTTTAAGTTCTGTTCGCCTTATCTAACCAGAAAAAGTTTTCTGCTCTGAATGAAGAAGAAGATAATCTTACAATATTATTGGTTTTGGGCACCCACTCTGGTTACGCCACTGATGTGTAAAGCACAGTTTAAGAAAGGTAAGGGGCCATTAAAACAAAAGAAGTGAAAAAAGTCACACGTAAAATAATAAATGTCAATGTAATCAAATATTAATGTACAGAGTTTCTGATATGAATTGTGTATTTTTGAATAGAAAATAAACACCTGAAATGCACTCATATGTATGTTGTCTATGGGTACAAGAAGTCCAACCAAGTCGAGACTGAAATCTTTTCTGAGTGTTAGAAATAACTAAATGCAAAAGGGTTAAAAGATTTCTAAGTCTTGTATTATGGGTAAAAATTTATCTCATACAATAAAAGAAAGTGATTAGATGTTCTTGTTGGTAAAACTGCTATTATTTAAGTATATATAAAGTAGAATTTAAAGTTAGTTAAAAATCTTTTCAAGTCTGAAATCAGTCCTGAGACTCAAGGTCTTGCACCCATGGTGTTGTCGTACTTATGGGTTAAATTTCTCGTACAGCAGTTTCACTTTTTGGGAGCTCCAAAAGAAATTATAGTCTATGCATTAAATGTCCAAATGATTTATACTATGAAAAAACGAGATATTATTTGTTCCGCGTGGGGACATTTAAATTTAGCAAATTTTAATCTTTCGAAAATCGCGATTTCTTTCAACCATAGTATATGTAGAAATTTTGTGATTCAAAGATATTTTTATGAAAGTTAGATTACAGATATCCAGACAAACCAAAATTCTAATAATTTTTCTTGCGAGTTCTCTGCTTTTAAAACTGTTCAATTAATACGTGAATCGTATACACATATTTTTTCTTTCTTTAGCATTATTAAGATTTCGATTATTTACAATGCTAATGTGATTCTCTGCCTTGAAACCTCTTAATTTAAATTGGTACATGTATTAAAAAAGAATACTTCTATCTTTAGAATTAGTAAGGTTTCACTGTTGATACATACTGTGTTACGTAATCTGTTTTTTTATGTGATTCTGTAAATAATTTTTCAAAGATATAAATGCTACTTTCATTGCAGAATTCTTGGGGAATCTACGACGATTTATTTTGTCTTAAAGTTTTCAATTGTCAAAGAATTAGTATTCTAATCTGAAGTCTGACTTGCCCTGCGTATATTTTAGACAGTTGTGAAATGTAAAATAAAACAAACAATATAAAGCAAAGTTTTTTTTTTAGGTGCGTTTATAATTATGTAAATACGTAGCACCTATTGTTGTCGTTCAGTCCGTCCGCCCGTCCGTCTGTCTGTCCGTCTGTCCGCATATAACAACGCAAAAACTACCCATCCGAATCGTTTGAAATTTAAAATACATAATTATTACATAATATTGTCGAGTCATTTCAAATTTTATGAAAATCGGATGCATAGATCAATTACAGGGACAATCAAAAGGATTCCGTTACATTACGGTCACTGGGGGAAAAAAATTCAAATGAATTTTAATTGTTTGAAATTTTAAATACATAATTGTTACATAATTTTGTGGAGTCATTTCAAATTTTATCAAAATCGGATGCATAGTTCAACTACAGGGACAATCAAAAGTGTACCATTAAATTACGGTTAATGGGGAAAAATGTTTCAAATGCATTTTAATGGTGTTGCACTCATTCGAACGTAATAAAATTGATATGCATCTATAAAGTACATATTATAATACATATTTCGCATAATCTGTGGTGCAAAGAATATTTGTTATTGATTTACAAGGCCACACAAAAGTATTCCACTGCATAATGGAATAGGGAGATCATTGTTTCGTGCGCATTTTAGTTGTAATTATTTACAATTTTATGAGATTGATATATGAGAGTGATATTTTTAAAACTTCGTTATCGTACGAACGCACCTCATTTGCTACGCTTCACGTGCAATTTCCAACTTGTTTAAGATATGGTCTCGAAATACTACAACCAAAGTCATAAGATAAGACAAATAACAATATTAACCCAAGATTTTTTTAGAAATATTCTTCAAATACAACCAAAGTCATAGCAAAATTTAAAAAAAATTCTGCATAACAGCGCCACCTGTTGAGTATGTACACAAAAAACTAACCAGGATCAATTTTTATCAGTTATTTACTGTATCTGAAGGTGATGAAAATCTATGCATTAGTTTGTGAGATAGATCGAGCTATTGCGAAATCGTAAAAAATGCAGCATTGAAGCGCCACCTGCAGGGAAATTTACACTAAAAATAAACAACACTAATTTATATCAAGGACTTACAGAAATTGAAGTTGATGAAAATTCGAACATTAGTTCTTGAAAAAGAACATTGCAATAATCATGAACAAAGCAGCATGGCAGCGCCATCTGTTGAGCGATTTGCACAAAAAAGCTGTCAGTACTAAATTACATCAAGGATTATCTTAATCTAAATTTTTATAAAAATCCGTCCATTAGTCCTTGAGATAGAGCTATTGCAGAAATTGTGAATAATGCTGCACAATAGCGCGACCTGTTGAGCGATATACACCAAAAACTAATCAGCTTCAGTTTATACCAAGGTCTAACTGAATCTAAAGTTTTGTGAAATTCTGTGCATTAGTTCTTGAGATAGAGCGCCCACAAAATTTTTGTCATACACAAAGTGACACAGTGACAGATAGACTCGCAGACAGACAATTTCTAAAATTCCATCAAACCTTGTTTTGGATTTTCTAAGCCGCATAAATCCATCGAAAATCGGAAGTCGAATTTTTGCACGAATCCAATACTTTCTTCCTGTAAAGATAGAAGAACGTAAAAAAAGAAAAAAAAATCCTTTGAGGTTTCTCGCTGGCTTTTGCGCAACATTCGCCATTTGGCGAATAAGAAATAAAAAACAGTAGCCAAATGAAAAAAAGTTAGCAAAATAGATTTAGTGGGAAACATTGAAAAATTAACCTTTAACCTGTTATTGTTGTATCCTTTTTTTTTTTAACCATTTGAAAAATGGTTGTTGTTTTCGGGAGAATGGACCCGATGATGTTACCACTTTTGAATGATGTTACCACTTTTGAATGATGTTACCACTTTTGAATTTAAATTAAATTCTTTATTTTTAGAAGAATTTTTATTTGAATTTAAATTAAATTCTTTACTTTTAGAAGAATTTTTATTTGAATAGTAAATTAAAATGGTTAAAATCATTGTAATAAAGGAGAAAACTAACAAATTTAAAAATGGGTAGACGGAAATTAACAGATACGGAAAAAGCCGAAGCCAAAGAAATGAATGAACGTGAATATCGCATTCAATGATATTAAACACAGTCAACATGTATAAGTTGCTTATTAGTTTGGCGATTCGTATCATTTGGCGAAATTGGTCGACGGGATAACTGAGTAATACTGTATTTGGTTTGGCGCAAAAACGTCTTTCAATGCAGAAAATGATAAAATCAAAAGATTATTGAGCCGCTGAAAACCAATTACGTGTTGAAAGGCGATCACGAAAAAGGAAGCAATTTAATGCCGAACCGATTAATTGTAAAACATCATGTCGCCAGGGCGACCAATCCACTAGCCATGGCGTTTTACTATCGGTCGGTTCTAACCAGGAAAATTTGAGTGCCAATAGTGATTCTAACAAGCCGGAAAATGTTATAGCTATTACTCTTGATTTTCCACCACCTAAAAAGAAAACTAAAAAGCAATCGGCTTGGGAAAAACTGGGAAAAAACTTTTTTGATTCGATGTCTGATGGACCCATTCACAGATGCATGTGCTGCGATCGATTTTGGTTTAAAACCTCCATCACCAAAATTCTGCTCTGTAAAATCAAACAATATATGCCAAAGTCTTACAAGTATAACAGTATATGCCAAAGCTGTATTTTAATAATGATTACTTTTGCACCAACAATGTTAAATAGTTTGAAATGTTTCTTTCGTCGCCAACTTTTATGCTTGGCGACAATAGAGTGATATAACTTAAACGAACCGTACCTTCAAATTGCAGCATGTATAAAGTCATTTATAGCAGTGGCACGGATAATACACAATAAAACAACTGGTATTTAGCTTAAAATGATAGATGAATGTATCGAGTGAAACATTTTTCAAATGGTTGGGGTAATTTCTTAAATTACAATTTTTTTTTTTTTTTTTTTTTTTTCAATGTGTTCTAAAATATTATAGTTTTCTGTCATTGCATAAGAAATAGAATTTCTACTATGTACTACAAAAATTATAAAAAATAGGTACATTCTAAATGTCTAAATATTTCAAATATTCTTTTAGCGGTAAATTGCTATGAGATTTTGACTACACTATCTACCAATAAGTATTTGGAAACTTTCAATTTTTGACATTTTGTCAAATATTTAAAAATATACTTGTCGGATTCTTCTGAAACTTCAGGATTATGAAGATTATGTCTGACCTCATATTTATGAACATCCATTTGATAAGCAGGGCAATTAGGGGGCCGACAAAAAATTAAAGAATAACAGAAATATTTTAGAACACATTGAAAAAAAAAAAAAAAAACCCTGTACATGAAAATGCACGAAACGATTTATCGCTGCAGAATACAAATATGTGGATACTGCACAACATGTATACTGATTTTTGTAAGAATAGCATGTATATTCATGGAGAAAGAGAGATTTTTTTTTTTTTAAATTCAAAAATTCTCGTATGTTTTTTGTTTATATCATGCAAGGTTTTTGATCAAATTTAACACAAATTTCAGAAATATTGGCAAAATCTATTAGAAAAAATATAGCGCAATTGGAATATAAATATATTAAATATTTTATGAAATATGAGTAGTTTTATGAAATAATTTTTATCTGCGCATGCGCGAACGATAAAAACGATTCTTTTACATCATTTAATAGTGAATTCTATGAAGTAACTTATAAAAAAAATCCAATCAAATATCGTGAAAATTCAAAAAGATATCATTATTATAAGTAAGCTGTTTTTACATTGCTCTCTAAAAACGGCTGAATGATAAAAGATTCTCCACAAATTGACGTTTTTTATTAACTGACTTTTAGGGAAAAATTAGTACTATTTAATGAATACAATATCTAATACAATATTGCTGCTAATAAGTATCTTGACACCTGTGATAGAAAAGGAAAAGAGCTTTTATTATTTTCTATCACAGATGTGAAGATACTTATTAATAGAAATATTGTATATTAGATATTGTATATGTTACAGGCCAAACCCGATTTTAGGCCAAACTAGATTGGCCTAGGCCAAACTAGTCTATCCTAACGCCCATCGGATAAACTAGTTTTTCCTAGGCCAAACCGGTCTATCCTAACGCCCATCGGATAAACTAGTTTTTCCTAGGCCAAACCGGTTTATCCTAACGCCCATCGGATAAACTAGTTTTTCCTAGGCCAAACTAGTCTATCCTAAGGCCCATAGGACAAACTAGTTCTTCCTAGGCCAAACTAGTTTGGCCTAACTCTTATAGGATAAACTAGTTTAGCCTGATGTTTATTGGTCTGAACTAGTTTATCCTAGGCCGATCTAATTTATCCTAGGCCAATTCAATTTGGCGTGATTTTATTTGATTCAATGACCGCCTCAGCGCCAAAATTCTAGTTTGTCCTAGGCTGATCTAGTTTATCCTAGGCCAGTGTAATTTTACGTGTTTTTAGCTCATGGGCGTCAAAGCCAAAGAAATAATGGGCTCACAGGTTCTGTATGTATGTATGTACGCATGTATGTGCGTATGTATGTACGTATGTACGTACATATGTACGTAACGCGATAACTCTTGATAGAAATAATGTAATTTGACATGTTTTTATCTCGTCAACTACCCAAGACTTAGAACTAATGTGCTCGTGGGTTCTGTATCTATGGATGTACGTAAGTGCGTAACGCAATAATTTTTGATAGAAATACTCGATTTGCATCAAACTTTCAATATAGGTTTATTCTTATGAGGAGCTTTTCTGATTAATTTTGGGAGGTCATTGGAGAAGAATAAGGGAGGAGGGGACAAGAGGCTGATTCGCCCCTTCCCTTAATTCAAATAAATGGATTTCTATGGATTATTAGCATATTTTATTCAAATTTTAGATATAGGAGTATTTTGTTGAAGCGCCTTCATTAGTTGTGGGTGTCATTTGTTTAAGTATAAAGGGAGGGGAGAATAGGGGTAACGCCCCATAATTTATGTAAATGCTTTTTTCACGCAGAATTTACTGATTTACTTCAAATTTTAGAAATAGATTCATTCTGGTAAGGCGTTTCCCTAATTGGTTTTGGGGATTAATTGAATAAGGACAAAGGGAAGAACGGGGGAATCCCGCCTAATTTTGTTAAATGGGTTTTTCATGCAGAATTAACCGATTTCCTGCAAATCTTAGATTTGTTCATTCTGATAAAGCGTTTCACTGATTAATTTTGGTGCTTCTTTGGTTTTTGGTCTGAATTAGCAATTTATTTCCTTTCTTAAAATATATAAATTTGTTACAATACAGAATTATCCAATTTGCTTGAAATTTTGTACATGAATTCATTTGATCAGGTGCTTCTTTAATTAATTTGGGTCTCTTCTTATGGTTATGTATAATGGGTTAGTGGAAGATTTATCGCCTTCCTTAAATTAGATAAATGGGTTGTTATGCAGTATTATCCGATTTGCCGTAAATTTTGAATATAGCTTATAGTTTTTTCTTTAAAAGGCGAATCCCTGAATTGTTTTGAGGGTTTAATGATTAAGTATAAAGGGAGGAATGTGGGATTACTAGAGATGTAAATTTTCCGGAAAAATATAAGTGGCGGAAAAAAACTGGTTTTTTACCGGTTTTTTTCGGAAAAAACGGAAAAATTGGAAAAATTGATTTTTCATGACTATTTCTCCCAAATAAATTATATTTTCTTAGAGTATTAAATAATAAACATTTTTCCCCATTTATTTGTATTAAATGAAAATTATTTTCACTTTATATTACAAAATAAAAAGAAAGTAGCAAAGCCTGCTTTTAAATTTTAGTTTTTCTCCCCACAGCCTAAGAATTTTTAAAACACTATTGTTTGTTATATCATATCTCTGTTGAAATGATTTTTCAGTTAAATGTTTAACTATCAATTGACCTAATGTAAGAACCTGAGCCAATATGCCTGCAGTTTGGAATGAAATAAATTATGCATTCCATTTACATAAGTATAGTTTTTAAGTAAATGATACTAGTTTAAAAAAATTGTTGCAGTTTTGTCATTATTATCAATATCAGTATTAAAAAAATTCCATTGTTTGTTTAAAAATATGTATATTTTTACATTATTACACTTTTTTCTTACAATTGTAATTTTATTTCCTTTAAAAAATATGTTTAGTTTTGGTATAGCTTTCCAATCTCAACTCAAAGTTTTGATTAAGTTTTATTATCTAAATTAAAAAAAAAAACTAAGTTTTTGTTTGGCTTACTCAGGTCTGCAATTAAAAAATAGCATAGGATTTATTGACTGGTAGAGTTTTACTCACTGAAACCAGAAAAATATTTTTTTAAAGTTTAATTATACGTACTTTTTTTCTTTTTATCCTGAAATCTAGTATTCTATTCTTGAGTAAGAAACCATATTCAATAATGTTTCCATATGGTAATTTCATATTTCTAAGAATGGAATTTAAAAGTTATGAAAACAGAACACTATAAATAGAAAATGCTCGTGAGGAATTAACAAAAGCAGTTACATACAGAGATAAATTTCTAGTTTACTTTAAAAAACTACAAAAATTCAAAGTTTAATCAAAAGGGAATGTATAATTCGGAACATAGTTACTTGCAATAAATTATGGGGGTTTTTTTTCATTGCAGTTGTACTTTTCTAATGCAAACTGCCCATGTTTTTGCGACATTACTGTACATTATTGAGGTAAAATGGAGGTCAATTTTAGATTCAATACCTTGAAAAAACATTCAATTAATCAGCTATAACGAAATCTTGAAAAATGCAGCATAGTAGTGCCACCTATAGGGCAATTTACACCAAAAACTAAACAATCTTAATATATATCAGGAACTGTCTGAATCTGTAGTTTGATAAAAAATCGTCCTTTAGTCCTTGAGATAGAAGTATTGCGATAATCATGAGTAATGCAGCATAGCAGCGTCATCTGTTGAGCAATTTACACCAAAATGTAATGTGCACAAAGTTATATCAAAGATTAACTTAATCTGAAGTTTTATGAAAATACATACATTAATTCTTGAGATAGAACTATTGTGGAAATTATGAATAATGCAGCATAGTAGCGCCATTAGTTGTGCGGTATACACTAATAACTAAACATCTCGAGTTTATATCAAGGTGTAACTGAATCTAAAGTTTTGTGAACTTATGTGCATCAGTTCTTGAGATCGAATGCCCATAAAATTTTTGTCCCATACAGACTCAGTGTGACAGATATTTTCCAAAAACTATCAAATCGTGTTCAGGACCTTCTGTACAATACACCAAAAACTGGAAGTCAAAATTTTCACGAATTCAATACTTACTTCTTGAAAAGATAGAAAAAAAACAATAAATGCATGCTTCAAATTTTATGTTAATTTTTTAATTTTACCATTTCTATTAATCGGCATATTATTGAAATAATTTTGCACATGAAATAATTTTTTTAAAAAAAGAAGTTGCATTTAAATATACATCTAGATTTTTTTCATGTAATCCTGTTTTTGTGAAATTGTGAATTTTTTGTATATATACTTCTACAAAATATATTCAGAATTAGTAAATAAGAAATTATTACTATTTTTAGAGTCCTATTTAGACATTTTTAATAAGGTTATTTATGCATATATACAACTTGATAAGATTCAGCTGCTATATGGCATGAGACTTTTTTTTCTTCAATCACTGCATTTGCAAAAGATTCAATTTGTAGATTAAATTTATTTCTGAAATGTCTATTTTCAAGGGAAATTTTGCGAAGGGTCTTGTGTTTCAAACAAGAAAAAAATGTGAAGGATCTTTTCAAGTCTTCTCAAACAGATTTCTGCTCAGAGATCAGATTACCCACATTAAAGTTTTCATGTGGGACACTCAACATAAAAATAAATAAAATAAAAAGTATGAATGTAGCTATAACAAAATTTTCAATACATTATTTCATAAATGAAATTTCAATTTTTCCAGTTCGGAAAAATTGAAAAATAAGCCTTCGGAAAAAAACCGAAAAAAACCGGGTTTTTTCCCAATTTTTCCGTTTTTTTTCCGAGCATTCCCATCTCTAGGGATTACCCTCTCTAAATCAGATGAATGGTTTTTTGAGCAGAATTATCTGATTTGTTTCAAATTTTGGATAATTGTTTAATTTTATAAAGCGTATCTGTGATTAGTTTTGGGGGTTGAATGGTTAAATATAAGTGGGGGAAATGGGAAAAAGTAATCCAACTTACTTTATTTTTCGAGGGTGTTATTCTATAAAAAAAATAAGGCTGAAATACACAATGACTGTAAACAGCCTGTGAATGCAAAGCCATCAGCCTAATTGGGCAATATTCTTTTTAATATTGATCCCGACTACTGCTCCATTGCTAACCCTGTGCAAAGTGGTTTTGTCATCACCATTATAATGTATTTTATTCGATGCGATGTAGAATAGTGTTAGAGGTTTGCACGGGCCAGAATTTCGAGTTCCGGGCCCCGCCTTTCCCGAAGGAAAGTTATTTTGCCGTGACCCTGTGTAAAAATTAAAAGTTCAGCCCGAGCCCTGCCTCTACAAAAATATGTGAAAAAAGACTCAGTCCCACTCAATCTGGCTCTACTCAATTTCTGCCAAAAATTCAGATTTTACTTAACATACAATTAGGATTCCTTTAAAAGTATTGCATACATACGCAATTTGGGGATTAATTGAATAAGGACAAAGGGAAGAACGGGGGAATCCCGTTCTTTTTATTAACCGACTTCAAGGAGGAGGTTATGATTTCGACCTGTATGTATTTGTTGTTCACGCATAACTTTCGTAAATATAAACCGATTTTGATAATTCTTTTTTTGTTTGAAAGCGTATGGGACTCATGTGGTCCCATTCAAATTTCATAAAAATCTGTTGATTAGAACTTTTTAAAAAATTAAAACATTAAAATTCAATATCTTTTAGAAGCAATCGACCAATTAGAAACGTTCATATTTCATTTTTTTAAGTTACACTTACATAGACACACGATCTTTTCAAAATGTGAAATCCTAACTGAACAAGGTTCACATTTATTAACAGTGTACACTGTAAAAAAATTGACCCTTTTGCTGCATAATCACTCCCCCGTTTTTAAAGAATATCTCTCTCTTGACCCATGAATATTCTGCACGATAGGCCGAAGTAATCGTTTTCTATAAAGGCGGTGGATTGACGATGCAGCAAAAGGGCCAAATTTTTTACAGTGTACACTGTAAAAATTTTGATCCTTTTGTTGTATCGTCACTCCCCCGCTTTTATAGAATATCTCTCCTTTGACGCATGAGAATGCTCCATGATACATTGTTAAAAATTTGACCCATTTGCTGCAGCGTCACACAACAACTTTTATTGAATATGTCTTTATGACCAATAAGAATGCTCCGTAACACAGTGAAGTAATCGTTTTCTATAAAAGCGGTGAACTGATGATGCAGCAAAAGGCTCAAAGTTTTTATAGTGTAATTGGGACCAAAGCGTTTGTAAAAAGAAATATTTCCGAATCAAATGCTGTCACTCTCTTATAGAGGCAGCCAGATGTAGGTAATGAGTTTCAGATTACTCATCGAATACGCCACCGCTCATTTCCGATTACAGTGTCACTGTAAAAAATGTGACCCTTTTGCTGCATCGTCACTGCCCTGCTTTTGTAGAATATCTCTCTTTTGACCCATGAGAATACTTCGTAATTGGGTGAAGTAATCGTTTTCTATAAAAGCAATAGAGTGATGATATAGCAAAAGTATCAAATTTTTTACAGTGTAGGTTCCCTCGATATGAATATGACACATGTAGCACAGTATATAATTGGTTGAAACGATTCTGGACAAAAACGAGTCACCAAGCATCTTGTTGAGCGGGCAATTTTCGTCAACCTTGTTAACTTCTCATACGAGTACAATCTAATTCTTCCAGGAAATCATCATCATCAAATTCCATAATGAAAAAATGCCTGGCAATGCAATGCACTGTTAAAAATTTGCAACTTTTGCTGCATCATCACTCCATCGCTTTTATAGAATATCTTTACTTTTATCAATGAGAATCCTTCATAATGCATTTAACTAATCTTTTTCTATATAAGTGGTGAAGTGGTGATACACTGTTAAAAATCTGCTGCATTTTGTTGCAACGCACTCCGCCGCTTGTATATAATGTCTCTACTGCGACCTTTGAGAATGCTCCTTAATACAGTCAAGTAACCGTTTTCTATACAAGCGCTGGAGTGCGTAGCAAAAAAATGCAGCAGATTTTTAACAGTGTACACTGTTAAAAATCTGCTGCATTTTGCTGCAACGCCCTCCACCACTTGTATATAATATCTCTATTCCAACCAATGAGAAAGCGCCATTTCACGGCCAAGTAACCGTTTTCTATACAAGCAGGGAAGTGCGTTGCAGCAAAATGCAGCAGATTTTTAACAGTGTACAGCAAAAGTTTCAAATTTTTAACAGTGTAGTTGGGACAAAAGCGTCTGTAAAAGAAATATTTGGGAATGAAATGCTGTCACTCTCTTATAGAGGCAGCCAGGTATCGGTTATGAGTTTCAGATTCCTCGTCGAATTGCCACTGCTCATTTCTGATGCCATTACTACCTGTATAGGTATTAGAGTGTTGCTCTTTATCGATTGAAGCATAGTGCGATTTTTGCTAAAATCTTTCTTTTTCCTTTTTCTGAGTGAAGGGGGAGTACTTTTGACTGACTACACTAGAAAAGCATTTTACTATACATTAATATATGAAGTCATTTTGCTCATATATGGAAGCACTATGTCGCGCTCTTATGTATAAGGACACTTTACTTAATGGATTGTCACCTTTTGAAAGCCACTTTCGATGACCGTAGGATTCGATGCAGACTAAGATTTCATAAATGCGGTAGCTTTTCGAAGTGGCAGATCTTGTCTGAAGAAGTTACCATACAAAAAAAATCTTAAGATTCACAACGATACTAACCGATATTGTAAGTGGTTTCAGAAAAGTTGACAATCAAACAGTGACAAGTAAACTGAATACATCAGAACTTAGCAAAGTGCGTACATTAATATTGCATTGCAAAGAGCTATCGTGTGCCAGTACACATAATTATGTATTACGGTATGCATAACTAAAAAGTAGGAAATAAAATAAGCTTTTTAAGAAAAAAATATCAACCGACTTCAAAAAAGCGCTAAAAAGAATTAAATAATTCTTTAAAGTTCTCTAAGGCCAAAACGTTATCCAATAATAAGCACACATCGGATATTAGATACCGGCATAAAAAACGGTTAAATTTAATATGTATAATTTAATGTCCACCAAACATAGATTTTAGAGATAATATTATTTTACAAGAGATGAATTGACATATTTATGATTTATTTTATGAATATATACATATAAAAAGTAATGAATTACTTTTTGAAGTTGGTGCCAAACTCTATTTGATGTATATTAAGAATTGTAGCTAAATTATACCTAGTGCCATAATTAAAATGGGGATAATCATTATCGATTGTGATTGTTTGGCACCAACTTAAAAATGTAATTCATTACTTTTTATATGTATATATTCATAAAATAAATCATAAATATGTCAATTCATCTCTTGTAAAATAATATTATCTCTAAAATCTATGTTTGGTGGACATTAAATTATACATATTAAATTTAACCGTTTTTTATGCCGGTATCTAATATCCGATGTGTGCTTATTATTGGATAACGTTTTGGCCTTAGAGAACTTTAAAGAATTATTTAATTCTTTTTAGCGCTTTTTTGAAGTCGGTTGATATTTTTTTCTTAAAAAGCTTATTTTATCTTACGAGGTGTTCACAGAATGAAAAATACACAATATATTATTGATTATTTACTTTCATAGACCTTTCAATATCGAAATGGGGATTCATTAAATAATTAATGTAGATTAGAACAAAAGAAAAAAAGGAGAGTTATAAACATTATAACTAAACTGTTCAGTAAAAAGTAAATTTGTGAATATGTTTCTCTGTAATTCCTTAAGACTTTTCTCAAATCCAAAAGAGCTACATCCTAACACATTTAAGAATTAATTCATTTTCGGAAAGGCATAAGATTAACAGGCATTCTCACTCAGAAAATGTGTAATCGAATGGCGTTAACCATTTTTTTCCATAAAAGCGATGTACCTTTGTGAAAATACTATTAAAGCTACGTTTTGAATCGAATTTTCGGTTACGACTTCACGGAAAAGAAAAACTTGACGCCGTGACAAGAATAGCTTATATGTCGACAAGAAATTAATTTCTAAAAAATGGAAAACGCTATTCGATTCCAAATTATGTTCAGCTCCGATCTGGCTCGAATATGCAATAATAATAATAAATGCAAGCCTGATCTCAGTTGGCACGAGTCTGCAGGAAAAAAAAAAAACCCCATGTAAAATGCATTATGTCTTTAGGGTGGACATGTGAAATTCCTGTATTGATGTTATAAGCAATTACTCTTGACACACATTTATACTTATTCTAGTGAAACACATGTTTTTTACCGGCCAAATCCGATTTCGAGCCAAATTAGATTAGCCTAGGCCAAACTATTTTATCCTAACGCCAATTATATAAACTAGATTTCCTACGCAAAACTTGTTTATCTATATGCCCGTAGGAAAAACTAATTTTTATTAGGTAAGAGGGAAATCCATCATTTTCCCTTCATACTTTACCATTAAACCCTCAAAACTATTCAGGGAATTGCCTTATCAGAAAGAACCTATAAGCAAAATTTGAAGCAAATCCGTAATTTCTGCGTTAAAAACCATTTATCTAAATTATGGGGGGTACCTACATTGCCCTTTCTTTAAGACTTAAACAATAAACATCCACAACTAATCCCGGAGGCGCCTTGTCAGAATAATTCAACACCTAATATTTTAAATGAAAACTGATAATTCTGCATGATAAATGCATTTCTCTAAATTAACGGTGGGGGATTAGACTTCCGTTCGCTCCCTTTATTATTATTCAGTGATTTTCCAAAACTAATCAGAAAAGTATTTTATCAGAAGGAACCTACATCCAAAATTTGAAGCTAATCGGATATTTATATCAAGAGTTATAGCATTACGTACATTCGTACGTACATACGTACATACATGCGCACGTACATACATACAGAACCTGTGAGCCCTTTATTTCGCTGGCTTTGACGCCCGTGAGCTAAAAACACGGATAATTACATTGGCCTAGGACAAACTAGATCAGCCTAGGAGAAACTAAAATGTTGGCGCTGAGGCAGTCATTGAATTCAATAAAATCACGCCAAATTGAATTGGCCTAGGATAAACTAGTTCAGTCCAATAAACAGCAGGCTGAACTAGTTTATCCTATAAGAGTTAGGCCAAACTAGTTTGGCCTAGGAAAAACTAGTTGGTCCTATGGGCCTTAGGATAGACTAGTTTGGCCTAGGAAAAACTAGTCTATCCGATGAGCGTTAGGATAAACCGGTTTGGCCTAGGAAAAACTAGTTTATCCGATGGGCGTTAGGATAGACCGGTTTGGCCTAGGAAAAACTAGTTTATCCGATGGGCGTTAGGATAGAATGTTTGGCCTAGGCCAATCTAGTTTGGCCTAAAATCGGGTTTGGCCTGTAACATATACATTAAATACTAATTTTTTCATAAAAGTCAGTTAATAAAAAATGTCAATTTGTGGAGAATCCCTTATCATTCAGCCGTTTTTAAAGAGCAATGTAAAAACAGCTTACTTATAATAATGATATCTTTTTTAATTTTCACGATATTTGTTTGGATTTTTTTTATAAGTTACTCCATAAAATTGACTATTAAATGATGTAAAAGAATCGTTTTTATCGTTCGCGCATGCGCAGATAAAAATTATTTCATAAAATATTTAATATATTTATATTCCAATTGCGCTATATTTTTACTTTCTTCTATCTTCAATAGAAGAAAGTATTGTAATCGAAATTTTTTTCGACTTCCGGTTTTCGACGGATTTACACGTTTTAGGGGTCAGAGATTCCAAAAAACATGTTTTTACAAAATGTCTGTCTGTCCGTGTGTCTGTGTGTGTGTCCGTGTGTGTGTCTGTGTGTGTGTCTGTATGTCGCCATTCTACCATCAAAAAGTGTATGAAGTTATGCATAGAATTGAACCAAATTTTTTGTGAATGTTTTTGGCTGTGGCAAGCAGGTCCTCCTTCAGTTTTGAAATATTCCGCCGGAAGGGGGCGCTGCAATCGCGATTTTTGTGCCATTTTCAATATTGTACCGACCAAAAGTATATGAAGTTATGCATCGAATTGAACCAAATTTTTTGTGTATGTGTATGACTATGGCTAGTTGGTCCTCCTTGAATTTGAAAAAAATCCGCCGGAAGGGGGCGCTGCAATCGCGATTTTTGTGCCATTTTCAATATTGTACCGACCAAAAGTATATGAAGTTATGCATCGAATTGAACCAAATTTTTTGTATATGTGTATGATTATGGCTAGTTGGTCCTCCCTGAATTTGAAAAGAATCCGCCGGAAGGGGGCGCTGCAATCGCCATTTTTGTCCAATTTTCAATATTGTACCGACCAAAAGTATATGAAGTTATGCATCGAATTGAACCAAATTTTTTGTGTATGTGTATGACTATGGCTAGTTAGTCCTCCCTGAATTTGAAAAAAATCCGCCGGAAGGGGGCGCTTCAATCGCGATTTTTGTGCCATTTTCAATATTGTACCGACCAAAAGTACATGAAGTTATATGCATCGAATTGAACGAATTTTTTTGTGTAAGTGTATGGCTAGGGCTAGTTGGATCGTTCTGAATCTGAAAAAATCTGCCGGAAGGGGGCGCTGCAATACCGAATTTTCTTCCATTTTCAACATTGCACCACATAAAAGTGTATGAAGTTAGTTCCAGAACTGAACTAAACATTTTGCATATGATTATTTTTTGGTAAGGCAAATAGGTCCTCAAAGAATTTGAAAAAAAAAAATCTGCTTATCATTCTATTGTCCATCGGCTCGTGCAGAGACGGAAGTTCATTTTTACTCCGATTAATTGATTAAAGCAGAAATTTAAAATGAAAATCAAAGTTGGTAAGGTATTGAATTAAAATTATTAAAGCATTAAAATGAGTAACTATTTTTTTTTTTTAATATTAAAATGTATGTATGAGATAGAAGAAAGTTTTGGGATTGGCACATCCAACTAGTTTCTAATAGATTTTGCCAATGTTTCTGAAATTTGCGTTAAATTTGGTCAAAAACCCTGCATGATATAAACAAAAAACATACCAGATTTTTTTAATTTAAAAAAAGAAATCACTCTTTCTCCATCAATATATATGCTATTCTTACAAAAATCAGCGTACATGTTGTGCAGTATCCACATATTTGTATTCTGCAGCGATAAATTATTTCGTGCATTTTCATGTATAGGGGGATCCCAAATATTTCTGTTATTCTTTAATTTTTTGTCGGCTTCCTAATTGCCCTGCTTATCAAATGAATATTCATAAAAATGAGGTCAGACATAATCTTCATAATCCTGAAGTTTCAGAAGAATCCGACAAGTATATTTTTAAATATTTGACAAAATGTCAAAAATTGAAAGTTTCCAAATATTTATTGGTAGATAGTGTATAACTGATAGAAAAAATTGATATTGGTCAATGATACTTTGTAGTTTGATAAATGGCAAATGCAACGCTGCATTTCCTCAAAACTTTTTTCGATTTGGCGATTGATGCGTATAATTTTGCTTTTAATTTTACTGGTGCATAGATAATGATAAATTGACAGGAGAGAAATACTTATCGTACAATCATTTCTGTGTCTTTGGCTGTTGTTAATCTGAATTTGTATTCAGTCAATTTCTCTATAAATATTAATGTAAATGACCCGGTGCGATTGAAGATGAAAAGCACATCAATCGTTCAGTAACGTGGTTGAGAATCTCAACTGTAACCAAACACAAAATAAGAGCAGAAATTGAGTATTCGCAATTTTGCGAACCTGATTGTTAATTTACTCACCAAATGAAGCATTTTGTCGCCATTAGGCGCAATGGCTAGCGGCAGCGAGAACCCTGGTCCTTTTAGAAGGTGCATAAAATCTGTTTTACTCACTCCCACTGTGAATGTGAATCAAGTCTGTAAATAGATGCCATTATAAGAAAGTATGTGAAAACAGACTTCGTTCACTCTGGGAGTAGATAAAACAGATTTTATGCACCTTCTAAATGGA
This sequence comes from Maratus speculifer, assembly GCA_964019185.1. Lineage (NCBI taxonomy): Eukaryota > Metazoa > Arthropoda > Arachnida > Araneae > Salticidae > Maratus > Maratus speculifer. Next base: position 158,459,633 of record OZ025302.1, on the reverse strand, counting down.
CTATCCTTTTGTTTTTCTTTTTTCGAAATGGACTTGGTCTACTATGGTTGTGGCGTTGTAAAGCCCCTCAGTTAATTTATATATTTGACCGTGCGCGAATGACATATGTTTGAAATCCTCAGTTAATATTCTGGTTTTCCAGTCTAGTGTACGAAGTATGAATTAGGACTGCAGCTAGAAATTAATAATAGGGGGGGGGGAGCTCATATTTTTTTTCCTCTCTCTCTAATGCAGAAAAATAAATTAGTGCCCTGCCCATTCACACTGTAGGTACCATGTTTCTTATTAAACTGTTGTAATATTTTCATTTTATGCTAAGAAAAGTAAATGATGATGAAAAACTCGAGCGTATAACTATTGCAATATTAAACATCATGTTAGCTTTATGTGTGCAAATAGGATAAGCGAGTATTGAAACATTCATTTTAGTCATAATTTAGTATTTCTGCAAAACTGTGAAAGGGCCTCAAAACCAAATTAGATTTTAGAACAGAGTTTAATTTGGATTTTCGGGAACATAAATTCATTTAGTAACCTTGAAATATTTTCCAGGGGAGGCCCAAAATGTTTTAGGCTGAGTTCCCCTAGCACCCCCTTACAGGGCGGTAGCTAGAAATGATTAATAGAAGCGGCTCAAGAAAAAATGTAGAGGGGGGGGGGCTGATATTCTCTCTCTCTCTTTGACGCAGAAAGATGAATTAGTGCATATCCAAACTGTAGGTGCTATGTTTCTTATTAAAATGTTGCTATTTTATGCTAAGATAAGAATAGGATGGTGAAAAATTTTAGTGTATAACCAGTGCGATATTAAACATCATGTTAACTTCATATGTGCAAATAGGATTACCGAGTGTTTAAACGCTTATTTTAGCTCAATTTAGTATTTCTGCAAAACTTTGAAAGGTCCTCAAAACTAAATTAGATTTTTGAACAGAATTTCATTTTGATTTTTCGGAACATAAATTCATTTAGTGATCTTGGAATCTTTTCCAGGTGTGGCTCAAAATGTTTTAGAGGGGGGGGGGGCACTAAGCCGCCCCTAGCACCTCCTTAGCTACGGCTCTGGTACGAACACACATTTCAACTCCACTTCAAAAGAATTATCAACAACATCATCCCATAAAACTTTCATTTATATAAAAGAATACCCATTTATTATCCTCTTATGCAGTCTTACCCTTTATTTCCGAGAAGTCCTTTTAATGAGGCAGAATAAGCTGCTCTTTTAGTTCGCGAAATGTTCGTATTCTTTCTGCTTAAGTGTTTGTCGTCTCCAATTTCTGCAAACCGCAAAATGCCATAAACAAACCAGATAAGCGTTCAAGAAAAGCTCGCTTCTATAAGTGACATCATCTCGTCGAATTCATTCACTCTCACTGTTGCCAGAGGCAAAAACCAAGTGTACCGTGGAGAATGAGATTAAAAGACCATGACGTCATTTCTCATTTGGTTGCTTCTGTGCCCGCCTCTTCAAATATTCAGAAATTCAAAACATAAACTGGAATCGTTAACATGTAACTCTCTCAAGCTTGACGGTGTTTCATATATAAAAAGAAATTTCGCTCACCGTAAAAACTGTTCGACAAAACGAAAATGTTTTTAAACACTTATATCTTTTGAGATGTAATTTGTCGTTTACGTCTTTGTTGAAATCGTAAAGAAGGTATATTTTTACTAGAAATCATTTCTTTTCTGTTCATACATATGGAAAATTGTTGTTTTACGCGAATATCTTCGAAATCGATATTTTTCTCGCATGAAAGGACAATGAAATTGAAAATAGCATTGCCAGATGCAATGCAGTAAATAGCGAAACACGGATATTTAAAAAACCAGATACCACAATTACATAATCGGAACAAATATACAACCACAGTAAATGTATCACATTTTACTAATACATTATATTTATGCGAATTAAATACCCCGAAAAAAAAAAAAAAAAAAAAAAAACATTGTTAACAATTAATAAACCAAACATTACTATCCTTTGGAAGCTGCATTGAATTCAGACAGCATTATCAGGGAGAGAATTTCACAGCTCGGGGAAGGCGCATATACACATTTTAGAACCATTTCCAAACGAAAATATCACCACTGTGGAACACTTGATATTTTCGTTTGGAAATGGTTCTAAAGTGTGGGTGACCCTGCGCGTAGCTCGCTATAATTTACCGTATCCTCCCAAAGGTCAATAGAGGAGGAGATCGAGAGATACGGGGAAATATGCGTTTTCTCCTGTTACTTAAAACCACATTTTTTGGCGAAGGATGAACAATTTTCGCAACAAAACCGCAGAACAGAGTTTTAAATACTAATCCGATATAAAATTTTAAACGAAGCTGATAACCTATGAATAATTTTCAATGGATATGATTTTACAAAATTTTCTCAAGTCCAAAAGGGCAACTATCATTACAACACAAGTTTAAATTCATTTTTGTTCGGAAACATATGAAAATAAGCAGATGTTATTCAAAAATATTTTTAACCCTTTATCTACGCATCATGAATTCAAGAAAATTTTACACTCAAAAGCATTTTATGCAAATTGTTTAAACTAAATTAAGAGATTTATATAATCATTTAATAAATATTTGAAGGATTTTAGGATTTAGAAGGATTAACTAAATTGGAATTTACAGGGATTTTGTGCATTTTTTATAACCCCACTCAAATCTTTATTTTTAATTATTTGCTTAGTATTTTGTAAAATTATAAAATGTACAAATATTATGTTCTTTTAATATAAATATCGAAATATTTCCGCATTGAAAAATCCCCATCCACTCCCTCAGCGCCAAGAAAGCTGAAAAGATGCAAAGACAAAATAAATCATTATTTAAAAATATTTTCAATGGATACGATTTTACAAAATTTTCTCAAGTTGAGGGGAGGGAGGGGATTAGCTATTTTACTGCTTCGGAGAAAGCCAAGCCCACCCCACGGGGAGACTCCCTGGATCCATCACTGTTTGGAAATCAACCAGTATTCATTACTTAAATTCAAGGGGGTCCAAAATACAAAAATTTTCAAAATTTCTTTAACAAAAAATATTGCATTACAAATTTTTTTGTTTTTTTATGCTTAAAATGACGTTTAAATCATATTTCTATCTTAATTAAAAGTGGAAATATTAGTCTTTTTCGTTTTAATTCGTTTTCAAAATTTAGCTTTCAAGCAATGGTTGTCATAAAAATGCATTTCTTGTGAAAATGCATTTTTCTTCATGATGAGTTTTTATATATATATTTTTTTCATATTTAAATTGTTATAACTCAAGAACCGCCAAAGATAAATGCTGCAAAAATGGTATTTGTCTTTTTTGATTATTTCACTTTAATTTTTGATTCAGCAAATTTGAAAAAAAAATATATTTTACTTGAAAGTATCATCTTATTAATAAAAGTTACATATATATTTTTTAATTTTTACTTTAAATATTTTTAATTTTAAAAATAACAATATTTTAAAAAATGCTGAAGTAAAATTTAAATTTAGATATTTCTATTTATTTAAATGTAAAAAAAAATGAAATTCTACAAATAATGTTTTGAGTTATTTTTATTTTAATTTTCACCACTTTTTTAATAAATTTTAAATTTAAATATTTTTTTTTAACTTGTGAGAAGCTCTATCATGTGATTTTGTTTATAAATAATATAGTTAACCATCACAAAGTACTTCAAAATTTTAACACAATAAATAAAATTTATTTTAAATTGTGTTCCGGACCCCGTTAAGGACTTCTCATTAATCAGACTGAAAATTCCCCTCATTTATGTTAAACCTATGGGCTAGGAATGCATCCATGTTTTTCAAAATTTTCCTCGGAAAATTATTAATTTTTTTTTCTGTATGCTCTTTTGAGAAATATATATATTTTTTCTTTTAAATTACACAAAATATTTTTTAAAAATACGTTATTAGTTTTATTTAAAGTGTTAAATATTATTTACAACTCGCATGTTTTACTTAGATTTTAATGCTTGAAATATAAAATTAAACGTATATAGTTTAGAAACATTTTGGCAATAAAAAAGAAAGAAACATTCTTCAGAAAGAGCATACAGAAAACAGAAGGGAAATATTTAATTTTCCCAGGAGAAAGTTAAAAAATATTCATACATTAATAGCCCATAGGTTCGGCATTAGAGAGCGGAATTTATACTTTTTGAAATAAATAGCATCACTGAAAAAAATAGTTGGATGTGCCAATCCCGAAACTTTCTTCTATTTCATATGTATACTTTAATATATTAAAAAATCGTGCAAAATGCAGCATAGCCGCGCCACCTGTTGCGAGGTTTATACCAAAATGTAATCAGCGTCTAATTACGTTATATATTATGGTGTAACAGAATCTAAAATTTGATAAAGTTCTCACACTCTAAAAGTGGAAAGAGTGAAAAGCTCGCTTTTAGGGAGAGTGAGAACCATTTTCACTCTTTTTGGAGTGACTTTTGTAAAAATACACTCCTAAAGGAGTGGAAATTTCCACTCTATACAAAGGAGTGAATAATCTCACTCTATAATCGAGAGTGAGAGAGTCACTCCATTGATGGGAGTGACTGGTCTCACTCCGCTAATGAGAGTGGAACCCCGGCATTGTAAGCTTTAAAAAAAAAAAAAAATCCGTTAAACTTTGAACTAATATATGGAGTAAAATAATAAAAAACACCAAAATATGTCAATTTTTAATTTTCAAATACTCTATTTCATAATATAACCTGGAAAATTACGATTATTTGGTATTAAAACGCACTCTTTTTAAGAGTCAGCAATTACTCTTTCGAAGTGAATACTCACTCCGTAGGCAAGAGTGACTCATCAGCCAATGAGAAATGTCTTCTCACTTCCTTTACTGATAAGAAAAATGTTCCCGCCATTTTGGAATGAATCTTTCGTTTCCTCGGTCACATATATGGACCTCCGTTAATTTCATTTTTATAAATAATATTCAAACGTATTTTAAATTTCGATCTTTGAATGATATGCTTCGATGTGTATGCTATGAAATAATCCAATTATTAGATTAATCTCTTCTTCTGGAATCACAATAGAAAAAAAATAATTCAGTAAAAAGATATATTACTTCATTGATACTCAATAACAGAGAGATTACAGTACATGGATATTATTTACCAAACAAGGGAATATCATTTATGAAACAAAGGATATTATTTATCAAGGTAAGTTATGTTTAATTTTAATTTTTGTTTCCAAAAGTTTATGAATATGCAGTGTAGTTTCACATTGTGCAGAAAATCATTTGCTATGTGTCAGCCATTCTATCTCCTCAGGGGAAAAAAAAAGAAATGCTGACACAAGTCGTACAATATAAATATCATTAGCAATTACGTGATTTTATTATTCTGATTCAGTCTTATCTTAAAGTACTTACTTTTTTTTCTTTTTGAAGTTAAATGTGTAATTCGAATAGGAATTTCTAATATGGGAAATAATATTGAGAAATTGTTGAATCTAACAATAAATTTTATTCCGTTATAAAATTTATATCTGTTGTTATAACTTTTTTTGTGACATATGTATTTCTAGACATTTAAAAATAAAACATTATATTTAAGTATTGAAACAAAGTGCTTTTTTATGCCTGATCTTTATTGAAACTGGTTTAGTAATTTTAAAAGTCCGTAGTATGACTTATATAAAACGAAATATTTTTAAAGAGATAAATAACTGCTTTTTATATTACAAAAGTTTTTAAAGCTAGTAATAAACACCCCTGAATTTTTTCGATTTATAAAAAAATAACCAATAAAAATATAGCTTTTATTATTTTTTTTTTTCGTAACTCCCCCTTGCATATTTTATAATTTTGCACTATTGTTGATATTCTTAATTAAACCAATCAAGAAGCGGAAAATATTGTTTCAATTTTAAAGTTTATTATTTATAAAGTTAGTTATTATATTTAGTTTATAAATAGTTATTTTTCAGTAATGTACACCTCATATAGGCATTGCTGAAAATGTAATTTCGGGGAATATTTATAGTGCATAAAATACATTGACTTAAAAGAAAACTTAAATAATCAAATATTATTTTTAAATTACAATTATCAAAATGTAATCGCACCAAAACTTTTATAAATAGTTATATTAATGTGATTAATGAAATTTTAATATTTTATTCATTTTAATATTATTATTATTTAAAATGAATCTATGTTTTGCCTATTTAATAATCTGGCAATCAAGCCACTCATGAGGCTGATAATATTATTTAAGGGCACAGTCAAAGAGGGGCTTAATCGTTCACCATTTAAATAAAAACACTTAAGTTACAAAAGTCATTAAAAACATATTTTCTGTCTTAAATATTTGTTTACTTTTACTTTTTCAATTTTGGCCGCAGATATTTTCTTGATTAACACTTTCATTTTTGTTATCGGTTTTGAAAGTGAAGGTAACTTTATAAAAAATATCTGAGACCAAATTCGAAAAAGTATAAAAAATACGTTGTTGAGACGAACTTTAGCTATCCAATGCAAAAAAAATGAAAATAAAAATAAATAAATAAATAAAAATGAAAAAAATAAAATGTCAAATTGCAAACGAGATATTAGACAAGTCCCTCTCCATAAGATTAGCATTAGCTCGTGAGTGTCTTCGCCGGCAGGGACAGGAGCCTTAAGGGTTTCCATTACTGGCACATCTACCTTATATACGGGAATAAAAAATTGAAATTAAATATGACTTTGCCTGTCGTTTTATAAATACAGATTGTAATAACATTTCTTTTTCAGCAAAAAAGTTTTTAATTGCACATAAAAAAAACATAGAAAACTTGCATTATTAAAATTATATGTAAAACTTAATGGGTATCTGAAAAAATATATATACTGACTACTTAAGATTTTAAAACTGTTTAATAACTCGCACTTATGGGCATTTTAAAACTATCATATATTTATGGGGCTACCAATGAAAACAAACACAAGGGGAAAGATTGTAATAAAATAGTTTATTTCTGTCAATAATCTAATTTAATTCATAGTAATTTTAATTACGTTGTCCCTTAAAAAGTTCAATTAATGATACATACTATGAATTAAATAAATATTGCCAATAAAAATATTTTATTCCAATCTTTACCATGCTTGTATTTATTTTCATTGTATGCTCTAAAAGATACAATTCTTTTAAAATGCCCCATTAAAAACGCACTCCTTCAGCAAGAGTGAATAGTCACTCCTCCGTAAGAGTTACTATTCACTTCTACCAGGAGTGAAAAAACGCACTCCTCTAGCAAAAGTGAATAGTCACTCCTCAGAAAGAGTGATCGTTGACCCCTGTTTAGAGTGAATATTCACTTCCCAGGAGTGAGTATTCTCTCTTTCAAAGAGTCAACGATTCCACTTTTGCCCAGAGTGAATAGCCACTCTAAAGAGGCTGGGCATATTTTGAGTCTGCGATAGAGTGAGTATGCACTCCTCCGGAGTGAATAGTCACTCTTTTTTATTTAGAGTGCAGCATTAGTTCTTGCGATATAGCTATCGCAAGAATCGTGCAAGATGTAGCATACCAGCGCCACCTGTTGAGCATTTCACACCAAAACCTTATCAACGCCTATGTATCTCAAGGTCTCGCGGAATCTGAAGTTTGGGGAAATTCTGTGCATTAGTTCTTGAGATACAGCTATCGTGAAAATCATGAAAAACGTAGCATTGCAGCGCCACCTGTTGTGAGATTTATACCAAAATGTAATCAGCGTCTAATTATGTTACATATTATAGTGTACCAGAATCTGAAATTTCATGAAGTTCTCTGCCTTAGTTCTTGAGATATAGCTATCGCAAAAAACGTGCAAGATGTAGCATAGCAGCGCCACCTATTGGGCAATTCACACAAAACCCTAATCATCGTCTATGTGTCTCAAGGTCTCCCGGAATCTGAAGTTTGGTTAAATTCTGTGAATTAGTTCATGAGATATAGCTATCGTGAAAATCATGAAAAACGTAGCATTGCAGCGCCACCTGTTGTGAGGTTTATACCAAAATTTAATCAGCGTCTAATTATGTTATATATTCTAGTGTAACAGAATCTGAAATTTGATGAAGTTCTCTGCATTAGTTCTTGTGATATAGCTATCGCAAAATGTAGCATAGCAGCGCCACCTATTGGGCAGTTCACACCAAAACTTTATCAATGACAATGTATCTCAAGGTATTGCGGAATCTGAAGTTTGGTGAAATTCTGTGCATTAATTCTTGAGATATAGCTATCATGAAAATCATGAAAGACATGGCATAACAGCGCCACCTGCAGGCCAATTTACACCAAAACTTAATCAGCGTCTATGTATATCAAGGTCTCACAGAATCTGAAGTTTGGTGAAATTCTGTGCATTAGTTCTTGAGATATAGCAATCATTAAAATTATGAAAAACGTAGTATAGCAGCGCCACCTGCAGGCCAATTTACACCAAAAACCAATAGGCACTAATTCATATCAAGGTCTAACTGAATATAAAATTTTATGAAATTTCGAGCATTAGTTCTTGAGATAGAGCGCCCACAATTTTTTTGTCACATACAGACAGACGGACAGACTCACAGACAGACATTTTCTAAAAATAGTCAAAATGTGTTCAGGACCTTCTAAAACGTATAAATCCGTCGAAAACCGGAAGTCGAAAATTTTCATGAATCCAATACTTTCTTCTTGTAAAGATAGAAGAAAGTAAAAATGGGTTCTCAAAATTGAGTAAAAAGCACTCAATTTTAAGTAACTTTACATACTCAAAATAGCTCCGATCCAAAAGTTCTCAAAACTGAGGAACACGTGTTCTCATTTTTGATTCCACGATTGTGTTCAAATATAAATCACAATTATCTGTCCCCTAAATTTACAAATTAAAGTAAAAATATGCTGATATTTATTTCTTGCTCAAAATTATGAACAATAAATATTTAATTGATTATTTATTAAGAGAAATAGCAAAATTATAAGTAAAATACCCAAATCGAAAATTTTTATGTCAAGAGTGTTATTTGCAATTATACTTTAAAATTATTTTAAAATACTGTGCATAATTTAATATTTACATTAATAAGCATCTTTTATGCCGCCATGAATGAGATAAACCAATACAGGGTACAAAAGTATCGTTTATTTGGATTTGATAACATATGCTGTTTCAAAATTGAGAAAGCAATGCGTTCATTTTTCATCCAAACATACCCAATTCGATATGAGTACATCGACTTACTCATTCTTGGGTACTTCATTTTTTTTCAGTGTTCATTACTTAAGGGGGTCCGGTGCACATTTTAAATTAATTTTTATTAATTGCGTTAAAATTTTGAATTTTTTTTGTGATAATTAACCATGTTATTTGTAAACAAAATCACATGATCAAACTTCCTATAACTTCTTCTTCTTCTTCTTTTTTTTTTTTTTTTTTTTTTTTTTTTTTTTTTTAATGAGGTAATTTTAAATCGTTATAACGCAAAATATTATTTGTAGAATTTCAATTTTTTCTTACATTAAAAAAAGAGAAATACCTAAATTTAAATTTTTATTCATCATTTTAAAAAATATTAATATTTTAAAAAATAAAAATATTTAAAATTAAAATTTTAAAAGAATAATGTAACTTTTATTTTTATTTTTTTAAATCACATTTGCAAAAATTAAATATTTTTTTTTTCAAATTTGCTGAATCAAAATTAAAGTAAAATAATAAAAAAAGACGTGTTCCAAGTTTGAAGTATTTATCTTTAACGGTTCTTAAGTTATAACAATTTAAATCCGACAAATTGTCAAAAAACCCATCATGAAGAAAAACACATTTTCCCAAGAAGTCAATTCCATGACAAGCATTGCTTGAAACCTGTATTTTCAAAACAAAGCAAAACGAAACAATTAATATTTCATCCTCTAACTAAGATAGAAACATAATTTAAGCGTCACTGTAAGCAGAAACAAACAGAAATGTTTAATGCAATAAAGTTCTTTTAGATAATTTGAAGATTTTTGTGTCCCCCCCCCCCCCTGAAACTTCATCCTGCATATTACATCCTGATTATTAATAACTGATAAATAAACGTTAAGAATATGCACATTGCGATATTTATCTGAAGCAAACAATCCGGTAGTCATTATCCAGAAAAGTTAACTCAATCTGACATTTATTGTACCTAAATTTTGCATAAACTTAAATATACAAATTTCTCAAAAATTGGATCACCTAGAGAAGGGTTGGTGAACCTTTTAATTATCGTGTGCCAAATTTGATCAAAAAATATTTTACGCGACCATGGCGTCCGCCCCCCCCCCCCCTTTTCTCAGAAAAAAAAGTAGGTGGTAAAATAATGGATTAAAATTTAAATTTTCTATTATAATTTAGAAAATAAAAGGAGCGTACACGTAGGTATTATACATATTAATTATAAAAACAAATATATTTTAGAAAATAGCAAAAAAAAAAAAAAAATATATATATATATATATAAATAAATAAATAAATAAAAATAAAAATAAAAATAAAATAAAATAAACAATGCGATGCAATTTGATTTATGTTGTTTCATCTTAATACATAGTCAATTTTAATGAAAACTGAACTGGATTTATCTGACAAGTATTTTCAATTTGAGTTTTGATATTATTCATTAGTAAAAACATAAGACTCGAGGCATAGGTAGGAAAAATTGTTTAACTTACAAATGTCTGTTTCTTTGAATAGCTGTGAAATAAATTCAAAGTTGCCCACGAAAATTAATAATGTCTTATAAACTCTAGTAGATAGTTTTCAAATATTATCTTTGATTGAAAATTTTTAGAAATCACAAGTACAGTAAAACCCCGATAATTCGGATTAATTGGGACCGGACCCAATCCAGATTATCGAAAATCCGGATTATCCGGAGAATTAGAAAAATATGAAATAAAACAAAACATACTTACAGAAAAACACCTTTATGTTAAATTTATTGAATATTTATAGACAGTAAAAATGTTTACTTTACTTAATTCTTTCGAAAATATTTCAGAAAAAGTTTCTTTTATACAGAATACGACGATGAAACAAGTTAATGTTATGGAAATTAGCCAATCGCTTCTCAAACTTGAAAAAAAAAAATGACCAAACCAATCCGGATTATCCAGAGATCCGGGTTAACGGGGTCCGAATTAGCGGGGTTCTACTGTAGTTAGATTGTAATATGTGCCATAATTAATTCTTTCAATTTCCATTTAACAGAAATTCAGAAAAATCAGTCGTCATATCACGTCAGTGCAATCACATTTTATTTTGAATTCGAGCCAAAAGAAATGCCGTGTCAAGATTATTCCTTTGTGTGCCACTTTTGGCACGCATGCTATAGGTTCGCCGTCCCTGACCTAGAGAAAAACGAAAAGCATAATATAAATCAGCGCAAGAAGCTGATCTGGAATCGACTAATTTCTGTTCTGTCCATTGTTCTCCAGTGTAATCAGTATTCAGTACTAAAATTTAAACCATACTTCGTCCACGGCCAAAGTTGTACGAATATAAAAAATGTAAAGAATAGTAAATTTTATATAATTCTCGGTTTGGTATTTACTAATACCAAAATAGGGACCACAAAAATAGATATATTAATAAAAACCACTTTTGGAATTTTTATCCCAAAGAGCATTAATTTGTATGCATAAATATTAAGTTTTTGTGATCTTTCTAAGGCCGTAAAATTAATACATAAATATTCACTGAAATTAAAGGAAATTTTACCAAATGCTCACTGTATGAAAATAAAGTACTAATTAAACTAAGTTATACGTTTTATAGACGCTTATAAAAGTAAGCAAGGATGGGGAGAAATGCGAAAGTTATGCATACAACACATCGAAATATATTTTTACGTTGTTGCCTACTGTTAATTTTATCGGGGCACACAAATTTTATAATCTTTACATGAAAATAAATTGTTTAATAAAAAATCCCCTTTCATGTATTATTATATCTGAGTCATGTCATCCATGAATATAAATATTATCTGAAACAATATTCTTTCTAAGGTTGTAAAATTAATTCGCAAATTGGCTGTGGCTGGAGGAAATTTCATTGAATGCTCACTAAATAAAAACAAAGTACCAATTAATGTCTCGTAAAATAGAAGGAAATCGCACATTTTTTCTTGCAGTAAAACGTGCGAATATCCGGTGTTTCTTACCTCATCTTGTTGAGTTATGAGGTGATGTCTTATTTGAATGAACAAATAATATGTTGTCTGACTTAATTTGGTGATTCAGCATATTATTTTAAAAGGTTGATTATACGATGCATCATAAAAAAAGCAGCAAAAACAAAGTTCTTTGAATTGCATTTATTAGAATAAGGAATTGTTTCATGGTGTGTGTTTATGGAAATTAAAGATGCTAAAATACATCTAACGGGTTTTTTATTTATTTCTTATACATTACGTATTAATAAACTAAGCCAAGACTTATAATCAGGGCCGCACCTAAGGAGTGCTGGGGGGGGGGGGTGAGCCCCCCCCCAAAAAATGAGTTTTCTTAAATACTTAAATTTAATTTGAAAATTAATATCTGATTTAGAGAAACAAGAATTCATTTCCGAAATCGATATTTTTCACTGTATAAAATCCAAGAAAGACTTGTTAAAATAGAGCCGAAAACAATAAAGATTAATATCTGCTTAAAATTACTATCTGCTTTTTAAAAATAAGACTGCAGTTTCAAAATCTATATTCTTCACTTGCTTAAAATAAAAAATGAAAAACTTGACAACCGATAAATAAAACTGAAGAAAATAAAATTGACATTGATATTTTGGAAATCACTGGAGAAATAAAAGAAAAAAAAAAGTCTTCACTGTTTATTATTATTATTTTATTTTTTTGGGAGATAACATAAAAAATATGAATTAAAATACTTAGTTTTAATATTTAATTTTTTTTCTCGCATAAATAAACCTTTTTCTACTTAGCAACGTCTCTAGTTATAATCTTATTTTCTACCTTTTTTTTTAATACTCTTGCAATTTACGTTGCCTAATAATCTCCAACATGAAAAAAATTAAAGAACATAACAAACTTTTTGGGGCACCCTATGTACTACATTGCGATTGAGTTTATTAACCCTTCACTGCACCGTGTGCCACATCTGGCACATGCTTAAAAACACTATAATTCTCATTATGTGCCATGAATTTGGCCAATGAAATCTCTATACCTGATCAAAAACACACACACAAAAAAAAATGGAATAACATTTATTTTGTCCTTGTGAGAAGACTGCACAAAACAAAAAATGGGATCAAAAACAATTTCAATCAAGCCATTAAGGCAAAATTTACTTCAATTATTTTTAGTGAATAATTAAAAATGTTAAAAGAGTTGCAGTGTGTTAAGCAGATAAAAATAATTAATTTAAGTTCATTTAGTTACAAAGTACAGAAGTACAATAATTTAAAACTCTAATTGTGTACACAGGCTATATGCTATATATATATATAAACAAAAAATTTTATTATTTTTTACTGTTTTTTCTGTAATTAGATGGACATATAGGTTTCAAATAGTTATAAGCTATTGCATAGCTTTTATCGCGGGCTTTGAGCGCGGCGACCGAATCTAGAAATTCCGTAACGAGAAAAAAACCTAACACTCCGGCTAACGTCGTTTCAGTTCCGCAGACTTCGGCACTTCGGCAACTTCGGCAGACTTCTTATTTATTCAATAAAAGAAAATTGAATTGAACTTAATAAGCTTTGGAGAGAGGAATTATGGGTAAAATGTCATGGTTACAATGAGTTGCCAACTTCTAAATACCAAACAGTAAACATGGCTGCGGGTATAGCGATTATATTATTGGAACCTACCTATTATTGAAATAAAAACATGAAATAATATTAGTAAAATATTCAAAATATCTTTAAATCAATTTTTTAGGAGTTAATAATGTTTTAAATGGCCCGGAATTGTCTGGCCCAACTGGAGGCACCTGGTACAAATCGATTTTTTCCGTTCTTTAAAATGGCTATCTCCATTTTTTGATATCTACAGGAAGCAAAGATATGGGGGCATTCTGGGGCAACCCGACTAAAATCACAAATTACTTCAAACCTAAAATAATAAACAACTTTTAAAGCCTAATTTATTAAAACAGTTTAACTTTCAAACATTTTTTCAAATTTTGGTTGCCACCGTTTTAAAACATAAGTTATAACAACTTCGACTTCTTTAATAATTACTTAAATACTATAGTGTAAGATATCCTTAAACTTGTCTCTTTATCTAGAGTTTGTCCCAATTCATAAAACTAATTAATTTAAGTTAAGGTTTACAGCGCCCCCTAGCGATTTTTGGCAAAACTAAGTTTTCTGTCATTCTTAAATCCCATATAGTGAATACCCCTTATAGTGTCACATATGTCAGAGCCAGCATGCTCATTTGCAGTTTATTTTATCTTAGGAATATTCTTTGATGTAATTACTCATCATTAATACAAAATACTGGTGTTAAATAACATTGCCATGAAGAATAAAAATAGATAACTCTATTCATAAAAACTTTAAATGAACTTTTTATGGGTTAATAATGTTTTAAATGGCCCGGATTTTTCTGGCCCGGCTGCAGACCCGCTGGGTCAACCGATTTTTTCCGTTCTTTAAAATGGCTATCTCCATTTTTTGATATCTACAGGGGGAGCAAAGATATGGAGCCATCCTGCGGCAACCCTATTAAAATCACCAATTACTTTAAAACTAAAATGATAACTAACTTTTAAATCCTAATTTATTAAAACAGTTTAACTTTCAAACCTTTTTTTTTTCAAATTTTGGTTGCCTTCATTTTAAAACAAAAATTATAACTTTTTCGACTTCTTTAATAACTACTTAAATACCATAGTGTAAGATATCTTTAATCTTGTCTCTTTAACTAGAGTTTGTCCCAATTAATAAAAACAGGTTTACAGCGCCCCCTAGCGATTTTTGGCAAAACTAAGTCTTTTGTCATTTTTAAATCTTAATAAAAGATTTAACTTATTAAAAATCAGTAAAATCAAACATTGCAACCTATTACCCATTGCAATCTATTAAATTTCTGATAGGTATTTTTTCTCCTCTCTCCAAACATCTCAACTTTTTTTTCGCATACATCCTCACTGAAGTCATCTTCAACTATCAAGTGCAGCACATCAAAACATTACAGACATCAAAAGGTAAGCTCTCAACTTTTTATTTAAGAATATTTTTTTAAATATGGGAAGGTAATAGGGCTCCAGCAAATAAAAAATTTGTTTTCTTATCGGTCATCACGCTCAAAAAGTGTTATTGATGAATCAATAACACAAAACTTGAATTAATATCAAAGAAAAAGAAAAAACTTGAATCAAAGACAAAAAAAACTGCATAAATAAAAAATTAATAAATAATTATAATTGCATAAGTTGATAAAAATGCTATGCAATAGCTTTACCGCGGCAGTCCCCGAGTGCCACACGTATTTTTTTTTTTTTTTTTTTTTTTTTTTATAACAATAGAAAAATTTGTGCAGTGAAGGGTTAAGATAAGTGTGCTGTGCAATGCACAACTTTTATCAATGCATAACTTTTCTACGTATATTTATATTTTTCGTATTTCTGCGCATGGAATTTAAGAACCTCGAAATTCTAAACATTTTACAAAGCTATTTCAATAATAAAGACTTTCTAGGTCCCTCAAAGAGATTGAAGATCAAGCAGCTACCGAGGCCTAACAGATGCTTTTTTTTTTTTTTTTTTTTTTTTCTTTTAAACTTTTAAGGAAAGGGAAAAAAAAAGATATCCCACAACTTAGGGATCGTCTGCTCCTCCGAACGAATCTTGAAAAGTATCGGGTGTTTCGCTTCACTTCTGTTCATTTGGAGCGTGCAAATGGCATTTTTTGCCGATTACTATCACCAGACAAAGCGTCATTGCTCTCTGGAATTTTGGGTTTATGTCATACCAGGAAGTTTCCAAAGGCTGTGTTTCGTAATCTAAAAATCTAAATAAATAAAACAAATACGGCATTGCTTTTTATTAGATTTATATCAAAATGAAAAAGCAATATAAAATTTGACAATTTAGAAAATTTAAATATTTAAAAATAAGTTTATGCTAGCATTTTCCAAAATGAAAGATTAAAGCTGGTCTATTTTTCTTCAGGCAGACCCCTCGTCTCTTAAATTTTCCATCAATTTTGAAACATATAAACCTAAAAAGAAAACTAAAATTAAAATCGTCTATTAACAAAAGTTGAAGGAAAAGGGGAAATTAAAGTTGGACTGCGCACTTTCTTTTATTAATTATCTTAAGGCATGTCAGAACTTTTGGATTAAAGAAATTACTTAAATTTTTTCCACTTTTTTGTATTTTTATTTATTTGTTTATTTATTCTTACCGCAGTAATAATACCGCAATAATAATAATGGGTTTTTTATGCAAATGAAAGAACGTGTTTTAATGTTTAATTTTTTTAATCCTTTTCTTTTCTTCTGAAATTGGTTAAATAATGGTCTACTGGCAGGGGAGGGGGAGCCTTGATACCCGGATGTGCAAAAAGTGAAGCGTTCCGTGATATCATATGCAGGGTTGCTACAGGCGATTATTTTTTAATTCTATTTCGCATCACTTTTTTAAATAAAAAATATTTTACATACAATTTGATAACATTTGCAAAAGAAGTGCACTACAAAATATTTTTTTAAAAATAGTGGTGTAAACAGAATATAAAAATAATCTTCTTTTTTTTTTTTTTTTTTTTTTTTTTTTTTTTTTTTTTTTTTTAAAGATTGCATAAAAGTAAAATTTTTATTATTATGAACTTTTTCTAACTTTTTTCTCCACTTTTAAAAAAGAAGGACACCTTTTTTTTGTTTGAAAATTCAAGATAATTCAAGTTGGACCAAGATATTTTGTGAAAGCTTTTCTTTTTTCTCCTAACCTTAGGCGTCTCTTTCTAGGTGGCCCAAATCATTCACGGTACAAAGAAAAAAAAATTAAAACGTGAATGATGGCCAAGAAAGATTTTTTTTTTCCCAGTAGTTTACAAAAAGTGAAGTTATGTTGTCGATATCAAATCAGACAGAATGTGATGCAGTTTCACAATGCAATTTCAATCATGCACCTGCTTAAACCAGAGTTTAGGGCGAGTTCAAGATTTCTGTAGCGTAAAAAACAAAAATTGGGTAATAAAATTTATCAAAATGGTAGAATGCTTAATATGATTACAAATATGCATTCCTACCGTCCTTTTCCCTTTCTCCTATCTTTACAAGAAAAAAGTAAAATAAACGCACCGGTAGTCGGTCACTAACTTCCAAAGTTTATAAACAAGCTCACAATCCATTTCAGAAAAATGGCAGAAAGAAATCTGATTAGCTAAAAATGTTAATTTTTTTATACACAGTTTAAAATGATTGTTATTTTCTTACAAATATTATTTTTAATCTTCTAGCATGTCTTCAAACACAATTTTTGACGAATTTTTAGTGATTTCATTAAGAGGTAAGGTTTTATTTAAAGAGCTGTTTCTTTAGTATTATGCTTTATTTTGAATTAAAATGCTGTTAATATAGTCGATTACATTATGTATAATTTGTTAGATTAGCTGAAAACTTAAAAATTGAGTATTATATTGATTTTAAGAAGTGGCCCACTTCTGGATCACAATTTCTTAAATTGTATTAGTAGTGGACATGGGACCCCACTACGGGAGTATATGCCAATATATATATATATTATATATATATATGTTTATATATATGTTTATTTTAATTAAAATTTTTTGAGGTTCTAAGACTATGAATATAATTTATTTAGATTTTTGTTCATCAGAACAAGTTTTGGGCCAGGGGTCCACTGTAGCCAAGCTATTAGAAAGTTCACTAAGCTATCAGAAATATGATTATGAAAATAAATTAATATATAAATTAGTTCACACTTCAAAGTTTGTTGCTTGTTCGGTTGGCTAAACTTTCATTATTGAATGTTTATAGACTTTAAAGAAGACTAGGGGGCTCTGCCCCCTACGAACTACACTCGTCAATCCCCGTTGAGACGCCATAAATTCTAAAATCCAGCTAATTTGATCAGCTTTTTAAAGATTGTGAAACATTGAACTGTAGTCTATATATTAAGTGGATATCTCCCTGTAAACGGGTTTCCATTCATTTCCCTTTAATTGGAGAAATTTTAAGGTCTAATCAGCTGCTGTTAAACATTTTCTGGCTATTTACATGTTTGGTTAAACAAGATAAGATAAATAGTAAAATACACAGTTCGTGAAATACACAGTCGTTCCCTCCTGCTATTTTTTTTGAACCGCGGTATAAGAAAAAATTTTAAGTAAGGCATTTTAAATGTATATCTTAAATCTAATGCAATTTTCACTATTTTTTTTTTTCTCTTTTTATATTAACGTGAAAATACTTTTGTTGTTTGAAAGGAAATATTGTTTGTGCTGTCTTAGAAATCACAATAATAGTTAAAAAAGATCAAATCAAAATATGAAGTAAATGTCTCATCCATTTTTTTTTTCTTAATTTTAATTGCTCTGCTATATTACATGGTCATTTTAAATCTGACGTAATTTCTTTTGCTTGCTGCTTTTAACGCATATTAATGAATTTATTTATTATTTAAAAGTTTTATTTCTCTTTTTAAAATTCACGTACAGATATTTTTATTGCTATTTTTTTTTCACATTTATGTTTTCCATTTTTTGCGGTTCACGCATTTTAATGAATTATTAATATTCGCATTACTTCATAATTCTTCAGAATACTACAAAAAAGAAAAAAAAAAGTTTGGGAAAACTACGTCAGATTTAAAACGTTACATTTAAGAATCACTTATTTAAAACCATTATCTTACATTCTTTTAGCATTGTTAAAAAGTGCCGGGAAGCTAAGACTTTGTTGACTAACAAGGAAGGTCTCCTTTGGGGGCATACTCAGAATTTTTTGAAAAAAATACGAATTAAACTATTCATGTAGGTAATAAAGGATCAGTGAAAATTAGCGGCGGAATTACATTATTAGATATGTAAAAAAATAAAATAGTTTGGAATAATTGGCGTGAAAAGCTGAAAGCGACGCGGGATTTGGCGTACAGTGCATTTCCTCGCCAAAAGCAGACGATTTTAACGAATCAGAAAATTGATTTAAATTGACTTCACTGTTAAAAATCTGCAGCATTTACTGCAACGTCACTCCACTACTTTAAAAGAATATCTCTCTTCTGACCAATGAAAATGCTCCATAGCACCGTGAATTGGCCGTGTCATACACTGTTAAAAATCTGCTGCATTTTGTTGCAACGCACTCCTCCGCTTGTATATAATATCTCCATTCCAACCAATGAGAAAGCTCCATTTCACGGCCAAGTAACCGTTTTCTATACAAGCAAGGGAGTGCGTTGCAACAAAATGCAGCAGATTTTTAACAGTGTATTTTTCAATGTGGAACAATTTTAATCAATTTAAATTGTGTTTTAAATGATAAAATATATTAATTTCATTTTGTTATAAGTACGTATAAACGTATGTGACAAAATTACACTTAAAGTAAAGTAAAAATGCAAAACTAAAATTACTTAAACTAAACTTATTTAAATAAATTGAACATAGAAAGTTTTTTCTTTAAAAAGTATTCGAAGCGTAAAAGCGTATTTTTCAAACTTTCGTTTTTTCGCCAACCGGAGATAAATCGCCAAATAAACGAAACTTTTATTAATTTTTTACGGACGTTATAAGGAGATTCCGCCGAAATGTTTTTTATAAACATGTATAACTATATGAGAAGAACATTCTGTAATTTTTTCAGATTTTTCTGAGTATGCCCGTATGGAGACCTTCCTTGTAAGTTCATTTTATATTAGCTGATTTTGAAATGTTTAAATAATCTTATTTATTCAAATGCGAAAACAGCCATTAACAGCAGTTCGTTCAGCCATAAACCTCTTCAGTAAAACGAAAAAAAAATGATTACCCGTTTATAGAGCGATCGCCACTATTTATATATATATACAGTCAAGTCTCCATATAACGAAATCCACCGTTTCAGTAAAAAAATTCGTTATATAGAGAAATTCGGTGTATAGAGAATGATGTTAAAAATCGTATTTAATGTGTAAAATATGAATAAATATTATTTTTGATCATTTGAATTAAGAATTTGAAATGTTTAAAAGTAAATGTTAACCTAACATTTTATTTCTTAATTATTTAAGCTGTTTCAAAAAAGAGAACATACATTTATTTGAAAGCTTAATGAAAATCAAATAAGATAGACTTGCATTAATTTCAGCAAGAAATCTGTAATTTTTTGTTGTTTTGATTTTAAAATTGTTACGCTCTCAAAAAATGCTCAAATTTTAGCAAGGAATGAAAAATTTTAGTTAACATTTTCCTCCATTTGAAGGCCTCTCTTATGAGCCTCTCATTGATTCCTCTTTTGCATGTGTATCAATTCAATTGACTCTGTTTTGAAAAGGATGAGGAAAGGTGTGTGGGAGGTGGGATGAATTCGTTGGATTTAAAGAACAAGGAGAGAAGTAAGATTTTAAAAAAACTCAGCACTGACGATAAATCAAAAATAAGTGATGGAAAATTGATTCCATATGATTTCGAAGCTTTTTTAAAACTGAATAAATTAAGACCAATTTATGAAAAAATTCGTTATATTGAGATAGATTATTCACTATACAGAGACTGTTTTTAATGTAATCATGCGAAATCTGTTCCTACTAAAAATTCGTTATATAGAGAAATTCGATGTATGGAGATTCGTTATAGAGAGACTCGACTGTGTATATAAATAATTTAATCTTCCGTAAATTTCTTAAAACCAATTAAATTATCTGATTTTTAGAAGCAAAACGGGTGTTGCGTCAGTATCTCGTAGGGAGCAGAGCCCAATTATATATGAGGACCCCAGAAGCCAAGGGGTATAAGTGACAAAATTGAAAAAATTGAGTTAAGTGCACATGGTATCTGGAAATATGCTTTTTTCATTTCAGGTAAAAAAATATAGGTCATTTTCTTATTATTTGCTGAATTATACAGGTAAACCACTTTTTTCGAAAAATAAACAATAATGATTAATTATACATTTAAAGAAAATTGTACCCTATTTTTTTAACAGTTATTGAAATGAGAGTTCAAAGATTAGAATGCAACAAGCAGATGTTTCCTATTTCAATTTAGTCAATTGCTATTGATGTTCCAATTTAACATCAATTATCTTTAAACTCAATTTACTCCAAATCGACATTTTGTCACTTGTACCCCTTGGCTTCTGGGCTCCTCATATAAATTTGCATTCATTTCTAATGTTAAAAAATATCACGTTGCAGAAAATTTTTGCTGTTAATTTGGCTTGTCGCAGAAAGCTTTAAAAAATTTCTGCCACAGGGGCTGCAAATAGTGGTTGTAGTCTACAAAAGAAAAAAAAAATAGTTTTCCGATCACTGGACTTTACTGCAAATCACATTTTTAGCACTTTCCAACAAAGTTGAAAAGTGCTTATGCATTCGGTTTGTCTGGCCGTCTGTCCGTCTGTCCGTCTGTCCGTCTGGCCGTCTGTCCGTCTGGCCGTCTGGCCGCGCTCTAACTCCCATAAATATACTCAGATTGCTATGAAATTTTTATACGTTATTGAGGTTTACCCTAGCACGAACCCTATTGAAAATGAAGTATCTACCATGATTAGTTTATCTACAGAGAGAATCAAAAGTTTCCCATTACATTACGACCTATGGGGAAAAATCGTTAATATACTCGGATTGCCATGAAATTTTAAGACGTTATTGACGTTTACCCTAACACAACTCCTATTGAAAATGAAGTTTATATCTACAGGGCGAATCAAAAGTTTCCCATTACATTACGGCCTATGAGGAAAAATCGTTAATATACTCGGATTGCCATGAAATTTTAGGACGTTATTGACGTTTACCCTAGCACAAGTCTTATCGAAAATGAAGTTTCTACCATGATTAGTTTATCTACAGGGCGAATCAAAAGTTTCCTATTACATTACGGCCTATGGGGAAAATTCGTTTCAAAGGAATTTTAAAGATGTTATACCCTGTCAAACATATTAAAATATGCATTCTATAAAATATAAAGTGAAAATTTAGCTATTATTCATTTACAGGGCCACACAAAAGAATTCTATTAGATAATGATAAAAGGGGGAATTGTGTGTGACATATTTTAAATATATTAAGCTTTTTCATGTATAATAAAATTGATATATGTCACTGAAGCTTAAAATAAATTATACGCTACTGTCTTGCATAATATGAAGTACATAGCATTTACAGGGCCGCACAAAAGATTTCAAATAGTATATTCTTTCCGAAGTACCGTATATGTGTCCGATGATGGATGATGTAGGGATGAAATGCATTTTAATTATGATATTCGCGTTTATATTTCTCTAAATATATGCACATTATATGGTGTGTATAAATGTTATATTTTTTATACAGGGCTACCCAAAAGAGTTCACCAACGTTACTGAATATGAGCGTAAATTATTTAAACGTGGTTCTTAAATACGCTATGCATTTTTACGCTGAGCTGCATTCAATTTACTGAGAAATGTTTGCAGAATATAGATAAAGGGATATACAGGGCCACGCAAAGAATTCGGTACATGGACGTCTATGAATGATGATTTATGAGAATGTGATTTCAGTTGTTTTAAATGTGTTTTAGTTTACAATAAATTTTAGCCTAATGCTGACGTGTAATAAAGGTACAATGTAAACTACAGGGCTGAACAAAAGTATTCAAGTATGTTTCCATCTAATAGTATGATTTTCCCATTATATCAAATGACATATGAAATACAGGGCTGTTCAAAAGTACTGGAATACATATTTGGGTACATTTGGCTATACACTATTATTTCCCTAAATAACAAAGTTTTGTTAAAGATTTCATTAAGTGTTGGAAAGTGCTTCATAATCTATGCTTAACGCATGATTTTTCTTACTTGTTATTTTTCTCTCGCCGATTAAAAAAGGGAATCCAGAAAGAAAGAATAAAAAAATTCCAGCATGTATTTGACATGTGGGAATTTTCATTGGAACAAGCAGCGCTATTTCATTGATGGATATCACGGAGGTGCGTTCTTTCTAAAAGGAAGTTTTCTGCTCGAACGGTTTTTTTCGTCGCTCATTAAGATCATTGCGCGTGTAATCGCTCATCCATAATGCATTTTTTTCTAACACCGGTGAATATAATGAGAAACAAAGGCACTACACTCACCTAAAATGGCAGGCGTACAAATGAGTTAGAAAATAAAAATAAGGCTTTTACTTTATTTTTCGGTACGCCAAGAAGAGTTACAGTTAGTTGAATTGAGATATATCTCCTTTAGAAAACTATGGGCGCCCGCAAGACGGAGAGGAGATGGGGGGGGGGGGGGGGGTAGATGGCCCTCCCTCGATTTTGAAATTTAATTACCTAAATTTTCTTTTTATTTAAGGCTGATGGTCATTCATATTTCGAATTCATTTTCATAATGTTAATTCTATGGGCGTTTCGTGCATTTAGGTAGATTTCGTATGAAATACTACCTATTGCGGTCGCTCCAATGTTGGAATTTCTGAAAAATTTTTGCGGATCTACGCCGATCGTGACCTCTAGACCCCAAAACTACCATTAGTAAAAAAGCTTAAATAAATATATATATATATATATATCACTTTTTTATGGACACGATAACTTCTATAGTTCTGCTCCAATCTCTTCCAAACTGATACATAAAATCAAGGGGTATAAAATCTCGGCTAAGTTCGTTAATGGGCAAAATCGGTCCAAGGCGGTGGAAATAGGGAGGGTTATTGTGAAAATCGAAAAAACGCCATAACTTCTTGATTAAAATAGATATGGAATCGGTTTAAAGTTTATATTACTTCTTAAAAATGGGCCAAAATTTTATGTATGACAGATTTTTGATAAATTTAGAAATGGGCTCAAGGGGCGAAAAAAAAACAGGGTTTTTGGGAGAAAAAAATTCATAACTTCGTCAATTCTCAAGATATCAAATCCAGCTAAATTTTATGTAAATGCTCTCAACATTATCTAAAACTTTTGTACTTACAAGTTTTTGATAGAACTAGTTCTTACCGATACAAAATATTAAAAACGAAAACAAAAAGGGGGGTGAAAAAAGACAAAATCTATAACTTCGTCAATTCTTAAACTATCAAACCTATTTAAAAATTTTTTAAATCTTCTCAACATCTTCAACTTCCCAATATCTACAACTTTTGTATTGACAAGTTTTTCATAGGACCAATTCGTATAGCAAAAATAAATTAAACAAAAATAGGAGTTGGAGAAAAAAACCTCAAATCCAAACTGCTTATATTTTTAAATTCAATTTTGATTTTTAACACACCCAAATGGCAGATCCTCTTATTTAGGAACTATATAATGTGACGCATTGGTCAGTTTTTTGATAAAGGCAGAATATATTTCAAAAAAGCTTGCCAAAAAAGGTATTTTGAACAGAATTTCTCAAAATAGTCGTGATTGAAATTTGAGGAAGTATTCAAATAACAAATTGCGTTTTTTCTGACTCATTTTTAAATCCCTTTTTGCTTTCAAACGTATTTAAGTGACAGTTTTTTGTTATTTACGAATTATATAATGTGCCATATTAGTCGTTTTTTTAAATAAAGTCAGACTATATTTTAAAATATGCTGTCAAAATGGGCATTTGAGCCGAATTTAGTGTAAGATGTTTCTTATAAATCAAGTTCTTAGAAAAAAATGAAATTAAAAATTTTTCAAAAGAAGCCAAATAAAGTTGTTAAACTAGGTTTATCTGTAATGAAATTTTATTTTATTTTATTTTATTTATTTATTTATTTATTTATTTATTTTTTGTTGAAATGAGCACTTTTCGAAATCTAACTCCGCCTATAGGCCAAGCCGACAGGGATTTTTTATATTCAAAATATCTTGATAGGAAATTAATATTTTTAACTTCTTTTTTCAGTGTTCTCTTCTTAAAAGATGTCCTTTTTTTTTTCATAGCTCTCAAAATATTACTAAAATCTTCGCTTAATTTAATTGCCGAAAGTAAAAGCCAAAATAAGCCTTCGTCAGTGAAGGCTTACTTTGGAGACACGAAATTTTTTGGTTTCTGTCTGTCTGTCAGTCAGTCTGTCAGTCTGTTTGTTCCGCGATAACTAACGCAAAAAACGTCCGATTGACTTGAAATTAAGTGGGTATGTCAGTGAGGCACTGGGATTAAGCTGTATAGTTTTTTGTTAGATTTGATTCATTCGTTCGTAAAATATAGAATATTTTATTTTGCGCAATAATGCTTTTCTATGGCAAATCCAATGATTTTCAATTTTTTTTTTTTCCTTGAGAGAAAATGACACATTTCATTAATGGAATTCAATGATAAATGGACAATGAAATTTACCAGTTAAACTATTCATATTGTTTTGAAATTTTGTCTATGCATTTGTCAGATTTTTAAAGTTATTACTGTAAATTTTGGAGATTTTTTTTAAATGTGTTCCAATAATATAAACTAATTTGTTTTAGAGATTTACTTATTTAAAATGTATTTATTTCATTTTCTTTATTTTCTCTTAATGGTTGCTAAGCAACCATTCATCCTAATACTTTTTATATTTTAATGCTATAAATTTGAATGCAAATACGAAAATTTAAATGAAGTCAACGTCAAAACTGATGAATTAATGTCTTTGTATCTTTGCGGATAAATAGCCCAGAAAAGAATATAGGCTATGTTTTATTAATTTTATTCAAATATTTTCCTTAATAATTCAAAATTTCCTTCTTTTTCATACAGAATCAAGAGCGATTTTTTAGATAAAATTTAACCAATTTCCTTTATTGTTGCCAAAAAAAAAAAAAAAAAAAATCTGGAATAATTTTTCAACGGCACTAAGTTTTAATTGAGTAATTTTCATTCGAAAAATTAAACTAAGAAAAAATAAATATGACGTCAGAATTAAAATAAAAATAAAAATAGTACTTTGTTAAATATTAAACACGGAAATTTGTTTCGTTAATAAGAATTTTTCTGACAAAAATGGGGGCATAATTAGAAGTAAAAGAAATAAAAAATAGTTATATTTTTAACAAATATTTCAATTGATAAAATTTGACGTCATAATTGAAATAAAACAGGTATTTTATAGTTGTCGTTAAAAATACAAGAAACATGGACAGCAATAACTCATGAATAATGACGTCATTGCCAAAACTTCGGCGAAGGCTTATTTTGGTGACGCAAAATTTATTGTTTTCCATCTCTCAGTCTGTTCTTCTGTCTATCTGTCAGTCCCCAATAACTGCCACAAAATGCAATCAAAACTTCTTTTTTTCGTAAACAAAATTGTAAAACCCTAGATTACTGAGTTTACACTTTCAAAAGTTCCTGATACATCAGATTTAGGTGTTTTTGGTGGGCAGGTATCTAGAAGTATGAGGATAATGAAAAATGCTTATTAAAACTGTCTCTTATCCTTATAAATCAAAATGTAGAAAAAAATACAAGATATACGATAACCATTAGCAGATTGATAGAAAGTTAGAAATTTAAATTTAATGAGACTACGGGGGGTTCAGGGCGGCGGAGTCCCCCTGAAGAAATCTACTGTGGTATAATAAAAAAAACAAAAATAATAGATCATGAATTTTTCAGAATATCCTAACATAACTAAATCTTTAATTTAACGACTTTTGATGGCTTCAAATTTCTTATTCTTATTTTATTCTTATAAATAATTACGTAATTCGAAAATTTTAAATTACAGTTTCCAGGAAGTTGAATATTACGCTAAGTGTGTTTAAAAAAAAAAAAAAAAAAGAAGTGAAAAGCTGACGTTGAGGCTCTTGATCTGCAGATTTACTAGTATTTTATGTTTTAAGAACTGAGAAAGTGGGAGTAAACTTTTATAACACTTCAAATAAAACTAAGCGTAGCTTTTAGAGATTTTTTGAAAACTAAGGTTAAAACAGAGACATTTTAAAAGAAGAGAACACTGAGAAAAGAAAGGAGTTCATAATATTAATTTCTTGATGAGATATTTCTAGAACATATTTTCCCCGAAATAAAAAATAATATTAATATCGTAGTGGCAATATGCTTCTTGTTTCGTTACAAATAACGCAAGAAGGTATGAGAAGGTTGATAAAAAAATTAGCTGCTGTAAAAAAAATTAGTCGGATGTAATAATCCCAAAATTTTCTTCTTAACATTTCCAAAAAAAAAAAAAAAAAAAAAATTAAACATAGTAGTGTCACCGGTTAAGTAGTTTACACCAAAACATATTTTAATTTCTAACTAAATCTGAAATTTGATGAAAATCCGTGCGTCAGTATTTAAGATGAAAACATCGCAAAAATCGTTAAAAAAAAAAAAAAAAAAAAAAAAAAAAAAAAAAAAAAAAAAAAAACCTTGATAGAAGCGTAACATGTTGAGCGATTTACTCTGAAAACTAAAAAATACTATTTATTCAAGGGACAAACTGAATTTGAAGTTTGGTGAAAATTCGTGCATTAGTTCCTG
Source organism: Maratus speculifer (assembly GCA_964019185.1). NCBI lineage: Eukaryota > Metazoa > Arthropoda > Arachnida > Araneae > Salticidae > Maratus > Maratus speculifer. The sequence goes on along the minus strand of OZ025302.1, from coordinate 158,432,062 downwards.
AGATAGAGCTATTGCGAGAATCATGAATAATGCCGCATAGCATCGCCATCTGTTGAGCGATTTACTACAAAAAATATAGAATAGTAATTTATATCAGGGTCTAACTGAATCTGCAGTTTGATGAAAATTCATGCATTAGTTCCTGAGATAGAGCTATTATGATAATCAGGAATAATGCCGCATAGCAGCGCCACCTCTGAGGCTATTTACACCAAAACGTAATCAGAACCACATTATATCAAGGACTAACGAAATCGTAAGCTTTAGGAAAATCCGTCCATTAGTTCTTGAGATATAGTTATTGGAGAAATTGTGAAAAGGGCAGCGTAGCAGCGCCATCTGTTGGGCGATGCACATTAAAAATTAATCAGATCCAGTTTATATCAGGGACTAACTGAATTTAAAGTTTTATGAAATTCCATTCATTAGTTCTTGAGACAGAACGCCCACAAAATTTATGTTACATACAAGCAAACATATTGGCACACTCACAGACAGTCATTTTGTAAAAACACGTTTTTAGGAATTTCTGACCCCTAAAACGTGTAAATCTATCGAAAACTGAAATTCTAAAATTTTCACGAATCCAATATCTTCTTCTTGTAAAGATAGAAGAAAAACATAAACCCAGATTGGAAGATACTTGCAGAGAACAGAGGTCCATATTTTATTAACCCGTCTTTCTTCTTTTTATATTCATATGAGTCATAACAAATTGTTCGATATGACATATAGACAAAAACATCAGTGATGTGGTGAGACATTGAAATAGAATGACTGATATAAAAACATATGAGACATTTTTTTCTTTTATGGTTCAGCAAATTATGAAACAAAAATTATTCATTTTTCATACAATTTTTATTATTTTTTCATTCTGATTACAGGGTACTGTGTACAATGTTGTTTGTCATATTTTCCGAAAAAACACTTCTCTATATTAAGAACCCTGCAAATTATAAGCAAAAAACTTGGCAAAATTCGGGACTGTTTTTATTAAAACCTTAATTTAGAGGGCTGCACGGGGCCGGGCTTGGCCCGGACATAAAAATTGAGCGGTCCAGACGGACCGGGCCGGGCCGATAAAAAAAAATTTCGGGCCTGCCGGCCCGTTCTGAAGGTTTGAGCAGCAACGATAAAATATGAGTTATTTTCAACGAAAATGGTCTTAACGAGAATAAGTATAAATGTGCGTCACGAGCCATACTAGTTTGACAGCATCAATATAAAAATGTACAATCTGCATCGGAGAGTTACATTGTGTGTAACCCGTTTTAATATTTTTTTATCTGACTCATGCCGGGCCGAGATCAAGCTTGCATTATTTTTCTACATATAGACTGGCCGGACCGGAACTAGACTTAATTGTTCTCAAGATCAGTAGGGCAGAAAACATGATTTGTAAAATTATTAACAGCGATAAAGAACTTATGTTAGTTTAATATTTGGATATATACTTTTTGAGGGTTTTTAAATTAATTTCTCAATAATGCGAAAGTTTGACACATTTTCTGATTAAATTTAAATTGTAAAAGTATAAAAGTGATAAGCCTAACTATTGAAGGGATTTGGAATCGAAAAACGTTTTTCATTTTTGATAAATAAAATACTTGTACAATACTTATAAATTTGTAAATACTTATACACACTTATACAAACTTGTAAATACTTATACTTGACATACTTGTAAAATACTTATACTTGTTGAGATATAATAGTTTCTCAAATGATTGCAGGTTTTTCTCCCTTCCGATGCTATCACTTCCGGAAATTCTATTCAAAACGCTAATTATGACAATACTGTATTTGCTTGAAGTAAGTATTCTTAAATTGCTTGTATAAAAAAAATGAATAACGCCATTCGATTATATAGTTTCTGAATAAAGATACCTGCTAATCTTATGCGTTTTTGAGAAAAAAATGAATTTAGAAATGTATCAGAAAGGAGCTTCTTTGAATTTAAGAATGAATTTGGATTTGAAATCTTAAATAAAATTATATAGAAATATTTTTATAAATCTTCTTTTATTAAACAGCTTCAAAAGTAACAATGTTGTTAGCTTTCTTTTTTCTTCTTTTATTCTAAGCCATGTTAATTTTTTAATGAATCTTTATTCGAATTTTGAAAGCCTTAGAATCTAAGTAATCATTAATGTTGTTAATATGTATTTGCTGTAAAATATACTGTAAAATCATTCCATAGATATGTATGCAGTATTCTTTAAAGGAATCTTAAATATATGATAAAATCTGAATTTTTTAGAAATCGTAGAAATTGTAACGGGCCAAAACGGGCCGGGCCTGTTTTCACTGATTTCTACGGGCCGGGGCGGGCCTAAAATATAAAAATTTAAACGGACCGGGCCGGTCCCGGGCCGAACTTTTGAGTTCTACGACGGGCCGGGCCCGGGCCTGGAAATTCCGGCCCCTGCAGACCTCTACCTTAATTTCTCTACGAGTATACGTGCTATCCACATAAAAATGAACATAGTTTATAACAATAAACCACTTAATCGTAATCTACAGTATGAACGCTTTTGCTACATCAGTTTTGACAGGGCTATCTAAAAGATATTCGTTATTTTCAATTTGTTGACGATTCTCTATGGGGTTTCGGAAAAAAAAAAAAATCTTCCTTGAAATGCATGACCAGTATTATATTATGTTTACACATTTAGAGTTTCTAGATATTTAACGTCTAAAATTGCAAGTGGCCAGTCACCTTTGGCCATATAATGTATATACATAAAATCATTAATATATGAACAATATATGAACCAATGAATTTAATAGGAAATTACCACATTGAAACATGTGGGGGAAAAATAAATAAATAAAATGAATTAAATGGAATTTGCAGAACCAAAGCAGAATTGTCAAGCCCCAAATACTTTGGAACTACAAATAAGGTGTGTGGTTTCATCTTCGTATTAGCCATGAAAAAGCAAAATAATACGAATTTATGGCTACCAAAACACATAAAACCAAAATTAAAGAAGAAAAAACATCAAAAACGAAACACCACAAAATTACTAAATTTGATAGAAAAATAATAAGAAATTTTAAAAGTTAAAATTGCATTTGCAGTGTGTTAACAGAAAAAATATATCATACATTTATATGTAAACAAAATCATTTAATTAGACTATGCTAACCTATCCTCAATATCTTAATATAAGATGAAATAATAAATAAAAATAGATTATTAATATATACATTTAATATACTTAAAAATAGTATTTTAGGAATCCAATTTCTAAGTTACGTAAAGTTAATCATGGAAATTAATTAAATTATATAAATAATATTAAGAGAAATTAATTGATGTAACTATACAATTATCCATACATAAGTGTCAAATGAACAACCTGCGTAAAATGTTCTGCAATTTAGCAAATGCTTCTCCCCTTCTCACTTTTTTAAATAAATAACCATTGCGTATTATCCAGACAACACCGCCCTCCCCCATAGTCTAACATCTATCCACCCAGCCATCCTATTATGTATATTATTTTATGCGTTTTACATTTTTTATTTATTATTATTTTTTGTGTGTGTGTTTTAATATTTTTTATACATTTTTTTTACGCAATGTGTTAATTATTTTTAAGATCATGTTATAACTAATTGTATATTAAAGAATATATGATTTTTTTAGGATAACCATTATTTAGTGCATCATAAATTAGCTTTTTTAATATTTGCATTAATAAGATGAGAAGAACATAAACATTTATTCTATATAAATGATTAAGAATTATTTTACGACATGCGTAATTATGAAGATAAGAGTTAAAATTAGTAAATGTATTAACTTTAATATTAAAATCGCTCCGTTTGTCATACATATCAGTGATTAATTTGTTTTCTTTTAATATAATTTTAAGATCTAAAAAGTTAATAGAATTGTTAGAAATCAGGTTTTTTGTAATTTCTAAATTAGCTGGATAATCTACTCAGGACCGTATCTAGAAATGAACGACAGGGAAGGGGGGGGGAGGCTCAAGAGAAGGGTGGAGGGGGGGGGGCTCATAATTTTTTTCTCTCTTTTTCTCTGACACAGAAAGATAAGTTCGTGCATATTCACACATTGTAGGTACTATATATAAAACTGTTGTAATAACTTCATTTTATGCTAAGAAAAGAATAGGATGATGAAAATCTTGTGTGTATAACTGGTGAAAAATTAAATATCATATTCGCTTTATATGTACAAATAGGATGAAGAAGTGTTGAAACACTTATTTTAGATACAATTTAGTAATTCTGCAAAACTAGGAAAGGATCTCAAAACTAAATTAGAGTTTTGAACAGAATTTCGTTTGAATTTTCGGAACAGAAATTCATTTAGTGACCTTGAAATCTTTTCCAGGGCGGGTTCAAAATATTTTAGGGGGGGGGGGCTGAACCGCCCATAGCACCCCCTTAGCTACGGGCCGGAATCTACTGGATATTGAGATATACTGGTATTATTAGCGTCAATTAAAATTATATCATCAATATATTAGATGTGTATGTTTTTACTTGAATAATGTGTGCTTCGCATAGAAATTACATAGTACAAATTCATTACGTAAAAATTAATTGGATTTAAAATTTTGTCCAGTTAAAAAAAGTTAATTTTTACTAAGATATAAATTAAAAATTAATTTAATATAAATTATAACGAATTTAATAAATATTCATCTATATAGAATTATATAGTACAAATACATAAAATGAAAGTTAATTTGATTTAAAAATGAAACTAATTAAAATAATTATAAAATAATTAATAAAACTAATTTCATTTTCATAAAGATATAAATTAAAAAAAATTATCTATAAAAACAAAGATTTTAATAAATATTCAAGCATTAGGGTAACACCCCCAGTAATTGGCTTGCACCAGTGATTGGCACATTTTACAAACATGTCCTAAAATAAGATTTATATCCAGTCTTTTAAAAATTCAAGACCATATATCAGTTATATGCTCATTTACGTTAAAGATTATAAGTTTGATTTATTTTACAAGATGACAATAGAGCCTAGGAAAGAGAAACAAGTATGACTTGTATCAAATTAGCCATTTTGTTGCAAATTCTTCTTCTTTGGCTTAAGGAAAGCATGCTTTTCAATTCATTATTATCTGATTTATAATATATTTTAAATTTTAATTGACAACAGTTTTATTTAGTTAAAAAGAGTTACTTTAATTGTGTAAAAGTATTTTCGACACAAATATTTGGATTTCTGAATTAATGGTTGTTTCCAATTAATGGTGCTTCAATTTTGCTAGTTCCAAGTAATTGGCACCTATTCCAATTACAAGGAATTCGCAAGGAATTTGAGATTAAATCATTTATTTTGGAAGTACTTTTAAAATTATAGACTAATTTTGTTTATCATTTGTTTTTATTTGAAAATATAAATTTTATCAGTAATTGGAATCCATTAAAGCTTCATATGACAATTACTGGGGACAGCATGACAATTACTGGGTATTAATGTAAGTATATTGTATTGTTTTAAAGTGTTCACATTTCAGACTAATATGCTGATTTCTTACTCTCAAAAACCTGAAATATGGCATCTTCATCTACAATAAATTAATTTAAAGCGATTAAACCCAATGCAAAATGTAAAGTTTTTTTTAAATATAAACATGTGCCAATTACTGGATCACAAGGTGTCATACAATGTATGATGTAATGCTCTAGGTGCCAATTACTGGTGATTTCAGAAACTTTTTATAAATATATTTTTATAAAAATACTTTTTTTTTTTTTTTTTTTTTTTTTTTTTTTTTTTTTGCTTTTAGTGGGCAAAATAGATGCACAAATATGCATTCTTTGATTTAAAAATATTTCCAAGTAAATAGCTTATTTCTTTGTAATGAAAATTTAAGTAAGTTTAACAATAAAATTCTTAATGTGCCAATTACTGGGGATGTTACCCTATATAATACCCTGTTTTATGTGAGTACGTAAAATTCTAATCGTTTAAAGTTTTTTTTTTTTTTTTTTTTTTTTTTTTTTTTTTTTTCTAGGCGAACAAATATTATTTTCAAATATTAAATTGTAATCACCTTTATCTGCTTGGGAACGAGCGACACGTATACGTGCCCCGAAAAGGCTTAAGAATCCTTGTTTATCCTCACCAGTAAAATTTTACTGTAAAATTTTATTTATTAAATCGGCGCATTTACTCAATTTAATAAGCCACAAATTTTTGTTTTTGAAAACTGGTGACAAAATATTAAAAATTTCGTAAAAGACTCCCGTCGCGAAGGGGTTAAGATTTAAAATGCAAACTTCGACGTAATATGCAGTCGATTGTGATTGAGGTCGGGAAAAATGTAAACACGGGAATCGTACGGGTCTAGACTAGACCATATACCGAATCGCACAAAGTGACCATGGTCCGCGGTAATAATTCCAATACTGGTCCCCACAATAGGTATGATACAGTAAAACCTGCTTAAAATCGCAAACGACTAGATTTTTTTTTCTTTAAATCTTGTGTGAATGTTTGTTTTATTTAAATTTATAATATTTGTTTTGTTTGTCCTTTCTATCTAAATGTCAGATTGTGTCACATGCACGTTTGATTAGAATTAGCAACATTAATTTTCTCTTTTATTAATTATTTTGTACAGTGATTTATAATTTCTCCATTCTTTCATCTTTCACTTTAAGAAAAGACATATTATTCCGAATTATAAAAATAACCTAATGACAAAATACTTCCTGTTACGTTACAAATAACGCAAGACAGATCAGATGAACAGGATGATGACAACTTAGCTGTAAAAACTGTCACAATAAATCCAGAACAGGGGGGATACGAAAAGAAAACAACGGTTCATATTTTGCTAAATAAATCTTGCTTCTCTTTGTGTTCACGTGAGTCATGTGCAAATTCTTACATTGTGACATGAGCGAAAGCATCTTTGACGTGATGAGACATTGAAAGATAATGATTGAGATATAAAAACACGTGGAACTTTTTTTTCTTTTATGGTTCAACGAATTATCAGGTTGAGTCTAAAGTTTTGACCCTTTTTTTATTTTAATGTTGACAACAAATATTTACAAAAATACAAAACATTAGTGAGGATAGTAATCACCATTAAGTTCGACAATCTTCTGCCAATGTTTTGGCAGTTTTTTGAATGCCTTCCTTGAAAAACTCTGGGCTACGTGAGTCGAGAAAGCGGTCAACCTCTTTTTTGACCTCTTCTGAAGAATTGAAAATTTCACCACTAAGGTGCAGTTGCAGATGCGAAAACAGATAGTAGTCGGAAAATGCCATGTCCGGACTATATGGAGGATGTGGCATTAAGTTCCATTCCAGCTTGTATAAGTTCCAATTCGTCCGCGCACTAACGTGTGGCCTGGCATTATCCTGGTGAAACATAACCACCTTGTGTCGGAACTCCTTATTTCGCTTTTCCCTGATTGCTGCGTCCACTTTATGCAGCATGCTACTGTACGACTCACTGTCGATGGTCTGGCCACTTTTTAAGTACTCCTTGTAGATAATACCGCGACTATCCCAGAAAACCCAGAGGAGGATTTTTTTGTAGGTCAATGTGCGCCTGGTTACGGTCCTGACCGGTACACCTGGTTCAGACCATCCTCCTTTTCGACTGGTGTTGTCGTAATAAACCCATTTTTCATCACACGTAACAATCCGGTTCAAAAAATCACCTTTTCGGTGATATTCGAGCAAGTTTACACAGGTCCGTTTTCGTTTTTCTTTCTCATTTTGTGTCAGATCATGCGGCACCCATCGATTGAATTTGTATGTCGAACCAATGTTTTTTAATGCTCGAATTATGGTTGTTTGAGGAACATTGAAGTGAGATGCAAGTTCCCGTGATGTAGCATTTTGATTTCCATCGATGGATTTCCGCAATTTGGTCTCATCAATCACAGTAGATCGACCAGCACGTGATTCATCTTCGATGTCAAAATTCTTAATCTTAAAATTTTGATACCATCGTTTGACTGTACTAAGTGATATAATATCCTCACCTAAACGTGCACACATGTTACTGTGACATTCTGTCACTCCGGTGTTGCTACAGAACTCGTAGTAGATGGTGGTTCAAAGCTGGATACGTGATAGTTCCATTTTCGAGGCTTCGTGGAGGCTACAGATGATAATTTTTCAAAACAATAAATATACAGTGTTGTAGCACACGTCTTCTTCTTTCGAAACCAGAAAACCGTATGTAAAAATGTCACTTAACTTGCGAACGCCAGCTGTTTTAGTAGCACTATTCTGCGAAAGGGTCAAAACTTTAGACTCAAGGTAATACGAGCTATTTGCAGCCATTGGTACATGAAGTTTTACTAGTAAGTAGCATTGATAAGTTCACTGCCACAAAAATCAGGGATAGGGCGGTTTAAAAAAAGGGGGACAGAAGCTTCTTAATTGGAACATAAAAATACAGTAAATCCTATAAAAACGGAAACTGTTGATATCGGATTCTTGTCTTCAATGAAGGGCACGAAATGTACTGGAGCAAAGCGGTTCGTGAAATTATGATCAATATTGTTTCGGTTCGTAAAATTATGGTAAATATAGTTCTGGTTCGTGCAATTTAAAAACAATAGTATTACAGTTTTCTATATATACTTACAGGGGCGTGCGAAGAGAATACTGCGCCTGGGGCAAAGCTTTGATTTGGCGCCCCTCCACCCCTACTTTTTCTTGTGACAGGTCAAAAAATTCGTTAGTAATATAAATTTGGCGCCCCCAATATTTTCGCGCCCGGGGCGACCATCCCCTTCGCCCCCCCCCCTTTCGCACGGCGCTGTATACTTAATGTTCTCTCTGTTGATTTACAATAGAAAAAGAAAAATTGATTTTAATAAATATCATGATCAAGATTAACGCGTTTTTACTCCACTTAATTGACTGAAGCAGAAATCTAAGACGAAAAACAAAGTTTGTATAGTATTGAACTAATAATATTGAAGTATTAGCATTTGTAATTACTTTTTGGAACATTAAGGTGTATGAGATAGAAGAAAGTTTTGGGAATGTTGCACCCGACCCAACCAGTTTAAATTGATTTTGTATGGTTAAATATAAGCTTTCTGTAATTCAAAAAAGTGTTTTTAGCCAGCAATAAGCGATAATTAAGAAATAGCGATCTGGTTCGTAGATGTTTTTCATTCCGACGCTCTGCTTAAATATAAAAAATTCATTGTCCCCAGGGAAAGAAATCATATAAATAATCCTTTTTTCCAACACGGAAACCTGCCCCAAATAAAATGTTCTTACGTCTACATGCCATTTTAGTAAATTTTATTGCACTAATTAAACACAATGAGCTTATGCAGTAAAATCTGCGAATGAGGAATCGCTAAGGTCTAAATAGACTGTTAGGCAGCTGCACAGACAATCACATCATCGAATTGGAAGCTGAAATTCCAGGATTAAATACAACTTGGTTTGTATATTAAAGTGCAACTGGTCTGCCAAGTCATATCTTGGTGGGAAAACACGGTGATAAACCTACAAGTCAATTACAAAAATTGGGCTTGCAAATGTTTTCCACAAAACTATGACTTCGCAGATTAGTTGCGTTTTAATATGCAAATCGAAAATTAACTATTTGTAGAATTTTAGCCTCCAATACAATGAGGTGATTGTCTGTACGGCCGGCTCCTGGTCTATAACGAAATTCTGGTTTTAAGAGGATTCCGACCATTCTACGGTATTTCTTTTAAAAGGAAACATGAAATCTTACATTTAAGACAGGTAACGTAATAACAGGTTTCGTTTCATAGTGTCATAGGATTTATCTAACCAATTGCATTAAAAACTGCAAAAATACAATCATTTGGGATTAATAAAATGTTTCGCTTTACACAGTTTTCCGTCTTAACAAGTGAATTTCTATGGCATTCCATTCTCCGGATCATTAGTATTTTTTATTATAGAGAACCATTATTTTTAGAAGTTTGATAATGTGAAATTTCATTCGATTGACAATAACGTACGCTGTTAAAAATTTTGGTAAAACACAGAAAAAAAGCTAGACTTTCTGTAAATTTACGCTAGTTTTCGGTTAAATGCATTCGATGGAGTTTCTCGGCCATCATTTTGTGTACATTTCCCTTATATCTAATTCCCTGTAGTGATTTCATCTTTATTGAAAGATTATTTTTTCCTTTATTAAAACTTTTAATTAAAATTACACACTTATGTAAATGTTGTGCAATTTTATTAGAAATACTTTTAAAAATATTTAATTTTAATTAATTAATTTATTTTTATTTTATTTTATTTTATTTTATTAAAGTTAGAATAATTTAAAAAAGGAAAAATAATCTCATCGGTGTTAGTGGGGATTTTTATCGATTTTTCCTCGCTGAATCATGAAAGACATATTTTGAACAAAATAGCAAAAACTTCTATAGTTCAGTCAGTAGAATGCTTTTCGACTCTCAAGAGATTTTGGGTTCAAATCCTCGGACGACTAGAAACAAATTGTGTAAAAAATAAACGATACAGCAATTCGAAATTGCTCGAAAAAATCGGACACTTTCAGGCTCGCTAAAGAATGAGTAATTTATTGATTTTTAAAAATAAAATAAATTATTATCTCATTATTTTAACACAATCAAATTGAGTGGTAAATTTGTCATACGAATTGAATATTTTCTAACTGAGAAAAAAATTGCCCAGCCCGGAAATCGAACCCAGATCCGTGGCTTACAAGACCAATGCTTTAGCGTTTAAGCTAACTGGGCGACAACCGGCGGGCGTTTCTCGCTCAGATAACCATATTGGTAATGGTAAAGGAACTCCATATAACGATGGGAACGTAGATATACCGTATTTACTCGTGTATAGGGCGCACGCGTGTATAAGGCGCACCCCTACTTTACAAGTAAAAATGGCGATTTCTTAAAATCTCGTATATAAGGCGCACCATAAATTTGATACGCTAATAAAGAATGACCAAATGAATTTAATGAAATTAATAAAGTAAAAAAAAAAAAAAAAAAAGTCGAAACAAACATTACACCAGACCAGAAAACAAGACGAAAATGCATTTTTAGACTTCGGGTTGTAAGAGAATGACGGGAAATAGGAATGAGTGACGGTAAAGAGAATTGCTAATTAGCGTTTAGATAATGTCATTAGCTCTGTTGTATAAAAAACTGCAAGGAAAAAAATAATTATGCAGTAATACTTCAATTAAGTAACATTTTCCGAGTTTTAATATCTTCTTTGAATAATTTCTTGTTTCATATGTATAATGTTCGACTGCATCCAACAGTAAAAAAAATATTCCGTGTATAAGGCGCACCTAGGAGTTTTGCCCTAATTTTTGGGGGGGAAAAGTGCGCCTTATACACAAGTAAATACGGTATTATTATTGTAACACAAATTTATTGGTAAATTTGTCATATGGCCAATAAGGTTATCTGAGAGATAAACGCCCACCAGTTGTCGCCCAGTTAGCTTAAACGGTAAAGCATTGCCTTGTAAGCCAAAGATCTGAGCTCGATTCCTGGCTTGGGCAATTTTGATAAATTATTATCATTGAAAACAAATTTACATATTCTTGTGTATTTTTAACGGTGTTAATTTTCAGAGCCTATTGTAAGTTTACCTAATAATATCCATACATAAAAGGTCACCGGGCCACATGCGGCTCGCAGGCCGTAGTTTGAATATGGCTGGCTTCTGCTTGTCCCATCTCTAACAAAAGTAGAAGCTTGATATGACATTGAAAAATAATGATTGAGATACAAAATTTGTTGAACTCCTTTCTTTTAAGGTTCAACGATTTGTGATTTATTTATAGATAGTGATACATAAGCGTTTACAACAACCAAACAATAATTGTCTCATTTTATTTTGCGAGATATTTTTATCAAAGATCGTGACGAAAGCGTTGATAAATGACGACAAACGACGCTTTTTTGGATTCAGTTACTTTTCTTCTTGAGTTTATAAATAGCTTATACAGATCAATACCCTAACATTTCTAGAGAAATGCATTTAATTAAATATTGAAAGTTGAATGACAGTCAGATTAAAACAGCCAAATTGGATTACCAGCCAATTTTTAAAAGGGATTTTTTTTAAAACTGTTTTGTAAATTCGCTTCTATTCTTTAATTGATTTTTTCAAAAAAAAAAAGAAAAAAAAAAGACGTGAAATTAAACAAGTTGGAAATTTTACGCTATGCGTAGTAATTGAAGTGCGTTTGTATTATAACGAAGTTTTAAAAAGATTCAGGTAGTGTAATAGTTATGCATTACTTCGGATGCAATATAATAGCCGAAATCTTATGTGGGTCCCTGTAAATACTATCTACTTTCTATTATACAGAAAATAACTTGTAGTAAACCTCAGCAACGTATATCAGTTTCGTAAAATGTGAAATGGTTTAATATTATTAAAACGCGCCCCAAACAATGTTTCCTTCTATATCATTAGGCAATGGAATACTTTTGTGTGGCCCTGTAAATTAGTAACAAATATTCTTTGTACCACACATTGTTCAGAATGTGTATTTTAATTTACACTTCATAGATGCATATAAATTTTATTATATTCTAAAAAGTGTAACATCAATAAAATGTTCTTCAAACTATTTTCCCTTTGGCCGTCATGTAACGGAATACTTTTGATTATCCCTGCAATTAAACTATACATCCGATTTTCTTAAAATTTTAAATGATTCGACAAAATTATCAAAAATTTTATATTTTAAATTTCAAACGATTCAATTCGGTAGTTTTGCTCTGTTATATTCGGACAGACGGACTGAACGACGACTATAGGTGCTACGTATTTAGATAATTATGAACGCACCTAAAAAGTGATTACAAATTAAACCCTTTTTGACATACTAAAATTTTTCTGCCATATCTTTATTGCATTATATATTTAAAAAAAAAAAAATACATTCTCACAAACTTCAAACTGGTTGTTAAACTTGTATCGCTTTCATATCATAAAATACAAGCAGTGTAACGTAGGTGTTAAATTTTTGTTGTCGAATTCGATATGAATCAGAGAATATACATTTTCTACTTCAGATAGGGTAAAATCACTATAAAACCTCTCATGTTAAAACAAGTGTACGCAAAGGACTCATTATCCTGTTCACGTAGGTAATTACCCAAATTTTGGCACAAGACTTATTTGTACAAGATTTGAGCCAACAGGATAACAGTGACGTCAACACGGAACAGCATTCCGAAAGAAGACTTTAAAAGTTGGTTCCTAAACTTATACAGATGAGCATAGAAATGCTTTATGACAAGTGAGAGTTACTTCAAAATAATATTAAATAATTATGTATTTGAAATAATATTTTCTGGAATTATTAGATCACTCGTGAAAATTAACGGCTGCCCTAGTAAATTAATTAATTTCTGAAATTCCTTATTAATTTCTGAAAGATGTTTTTAGCAGCGTTCGTAATTATCTACGAAGCACCTATAGTCGTCATTCATTCTTTTCATCCATCTGTCCATCCGTCCATCTGCGCGTCTGTCGGTCCATGCGTCCGTAAGTCCATCTGTCTTTCCGTTCACATATAACATAGCAAAAACTACCCAACCGAATAATTTGAAATTTAAAATATATAATTGTTGCATAATTTGTCGAGTCATTTCAAATTTTATAAAAATCGGATGTATAGTTCAATTACAGGGACAATCAAAAGTACTCCGTTACATTATGGCCAATGGGAAAAATAGTTTCAATTGACTTTTGGTGATGTTACACGCTTTCGAACATAATAAAATTGACATGCATCTTCAAAATATATACTAAAATGTACATTGTGCACAATTTGTGGTGCAAAAAATATTTTTTATTAATTTATAAGTCCATACAATAGTATTCCATTACATTATAGGGGGAAATATTATTTGAGTCGTGTTTTAATTATATTAAACTATTTCGCAATTTATGAAATCGATATACGGTTATAAAAATAATTATTTGTACACTCTAATATTTTTAATTTGTAACTAAATAAAATCAAATATTTTGACAAAAATAGATTAAATACAGTGTTTTTACCATGCGTTTTAAATTAAACAACAGAAAATTTCGATAAAGATATAAAATAAATTTGTAATAGGGAAAGTTTAAAAGTTTCTTGTATAAGAAGTATTTGTACATTTCCACAGCAAGATACGCACTGTGTTTATAGTTCGAAGGGCCATTTATACAGTAGTTTTTAATAATTGTTAACTTCGTATTGTGTTTCTCTGGCAATTAATCTAATTTGCTCTTGAAATAACTGAGAATAGCACCTAAAACTAGAGAGGTATCTCTAGGCATAAGAAATCGTATCATTGAGCTTAGTAAAAATGGAAATCATACAGAGAAATTGGAAAAGCTATTAAATTACCATTTACAACTTTTGGATACAGTGGCGCCAACTGATATGGGCCCATGGGGCCCGAGCCCACCCAATAATTTTGAATCATAGAATACCCAATTTTCATTGTTCTAGTCATTTATTTCATTATTACTTTGTTATTCATTTTTTTCCTCGGAATAAAATTTATTTTCTTAATGACCATTGGTTTTAATTCTTCGACTAACACATATAAATCCCAAATGACAGAAATATTTTGTTTTCATGTTTAATTTTCTTCTAATTCAATTTGCAATCATGTTCATGATATCACAACATTACAATAAATATGATTGTCTGGAAGGAAAAACGTATGAGAATGTAATTTAATAAAATTGCAACTTTATTAAAACATGATAGCTTCACTTTAAATTATCATCTTTCACTATCTATCAACCCTAAGAAAAAAAAAAAAAAAAAAAAAAAACTAGTTGCACTATTTTCCCAAAATATTTTTGAGCCCACCCAATATTTTTGGGGCAACCCAATATTTTTCAAAAGTTGGCGCCACTGGTTGGTATATAGTGAGAACGTATGAAGGGATTCGATACATAGAAAATAAACGAAGACTAAGACACTCCAGCAAATTAACAATGAGGGTAACAAAAAGTATTGTTAAAACCACTTTAAAAAATCCTATGGGGTTCAGCTCAAAGCCTTGTTCTCAAAAAACTTCTTCTAACATCAGAATAAGAAATGTTCTCCACAATGCAGGTTCAAAAGGAAGAACACTAAGGAAAAAGCCACTCGTCAATGAAACAAATAGGCGAAAACGCCTGAAATGTGCTTTCGCATGCAGAAGAAAAGCGATGGATTTTTGGAAAACAGCGATTTTTCTGATGATAATATAAATTCAAAATTTTCTCCCCACCAAGCATTCGAAAAATTTGGCGTAAAAAGAAAATTACTCTAGATCCATAACATATACTCTCAACTATCAAGTATGGTGGGGAAATGTTACGATTTGGGGGTGTATGGCTTCTAATTTCTAATGGAGTAGGAAATTTGGAATTTATCGATATTAGAACGACAGATTTAACACATTGATGTATTGCGGCATAACTTGTTAAGCAGTGCTAGGAAATCAGGATTAGAGGAAAGTTTTCACTTTCAGCTAAATAATGATTCAAAACATACTGCAAAGATTACCAGGACATGGTACTTATAGTTTTCCACAATGCTCGAGGGCGAGAATGGAAACTCCACCACAATCTCCAGATTTGAATCCAACAGAAAATTTGTGGATGCTATTGGATGCACAAATTCGAAAATAAAAATAAAATAAATAAATAAATCAGGTAAAACAGTTTAAAACAAGCTCTTATTGAGTCATAGAATAACATAGAACCAACCGTCACAAAAAAGTAGATGGAATCTAAGCCATAAACGTCTAAAAGCAGTCCTTAAAGCTAAAGAACTTCACACAAAGTATTAATTTGTATCATTTAATTGAATTTTAATCTATTATACTATATTAATGTCGTGCACAGATACTTTTTTTTGCAATATATTTCTGGATAGTTGTTTCTTAAAATGCAAAAAATCAATCTTTTTATTTTGTTTTCGCTTTTATATTATTATAATGCATTAAATTAATATATTAATTGTTGTTTGCTTAAATCTTTTATTTGATGCCATTATAATTTTAAACAAGTTGGATGTGCCAATCCCAAGACTTTCTTCTATCTCGTACGTACATTTTAATATTAAAAAAAATAGTTACACATGTTGCCTTAATAATTTTAATTCAATACTATACCAACTTTGATTATCATCTTAAATTTCTGCTTCAGTCAATTAATCGAAGTAAAAACGAGTTTCCGTCTCTGCACGAGCCGATGGACAAAAGAATTATAGGCAGATTTTTTTTTTTTTTCAAATTCAGGGAGAACTTATTTGCCATGCCCAAAAACAATCATACACAAAAATTTTAGTTTAGTTCAATGCATAACTTCATACAATTTTTGATGGTAAAATAATGGTACAGACATCGCGATTAGCGCACCCTTCCAGCGGATTTTTTTAACATTCAAGGGTGATCTACTAGCCATAACCGAACACTTGCACAAAAAATTTCGTTCAATTCTAAGCATAATTTCATACACTTTTAGATGGTACTATATTGAAAATGGCACAAAAATCGCTATTGCAGCGCTCCTTCCGGCAATTTTTTTTTTTTTTTTTTTTTTTTTTTTTTTTTTTTTTTTTTTAATTTAGAGGGGACAAACTAGCTATAGCAAAACACTTACATAAAAAATTTGGTTCAATTCGATGCATAACTTCATACACTTTTAGTCGGTGCAATATTGAAAATGGCACGAAAATCGCTATTGCAGTGCTTCCTTCCGGCGGAATGTTTCAAAATTGAAGGAGAACCTGCTTGCCACAGCCAAAAACATTAAAAAAAAAATTGTTCAATTCTATGCATAACTTCATACACTTTTTGTGATGGTAGAATGGCGACATACGGACAGCCACGTAGCCAGGGAGGGGGCTAAGGGGGCTGAAGCCCCTCCCGAAAGTTTGAAAAGACTTTATAAGATTATCTCTATGACAATAAAATAAGCTTTGTTGATTTTCTTCTTCCATTACATTAAAATCAATTGTATTTTAGCTGTAAAAATATCCATTTATTCAATTACAGTTACAGTTACAGTAGTCCTAAAATTAGATCAAGTGAAATTCCGTATCATTAATTTGACTAAGAATATTTAGTGTAATACAAATATGCCGTATTAACTTTAGGAGACAAATATAAAACATTTACTTGCATGTCATGATCTTTATTTTTCATTATCTTCATACATATAAACGAAACTTAGAGCGGTCAATGTTAAAATGTTTTGCTCAAAAGAGGGGGGTGGGGAACTTTAATAACCGCCTATAATATAAAATCATGTGAAAAAAAAAAAATATAATTTTAAAGAAAGTATTTTTGTTAATGATCTTCTAACTGTAAAACGCTTTTTATTAAAAAGAAACTATTAGAATGTGTTTTTGAAAAGTAAAATAGAAAAGAAAAATAAGAAAGATGCGAAGAAAAACGATATGGTATCGAAAAACCTTCAAAAAATGCCACGCCGGCATCCCCCAATCTCTTTATTGAACAACTTTTCTGCGAATTGTTTGCATGAGAATCTTTAATAGTAAGAAAATGTGCGTAAAGTAGCTGCTTTGTCTGGTTAATTTTCTTTGTATTTTGTAGAACTATCAACTTCAGGGATGGATACCTCTATTTACGGATTTTTTAAAAGTTTTTTTGTAATACCTCCGAAGAGAGTTTTATATCCCATCAGCACGCGTATTTTGATAAAATTTACTTCAATTACACTGAGGCCAATCTACAGATGCATGGGGTGTGTTGACGGGTTAGGGGGTGCTATTTGCGAAGTCAGTATATAGGCATTTTGAGTTGTGTCTAGGGACGAAGTAAAAATTTAAACAACACTGGCTCATTTTACAGCCAGAAATTTAATATAGTAATTGAAGTAAAGTGTATTCTGAGTTTAAAAAGAAAATATCAAATGTAATTTCTGTGTCTAAAATAAACTTTTTAAGTCGCGAATTTAATGACGGAAACTACAGTATTTTGTCAAGTGACTAGATAAGATCATAGGCGTAGCGTCGGGGGGGCCAGGGGGGGCACGTGCCCCCCCCCAATCATCTGTGTCGGGCTCCAGAACAGAAAGCGTAGGGGCGCCAAATGAAGGCCTTTTTTTTCTTTACATGCAAAAAATATATATATATGTGTATATGCATCGAATTTGAATAAAAAGATCTCACAAACGGAAAATTCAAAAACAAAACTAAACCAATTATATCGTTATGCATTCTGCCATTTAAATAAATCAGGTTCTACTTAAAAACCCACTTCTGTGTGAAACTGTACCTCACCGACAATCGCCAAAAAACAAGCGATTTCCCTAGGGGTTGCAGAGATGGCATGTGTCTCGGACGACAAAACTAAAGGCGAAGGGGGCGCGAAATGAAGGTTTGTTTCTCTTTAAATACCAAAATGTATATGTGTATATATTGAATTTGCATAAAAATGTCTTAACAGACGGAAAACAAGCGATTTCACTAGGAGTTGCAGAGGGGGCATGTATCTCAGACACCAGAACGAAAGGCGAAAGGGGCGCCAAATGAAGATTTTATTTGTCTTTACATACAAAAATGTATATGCATGGAATTCGCATAAAAATGTCTCACAACCGGAAACCAAGCGATTTCCCTAGAGGTTACAGAGGGGGCGCCAAATAAAAATTTTCTGTCTTTACATACAAAAATGTATATGTATGGAATTTGCATAAAAATGTCTCACAGCTTGAAACCAAGCGATTTCCCAAGGGGTTTCAGAGGGGCGCCAAATAAAGATTTTCTATCTTTACATACAAAAATGTATATGTATGGAATTTCCATAAAAATGTCTCACAGCCTGAAACCAAGAGATTTCCCAAGGGGTTGCAGAGGGGCGCCAAATAAAGATTTTCTATCTTTACGTACAAAAATGCATATGTATGGAATTTGCATAAAAATGTCTCACAGCCTGAAACCAAGTGATTTCCCTAGGGGTTGCAGAGAAGGCGCCAAATGAAGATTTTGTGTCTTTACAAACAAAATTATATATGTATGGAATTTGCATAAAAATGTCTCACAGCCTGAAACCAAGCGATTTCCCAAGGGGTTGCAGAGGGGGCGCCATATGAAAATTTTGAGTCATTACATACAAAATTTTATATGTATGGAATTTTCATAAAAATGTCTCACAGCTTGAAACCAAATGATTTCCCTAGGGGTTGCAGAGAGGGCGCCAAATGAAGATTTTGTGTCTTTACAAACAAAATTATATATGTATGGATTGCGCATAAAAATGTCTCACAACCTGTTACCAAGCGATTTCCCTAGGGGTTGCAGAGGGGCGCCAAATAAAAATTTTCTGTCTTTACATACAAAAATGTATATGTATGGAATTCGCATAAAAATGTCTCACAACCTGAAACCAAGCGATTTCCATAGGGGTTGCAGAGGGGTCGCCAAATGAAGATTTTGAGTCTTTACATACAAAAATGTATATGTATGGAATTTGCATAAAAATGTCTCACAGCCTGAAACCAAGAGATTTCTCTAGGGGTTGCACAGGGAGCATTTGTCTCCGACGCCAAAACAAGGGCGAAGGGGGCGCCAAATGAAGATTTGTTTCTCTTTACATACAAAAATGTATAGGTGTATATATTGAATTTGCATAAAAATATCTTCACAGCCGGAAAATTCAAAAGGAAAAGTTTACCAAATGCATCTGTATGCCCTATTAGATTTAAATGGGTTAGACGCAACTCAAAACCTTTCTACAGAATCTGAATTGGCATCTAGGAAGGAGTTGCTGCCTATTTTCTTTTATTTGATGACTAACGAGCTAAACCAGAGGCTTAGGAAGATAGTTCTCTGCCTCAGAAACTGTACCTCACCGATAATTGCCAAATCCCAGGTGATTTCCCTAAGAAGTGATTTCAAAAGATCAAAAATAATATTTGTTCCAATTTCACACATTAAATACGAATTTTAACAACACTTTCTATCCATCGAATTTCCCTATATAATGAATTTTTTAATGAAACGGTGGATTTCGTTATATAGAAACACGACTGTATTAATTTTAATTAACATTAAATAATTAACCTATTTAGAGCGAGGGTTATTTTTAATTATTTTTATCTCGCGATGTCTTATTACTAGAATTTCTTTTGATGTACGATCACAATGATTTGTCATTTTAAGCAAATTAAATTGTACCAAAGTTACTTTAGGTGTGGTTAGGAAATGTTTGGATAGAGTATATAAAATTTTAACCAGTTATAAAATGTGTGTTTATATCTATCCAGCAAACTGCAAAATTAAATGTATTTCGCTTATTAAAAAAAAACTGTGTTGTTATATGTTACAGTGGCAGTATTAACCATTTAAAATGCACTAGGTCAATGTTTTAAAAATCTAAAGAAATTTTGCTCTATGATTTTCTTGGGGGGGGGGGGGTAAAATTCGACAACACCGTTTCCCACTGACACAAAACATCATTTTATAATTAGCGCATGAAGCAAAAATCTGAAATGATATAAAATACAACTCAAGATTACATTATTATTTTATAAGAAGCGCAAAAATAACTTTTGTTAAGCTGGTAATACTTTATTTTTGATCTTATTTAAAATAAAAAAAACCTACAAACTAAAATTTTTATCATTGCTAAATATTGAAAGAAATTGTTTTTCCAAGGTATGTATCTCTCAGATCCAAACTGCATTTGTTCACACATTTTTTTGATCCGAACAGGTGCTCTTATTTTCAATTTTATAACTGAATAGTCTTTTCCACTTTTCGATAAACTCAGAAATACTTTTAGAAGATGTTGTCAATTTGGCATTTCAAACTGAATTTCCGGGCGGTGATAGTGCAAGTAAGGCAAAAAAAATTACCGCCATGAGATAGTAACCTAGATTAAGGTTTAATTCGTTTATCGGAAAATAGAAATAAAAGCATTTGATCATACATCTCTTCAATAATCACGATTGCAATTGTCATGCTTTTACGTTTAAAACTTAGTCAGAAAATATGTCAGAAAGTTTTTGGTTGTTATGCAAGAAAAAAAATATCTTTTCGAGAATCGGTTTAAATGTCTATTTAAATTCTTTATTTTCTGCGTTTGACAACATATATTTTCTATATATATTTACAAATTCATTTTCATTAGTATATATAATACAATGAGGATTTGAAACTAGAAAAGTCCTGAAAATTTTCACAATGATTTTCAATAATATATTCAACTGTCTTCGGGATTTGTTATTGTTATTCTTCTTATTATTATTATTAGAGATTTTTTTTTTAATTTCCAGTCTATATTTTCAATGAATCTTGTAGCAAAGAATATGAAAAATACTATTTTTTCTTTTAAAAGATATGTTTTCAAAAATAAACATTTTTGTAAATAGCAAAGATTTAATTTTTTTCTCTTTAGAATTCAAAACTTTTTAAAAAAATTAAAAAGTATTACATTTTTTAGAAAATATATCGATCTTGAAACATGATGAATATTTAAAATTTTTAAATTAAAATTTATATTTTTAAATCGAAATCGACTTTTATTTTTGTATTATTTACCCATTATACGTAGCATAGGGTAAATCTTGCAATCGTTTGGAAAATCCAAAGGAAAAGGACGTATTTACATGTTTCAGATACTGGAGATTCTGAAAAACATTTTTATTTCCAGGAAAACAATTGCCACCCGTCTATGTGTCTGTAAACGCTCTATCTCCCGAACAAATTGAGATAGAGATTTGAAACTTTGTATGTTCTTAGTATGTAAGAATGGAACGAAGCCTATTTAATATCAGTAACCTCGATTTGTCGGAACTATTTTTTTTCGGACTCACGAAAAATTCGTTATGATGAAAGGTATATAAAGTTTTTCGAAATTTTGTATTTTAATGAGTGGATGTAAAATAAAATAAAATAACACAAATTTTGCATAAAAACTGAAGTCGATCGGATTATTAGTTGTCGAGATATTTGCAATCCTGTTTTCCACATTCTTCGATTTTTCATGACCCTGTATTTCATTCAAACCTATATTTTAATTGAAAATGAAACCCTTAATCCGACGCACTAAACTGTTAGTTAATATGATTATTATTTTTGGAGTTATAAGGATGTTTCTTTTACAGTATTCGGTACTACTTGAGCAGCTTGGCGTTTTAATTTGTTGAAATTGGTTCATCAGCAATTCATTAACTCCTTTGCGACGGGAGCCTTTTACGAAATTTTTAATGTTTTTCAACAATTTTTTAAAACAGATATTTGTGCCTTATTAAATCGGGAAAATGCTCCAATTAAATAAGGCAAATTTTACAGTACAATTTTACTGGTGGGGATAAACAAGTTAATAATGAGCTATAATGAACGTATATTAACATAATCTTTGTAAGTACAACTTAAGGTTTTTCTCATATTCCCAGTTCAACAACGTGAAATTTGACACACTTTCTGACTCATTTTTCTTTATAAAGGCATAAAATTGAGAGACTTGATGATTGAAATAATTTGGCATCGAATAGCATTTTCAATTTTTTTAAATAAATAAATAAGTTTTTGATTTATAAGCTATTCTAATCACTTGATGATAAGTTTTTATTCTCCCCAGTACTATTGCGTCTTGAATTTCGATTTAAAATGACAACTTTGGCAGTATCTTCTCAAAGATTTTTTGTCTTTTACGAAAAATGGAAAATTCCATTCGATTACATAGTTTCTGAATAAGAATGTCTGCCAAATTTATGTGTTTCCGAAAAGAAATGAATTCCAAAATGTGTCAGAAATTAGCTAAATTGAATCAGAATAATAATTTACTGAAAAATACGGGGGTCATCAATAAAATAAGTTTTCCGTGGCTAGAAAGAAACAAAATATAATTACCCAAAAAGAACTTTTACAAAAGATACAGCAATGTTTTAACTACATCTCCACATTAGAACCAACGGAATTAAAACGCTTGTCTGGATAAGTTTTTGAGTCCAGTGTCATACAAGTCTGCCACCTGGGAATGGAGCCAGGAACTTGTTGCAGTTGTCAAGTCACGTCTCATCAACCGTAAAAATTTTGTTGAGGTATTCATTTCCTTCATCGTGATATCGCTACAGAAATATCAATGTTGCTTTCCCACGTTTGATTTTGTGTTAAGTTGTAAGTTGATTAGGCACTCACCTGACGCACAGTTTCCAGATAAACAGGTGTTTCGTGTTGGTTTCCTGCATTGAGAATCTTTTTCGCGCTGTTTTAGAACGATACCACGATGAGGGCAACGAGTACTTCAACAGGATCTAGTTAAATTGGATCCAAATTTCCGGGTAATTATGTTTTGTTTCTTTTTAAATGCCGTGGAAAACTCGTTTTTTCGATGACCCTCGTATTTCAAAATCTACCATTTTTATAGTTTTAAAAAGTTAAGGATTTTTTTAATCAACTTTTTTAAAAAAATTCTAAACTGCATCAAGTTTTATGAATTTTTATTTGGATGTTGAAAAGTCTTAAATGTCTAAGCAATTATTAATCCTGCTAGTGAGTATTTTTTGGCTTGTGAACGCATAGTAATTTAAAGTATACTGTAAAATTATCCAATTAATACTTATGTTTTTTCATTGATTTTTTGTACGAGCAGGACCTGGCCGTAAACTATGAAAATACAAACGGGCCGGGCTCGGCAATACCCACATATTAATACTAATATTTAATACCGACGCTGGGCCGTGCTGAGTCCGTACCTGGAAATTCCTGTCCATGTAGACCTCTAGCATGTCCGACTAGAGGGAGAGGGTAAAGAGACGGTCACCACATGCGCGAAATTTATTCTGCGAGCCACGATTTTTTTCATTTTTTGACCGACAATCATTTTAAGGGAATTTCTTTCTCTCTTGATCTTTTCCTCTCCTGTTTTAAAACATTGCGAACTCTTTGACAAAAAAATGCAAATTTCTGTATGTTATTTAGCTCTGAATTTCTAAGTTAAAATTAAACCTTTTAAAGTTCCAAAATAAAACTCGAAATAATTATTTAATAGAATTAATTTATGTTTGTTAGTTTTCTGACGCCTACAAAAAGAAAAAGATTTTTTGTTACTTTTTTGCGGCTGGGGGGGGGGGCGCCAAATTGAAAATCTGCCAAGGGGCGCAGTTTTTACTTCGCTGGTGCCCCCCCAAAAGTTTTGGTCACGCTACGCCTATGGATAAGATGGAAAGATAAATGTTAATGACTGTTAATGGAATCTTTTAAATAAATAAAAAATAGGATATGAAATGGCAAAATTAATTTTTCAGACGTGTACTTTTCTTTTTTAATTGCAAAATCACAAAACAGCACCATGGGTGTACTAAATCTTGAACTGACTTACATGAAACCAATTCCAATATTATCAACTTTTTCTGACAGCGTGACAGCAAGTCTTTTTTAGAAATTAAAATTTAAGAATTGTTTGGATGTTAGCATTCAAAACAACTTGACCTTGGTAGGGATTCGTCAAGTACTCGATAGGAGTCTACAGTATGGCAAGCGACTAGATTTGATATTGCTATGTAATTAGAGATGACTTAGATGATGCCACGAAGAGAAACATTTTTGGTTCCATTTTACTTTCAGAACAGGCATATAGTTTTCCAATAACTGTAGGAAAGAAAAATGGAAGAAAAATCCAGAAATAGTATTTCCTTTTCTTACATATTCTAAAATGCATTTATTGTAAACTTGTTTTTTGTTTTTTCACAAAAAATAGGTACAGAAAGAACATAAAAAACCAGGAAGACTAGTTTCTACATATTTCAGACATTAGAAAAAGGCTAAATGTGTTTTCTTATGCAATTCTTATAACATATGCAATTAGATTATCACAAACCGTATGTTATGTTAGCAAACAAAATTAAGATTTCTTTAGGAATACAGCAAATTAATATTTCATTGTTGAGTTTTCAAAGACCTTTCAGGAAAAGAAGAAATCAGAGCAGCTCTTGGACCAATACTTGAAACAATCTTATTTTGTGGCGAGAAAAATACGCCATTTTGAGATTACCACGATGATAATCCTTTAACGTTAGAGAAATCGATGTAAAAAAAATCCCTGTCGGCTGGGCCTATAGGCGGAGGTAGATTTCGGAGAGTGCTCATTTCCACAAATATGTATATATATATATATATATATATATATATATATATATATATATATATATATATATATATATATGATTAGAGACAAACCCAGTTTAATAACTTCATTTGGCCGTTTATGAAAAATTTTTTATTTCATTTTTCTGCAAAAACTGCTTTTATCAGAATCATCTTTAAACAAATTCAGCTCAAATGCCCATTTTGACAATATATTTTGAAATTGATTCTGAATTTATTAAAAAATCGACCAAAACAGTACATTATACAGTTCCTAAATAACAAAAAAACTGTCAGTTGAATGCATTTGAGAAAAAAATTGAATTTAAAAATGAGTCATAAAATAACCGATTTGTTGTTTGAATACATCCTTAATTCTTTAATCATGATTGCTTCGGAAAATTTTGTGCGAAATACTCACTTTGACAGCATTTTAAAAAATATATTCTATCCTTATCAAAAAAACTGGCCAATGCATCACAGTATATAGTTCCTAAATAAGAGGATCTGTAAATTGGATGCGCTTGAGAGCGAAAATGGATTTTAAAACAAGTCATAAAAAACGCAATTTGCTATGTGAAAACTTCCTTAAATTTTCAAATCACGAAGACTTCGGGAAATTCTGTTCAAAATACCCTTTTTGGTAGCCTTTTTCAAAATATATTCTGTCTTTATCAAAAAACCGATCAATGCATCACATTATATAAATACTTTTATAAATACATCCAAAGTTATTCAGACAATACCAATAAAAGAACCAATGAAACCAGTATTGTTACAATCATATTGTTAAAAACAGTTGAAGTTTGAAGAGAAATAGAAGGCAGATTACCAAATTACTAAGAAATATGTGGATAAATGGACATTATATAACCAGAGTAATTCATATATTACCATACAATAAACCAATGAAACCAGTATTTTTACAATTATCTTATTGAAAACAGTTGAAGTTTGAAGTGAAATAGAAGGCAGATTACCAAAATAATGAAAGATAAATGGATAAAAAGCAGTATAAGGCTTTTCTATTAAACTACTTCGTCAGGGGTGTATAGTTTAACAAAAAAGCAAAAACATCCAACCAGTTTCTGTTATGAGTCGTGCTGAAAGCTAAGAATTCGACTCACAATACACCCGACTGGCTGGAAGCTATTCAGATGACAAATTAGTAGAAAGATACACATAGAAGAAAATAAAATCAATATGACAAAATAACAATAATACATTATTCCATTAAAAAAAAGGATATATATACGAAGATATTTACCATTACCCATATCCTAGCAAGATTTGTAGTGCAATCAGATACAAACTACATGTGACTTACTAACAGTCAAGGTTATGGTCATAGTATAAATCACATAGATAATAAAATAAAGTTGTAACAATAATTATAAAAATTAGTAAAACATATTATACTATATAATTCATAATATAATTAGAAAAAAAAATAGATGCTACTATTAGAAATATTATATTTTTATTTTTTATCAATTATTAATATTACTATATTAATTAATTAACTAGAATATATTACTACAACTTCTAGCAGAAAATTATTTTAGTGCTGCCATCTAAAGGATTAATATATTAATTAAATTAGATGCTTATGGTGCTGCCCTCTATTATAGGAAAAAAATAAATTATTTATTAGCTAAGAATTTCCAAGAATATTTTCTATTCTAATATTTTACAAATAATTTCTTTAAGACAAATACAATAGACAACCATATCTTATCTCAATAACTTGATCATTTTTACGTTATGCATATTAGTTTTTAGGAAAAACAAACTTTAATACTATGTGTAAAGTTATTTTTTTTTAAATTATATATATAATAATTAACCATTGCGTATTATCCAGACAACACCGCCCTCCTCCGTAATCTAACATCTAACCCACCCAACCATCCTATTATTCATATTTTTTTATTTTTTATTTTTTATTTTTTTGTATTTTTTATTTTTTGTATTTTTTATTTTTTTGTATTATTTTTATTTTTTATAATTTTTTTAAACATTTTTTTACGCAATGTGTTAATTATTTTTAGGATCATGTAATAACTATAAGAGGATCTGTAAATTGGATGCATTTGAGAGCAAAAAAGGATTTAAAAACGAGTCAGAAAAAAACGCAATTTCTTATTTGAATACTTCCTTAAATTTTCAGTCACGATAATTTCTGAAAATTCTGTTCAAAATACCCTTTTTGGTAGCCTTTTTTTAAATATATTCCGTCTTTGTCAAAAAACTGACCAATGCATCACATTATATAGTTCCTAAATAAGAGGATCTGTAAATTGGATGCGTTTGAGAACAAAAATGGATTTAAAAACGAGTCAGAAAAAAACGCAATTTCTTATTTGAATACTTCCTTCAATTTTCAGTCCCGATGACTTTCGGAAATTCTGTTCAAAATACCCTTTTTGGTAGACTTTTTTGAAATATATTCTGTCTTTATCAGAAAATTGACCAATGCGTCACTTTATACAGTTTCTAAATAAGAGGATCTACCATTTGGATGCGTTTAAAATCAAAAATGAATTTAAAAATGAGTCAGAATATAAGCAGTTTGGATTTGAGGTTTTTTTTCTCCAACTCCTATTTTTGTTTAATTTCTTTTTGCTATACGAGTTAGTCCTATGAAAAACTTGTCAATATAAAATTGTAGATATTTTTGAGAAGATGTAAAATAAATTTAATCAGATTTGATATCTTAAAAATTGACGGAGTTATGGATTTTTCTCTTTTTTCAGCGCCCTTTTTCTTTTCGTTTTTAATTTTTTTCATCGGTAAAAGTTGGTCCTATCAAAAACTTGTAAATACAAAATTTTTAGATAATTTTAAGAACATTTACAAAAAATTTAGTTGGACTTGATATCTTGAAAATTGACGAAGTTATGAATTTTTTTCTCTCAAAATCCCTGTTTTTTTCGAACCTTGAGCCCACTTTTAAATTTATCAAAAATCTGTCATGCATATACTTTAGGCCCATTTTTAAGAAGTAATATAAACTTTAAACCGATTCGATATCTACTTTAATTAAGAAGTTATGGCGTTTTTTCGGTTTTCACAAAAACGCCCTCTATTCCGACCCCCTTGGTCCGATTTTGCCCATTAACGAACTTAGCCGAGATTTTAACCCCTTTGATTTTATGTACAAGTTTGGTGGAGATTGGTGAAGAATTATAGAAGTTATCGTGTCCATAAAAAAGTGAGATATATATGTAGATAGATAGATATATATATAAACTGGTGCGATTGCAATAGGTAGTATTTCTTACGAAATCTACCTAAAAGACTGTTAGCTAAGAGTCTTAAATTTTGAGTAAAATCTGGAGGTAATGAATTGAAACCCGATATTATAAATATCCGTAGAAATGCTATTTACTTCACCTAAGACCTTTAGAATACAATCACTCAAATATTCTCGGATACAGATACCGAAGAATTAATTATCAAAATAAGTAACGTGATTTGTTTTGTTAGTACAAACAAAACGCGTATCTTAATTGCTGTTGAAACTCAAGAGCAGAACAGCTTGACCTTTGTGTTAGATGTGTGGACTATTGAAAAATTCACAAAACTCAATAATTTAAAAAAATCTTTTAGGTTTTACTCCAATAAATTCTTTGCCAAAAATTTAGGGAAAATAACATTACAACATTGTGATTAATTTTGCTTTGACATGTATAAATGCGTCACAAAGGCGTATGATGAAGCCGCTAATAAGTCTGGTCATGTTATCGGGGTCCATTCTAAAATTTTTCAGAGTATCGAAAAATTAGATACGTCCACTTTCAAAGCCATCTGTTAAATCTTGCCTTGTCCAACAGCAGGCTGATTCCCATAATTCGAAAGTATCATGGACTTGTTCAAGCAGTGACAAAAGTTTTTAAAAATCACCTAAAGGCAAATTTAACGCTTCAAGAAGCAATTGCATAATATACCCCATTAAACAAAAGAAAATGACTTCTTCGTATTTGTGACTTAAAATTTATCTATGAGAGGCATGAAATCATGTTAATTTTTGTTGAGTTACATACATTTCTATTAGCTCAGAAAATATTTTGAAAAACACCTAAAAGATTTTTTTGGTATCTGGAGCTTTTTTGGCAGTCGGGATAAGGTCTCATATGCCAGTCTGTTTGTGAGAAGGTTTTCTGTCTGACAAAATCATAGCGAGTTCTTCAAGAAAAATTTCGTGACATCATATCGGCTGTAACTTATGTTAAAAATGTCCTTATTGTTTTACATAAATATAGCGAAAAATACAATAGAAATCTTTTGTGAAATATTTTACTGTGCATCAAAACTTCGGGTAGACATCTTCCAAACTGAAATAAAGATCCCAAGACTAACATTTAGACAGACAACACATACAAACCCTTTAAATACATCCGAATAAGAGTATCACTGTCTTTATTCCCCGTGTAGAAAATCTTATTGAAAATTTTCATGATAATGTGTCAGTGTAGCAATTGGAAGCTGAATATGAATTAAGGTGCAAACAAATTGTTGACGCCAACACAGAGATCCTAAAAGTTTTAGTACTGTAATGTGACGTATTACAATAATATCAAACACTTGTTAACAATCTTGGTTAAAAACCCATTAACAACAGTCGTGCTGAAAGATCTTTTTCAACAATGAAAATATTAAATCTTTGCCTCGAATCATTATGGCCGATGAGAGAATGATTTCCTTTCATTGGGACATTACGGAAGATCTTGATAAGTTAATCAGCATCATGGCTAAGAAGAAATTATGATGATTGCTTCCATTGATTAGTAAATTTATTATACCAAGAGTATTGCATTTATAACTATTATAATCAGATAATATCATATAACTATTATAATCAGAAATACAAAGATAATTTTTATAATTAAATATGACTGTAGCAATTAATTTTTCTTTAGAACAAAAAATAATGCGAAAGAAATTAATATCATTTATGGATCAATAGTTTCAAGATCCCGCACTCATTGACAGACACTTCCACGCTAGTACAGTCAAACCTCGTTAACATGAACACGCTTAACATGAAATACTTTAAACATGAATTGTTTTGACAGTCCCCTATAAAAACGAATACAAAGATTTGATACTGATAACATGAACAAAATTTTGATTCCCCTTGAGGTTCATGCTAACGAGGTTCGATTGTATTAATCCTGTGTTTATATCAATTCATGTTACTTGTTTGCATTCCAATATTTTTTAATTTTTTTTCGCATAGGATACTTGAGGCTCATCTCAAACATTGTTATTTTGTGCTTTTTAGGTTTCGCGGAATTTTTTTCCTAAAAGCTATCCGGTTTCCGAACCTCTTTGGAAATTGGAAGTGCTTTTGAATGTCAAAAATTGCAACAAAAATTGAAAATAATAATAATAATAATGAATACGAAATAACAATATTTGACTTGGTTATCAAGTATCCTATGCAAAAACACATTTCAGGTTTGTTTAAATTTTTGCAGTAAATTATACAAATTACTTTTGTAAGATCAGAAAAAATTTCAAGTATCAGCCCCTCCCGAAAGGAAATCCTGGCTACGGGCCTGCATACGGACACATAGACACACGCACAGACAGACATTTTCTAAAAACATGTTTTTTGGAATCTCAGACCCCTAAATCGTGTAAATCCGTCGAAAACCGGAAGTCGAAAAAATTTCGATTATAATACTTTCTTCTATTGAAGATAGAAGTAAATAAAAATGTAGTAACACCTACAAATATACAATACAATATACAGTATACAATACAATAGTAACACCGACATTGTACAAATAATTTTTTTGCCAACCGTACGTTACTGAGGTTTACAACAATTTACATCCTGTATAATAGAAAGCAGATAGTATTTACAAGGACACATAACAGATTTCGGCTACTATACTGTATTTGAAGAACTGTTTTTACTATTACACAAAGAACTGAAAATTTTTAAAACTTCGTTATAGAACGAACGCACCTCAGCTACTGCACTTGACGTGCAAGTTAGGACTTGTTTAAGACATAAGAGCACATAATGCGACAATTTCCATTTCAATTTGCTTCCACTTACATGCAAACTTTTTTTCAGTCAAAGCACAGAACATCGTATTTTATTGTAGAAGATACTTTTTTCAAGTGACATATCAAAATTTGTAATTAGCAAGTATTTTTCTCACACTACTATTCTGAAAATATTGGTTTTATAATGTTAAATATGTTCCATTGTTTAACTTTTCAGGAATAATACATTATTCTACATAATTAATTTTAAATGGAAAGAATTATACAGATGATAACACGTCATCAAAGGAGTTAGAATTTTCTCTTTCGTTCTGTCTGTTTCATGTTTAATTTCCGTTTTTAAAGTGATCCAAACGCTAATTAGGTACTTCAGTGAATTGGGGTTTTACCAAAGGAAGTTGCCTATGACAATAAATTAGAGAATTAACTCAATTTATGATATTAGCGCTGAGTATAACATACAGCAAAGTACAACTACAGTAATTCATGACTAACTTTCTACTTTCTTCTATCTTTACAAGAAGAAAGCATTGTATTTGTGAAAATTTTCGAAGTACGGCTTTCTGCGTATTTACACGTTTTAGGGTCAGTTAACCCTAAAAACATGTTTTTACAAAATGTCTGTCTATGTGTCTGTCGGTCTATGTGTGACAAAAATTTTGTGGGCGCTCTATCTAAAGAACTAATGCACGGAATTTCACAAAATTTCAGATTTTGTTAGACCTTGATATAAACTAGATCTGAGTAATTTTTGGTGTATATCGCTCAACAGGTTGTGCTGCCATACTACCTTATTCACAATTTCACAATAGCCATATTTCAAGAACTAAAGCATGGGTTATCATAAAACTTTAGTTAGTACTTTATATAACATGGTGCTGATTACATTTTGGTGAAAATCGCTCGAAAGGTGGCGTTGCCATGGTGCATTATTCGTAATTATCTCAATAGCTCTATCTCGGACTTAATTGACTGATTTATTATGGCTTTTTAAATAATTTCAAGTATGATTCTTTTTTTTTTTTAATCTATCGGCATCACGTGTATTTTCCATTACAAAATGACCGATTTGCACTTAAAGCAATGTAAACAATTCTTCTTTTGTCCCTCATTTTCCCAATGAAATTAAAACTTTACTAATATTAAATTAGATATGATTCTCCATTTGTATTTCATATGTTGGACGATCAGATTAATACCAGTTATCTGCATGGATCCGATGGTGTCAAAAATGATCTTAGAATTTTAAATTTTGAATTAGTTTTCGCGATATTAATTTTTTCGTAATTTTCCATAACATTTCTTTAACGATAACAACTAAATTTCTCCATTTTTGTGAAATAAAAGGAAAACTATAAGGATTATTAGATTTATTTGTTTGACTCATTTTCAAATAAAATTTAACATTTATTTGAATAAAGGCTGAAGATGATATTATGACTGAATTGTATTTTTAAAGAAAATTTCTAGAAATACAAACTTACTTCAAGCTTCAGGATTCGGTTTATTTTAGAAAGCTAAAAATCGTCTGTTGACAGGCACGTTGAGATAATTCCAACTAATGTTTTAGATTAAAAATAAAGTAATACGTGTAACTATCAGGATTTCCACTCTCGATAATTTTTATATTCTATTTGCACCAGTATTTAAAAGAAAATAAAATGAATTTAATTTTTCTAACACATTTTGTCAAATTATATTTAAAATATTTTTGTTTTAAGAAAGTGGTGCAAACTGAAAAAAAAAAAAAAAAAAAAAAAAAAAAAAAAAAAAAAAAATAGATTGTCAGATGTTTTGCTCTGAGATTTTTAAAATAAAATAAAAAAGTAAAAAGATGTTTATTCAATTTTTAAATAGTTCCCACACAAAAGTTCTTATACAAATTCAAATAATGACATAGACATTCTCTAAATACATTTTTGAAAATATTTAATACTTTTGTAATTTTTCTGTTGGTATTTTATTTTAGAATTTTTTTATTAAAATTTACTAACCGAGACTTCTATTTTTAAGGCTGCCACAGGCGACTATTTTTTTAATTCTACTTCACACCACTTTTTCATGAGAAAAATCTTTTACTTCACTTTCACAAAGTTTGCAATAGAAAGACAGTAACCCCTTAGCATTCGCGAAATAGAAAATGCAGAACATTTTAATATTCACGAATACTTCGCGCCATTTTTTTTAAATGAAAACCTTCGAAATGAGCTTTGACAACATTTTCAAGAAAAATATATTACAAAACGTATAACTTTTTAAATAGTGGTGCAACATAATATAAAAATAGTCGCCTGTAGAAACTTTGCGGTTGCGGTTTTGACATTTTCGGAGATTTCCGGAAATCTAACTCTCCCGAATGTTAAGGGATTACTGTATTTTACGAAATATATATTGTTAAAAATAGAGGTGCGAATGGAATATAAAAATAAGCTCCTGTGGCCCGTGGCCCGTGACAGCCCTGTATTTTCAATTTGCCTTGCAATATGTCACACAAAAGATATACTTAAAAACTACGCCGCAGAAACTGGCGACGCGGGTGACATTGTCGCAGAAAGGAAAAAACAGTCGGCTCTCGTTAATTCGAACTCGTCGGGATCACAAGGAATGTTCGAATTATCCAGAGTTTGAATTATGGAATACACCAGAAGAAAATATATTTAAAAGAGTACTATTACAAAATAATAATAATAATAATAATAATAATAATAATGTTATAGTATTTTCTAAATATATTTAGGCTGTTATCATTAGAACATGACTTAATTTTAAGTTAAAAGATATAAATACATAAACTAATTAAGGGATTGAGAGCAAGCACAAACGAAGATGAGGTGGAAGTGTCATTGATGCTGGACAAATGGGGCATTTAAAAAAGCGAATATTAAATGCATGGGGACTATTTGTATACTTGTTCAGAATAATTCTGACAAAAATGGAAGAAAGAAAGCTATTTCAAGGATCTGAAGTTCGGGAGAAAGTAAGGAGAAATGAAAGATCAGAATCGCGTTAGTTCGAATTAAACAAAGTCAAGAGAAAATGAGTTCGAATAAATGAAAATTTTTAGCATTATTCTGCTATTGAAAATTTCGGGACTTTATGTTTGGTTCGAATTAAGCGAAGATCCGATTTATCCGATTTCGAATTAACGAGAGCCGATTGTACCTCTTATAGAAAATTTTCATCCTTGAGCTGTTAATCCTTTCGTGGTAGGAGCCTTTTACGAAACTGTTAATGTTTTGTCATCTGTTTTTCAAAACAGAAATTTGTGTCTTACTAAAGCGATAAGATACTTCGACTAAATAAGACAATTTTTTCAATAAAATTTTACTGGTGGGGATAATCAAGGATTCTTAAGCCTTATTGCGGCATGTATATGTGTCACTCGTCTCCAAGGGGATTGATGATAGAAATTATCGGCTGTATTTTCATGAAAAAGTATTAAAGTTATAAGTAAATAATAAATCTTTTAATAACAGGAAAGTTAAATAGTTCTATCGTATAATATATACAGTCGACTCTCGTTAATTCGAAATCGGATAATTCGAATCTTCGCTTAATTCGAACTAAATATAAAGTCCCGAAAATTTCAATGCCAGAATAACGCTAAAAATTTTCATTAATTCGAACTCATTTTCTCTTGACTTCGTTTAATTCGAACTAACGAGAATTCCGATTTTTCATTTTTCTCTTCTTCTCACGGATTTCAGATCATTTGAATAACTTTCTTTCTTTGATTTTTGTGAAAATTGTTCCGAACAAGTATACATATAATTTAATACATTTGATATCCACTTTCTTAATGTCCCGTCTGTCCATCAGTGATGCTTTAAATTTTTCTTCCATTGTGCTTGTTTCTAATAGTTTATGTATTTATATATTCTAATTTAATATTAAGTCATATTCTAATGATAACAGACGAAATAAATTTAAAAAACACTATAACATTAATTCCTTTGCAACAGTACCATATCAAATTTGTTTTCATTTCATATTTTCCATAATTCGAACTTCGGATAATTTGAACATTTCTTGTGGTCCCGACGAGTTCGAATTAACGGGAGCCGACTGTATATATATATATATATATATATATATATATATATATAGCAAAGTTTAATTAGAAGGTTCTAGAAAACTAAATTTTTTATGGAACTTATTAGTTTCTCATTTAGTTATATAATTATAATTATGTTTTGAAAAGACAATAATATGTATGAATATGTGTATTGAATAATTGCCTTTGAATTAATTTGGTGAAAGGGATAAGTTTATTATTTTTATTTATGTCAAAAATAAAAATAACCTTAAATTCATTATCTGACAAGAAGAAACATTATATCTGTTTGTATACATATTAAATTTTATTTTGATTATTTTAAAATACATATGTGTACAATGTTTTTTCAGTGCCCAACCATTAAATTGATCGAAAGTAGCATATGATGTTTTGTTTGTGATATATTAGTTCTTCATTTTTTTTTTCTAATTATTTATATTTTTTCATTTTTTTCTACTGTTAAAATGTATAACACTGCAGAAAAATTTTGCTGCTAATGAATCTTATAGAAATTTAAAAAAATCCTGCTACTGAGCTTGAAACTAATTTTTAAAACATATTTAACCTTAAAAAATATCTAAATTTTAGTATGAGATACAGAGTGGACTCTCTCTATTCTGAACACTCACGGGACCAACCAAAAATGTTCAGATTAGAGAGATGTTCATTATAAAAAGGAGACTGGAAATGCATTGCTACTACTTCTATGTAGAGTAACCTAGAGAGTAGTAGATGAAATAAGGCAGATGCTACGAGGTTTTTATTATATTTCTCTCTGTGTAAGTTTTAGAAGTAAAGCAACATTATTGTTACCTTAATAAATATCCTATCATGGGCAAAAATGAAATTTTCTGAAATTAAATAGCAATAAAATTGTAATCAAATAGTTTCTTTGATATCCATTTTCCCAATAGTTGATCAATCCAAAAAAAAAAAAAAAAAAAAAAAAAATCAGTTGAAAATTTCAAAATTAGTGTTGAATTCAGGGGGTGGTCCAAGGGGAACAATCACCTCCCGGAGGGTAATGAAATGCCCCCCTCCATCCGGAAATTTTGAGATTTTTGTTTTCAATGGTCAAAAACAGCAATTTCCCCCCGGAGCTCGGTAATGCTCCCTCCCCGGAGCCACAGAAATCCCTCCCGGATAAGTGTCTGAATTAACACTGTTCCAAAATTATTCTTTAAAATAATCATGCTTAAGTTATGATTAACAATAATTTATATGAAACTATTATTTGAAATAAACAAGGTAGAAGTGGATTATTTTAACTTACCGTAATTGTCTTTAACTAATCAAAAATTAAATTCTTAAAAAAAAAAAAAAAAAAAAAAAAAAAAAAAAACATATTTTTTTTTTAGATCTTTTTATTTGTATTTTTTTTAGATCTCTTTTTATTTGTAACATGGTCTTTTCTTCTAAATAGTATATTATCTTTTTTTTATTATTATTCTGTTATCTATTTTTATGAAAGTGCAAAATTATTATTAAAATCGCTAAATTATTATAAAATTATAAAAATTTAAAATATGGTATACTCCATTGTTTGACATTCCTATTCATCTTCATATGAGTATGCACATAAAATTACTGTTCGAGAAACCATATGTGAAGTATATTTGAAATGAAGCTTGTGTGTATTAATAAAATTTGTAAAATACTTTTAAATAGCAACTATTTTTTTAACTTTTATTTGAATAAAGCGATATTTTATTAACGTCTCTTCATTTGAATCCATAAAGTATGCGAAAAATAAATTTAACCAGTTTTGTATATCACTCAAAAAAAAAAAAAAAAAAAAAAAAATTGATAACGATATTATTAACGAGGGGGGAGGGGTGTTCGAAAGATGATAACGTATGATATCGAAAGGGGGGGAGGGGGTCCATAATTATCAAAAAGTTGATAATGTTATATATGCACAGCCCCTAACAATTTCTCCGAATTCTCCAAATTTGCAATGTGAATTCGAATTCACATTGCAAATACATGTTCAGTTTATAGAAAGGTGAAGTAGAAAAGGGGACCAAAAGTAGCATTCATAATTGTGGGTTGTTCAAATTAGAGGGAGTTCATCTTTTGTTAAGTCTATGGAGTTTCGACGGGACCATCGGAATGTGTTCGTAATACCGGGGTGTTCACATTAGAGAGTGTTCAGATTGAGAGAGCCCGCTGTACAGTCGAACCTCGTTAACATGAACCTCAAGGGGAATCAAAATTTTGTTCATGTTAACAGTAATTCATGTTATCAGTATCAAATCTTTGCATTCGTCTTTATAGGGGACTGTGAAAACAATTCATGTTAAAAGTAATTCACGTTAAGCATGTTCATGTTAACGAGGTTTGACTGTATTCATCTTTTTAATAATATGATTATCTTTGACTTTCCACAATTCACTAATCGTGATTTCAGATTTTTTTCCCTTTATTCTTATTGCTAAAAAATTTCATTGCGATATAATGTACAAACTTCTTTGCTTTTTTTTTCTTTTTTACAAAAAATAAACATGCGTTGGAAATTGCATCATCTACGCATGGAGTGAACAAACATTTATTCTGAAGTTTATTCAAGATACTAGATAAAAAAATTTCGATAAAGAAAAAGATTATGTTTTTCCTTTTCCTGTTAATGTTACCGTTTAAATGACATACTTATAGATATCAGTATTTATATTATTATATTTAAAAAAATAACAAATATGTACAGCCACTTATTTACTAAGCTCGATACTTTGAAGTTTGCGATAGCTTTGTGTTAGAAACTGGAGATACGGAAATTCTTAATATAAGTTTTATTTCAGATACTTTGTTATTCAAATAGAAATTGGGCAGGTTTGAGAAAAAAAAAATGTGGTTTGGTTAAGATTTTCTTTTTTTCGTCATCACCTGACACAGTGGCGTGGCACGCGGGGGGGGGGGGGGCGGTCCACCCCGGGTGTCACCCTCTAAGGGGTGACACCCAATCTCTTTTTGCAAATCTATATGTATAAACTTAAAAGGTTTTGGAAAAGAATTCTAAAATAAAATGACAGTTCTAACGCATGACGCAACCGAGTTAATTTTCTTTTCTTTGAGAATGTGAAAATTTTCTAAATAAGATATGCACCAGAGAACAAAAACCAACCTACCCAACGAATGGGTTGCGAAAGCAAATTTTAAAAGAAAGACTTATCTTCTACATATAGACACCGCATTGCCTTATGTGGATTATGGATTGAGTGATGAGTCACTCCTGTGGTTTTTTTATGCAGGAGGACAAAAAGGTAAATAAGGAATGGTGTGGTCATTTGCTGCTATAACGTAGTATTGTGAATGAAAATTATGACGGATAAGGCAAGGGGGTTGACACCATTTACATCCGCCCCGGGTGTCACCCATGCTAGCTACGTCACTGACCTGACACTTCAGTTATATTAGATAGAAAAAGAAAAACGTGACTAATTTAGACCGGGAAACATCAACATAGTCAATTATCTCATCAAGTTCACGGGTCATCTAGGATCAGTTAAATCTTGATTAAATTATTAGAACGCAATCGGTCTGCCAAGCAGGGCCGTAGCTAAGGAGATGCTAGGGAGGGCTCAGCCCCCCCCCCCCTACCTCGTAAAACATTTTGAGCCTCTCCTGAAAAAGATTCCAAGGTCACAAAATGAATTTCTGTTCCGAAAATCCAAATGAAATTCTTTTCAAGAATCTAATTTAATTTTGAGGCCCTTTCACAGTTTTGCAGAAACACTAAATTGCAACTAAAATAAGTGTTTCAGCACTCACTCATCCTATTTGTACATAGGAAGCTAACATGATGTTTAATATTGCACTAGTTATAAATTCAAATTTTTTATCATCATATTCTTTTCTTAGTATAAAATGAAGTTATTACAGCAGTTTTCGATTGTAAAGGACCATGTATTTTGTTTTTGTTGCTGTTGTTGTTTTTTAATATAGAATTTATTCAATAAGTCTTTGAGAAAATAATTTTCCAAATGGTTGTTGTAATTTGTTAAATTACATTAAAAAAATCATAAAAAATGAAAAAAAAAAAAAAAAACAAGCGTCTGAAAATCTAAGGAAAGAAAGCATGCTCCCTTCCTTTGTGTTCTCTTTACACAACCTTCCATACGTGACCTATAAAATTACTCAAACAAATTTTAACCTCCCGGGTTCTGTTGACTTGATTCGATTTCTGAGAAGAATGTAATAATGATTTTATGTTTTCAAGTTGGGGAGATAAAAATTAAAAAAAAAGGAAAAAGCCGCGCCTTAGATACTTTTTTTTTCTCTCACTTCGTCATCACCTTGGAATCCAGTTGTAATAGAATACCAAAGTAGAAGATCCCAGTTGTCGTTCCTCTTTCTCCATACCTGTCTCCCAGTAATTATTAAAAAAGAATATAAAAAAATGAACTTGCCTTTTGGCAACGATGAAATTGGTGATATTACGTTATAGATTGCTTTTGAAAGAGGATTATTATTTTTGTTTTTATGTCAGTTACAAACATTTTTTTTATCTCCTCTCAACGGTCAAAATATGATATTTTGATGATCGTATTTCGTAACGATACCTGTATCTATGTTTCATTTAAAAGGGAAAGGAAGAGAAAAGGGGAAAAATAACAAGCAGAAGAACTGAATCGGTCGTTTCAAAAAATGTTTTAGTCCAGATATTTTTCAAAATGTACCTTTTTAGTTGCAAGTATGTCCTTGAAAACATGTTCACATGAGTGGATAGATAAAAATTGCACAGGTTTATTTATCCGTTTGGCACTCAGAAGTAGTGTTGCGAGAATGCTTGGTCCAATGTCTCAAAAAGTTGAGGCCGACAGCCTCTATGCAAAGACAAAACTGTGACCGGGGCAAAGTTTCAAATTGGCGCTCCCTCCCTTCTTCCAATTGAAATTGTAGCAGGTGTCATAAAATTTAAAAGTGTAAAAACACAAATAAATTCTATTAAATGCATATTTCGCATTCAATACTTTAAAAAGTTTATTTTTACCAACTAAATAATATAAGATAAAATTGCACTTACATTTTGGCAAAGAGGAACTGGGAAACATGTAGGAAAATACATGTATATCAATTTGTAGCCGCTTTTATATTCTAAAATTGAAGCCACGTGCTATTTTGAGAATGTGTTTCTGTCACACAAAATTTCATAATATATAAATACTTTTTTTCTTTACAAAATAAATAAATAAATTAAATTAAATTAAATTAAAAACGAGTTTGGTTGTATAAATTTGGGGTCCTCTCAATTTCCGCGCCTGGGGCGACCATCCCCTTCACCCCCTCTTTCACATGCTCTGAATAGGGAGTTAACAAAAGCGGGATAACAGCTTCAAAATCAAAACATAAATATTCAATAAATTTTATCAAAGCGAAACTTGTTTATAAAATGAATTCTGTCTTAAAAGTAAAACTTTCATTGCCCCTTTATCTTTAAGGTACGAATATTATACAATTGATTACACTTGAAAAAAGCAAAACCAATTTAAAAAAAATCACTTGTCTCTTGCGATTTGTTTTAGTAGGTTTTGCTACACTATATAGACATAAAATTCGTATGTAACAAAACCTGTAAAAACGGAATCGCTAGGGACTGAAAATCAATTCCAAATTTGCAAGTACTATAATTGAATAGTATTCCTATCTAGCACTGTGTGAAAGGGGGGGGGGGGGATGAAGGGGCGGTTGCTTCGGACGCAGAAATTTAGAGGGCACCAAATTTATTCTACCAACGCCATTTCAAGGTGTTTAGCGTAAAATTGAGTGATGGGGACTGCCAAATTGAAACTTTGCCCTGGGCGCAGTTTTCTCTTCTCACGCCCCTGTTCATATTATAGGAACGATCGCAACGATATCTGTTAGTTTTTCATTGGACGATTTTAACTTGCAATCAAACTCACTGCACAATAGTAAGTATTA
Organism: Maratus speculifer; assembly: GCA_964019185.1. Lineage (NCBI taxonomy): Eukaryota > Metazoa > Arthropoda > Arachnida > Araneae > Salticidae > Maratus > Maratus speculifer. The sequence continues at coordinate 158,390,960 of OZ025302.1, read as the reverse complement.
GAATTCATAAAATGAAGAAGCATGAAAATATAATTAAATAAAATCGCAACTTTATACTATATTCTAAAAAATATTGTAATTTAGCAAATTACGAGACTATTTGGAAAAAGATATTTTCAAAGACTAAAATTTTAAAGACTTAATAAATAAATTCTACATTTAAATTAATAATAATAATAAGCATCATTTTTAGGATGATCATAACGAGTCATACATTACGTACGCCATGCATTAAACATAAATATTCCAAGACCAACGATAAAAAATAGTAGTTTATAGATATACAACTTTAACTATTTAAAATATACATTTTTACTGGATGGAGTTAATCAGACTGACTTCTGAACGCCTCATATTACATACGACATGGAATAAACATTAAAATTCCTGGACCCATCATAAACAAATTTTAAATAAAATTTCAGTTTTAGAATTTTCGGAACAGTACATTTTTAAATTTCTAAATATAGCACACTTTGATTTTTTACACTGTTGAGTAGAGAAAAAAAAAATGCACTTTTAAATGAAATTTGTTTGAAATCTTTATCACAATTTATTTTCAAATTATTATTATTATTATTTAAAAGTTCTTTATTACTTTTTTTGTCATTTTGGCAACAGAAGTATTCCATTCTTGGACATTAAACATGGACCTATCAGCAAACGAATAAAATAAAATAAGTTGCGGAGAAATAAAATAGCCAATAAAAAGATTCCAAATAAAAAGCCAACAAAAAGATTCAGATATACTTCAGATTTCCCATTTATCTATCGAGGACAACAACTATTTCCCAAATAGTTAAAAATTTTAACGTATCATAACTTGAACAATCTTCTTTTCCCAAGCTTTAAAAAAAAAAAAAAAAAAAAAAAAAACTAGCAGTGGCATGTTATCCTGAAATGATTGAATCAGTCCAATGCTTTCAAAAGTTGGGACCACTGCGTAAAAAACAATGAAATTTTTATTTTTAAAACAGATTTCCATTATAAGCAAAAATCGATTTCACAGGTTTATTGAACAAAATGCAGTAAGAACTTAAATAAAAGTGATTCCGCATTAGATTCCATCTAGGCATATAAATTTTATAAAAATGAGTAACATGCTTTAATTTTTTAGATGTAAACATATAAGGAAAAGGTCAGTAAATGTAATAAAAAAAATCCAAATATTATAACTATTTTTTGTAAAAAAGAAAAAAAAAAGGTAAAAAACTAGTGAATTTATAGCCTAAGAAGTTTATAAACACGGACACATAATGGGGATCGTCACAACAGTACGGGTATGAACATCATTAATTTATTCGGGAGTCAACGAAATGATACAAAGATGAGAAGACTGTTGGCCCTCGAAATCTAGAATTGCAACAAACTTCGTTGTTGCACCGGAAAAGCTTGAAACACTTAAGCACTGCTGAGGTTACTCAATGCGCTGAGAAGTGCATATAATGGCAAGGTTAAGAACCGTTGTTCCGTTGAGACAAAGAGCACACCTTTCCTTCAGTTCTCCAGTGACCTTGAGCGAGAAAGAGGTCTTTGCCATGTTTTGCCTCAAATTAGTGATGGGCGATTCTGGAAATTTTGAGAATCGATTAAAATCGATATCGTATAAAACAACATCGATCATAATAAGAATCGATTTCTCAGTTCTAGAATCGATACTAGAATCGATATTTCGATATTTAAGTTCACACAGAGAAGATCCAAATTACTAATTCCAAAACTTAGGCAATCAGCAGGACAGTAGTTACCGCCTCCCGCCCCCCATCCCCATTTAGGGAGGATTGCAGATTTTAGAGTCGGATATTAACAATTATAAATTTTAAAATCATTGTCACTTATGGTTTTCACTTACAGAAAAACTTTGACAAATTTGAGAGACATAACTCAACTAATAACAACACTGAGTAACTTGGCATTAAACCGAGTATACAGAGTGCCAAGAGCGTGTAACTAGGATGGTGAACAAGGAGTATAGACAAAAAAAAACTTTTTTTTTTCTAATACCAACCAAATGTTACACGAGATAGTTTGGAAAAACATAAAATATGCCCCATTCTCAAGGGGGCAGGTAACCCCCACTCTTGACGGAAAGGCGACCATAGCCCAAATGTATCTTTTGTCGAAGTTTCAAAATGAGGATTTATAATAAAATAGAACGAGAATTGGACATTTTAAAAATTGCATGGATACTTTAAACGGCCCATTTAGTAAAGATTGGCGAGGAAGTGGGGGAGGCGAGGGATTAGAACGGACGAACTTGAAAAAAAAAAAACATAATTAACTAATAACCTAAATAACTGAGCTTCTAAACAAAAATATAGTGTTTAACTTAGTGTTGAATTCATGGGGTGGCCCGCGGGGAACATGCACTCTTTGAAACTATAAAAAGTGCCAAGAGCATGTAACTAGGTGGAGAGAGGGTTAGTAACAGAAAAAAACGAGGAGATAAAAGCTTTATAACGATATGTTACATGAGATGGTGTGGAAGAAACAAAAAATATGCCCCCCACCCAGGGGGGGGGGCAAGGTGAATCCCAAACGGACAGAAGGGCGACCCCGGTCCAAATGTATCTTTTGTTGAGGTTTCAAAATATGGATTTATAACAATAGAACGAGGATTAGACATTTTAAAAATCGCAGTCATAATTTGAACGAACCTGTAAGTTAAGATTGGTGAGGAAGGGGGGGGGCGGTAGGACGGACAAACATGAAAAAAAAAAATAAAATAAAAATAGTGGCACTCTGAGAGTGCCGATAGAAGTGAAACCTTGAGCAATTACGTGTGTATTTTTGAATCGTTAGGATATATAATTTTGAATCGCCAGGAAATACTTTTAAATGAATAAAAAAAGGTTCTATAATATTAAAGAACATATTAATGTCTATAAAAAAAAAATAAAAATAAAATAAAAATAAAAATAAAAATAACGCGCGATACCATATGTCTAGCTATTGTAGTTAACTCACTATAACTACTTTCTTACATTTTAAAACGCGATAAATACATCAACCAAAATTAGACCATACTATCGATACCTTTATCCTTTGTATTAATGCCTGTTACAAATATCTGTAGATTACTTTTTGAATTATCAAATCGGACATTCCATTCAAAAGATATTACGAATTTAAAGATGACAACCTAAAGAAATAATAGCGCTGCTGAGTACTCGGTGTCCAATAAGCTTAGGGATTACGTGTGCAATCAAACGATTGCGGGTTCGAACCCCAGTTTCGCTAATATGTATCAGTTTTTTTTTTTTTTTTTTTTTTTTTTTTTGAAGAAGAAGAAGAAGTTTGAAAAATTAAAATTTTAACACATTATGGGTCCGTAACGTGACCTGAAATGATGGGAGAAAATTTCTTTTGCTAGATTTGTAATGTATGAAGCATAAGCTTTCAATAGACATATTGTATGAAGAAAAACCCCCTCTGCCGTCCCAAAAAAGGTCCTATAGGGAAAACCGAGAAACTGGAAAAGCAAAAAGAACGGCGACAAATGGTTAGCTATACTAGAATTTTTCTCATCACTGTAACTCCTATAGAAGCAAAGTTATAGCCTTTTAAAGACTGAAATGAAGTGAAGAAATTAGCAAAATTAGGTGAGTGATCGACAGGGGCGGGGGGAAGGGTCCACAGCTCTGGGGGTGCCATGTAGCTTAAACTTTTAAGTTAAAAATGGTAGAAAATTAAATGAGCGAAATTTTAAGGTGTATATTGGGGGGAGGGTGCAAGCCCCCCCCCCCCTCAAATTTTTTGAACAAAAAAATATGGCCCCCGGCGGGGCGCAGATAAACCCCAAACGGGCGGAAGGGCGACCCTTTATTTATCTTTTGTCAAGGATTTAAAATGGTGGATCTAAAATAAAATAGACCGAGCATTGGACATTTTTAAAACTGTATGCACATTTCGAACGGCCCTGTAAGTTAAAACTGACGTGGAAGGGGGGGATTAGAAGAGACGAGCGTGAAAAATAAAACATAATTAACTAATACTTCAAATAACTGGACTTCTAAACAAAAATATAACGAATTAACCTAGTGTCGAATTAATGGGGTACCCCGCAGGGAATTACCCCCCCCCCCCCAGAAGTTATGAGATTTTATACTTTTTAATGCACAAATTGCGATTCACCCTCTCTTACAGAGCTGTAAAACATGATGCCTTTCTCCGGAGTCGCAGAAAAATACCTGCATTCAACACTAATTTAGCCTAGAAAAAAAAGAAAAAAAAAATCGAAATCGAATCTAAAGATCGAAATCGAATCTAAAGATCGACATCGAATCTAAAGATCGACATCGAATCTAAGATCGACATCGAATCTAAAGATCGAAATCGAATCTAAAGATCGACATCGAATCTAAAGATCGACATCGAATCTAAAGATCGACATCGAATCTAAAGATCGATCTTACGGGCAGAATCGCTTCAACATTTTTACTTTCTTTTGTAACTTTACAAGAAGAGAGTATTAGATTCCTGAAAAATTTTGACTTCCCGTTTTTGATGGATTTATATATTTTAGAAGGTCTTTAACACGATTTTATGGTTTTTAAGAAATATCTGTCTGTGTGTGTGTCTGTCACTCTGTGAGTCTGTGTACGACAAAAATTTCTGACCGTTCTATCTCAAGAACAAATGCACGGAATTCCACAAAACTTTAGATTTAGTTTGACCTTGATATAAACTGAATGTAATTAATTTTTGGTGCATATAGCCTAACAGGTGGCGCTGCTATGCTGCATTTTTTGCGATTTGCGCAACAGCTATATCTGAATAATAAATGCACGGATTTTCATCAAATTTCAGATTCAATTAGTCCTTGACATGAATTGATATTTTTTACATTTTGATGTATATCGCTTCTCAGATGGCGCTGCTATGCTGAACTTTTCACAATTTCCACTCAGCGCCATGTGAAAGGAGGGGGGGGGGGCGAAAGAAAGCGGTCGTTCCGAGCACGGAAATTTAGGGGGCGTCAAATTTTTACTACTAACATCACTTCTGGCCTATCACAAGAAAAAGTTAATAGGGGGGGGGGGGTAAATTGGAACTTTGAACCGAGCGCAGTTCTCTTTTCGCACGCCCCTGTTTCCATTTTAGCTTTATCTCAAGAACTAATGCACGGACTTTCATAAAAAATTAGATTCAATTAGTCCTTGATATTATTTGATGCTAATTACATTTTGGTGGAAATCGCTTAAGAGATGGCGCTGCTATACTGCATTATTCATGATTAACGCAATAGCGCTATCTCAAGAACGAATTTTCATCAAAATTCAGATTCAATAAATCTCTGACATAGATTAGTGTTATTTAGTTCTTGGGGTAAATTGCCCAACAGGTGGCGCTGATATGCTGCATTTTTTATGATTTCGCAATAGCTGTATCTCGCGCTTTCATGGATTTTCATCAAAATTCAGATTTAGCTGGTACTTAATAAAAATTGATCCTGATCGATTTTTGGTGTACATCACTCAACAAAAACCGCTATTTTGCAGGGGGGGGGAGGGGGGTTCTGAGGTTTCTTTAATTCTTCTATCTTAGAAACTAATACACTGAAATTTTGGAATTGGCACATCCGTCTATTTTATCTTCGACTTTTGAAGGAAAATGAAAATTATATTACCTTCAGAGAAATCGATTAAAAATTTTAAAGTATCGATTAAATCGAGTTGGCCGTAGTATCGATTAAATCGATTTAAAAAATCGAAATCGCCCATCACTACCTCAAATCAGTTTTATTTCTTTTGTGTCTTCTCTAATAGGTGAAGACAAAAAGCAGAATTACGACTTAGGGTGAGAGGAGTGGAGGATAAAAATATCTGACAGCGAGGATCATTTTTTCCCCTTCTTCTTACGTGTGTTTTAATTTAAACACAGCAAAACTTCGATTAACCGAGCTTCGATTAATCGAGGTTTCCGTTAAACAAGCCAATAACAAAGACTGATTTCTTTTCTTTCTTTCTTTCTTTTTAGCCTCCGAGGCTATTTCTTTCAGACAAGCTAAAAATGTCGTGTCATCAGCCCTAAATTTTCTAGTCAACCGATTTTGATAATTTTTTTTTTTTAAATGAAAGCTATTTAATTGTAGTTGTGCCCATTTTAATTATTTTTTAATTTATTTCCATTTTTAAATTTTATTTTTAATTTTAAAAGCTTTTTCATGACATTTCTTCGAAATGGTGGCAACACAGTTTAGCTTTTCTCTCAATAATAAAAATTTATTTTCTAAAATGATTGCATATAATTATGCACTAATTGAGTTAAAAAATATATTTATTGAGAAATAATATTAATAATGTAAATAAAATGACAGAAATTAATATATGATAAAAATTAATGTCTAAATCAAAGTAAGAGAAATTTCAAATGAGGAAAATTATGTCATTCAGCAACCAGATAAATGGGAATTACAATATTATTAAGGATGCCTTTTTCATAAACAGTAACTTTTAAAGAACATTTGAAGAGAAAATGACGTCACTATTTAAAACATCGTATTTTTACTCATAACGATATTAGGTACTACTCTGTTATCCCGTCGACCAATTTCGCCAAATTAATAGCCAAATTATACATATTGACATAATTTTTATTTTAAATAACGAAAAAATAAATAATCAGTAGGATATTAATAAAAATATTAATAAAAAGTCGAAATAAAAATCACTTAATGATATTTTAAACACATGAATTGCATTTAATGTCATTGAATGTGACATTCACGATCATCCATTATTGACATTTAATCTTATAGTTTGGCGATAATTTTTTGGTCGATGGGATAATCTAGTAGTACCCGATATTCCTTTTTTTTTAAATAAAGCTATTTTTCTGTGAGTGCATATAAAATAAAATTTCTGGATTTCGCCGGCACTCATATTACAATTTTAACTGTACTTGTGCGAATATTTGCATGCAAAATTGTAACTGGCAAATTTGACATTTACTTTGTAAATATATTTCCTTCTATAGTAAAAAAAACTAGCCTTAAAAGGAATGACTCCTGGAATGATGCTGATGTGGAAGATTTCCGGAACTAACGAATCCGGGTTGTCCACTCCTTCCATGTGTCGAATAGACCAATCAGGATCAGGAAAGGGCTCCGTCTATGCATCGCCATATGGGTTACCATAAAGAGAGGAAAGGTTACCATCGCCAACAATCGCCAAGTTTGTCGCCAACTTGGCGATATATCGCCAAATTTGGCGACCAAAATTAATTGTCAAAAGTGACGCCAACTTGGTGATAACTGTAATATTTCGCCAAATTTTTAATTTCTTTACAACATCAGTCGTTTGATACATCATTTGAGAGGTTTGCAACTGCTTATTCATTTAAAGGATGTCTTGCGTGTTATCCCCCATTCTGCTCCCCAGGGGGGACACATTTTTAATTTCTTTACAACACCAGTCGTGTTACACAAGATTTGAAAGGTCTGCAACTGCTTATTCATATTATGGATGTCTTGTGTGTCACCCCCACACTCTGCTCTTCCCAGGGGGAGTCACATTTTTAATTTCTTTACAACACCAGTTGTGTGACACATCATTTGAAAGGTCTGCAACTGTTTATTCATTTTATGGATGTCTTGTGTGTCACCCCCACTCTGCCCCCCAGGGGGGCACATTTTTAATTTCTTTACAACACCAGTCGTGTGACAAATCATTTGAAAGGTCTGCAACTGCTTATTCATACCATGGGATATTGGCGAGCGCAGCAAGCAGGGGCAGCCAATAATTTGGAATCGCGAAGCGATTACGCGGGGGGTTGGCGAGCATAGCGAGCAGGGGGGCGGGGCCCCCCTAGTATTATATATTGATTCAATAATGTAATTACTTTTGCTTTTTTTTAAAACCAAATCGATCGGGTCTTTTAAACATTTCATTCGTCGAATTCGATAGGATTCCATTCGTTTTATTGTTAATTTGCATTTCCTTTTACTCAGAGTATATAAAAAAGCGTTTAAACTATAAAAAAAAATCCGTTTTTGATGAATCTATTCAATGAAGAAGTAGCACGTCAAATTGTATCTCTTTATTATTCCGCAATTCCAATGTCTCAGAGAGAAATTACTATTCAATTGGGTATTTCACGCCGTTCTGTTTGCTATTATATTGATAAACACAAGAAAAATGAAGTTAGTTCATTGCAATCTAAACGGGATCGCCCTTCTAAAAAACTTCTATCGATTTTTTTTTTTTTTTTTTTTTTTTTTTTTTTTCTAATCGGAGGCGAAACTGAATTCTGCAATGGTAGAATCTACATTCATCTTTTTTTTTTTTTTTTTTTTTTCGTCAATGAATTGTGAGAAAAGACCACACTTTTTTTGTTTACTGTTCGTGTTAAAGACATTTTTAGATATCTGCACCGGCCAAAACTGCATATATTTCAAGCGTTCCAACTTCTATGGAAGAGGTGTCCGCAAGATTAAAGGCGTGGTGGGCGGGGTCAAGGCATATGCCATCTAGTGGCAGGGGTGCATAACTAGAAGATTATTAAGTTGATTGCAGTTTCTTTTGTGTGAATGGCAACAAAACTTTTTTGTTTCTATAAAATGTTACTTTAAAATATTGCATAGAATAAGTTTTAGGTTTGAAATGTTGTAAATAAATATAGAATAAATAAGTGTAGTACGACTAAATATTAACATAAAATATACTAAGATGAAATATCATTTAACTATGCGATAGAAATATCGCTGATTAAAATATGTTCGATTATAATTATGTTTTTAATGTAATGAAAGATGACTCATATAATTTAGTAAGTAGATTATATAAATGCAGAATTTTGAAGTAGTGTCACATTTTACTAAATCTTGATGAGCTAAGTTATACAAAATTGTATACACCTTAATATTTCCTATGATAATTTAATGTTTAGCAATGTTTAGAAATGTATAGAATTTAATACTAAATAAAATATTTCACTTTAGCTCCATTTTTAATTATCAATTGCAGACGATAAAAATCCAATGTTTTCTTGGTCGTATCGACTTTTATTATTTAACTTGCAAACATTTCATTCTTTTAATTTAAAAACCTATTTCATTATACGTATATTCGGAATAATTTTAAATGTATGTATTAAATGTTGTTTTGTTAAACAAAGAAATATTGTTAATTTATTTGTTTAAATATTTAACGTTCTAGACAATAATTTTCTTAAAATCGTAGATTACACACACTCTCTTTCTCTCTTTTTTATTAGCATCCGATGCTATTTCTTTCAGACAAGCTAAAAATGTCGTGTCATCAGCCCTGAATTTTCTAGTCAACCGATTTTGATAATTATTTTTTTAAATGAAATCTATTTATTTGTAGTTGTACCCATTTTAATTATTTTTTAATTTATTTCCATTTTTATATTTTATTTTTAATTTTAAAAGCTTTTTCATGACATTTCTTCAAAATGGTGGCAACAGAGTTTAGCTTTTCTTTCGATAATGAAAATTTATTTTCTAAAATGATTGCGTGTAATTATGCACTAATTGAGTTAAAAAAATATATATTTACTGAGAAATAATATTAATAATCTAACTAAAATGACCGAAAATAATTTATGATAAAAATTAATGTCTAAATCAAAATAAGAGAAATTTCAAATGAGGAAAATTATGCCATTCAGCAACCAGATAAAAGGGAATTACAAAATTATTATGGAGGCCTTTTTCATAAACAGTAACTTTTAAAGAACATTTGAAGAGAAAATGACGTCACTATTTAAAACATTGTATTTTTACTCACAACGATATTAGGTACTACTCTGTTATCCCATCGACCAATTTCGCCAAATTATACAAATCGCCACATTAATAGCCAAACTATATATATTGACATAATTTTTATTTTAAATAACGAAAAAATAAATAATTAGTAGAATATTAATAAAAATATTAATAAAAATCACTTAATGACATTTTAAACACATGAATCGTATTTAATATCATTGAATGTGACATTCACGATCATCCATTATTGGCATTTAATCTTATAGTTTGGCGATAATTTTTTGGTCGATGGGATAACCTAGTAGTATCCGATATTATTTTTTTTTCTTTTTTTTTTAAATAAAGCTATTTTTCTGTGAGTGCATATAAAATAAAATTACTGGATTTCGCCGGCACTCATATTACAATTTTAACTGTAGATGTGCGAATATATGAATGCAAAATTGTAACTGGCAAATTTGACATTTACTTTGTAAATATATTTATTATATATTGATTCAATTATGTAATTACTTTTGCTTTTTTAAAAACCAAATCGATCGGGTCTTTTAAACATTTCATTCGTCGAATTCGACGGGATTCCACTCGTTTTATTGTTAAATTCCATTTCCTTTTACTCAGAGTCTATAAAAAAGCGTTTAAACTAAATAAAAAATCCGTTTTTGATGAATCTAGTCAATGAAGAAGTAGCACGTCAAATTGTATCTCTTTATTATTCCGCAATTCCAATGTCTCAGACAGAAATTGCTATTCAATTGGGTATTTCACGCCGTTCTGTTTGCTATTATATTGATAAACACAAGAAAAATGAAGTTAGTTCATTGCAATCTAAACGGGGTCGCCCTTCTAAAAAACTTCTATCGATTTTTTTTCTAATCGGAGGCGAAACTGAATTCTGCAATGGTAGAATCTACATTCATCTTGTTTTTCTTTTTTTTTTAAACAGACAAAGCTATTTCGAGACTTCATATTAAATATTCAATCACAAATTTCAAGCTATTCTCTCAATCATGACAGATTAATCAAGTCTACGAGATATATTGCAAAATATTTTTGTTACAGTTTGTATCGATAAAATCATGTACATTTAAAAAAATAGTCACAATATCATTTTAATTTCGGGAGAAAAAGTACTAATTAGTACTCATAAGTACCATATAATGCTACGAAAAATATTGACTTTTACCCTAAAATTAAAATAACAATGCGACTTTTTTAAAATACATATATTTTTAATAAAAAAAAAAAAAAATCTGAGTATTTAAAAAAAAGTCGCATTGTCATTTTAATTTTAGGGTAAAAGTCAATATTTTTCGTAGCATTATATGGTACTTATGAGTACTAATTAGTGCTTTTTCTCCCGAAATTAAAATGATATTGTGACTATTTTTTTAAATGTACATGATTTTATCGATACAAACTGTAAGAAAAATATTTTGCAATATATCTCGTAGACTTGATTAATCTGTCATGATTGAGTGAAAATTCAGAAAATATGCGCAAGAGATGCGGAGATAATAAACATCTGCGCATATATGACGTCAAACCCGCGCATTCATTTGCACCCCTGCCACCAGCTGGCGCAGCTTGTTAACTTACGACAGATTCCAGCATTAAGTTGGTACGCTCTAGCAGCTCTGGCACCGGCCCGATACTGCAGAAATAGGACAATTTTTTCAATGGGCTGGAGTGACAAACAAAATAAACGGGCTGGGCCGGCATAAAAAAAAAAAAAAAAAAAAAAAAAAAGAATGGGCCTGCTGAGCCGAGCTGACAAAAAAATAAGCGGACTGTAGGCTCTATGAAAAATTTAAACGAAATCGATAAAATATGAGCCATTTTCAATTAATATCACTTTTGCGTGAATAAGTATAAATGTGCGTCACGAACAGATGCCAATTTCTTCGATACTTCGATGCAGAAATATGATATGCCCAGTGTAGAGATTGGTATCAGACAATTGCATGGTGTCTGAGCCCCAGTCTTAGTTTTTTCAGCAGACTCGTGCCGGACCAAGACCAGCGTTTCATTTTTATTTTTTTCCCCACAGTCGAGTCGGGCCAAAACTGGACTTAATTATTCGCAGGATGTGTACTGCAGCCAGTATGTTTTGTAAAAATATTAATAGCGTAATAAACTTCTATTAACAGAATCTTTAAAAATGGTTTTTATTTATTGAGCTGTGAAACATAAGTTTATGCAGTGGACTCTCTCTATCTGAACACTCTCTAATGTGAACACCCCGCTATTGTGAACACATTCGGATGGTCTCGGCGAAACTCCATAGACTTAACAAAAGATGAACTGTATTCTGAACACTGTATAATCTGAACACCCCGCAATTATGAACGTTACTTTTGGTCCCCATTTCTACTCCACCTCTCTGTAAACTGAACATGTGTTTTCAATCGGAATTCGAATTCTCCCAATCATGAAAATTCGGAAAAACTGTTACAGAAAAATTAAAAGGTTCAACGAATTCTATTTAAAAATAAATCGACAAAATTACTGCTAGATTTTAAGCATATGCTTGAAGTTGCAATTTATTCGTTTGAATGGTTTAGATAAAATCTTCAATTAAAAAGTTTGGAGCACTTGTTATCACATTGTTGTCAGCTGCCTGTTGTGAGAGAGGCCATTTTTTGATTTTTGTTATTAGAAAGTGTAAACATTTAGTTTTTGATTAACTGGAGACAATTATAGTAATCATATTCTAAACGTTTTTACATCTTTAATTGTAATACAATTATTATCAATCTTATTCAGTTTACTTACACTACAGTTAAACTTCTTCGCTCTTCTTCGCTCACCTATGTTTTAGAAATACAAATACTCCTTGACATAACCAGGACGTAAACTTTGCGTCAACTTAGAAATCAGTGAAATATCTAAATTGTTCAATTGTTCATATGCACAGGATGTAATAATAATAATGATAATAATAATAATAATAATAATAATAATAATAATAATAATAATAATAATAAACGTTTCCGTTATATGAGCTTCTAATGGCCGTGTCATTAAAAGAAATGAGATGCCATTTGCTTTATAAACATATTAAGGTACCGACTCGAGAATAATATGTAAGAAAACGATCTAGGTCTCTCAGTTACAGTTACAGTTACAGTGACAAAATTTCGAAAAATTCAAATAGCAACACTAATTTTTTTTCATCACATAATGGTCTTCACAATGAAAAACATAAATGGCGTTGAAACGGTATTTGTAGCATTATAACCAGCTGCTTAAAACTAAGACGATAAAATGCCGGGTTTTTTTTAACTAAATAATTTTAGTTGAATTACAAAAATTTCAGTGGTTGTCTTTACAAACAATGACATTAAGGAGATTATGGACAACAGTAAATGATGGTAGGAAAGCGATCTAGGTCTCACAGTTACGGTTATATCAACAAATTTCAAAATTTTTAAATGGCAATTTCCCAACACCAACTTTCATCACATAATGGTTCTCATAATGACAAACATAACTGACGTTGACATTGTTATTTGTAGCATTCGAACAGAAAAGAAAAGTGGTGAGAAGAACATATTGAGTTCCTTCCCTCAACAAAAAGCAAACAATTTTAAGATATTTTATGTAATTGCCTTCATAAACGATGACATATCCCTTTGGGAAGATTATGGGCAACAATAAATCAAGGCATGAAGCGAAGACGATGCAGAATCGCACGTTTAATGGCGCCTTTCATATCATACGCACTCAGTGGATTAGAAGTACACGTATGTACCTTGAATTTTAATTACTACAAGAGCAAGAAATCCATTAAGGTGTATTCGCGGTCATCATAGTGACCATGAAAACGCGAAATGTCATTAGCGTACAATGTCGCCAAAGCTTTTTCTGTTCACGTAGAACACTAATTGATCTTTCTTCCATTTGTATTAAGTCGTTGATTTTTGTGCTGCTGCTATCATTTCATCGCAATGTACGGTTTTTAACTGTGAAGATAATTTTGAAATGGAAGAACGCGGATCCTGACACTTGAAACTTTCGAAATTTAGGTTCTGTAACCGTAACAATGAGGTCTTGTTTCTTCTACGGAGAGCAAGAGACAGGGGGGGGGGGGGGGGGGGCTCAATCGCTTGAGAACTTAAGGGTGTATTCCAATGAAAACTGCTTATTTTCTGTTTTATTTTTAAATTTATTTTTGTTTTCAAACACATCAAACTAGCAAATTTTCTTATTTAGGAAGAACACAAGTAAAGGATTGTAAAGGATTTTTTGATAAAGACAGAAAATATTGCAAGAAAATGCTGTGAAAGTTGACGCTTTGCACCGAATTTTCCGAAGCGGGAGATCTGCGAACGAAAAAAATGGTCATACTGAGAAAGTAATTGATTATATATCAAATTCTAATGAATTGAACGAAATAATGAAATCACTTGGCATTTTATGAATCTCATTAAAAATCCCCTCAGCAAGTTTCATGTTTCTACTTTTAAAAATGAGTCTGAAAATATATCAGATAATTTTGAGCTGTTGAGGGTGGAAAAATATTTTCCCGAGTATACCCTTAAGAAGTTTGTGGATTCGACTCCCACGGGTTCCGCTGCACACTCTTTGTGGAGCTCCCGGCTGTCTAGTGGTGTAAATTTCCTTGTGCTATCTCGTTCCTGTATATTGACGATGACTTATAAACGGGCTTTTACGTCAAGCACACAAGTCAGATGTACGTGTTCAATAAATAAATAAATAAATAAATAAAACAATGACAAATACGTCAAAGCAATTGATTAAAATTATAATTTGTAAAACCCCAATGTATATAGTAAAGCATAAAAAATTAAAATTTATAAAGACAAATCTATATATAATTAGCTTTGTTTACTTGATTACAGGTGATAATTTTATTATTTAGAAAACTGTCAAGTAGATAATAATGTAATACAGAATAATTCCGGGGAAACTATAGAACGGATGACAAGACTAGAATTGGAGAAACGGTACTTCGGCCATTGAAAAGAAAATTCGGGCCCTATTGGTTACCTGAACCAAAAGCAAAACAAAAAGTGTTTTTAAACAGTCCTGAATCTGTTGTATAACAGGACTGATTTAAAAAAAATGTTATATGACTCAGTCTGAGGAAAATGTGCTTTTAACGTTAACAAAGGAATAAATAATAGGAAATGTAGCAAATTTTCTTATACTTTTATTCATTTCTATATTAAAGTTTAAAAAAAAAATATTAAATCAATTTCTGTCAAAGTAATTTTAATACTATAGTGAATATAATTCGGAATTCCCCTCCTTGGACGTCCTTATATTTAAAATACAGTGTTCATCTCAATAACGTTTAAACAATTTTTTTTTTTTTTTTTTTTTTTTTTTTCAATTTTATTTATTATAACTAATTTATGGAGTACTAGTTTACCTAGTTGTTTTATTTATTTTGACTAAGAAATTAACTTATAAATTTCGCCCTTAGCCGAAATTGTCTCCCTCCATGGATACTGAAAATAAATCTGAAAAAAATGTCATAGATGACAGTATACATGCCAAATCATCGTTAGTTAGATTGGGAGACATTTTTGCAATTTAAATATAACCCTTTGTTCTGTTGTGAAATTATTAAATATTTTGGAATTTATTTCTCCCACTTGCAATTTGGGAAAATTCTCAGTGTTGCAGCCTCAGTGTGTTTATGTTCATCACAAATACGATAATTTAAAAAAAAAAAGATAATTTATAATTATATTGCGAATTTTAGACAGGTTTAAAATTGCATCTAATGAAAAGAATTGCACTGTTTTAGCAACATAAATACCGAACTACTTAAAAACCCAAAATTTAATTTTTGTCTCCTTCATGGGCTTGCTCTAGTTGGACTAAGTATACTTTTTTACTGATATATAATCTAGTTTTTCAGCCATTTATCAAATCTTGTATGCAATATTAGGAAGTTTTAAACGCAAAGAGAAATTTGAGAAGTAATGAAATCCTGATACGCTTCGTTTTTCAGAAAATTACATTTTATAAATTTAACAGTTTAAAACATTTTTTTTTCTGGGATTTTTAAGTGAGAATGCCCCACATGAGTCCAAATGACCAGGGATGTAATGGAGAGTGTACGGAGGTATACATCATATACCTTTTGGATTTTTTTAAAGGAACACTGTATACCCTTAGTTTCTCAAGAGAACTATAATGTACGTATTCTAAGGTATACCGTCTGCCTTGAGCGTATACCCTCTGTTTAGAGCGTATATCCTCTGCTATTTTTACGACTACACCCCAGCAAATGACCCAAGTGGAGGTAACATTAATTTTTATAGAATTCAGGTCAATTCTGCTGCACCCAAAAACTCAACCAATAGTGTACATATCGCACATTATCTCTAAAGCATTCTCCACTGGCAGTATCACAAGATAACCTTAGCATGAGTTTCTATTATAGGAATTGTAATTTACTTCAGGGTTTCGGTTTCTCTAATTGGTAGTTTCGCATCCATTACAGCGAGGTCAGTGAATGCAGCGAAACCGAGAACCAAATAATTAGATGACTGCTTGAGGACAGAGTGACTTTTAATACACGTCTTATGATTGATTGGTGTTGGAAAGACGTCCATGACACAAATTATTACTTTATTTTTTTGAGGGGGGGGGAGGGGAGGGGAGACCGAATGAAATTCTCGGTGTTAACTGTTAAATAAGATCTGTGAAAGCAAAACCTCAAAGTATAAGGGGCAACTAAAATGTTCAGTTTATTTTCTATCACTTTTAGGGTTCCATACTTAAAAAGTAATAACGGCAGCGATTCTATTTTGGCACTAATTAGTCCGAAAAATAAAATTTCTGGAGTATATCTAATTCCACTTAAAACAGGTAATATTTATCTCGAACACATAGGAATGACTTCTCGTAAATTTAAAGATCGTATCAAAGAACATTTGAGAGATTTAAAGTACAATCGTCCAGTAACAGCTCTGTCAAGACTCAACCAGAAGCAAAATATCTAAGTTAATTTCGAAGATGCAAAATTTATATGCCCCTTTAAGAATTACCCTGAATTAATCATCCGAGAATCAATAGAAATTAATACTGCAGAAAATATTGTTTGTAATGACGTTTTATCCTACAACATACCAAGAATTTGGATCAGTTTACTTAAATAAACATAATACAAGTAATATTCCACTTTCCTTGACATCTATATTTTATTTTCCCAATGTTTTCCGGATCTAAAAATTGATTTTCACTTTCACTCCTTTTTGACACCAATTACGTGACATTTGAAAATTAAGATGTTAATATTTTTTGTATTTTTATATTCCCTGTCGACGGCTGTGTTTACAATTGAAAGTACTTAGGATTAAAGTATTAAAACCTTTTTTAAATATTTTTTGTCCTCTTTTTAAGTAATTTACACATAGTGTAAGTTTAAATTTAGATAAAACTGATTTTATGCACCTCTTATGGAATATCTCATTTTTTTTCAAAAAGGACTTGGTCTACTATCGTTGTGAGCCTCTCATATATCGTTCTACATTGCTTATACCGGGTGTCCCAAAAATGACTGATAGATTTTAAAATTCAATAACTTGCAAACGGTGACAGCTATTTAAAAAAATTTGCAGGAGGGTTATGTATAATGTCAGGAGTTTTTTTTATCGTAATTTTTTATTTTAGTTCGCATCTCAAACAATAGGTGGCGCTGTCGGCAATTGAAGGCCAGGTCGACGCTTCATTCAGCACTGATCACTTGGCCTTCAATCGCCGTCAGCGCCACATATTGTTTGAAATTTGAACTAAAATAAAAAATTACGGTAAAAAACTTTCGACATTATACATAACCCTCCTGCAAAAATTTTTTTAATAGCTGTCACCGTTTGCAAGCTACTGAATATTAAAATCCATCAGTCATTTTTGGGACACCCGGTATATGGAATCAGAGGAGAACGTTCTATTATCAGGTGAATCCGATTATAAATGAATTTGCTTTTTAGAAAGACTCTGATGAATGCAATTGAATGGAAATTGCTCTGTTAGGCAATTTTTTAAAGAAGGTTGTAATAGTAACCTAACGTTCTGTGTTGCTTAGTTATAAAATTACGGGGGACAGTACTGTATAATCAAATAAATCCTATTGTGAAAGATAGCCTTTAAAGAAAATTCTACTGGGCGAATGTGAATGAGACTTGCATTGTTAGTTAGATATTTTGTTCAGGGAATACTTTAGTACGTAACGTATCATTCTATGTTGCTTACTGATAGACTTCTACAGGAAAGCATAATAATAAGGTAAACTCGATTATGGATGATCTGATATTTTAAAATGTATTGCTGGTCAGATTTTGATAAGATTTCCATTGTTAATAATTAGATACTCGCGGTCTAAATGCACCGCATACTATTCTATTTCTCTTTATGATACATACTGTAAATATACTGTAAATAATTAATTGAAAGACTTTGTGTTTAACAACCTGATTGTTATTGTTGTCTGACCCATTAGAGAAAATATATAATAGCCCAACTGCTTTAAAGGAAGCACACACGTATTTACATATATATATATTTTAAAAAACACAGAAAATCGGGATTATTCAAGAATATCTCTGTGGATTGAATGTCGATGGAAAGTGAGTGGAAGGTTTTAAATTACACTTTGAAATGCTTAAAGGAACAATATACCTTTTCAACAATTTTGTTCAGTTTTAAAAATATGGTTTTAATTATGAACTTACTGCATTTCAATGTTCAAATAACAATGAATTAAAAAAAATCTGTACATTTAATTAAAAATTTTACAAAGTTTTAGAAAAATTGAATTTTTAAAAATCTTTACAACCTTTTTAAATATTGATATTTTTGATCAATGTTTAAAAAAAAGTGAGAGAGAGAGATTTTTACGTGTGTATTACACAAGACTGCGTATGGATTTTTGTATACATCTAATATTACATTTTATGTATATTTTTACTGATATAAGGAAAAGCGATGAAATATAAAACATCTTCATACATATTTTTATTTATTTATTTATTTATTTTAAGAATAATAACCTGAAGGTTAATTTCATGCGTAGATTTACCCATATATGTAATAAAGAACATACACAGAAAAGTTTAAATCTCTATCGCAAATACGGGAAAGGTCTTAAAATTTTTAAAACTGAAAATTGACGAAAATAGGAACATAAAGAAAAAGTCATTTAAAGTTTTAATTTGCATGGGTATTTGCGCTGGGCAGGGGCGGATCCAGAGAATCGTTTTGGGAGGGGCGATTCGTTTGACGAAATCCATGCTTTTTTCGCTATCATTTGACGAAATTCGCTCTTTTTTCGGGATACTTTGACAAAATTAGCGCTTCTTTTGCAGCCCTTTGACAAAAATCGCGCTTTTTCAGCGATCCTATGTCGAAATACGTGCTTTTCAGCGATCCTACGTCAAAATTCGCGTTTTTTCTCGAACCTTTGACGAAATTCGCGCTTTTTCCGTGCTCATTTGACGAAATTCGCGCTTTTTTGCAATACTTTAATAAAATTAGCGCTTTTTCAGCAATCCTATATCGAAGCTCCCGGTTTTTCAGCGATCCTATGTCGAAATTCGCACTTTTTCCGAGTTCCTTTGCCTTCCCTTTTTGCAACCTTTTGAAAAAAGTAGCTCTCTTTCCGCGAACTTTTGACGAAATTCGAGCTTTTTACACCCCACTATGACAAAAATCGCGCCTTTTCAGCGACCCTATGTCGAAGTTCGCATTTTTTACGCCATCCTCTCTTAAAATTCGCGTTTTTTCCGCGACCCTGTGATAAAATTCGCGCTTCTTCAGTGATCATTTGACGAAATTGGCGCTTTTTCACGATACTTTGACAAAATTAGTGCTTTTTCAGCGATCCTATGTCAAAGTTTGCATTTTTCAAGCGAACTTCTGTCGAAATTCGCATTTTTTCTGCGACCCTATGCTGAAATTCGCGCTTTTTCCATAATAATTTCACGAAATTCGCGCTTTTCGCTATACTTTGACAAAATTAGCGCTTTTTCAGCAATCCTATGTCGAAGTTCGCGCTTTTTCAGCGATCCTATGTCAAAATTAGTACTTTTTCCGCTATACTTTGCCTTCCTTTTTTCCAACCCTTTGACAAAATTAGCGCTTTTTCCACGACCTTTTGACGAAATTTGCTCTTTTTCCGAGATACTTTGAATTAACGTTTTTTTTTTTTGCAAACATTTGACAAAATTCGTGCTTTTCCTCGACCTTTTGACGAAATTCGAGCTTTTTCCTTGACACTTTGACAAAACTCGCGCTTTCAGCGATCTTGTGTCAAAATTCGCGTCTTTTAGCGATCCTTTGTCAAAATTCTTTTTATTGCGTAACCTTCGACAAAATTCGTGCTTTTTCCGCGATCTTTGGCAAAATTCGCTCTTTTTCCGGGACACTTTGACAAAATTAGAGCTTTTTAGCGATATTTTAATGAAATTCGCGTTTTTTCCGGAACAGTAGAATGTCTCCGACGGAGTCGCAGAAATCCCTTCCGGAAAAAAGGTCTGAATTTAACATTGGTTTGGGGGGGGCGATCGCCCCGATCGCCCCCCCCCGTGGATCCGCGCCTGGCGCTGGGTGTATTAACAAAATCTGCAATATTTCACGACTTAATTGTCGCATGATAAAAATGAAACGTCAAAATATTCACAATTAAACAAGCTTTCATTTAATATATATTTTTTTAAATAGACATTTTGACCAATTTTGGGGTAAACTGTTCCCTTAACATATTGAGTGCCAAGTCTATTTTGTCTATCTTTCCGTTTGAACATGCGAAATAAGATTCCCGTTACACAATCCTAATACTGGCAGTCACCTGGGACTGACGTGTTAACAAAGATATCACAAATTATTTTCCATGATTATTTTCGTTATGTTTTAACCCGCTCATGCTTACGGGCCTCATATGAGGACAGATAATAATTGCATTATTAAGTAATAAAAAATGAATATTAATGGTACTACTTGGTTATCCCATTGGCCAAAAAGCTATCGCCAGAATATAAAATTAAATGCCAATAATGGGTGATTGCGAACGTCACATTAAACACGATACGCATGTTTAAAACACCATCAAGTGGTTTTAAATTCATTATTTAACTGTATTTTTATTTAATAGTTACTAATTTATTAATTCTTTCGTTATTTAAAATAAAAATTATATCAACAAATATAACTTGGCTATTAGTTTGGCGATTTTTATAATTTGGCGAAAATGATCGACGGGATAACCAAGTAGTACCGTATTAATTTATAGAGATGTGATTTGTGGACAGATAATAGCTAGCATGCAGCACAATAATAAAATTATTTTATAATGGGTTCTCATTTATCACAAAAAAGTTTTTTTGTGAATAATGAAAAATAATTTATGTATGAGAGGTTTAAACAGATATTCTGTCATAAAAAAATATCTAACATAAATAATTTATCTTTCAATAACTGGCGCGTTAAAGGATAACGCAATCGTGTGCAAATTCTTTTTCGGTCAACCTTATTTCGAAACGCTTGATCGAATAGTCATTTACATTAAAACAATATGCCAATTATAATGTAAACATCCTTGAATTCTTATAAAGTGATTTACTGAAACATCTGAATTTCTCATAATTTAGCAATTTATTTATCAGCCTTGTTCTACATAATATAGAAGCTAATTCTAGTTATATTGTTAAAAGTATATTTTTATTTGTAATAGTATTGCAAAAACAGTCTGGACAGTATAAGTTTTTTCAATAAACTAAACAAGCCGGAAATTGAACGTCAACGCAACAAATGATGTGCATTATTGCTACACTGAAGTTTTAAGATATTCACGTATTGGTGTAATAGTATACAGTTGCTTCGGATAAAGTTTAATATCCGAAATCATTTGTATGCCCTTGTAATACTATCTGCTTTCTATTATACAAAAGTAATTTGTAGTAAACCTCAGAAATTATACAATACAAATATTCTGTTTAATAATACAAAATATTCTTTGCACTACAGATTGTACAGAATGTTTATTTTAGTATATATTTCATACATGTGCATATGAATTTTATTATGTTCGAAAGAGTGTAAAAACAATGAAATGCACTTGAATTTTTTTTTTTTTTTTTTTTTCACTGAGCATAACGTAACATAATACTTTTGATTGTCCCTGTAAATGAACTATACATTCGATTTTAATAAAATTTGAAATGACTCGGCAAAGTTATGTAATAATTATATATTTTAAATTTCGAACCATTAGGTTGGGTAGGTTTTGCTCTGTTATGTGGGGGCGATCAGACGAACGGACGGACGAACCCGACGGTGCTACATATTTATGTAATTACGACGCAACTAAAAACATTTTTAATTATCAATTCTGGATATTTACCAGCTTGGTTTGGAAGAAAGGAGAATTAAAAAATGTATGGAAACTATATTCTTAAATCCAAAAATTCACGACAATTTTTTCTTTTCGACAATTTTATATTCAATTGCAATTTATTAAAAATTAAATTTATTAAAAAAAATTTTAATTTATTAAAAAATATATATACTGTTTATCTACTAAGAATTTATTACGAGATATATTCTTTCCTTTTTTTTTAATGATTTTAAAAGATATGAGATGCTTTAATCGCTTTCCAAAAGTCATCTCACCTATAGTCACCTACAGAAGAAAGTCGACAAACTGCGATATTTTGGAACCGATTTGCCTGTAGTCCACTGTTGAATCCTGCATCAGATCGGGTAAACCGATTTCACCCGAACCCGTGATTAGGATTGGTTCAACGTTGGTTTTTGTTGTTGTTGTCTGGGTTCGGATTGGATTGATTTTAATTGTGATTTGACTCTTATGCGTCGATGTCAGGTTGACCCAGTTTTTTTATATATAAAAAGAGTCAGGGATAGGGTATACGAAGGTATACGCCGTATATGTTCTGGGTTTTTTAAAAGAACACCATATACCCTCTATTTCTCAAAAAGCTATAGTATACACACTCTAGGATATACCCTTTGCTTCGAACGTATACCCTCTGCTTAGAGCGTATATCCTCTGTTATTTTTACGACTACACCGCTGGGTATAAATAGACTGTTTTTCCGTAATTGTATTGAAATATAGATGAATTTACCCATTTACAAACTTGTTTTGGTCTTCGGATTTACTTAAAAAATGATTTTTAGGTTGAGTCGGATATAACCTGACTCTAGTCCACTCAATATACGGGCCTCTTTAGGAAACAACTATGGAAACAATGTAGTAAGGATAAATTTAAAAACTTCTGCTTAAACATCTGAAAAAACTAATTACCATTCATTATTTCTTATTACCAGACTTCTTTAACAAATTCCACTCTATTGAAAATACCGAAGATCTCCCAAACGAACTCACAAGGAAGATCTCCATACGGACATACTCCGAAAAATCTGAAAAAATTACAGAATGTTCTTTTCATGAACATATATACGTTTATAAAAAAAAAATTCGGCGGAACCTCTTTTGGCAGTAGCTTAATTAATATTTTTTTTTTTTTTTTCAAGAAAATCTGAGTATGCTTAGTATGCAGACCTTCCATGTCAATGACACCCGGAAGAAAGGTCAGAATTACCCTGCACAAAAAGTTGTTCAAAGTCTTTTCGTGCCACAAGATAAGAAGATTACAAAGAAAAACTTGAAAGATAGCAAAAGAAACAATCATGAGAGCATAATAGTAAGTAACATAATAGGGAAATCGGATTGAATCAAAAACCAATCCAATACGCTGCCAAAAAAGACTCTCAAACAAACTGATACTATTATGCCTGTCACAAGTGGTTGCCAACCAAAAGAAAGCCGGTTTTGCGTTTTGCCATTTATGCAAAAAAGACAATATAATAAATATGAGATTTAGAATGGGAGGTGGAAGCACAGGCAGTCACCTCATCGAGTTCATAGATGAAAATCTAGGATTAGTTAAATTTTGATTCACATATTACAACGCAATTTGTCTGCCAAATCATATCTTGGAGGAAAATACCTAAAAATCAGATTTTGACGGTTTACTTGTATATTTACTATTGATCTTTCATGCACTCAAAATTATGAAAACATGGAGGGTTGGAAACAGAAAAGCCCAATGGTAAACTTACAAGTCAACCGTTAAAGTCCGGTTTTTAGGTTTTTCCACCAAGATCGGATTTGGCAGACCGATTGCGTTGTAATATCGAGATTTAACTAATCCTAGGTTTTCATCCGTGAAAACGATACGGTAATTGTCTGTGCTGTCGCCTCCCGGTCTAATTGTGCAATCAATGCTTGCAATATGTCGTGCATGAAGAACGACAGAATCTTAGAAGCTATACGTATATAACGTTATCGACATTTTGTTGAATTTGTAACCCCTCTCCATTTACGCTTTCATGCATTATCATTCGTCAAATCCCCGTTTCACCCTTACGATATCATTACGTTATTATTTGTCGAACATTTCTTTGAACAACATTCTTTATCTTTCTTTACTGGTAAATACGGGTGTCATTTCTTACTTGTTAAGATTCTCCCGATTTCTTGAACAGCAAATTATTTGCGCATGTGGCAGAACAGGAACTCCAAAAATTGGGTTATTCCAGATTTTGGAATGATATGATTTTATAAATATTTAATGGCTTCACTTGTATCTTTGTATTTTCATAAAACATATAAAAATAGTTATAATAAAAGTTACGGAATATTTGGATTTAAAGAAAAAGTTACTGAAAAAAGAAAAGTCTAATTGGAAACTGCTGTGACAAAAATTGTCACATAACTACAATGAGCGGTCTGTCAGACCGCTTCATCTAAAGATGAATAAAATGTTACATTAACTCTCAGAATACTATTTATGTATTAAACTTTATATACAAGACTATTATAAATCAGATTCAGCTATTCAAAAGTATTTAGAGGTAGTAATAAGACTCCAAACTAAACAAAATTTGACCAGTATCTATAGTTAAACTAAAAGTTACAAGTTTAATTGTGAAACTTGAAAAACTCAGCGTTCTCTGAGACCGTTAACAGCAAACCGTTAACAGGTTAAGGGTTAAAAATGATAACGACGTTAAAAAGCAACCCCATTCCCCCTAAAGTAATAACGTTCCATATGCACAACCTCTTACTAAACACGAGAAAATTGGAAATTTTCACCTCACGTTTAGCGTAGAATCCGACTACAAACGTATATTTTGAAAAATGTTTGTTGTAAATGTTCCTTGTAATTTAATTCTTACTTTTAATTGAAGATTGTAAAATATTCTTCTAGAAGTAAAAAATAGTTTGTTGAGTATTTGTTTTTTACATTTTCATAATGATATCAATATATCGACCACCTTTGAAACACTATGCGCCAAAGGTGGCCCATAAGTCACAATTTTCCGAAATTGTATTATAAAAATAATTACATTTTATTTGTTTTACAAAGAAAAACATACTTGATCTCTGTTGGATGTAAATTCAAGATTTTGCACACACACAGAAAAAAACGTAACATGCGCTAAACCTAAAAATTAAGAAAAATCCTCAACGCTTAACTATGATCATCTTTTGCTCCCCTTTCTTTCATTTAGGAGAAAATTGAAGTTTTGAAATAACTACAACATACAAGTCTGACATTTAATTATTTTATATTAGTGTAAAAGAATGTACTTTTAATATACGTTTCGAAATCATTAGCGAAAAATTATTTTTAATTAAATTTGAAAATCCAGAGAGATTTAATTGTCCACCCCTGCTCTTTTCCATCCTGGCGCTCATGTCCTTATCCCGTTTATAACGCATTATCTCTTGTAAACATCAATATTACGTATCGGCGAATTTATGCCAATATAATTAGAAGTGGAGTCTGTAAAATAATTGCGTGAGATCAGTTTTAAAAAACAAAGTGACATCATTAAACAAATTATTTATCTGGGTTTTTGCAGATCATTGCGGCTGCTTTTAACAACCATCCTAAATGACAGGTTTGCTTTATTTTTCGACCTTGATAAAGGTGGATAAAGGACTTACATTATTTCACACTCCGAAGAAAAAATTGCTGTACTTTTTTGCAGTAAAACAGACGTTTGGTGATGCTATTTAGGGCAGAATATCGCAGAATACGAAAATTGTAGTCATAATAAAATTTCTATTATTTGTCATATAAAGCAATTTATTTTTTTACATTCTAACAAAAGATATTCTTAGAAATATTTTCAAGAGACATTACTTTCTAATAACACAAAAAAAGCATTTAAGGGTGTATTTCGATTCAAACTGCTTATTTTCCGATTTAATTTTGAATTCATTTTTGCTCTCAAATGTATCAAACTGATAAATTGTCTTATTTAGAAAGTAAGACAAGGTGCCGTGATGGTTGATTTTTTGATAAATGTAGAAAATATTGCATAAAAAGCAATCAAAAACGGCATTTTGAATCGATTTTTCCGAAACGGGAGATCTGGGGACAAAAAAAAGGGTCAGACTGAGAAGATAATTGTTTATAAATCAAATTCTAATGAATTGAGCGCAAAAAGACATCACACGGCGCCTTATACATGTCTTCAAAAATCCCCTCAGCAAGTTTCATGTTTCTACTTTTAAAAATGTGTCTGAAATTGTATCGAAAAATTTCGAGCTGTTGAAGGTGGAAAAGCGTTTTTTCGAATACGCCCTTAAAAGACTTGTATTTTCATATTGTCATTTTCCTGTCGTGTTATTATGATGTGTGCTAGAGGTCTGCACGGGCCGGGCTCGGGCCGATTTCCAATAATGGCATTCGGGCCGGGCCGGGCTCGGGCCTTACTTCTGAAGACTCGGGCCGGGCCGGGGCGGGCCTGGCCTAGTCACTAATCTTTTCGGGCCGGGCTGGGCTCCGCTTTTTCCGTACGAAGCCGAGACTGATTCCATTCTTCCTAGTTTTCATGGACCAATATAATCAGTTCCTATTGAATCTTCCTATATGAAAATCCTTTTCTCGACTTTTTATAAATCAGTAATATTTCGCTTTGTCCAAAAATTTCTGTAAAAAAAGCATATACTTTTAAGCCGTCATTATTCTACAATTAAACATTAGAATTTATTCCTTTTAAAGAATCGTAGATTACTAGGCGTTTTAAAATAGAATTAAACACACACACACAAAAAACATGATTATGACGGATTTTTTTTTTTAACTGAAAACTGAAAGTTTCTTTTAAAATGTTCATCCATGCAAAATTAATACAACAATATGGGAGAAAAAAATATATTAAACATTTACATCTGTTAAGAAGGGAATGCATTTTTTTTCGTTCCAAAGCGATTTCGTCTTTGAAAATTTTACCATATACGCTTTTTCAATTTTTTGTCTCCATTACAAGGAATATGGATTAATAATACTAGTGATAACTGAAACATTTACATACAACAAAGATTCATTTAAAAGCATAAATATCGCAGCCTACTGCACTTCTGCATAAATGGAGATTATAAACATGGAAAAAAAAAAAAAAAAAAGACTAATATAATTTTTTTTGGTCAGAACTCTTCCATAAGATTAAAGATCAATGTTTTGTAGAAATTCACTCGAGCCGGGCGGGGTACGGGCCGAATTTTAAACTTTTTTCCGGACCGGGCCGAGCTCGGGCCGAAATTTTAACTTTCGGGCCGGGCCGGGTCGGGCCATTATTTTTTTCGTTCGGGCCGGGCCGGGCTCGGGCCGCAATTTTAACTTTCGGGCCGGGCCGGTTCGGGCCAATATTTCTTTCATTCGGGCCGGGCCCGGGCCTGGAAATTTCGGCCCGTGCAGACCTCTAATGTGTGCAAAGTAAAGGGCTTTCTGCTGTACTGTTCAAATATCTTTTCCTAGGTTTATTTTTATTATTTTTCTAATTAGTATTTATACCTTCTAAAACACATATACGAGAAAGGTAACAAATTTTGTATTTTACAAATAATTTTCCATAGTTAAAATATGATTGTCACTGAAAATGAATGGCATTTTCCTGGCATGCTCATTTCAGTTCTTTATCAGATATAAATAGGGATTCTTCATATTTCTGACACAGTTCAAGTCAATAAGTAATAAAATTATAGCTACCAGTAAGATCTTTTAGATAATTCTTTGAAAACAATGGGTTTAAAGTCTGTAAAAATTGAGCAGACTTATGTCATTTTCATGGTTTTCATAAATTAATAAATAAAACTGAATATCACATTAAATTTGAGCTACTATATAGAAAACATGTTTCTTTAAACAAAAAATAACAATGTTAGACATAAAAGTTAAAAAACTACAGTTATACTTGCACTTTTTATCATTTTATTTTATTCCAATTACAAAAGTATCTCTTGATTTATCCTTTGATTTATTATCTTTTTATTTTTGCTAAATTTTAAAATTCTTATTTTTTATTTTATTTTTTAATTTTTGTATTTTTATAACTTAAATAGTACTTACTACTCTTAAACTTATTCCCAATGGCTCATAAACAGCAAGACATTTCAAGTGTACACTAGGCGCGAAGTTGGATGGTACTAGGAAGCCCTAAAAAGAAAATTGCTCCATTTAGTACCTGTTCAGTTTTTTTTTTTTTTTTTTTTTTTTTTTCAGAGATGCATTATAAAAAGTGAAGACAGTAAATAAGTCTTTAGAAAAGCTCGTATGACTTTATGTACAGAGTAGCTTTTTCTTCAGAGATAATTTGTAAAAAAGAAAAGCATAAAATAAATCTTTAGAAAAACTAGTGTAGCTTTATGTACAGAGTTGCTTTTCATCGTATTTAAAGAAGATATCAGATCGTATGTCATTCGAAAAAATAACTAATAACCATTACGTCGATTGAGGGATGATTTTTTTTCATCACGGGATATTTGGTTGGTTAGTAACAAGTAATTTAACTTTTTTACCAGCATTGTCTTCACTTGCTCATATCTGTGCATCAGTAGTTTTATTTTTTGTTTAAAATCTCATTTCCTACTGATAGAAAAAATGAAGTAAAAGAAATAAATAAAGTAAAAAGTAAATGTCAACACATTACTTTGGATAATTGGTCGGTTTC
Source organism: Maratus speculifer (assembly GCA_964019185.1). NCBI lineage: Eukaryota > Metazoa > Arthropoda > Arachnida > Araneae > Salticidae > Maratus > Maratus speculifer. The sequence continues at coordinate 158,362,202 of OZ025302.1, read as the reverse complement.
AGTCAAATCAAATAATTATCCAACGTTTCAGAATAGAATTTTAAAACATTTAGTTTAATTTATGGAGTCAGGATGCATTAAGACTATATACATTATTAAATTCAATAATTATTATTGTTATTTGTTTTCTATAGTTATTACTTCTTATTAGTAGTCAAATTTATAATAATAAGTACTTATTGTTATTAAACTTATAAAAAATAGCAAACAATATCAAATAATTATGTACTTTTTTTGTTACACATTGAATGTCTCAACCAACATCAGTAATTAAACCCCCATATGCCCTTTTATTTGTTTTTTAATAAAAAGGACAAAATACTAATACAATAAAATTATAAATATGTGTTTAAATTCAAATTTTTAAAAAAGAAAAAAATTCTAATTAACTATCATTGCGAGAACATTATTATAAAAAAAAATCTTTAAATAAATAAATAAATAAATAAATAAAAAAAAAAAAAAAAAAAAAAGAAGAGGTCATATATGTGCCGAAGGATCTAGGGCTGTTAGTTAAAAGATTATAAATAGCAAATTTTCATCAACGCTTTTTGATATGCAGATTAATGTTTAGGGTGCTTCTTTGTGTATGGATTATAGATGGTTTTTTCAGAGATGAATTATCAAAACTGAAGAGAAAAAATAAGTCCTTAGAAAAACTTATGTGCTTTTATGTACAAAGTTTCTTTTTATGATGTTCAAAACGAAAGACAGAAAATAAATCTTTAGAAAAACTCGTGTGAATTTATGTACACAGATTTTTTCATTTTTTTAAAAGAGATAAATTATTAAAATTTACGACAGAAAGTAAGTCTTCAGAAATAACTGCGTAACTTTATGTACATACTTGTTTTTTGTTCAGATATTAATTATCAAAATGGCAAATAGAAAACAAGTCTTCAGTAAAACTCGCATGACTTATGTACAGAAAATTTTTAAAGTATAAATTATCGAAATTTAAGTCAAAAATAAGTCTTCTCAAAAACTCATGTAACTTTATGTATAGATTTGTTTTTTCAGAAACGAATCCTCAAAATTGAAGATAGAAAATAAGTCATTATAAGTTCGGGTGACTTTATGTACAGAGTTGCTTTACTTAAGAGATAATTTACAGAAATATAAGGCACAAAGTAAGTCGTTAGTAAAGCTCGTATGACCTTATGTATGGAGATGTTTTACTTCAAGGACGATTTACAGAAATTAAAGGCAGAAAATAAGTCTTTAGAAAAACTCATGCGACTTTATGTACACAGAGTTACTTTACTTCAGGGATGACAAATTTAAGGCGCAAAATAAGTCTTTAGAAAACTCGCAACAACTTATGTATAGAGATGTTTTACTTCAAGAATGATTTACAGAAATTAAAGGCAGAAATTAAGTCTTTGGAAAAACTTGAGTGAACTTAAGTACGGAGTTTCTTTTTCCAGTAATGAACTATCAAAATTAAAGGCAGAAAATAAACCTTTAGAAAAATTTGAGAGACTTTATGTACAGAATTTCTTTTTTACAGGGATGATTTATATAAATTGCAGGCATAAAACGAGTCTTTGAAAAGCTCGATTGATGTATAGAGATGCTTTACTTCAGGGATAATTTGCAAAAATTAAAGGCAGTGGTGTAATCGTAAAAATAATAGATTGTATGCATGAATTTTATGTACAGAGTTGCTTTTCTTCCGGAATGAATTATAGAAATTAAAGGCCCAAAACAAGTCATTAAAAAAATTCAAGTGACTTTATGTACTTTTTTTTTTTTTCAGAGATGAATTATGAAATTGAAGGTAAAAAATAAGTCTTTCGAAAAACTTGTGTGACTTCAGTAATAAATATCAAAATTTAAGGTAGAAAATAAGTTTTTTGAAAAATTCAAGCGACTTTATGTGCAGTTTTTTTTTTTTTTTTTTTTTTTTTCAGGGATAAATTATATAAATTGGAGACAGAAAATAAGTCTTTAGAAAAACTCATGCGGTTTTACGTACAGAGTTGCTCTATGTCAGAGATTATTTATAAAAATTAAAGGCAGGAAGTGAGCCTTTAGAAAAGCTCATCTGAATTTTATGTACCGAGTTGCTTTTCTTCCGGAATGAATTATAGAAATTAAAGACCCAAAACAAGACATTAGAAAAATTCAAGTGACTTTATGTATTTTTTTTTTTTTTTTTTTTTTTTTTTTTCAGAGATGAATTATGAAATTGAAGGCAAAAAATAAGTCTTTTGAAAAACTTGTCTGACTTAAGGTACAGAGTTGCTTTTATTCAGAGATAAAATTAAATAATTGGAGACAGAAAATAAGTCTTTAGAAGAACTTTATGCACATAATATTTTTTCAAAGATGAATTTTTAAATTCAGAAAATAAGTCTTTTAAATTTCGTTTGACTTTAGTATAGAATTTCTTTTATTTAGGGATGAATTATGGAATATAAAGGCAGAAAATAAGTCTTTAGGAAAACTCAGATGACTTTATGTACAGTTTTGTTTGTTTGTTTGTTTGTTTTGTTTTGTTTCTTGTTTGCAGAGATGAATTATCAAAATTGCAGACAAAAAAAAAAAAAAAAAAAAAAAAAAAAAAAAAAAAACAATCTTTAGTAAAACTCGTGAAAACTTTTTAGTCATCATTTTAATCAGTGAGCTTGAGCCCCATGAATCTTTTTTTTACGCATTTGGTACATTATTTGGCCCGACATTTTTTACATATGAAAACACAGTTAACGAAATTACACATATATAATGAGATTTTACACATACATAAATAAAAAGAGTTGAGTAAAACTGGAAAAATCTATTACTTTTTACTTACTTAAATAATAGTAGCAATAAAATTAGTGGCAATTAGATCATCGTCCAATAATTATATACTAAAAACCTGTCAAATATTTCAGATAAGTCATCCGTAACTATATCTGTGAAAACTTACACTCAATTAGATGCACATGTGAACATTTAAACAAGGAAAGAGATAATATAAATGCTAATGACATTTAAAATGAAAAATACTCTGTTTTTAATCAGTATTAAGACCCTTTTCTCGAGTTTAGTCTCTTAAGGGTGTATTCGAAAAAACGCTTTTCCACCTTCAACAGCTCGAAATTTTCTGATACGATTTTAGACACATTTTTAAAAGTAGAAACATGAAACTTGCTGAGGGTATTTTTGAAGAGATGTATAAGGTGCCGTGAGGTGTCATTTTACGCTCAATTCATTAGAATTTGATTTATAAACAATTACCAATTACCTTCTCAGTATGACCATTTTCCGTTCACAGATCTCCCGCTTCGGAAAAATCGGTTCAAAATGCCGCTTTTGATTGCTTTTTTTTGTAATATTTTCTGGATTTATCAAAGAATCGGCAATCACGGCACCTTGTGTACCTTCTAAATAACACAATTTGTCAGTTTGGTGCATTTAAGAAAAAAAATAAATTTAAAAATAAATCGGAAAATAAGCAGTTTGAATTGAAATAGACCCTTAAATCTTTATAATAGATAGGAGAACATAGAGGCTGCTTCGCTGATCATTTCCGAATGCGAAATACCATGTTAACCTACGAAAAAATTTAAGTATTTGATTATAAAATGCCTAATATAATTATCGAAATATAGTTACCATCCCAGAAAATAGACGTCAAGATACTAAAGAAGTTTTTTTTTTTTTTTTTTTTTTTTTTTTTTTTTTTTAAATGGGGTAAACGTTAAAACTTTTGTTGTGTATATTTGTTTTACTTGTTTTTAGAAAATACTTTTTTATCAACTTTACAATACTTGCAATAGCAAAGAAATAAAATACCTAGCCATACTTGTTTAATTTTAAGAAAATAATTCAAAAGCATAGGTTAAACAAATGTTGGAACACCATATACTTAATGTTATTAAAATGAACTCTAACGTCCAATGTTAATATTCTTTTTTATTATTACTACAATTAATTATACAAAAACACATAAAGGATTTTTCCATTATCAAGGTCTGGTATTACATCTGAGACGTGGATTCTTTTGTCTTTCGGAACAACGGTTTTCTAACCCTATTAACGCGATAATCTGCTTTTCTGTTTTATTTTTTATCTTTATTTCTTTGAAGATGGCAACATAGGGTGCTTATTTTCCGGTTAGACAGGCTTTTTTCTTATTATGACCGCCACAAAGTTCACATTGCTTTAAAGATGGACAGTAGTCGTTCCAAGAAAGAACGACAAGTAAGGATTTGTTAGGTAATTGTTGTCGGTTAGTTGTTTTTAGTTCCTTCGGTTGTTAGAATTGTTCACGACATGAGAAGACATGGTTGAAAGTTCAGCGACAGCATCGTGATTATTGCTATTATCATGTTGATGATAATCGTTTTATAATGTGTAGTTGGAAGGATTTTGTTTCCTTGCCCTTTCTTATCATTTATCAAAAGTTTCTTTATATAAATTTCGGCCAGTTGCAGAAGAATTTATTTTACAAATCATCGACATTCTATTTTGCAGCTTTGTAAAGAGATCACTGTGTTTAGATTCTGAGTATAATTGTTCCGAGAAGGAACAAGTACGGATTTCTTTCTTAGGTAATTGTTTTCTCAAATCGATTGTTTAGGGTTAGAATTCTGCATCGTCTTTGGAACCCGATTTTACCTAAATCCACCTCGACCTGTCACCTATGGCTCGAGATGTGTCGGACCTTTAAATGTTTTAAGTTCGGATAAAAAAAAATTTATTCGGATTTTTTTTTTTTTTTTTTTTTTTTTTTTTTTTTTTGTTATTGATTTGATACAATTTTTCAAAAGAAAATTCTGAATACAGTCGACTCTCGTTAATTCGAAATCGGATAATTCGAATCTTCGCTTAATTCGAACTAAACATAAAGCCCCGAAATTTTCAATGGCAGAATAACGTTAAAAATTTTCATTAATTTGAACTCTTTTCCTCTGGACTTCGTTTAATTCGAACTAACGAGAATTCCGATTTTTTATTTTTCTTTACCTTCTCACAGATTTCAGATCATTTGAATAACTTTGTTTCTTTGATTTTTGTGAGAATTGTTCCGAACGAGTATACATATAATTTCGTGCATTTGGTATCCATTTTCTTAGTGTCCCGTCTGTCCATCAGTTGCTCTTCAAATTTTTCTTCCATTGTGCTTGTTTCTAATCTTTTAATTAGTTTATGTTTTTATACATTCTAATTTTATATTAAATCATATTCTAATGACTAGCTGACCAGCCCGGCGTTGCCCGGGTCCATATTAACAATATTAAACGAACTTGAAATTTGTACGATTTATCATTATACTCGAAACATGCAGAAATGCATTGTCTGAAATACATGGCCAGTGACTGTGCGAAAAATCGGTTTAAAAAACAGCTAATGTTAAGCTCTAAAAATACTCAAAATGAGCGATGAGAAACGCGGGAGGGAATATGTATCTAACGACTGCGTGATTTTCGTGTTAAAATGTTAATATTTATCAAAAATCACTGCTAAGTCACGTAACTAATTATTTTTTTTTCACATAGAAATCCCAAGTGAAATATTTTGAATTTCAAACTAATTATATCACTCTTAAATCCGACTATACCATGAATGAAATCGATACTCGCTGGTAGCTAAAATGTTGGTATATCTACTTATAATAAAATGCGTTCTGGAGCGGTGTGTGGAACGGTTCCAGGATTCGCCACTCCTATCTGTGAATGGACCCTAGCAATACGCCACGTTAGGCTTAATGGAAAACAAATGCAGACATATGACAGCTAAAAGATAATTTCTTTTACTTAAAATAACGTTTAAACAGCATATTTTTCTATAAAACATGTATATCATATCCAATTATAATGTATTAGGCTCCAAATTAAAAATAAGTAATTGTAAACATCAGATTACGATATAAACAAACGAACTCTGTTGCCATTCAGATTTTCCAAATCTTGAAACAAATGAATGACTCTTTGAACGCTTTATTAAAAAAAAAAAAAAAAGAATACACGTCAATTATCTAATTCTGTTCTTAAAGTATTTATAAAATCATATTAAACTCTTTAAATAATTTGATTTTGTTTAAAACTGTCAAAAACTCTTTTTGCAATCATCTATTGGCAAATAATATAAAGAATCGAACTTTGTAATAAACACGAGTTAATGTTCGGCATATCAAAAAGTTAATGTGATATTTTCGGAAATTACATTTCACTTTGCTAATAATTAATAGAGATCTAAATCAGAAGCATGCATTTTTAAGAACTTTTCACTGTTTCTTAAAATGCAGAATTCTGATTGGTTAGTCACGTTTCGCTATCAGCGAAAGTAGCCTGGATCGTGGTATTCTTCTAGCAAAAAATGTAGTGAATCAATCACGTTTGAGAATCGTTCAATCAAAATTATTTGTACTTGAGAACGCACGTGTGTTTGTTGATCTTTTTGAACACGCGGTAGGTTTATATCAATGACCTATAATACCTACGTATATGAGAAAGTCAATGGTTTATATATATTTTCAAGTAAATCGTTGTTTCTGTAATTTAACGATAATTTTAGCAATGCCTGATGAAAATAACGAAACGCCGATTGAACGTAGACGGCGATTAGCTCGCGAAAGAAAATCGAGATGGCAATACTCGAAAAATACTCGAATTTTATCGAAAAATCGTGTAATATACTCAAATTTTGCAGAAAAATCGTCCGAAAATACGCGAATTTTGAAGAAAGATCCGGGAAAATATCAAAATTTTGTAGAAAAATCGGGGAAAATACGCACATTTTGTCAAAAAATAGCGGAAAATAGGCGAATCTTAACGAAAGATCGTGAGAAATACGAGAATTTTGACGAAAGATCAAGGAAAATACGCGAATTCTGCCAAAAAATCGGGGAAAATACGCGAAATTTGTCGAAAAATCGCGGAAAATACGCAAATTTTGTCAAAAAATCGCGGAAAATATGCGAATTTTCTCGAAAAATCAAGGGAAATAAACGAATTTTCTCGAAAAATAGTCGAAAATATGCGAATTTTCTTGAAAAACTTGCTATTTTCAAAATAAAACTGCTATTTTTTTAAAAAAAGTTGTTTTGTTTATATTAACTGCGTATAGATATAGCGCCAAATCCAAATTTAAAAAACAAAACACAAAGCTTCTTAATTCATGCCTAAAAGCATCGAACTAAAAGTATCATATGCCCATGATTAAAGCCACTGCCGAATCATACTTTTAATAAAAATAATGTATTTTAAAATTTAAAATTTTATTTAATTTTAATGCTTTGTGAAATCTTCAGAAATTGAGTTTCATTTTGCTAATTATTATTATCGTTATTGTAATAAATACTGCTCAGTAGTAGGAAAACAACAGTACGGGGACAGCCGCAGGAACAAGGATCCGTGCCGCCTGCGGTGCCTCCTGCGGCTGTCCCTCCTGCGGCTGTCCCACCGCCACCATCCCTCCCGGTCCCTCCTGCGCCCACCGTGCGTCCCCCTCCACAAACGCCCCCTAGTGGAAAAAAGGAACATTCTTTTATAGCAGAGAGGTGAACAACCTTCCCTAATTAAAAATATTATCAATCACATCTCAACTCGGAATCATACTATATGATGAAGATTAAATTTATATTTGAATTTTGAACAACCGTAATTTTAATGAGTATTATTAATTAAGCGAAACAATTAAAATCTCTGTTTTTAGCCATTTTATTTAGATTTCTTCAACTACATGATGGGATTATCAATTTAACACAAGAAAGTTAAACATATATTTGAATTTTGCTTGATAGACATCTTAATGAGTTTCGTTAATTAAGTAAAAAACAATGGAAAATATCCAGTTTTATAGAAAAAGACTGATTTCTTACGATTTTTATCAACTATATGATCAATGTAACGACTTAAAAGTTGAAAGTTAAACATGTTTCCTAGTTTTTCAACAGCTATAGCCTTAATGAGTATCGTTAATTAAGTAAAAAAACAATGGAAAATATCAAGTTTTATGGAAAAAGACTGATTTCTAACGATTTTTATCAACTTAAGAGAGAAAACTTAAACATACATTTCAGTTTTTCAACAGCTATAACCTTAATGGGCATTCATAATTAAGTAAAAAACAATGGAAAATATCGATTTTTATGGAAAAAGACTGATTTCTTACGATTTTTATCAACTGCAACATCAGTGTATCAACTCACAAGTTGAAAGTTAAACGTGCATTCTAGTTTTTCAACAGCTATAATCTTAATGAGTTTCGTTAATTAAGTAAAAAACAATGGAAAATATCAAGTTTTATAGAAAAAGACTGATTTCTTAAGATTTTTTCAACTCAAACTTCAGAATATCAATTTGATAGAAAGAAATTTAAGCATGCATTCCAGTTTTGGACAACCATTTCCTTCATGAACATTAATAATTAAGCAAAACAACGGAAAATATTAAATTTTTAACTGATTTCTTCATATTTTTTATTTATTTATTTATTTATTTATTTTTATATATAAAATCAGAATACACAACTTAAAATAGAAATTTAAACATATTTTTTAGTTTTTGAACACTCGTTACCTCAAAGAATTTCAATAATTGAACAATTAACAAAGGAAACTAATGATTTTTTAACGAAAAAAGACGAATTAAACGAATTTGGTTAACTTTTACTCTAATTGGAAATTTCATCGTACTTTATATATACCAACTAAGTAGAATTTTAATGCATAAACGAATAATTTAAAGAAATCCCCAACACACAAATGTGAACCTGCAGAGCATTTCTTATTACGTCATATCTAAACTAAAACTTTTTTCTGCAACCCCTCCATGCATGCATTCCAGGTAGGGGAACATAACAAAGAATTTTGACGTCACAACTTACAAAGGTATACAACAAAAATGTTTACGTTCAAGAAAAAGTATCACATAGAGAGAAAAAAAAGAAGAGATTTAAGTTATTTATCCATTCTAGTTTTATAACAGTTACTACAACATCTCCAAATTAAAATTTGGAAGTCATAATGAGTATAATTAATTAAGCAAAATAATAGAAATATTAGTTTTTCAGAGGGGAAAAGACGAATTTAAACAAATTTTATTAGTTTTACACTAGTTTAATAATAATTTTAAGGAGGAAAAAGACGAATTTAAACTTTTTTTTTTTTTTTTTTAGTTTTACACTATTTTTTCTCATCTCCAACATGGATATATCAATTTTAACAGAAGAATTAAACGTATATTATAGTTTTTAACAACAAAATCTTAACAAGTATCATTAATTAAACAAAAATAAATATCAGTTTTAAAGTAAAGACGAATTTGAATAATTTTACACTAGTATTTTCAAAAGCAACATGGAAACATCAATACTTATTCACATATTTCACTTATTCACTGTATTCAATACTATATTTAATAAATTTGAATACACTTTAAGAATTTCCTAATCTATAATTAAATATTAGCTGTATATTTAATGTTACCCATGTTTTCAACATTAGTTCATAATCGTGAATTTTGTATTTTAAATACCATGTATTCAGGTTCAGATTATTTTCACTTGAAATCATACAGAATTTTTTAACAGAGTTTGTTTTTGAAATCATTGAAGCAACTGTATTTAATATTTTTAACACCAATTTTCTAAGATTTTCTAACATTTTCCGATTATACATTCTTCAGAAGTACATTTCTAAATGCTACAATCACTTTACATATCGAAAAGATATCATTGAAGCAACTGTATTTAATATTTTTAATACCAATTTTCTAAGATTTTTTAACATTTTCCGGTTATACATTCCTCAAAAGTTATTATTACGTATTCTAAACAATAGAAAATATTAATTTTAAGAATAAAAAGATGAATTTAAACAAATTTTATTAGTTTTACACTATTTTTTCTCACCTCCAACACGGATATATCAATTTTAACAGAAGAATTAAACGTATATTTTAGTTTTTAACAACAAAAATGTAATAAGTATCATTAATTAAACAAAAATAAATATCAATTTTCAAGAAAAGACAATTTTTTACACAAATTTTCAACTTTGAAATACATTTGCTTACATATATTGTTACAGTATATTACTAAACTTAAACTTTTTAAAAAGTTTGAATGTCTTTACAAAGGGTTCATACTTATATTTTTCACGTCTTGACTGCATTCGAAATCTTACAGCAAAAGTATACATTTATTATTATTATTATTATTATTATTCTAGAAAACCTAAAAAATCGTTTCTTGCTGCTTTAGACACTTGACATATTAAAACTACTCTACCCATATAATTAATCAAATTAGGACATGATTCATCTTACACTTCAAAATTTCTGAATTTTTACAATATTTATTTTCATCAAACTTTATTCTTGATCCTATATATTTTAATAGCACAGAATTTTCACATCTGTTTTTATCTACTTATCAGAAAATTATTAAAACACCCAACAACATTTTTCAAATATGAATATTATCTTTACAATTTAATGATGCAAAACATACACAAATACAAAGTTTAATTTTTACAAACATTTCATATTTCAAACCAAACTATTCGAAATTTTCACAACATAAGAGCAAACATTAGACGAACTTTTTAACATTAATATTGCTTAGATCTTTTCATCATAACTTTTAACTATGATAATTATCCATTTTTAGGTTGATTGTCGAAAAACTGTAACTGAAATTACATAAACTTAATGTAAAAAAACATGTTCTCACACAATTTCTTGAAATTCAACAAAGAATTGACTATTACTCCAATACTTATCAACTTCAATCTCGACTCTCGATAGTATATAGATATTGCATCATTACATACTTACAACTCTTTTCAAACGTTTATCAGAAAATCAAGTCAATCAAAGTCTAGTAGTTATCACACCTGTTCCTCAGAAATATTACTATCATATGAAACAGTAAAGAAAATTAATAGATATTTAATATTTAATAACTTCATACGTGAAATTACTGCCGAATGAGAATACTAATAATCAATAAAATCAACTGTTGGACAAAAAAATAGTACAGATTACCGAAAATTCAAATCATTTTTTCTACAAAAATTACAAAAATTAACAAATGAATGACCAGTTGGAGAAATAATTAAAAAAATAATGAACATATTTACAAATTTATTAAAATCACACCTTTTTCTGGATTACAAACCACAATTTCTTGAAAAATTTAACACCGAATTTGTAAGATTTTAATCCTAGTATTACATACACTCAATAAATATTCAAAATTAACAAAAAAAATAATTTTTTAGTCTCATCAATAAGCAGAAATTCTATATTAAAAGAATATTTTCATAGTAGTACTTATAAAAATGAGAGTTTACAAACTGATTTTCATAATTTTATCACATTTAAACTTAATTTTTATACATAAAACATTATTTAATCAAATTTTATACTTTCTAATTCAGTAAAATTCAATGTTTTTTTGTTTTTAAACCAATACCACAATATTTATTTACATCAAACTTGATTCTTTACACAAGTGAGTTAAATACTAACTTGGAACGGGAGTTGAAGTTAATTGATTCAATTCGATTTTCATCGTATACGCATTTCCCCTACACGAAATTTCTTACTTCTATAATCATCTAATGTATTAAAACTAATCTACTCATATTTTTAATCAATTCATCAGATGTTTCATCTCGCACTTCTGAATTATCATCCACCAAGTTGCTTAAAATATAAATACTATCTTTATAGTTTTAATGTAGTATACATGACTAATCTTGAGTTTCCATCTATACTATTAATCAAATTATCATATGTTTCATCTTACAGTTCAACGATTTCTGAATTATCGTCCATCTAGTTGTTTAAAATATTAATAAAATGTTTATAGTTTTTGATTATACATAGTATGTATGAATACAATCTTTAATTTTTAACAGTTCATATTTTAAATAACCTATTTTCGAAACCAAACTATGTGAATTTTACCACAATACTTATCATCATACAGAGATTTGTGTTTCATACTTTTTCTAAAAATTATCAGATATGTACTCCTCAGAGGAATTTCTATCATATGAATAAATGAAAAAAAAAATTAATTTATATTAAACGTACAGCGAAATTTGATTGCAATATATATGTATTTAATAAAAATAAATAAATAAGCGATTATTTATACATTAAACCTTTACTAAATATATATTTCTTGCGTTATAAAGATGTTTCAACAAGATGAACCAAAACAGCAGCAAACTTCAGAAATTAATGATCTGAATGATTCATCCCTAGCACATGTAGCGTTAATGAATAATACATATGTAAGTACTTATATGAAAAATACTAGAATTCGTATATGAATCGTAATTAGAGTAAATATAAAATGATTTGTCTTACTGCCTACACTTTAACAAATGCCTTTTTACCTATATTGTTGAAAAGAATCCTAATTGTTCGCATTTATTTCTATTACAGATGTGTTCTATTTGCTACAAACACTTCTTAAGTAAATGGAATTTAACAGAACATACAAAAATCCATACAGGTGAAAAACCTTACACTTGGGAAGATTACCAAATGCTGTTTTCAAGAAGGCGTGAATCAAAAGTGCACACATCATCATATAAAGCATCGTCAGTTATATGTAAACTTAGTGAGGATATTCAAAAATTATTCAGACGTTTGAAGAATTTAGACATAAAGGAAGATATTTAGACTATATATCCATCATATTTTCATAACACTTACCACAATATCTCAAACTTAAAATTTGGAAGACATACACACTGCTGAAAAGTAATTTTGTTACCCGTGATTCTTCTAGCCAGCATGAATGAATAGATATTATTTTGCAATGTATTCTTTAAATGCCCACAATAAATATTCTTTTATATGCATATATCGTTGTGTTTATTTTTTAAAAACCTATTACATTAATAAAATAGGTTACACATACATACACATAACATTTTAAGTGAAACAACACTCTCACAACTTAAAAAATGCATAAGAACATACAAAAATAAGCAGATGTATGAAAAAATATACAAGTTTACAGAATAATTTCAAAGTTTTCTAGAAATACAAACAAAAAATATTTACAATATTAAAAAATTACAAAAGTGAAAAGAAAAAACACAAATGTAAAACAAAAACATCAAAAAGTGAAAAACTCAAAACAAAGTTTTTGAAAAAAAAAAATTTTACAACAAAAATTTTTTTTACAAAAACCAAAACTTCAAAAAATATTTTTTCAAAAAAATTTTTTTTTCAAAAACATTTTTTACGAAAAATTTTTTTTTCAAAATAAGTTTTTACAAAAGTAAAAAAAAGAAAATCACACCGTTAAAAAAATGAAAATTTTTTGTTAAAAAAAGTGTAAAAAAATTGCAAAAAAAAGTTGCAAAAATTTCAAAAAAAGTTATGAAAAAAGCTTCAAAAATTTCGTTGGTTTTAATGCAGTATGCAATGGCGAAACCATTGCATTTGCTATTAAAAACAACAAAATTTTTGAGACTTTTTTCATAACTTTTTTTGAAATTTTTGCAACTTTTTTTTGCAATTTTTTTACACTTTTTTTAACAAAAAATTTTCATTTTTTTTAACGGTGTGATTTTCTTTTTTTTACTTTTGTAAAAACTTATTTTGAAAAAAAAAATTTTTGTAAAAAATGTTTTTGAAAAAAAAATTTTTTTGAAAAAATATTTTTTGAAGTTTTGGTTTTTGTAAAAAAAATTTTTGTTGTAAAATTTTTTTTTTCAAAAACTTTGTTTTGAGTTTTTCACTTTTTGATGTTTTTGTTTTACATTTGTGTTTTTTCTTTTCACTTTTGTAATTTTTTAATATTGTAAATATTTTTTGTTTGTATTTCTAGAAAACTTTGAAATTATTCTGTAAACTTGTATATTTTTTCATACATCTGCTTATTTTTGTATGTTCTTATGCATTTTTTAAGTTGTGAGAGTGTTGTTTCACTTAAAATGTTATGTGTATGTATGTGTAACCTATTTTATTAATGTAATAGGTTTTTAAAAAATAAACACAACGATATATGCATATAAAAGAATATTTATTGTGGGCATTTAAAGAATACATTGCAAAATAATATCTATTCATTCATGCTGGCTAGAAGAATCACGGGTAACAAAATTACTTTTCAGCAGTGTGTATGTCTTCCAAATTTTAAGTTTGAGATATTGTGGTAAGTGTTATGAAAATATGATGGATATATAGTCTAAATATCTTCCTTTATGTCTAAATTCTTCAAACGTAGTTATAGTATGATTCCGAGTTGAGATGTGATTGATAATATTTTTAATTAGGGAAGGTTGTTCACCTCTCTGCTATAAAAGAATGTTCCTTTTTTCCACTAGGGGGCGTTTGTGGAGGGGGACGCACGGTGGGCGCAGGAGGGACCGGGAGGGATGGTGGCGGTGGGACAGCCGCAGGAGGGACAGCCGCAGGAGGCACCGCAGGCGGCACGGATCCTTGTTCCTGCGGCTGTCCCCGTACTGTTGTTTTCCTACTACTCTGCTCTTTGTTTTGAAATTAAAATTTGTTCAAAAACTAAATATCAAGTTAAAAAAAAATTAAAAAAAAACTTTATCATTTGTATTTGTAGAAATCTATTGTTATTTTTAAAATGTGCTTTTCTACAATACAAACTCTTCAATACTAAAATCTTCATTCTGTTTGTATTATTATGAAAATAAAATGCAAATGAAAATTCCGTCATTTTTGACGGGGTTGTTATACTAGTAGTATTATAATTTCAGAGCCATTTAACAAAAGTAAGTGTTATTTTTAATCAAATCATGCGTAATGTTCACTCTATGGATAAATTCCTAACCGTAAACTTTTGTACCGTAACCATAACCTGCCTGTAACCTAACTTTGACTTAACAGTACCTTACCGTAAATTAAATATAACATAAATGTAACCTAGCCTTCACTTTATTGTAACATATCCTTATTCTAACCATAACAGAAATGCAATTTAACTTTAACCTAACTTTATCTTAACCGTGACCTAACTGTAACCTAATGGGAAATTAAATATAATCAAAGACTTACCGTAATGTAATTGCAACCTAAATGTTACCAAACCATATATTGGTTTCATATCCATGGAAATTATTTTGTCTTGTTCGGATCTGGTTATGATTCATTAGAACATTTTTGTCGGATTCAGATTTCGTTCGCCCCACCAGTGGCCGAGAGGTACGGACCTCTCAACTGGTAGACGGCAGGTGCTGGGTTCGAACCCAATCGCGGCTGTCGGCCTAACCGTTCGGAGTTTTCGTGGTTTTCTTTGAACCTTGCGTAAATACGGGTTAGGTTCCCTTAGAAAGACCCCCACGAAGGGCACTCCCCCCTGGTCCTATATCCCTAGCGTAGATAATCGGACGACAAAAATAAACCAAACCAAATCAGATTTCGTTCGGTTCAGATTTTAGGTATTTTTTGATATTGAGTTTTAATGTTCGAGTCGTATTCATGTCCATGGAAATTATTTTGCCTTGCTCGGATACAGTTATGGTTCTTTGGCATATTTTTGTCGGGAACAGATTTGTTTCAATTCAGATTTCGGCTTTTCTTCAAATGGAATCTTTGGGTTCGGGTTTTCCTGCGTGTTCACAGAAATTATGCTGCCTTGTTCGAATAAGAACATGCTTCACTGGAATATTTCAGATTTGGTTCAGTTCAGATTTCGTGATTTTTTCAAAGAAATTTTTTAGGTTCAGATTCGGTTCATATGAATGGAAATTTTTTGTCTTATTCAGGTCCGGTTACGATTCTTTGGAATATTTTTTATCAGGTTCCGATTTGGTTCGATTCAAATTTCAGGTATTTTTTCAAATAGAATTTTTAGGTTCGGATCTCATTCATGTCCACGGAAATTATTTTGTCATACTCGAATCCAGTTATGATTCTTTCGACTATTTTGGTCGAATTTAGATGTGGTTTCGGTCGAATTTCAGTTTTTTTTTCAAATAGAATTTTTTAGGTTCGAGTTGGGTTTATATCCATAGAATTTATTTCGTCTTGCTTGGATTGGGTTATAGTTCTTTGGAATATTTTTGTCAGGTCCAGATTTAGTTCAATTCAGATTTCGGGTTTTTTCTTCAAATATAACTGTTGAGTTCGGATCTTCTTGCATGTTCACGGAAATAATTCTGTCTTGTTAGAATAAGGACATGCTTCACTGGAATATTTTTGCCAAGTTCAGATTTCGCTCAGTTCGCGATTTTTTCAAAGAAATTTTTTGGGTTAGGATTGTGTTCATGTCCATGGAAATATTTTGTTTTGTTTGGATCCGGTTGCGTTTCTTTGAAATAGTTTTGTCAGATTCAGATTTGGTTCGATTCAAATTTCAGGTATTTTTTTGAATGGGAGTTTTAGGTTCGTATCGGGTTCATGTCCACGGAAATTATTTTGTCTTACTCGAATCCGGTTATGGTTCTTTCGAATACTTTGATCAGATTTAGATGTGGTTTGGGTCAAAGTTCAGGATTTTTCAAACGGAGTTTTTTAGGTTTGAGTCGGGTTTATGACAATGGAAAGTATTTTGTTTTGCTGGGATCGGGTTATAGTTCTCTGGAATATTTTTATCGGTTTCAGATTTCGTTAGAGTCATATTTCGGTTTTTTTTAAGAAAATATTTAGGTTCGGGTCACGTTTCATGCCCACGAAAATTACTTTTCCTTGTTATGAATCGAGTTATGCTTCACTTGAACATTTTTGCGGGATTCAGATTTGGGTCGGGTCAGTTATCAAATCCATAGTTTTTTCCAAAAAGAATTTTTAGGTCAGGGTCGGGTTTATACTCACGGAAATTTTGTGTATCTTGGATCGGAGTGTGGTTTTTCTTCTAGTTGGGATCGGGTTATGTTTAAATTAGTCTAAACATTAAGGTTATAATCAGTTTTGCTATTATTCTTTTTATGGCTATTTCTGATAGATAATTTACTTTGCTATTTGATAATTTATTTTGGTGAATGAATCGTTTGCGGATACAAACAATTGTACGTCAAACAGCTATTTTATTTTTGTTTTAAAAACAAATTAAAGCCATATTACAATTTTAAATTGAATAGAATACACAAATTTAATCAATGATTAAAAAAATAAACTCATGGAAAAGTGTTGTGTAATGTTTTTTACTACAACATAGCTAATGACTCATACATTCTAATGTTCGAAATGCCAAAAATATGCGTACAACCATATAGTAAAAAGAAATTAATAGAGTGGCAGTATAATGTCTTGGGGTGACGCAAAAAATGTAACTCTAAAATCCGCTACATTAAGTCCAAATAAGCATCAACAAAACCATGTGCTTTGAAACTCCGATGAATTCAAACTGGTTTAAACCAGTATTTCTTTGTTTTTGTTTTTTACCTTTTAAACTGTTATTGAATAGATGACTAAAATTTCGTTTAAAAAATAACGTTTTATGCCATTATTGCCTGTAATACACGATCAGAGTGCATGAAAGATACAATTAGATCAATCATAGGCAAGACTTATTTGATTATTTTTATCATACGACTTTGAAATATCAATATAGAAGCATCATTTAAGACTTTGCTTGAAAAATCAACATTCTTTCGTTAATGTCTTAAAATCGTCTGCACTCTGAAATCTAGATTTTAGATTAATATTATTATTTAAGTGTTCATGCATGATTTTAAAAGAATCTTTTCATCACTCTATTTTATATATTGACATGGAATTATTAAAATATTGTTAAATCATAAACATTTTTCATCTACGTTATAAAGTATTAAAAATTTCTGAAAAAAAAAAAGAGAAAACTTTTAGTAATACAATTTTTTACTTCAAATCATATGTTTTCAATACTTTATTTAATTTTGTTTTGACATTTAATTATTTTTAATTTTCCAATTTCAATTATTTTAAAAGCAAACATTTATTTTAATAAATAATATAATACAAAAAAAAAATTTAAAAAAATTACTATTTCTTCGTAAAATATGCTTCAGCTGTAATTCATTTCTTCCAATCCGTCTTATTAATACAAAATTCCTTCCTCGTGCTTTATTTTGAGACATTAAAATTTCAGCAATAAATGGTTTCATATTGCAAACCTTTTTTTTTTTTTTTCGGTTTACTTCGCCACCACCTATCTTTTTCCTCCATGGCGTACAGCAGCTGTGATTTTAAAAAAAAAATCCTCATTTAAACTCACAGTTTGCCAGTCTATGAATTTTAAAGGTCAGTCCCAGATTTTAAAATTATTTCTGCGAAAATTTTATGCAACCAACCAACCACAAGAGAATGAAATGGAAAAAAGCTAAAAAAAGCGATTTTTTTTTATGAGAGTGAGGTTTGGAATTTAATTAATTACTCAGTTAATAAATAGAATTTTGAAATTCTGAGCATCAGGTGCATCAGAAGAGATATTGGGCTACTCTCAGAAAAATTTTGAGCTTCGTACGTACCGTAGTTTTCGCAAACTATCGCAGACACACACACACACACACACACACACACACACAGAGCGATTTGTTATTTTATTAATATATAGATAACAGACGAAATAAATTTAAAAATCACTACACCATTAATTCCTTTGCAATAGTACCATATTAAGCATTTTTTCATTTCATATTTTCCATAATTCGAACTTCGGATAATTCGAACATTTCTTGTGGTCCCGACGAGTACGAATTAACGAGAGCCGGTTGTATTTTCAGATGAAAATATCACATATTTTAACATTAACCTTTAACTAATGTGACAGAAAATGTAACCTAACTAGTATGAAGCGGTCTGTGAGACCGAAAAATGGAAACATGAATAAAACTCATGATTAACTTATAGGATGGTGTTTTTGTACAGGACTCTTATAATTAACATTCACCTATTTAAAAGTCTCTCGTGATAGTACAAATTATTCATTGATATATCTTGAAATTTCGGAAAAAGATTTTACATACGGATTAATAAATTTGCATTCTTTCAGCTGTTTGATGCAAATTAAATAATAGCGGAGAAAAAAATAAACAACTTTTCTTTTAAATAAATATTTGCAAAGAGAAAGTGTTATATCGAATGTAAAATAAGTTTGTAATAAACTAAAAATAATTTAATTGATTAATAAAAATGAAATAAAATACAAAATTCACCGGATTTTATAACAAACGATATTTCTGCATAGCAAACATTTTAAATTCAATTTTTTTTTTTTTACTTAATATATGAAAATAGCAACGAAAAAATACAGTAATCTGCTTTTTTTCCCCCTCTACTTTTAACAGAAATGAAATGTTTTTGTTGCAGCGATTACAAAAGCTGTATTAAGAACTATAAAAAAATAATATCTCAAAAATAAATTAAGATACATTTTTCAAGCAAATTGCAATTAAAAGCACATTTTTTCCCTAAACGATGGTGTAAAAATTGACAATGTGGGATATTTAAAAGTTTAAAAATTTTCAGTAGCAAAAATTGCAAAACTGAAATTTTATTTCAAATTTAAAAATGTTGCCATTCACAAAATGAGTATGCGTTACGCACAGATACGTTTGGCCTTTATAATATAGATTGATACGTAGTACCTATAGTCATTGTCAGGTCCGTCCGTCTGTCGGCATCATTGACTTCTAATATATCATTTCTGATCTAAAGTCGGCATATAACACCGTAAAAACTACAAAGCTTAATGGTTTGAATTTTATAGATAATTATTTCAGAATTTTATTCAGTCGTTTCAAATTTTAAGCAAAACTTAAAAAGATATTAATAACAATTTTCTTCATCTGTTAAAGCCTATCATACGGCAATAATTAAATGATATCTCATGACAGGTAACTATTCCACGTTGCCATGGTGATGACGTCCTACTTAAGATGGAATGCTATTATTTCCATACTAATGAATTTAATATATAGAAATAAATTTTCGTTTGCATGCATTTTTGCACAAGAATGCAACCAAGTTTACTTGTACCAAGTTCTGAATATTTATAAAACGAGTTACAATACGAACCCATCTCATTTGCCACCGCTTGACGTACAATTTGCGATTTGTTAGCTTATACGATAGTCAAAATTGTTCACGATTATGAAAAAAAAAGTTTCAGCTCCTAAATGTACCATTAAAAAAATTAATTGAACATACACAGCTTATCACTAACAAAATTATTATTCTAAAAATAGACCGCACTAATCGTGTGTTGAAATCTGTAACTAGTCGCTGGAGTTAGGTGATGAAATATGAATAAATATAAAATACATTTATCGAAAAGATAAACTCCATCAGATACACGTTGAAAAAAAAAAAGAAAAAGGCGAATTGTAGCTGATTAGCTACACCGTGGTTTAAGATTCAAAGGATAGCTGCGTGATTGTTTTTGTTATTATGTTGATCGTAATTTTTTCAAAAACTCAACTTGGGAAGATGTTTTTTTCCTTGCCTTTTTTCTCAAAAGTTCTTTATATTAAAATTTGACCAGTTACCAAAAAAAAAAAAAAAAAAAAAAAAAAAAAAAAGAAAAAAAGAAAAGGAAAAAAAAAAAAATTGCAGATTTACCAAGCGAACATAAAGTTTAGATCCATACTCATGGATATGACTTAAAATTACTGGCAGGTGAGGGGACTTAAAATTTCAATACCAAACATTTGGTTTAGTCAACTGTATCTGTATTACCAGAAATTGTTTTACAGTGAAACTTTTGAATACAAATCTGTTTATAACGGAAATCTGGCTGAAAAGAGAAAATTTCACGGTTCCAATCCAGTGTCACATGCAGCTATACGTGTTAAATGAGAAGCCTGGCTAAACTGGATGTTTTTCTCCTAGTGATTCCGTTTTCATAGCTTTTATATTGCATATATAAAATAGACCGAGAGGGTGGGGGGAGGGGGGGGGACACAGACAATCACCTCATCGAGTTCACGGCTGAAGTTTGAGAATTACTTAAAACTCGACTGGCATATTAAAACGCAATCGGTCTGCCAAGTCATATCTAGGTAGAAAACATTCGAAAACACTACTTTAGGGTTCGACTCGTACGTTAGAAATCTCTTTTTGCATAGAAATAACTATTAATTCTAGATACGCTTCCCATCGACGTTTCGCGATTCTTATTTCGTGTTCCGTGAATATTCTTCTTTATATCGCAGCAATAACAGTTCAATTATTTTTTAAAAGATTGTAAAATACTTAACCCTTTCAGAGACAAAGAACTTGAATTCGCAAAACGTTGAAATAATTGAAAGACACCAGTATTTACAAGAAAATTAATTTATAAATAAGTAAAAGCATATTTTCACGTACTCAGTAAAAGTGAAATTTTCAGTAAAAAATTTTGGTATCAGTGTGGCAATTAGGATTAAAATTAGGTGATGCTATAATTGCATCACTGCTCTTCAAGGGGTTAAAGAAATTTTGGCTACATTCTTGTTTCTCATATAGCAGCAAGTTTTATTTCTTTTTTAGGGCTTCGTTCATCTGACGAACCCTATTCTCTCATTCCTCTATCTGTCCGTCACAGCTCACAGGGGATTCGTTCTCAGACACTGTGTAAGTTAGAGACTTGAAAATTTGCATACTCATAGCTGAATACTTCCGACCACATAAAATTCAAAAATTGTAAAATCAATTTAGAAATGCTAAAAAATGATGTTATGTTTAAATAAATGCTAAAAAATAATGTTTAAATAATACTATATTTTTCCTAGTTATAAATAAATAAATAAATAAATAAAAATGTAATTTAACAAATTACAACGACCATTTGGAAAAAGATATTCTCAAGACTAAAACTTTAGAAATATAAATAATTCTATATTAAAAAAAAAAAAAAAAAAAAAAAAAAAAAACAGTAATAAAAACATCATTTTACTGTGATCAAAACGTGGTTTACGTTTTACGTAAAAACAGAGTCATATATTACGTACGCCATGGATTAAACATTAATATTCCTGGACCAATCACAAACAAATTTGAAATAAAATTTTAGTTTTATAATGTTTGATACTGCAGATTTTTAAACATCGCAAAAATTTCAATTTTTCACCGTCGTATAAGGGGAAAAATGTAATTTTCAATGCAGTTTGTTAGAAAGCTGTATCTCAATTTGTTTTTGAGTTATTAATTATTATTATTATTATTATTTGCAGTTTTTATTTTATTAAATTTATTTATTCTGTCATTGTGGTAACAGAAGTATTCCATTTCTTGACATTAACCATGAACCATGAACCAACCAGAAAACGAATAAAATTCGAACATTACAAGGATTCAGATATGTCTCAGATATCTCTAGACCGAAAGCAACAACCATTTCCCAAATGATTAAAAAATTGGATTAAAAATTTGCAATATTTATGTTGCTATATCGCGAAAAAGAAACAGAGAAAAAAATATATCTAGACACACGACTATGTGTCAGCCAAGTTCACAAAGTAAAAATGCGTAACACCGGCCGTGGGTTATACACTGACTTCCAAAAGTTAAGCACGAAAATGTAAAATGCAAAAAAATCAACAAATACTGCTTTGATTGACATAAAATTTGTCAGGAAAGTAGCATATATATTTATGCATAAAACAAAATCATTAATTATGTACAGAAATTAAAACACTATTAAATTTTTATAATTTATCTGATAATGACATACTGGAGACTTAAACAGAATTATGTATAAAGTGAAAATAAACAGCATAAAATGAAAAAAAGACACTACAGGGTATATGTGATCCCCCCCTCAACTGTATACAAAGTTTACATTTTGTGACCATGCTTTCAATTAAGTGGCAAACCACCACAAAATTAAGCAATCGCCGTTCTTCTTGTAGAGTAGTTTCCAGCTCAATAAGAGTGGCTGGAGGTGGGAAACGTAAACATACAGCACGGCCGAGAGCATCAAAAATTTTTTTTATAGGATTAAGGTCGGGCGAATATGCTAGCCACGCCATACGCGCAATCCCTTCACTCTCCAGGTAGTCATCGACGATGCCAGCTCTATGGGGACGTGTGTTATCGTCCATTAAAACAAAAGTAGAGTTAATTGCTGCAGCGTGCAATCTCACAATGGGTCTAGGACTTCATCTCGATACCGGACAGCGGTCACATAACCCAGTTTAAAGATGTACAGGTCGGTGCGGTATCCTAATAAAATCCCTGCCCACACCAAAATACTTCCGCTTCGGAATGCGTGATGTTCGGGATATTTTCGGGAGGATTGCGTGTTCCTTGTTCACCTCATACCCTTATACGATTGTCACCTGGCTGCAGAGCAAATCTTGACTCATCAATAAACAAGATATTGACCCAGTCAGACGCAGTACAATTGACATGTTCCCGGCACCACTTTAATCGTGCCCCTCTTGATTGGAAGGATAGAGGAACACAAACTCGAGGTACCCGGGCGTACAGTCCACTCATATGTAATCTTCGGCGTACAGTAGCTGCAGATATCGCCTTACCAATGGACGCTGTAACCACACCGCTGTATGTCACACGTGCGGAGGTCGCTCTGCGATTCCGCTTGGCTACAATAGCAATATATCGATCTTCCGCGGGGGGGATGTAACCCTCGGGCGACCGACTACGGGCTTTCGAACAACTGTCTGTGTGGTTTGGAATTGTTTCCATAAACGTGAAATTACAGAATGATGAACGCCGAAGAAAATACCAACATCTGTAATCGACTGCCCTGCCTCAATGAGCCCTACAGCTCGCCAGCTCTCAGAATCTTCCATTCGTCTTCTGGAAGTCATAGAAACACGTATGTCTTCAAAACAAATTGTACGAAAGTTTTGAACACCTTCTATAAGCACTTACAATTAACTTCTGTAACCCTTCATAAAGCTTCTTATAAGACTGTCCTTTTTGCATATTTCTTGACATGAAAGCGCGATTGACTGTTACCTAACATATTTGCATACTTCCATCCACCTCTGCAGCGATTTGCATCCCCTTCAATTCTGATTGGCTTCAGGAAATTAGCATTTTCCTCTCCGAGCTTAACTTTTGGAAGTGTGTGTATAACATGAACCATTTCGGGCCACTTTTGACCCCCCAATAACTTAAATTCTATTTGACCTAGTCACTTGCAATTTTTTGTGTCATGTAATACCATCTTCTAATTACCAAATCCTATAAATAAAAATTAAAAAAAATCTCTTACCGTTCACGAGAATTTGACGCCGAAAAATCAGTATTTTTACCACTGACTCACTCATTAAAATGTTTGACTACTTCCAGGTGACTTAGGAAGTTGAAATTTGGTGTGGAGGTAGCTTATTGGATTTATAAATAGAGAAAAATCAGAAATCACCACATTAAACATTAATGGTTGGTTAAAAGATAAATTATTGGATTGCAATCGGAGTTTATGGGAATTACGCGAAATACCAGAAATAGTGCCAAGTTGGCGTCACCTTTGGTGAGTATTGGGGCTGATCTCTGAAACTACCGAACCGATTTCAAAAGTAATAGTACCAAAATGATGGTATTCACCGTGGTTCAAACATAGGCTATATCTTATGTCAGTGCCACTAATCTAAAAGGGGGTGCAGGAGCAAAAATGTTCTAAAAATGCAATTTTTGTGTTATTGAAGGCGAAGGGCCTTGAAACATGAAATTTAGCACGTTAATTATAACATATAAATGATCACTAAGAGCATTTGCTAAAAAATACAAAATTTAAAAGGGGTGAAAATACGCGAAAAGCGTTCTAAAAGTATTCTAAATAGCGATTTTTAAACAATCTCAACAAGTAACGAACCTATCTTAGTAATGATATCAAAATGATGGGGACAGTCCTTGCTCCAACATAGCTTACATCTTATGTCGATGCCACTAACCCAAAGGGGGTTCAGGAGCAAAAAACGTTCTAAAAATGCGACTTTTGTCTTACTGAAGAACCTAGAAATATAAAATTTGGCATGTTAATTATTTATAGATTATAAATGATCTCTAAGGCCATTTGCTAAAAAATACGGAATTTAAAAGAGGTGAAAATGCATGAAAAGCGTTATAAAAATGTTCTAAATTGCGATGCTTAAACAATCTCAGCAAATAACGCACCGATCTTAAAATAAATGATATCAAAATGATGATGACAGTCTTTGCTCCAACACAGGCTATATCTTTGTCAAAGCAGTTAACCCAAAGGGGGTTCAGGAGCAAAAAACGTTCTAAAAATGTAATGTTTGTGTTACTGAAGACCCTAGAGTCATAAAAATTGGCATATTAACTACTTATAAGATATAAATGATCACTAAGAACATATGTCTTACGTTATATATATGTGTACCCATATGTACAAATATTTGTTAACATATATGAAATTTAAAAAGGGTGAAAATGCGCGAAAAGCGTTCTAAAAAATTTCTAAATGGCTATTTTTAAACAATCTTGGGAAGTTAATGAACCGATTTAAAAGATAATGATGTCAAAAGATCGTGACTGTCCTTGCGCCAGCAAAATTATTGGATAAATTATGGGATTACAATGGGAGTCTATGAGAATTTGGCGAAATACCAGAAATAGCGCCAAATTAGCATCACTTTCAGCAAGTAATTTATGTCGCCAATTTGACGATATATACCCAAGTTGGTGACAAACTTTTTTGATCTGCGGGATAATCAAGTAGTACCGAATTGCGTAAAAGAAATATCCTTATTAGTGGGATTTAAAGGAACATAAGCAGCCATAATTTTAATATTTTTAAATATGAATGGAATTTTTTTCCGAAACATTCCTGTAATAAGGCTGAATGAGCAATGCACTATAACGTTACAAATGTGCAAGAAAATATAGAAAATGATAGCGAAAAAAAATGCATAAATGCAGGGAAAAGTTGTAAGATTAATATTAAATAAAGGTAATTTAATATTAAGCCTATTTATTTCAAAAAGGAAACATAAACTTACTTATTTGACAAAATATAATGATATCCCATCAAAAACATAAATGTGAAAGAATGCCAAGTTCATTAACGATATCGCTTAATAAAAGAAGTGAGATCGAACTGGAAACCAAGTTCTCTCGAAGCTCCTTAAATCATAGCTCCTGTCATGCGTTCGATTGCTTAAAATAATTTGTTATGTTACTTGCTATTCAGTGGAGCGACTTGGCAAGTTTTCAGCCACCAACTTTTATCTTTGAGTCTGAGTATAATTTAGTCTAGTACGTCATTGGCAAAGATCTAGTCAATCAAGTATTCGAATAAGTATATCGAAGTTAAGATATTGATAAGTTAAGGAAGTAATTAACTTAAGTTATGATCAACTAAATAGAGAAATTTGAAAAGAGAGAACTTGCCAAGTAGCTCCATTGAATAGCAAGTAACATAACAAATCATTTTAAGCAATCGAAGAACATTACGCATGACAGGGGCTATGATTTAAGGAGCTTCGAAAGAACTTGGTTTCCAGTTAGATCTCACTTCTTTTATTAGCGATATCGTTAACGAACTTGGCATTCTTTCACATTTATGTTTTTGATGGGATATTTTTTAATAAATTAACTTTCTATCAAGTGTGATAAAAGCAGTGACTTTTCATTATCGACTGTGGTGACAACACGAAATTAATGTGTTTTAGGAAAATTTGAGTATTTTGGAGAGGGGGGAAAGATGAATTACATTAAACAAAAACAAACTATGTGTGGTTTCAAGATGAACAATGAATGCTGATAAAATAGTGTTTTAAAAGACTACTTTTACATTTCTTATGGTAAAATTTAATTTGGTTCTTGTTCTTGAACAAATCTCGTTCTTCGGAAAAATTGTATTTTGAGAAACATGGCATCACTGTAAATATGCGGAGTTGACTCATGGCTGCGAGCATGGCTGGCACAACCCATAATTTCAGGATTCGGGAGGACTACTAGCGCCATCTATCAACATAAAATTTTATTAACAAATTAATAACCATGAATTCACAACTATTAAATGATTTATTGACTATACACAGCTGCTGTCTTGAAATAATAAACAAAGTGTTTTGGGGCTGTCCATAAATGATGTCGCACTTTTAAAAATATTTTTGACCCCCTTCCGTCCCTCTTTCTCACGAAGTGTCACATTTCATCTTATGAAATAATATTAAGATTTACAACAAAAAACATAAATATTTTAGAATAATAATAAAATATTAATGTGAAAAAGCAATTGAAAAAAAGTAGTATTTTGGAATTTTAAATGGAATTTAATATATTGGGCTTTATAAATCTTATCTTTAGTTTATAAACACAAAATACTTCAATTTTAAAATAACTTCAAAATTTAATTTAATTTTTAATGCTTTTATAATAGTAATCAAAATGTATGACGTCACTTTTCTTCTTAACCCCTCCCACCCCCTTGTCACAAATTGTCACAATTTTATGAACCCCATTCCCCCTATGCAAGCATGACATCATTGGTGGATGACCCCTTTCGTATTTTTCCGGTTACTTTAATGATAACACAAAGTACTCTTTTCCAGTCTCCTCTTCTCTTGTAATTTGCAGATTCTGAAGACTTGAAAAATCATTTTGACTAGCAACAAAAAAGAACTAGTCGTTGGAGGGGCCACCATAATACTTACCCATCATGGATATGCATAATATATGAAAATGAAACATGTAGAAACTATTTATAAAATGCATTGCAATTCCAAAACAAAATTTAAACGTATGTTTAAATATTTTTAACATGCATAGTAATGCTCTATTAATGAATTGCTGATGAAAAATTATACAAACCGCCAAACTACTCAAGTAGTACCGAATCGCGAAAAAGAAACATCCTTATAACTCCAAAAATAATAATCATATTAACTAAAAATTTGCTTCGTCGGATTAAGCGTCTCATTACCAATTAAAATATATCTTTCAATTGAAACTGGAATGAAATACAGGGTCATGAAAAATCGAAGAATGTGGAAATCAAAATAACAAATATCTCGGAAAATAATAATTCGATCGACTTCGTTCTTTATTCAAAATTTTTGTTATTTTATTGCTTTTTACGTCCACTCCTTAAAATAGAAAATTTCGAAAATTTTTATATACCTTTCAACAGAACGAATTTTTCAAGAGTGAAAAAAAAAAAAAAAAAAAAAAAAATCCGGATAATCGAGGTTGCTGATATTAACTTGATATTCTTACATAATAATTACATACAAAATTTCAAGTCTCAACCTCAATTTATTCGGGAGATAGAGCGTTTACAGACACAGACACACAGACAGACGGACGGCAATTTTTTTTTCTTCCAAAAATATGTTTTTCGGAATCTTCAGTATCTAAAACGTGTAAATCCGTCAAAAAAAAAAAATTTTTTTTTTTCGATTTTCAAAACGATTCCAAGACTTACCCTATACTACGTATGATGTAAGTAAAAATCAAGCATCAAGAAGAGATTAAAAAAAGCACTTTCCAACATATTCAGAATATTGTTGTAACAAAATTTCATCATTTAATAAGGTGAAGATCTGAGTAAAACAATTTTGAAATTTTTGAAAACCCAAACTCATCGATTACCGTTCACAAGCGGATAACACCGGATTTCCTGGGTTACAGAATATTGGTGAAAACCATCAGGTCCGAAACTAAGGGGAGGGAAATGTGCCCCGGGCACGGCGAAGGGGGCACCAAATGAACATTTTGCTTATCGTTTTTTCTCACGTCTATGTTTAGCACTATATTGTTAAAATAGTCCTGTCTGGAATATGCCATAGCGGTGCTGAATTCAGACACTCTTGTACGGGGGGGGGGATTTCTGTGGCTCCGGGGGGGGGCATTCTAGAGTTCTAGGGGGATTGCACATTTTTCACAAAATCTCAAACCTTCAAAACACAAAATCTCAAACCTTCCGGAGGAGATGTCCCCCCGCTCGGGCCACCCCTTGAAATCAACAATGTGCTATAGCATAGAAGAATATAAGGATGATATAGTATAAAGATCCTGTTTAAAGCGGAATCTTTTGCGATCATGTTTGGTTTTAATGAATCTATATTAAACAAAGCTGATTACATAGCTCAGTATAGCATATTTTATACTACTATCTGATATAATCCACGTAGTCACAGCCCATAGCCATACTATCTGGTTGTCCAGAATGGCTAACTTTTGTGTTCTTTTTCTTTCTTTCTTTCTTTCTTTCTTTTTTTTTTTTTTTTTTTTCTGCATCACAGTTAGAAAAAATAGTTTTATATTATATTCATTTCAATTTTCTGTGTACGTCCATTATTACAGAAAAACGTTTTTCGCGCAAAAATCCCCCATTTCCTTTACGTTCATTTTTATATTATTGAGCATTCACATAAATATTTTTGTGTTTTTCTTATTCATTTCTTGGTGATCTGGAAAGAGTTTTAACCCTTAAAATGTTGCACAAGTGTGTTATTGCGCTAATTATCAAGCTAAGCTTTGTATAAAAACGTTTTCCTCATTAATTCTTAATTGGGTTCGTAGCATTTTATACAAAGACGGAAGAAAAGAATGTTGCAGTTTAATCCAATTAACCTCCCGTGGAGATTTTATTTAGACATTCGGGGTCGTGTTATTGCGGCTTATCGCCATTATTTATCGGCATCCGGCCACATGGATTTTATTTAAACGCCCGAAATACTTTTTCACTCAAAATGCACTACTCTCTGGTGAAATAATAAACCACGTGGCTTTTATTAAAGGATCTTTGTGCCTGCTTTATCTTTTTCAACAAGAAGGGATCCTGTATCTCTTCAGCGTAGGCTGAACTTCCAGAAAAAGGTGTTTTCTATCTGTGTTAACCGCAAAATAATAAACGGAATTAGTTACTTTTCAGCATCAACCTACGTTCGGTACTTTGAAAAAGAAATAAAAATGAAAAAGAGTGATTTTTAAATAAATCTTAGAAAATGACTACAAGAAAGAGAAAGATACATTAAACAAGTGTGTAAATGGGATCGCAGATCGCACAGAGTGTTTCATTTTATATTTCTTTCAAAACAACTTATCCTTTAATTGATAAATCCAAACTGTCAATTTATAATTATTAAATACTTACATAGATGGTAGCATCAACAAATTAAGCTTTAAAAGGAAGTTATTTATTTTAATCAAATTACAAATGTTCAAATCAAATTATTTAAATAAAATTAAAAAAAAATAAAATAAAATAAAATAAAATAAATAAAAAAATTAATTGAAATTAACACTAGAATGGCCGTGAACGGTTATTTTGACCGCTATCACATAAATATATTTCGTTATACATTGAATGTCAGTAATAAAAATAAATAATATAAAGCCTTAAATTGGCAAAAAATACAAAATTTCTTTCAAGTAAATCCATTTTAATATGAAAATTTCAACTTCCAGCATCGATGTTCAAACTAAGAACCTTCTGTTTACTAGCGAGACGCGTTACCTCCAAGCTATGATGTCTATACGAAAAACGTTGAAATTAAGATTCTCTTTTAAAATTTAAATCGCATAAATGAAAAAATGACATTGAAAAAATTAATTTAATTAAAATAATTGACTTTTTAAAAAATTTATGATTTGTCGTGTGACACGAGATATTCAGCTTTAAGTAAACAAAATTTGAAGTCTCTCTCTGACTTATATATTTTTTATGTATGGACTCTGTGACGGACAGACAGACAGAGAACTAAGACCAATAGGGTTTTGTCAGATGAACGAAACCCTCAAAAGATAGCATCTTTCGGCACTTTATCCATTTTATGCAACATAAAATGGATAAAATGCGTTATAAAAGTGGGATTTGTCTTACAACAGTGGTTCCCAACCTTTTTTTGGCCGCGCCCTACCTGAGCATTTTTAAAATCATGACCCCCTCCCCCCTCACACACATACTCCTCTCCTCTGTAACTTACAATTTTTAATACATAAAACATAAACTTTTATAGCCTAGAAGAGATAATCAAGTACGATACTTGAAAATTTCTTTCACACTCAAAAGAATTGAAGGATTAAATTTTTGTTATAAATATGACATAACTTTCTTAATTTTGATGAAGCCATATCTTTCCCTTTTAGTCCAAGAGCCGACAGCCCAAAAACCTAAAGTATCGAGCACAAGAAAAAACTTTTATTTTATGGAAAGGTAGTAACAGGGGATCTAATGATCCATGTTTGCCGGGAGTGAAGAGGTGCATAAGACAAAAACTAATACCACTAATAGTTTCGTAGGTTTATCATTATGTTTGCCATACAAATACAATCAAAGGTTTGAAATGATTGTACGGCAAACACAACGATATGCCTACAAGTAAACTACAAGAGGTTTTAATTTTTTTGGCATATGCACCACTTTGCTTCCAGCAAAAATGGATCATTAGATTCCCCTGTTACTACCCTACTACAAAATAAAGGTTTTTTTCTTGTTCTCGACACCTTACGTTTTTGTGCTGTCGACTCGTGGACTATTTACATCTAGAAAATTTTTGTTGATTTTTGACATCTTACCTCAGGCCTCAAGCACATAAGTGTTATACAGTTTGCACTTTTATTTTCATGAAAAATTCTTGAACAAACTTTCACATTTTGCATTACATTTGATAAAATTGTTACATTTTGTAATTCATTTTTGTACTTCTTCATGTTACGAACAGGTGCAGTTTTTTAAACACAGAGATTACATGAATAACATAATTTACAAGTGTCATTTCCAAATTTCCAATTTTAAGTAGTTTTTGTTAATGTTGTTGTTCTTTTTCCTTTTCCTAAGGGGCTGTGCAAATATAACATTTTCATTTTAGGGGGATGGGGGGATCTGACACATGATATCGTAAGATATCTCTAGGGGCAGTGGGGTTGTCTCTTGATATCGATATTTTTGATACAACCAAATTTTCTTCTTTTTATTTGTAACATGGTCTTTAGTTCAAAGTGGTATGCTATGATTGATTTTAGCCCGTTATCTATTTTTATGAAAATACAAAGTTGTTATTAAAATTACTAAATTATTATAAAATTGTTTAATTCTAAACTATGAACTACCCAAATTTTGACAATCCTTTTCTTATTTATATGTGTATAAATATATAACCCCATTTCAAGAAACTATGTGTGGAGTATACTTCAAAAGAAGCTTCTGTTTATCCTTACTAATATTATAAATCGGAAAGTGAGTTTGTTTGTTTGTTCCGTTTTCACGCCGTAACTACTGAACCGATTGCTTTGAAATTTTGCAGACGTAAAGTTAGAAGTCCGGATTAAATAATAGGGTACTTTTTATCCCGGAAAAAATTGATATTCCAGAGGGAAAACAAAAATATAGTTTGCTTGATGGATGGATTGGAGATGGCGCTGTGTATCGTTTAAAACAAGATAAAATATTGCAAACGAATATAAACATGTAAATTTAGAAGCTAAATGATACGATAATGAATCCCCGAAAATGAGGAATTCCCGAGGGATGACGTACAATTTGTTTTATCGTCTAAACTGTTTTTTTACATTTACAGTGGAGCATCGTTTATACGACCCCGAAGGGACTACCGAAAAACGTCGTATAATCGATTTTCACTTCCAAAACTAGAATTAATTTTGTTTTCACTTAATTTTAATGTTTAACGTGATGATTTGCATGAATTTTTAAATTAAACAAACCAAAATAAACAAATAATCTTTAAAAAAGGGTAGGGGATTAGTAAGCATTTTAAATATGCGTACCTTTATTTATGTTTCACCGAAAGGCTCCTCATTAGCAGAACATCATTTCCATTTAAAGTTAAAGATTAAAAACCCCGCGTGGCCAACTAAAAGTCGCCAATACTGATAACAGTTAGAAGGATAGTCTATTTGCAACTTAAAACAGGTTGGGAAAGCTGACCATCCCCGAAAAAAATGACCCCTCCCAGTGTAATCTGTTACACGTAAGCTGATTTTTCAGACTAATCGACCACCACACTGTAAAAAAAAAAAAAATCTGTAAAGGTACTAAACATTTTCTAGGAAACTGGGATTCCAAGAACTTTTCATGTAACGCTAACAGGAAAAATCCATGTAACCGATTCTAAAACTTGAGTTTTTGTTGTTATCGTTACAGGAAAAGCTCTTGGAATCCCAGTTTCCTAGATAAAGTATAGTACCTTTACAGATTTTTTTTTTTACAGTGCAGCCGACATTTTTATAATGTGGAGTGCATTTAAACACGCTCTTTGGTGTCATTCATAGCTGCCAACTTCCGCTCGTTCGTAAAATACACAAGAAAAACAAACAAAAATAAACCTATACAAAATCGAAAAATCGACGTATAAACGATTTTGTACGTCGTATAAAAGATAGATTTTTACATTAAAATGAATAGGAATGAACCGGGACCACATTAAAACGTCGTATAAATGTAAACGTCATATAAGTGATCGTCGTATAAACGATGCTTTACTGTACTTATATATTGCAAACGAATATGAACATGTAAATTTAGAAGCTAAATGATACGATAATGAATACTCGAAAATGAGAAATTCCCGAGGAATGACGTACTATTTGTTTTATCGTCTAAAATGTTTTTTTTTACATCTACTTATCCTGAAATAACTATAAGTCAACGAATTACTAATTGGTATAAGTATTAGTTACGTTATTTAGTTCTTGAGATATGCGATAGATGGCGCTGGGTGTTTTTAAAACGTGGTAACGATGTGCAGTAGCTGTATAATAGTTAGGTTAGGTTAGTTTAGTGCTTTTTTTCTAGGTAGATATCTAAAGTAGTTATTGTTTTTTCGATAGGTAATTTCGTCGCTTTGTTCGTCGTTTAGACTGTTATAGTTTAGTTTAGGTTTATAGTTTACTCATATTTTCACAATGCCTCGCAAACGTAAATCTAATTTGTCGAGTACCTCATCTAAAGCTCGGGCAATGAAAATTGCCCGATCTCAAGAATAGTCTCTCCATGCTGAATTAAGAAGGCGCGAACAAGCAGAGCGTCAGGCTGCTTCGAGAGCTGCTGAGCTACCATCTCAGCGCCAGCAAAGACTTGAGGAGCAAGCCGCTCGCCAAGCTTCTTTGAGGGCTTCTGAGAATGATAT
The DNA here is from genome assembly GCA_964019185.1 of Maratus speculifer. Classification (NCBI taxonomy): domain Eukaryota; kingdom Metazoa; phylum Arthropoda; class Arachnida; order Araneae; family Salticidae; genus Maratus; species Maratus speculifer. The sequence continues at coordinate 158,328,274 of OZ025302.1, read as the reverse complement.
TCGTACTCAAGACCGTTTATCGCAACAGGCTCAACGTCAGCATGGTCAGCTCTATGTAGCGTGTTCCCGGGTTTCCAGTGCCCAAAATCTGCATGTTTTTGCTCCACAAGGAAAACATATAATATAGTGTACCCAGGGTTCCCAGCAAAATTTGTCTGGCAATTTCCATGACTTTCCATGATTTTCCATGACCAAATCTCAAAAAATTCCATGACCAAACACGAATATGCAAAGTCTACTTCGAAAGTATTAAAATTTAAAATTATGTATTAATTAGTACAATTAATTTAAGAATATATTTTTAAATATTTACAAAGATTTTTTAAAAGTAACATAAAACTTAATAACAAACAATATATTAAAAAAAACAGGAACTTTTATCATGTTATTGTTGTAAAAAGCAGGAAAAGATATTGCATTAAATGCTAAAATTACTTACCAAAATCTGTTCCTGAAATAAACTGACTAAAACTATAAAACAACAAATAAAAGAAAATACATTATAACCAAAAAATAACAACTAAAAAAAGAAAAATAAAGATTTTGATTAAATAGTTAAACATTTACATAAAATGAAGCTTTTTTTTCGATAAACTTTTGAACATCTGAATATTAATATATTTTACTTTGATCACTTCAATATTAATGTATTAATATCTACAATGCTTCTTCTTCTTTTTTTTTTCCCTCAGTGAATTTAACTCATTTTCAATTACTTCTTCTAATTCAGCAGCTTTTCTAATTTTTCTTTTTCTTGCAATTTTTTAATTTTTTTTTCTTGCTCTTTTGCCGGCCTTTTTTCATTTATTAGCTTTTTTTTCCCTTTTGTTCTTGTTTTCTAAATCTATTTTGTACTGTTTGTGCCTATTTCGTGCATATGAAAGGAGTTTAGCATTAATATCTATAGTTTCCACACCACCTGATTCATTAACACATTCGCTGCCGGTCACGTGCTGGTGCGTGAAATTCTCAATCATTTAACACAGAGGGAGGAGTTATCGGCAGCGAATGTGTTAATAGCATCATAGACATGCCTCTGATTTACAAGAGTGGCTTCGTGTAAATTTTCAATTAACAAAGATTTGTTAATTGAAAAACCACTCTCTACAGAAGCATTACCATGGGAAAACATTAGGCACAGCTTAATAACAGCCCCCAATTCTGCAAATCGTTTATCTTCAACCAAGATTTTAAAAAAACTTGTCGAAGCCCATTTTATCAGAACCTGATTTGCAAACACAATCAAATTCCTCTTTGAGCTCTACAGTGGCTGCATCTGTCAAATTCATATACTGATGCTTTGCTTTTTCAGCAACATCAACATTAATTTTATTTGCATTATGCAAACACTGCAGAGCTACTTCAATCCTTTAAATATCTTTTTTGGCTTGTGCCTGATTATGAAATGGTCAAAAGATGAGATTCCTTGAACCAATGAATATTTTAAGGGACTTTTTTCTTTAAGCTTCTCAATTACTGCAATCAAAAATTTCCTGCATTCCAATCTAAATTTAGTAGCATCACTTCCATTTACTTTGGCTTCAGCAAGAAATTTTTTAGTTGCAAAGCCAACATCAATTTTTCTAGAATAGAGAAGATTTTCTAATTGACTTAAATCAATGTCAAATAATTGTTTTGCAGTAAGCGCTGAAAGTGGTTTTGGACTCTGAAATCTCTTTAAAAAAGACTCGCATTCTGAAGCTATAGTTTTAAAGAAACTCAGCTTGCACTTAATTAAAAGATCACTGGCAGCTTGTATAACTGTCATAGCAGGCTTAGTTGCAAGAGATTTGTTATTTTCAACAAATTTTTTAACATTATAAAAATTTCTAGAGCTCTACTCAAGCACTGTGTACATTTTCTACCCATCTAGTGCTACAAAATTTCTAAGGAAATATTTCACTGCCTGTTGCAGCTGTATATTGCGCACGGCGAGAAGGGGAGTCTTTGAGTAAGAAATACATATGAGTCAACAAATTGTTCAAATCCCATTTTACAATATTCAAGCCATGTTTAAAATATCCATAGACTACATGCATCCCACAAGTACCAAGGTCAAGAACTTTTTTCCCATCAGAGTTTGAAATATATCATCTTCAAACTTCTCTCCATTAATTTGCATAAAAAACAGTGATTTACATGGGGGCCATCCATAAAGACTTGAAGTAGTTTAGAGAATGTTAATGAAGACAATCCTTCAATAAATTTTTCCCATAGATCATCAGCAGTAGTTCTGCCCAAAAAAAACACTGCTTAAGTAACGGGTCGAAACATACTGTAAATTTTCATCCCAAAATCTTTTTACTAAATCTATTTGTCCTTTATGGATAATTTTATTAAAGGCTTCATTGAAAGAAATCACATAATCTGTACATATCTTAAGACGGTCCTTTAATTTATTCAAAAAATATGGTGCTAAGCCATATGAAACTGAATAAGCTACTTTGGAGCTTCCAAGTTTAAATTGCATTGCAATGGCACTGTCTGGAAACATAATTTGGAAAACTTCAGCAATATTTAAGCAAGAATTGTAAGACTTTTTTTGGTGACAACATGCATTGCCCGAAAGCACTCAGCCTTTAAAACATCATCCTTTAATAAATACGAATTCATATTTGAAGCTGTAGCACTTAAAGTTTTACAACTATCAGTTGCTTCAATAATTAATTTCAACTTTTGAAGAAGTTTGGTTGCATGGTGCTATCTAGTGAGATATTATCAATAATTGCTTCTGGAAATTTTTCAGAGGCGCCATCTAATGCGAAAACATAGTAACATTTTTCTGAAAATGAAATAATTTTAAATTTTAATCTTATTTTCCCAGAGTTTTCCATGACTTTTTATTAAATATTAGTAAATTCCATGACTTTTTCTACATATTTTACATTTTCCATGACTTTCCATGACTACTTTGAAATTCCATGACTTTCCAGATTTTCCATGACTTTCAATGACGCTGGGAACCCTGGTACCATTCAGTTTTGGTTTAACAACTAATCGTATCCAGCGTTACATCGCGCTTCTTACATTTTTCCGTGGAAATGAGAAGTTTTCTTATAGTTGTGCTTTATACCGCAATATAACCGAATTCGACGCGGGCGAAGCCGTGGGCGGAAAGCTAGTTAATAAATAAAAGTATGTTGTATACTTTTTTAAAAGTTTTTATCTGCTTCCTTCCATCCCTACTGTATTCGGAACAAATGCAACAAGACTTTATTACTGTTCTGTGCATTATGCAAGAAAGCTTGGCGCATTATTGTCAAGTTTGGCAACAAAAATAAGCTTTCATATATGAAACCAACTTGGCGAGCTATTTTAAAATCATTAACATCCCATAATAGAAATCACCGTAATTTAATTTAAACTCTGCGGATTTAACGTTTTTTAGGTCAGAATTTAAAATGTAATATATAATGTAAGTATTTACATCTTTATACTAATGTTGTAAATAACATAACCACCACTAGACAGACAGTGCTGTACTATCTAATCTCTTAACTGTCCCATTTCAATGTTATTTAGGTATGCGTTCCGATTTAATGTGGTTTAGATACTTTAACTATTATAGGGAACTTGGCGAGGTAAAGAAAATGGCCTTGGCGAGAAAATAAAATTTGCAACATATTTTCTAGCAATTTATTCACTTTTCATATACACAAGTGATTTTTAAATCCTTTTTTATAAAAAAAAAACTAACAATTTGGAAATGAACCAATGAAAATCTTTGTAGAAAACTGATGGACCAATGAAAATCTGCATAGATACTGCAAGAGGTGGGGCCCGGTTTTTGTCCCCAACATGGCGATATATTGCCAAATTTGGTGCCAAAATTAGTCTCCAAGAGTGACGCCATCTCTAATATTTTGCCAAGATCCCATAGACATCCAATGAAAACAAATAGGTTTCCATTCTTACAGAAAATCAACAAATTGTCACATTTTAATGCAACAAAACCAAATATTAGCTTATGAATATAGTTTAATAGGATTAATTATACTATTTTTGAATATAAATAACTATTTACAAAATTCATAACAATATATTTATGTGAAATATATTCATGTGAATTTCCCAAACAAATAAATTCACATGCTAAAAATTATAGAATGTTGCATGAATTAACTAGAATTGATGAACAAAAATATGTTTTAAATTTCACAACTTATAAATTTGATGATAGGCAAAGATATAACAAGCCAACAACTTTGGAAGTTACTTCCATAATTGAATCGAAGGATAATCGTATTCCATCTGTGGATCTTACAGTTTATTCAAGACAAGAAAATAGTCTTGAGATCATTATTATCAATCAAACCTCAAAACATACAGATCCCATGAGACTTCCAATTTTATTTCCTCATGGTGATCTAAAATGAACATACAATATGTGTAAAAAAAAAAGGTAAGAAAATTACACCTTTACAGTACTTTGGACGTCGTTTAGCATTGAGGAAAAATTATTTTAACCCTTTATTTAACTCTGTTTATTTAATTCATTTTAAATAAGCTTATTTTAAAAATTTTAACTTTTTAAAAAAAATTAAAGGCAAAAAGAGACATTATATCTCTTAACAGTGCTGACCTGACCTTCAAAATCTCCAATCGAAAGAAAATGAATGGAAATCCATTAAAAGGGCGATCCCCACTTTTCTTTTAAATTATAATTCAATCTTTTTAAAGCTGATGAAATTAGCGTACTTTTAGAATCTGGGGTGTCCGAATGGGAGTTGACAAGCATAGCTCATAGGAGGCAGAGTCCCCTAGAAATTATAAAATTTGTTTAATTAAAAAAGTCATTTAACAAAAAAAGTAATACTTGATTATTCTGTTGATGAAAAAACTATTGCCAAACTATAACATTAAATCCCAATTATGATTGATCGAAAATACAACATTCATTTGATATTATATACAATACACATGTTTGTTACATCATCAAGTGATTTTTAATTTGACTTTTAATTTATATTTTTATATATGATTCACTAATTTACTTGTTCTTTCGTTATTTAAGTAGTACATTATTTTTGTTTACAAATAGAAGTAAATTGTGTAGTAATATATATAACAATAATAGTAATATTTAATAATAATAGTAAATTGTATATAAAGTATATATATATTGTATATACATAAAATGTTTGTAGATTATGAAAATAAACTTAAATGTTCATTGATTTTGTTTTTGTTGTTTATGTCTTTCGATGAAAAATCTCACTTCTGGAGCCCAAATTATGCCAAACTTTAAAAAGTATGCCAAGGGAAAGTACTGTGTTTTATATAGACGGATACAAAACTTAAATTCTTGGTACTTTATCAATTTAGGGACCTTGGTAAAAAAGAAAATTTAGCAACATATTTGCGGTTTCTGCTCTTATACACACCATTTTTTGTATTATTCATACATTTTATTTAAACTTAAAGAAGTCATTTAATTTTATGCAGAAACAGAAGTAATTTTTATATAAAAAAACAACAGTTATGTTAGAATACATACATAAACAAACAAACAAAAAAAATCATCAAATTTGATTTATAGTTATCTATATATTATTTGCCACAAGACATAACTTTCTGATGTCTGAATTGTGTCAAGTTTTTTATAAAAAGCCAAGGCCTCTGTCTGTAGTGGAAAAGTATCATATTTTCTATTATTTTGCACTATCTGCACTATAGTTTGCATTATATTCAAGGGAGAGACGAAAAGTATAAAGTTTAAACATTAAAATTCTATCAAGCACTGTAAAACTAAATAGAGTAAAACCCCAATCTATCGTTCCCGCATCCATCGTTTTATTTCTATGGTCCCTGCAGGAATTATATTTAAATAATGTTAATGAAACCCGCATGCATCGTTCTTCAAAAAGTCTTTTTCCCGCATTCATCGTTGTAAAATTTTTTCTTCTCACCGAGATGAAATTGAAAGTCATGCGAATCCATATGACATAGAAACAGGAATTAAGTCAAACGTACTTCTTTTATCCTAAAATAAGTCGTTTGTGTTGATAATGGCGACAATAATGCGGTTGAAGAGTGATTGTATATAACAGAAGATGCGATTATGTTTCCACTGATAAATTTTTTACGACATATGGTGCCCTAAACATAGGAGAACTGTGCGATAATGTAAAAAATTAAGATAGTTGTGAAAAAGCAGAGGCTAACGCTTATGCGGATGAAGCTGAACCATCATAGTTCTAACTCTGTCTAATGCAATTATGGCTTTTGAAACTGTATGAACTTTTATTTAAGCATATGAAATAACAGAAAATGATCAGAAAAGTGTTGTATATCTTAAAAGTTTATTTTTTGATTTTAAAAAAATTAACAAAAAACAACAACAAAAATAATATTGATTTTTAAAAAAATAAATATCAATTTTCTGTAACTTCGATTTATTTCTTTTACAATTTAGTAAGCAACACATTAGTATTTATTAGTACATTGCATGCAATAGTAAGGCATAAATATTGCGTTTTTTCGTATTTTGAAGTTAATCCGCATTCATCGTTTTCCCGCATTCATCGTTTTTTCCCCCGCACCCCTTCAAAAATGATGGATCGGGGTTCTACTGTAATTAAGAATAAAATAAATGCAAAATAAGACTAAAAATAAGCTGTTTAACTATATATATATATACACTACTATAAAACTCTGTCCCCTATGAGTTATGCTCTCTAACCTCTGTACACACTCACAAGATTCTAAAACCACGCTAACTTCACAGGCTTTAAAAAGATTGAATTCTAATTAAAATATTAATTTTAAAAAAAACAGTGCACTTCTTGTAAATGGATTTCTATTAATTTTCCTTTGATTGGAGATTTTTGAGCCGGATTAGCCATTGTTAAGAGATACAATGTTTGTATTTCGGTATTTTTTAACAACGCTATACGAAACTCAGAATAATCACTTGTTTACTCTGAGATAAGAAAGTTCTTTTAAATAAGACACTTGAAATGTACTTTTTAATTCTGACATAATTTTTCACCAAAGTTTTTATTACTACTATTTTAATATTCAAGACAAAATACTTTTATTGTTATAAAGGAAATATTATTTGCACTGTGTTAGAATTCACAGTTGAAAAGATTATCTCAAAATATTAAGTAAATGTCTCGTGCAAGTTTATTTTTAAATTTAAACTGTTTTGTATTATTATTGTTTGGTCATTTCAAATATGATGTAATTTCTCTTATTTACTGTTTTAAATGCATATTATTAAATTTATTATTTTTAAGTTTTATTATTCTTTGTAATATTCATGTGAAAAAAATTTTGTTGTTAAGGAAATATTTTTACTTTCACTGCTTTAAGATTGACAAAAATAGTTTAAATGATCATGTCAAAATGTGAAATGTCTCCTGTAAATATATTTTTAAACTGTTGTATCATTTTAAACTTGATGTAATTCTCACCAAAGTTTCTTTTTCTTATTAATATTTACATAAAAATCCTTTCATTGTTAGAAAGGAAATATTTCCGCTGCTTTAGAATTCACGATAATTAATTAAAAAGATCATCCCAAAATATGAGATAAATGTTTCGTGCAAATATATTTAATTTAAATTGTTTTGACAAATGTTAATTATTTCACCATTTTAAATATGACGTAATTTCCTCCATTTAAAATGTTTACTGCATAATAATTAATTTGTTAGTTAAAAAAAATCTTTTAAAATTCAAGTGTAAATATAGCTTTTATGACATAATTTTTATTATTTTCATACTTTTAACATCTAATAATTTAATTCTAATTTGAAAGAGTTCTGTTTAGAATTGATTAGTAAATAGGCAATGTGTAAATAACTTTTTTATTTGAATGAAATATTATTCTTTGCACTGTTTTTTAAATCGACAACAATTTAAAATAATGCCATTTTCTGAAATATGAAAAAAATATCATCCGAAATGCTGAAAATTTGAATTTAAAATGAAAACATATCCTCTAAAAATGAGTCAAATAAAAAAAACAAATGCAGTCTGCATACTGAGAGCTTCTAATGTATAAAATGATCTTAAAATATTTAATTTCTTATGCATAGTTTTTGCTCTTATAAAACTTTTAAAATAAAACAAGTCTGACCAACTTTAACATTAAATATCGCTTAAAATAATTATTCGATTAAAAACTATCTGCTTCAGCAGATTTTTATAAAAAATCTCTCTGTAATAATACCCATTTACAAAAAATTTTTATGCTGTAGTTTTCTTAATATTAACAAAAAAAAAAAAAATTCATTGTCAGTGGCAATGACAGCGTTAGTTACTTAGCAAATGTGGTGCAACAGTACATGTTTTAATTTCAACATTCATGTAGACATAAAAAACTATATTCACATTAAATTGAGTGAAAAATTCTTATTAAAGAAAATATGAAACAAACAGCAAATTAAAAAAAAGATTTTTTTATTTTATTGAAATTGTCCAGAGATTATGGAATCAATGCATGAACAAGTAAATGTATAACAATATTCCACAGCACATGGAAGGTAATCTCTACACACAGCATATTTCAACAGTTACAGTTAAAAACACTGATAAATTCAGTTCAGTAAAATGAAAGTATGTACATTCATTTAATAAAATACAGTAAATCTTAGCCTCAAAAAATGTTTACTTTGTACTAACAGTTTTAAAATCTCATTTAGAAACACATAAAAAGTACATTTCTCTAAAAGTATTTTAAAGCGATTTTTTTTCTCCAAGTACTTAACACTAAATTTTAATTTCAACAAATGAATGAAAAAGACATTCACACACAGATAAATTTTCATAAATATAGACGTAAATGCAAATTCTTATTTCTAGACACTTTTGTTGATAGTTATTTTTGCAGTTTTAGAGAAATAACTTATATACAGCAGTCATTCAAATACTTCTTATGTTTTACATTAACTCTCTATGAAAGAACACAAAAATTCTATTAAATAAGGACTAATTAACAACAAATCTTAAACAAGTAATTGACAAATTAATAAATGAGCAATAAAAAATAATTAACAACACATTTTAAATTAAATAGTTGTGCAACATAGTAGTCAACACAGATAGTTTTTTTATTCCGACAATACCAATTTACAAGGGAAATAAACTTCTTTCAGGCATTTATTTTTTGGTATAAATAGAACATTCTAAAACTGCACAAAAGATAAGAAAACAGCTTTCTATATTAAACAATAAGCAGATTGTAACCCTTAAATAGCAAAGTATATATACATGATATTGAAAAATTATATAAATTTTGTAGACCTCTGTTTTACCTTTTACAAAGGGGAACTCGAAAAAGGGAGCAATACAATTATGAAACTCATTTTTTTAATCATTTTAAAAACCTTATGAAGTTTTGTTTATAATCATTTTCAAACACAATAACTTTAGAATCATACCGATTTTTAGTTAAATAATGAAAATATTATTATAATTATCTTTCATGTAACATTGGCAAAACATACTTAATATAATAAAAAAATTACATAATGCCTTCAATTGAAAATTATTAAAAATAAAAATCAAAAGTAACAAAATGTTTTCACAGCTTCACAAAATCAAACAAAAATAAATAAATAAAAATTAAGTTACACAAAACTTACTATAGATATATATGAACTTAAATGCAACAGGGAAAGAATGAAGATAATGTACATCACATGTAAAACTGAATCATATTTCCAGCTACATGTTAAAAAAACAGTAATATATTCCCAAGCATCTAAAAAAGTGATTTAATTTAACAATGGATATTCTTTCGAATATTTTAAAATATATTATGGTTATAATGGTTTTCAAAATCAAATGTCTGTGATGAATCATCTCAGATCAACTTAGGAACAGGAAATGGGATGTTTTTTTATTTGTACAAATTTATTATTGTTTTAGAAATTAAATGAAAAGAAAAGGACAGCATGAATGTAATACGGTATATGGAAGAATGAGGAAGTGATGTGCATCACAAGTCAAAATTAATAATATTTCCAAGCTACATGTAAATATAGTAATAATAGCGTTTAAAAAAATTATTTAATTCTAAAAATGAATATTCCTTAAAATGTTTTAAAAGATACAATGGTCATAAAGCTTTTCAAAATAAACGTTTATGATAAATCATTTCAAATCGACTTTGGAACAGGGGATGGGATGTTTTTAAGTCATTCTACTACATCTCATCAAAAGTCAGTTTTATTAACTTATGTAAGTGAATATTTCAAAAAAGTTTCATATGAATGATAATAAAAAAACATTAACATGGAACCTAAAAACTAATATTTAACATAAATATAATTTATACAGAGTTTAAAAATATTGCTTAGCAAACATAAAAAAGTTGCAATTGTAAACTAAATTTGATTTTAAAACAACTAAACCTACAGCAATTTTTATTTTCTAAGCTCAAAAACACTAAGTACGAAGAAAAACATACAATGAATAAATATCACAGAAAATAAAAATAATTAAATATACAATTAAATATAACAAACAGTCAAGAATTTTTTAGAAACTGAAAATATGGAATCTAACAAAATATAAATAGATATAAAAATTTAAAATGTTAAAACATTAATTTGCACATAAAAATTGCATCTCCAAAACACAGCAGACTCAGGCATTCAGAACATTTAGGCTTCCTTTTATCATTTCTTTTGAAAAACAAAAACACCTATTTAGAACAGAGTGTAACAATTCTCTTTCAAGAAAAGTTAGTAAGTTAAAAAAATGTTATGAATAGTTATCGCTTATATAAAGTTAGAACAAACTATGGTATTACTTAAATACAATTAAAATCAGCTTTAATTTGGACATAACTAAATAAGGTACAAGAATGTATCCAATTGTTTAAAATATTCTAACCGAAGATCATTTCTGAATATCTAACCCATCAAACAAAGGAAAAAAAAAATACATGCTACAAGGTACCAAGTGAAATGCATTTGAAAGATAACACAAAAAGTAAGTTACTCCGCTTCTGTCTGAGTGACCTGAAATATTTCCCCAAAGAAAATCGAATTTTATCCTTATTAATGACCGAGAAATGAAATTTTCGGTTGGAATATTGTACAATTTCCCATCTCCCTCTCTCCTTTGCAAGTACACAAATTCCCCAGGAGAAAAGTTCTAAATTCAGTACTATTACAAGGAAATACTGTAGTCAAGGTCATAGTATTTTTCATGTTATATAATCTATTACAGACCTCAAGAAAAAATACTTTTCAAATTTCAAGAGAATAACATAATTTAAATGTAAAACAGAATCAAAGCATGGGGGAAAAAATAATCATATTTTATAAATTTCATAAAATTCATGCCAAAAAAGAAAAAGAAAAAGAAAAAAAAATCTGAATTTTGCATTTTTAGTGAAATTAAAAAAAAAAAAAAAAATGTACAAGGTGTCTTAGAATTTCATATACAAATTTGGAGGAGGGGTAGCAAACATCTTTAGGAACCACAATTACATAGGAAAGCATGGGCGAAAATGTCACCCACAAGAGTTAACCCTTTTACAAAGAAGAGTTTGTCGATGAAACTACAAAATTTTTATTACAAAATGCAACACTGACACCAAAATTTTAATATTTTTTTTTTCTACTTATGATGTAAGTGAAATATTGCTTTTTCTTATTTGAAAATAAATTTGTTTGCAATTTCTGGTGTCATTCATTTATTTTAACTTTTTAGCAATGGATGTGCATTATCCATGAAAGGCTTAAAGAGATACATGCAGTGGCTCAAAACCCAGTCAAATTATTTCCAAAAAGTCACATCTGCTGTATAATGAAATGGCGTCTCATCGTGCATGAACATTGTTAAGCAATTCCAGAAGAATCTTCTGAATTAAAATGAGATACTTCTGAGCGTCCAGTCAAGGTAATATGGCCTTACTAAGCTATCTGCCACAATACCAGTCCACACATTAATAATGAGGTGTTGTTGTGTGGCTTGTCCATGTAACCCAGGTTGATTGCACGCAATCAGCATCTACAATGAAGAAGCTACACGTGCCAGTTGGCTACTTTTCTTTAAATCAGACTTTTTGTTTGCTATAACTTTTTTCAAATGGTAAAATTTGCCTTATTTAATGGCATATTAATTAATGTGAAAACAAAGCTAATTTTATCATTTCAAAAAAGTAGTGCCAATTAAGAAAAAGTAGTCCACAATCAACACTGTTCCGATCCTTACCAATCGATTTCCAACCATGTTTTCCAATGTAATTGTGATTCCTAACAATGTTCAATACCTACTTTTTCTTACAAAAAGTTCTGGAACGCTCTGCATATATATATATATGCAAAATGTTTAAGTTAGGGATAAACTAGTCTGATGCTGATGAAAAGTTAAAAAGTTAAAAGAAATAAATATGTTTTGTCATGAAAGAGTTGGCACTAGAAATGAGAAGAAATTCATAACTTTAAATAAACATAACATTATGATTGCATTACATTATGACATAACATTATGAAACAAATAATGCTACATTATGATATTTATAATCATTTTAAGGCTACATATTTATGGTCCCGGCTCAGACTAACCTGGGACCCTCAGTATTTAGTTCTCAAGCAAGCTTGATATTCTTTTCATTAATACTGAAGTGATAAAAAGTGGGTTTAAGTCATCAAAAAATAAAAAAAAATAATTTTAAAATAATTTTGAAGGATGTATAATTTATAAGTTGAACAGAATGTCAATATAAAGATAAATTGAATGCAACTTTTCAATATGTTATCTAAAACACTTGAATTACATATACATACAAATTCAATAGCCATACATATTAATTGAGTGATACATTAAAAGTACATAAATTTTTTTCAAATATATTCTTCATTTTATATTTTAAAAAACACAATAAAAGTCATACAAATATTCAAGTCTCTTAATACTATGCCCAGTAAATACTTTTTTCATTAATATTTTCTTAGCTATATTTTCAGCAATCTGAAGCCTTAATTTTAAATTCAATATCGAAATATTAATATTATATTATATTGATGCATTTAAAAGTTATCAGAAACAGGTTAAAAAGTCAGTCAAGTGTGAGTTATCCACACATAAAGGTGCCTGCAAATTAAACTTTACATGCTACAGGACAATGTGATTTTTTTCAAAAACTATGTGACTTCAGAATTAGGATTGCCAGATTTATTTCAGTATATATATATATATATATATATGGAAGATTTTGGTTGCCAGTAGTTAGTTTTGGTTTTATCATGCTATCATTCTTTTTTATAAAAAAACTACGTTGAATGTGTCAGTAATTTTTTCAGTAATGAATTCATTTAAAGAGGGGTTATGGACTCCTTACAAAAATAAATGCTTGTATTTTAGGGCATAAAGGGAGATAATAAATCTAGCAAAATATTACAATTTAAAATACAGATATGTAAACTTAAAAATTTTATAATATGGGTACTTATTAGTCTATAGCAATGTTAGATGATCTAATGCTACTCAAGAATTTGTGAATGTGCAGTTAATATTATACCACTCTCTCAAGATTTTTGTCATTTTGTTGGGAAAAAAGCTGTTTTTTTTTTTTTTTTTTTTTTTTTTTTTTTTTGTAAAATACATTAAATTTTGAAGCAAACTGGAAAAAATTAAAACTAAAATCTATTAAAGCTAAAGATAGAAACATACTGCTTTAATTATCAAAAATATTTTAATTGCATTCTTTTTAAACAATTTTAAAGAACAGCATCTTACTGTAGAGAATAGCAACAGGGCACCACACATTACTGATGTACCACAAGGGCAAGTCAGGTGCTCCCAAACATTAAGAATAGGGAATGATTTTTTAAATAAGTACAAATTGTGACAATAGAAGGGTTATAGAAAACCCTTATTAATATTTTATTCAGGTGCTTAAAACAAGATAATACAGTTTCTGATTGACAGAATTTTATGTGTTAAAATTCGAATGGTGTAAAATAATTGTGGTTTCAGTAGGAAAAACAAGTTAAATAACAAAATCATATGTTAAGCATAGACTAAGAAACACTTTCCAACATATTCAGAATGCCAAAACGAAAAACATATTTCAGCAATAACAATCTACAGTAAAAAAAATATCAGATATATTTTGTGCAGCCTTGCGTATGACCTATAGATTTGTATACATATTATACAGTATGCTAAAATTTAGATTAGTTAGGAAACACACAACAGCTGAAAATTCTATTTCAACAATTCTACCAATAAGAAATAATATACTCAAATTCTTTATGCAGCCCTGAAGATGAACTGTAGAATTTATATATACAAGTATTACATATTTTTTTTTTTTTTTTTTTTTTAATTTAAAAACATATACCACATTTGAAAACCCTTCCAGAAAATATCCGCCTTAGAAAGTATTATATCTGAATTCTTTTGTGTGTCCTTGTGAATGAACTATAAATATTAAGCGCATCATATTCTACAATAAGCATATTGTATTGTATCTTAGTTATATATGAATTTTAATATATTTGACATAGTTTTGCAACATTAAAATACATTGCAAATGTTTTTTTCCCTATAGATCATAATGTATCGAAATTCCTGTAAACAAATTATACATGTTATACATTTCTTTTTCAATGCTATACATGCAATAATAAAACTTAAATCTGAGTATATTTATGCAAGTTGAAGCATAGATAATCAGATGTCCAGACAAACCAAATTCATAAACACTTTTCAGTTACATTGGGAAATGTTAAAAACAACACAGTTGTTTATGTAGTAAGGATCGACTGAAACAGGTTTTTACAGTCAAAATAGATTTTTTTTTTTTTTCAGCCAAAAACGAAAATGCTAAAAAATTTTTAAAAATAATTAATACATACATAAATAAACATAATTATTAATTAATTATGCATATTTATTAAATGCATAGTTATTAATTGATTATACATATTTGTTAAATAAGCATAATTATTGATAAATTATACATTGTGGCCCAAGTTAGCTTTTTGTGCTTTAGACATAAAAATTATTATTTTCATATAAAACAAAACATAATGAATTTTTTAATGACACAAAAACTTTTTTTATCTATACGAATTTCATTTACTTAAAATTTTTTTCAGTTTTAGATATACACACCTCTTTTATGTAGATTTTTATAAATGATCATTTATTATACTAGAACTTTCTCAAAGAGTATTCAAAACACTACTGCGGTTTCAAGCAAAAATTTTTCTATTTCCGTTAAGATTGCAGCTTTTAATGTGTATGTGAAAAAGTTTAGTCATATATGCATTGCTTGCTTTATAATTTGTACTTTTATCTTGAATTAGCCATGACTGATAATTATAAAAATGAAAATCATAGCAATAAATAGTCTCATTTAGCCAATGCAGATCAAATTGGCGAGTAATTTTGAAAATTTCTGAAGGAAGAAACAAGATTTTTGGAAAACAGATAGTTTCGGTCAGGCCAATTTTTGGCAAAACCTTTGTTACTTGCTTTGATATGTCATAATTTAGAAGACTTTTTTATAAATATACTTTGGAAATTTGCTAAGAATCATATATTTAAGTTCTATTTATTATTACAAGGTTTAATTTTGATAAGTCATCTTGCTCAGCACCATTATAAAATTAATTTTAATTTTTTTTCTTTTTGTACTTTTTTATTTTAAGACCGAATTAATAAGAAAGAGCAAAACAAAACTTCTTCAAACTGAAGAAATTTATATATATACATACATGAAAAAAAAAAAAACTGTGAAGAAATTTTATTTTGCTATTTTTACTTGAAGTATTTTAGCCTCATAAATTGGCAAGTCTTAATACAAATAAATATTTTAATTTAATAGTAAGACTGCAATTTAAAACATTTATTAATTTGCCTTTCTTTTTCTTAAAAAATGTCAAATTGCTAAGTCATTTTTTTCTCGCTTTGTGATTTCTAAAAAATCTAATGCTATCTTTAATCTATAATTACATATGGTTAAAAGTATAATTATAAAATTACTTTTATAATTATTTTATAAAAATTTAGAAGAAATCAATATGAAAAACAAGGAACTATATACGTATATATAATACTCAAATTATACAACCTTACTTTAAATTCAAGAGAATTATACATTTAAAAAAAGAGTAAAGATAAGAATATATATCACATGCTATTTTTTACATTAGTTCCACAATACTTATGATAGTTAAAAAATGAAAACTGTATAAGAAACAATTCAAAAATATCTACTCACAAGAAATGAAAAATATTTAACCATTTGAGTGTGGAAGGGCGCAATAGCACTCCACTTGTTATGTGTCGAAATTGCGAGAAGCACCATAGAACTCTTCTTGTTTTATGTTAAAATTGCACAGAGCCTGATAGCGCTCTTATTTGTTGTCTCAGTTTGGTGCACATTTAAGCTGGTAGCACTAATGAAGTATATGATTTCTGTGTATATCATCAGCTTACAAGTAAAAGTGACTTAAATGAAGAGTATTTTTTGCAGAATGTTTTTTTTATTTTACAACTCTCAGATAGAGTATTCTCAGAAAACATGTGGTCTGAAATTGACTCAGAATTGAGCAGTGATGAAAGAGTGCATAATGATGCATCAAATTTTAAAGATAAAGTTTAATTTAACAGAGATTAAAATAAAATATGTAATGGAAATGTTATTGTAAGTCTCTAAGCTTATTGAAGTTGAAAAGTTACAGTCCTCTAAAACAAATATTCAAGTATTCCTGTAATTCAAATAACTAAATAAAGAAATGAATACATGGTGGAGAAATGAATACAATTAAAATTTAAAAGCCAGCTAACATTTGTTTAAAAAGAAATAAAAAGGTTAAAACATAACATACAAAATAAATAATATTCAAATATTTACTTAGCTATTATTTCTCAATATATTATCAAATAAAGTTCACACTAAAAGTAAAAAATAAAAAGAACTGGCTTCATGGCCAAAGATATAGGCAATCATGTCTGTAGACCTTAGCAATCTAAAACACAGTATTAAACTAAATATCATTACCTCAAGACAAGATAAAACACTGTTGTAAAACTTCAGAAGAAATAAGAAAGCACAATAGCCATCACAGAAACTTCTTTAAAATATCATAAGTTGTAAATAATAAAGATGTTGAAGGAACCTGATAAATTAATGTCCTGAGTGAAAAGCTGGATAGACTTTATCTGATTTAATTAGTCACAACACACAAACTTAAAACAATGAAGTTAACTGGCAAACATACAATGTGAATGTAAAACATGGACGTAAAACAAATGAAAAACATAAAAGACAAATGTAAGGTTACAATATCAGGAACAAGCATGAACTAAGATATATTTATATGAACCAGATGATCAAATACGAACTTATTATGCAATGCAAAGAGCAATTGTTGATGGTTCTCGAATGAGAAGCCATCGTGACAAAACACCATACAAGCGATGTGCAGCAAGCTCAAATGAACAATGCCCTCTCATGACAGTCATGATAAATTGTCATCTTTCGAAGAATGACATGATCTGGATAGCATGTTAGCAATGGATAGTGAAGATTGAAAAATAAAGAAAACAAGTAAACAGAACTAGAAGCTTTAATAGATAAAGAAAAAGAAATAAAGTAAGTGAAATAAATATTACTGCAATATATATAACCTTTAATAAAGTATTTAAAAAAAAAAAGATAAATAGTTGAAAAGATTTAATAGAGAGTAAACAAACCTGTTGAATGTAAAAGGAAGTATATTAATAAAGGTAAATAAAAGATAGTAATTGAATAATAGTAATTTAATAAAAAAACAAATATGATTATATAGGAGTAAATAAAGAAAGAATAAGACATATAAATGTGGATATGGCTGGAAAGTGACAAGAACAGGCATGATCTTTGGCTGTCGTATAATAGTGTCCATGAAAATGAGCTAGGAGATATAACCTAATTTGCTCTATTTGTAAAAGAGGACTCATGAACTTTGTGCAGCAAACCATAATTGCAAAGAAAATTTTTGAATTAATTTTCTTACTGCTTTCAAAGAAATAAATCAAAGGCATATTAATTGGAAAAACCCATTTTTTTTTTTGTGTGTGTGTTTGTGTGTGTGTATGTGTGTGTTTTTAACACAATATTTGTGAGTCCTGGTAGCATTAGGCACAGAAGACGGGCATTGCGTATTTTTCTTTTCTCTTTAGCAGATTCTTTTTCATCAAACTTTTATTTTGCTTCATATTAGGTTTAGCTCTTTATTACTTAATACAAAAGACTAAGATTATTATTAATAAAAATTATGAGATGCCCGAAAATGCTACAGGTAAGTGATTTAATCAATGCTTCAAATGTAAAAGTATTTTACCTGCAGATTGGTTTTTGTCACTGAATATTAGTTACTTGCAGATTAGTTTTTGTCTCCAAGTGTTACAGACACTTAGAGAATTTTCTGAAGCTGGGTAATTAGTTAATTATGTTTATTAATTTTTTGCCCCAAACACATTCACATTTTGGCATATAGGGTAACATCCCCAGTAATTGGCATGCACCAATGATTGACACATCCTACAAACATGTCCTAAAATAAGATTTATATCCAGTATTTTAAAGATACAAGACCATATACCAGTTATATACTCATTTACTTTAAAGATTATAACTTCAATTTATGCGACTAGATGACAATAGTGCCTAGGAAAGAGAAACAATTATGGTTTGTATCAAATTAGCCATTTTGCTGCAAATGCTTCTTTTCTAGCTTAAGAAAGGCATGCTTTTCAATTCATTATTATCTGATTTCTAATATATTTTAAATTTTAATTGACAACAATTTTGTTTAGTTGAAAAGGGTTACTTTAATTTAAAAGTATTTTTGACACAAATATTTGGATTTCTGAATTAATGATAGATGCCAATTAATGGTGCTTCAATTTTGATAGTTCCAAGTAATTGGCACCTATTCCAATTACAAGGGAATCACGTGATTTGAGATTAAACCACTTATTTTGGCAGTACATTAAGTTAGTTATAGACTAATTTTGTTTATCACTTGTTTTTATTTGAAAATATGAAATATTTTTAGTAATTGGAATCCATTAAATCTTTATATGACAATTACTGGGGACAGCATGGCAATTACTGAGTATTAACATAAATATATTGTATTGTTTTAAAGTGTTCTCATTTCAGACTAATATGCTGATTTCTTTCTTTCAAAAACCTGATATATGGCATCTTCATCTACAGTAAATTCATTTAAAGCGATTAAACCCAATGCAAAATATAAAGTTTTTTATGTATAAACATGTGCCAATTACAGGATCACAATGTGTCATACATTGGGCTCCAGATGCCAATTACTGGTAACTACAGCAACTTTTTATAAATTTATTTTTATAAAAATATTTTTTCAAAAACTTTTGCTTTTAGTGGGCAAAATACATGCACAGATATGCATTCTTTGATTTAAAAATATTTGCAAGTAAATATTTTATTTCTTGGCAATGAAAATTGAAGTAAGTTTAAAGACAAATTCTTAATGTGTCAATTACTGGGGATGTTACCCTATCCATAAGATTATTTTCCCCACTCAAATGGTTAAACTGCATCAATAGATAGTTATAGTTTAAGATAAATTTACAAAAACTACAGGCAATATTCATGAGAAAAAAGACAAAAACTAAGAGCCAAGTAAACTTATTTGACCTAGTAAAAAAGAACCAAAAATTTCAATGCATACATGCGCAAAATGATACATTTAAAAAAAATAATAATGAAGCAAAATGTAGCATAACATACAGCATCTAGCATAGATCATATGTAAAATGCATAAAAAAGCAAAAGTAATATTAATAACCAATATAATGGAACATAAAGTATCACATTTTAACAAATAAATAAAATATAAATTAATGCATTTCAAGCAATATGTATAACATACATATCAATATTTACAAAATTTCATTTACAAACATAATACCATAGGTAAGATGCAAACTTTTTTCTAGCAAAAACAAATATACATCTAAAGCTGATGCATAAAATTCTTAACTTTCAATTTAACACTTTCATACTGTTAACAAAACAAATGAAAAACCTGCAGTATAATAAAAAATATTAAAAGTACTACCATTATTAAAATATCATATTTGTTTCAGAGTAGTTTCCATAGTAGGGTTCATTGTTGCACAAAAGCCTTGTTTCATTGCAAGTTGCAAGACATGGTCCACCAATTCCTGCAAAATTAAACATATGATTGTTTTTTTTTTTTTTTGTGGTATATTCATATGAATATTTGAAAAGAATTTCTAAAAGATTCAGTTTAACAAAATAAAACAAAAACAATATCAACATAGAGAACTTTCCTTTCCTATGCTTAAGAATTTACCATTAAAGAAAAGAGAAAGAAAAAAAAATTTTTAACTTAATGTAGACACACACATATATTTATTTATTTATTTATTTTTGTAAAAATTGTATGATTTTGAAATAATTGTATGTTTTATTGTTCACAAGAAGGCAACTGGTCAATTATTCATGATGTAGTAAAAAACAAGTACACCAGTTCTCAAAGAGTTACTGTGGGAAAGTGTAGTTTTCAATATTTAAAGCTCGATTGGTATTTTTGGCTTACTTTTTCAAATTATTATTTGCTATAACTTTATAATAATCATGATTTCAATGAAATTTTACTATGATTATGTTTGTGATAATTGCAATAACATGAAGGAATGACACAATTAAGCTGAAAATTTCTAAGAATTCAGAATAATCTTGATATGTAATATAATGAAAGATTAAAATAAACCTTAAGGAAATTTCATATTAATTTAATAGCCAAACTAAAAGCTTTAATTCAGAGAAAAATCGATCCCACACCCAACAAGAAAATTGCAGGAGTGTATTCTATCCCATTTAAAATGGAAAAGCAAAATGAGTTAATCTTCATAGGTATGACCACTCAAAAATTTAAAGAAAAATTGTGGGTACATGTCAAAGATATCAACAGATCATCTACAGCCCTTTCAAGATTAAATCAATAACAAAATTTAAAAATAGATTTTGTAAATGAAAAGTTATTGTACCTACATCAGATCATTATACTTCAAGAATTAGGAAATCATTGGAGATTTTAAAGAAATGAAATAGTGTATGTAATGATGTTTTATCCTACAACATACCTCATATTTGGTTTAATATTTTGAAAATATTAAACCAAATCATTTTAGCACCAGAATGTACCAATTCCATATACACTCCCAACAAATAATAGAGTGATCCTTTTTCTCAAAGTGGTATATAAATAGCACAGTGAATGTGATATTCTAGTGAAACTATCTATTGAAAATGATCACATTTGGGATCAAAAGATCTTGGAGTCATCTTTTCTGTTTCTTTACATATGATTTTTAACCTCAATGCTTTTTAAGTTTTAAAGATCAGTTCATTTTGTAATGGAATATTTAATAAACTTTTATGCAACTTTTTAGTAAATAGATTTTTATTTTTAGTTATTTTAACTCAAGGTGAATGTATCATTCCATTCTGAACTCATTTTGAGTTTTATGCTTATTTCAATTTGGGTTTAGTGTACCCATTTTTTAAAAATAATCACAGATTATTTCTTCAGGTATAAAGGGCTACATATTTTAATAAGTTGGCATATCTCTTCATTTTTCTCCATAAAAGATTAAAATTAATATTAGAGACATGATTGTAAATTGTTAATTTTCATAAAAATCAAAATGGCATTTTTTTTTTTTTTTTTTTTTTTTTTTTTTTTTCTCATTTTGGGTTACAAAAAATTATTTTTTTGGGTTGACTTCAGAAATGAATATTCAAGTTCAAGTTGGCTATTTCAATTGGATTTAAGGCAACTAGTTTTGACTGTATAAGTGAGTAAAGAAGTGAAAAGGGGGGAAGGGGATTTGTTAAGTATTAGATAATTTTGGAAATATTGTCATAGGAAGAATGATTTCAGGGAGGACTTTTATCAAAGCAAAAGAGACATGAATTAACAGTAGTTTAAAAATAATAAGAACAAGATAAATGCAATAAAATTCATTGTCAGCAGTTGTAACAGTGTTAGTTACTTTTTTCTAGAATAGAGAGATAAGTGGCTCAATGACTTCAACGATAGAGTTTTGCATGCATTTCAGAGTAAACACACTGGCAATAGTGTATTACTTATGATTTCAGAGCATAAGAAACTTATCAGACTGATATTTTTTTCTGCTACATAATATGTAAGAGGCTTTTCAACTAAAAATACAAAGAAAAAAAAATTAACTTAAGATCATGTGAATGCACTGCAAAAACTTTTTTGTTAAGATATTTCTTTAAGTATTTTTAATGATAAACTAAGGTACGAATTTAAAAACTAGTGAAAATATGAAAAAAATAATATATATATATATGTATTATATATTTTAATTTTGTGCTTAAATTTTCCTTTATGTAACTAACATTTATTTTTTGATATTATTGGTTAAAAAAAAAAAATCTTAAAAATAATAATTGCTAAAATTTACAACAAGCTCTTAAAGACTTTGAAAGAGAGAGGAATTAATCTATTATTATTATATTTTTTGAGTAATGTAGTGTACAATATATATTTACTTATAAACAATTTATTTTTTTATGAATTGTCAGTATTATTTTTAAGTAAGTAAATTCATTTTGAAATATCTGCAAAAATTTTACAACAAGCTATGTAATATGTAATGAACCACAAATTAATAAAATCAAATAAAATAATACCTTTTACTGAACATTCTTCAATACTGTAGCTTGTTTATGATACATTATATTAATTTCAGAAGGGTGTTGTTCCCAAGGTTCACCATCTATCTGAATAGGGAGTCGTTCTAGTAATCGAATCTATTAGATAAATGTAAATAAATAAATAAACAATATGCTAATGATAAAAATATAGGATATAACAAAACTATTCCTACAATTTTGACACTTTTTTCCCATGAAGCCCATTACAGGGTTCCAACACAATTCTAGCAAAAAAATTCATTGTCTTTTCCAGGTTTTTTTTTCTGACCTTTTTCAAAAATTCCTCTGGACTTCCTCAATAAAAATTTAGCTTATATATTGTTATAAAACTTTCTACAGTGGCAGTAGCATAGCTATGTTTTTTGGTGCCCGGGGCCAGCAAGAAATTTTGTGCCCCCACCCCAATATAGATATATAATAATTTCTCTCAATTTGGCACCCCTAGGCCTCAGCGCCTGGGGCGGACGCCCCCCTTAGCTACGCCACTGTGCAGTGGACAACTTATCTAGATAAATACTTAAAAAAAAAAAAAAGTGTTGTATGAATTTTTGGTGTTTAATCATTTTTTATATTATTCTTATTATGTTTTTATATAGTTTGTATAAGTTTTATATACAATTTTTAGATTGGATCAGTAATTAATTCAAAATTTTATCATTTACCATAGCTGAGAGTATGATGGAAAGCAGTACATAAAACATTTCCTGACTTTTCCTTGACCACTTCAAATATTAAAAAAAATTATCTGATATTTCCCTGACTTTATCTTGTTTTCTAGGTTTTCTCTGACCAGTAGGAATCCTGTATTAATAGGTTTTTATCATGCAGTAGAAATTTTACTATTCCTACCATTTTTTCAAAACAATTATCTACTTGATATATTTCTATTGCCTATGTTAAATAAATTTTATTTTAAAATTAATGTTTGGGGATTTTGATGAGAGCAATGCAACTCCTCCTTTTCATTTAAGTTCAGTCAATATGCTTAACCCATTAATGCTTGAATTTTTATTTTGTTTAGAAAAAAAATGTATGTGTTGATGTTAATTACAATACATTAAACAAATAGTGAATTGTAAGAAATATATAATACATAAAATAAATATATAAAAAAATATACATAATAAAGAATATATATATAAAAATATACATAATATAGAATATATATAAAAAACACTGTTGCAGTAAAAAAAAAAAAAAAAAAAAAAAAAAATAATAATAATAATAATAATAATAATAATGTGAGGATTTCAGGTTGTTTACTTTATCAATATTAAAATTTTTTCAAGCTGGTGCATGAAACAATTCCCACATTTTGTTAAAAATGAATAATTATAATAAAAATACCAAATCAAGATTACACTGTGAATTACAGATTTATTAATTTTATTAATAGAGAAAAAAAAATACATGTACACATATAACTTATTAAAATAAATATATTTTATATAAAAAGTACATGAAAAATTACCATGACATTTCTTGCTTGACCAAGGCGCATAGGTTCAGATAGACTAACTTGCATCTGTGCTATATGGAAAGATGAATAAACTCCAAATACTTCTAACAAACCATCATCAAACCTAAAGAAAGCATCATTTATGTGCTTTTAAAGAGCTGTCACTAAAAACATATAATAACGGGAAAAAAATTATAATTGATTTCTTGCTACTAACATGTAATAATGATTATATCGTGTAAATGTTCAAAATCAGGTAGGAATTAATGTTACATTAACTAAAAAATCAGTCATTAATTTTTAAAAAGTTACATTTTTAAATTTTTTTTCAAATGTCTCTTTGTTGAATAAGCTATATATAGAAAAATTTCCCATATGCTCTGACAAATATAACAGTAAAAATTCCATTTTTTTTCATAAGCAAAAATTAGAGAGTTATGACCAGTGAATTTTATAAAATTTTGGAGTTTTCTTGCACTAAAGAATCAATCCATTTTTAGTACCAGAAAGCTCTAAAATTTAAAAAAAAATTAAAGTATCATAACTGAGTGAATTTTGATTGTAGAAGAATGGAATTCTTATATTAGTACTGTTATCAGTACATTTTTATGTCAGTATTTTTATATTAACCCTTCGAGGATAAGTGACACATATATGTTTCGCAGAAAGGCTTAAGACTCCTTGTTTATCCCCATCAGTAAAAATTTACTGTAAAATTTGCCTTATTTAGTCGGAACATTTTCTTGATTTAAAAAGACACAAATTTCTGTTTTTAAAATCTGGTGACAAACCATTAAAAATTTCGTAAAAGGCTCTGATCGCGAAGGGTTTAACAGTTTTATATTAGACCATGAAATTTTTTTTTAAATGTAATTTTTAGGATCCACTATTGCATAAAAATTTAAAATGTAACTTTTTGAAAATTAATCGTAAAGCTATTTTGTCAACATAATCTTGATTTTTACCTTATTGTGAATGCTTTTACAATTTATACTGTCAACATACCTTAAAAGCACAAAATTATAAAACACATTTCATTATTTATGAGATACCTTGCACATAATGATGAAACAAAAATAATCGGGGTTGGCTTTTTCATTTAAAAGGCTCAGAAGGAAGAAACTCTTAGATTTCTGATTAGATTCGCTTGTACCTGATCTTGTAAATTCTGACGATGACATGCAAATTGATAATTCAAACTCTGCTAAAAGACGTCATGATGATGACGACAGTAACGACTGGACTTAATGTCCAGTATAAGAAAAAAACAATCCAAAATTCTACAGACCCTAATACCGAAAATAAAACTAGAAAAGTTAAAGTTCCACCTTTCTATATAGAATCCATTAAAAATTGGGATAAATTACTTTAAATATTACAGTATTATTTAATTAATTAAATATTATCATATTAATTAAATATTATTTAATTAATTTATTTAAATAGTCAGTTACTTCTTCTATGAAGGAAAATTTTATTAGAGTTTCAGTAAATTCAGAAGAGCACTATAAAAGTGTGCAGCAAATTTTAACATGGGTAAAGAAATTTACGGGTAAAATATGTGTAAAACTATAGAAATTTTGTTTTTAAAAACGAAACAAAAATTAATTTGTCTTAAGAGGTCTTCCTGCAAAAACCCTTCGACATTGTTCAAAAATCTCTGGACCATGATGATCTCCATGGTACCATTGTAACTCAAATGCATTGGGGCAACACAAAAAAAAAATGCGTTCCACTCCCGCTGTTTCTGGTTCAAATGCTCAGACAGCAGAAACTCCTTTTCCAAATTTCTAAAACCTTGGGGCTTCAAGTCCAATTTGAAAAGTATTGTGGTTGCAAGGGCCCAATACAGTGCCATAATTGTGAGAGGTACTTTCATTCAGTGGCTGTTTGCCACCTTCCACCTAACTGTGTAAAGTGTGCTGGCCCACAGTCAGTAACCTGCACTAAGCCATATGAAGACCCTTGTTGATGTATCCACTGTAATAGTATGCACCCCACTAATTACAGACTGTGCCTGAAGTTTCTGGGTGATCAAACTAAACTATGTTAAAAACATAGACAAAAAAAATCTAATGCTAAAAATGTGTTACCTTTTCCCACAAAGAAGGTGAGAATCCAGCACTCTCGTTTGCGAAAGCTGCTGGTGATGTGGTTGTCAATTTTCAATTTAAATAAAAAACTGCAGTGCGGTTATGTTATGTTTTTTCTTTATTTACCAACTGCTGTAACTTTGAGTAAAATTAAGAAAGAATGTACTACACTTTATTTTTACATTTATTGGTGTCTATCTGCACTATCTGAATTAATATATTAGAATGACACAGAAAAATGTTTTACAGTGATCAACCATATTATTTTTATTTCATTTATTTCACCTTTGCATAAATATAAGGGCTAAAAAATTTTCTGCTCCAATGCAAAATTAAGCTGTTTTGAATTATTTTCTTATTTTATAAACCAGACAAAAAGGAAAATATAAAAAAATTAAAATATTTGATTTTCTAAAGAATTTAAAGAAATTTCTGTTTTTTTTTTATAGTGATGTATTTAAGATTTTTTTTTTCTTTTATAATAAAATCAGGGTTGATAAAAATCGTGATTTTTTTAAATTAAAATTAGATTTTTTAAATTAATATTATTTGGACATTTATTTATGTACGTGCATGTATTAATTTATTTTTCTGTATAAATTTACGCATTTCTTTTAATTTCATTATATTTCCTACATAAGAATTCAAGATATTTTAAATAAAAATTAAAAATTGTAGCAAAAATCTTTGAGATTCATTTAAAACCTAAAATTTTATTATTCAGCTATTAAATTTAAATTGTTATAAATATATATATGTACATTCTGTGTATAAATTTCTAGTTAATTTAAAAGTTATTCTTTTTTCATTAATGAATCACTCTAATAATATGTATAACATATAAACACATAATAAATGCAATAAAGAATGCTAAACATATATCTGCATTCCAATTGATTCAGATTTCTTAATGTTATCTTTATCATATGGACTGCAATTTTCTTTGTGTTTTTACATTCTTGCCACAATCCCCATTATTTTATCACAAAACTATTTGCTTAATGCTATTTCACCTTTTCTAAATATATATATATATATTTAGTAAAATAAAGGCACTTGGATCATTCTTCCTGCCAACCATTTTTATTAGGTGTCAACAAATCCAAAAGTTTTCTGTAATTTTACCTAGTATTAGTAAATGGAATTATTGTATCAACTTATGATTCTCACTATACTGATCTAATGATTGACAAAACAGTTGTCATGTGAAAAGTAATCACATAACTGAAAGTCTAAACCTATCAGTTGTCAGTGTTATGTAGCCTTCAGCCATTGACAATTTTAGCAATCAATCATGCTTACTTGACATCAGGAATGACTACTTAACTTAAAAATAACAGTGATCTATTTATGAAAATTTTGGGTCCTTTTACAATTTTTTAAATATTAAAACAGGAACCTTCAAACAAATATTTATCTTAAGAAAAAGCCTTTCATAAAATTCTTTGTCTTAAAAATAAACCTTTCCCTAAACTTCTCTGTTTTCAAATTGAAATTTTCACAAATTAAACATTTAAAAATAAAATTACTAACAAAAGCAGCTGAAGTCACAAAACACTTATTACTTATATTTTTTATGTATATAAATAAACGATTTTGCAAAAAACATACACAAAAACCTATATATAATGATAATTCAAGTTCATAAAAGTGTGAAATACATTTTTTTTAAAATTAAAAAAATTTATAAATCCTGGACAGACCCATGAATAAGGTACAAAAATATTTTTAATATTTTCAATTGCAGTAAGTAATGAGTTCTAAGTAAAGGAAGGAAAAAGGGATTAGTCGCAGCTATTTATGTATTTTCAGTTATAGAAGAAAGATGAAATTGGAATTCGATAATTCTATCTTAGACAAACAATAAAAAAAAATTATCATGCTATAATTAGTTCAATTATTGATTACATTATCTGATCAATACCTCACTCATATAGGATAAGTTAATTTGCAGGTCTAAGCAATTAAACATAAAAGAAAAACATGAACTGTGTGTAATCTACTTCAAAGGAAGTAACTCTCTATTGAAAACACTATTATATTAAATACTTTTATGTTAAATATATTTAACTATAGCTTAAGAATCTAACTTGCAAAAATAAAGTGACAATTTAAAAATGAGAGCATTTATTAGTATTATTTGGAAAGGCTCTATAGATTGATAATATTTTTAATACAGTTGCATTTACTTTCATAAAATATTATTTTAAATTTATAAAAGTTTTATATAACATATTAAACAGGCAAGTTTTAATTTGACATAAGTGATGACTTTTCTTATAACATAAATGATCTTATTTATCCTGTAAATATCAATAAAAAAATGGATTTAAATCAATGATTTTTTATAAACATTTGATTTAAATCACAATTTAAACCATGATTTAAATCAAGCAACCCTGAATGATACAAAAGAAAAATATGAATAAGACAATTAACTGCACTATAGGTTGTGAAAAGCATAGATTCATAAAATGAAGTCAATCATTATGGCTTAACCTGAATAAAGCATAAATTACTTTTGAGGCTGATATTTATCTTCTGGTGCACCCAATTCCCAAGGTTTAACACCTCCGCCCCAGTAAGGAATGTTTAATACCACCAAAGCTTCAAGATGAGGCAAATCTAAACGTTCTCCATCTAAATACACTTCGATTTTCTTGTGCAAGTTTTCACAACCTCGGTCAAATACATCTTTTACTCCATATACAAGATAAAGAAACTGAAAATCCCAAAAGATACATTATGAACTCCTATATAAATCCATGTGAAAATAAAACATATGCAATATATACACAAAAAAGTCATACTAAAAAATATTTTTATTTCAAAATTCTTAAACAAATACACTTAGTAGCAGCTTTATCTATTTACAAGCTAAGCACATTCTATATACAGCCATACTCTGGGAGAATATGACTCTATGCATGTATATGTATATGTAGTGGCTGTAAACAGGTTAAATTGTTTGTACAAGATAATTTGATGCAAATGATTACATAACAAAAAATAATTTATATATATATACAGGGTGAGTCATAAATATCGAAACAATAGGCTATCTCCTTAAATATTGCCCCTAGACCCATACTTCCAATTGCAAAAATTCATAAAAAAAGATGAATTTTTTGATAAGATAAGTTGCAACTCCATGGGGGTTCTGTTTTAAAAAATACGAAAATTAAATTTTTATACAGCCCCCAGAGGATAAAACTTCCAATTAGAAAAAATTTCTTTATCCCTTCCTGAATTGAACAAAAAAAATTTCATCTCAATATCTGCAAATCCCTGAAAGATATTAATATCCAAAAGTTTCCAAAATTCCTGACTTACACCACTTAAGCATGCCTCTGAGCGCAGCAAAATCAGTTCATTTGAAGTACAATTAAGGGATTGACCATAAATTTACGTATTGTTAAATGTCGATCCAAGACAACACTTAAACTTTTAGATATAAAATAAAAGCGTATAGGTTTTTGCTTTAAACTTCGATGAAATATGCTAGATGTCTGCAATATTTCGACCTTGCCGCCAACTTCGTAACTGGCACGTCTTATTAAACACTTATTAAAAGTGTTATCAAATTGAGTGATATTAATTAAACTCTCATTCAAAGTGTCTTAAAAACTTATTGGCGCAGGCAATAAGTTTAGTAAATATAGTAATAGCGAAAATGACTCTTCTATTAGCGGAATCAATGGAAACATATTTTAATAAATTACATAGAAATATTTTCAAAAAATCTACTTTATACTACAGTTAAACCGCTATAACGGACACTCCCGAATAGCAGACACCTCTGTTTAACGGACTATTTTCCAATCCCCATTCTCAAAACCTAAATTTGTGAATGTTTAACCTCTGAATAATGAACATTCCGAATAGTGGACACGATTTAAGGCGATAAAGGATGAAAAAGTATTTTTTAAGGAGAAAAAAATGAAAAAAAGTAAAAACGCCTCTAAATTTATCAGGGAATTTTGTGATAAATGAGCTGGGGAAAGTCCCCCCCCCCCCCCCCACATTCAGAGTTGAATTAAAGGGGTTGCCAAGGAGGGACATCTTCCAGAGCATTGAAATATCCCCTCGGAAAATTGAGATTTTATGCTCTTAACAGCCAAAAAGTGCAATCCCCCTCCCCGACCGGAACTCTATAATATAATGTCCAATAATGTCACTTTGAAAAACAAATTACATGCAATGGCAAGCAAAAGTTAACTTTTGTAGCAGGGTTTTTTCACAAGCATGTAATGAACAGTGGGTAAAGGTGTGTACAGTTTTATTTAGCCCCATTGCTTAAAAAACAATTTTAATTTCTGATTAATCACATAAAAGAGGTTTTAGGACATATAAAAGTCAATTAATGAAATGTTAAACGTTTCTTAGCACTTTTTGAATATCTTTTATTTTCCCAATAGCGGACACCTCCGAATAGCGGACAATTTCTGCGTTCCTGAGGTGTCCGTTATTTAGAGGTTTTACTGTATTCAGTTTCAAAATTTATGAAAGTTTTAAACCTATTTTTGCTTTTTTCTATCTTTACAAGAAGAAAGTATTGGATTCATGAAAATTTTGAATTCCGGTTTTCGATGGATTCACACGTTTTAGGGCTCAGAGATACCGAAAAACATGTTTTTATGAAATGTCTGCCTGTGAGTCACAGCACAATGAAAAAATTTGAAATCGACGTGATAAAAAAATAAAGTTTAAATCAACTGACGCATTTAAACAGTAATTAAAGAAGGTGAAAATGGCAAAACTTAAACAAAATCTCAAAATCGAAATTATACAGCATTTAAACGTTAGGACATCTTTGCCTATCTTAAAACTAAATGCACTTTACTGCATCAAATGTTTTTATTTCAGTATTTCTCATTTTTAAACTGACATACGTCAATAACAGTTGGTTACGGTAACTTTTCAGCTCAGAAAATTTATTTTTAAAAATATGATTTGTTTACAAAAATTACTTTTTTTTTAATATTGCTATTTTAAATACTTTTTTTAAAAAATAAATATTATTTAAAATGCTGAATTAAAATTGAAAATTAGACATTTTCGTTTAACCTTTACGGAGGGGCTGTGACAGAATCTGTCCGGTTTTACATGTATTCTCAGGTAGACACTGAGCGGGCCCTTGCGTAAAGGTTAATCAAAAGAAAAAAATTCAACGCAACAAATAATATTTTGAGTTATAACAATTTTAATTTACTCAATTTTTTTTTTGAAAAAAAAAAAATAAATATTAAGAAGTCTTATGATGTGATAATGCTTACAAATTATATGGTTAACCATCACAAAACATTCAAAATTCGAACTTTATAAATAAATAAATAAAATACATGTTTCCTGGACCCATTACAGCAACATTGTTTCTTCAATTACATGCATTTCAATTTGTGTCTGATCCCTTGAAATCTCACGATTTATTAAAATTGTCATAACTCTCTGAATTTTGAAGATATCAAGATGAAATTTTTTTTGTTCAGTTCAGGAATGAATAAGGAAAATTTTTCTAATTGGATGTTTTATCCTCTGGGGGCCGTATAAAAATTTAATTTTCGTATTTTTTAAAATAGACCCCCCATGGAGTTGCAAATTATCTTATCAAAAAATTCACCTTTTTTTTATGAAACTTTGCAATTGGAAGTATGGGTCTAAGGGCAATATTTAAGGAGATAGCCTATTGTTTCGATATTTATGACTCACCCTGTATATATATATATATATATATATATACATTACATTATACTGAAATGAGTTTTTAATCATTATGTTATTATGACATATTTCACATATTACATGCATTATTCAGATAGCACTATTGAAGAGTATAACACAGTAAAGTTTTTGATGCATTACTGTAAAGTATGTTATTGTATTTTCTGAACGCAACAGAAAACTACCTTTCATCTGAATAATGACAATAACTTCCAGATTTTTAAATTTCAAGCTGCTTGGGACTTGTCCTTAACAAATAAAAGTATAACTATTTTGTAAAATATTTCAAAATTAATAATTAAATTTTTTTTAATTTAAAATTTTTATATACTGCAAAACTGCCAGTACTTAGGAATAAACTTTTATTAAATTAATGATTTGGCATAATTTATCCTATATTTAATACCAAATATTTTAATCAATTTTGCAGATGGCTCAACATAACCTCCTCAATTCTATTGTTGCCTGCAGGAGATACTAAATAACACCCTTTAAATTAATTTAAATGCTTCTAGAATTGTTAAAATTACTTTTAGATTCTTTTTGTTAAATGTGTGCATATCATAAGAAACGATATATAGACTCTTACATCTTTGGAGATACAGTATGGTAACTTTAAACCAGTTTTTCTGGTCCCTCATAATATTTTATCTCAGGACTGAGGAGGTTATTATCAAACCTCAATAAACCAAGCAAATTGCAATCTTTTTTTTTTTTTTTTTTTTTTTTTGTTAATTATGGTTTTTAAGTGTCTATAAATACACAATACACAATTTGATCTTAATAATGAACTAAATAGTTTTATTAAAATAAGCAAAATCCAGACCAGTTTGCTTTCAGGGTTGGAAAAAAATCATGATTTTTAAAAAAAAATAAAAAAAATCGGATTTATTTGATTTAAATCAGATTTTTTTGATTTAAATCAGATTTATTTGATTTTTTTAGAATTCTATTTTTAATTATTGTGTTTTTATGTTTTTACAGTATACATGGAGCAGTTTTTTTTTTATAATAAATAACTAAAAAAGAATAAATGTTTATAATTTATAAAAATAATATAAGTAATAATTATATAGTTAAGAAAATACTACATTCTAGTTATTGATTGGTACTAAAAAATAAACAACTAGGCTTTAATCTAAAGCTATTCTATTATTTTGTAATTGAATTGTACACACTAAATAAGAAATAAACTGAAAAATGTTGTAAATAAATAGAAAATGGTAAAATTTAAAAAACAAATTAAATATTCATTTAATGCAAGCTATATATTAAAGGATAAAAATTACAATTAATTCAATATTTTTTAAGCAAATAGAAATAAATCAGGGATTTAATAGTTTGAACAAAAACACCAATTTAGAAGCTTTGTCCACTCCTAATTTATTACGAAGGCTTGAATGAACTAGTCTAAAAGAAGAAAATTGTCTTTCTATTCTAGCAGATGAAGCCACGACTGTTGTTATTTTGTAACTAAATTCAATTTCAATTTTGCTTATTCTCTCATTACATAAAAGAACTTCCACCAATCATAATTTGTCATAATATCTGAAACTCTTTTCTCAAGCAATGGTAATTTTTCGAATGGGTCATTTTTTGCTTGAAAATGTGCTACAGTGGTGAGCAGATTTGGACAATTTTCTTTAATGAATGCCAAACCTTCATTATTTTCCTCTACACTAAGTGAAATTTCATTTTGATTTAAAACAGAGCATTTAAAACATTATTAAAACCTTTCTCTTCTAATTCATTTCACATTTTAGCCATGTTGGCAGCATTATCAGAGACGAAACTACGAACTTTGCATTAAAATTTGTTTTCTTTTAAAGGAATCATTTTAGTCACAAGTTCAGTCAAATATTTACCTGTGTGTGAAGATCTTGATGTATCGATTGTGTCAACTAAGTAGACTTTACCTCTATTTACCACGCATTCACATACGATTGGTTCATTTTGTTTGTTTGACCATCCATCAAATGTCATACACATAATTTCGTCACTTAAAACATCTATGCATTTTTTGCTCGCATCATTGTATATTTTTTCCAATAAAGTTCCAGCAATAACTTTACGATTTGGTGGGGTATTTAGTAGTTATTTTGGTTTCAGAATGCTTTTTAAAAATTCGTTAGCTTTGATTGAAATTTGACAGTGTAATATGGCATGTTTTAAAACTTGTTCCTTGCACATAGTATCCTATTTTAAGGTGAATTTGTTTAATGAACATTAATGAATTTGTTTAATTATTAACTAGTGAAACAAAAAAGATTCAAATCAGTTAGTTTTGCGAAGATTGGCAAACGAAATCTGATTTATAAAGTGTTTCTGTGATTCGCCTCATCATCTAAAGTTTATTACAAAAGAACAAAGAATTAAAGGATTGGGGGGGGGGGGGGCACCTGGACTTAACCTGCATATGCCACATTCTTTCCGATAGCAATCCTGGAAATACCAGAAAAACACCTGCTACTTATTTACATCTATTTCTTATTTCTCTACAGACTAATTTTCAACATTAAAAAAAAAAATTGATTTAAATCAAATGATTTTTTTTAAAAAAATCAGCTGATTTAAATCTTGATTTAAATCAATTGATTTAAATCGTGCCAACCCTGCTTTATATAACATGTGGTATTCAAATGCATATAAAGAATTTGAATTAACACAAACGGTACTACTTGGTTATCCCGTCGACCAGAAATTTATCGCCAAACTATAAGATTAAATGTCAATAATGGATGTTTGTGAATGTCACATCCAATAACATTAAATGCGATAAACGTGTTTAAAACCTCATTAAATGATTTTTATTTTGCCTTTTTATTTATATTTTTATTAATATTCTACTAATTATTTGTTTTTACATTATTTAAAATGAAAATTATGTCAATATGTGTAATTTGGCTATTAGTTTGGCGATTTGTACAATTTGGCGAAATTGGTCGATGGGATAACCAAGTAGTACCACACAAACTTTAATGACAATATTTTCAGTAACACAACAATTAAGAAAGAACTGCAATTAAACCCTTGACTGCTGAGCAAAAGAGCAACATTGTTATGTTTTCGTTGTAATTAATTTAAAATGCTAAAAAAAGATTCTTTTTCCAACATGATGTATACATTATATATATATATATACTAGCAAAAGCCATGCTTTGTTTGGATTCGCAGAGCATTATTTTATAAAACAGATATTTGAAAGTAAAAATATTTTTTAATATTTTTTTTGGATCTTTATTAAACAAAAACGTTTTTTTATGTTTTGGCGCATTTTAATTTTTTATTTATGATGTAAGACTATAATAAAATATTTTTGAAGCAAATTTTTACAAAATATTTTTAAATTTTCAACTAAAAGCTCTTTTAAAGATGTTTTTACAATTTCCAGTAACCACTGGTGTTTTTTAAAGTTGTTTGAAATATGCATGTTTCCAATCTTTGTAATTAACATCAAATAATCTTTGATAGCTATTTTAGAATAATATATTTGAAGAGAGCTTGAAGAAAGTTACTTCGTCAAAATCCTACTTTCTGGAAAAACATTTGAAATCTGCTCTCGTTGATACTATGAATTTTTAACTGTAAAACTTTTTTTTCTAATTTCTTCGTTTTTATACATGTTAGCGTATCAGAATTTTTGATATTGTAGAATTTTTCGTAAGGAAAATTTCTATTGAATGCTTAATTTTGAAAGATTTTCACTCTCGACAACGTTACATACGTTTTTAAGCCAACTTGTGTCTACCAGTGTCCCAAAAATGACTGATGGATTTTAAAATTCAATTACTTGCAAACGGTGACAGCTATTTAAAAAATTTTTGCAGGAGGGTTATGTATAATGTCAGGAGTTTTTTTAACGTAATTTTTTATTTTAGTTCGCATCTCAAACAATAGGTGGTGTTGACGGCGATTGAAGGCCAGGTGATCAGTGCTGAGTGAAGCGTCGACCTGGCCTTCAATCGCCGTCAGCGCCACCTATTTTTTGAGATGCAAACTAAAATAAAAAATTACGGTAAAAAACTCCTGACATCATACATAACTCTCCTGCAAAAAATTTTAAATAGCTGTCACCGTTTGCATGTTATTGAATTTTAAAATCCATCAGTCATTTTTGGGACACCCGGTATATATCCTCAATATCTACAACTGCTTCATCTTATGTTAAACCTTGGGATTTATGAATTGTAACAGCAAAAGCTAACTGCAGAAGAAATTCTTTCCTTGAGCAATTTATGCTTCCATTTTTCCAGAATTTAATTATTGGGGGAATTGGTACACACCAATTCTTATAAGTTAAATTATTGTAGTATTCAAATTTATCCATGATTATCCACAATATCTGGTCTGGTGGCTTGTGATTTTCTTTATTACGTGCAACAAAGTCTAAAGTCCCGTTCACTAAACCTTTTTCGGTCCACAAATAAGAACGTAACATTACTTTAGATCCAAATGATAAAGTAAGAAATGGTTAAAGTCAATTTGTCGTTTCTGAATCGGCCAACTTTGCTTTAGTACATTTATAAAGAGCTTGAATCGAGGCAACAACTTCACGCTTCAATTCTTTTAATTTTTCATTTATATAACAAATTTAACAATTAATTTTATTTGTTTACATTTCTTTTGTTGCCACTTTACAAAAAAAAAAAAATAAAAAAAAATATATATATATAAAAAATAAAATAAAATCCATAATACAATTTTTTTAAATGTTTAAGTGTCATCTGTGCAAACGATTTTGCTGAATAATGAAAACATATTTTATTTATTAAATTAATCATGATTCTATCTATAATTATTTACTCCATGATTTATATTTTTTTCTGAAAATATACACGTTTCATTTTTTATTTATTTGCTAAAATGTGTCCGTATTGGAAATGCATGTAAAATAAATTAATTAAAATAATACATTTTTTAACGTTTTACTGTAAAAAAATTATATTGTGCAAATCTACAGATCATAATTTATTTTTGTATTTAATTTGAAGTTAAAATATTGAATAGTTTTTTTGGAAAAGTGTACAACAAACTGTAATTTGAGTGACCTAGTAGAGGATTCGCTTCGCTCATCCTAATAAAATATAGTCATTTACATCTTCAGAGTATTAATCACAGCTTAACTGTTTAAAAAATGGATTATATCTGCAGAATTACATTTTAAATAATGTTTCTGTGTCAGTGAAACCTGAAGCTGAGTGAACAGATATATCAGTTCGCAGCAGTGAGAAGGTTAATATGCAGAAGCATATTAAGCAGTAATCTAAAACTGCAGAATTAAATTTAAAATATTAAATTAGGTATATTACCAGAATATGTTACTTAAACAAGCTTTTATAGCCGAGAAAACATGAGTTTTTAAAAATAGAATGGTATGCAGTGGATTCTTGTAAATGTGTCTCTGCTTAAGGCAAGACATATATTATTGAGAACTCCTTAATTTCTCTTTTTGTTTTCTTCATGTTCTATTTTTGATTAGTGTTAAGAATATAGTTTAACATGTACTACTCATTATGTTATATGAACAAAATTCCACAAACTAATTGAACAGAATCCAAAGTTGTTTTGAATATTTTTTTTTTTTTCTCAAAGAAACTTAAGTGTAACATTAGTTATTGAAAAACCAAAGAATTGTTAGTGACAGTAATGACAAAGAAGAAAAAAAAAAAATTCCATCATCAAAGATGTCAGAGAATAAAAAATGGCTAACAGCCTTTCACTGATAGTATCAATCAAAATGTGATGTGATAGGTCAGATTTTCGAGTGTATTACAAAATTGTAAAATGATATAATAAAGAGGTAGTTTAACTATCGCAAATAAAACTGAAAGATTAATTAAAGTTAAATTATGTAAATGTGGCAACTTTTTGGTATATTTTGTTTGCTCTGAGCAATTTATTTCTTTGTATTTATAAATTCCTATTTATTTCTTATTTTTACTAAAATATTTAATTTAAAAAAAAGTAAAGTTGATTATTTTAGCATAATGTCAATGGCCTGTTTGAATTCTGTTAAACACCAAATTAAATTTATACACTGCAAGAGATTAATTTTCACTATTCAATATATTTACATAGTTTACTGAAGGTGAAAAATTGTTTCCCTTAGAAGTCTATAAAAACAAAAGTTCACTGTATCTATACATACAATTAAAAAAAAAAAAAATAAATAAATAAATAAATTAAAAAAAAATGCAAATACAGTAAAACCCCGATAATTCGGATTAACTGGGACCGGACCCAATCCGGATTATCAAAAATCTGGATTATCCGGAGAATTAGAAAAAAAAATGAAATAAAATATAACATACTAACAGAAAATCACCTTTATGTTAAACTTATTGAATATCTGCAGACAGTAATAATGTTTACTTTGCTTAATTATTCCGAAAACATCTCAGAAAAAGTATTTTTATTTAGAAAACGACGATGAAACAAGTTAATGTTATGGAAATTAGCCAATCGCTTCTCAAACTTAAAAAAAAAAAAAAGACCAAACTGATCCGAATTATCCGGAGATCCGGATTATCGGGGTCCGAATTAGCAGGGTTCTACTGTAACATTTAAATACATTGATTAAATGTATTATTTCCAATTTGAAAATGTAATATAAAGTACCAATTGCAGAAAAAAAGTGAAAAATAAAACAGAAATACCAGATAAAGTAAATAATAAAGAATTTAGGATAATATGTAATGAAAAAAAAAGTTCTAAAATAGATAAGTAAATAAAAAATAATAACATACATAAAGGAGTTACAAGGTGAGTAATATTCAGGGCCCTAGCTAAGGGGGTGCTATGAGCGGCTCAGCCCCACCTAAAATATTTTGAGCCTCCCCTGGAAAAAATTCCAAGGTCACGAAATGAATTTTTGTTCCAAAAATTAAAATGAAATTCTGTTCAAAAATCTAATGTAGTTTTGAGGCCCTTTCACACTTTTGGAGAAATACAAAATTGTATCTAAAATAAGTGTTACAACACTTGCTCATCCTTTCTGCACATAGGTAGCAAACATGATGTTTAATTTTGCACCAGTTATATACTCAAAATTTTGATCATCATTTACTCTTCTTAGCATAAAATGAAGTTATTGTGTATAATAGTTTAATAAGAAACATGGTACCTACAATGTGAATAAGCACTAATTTATCTTTCTGTATCAGAGGGAGAGAGAAAAAAAAAATTATGAGCCCCCCTCCCCTCATACTGTTCATTTCAGCTATGGCCCTGGAATATTATAAAAATATAAAAAACAAATAGATTTGTAATGTTTCCTGTATCATACCCTGTTAATTAGTCTGCTTCCAAATAAGTAAAACTTGGAATTTCTTGCTCTATGGAAATTAAGAGTTACTAATGCATCAACTCCAACAGATGCATAATTGTTCATGAAATATTCCTAAATAGCAATGAAAAACAATAGATATAAAATTCTAAATAACATAAAATACAAGTACACGAGCACATATTTGCACATTTATCATGGAATTAACAAAACTATTTTATATAGTATTTTTGTGCTATAAATGTTTACCGTAATTTCCGGCATATAATCCACAGATCAAACAATTCTTTTTGGACCCAGAAATCTTATTTAGTGATTGAAGACAAATATTTATGGAGATCTAAAAAGTTACATTTCTTTTTACGAAATTTCTGGGTCAAAAAACAATTGTTTGAACAATGGATTATAAGCCGGAAATTACAATGACCCTTATTCTTAATTAAACTTCTATGCTGTTCATGCAGTTTATTGAAAATAAAGTCTTGCAGAGATAGTACTTCGTATTTGAAGTTTGGGAATATAATATACGTTAATATGTTGAGTTACTATTTTAACATTTTTCTCTATTTTTTTTTTATTTTTTTTTTAAATTAATGTTTGTTATATGCAACATTCGGTATTCTCTGAACCATGATTTAATGTTTTTAAAATTCTTCTTTGATAATAATAAAGGAATTTCTGTTTATAGCAGTCATTTAAGGTTGTATTTTAATTCAAATTGCTTATTTTCAGATTTATTTTTGCTCTCAAATACACCAAACTGGCAAATTGTCTTATTTAGAAGGTACACAAGGTGCCGTGATTGTAGATTCGTGGATAAATGCAGAAAATATTGCAAAAAAAAAAAAAAAAGCAATCAAAAACAGCATTTTGAACCGATTTTTCCGAAGCAGGTGATCTGTGAACGAAAAAAAGTGTCATACTGAGAAGGTAATTGTTTATAAATCAAATTCTAATGAATTGAGTGTAAAATGACATCTCATGGCACCTTATATGTCTCTTCAAAAATCTCCTCAGCAAGTTTCATGTTTCTACTTTTAAAAATGTGTCTAAAATTGTATCAGAAAATTTCGAACTGTTGAAGGTGAAAAAGCATTTTTTTGAACACACCCTTAAATGTAGCCAAACTTCAAATTCTGCCGCATGATCAGAATTTAACAATATGTTGGAAATAAATTAACACACACTCTTTTCAAATCAGTATTAACCATTTTGTTTACATTTGACAAAGAGCATTTTAATAATTTTGCAATAGTCACATTTTCTTTTAAAGTGAAAGATCTCATCTTTGCAACACTCAATGAATTCTATTTTTGCCTTAGATTATGAATAATTTGAACAATATTCCCACTTGAGGCCAGACTGATATTCTTTTATCCTTCTTATATTGACAATATTGTGTAACTATCATGACTTTAGATACAAAAAAAATTGAATGGTTTTCACATTAAAAAAATAAAAATAATAAGTATATAATTTCTTTGCCGAAAGAGCATAGACATAGCCTTTTGCCCATTGCTTCTTTAAAAATATAATATTAAGATTAAACAAAGTTTTCAGGCAATAGAGGATAACTTATATTTAAAAAAACTTAATTCTTCTGATTTTTTTTTTTTTTTTTTTTGTTAAACAGGCAATTTACTTTTATTATTATTTTTTCAATGACAGAATAAAATGTACAAACAGCATCTGTAAAATATTAAAATGCTATTAACTGAAAAGTATGAACTCCATGCATTTTTTGAAAAGTAAGAGAAAATTGTAATTACATGCATAAGTAGAAAGAAATTTTTTTTTTACAGATTTTATGAAAAGAAATAAATTATTCACATTTTGGATTATCTTTCAGGTTATACAACATGAGAGCATGTGCCTGGTAAAAAGAAGGGAGAAAAAAAATAAAAACAAAGACTGATCTTATTTTCAGCTAATTCTTACTTGAAACAAGTTTTCATAATGCTTCAATCTTTAATAATTCAGTTGAAACTTAATTAAGGCACATTAACTTATCATTCAGAGATTAAAACAGCCAAGCTGCAAAAAGGAAGAAAATTTGGTTTGTTTCTCCTATGTTAGGAATTTCAAGGAGGAGCAAAAATTTCAGGAAAGAAAATTTAGTAATTAATTATTGATTTATTGTTACCACAAAGTAACAAATAAGGTAGATTTTTTTTAAAAATGAGAATTTAAAAGAACTTTGTGCTCTGAGCAGGGTCGGTAAAGAAAGGAAGCAGAAACTTTACAAGAAAATAATTTAGATTATTTATTTATTTTTTGCCAAACAAAGTAACAATCACCAATCAAAGACTTTTAAAACAATATTTTAAAGACTCAAGATTTTGTGCACTTGGGAATAGAGACAAAAAGGAAAATATATGTTTTAGGAGGAGGAGGAGTAAATTAGATTACTATTATTACAAAAGGTGGAAGTTAGATAATTTTTTCTATAAAACAGAAATTTGCTGAAAGATAGAAGATTCTCATTCTTGATTTTTAAAAAGCAATATAAATTTCCATTTATTCATTTTATGCAGGAAATCTGTAATCTATTAAAACCATTCACAATGATAATATTTACAATTGTAAAAATTATTTTATTGCACACATTTCTAAATTGTCAATATTTTTAATTTTCCCCCTTAGGGCTGAGTGCAATAAAAAAAAGTTAGCTAGCATCTAAGGTTTAAAATGTTATCAAATTAATTTATTATCTATGAAGTGTGTCAAATAGTTTTTTAATTCAGTTATGAACATAACTTGCATTATGTTTATATAAAATCATTTACTTTAAGGAGAGAAAATCATTTACTTTAAGGTCATTACATTAAATGCAAAATCTAATACAGGATAAATGTGATATAGAGACATATAGCTGTTTTTGGTCTTCAAACCTATGATCTTAGTTCCGTATTTTGTTATCTGGCTACCACAGATCTTTCTAAAAATAAAGAATTATACTTACTTTAGAAGGATGAGGCAATGGCAAACGTCTTGTTGGTGTAATTTTAATTTTCCACCTATTAATAAAAGAATAAATAAATAAATAAGAAAACTAAAATTTAAAATACAAATAAATATAGTTGAGTTCATTTGATGAAAGCATAGACAAAATAAGACAATCATTAAAATGATTCCTTATTTTAACTAAATTAAGGTTTTCACCGTTTTTAAGTGTACTAAAGAATCGGCACAATGCAGTATGAGAAAAACATCTATTCATTTTAATGTGATCGATGTTGTTCTTTGATGACATCATTAGCATTTTATTGAAATTGATATTATAAAAGTATGGATAGATAAAAAAAAAAATGTAAAAGATATTTTAAAATAAGACAATGGTGACAAGAGAAAAAGTTAAAATTTGCACAAATCACTTGCAACTTTTTATGAAATTAAAGTTTTCCTTAGATAAATAATCTAACCTAATTTTATCATATGCAACATAATCATGAAAATGTACTTTCTGGTTGCTTTTCACATTTTATGTGGAGGTGTGAAATTTCCAATGAATATGTAAATGAAACAATAAAAAATCATTGTTTTTTCAATAAATGTTAATGTGAAAA
This sequence comes from Maratus speculifer, assembly GCA_964019185.1. Lineage (NCBI taxonomy): Eukaryota > Metazoa > Arthropoda > Arachnida > Araneae > Salticidae > Maratus > Maratus speculifer. The sequence continues at coordinate 158,285,427 of OZ025302.1, read as the reverse complement.
ATATGATTTATACTACTGTCAGAAGAAAATGTACAGTTTAAAGAAAATGAAACTTACAAGAACAAGACTGTATCTTTCATGTTAAATATTGTTGCGATTATTACACAGTAGAACCTGGACATTACCAATTCAGTTAAACTGAAATGCTGAATAAATCAAATATTTTAAAATTACAAACAAGCAGAATCTTGATGTAAAGAAATTGTTATAATGAAGCTTATGTATAATTTTCATGTTTGCTCTATCTTTGTTATAAGCAGTTTCCATTATAATTGGGAAAATATTACAGTATTAATCAAATATACCAATTAATAAAGTTGAAAATTTTGAGTTTTTAGCACTGTTAAGCATTTTAGAAACCTATTTAAACAGATCAAGTGTTCACTGTTAGAAAATTGTGCATGTAATTGTTTCTGTGCTAATAATGACAACAGTAACTGTTCGTTTCTCATTTGGGCTTAGCTAATAAGGAAATCCCAAGAATTTTGCATATTACTTGTCAATTTATAGTTTGTCTTTATAATATATAAGAAAATATATTAATGATGAAATTGATGCACATAAAATAAAATAAAAACATGTTCAAAACTAAATAAAAAAATATTTAAAGAATTTATATTAATAAATTCTGTTAAAATAGTAGTTTGTAGGGATAGGTCATTAAGATAAACTAAGCCACTTTCATAAACTGCTTAAAAAAATTAAAATATTTTTATACAAATTAAATTTAAAATCACACTATGAAATAGTTCATCATTACATAACTTTAAAAAATCATATCAAAAGCCACTTGAAAAATAAATGTACATGTATTATATGTATATTTTTTTAGATGAAGGATATAAATGTTTTAGCTGCTGGTATTACCATTTAGAAAAGAACAAATTTGGCAAAAGAGGGGGAAGAGAAGAGAATGAATATGTATCAATCAGGATTAGAAGTTTTGAACTATTTAGCCTCTGATACAAAGAAATGGTAGGGAATCACGCTATTGATGTAATAAGCATAGCTGCTTATTTAAAAGAACCAGCACAGAATTTCTCTTTAAAGGAGCCCAGATACTATAAAATTTTTGGGAGACTAAATTACTTTCAAAGGTAAAACAAAATCTTTTGAGTGTCATTCTAAGTCCATACATTCTTAAGCAAAACTTTTTTTTTTTTGTTGATAGCTTTTTATAAAACAGCTTCAAGAAAGGTCTTTCAATTTCATTGGGAATTTCTGTAATTACAAGACTTGAAACATTGCACCCACCACACTCTCTTTATGATCTGTGAAAAACATTTTTATCTATTTTATTTCAAAAACCCTGTAAGCTTATAATTAGAATCTTTATTCAGATGCTGTTATTTTTTGAAACATTTCTAATAAATGCTTCACAAATAAATAAAAATATATTGTATACACATATAACATCCTACTCAGTGTTGTAGTGTAAAAAAATCAGAAGGTATACGCTAGAGTCAGGACATTTGATGGATACAGTATACACTAATGCTTTATTTGAAAAAACAGAGGGTATACTGAGCTTCTCGAAAAAATCCAGAGGGTATATGGTATATATCTCCGTATACCCCTGATCCTACTTCAACAAAGTGTGCCTTGCAATAAAAATTGCAGATGTTAACCAATAAATTAGCAATAAGGGAAGGTGAGGAAAGGGGGATTCGATTTTGCTGTTTCTTTAAATATATTTCAGACTCCTTTCTTATTTCCCCACCAATCACTTGTCACAAGTAGTTTACAAAATAATTTGGCTTTTTTCTTCCCATATTTAATTTGATATTGATAAGTTGATATACCACAACTATTCTCAAATCTTTGTTGTTTTTAAGTATCAAATATTTTAAAAATGTTAGATCCTGAGAATATGAATATCATAAAAAATGCTATTAATTTTTGTTTATGATTTTTTTAAATATTAGTTTTAATATGTATTTAATATTATTAATTTTAATTAAAATTTAAACTTTTTAAATCCACAGCAATGTATGGTCGATTAAATATTTTACTTTTTTAATCTTTTAAATATAAACTAAGCAACCAGAAACAAGCACTGACTTAAATATAAAATAATAAATAGTTAACACAGTAGTATTATACATGACTCAATAAAAATCACAAAAAACCATTTAAGTTCATGCTTTACCAACCTATCTAACTGCATTATATCAGCAGAAGAAATTCTGTCTAACAACCTTTTCACATCAACCTCTCCAGAATAACAATATCCCCAATCAAGAACACGGGATAAATCATTGCCAGTCCCTAAAGGCAGTATGCAGACCTGAGGTGGTGGCTAAACAAAAACAAACAAAAAATTACTAGTTAACAACCAAAGAAAAAATTACTCATTAAAAATACAAAAATTATATATAAAAAAATCAGTTTTGGATAAATAAAGAAAAAATTCCAATGCTTAAGCTATCTGAACACCTTTAAAACACAATTTTCAACCCAAAATATTGATTTTTTATCTATGCAATAATATCAAAATTGACCCTTTTATCTGTCAAATTCTACTTAAATTGTGTCTGTATTTTACTTATAACCAAAGATACGCCTGTTTAAAGCTACAGCTATTACAGCTTTTGATTTGTGATTAAAAGTTATTTTTAACTTTTTTCAAAATGAGATTTTTCAGATTTTTACAACAGACAAAACATTTCAAAACAAAAAATTATGCATGAAATGCCGCGAAATTTTCTGTATTTCTTTTACAAATGTTTTCTGAGGGAATAGGCTACATTCATGATAATATATTAAAAAGTTTTATATTTACACTGTTATAAATGACTAACTTGAGACAAATTTTTTATTCCATTAATACTTTAACAGTCATATCAGCTGAAGTAGAGATGCGATTATAATGTGTGTAGTCTAAGGCTAGAGAAAGTTATTCTGTTTATTATGCAATTTACAAAACATCAATGCATTGTTTTATTTTTGAGTTACCACATTTTACAGAAGCGTCAATTTTTGACATAATATTGACTATTTTTCACTTTAAAAAAATTATTCCTGAGTAATTGTTGAAATTTTTACATTTTTTCATAGTCTTAAGGTAAATATTATTATAAAAAATAGATAACAAGAAAAAAACATAATAAAAAAACAGCTTTCAAAGGTATGCAGACACTTTAAATAGACATTAACATAAATAATTTATTTTTATGGCATTTATGCAAAGTTCAACAATGCATTTGGAATTTTACTAGCAAATTAATTTTTTAGTTATAAAATGAAAAATGGGTACTGCCACAAAAAAAAACCTACCCTACAAATATCTATAATTTTATATGTTATATGTTCTTTAGAAATTTTTAAAATGATACCTTAAAAAAAGAAAAGAAATTGTATCTTTCTTAGAATCATGCAGCTCCCAAATATTAATGATTTTTCAGGTAACACAACAACATTAAATTCAAAAGAGTAAAAAATTATGCTTTATTATATTGTACATTCATTCATTACTCAAAAAATATGAATTTTGAGTTATCAGTGCTGAAGACTTTAGCACACAACTATCAAGCTATTAGCACACAACTATTTCCATTCTCCAAGTTACATTATGTGTCACTAAATGCAGTGCAAACAAAATCTCGCTGAGTTCCACAAAAGTGACATATTCTCAGGTAGGCCCTTTATGATTTTTCTTGATAAAATGAGAAATACAGTAGACTCCCTCAAATCCGCAAAGTTTGGGACCAGGGGTTGTGCGGATTTTAGGATTTTGTGGATTTCTGGTCATTGATTGGTTTACATTTTTGAAACATTAATTTCATTTGTAGTTAAGCCTTATAATGAATGCATATAATAAATTCAAACATTAAAATAATTAAATAAATAAATAGTTAAAAAGCAAGCAATTATTACAAAAAAAGTTAAGTAAAATAAAATTATAGAAAAATATTAAAATAAAGTAGATAGTTAAGATACAATACTAAATATAAATAATGAGGAAAAATCAATCTTTTTTTATAAAGAAAAATATTTACATTTGTTAATAAACAAAAAAAGCTTGATTAATTTTAAAATATTCATTTTATACAACAAAAATTATCCTGCCCCTCGAATTGCAAACATTAAGAAATGGTCATTGAAAGTTATATTACACTGGGACTATGATACGATAATGATTATTTCGATTAAATATTGATCATCCTAATTAGTAAACCGGATGTAGATCCCAAATTTGTTTTAAAACTAGCTGGAATAAGAAAATAGTAATAGAACTATAAAATAATAATTTTATATAGCAAAAATTATCCTGCCACATGAATTACAAACATTACCAAATGGTCATTGAAAATTACATTATGCTGGGACTACAATACGATAATGATTATTTCGATTAAATATTGATCATCCTAATTAAGTAAACCAGATGTAGATCCCAAATTCGTTTCGTAACTAGCTGGAATAAGAAAATAGTAACAGAACAATAAAATAAAAAGTTTATATAGCAAAAATTATCCTGCCATACGAATTACAAACACTACCAAATGACCATTGAAAGTTATATTATGCTGCAACTACAATACGATAATGATTATTTCGATTAAATATTGATCATCCTAATTAGTAAACCGGATGTAGATCCCAAATTCGTTTTAAAACTAGCTGGAATAAGAAAATAGTAATAGAACTATAAAATAATAATTTTATATAGCAAAAATTATCCTGCCACATGAATTACAAACATTACCAAATGGTCATTGAAAATTACATTATGCTGGGACTACAATACGATAATGATTATTTCGATTAAATATTGATCATCCTAATTAAGTAAACCAGATGTAGATCCCAAATTCGTTTCGTAACTAGCTGGAATAAGAAAATAGTAACAGAACAATAAAATAAAAAGTTTATATAGCAAAAATTATCCTGCCATACAAATTACAAACACTACCAAATGACCATTGAAAGTTATATTATGCTGCAACTACAATACGATAATGATTATTTCGATTAAATATTGATCATCCTAATTAGTAAACCGGATGTAGATCCCAAATTCGTTTTAAAACTAGCTGGAATAAGAAAATAGTAATAGAACTATAAAATAATAATTTTATATAGCAAAAATTATCCTGCCACATGAATTACAAACATTACCAAATGGTCATTGAAAATTACATTATGCTGGGACTACAATACGATAATGATTATTTCGATTAAATATTGATCATCCTAATTAAGTAAACCAGATGTAGATCCCAAATTCGTTTCGTAACTAGCTGGAATAAGAAAATAGTAACAGAACAATAAAATAAAAAGTTTATATAGCAAAAATTATCCTGCCATACGAATTACAAACACTACCAAATGACCATTGAAAGTTATATTATGCTGCAACTACAATACGATAATGATTATTTCGATTAAATATTGATCATCCTAATTAGTAAACCGGATGTAGATCCCAAATTCGTTTTAAAACTAGCTGGAATAAGAAAATAGTAATAGAACTATAAAATAATAATTTTATATAGCAAAAATTATCCTGCCACATGAATTACAAACATTACCAAATGGTCATTGAAAATTACATTATGCTGGGACTACAATACGATAATGATTATTTCGATTAAATATTGATCATCCTAATTAAGTAAACCAGATGTAGATCCCAAATTCGTTTCGTAACTAGCTGGAATAAGAAAATAGTAACAGAACAATAAAATAAAAAGTTTATATAGCAAAAATTATCCTGCCATACGAATTACAAACACTACCAAATGACCATTGAAAGTTATATTATGCTGCAACTACAATACGATAATGATTATTTCGATTAAATATTGATCATCCTAATTAGTAAACCGGATGTAGATCCCAAATTCGTTTTAAAACTAGCTGGAATAAGAAAATAGTAATAGAACTATAAAATAATAATTTTATATAGCAAAAATTATCCTGCCACATGAATTACAAACATTACCAAATGGTCATTGAAAATTACATTATGCTGGGACTACAATACGATAATGATTATTTCGATTAAATATTGATCATCCTAATTAAGTAAACCAGATGTAGATCCCAAATTCGTTTCGTAACTAGCTGGAATAAGAAAATAGTAACAGAACAATAAAATAAAAAGTTTATATAGCAAAAATTATCCTGCCATATGAATTACAAACACTACCAAATGACCATTGAAAGTTATATTATGCTGCAACTACAATACGATAATGATTATTTCGATTAAATATTGATCATCCTAATTAGTAAACCGGATGTAGATCCCAAATTCGTTTTAAAACTAGCTGGAATAAGAAAATAGTAATAGAACTATAAAATAATAATTTTATATAGCAAAAATTATCCTGCCACATGAATTACAAACATTACCAAATGGTCATTGAAAATTACATTATGCTGGGACTACAATACGATAATGATTATTTCGATTAAATATTGATCATCCTAATTAAGTAAACCAGATGTAGATCCCAAATTCGTTTCGTAACTAGCTGGAATAAGAAAATAGTAACAGAACAATAAAATAAAAAGTTTATATAGCAAAAATTATCCTGCCATACGAATTACAAACACTACCAAATGACCATTGAAAGTTATATTATGCTGCAACTACAATACGATAATGATTATTTCGATTAAATATTGATCATCCTAATTAGTAAACCGGATGTAGATCCCAAATTCGTTTTAAAACTAGCTGGAATAAGAAAATAGTAATAGAACTATAAAATAATAATTTTATATAGCAAAAATTATCCTGCCACATGAATTACAAACATTACCAAATGGTCATTGAAAATTACATTATGCTGGGACTACAATACGATAATGATTATTTCGATTAAATATTGATCATCCTAATTAAGTAAACCAGATGTAGATCCCAAATTCGTTTCGTAACTAGCTGGAATAAGAAAATAGTAACAGAACAATAAAATAAAAAGTTTATATAGCAAAAATTATCCTGCCATATGAATTACAAACACTACCAAATGACCATTGAAAGTTATATTATGCTGCAACTACAATACGATAATGATTATTTCGATTAAATATTGATCATCCTAATTAGTAAACCGGATGTAGATCCCAAATTCGTTTTAAAACTAGCTGGAATAAGAAAATAGTAATAGAACTATAAAATAATAATTTTATATAGCAAAAATTATCCTGCCACATGAATTACAAACATTACCAAATGGTCATTGAAAATTACATTATGCTGGGACTACAATACGATAATGATTATTTCGATTAAATATTGATCATCCTAATTAAGTAAACCAGATGTAGATCCCAAATTCGTTTCGTAACTAGCTGGAATAAGAAAATAGTAACAGAACAATAAAATAAAAAGTTTATATAGCAAAAATTATCCTGCCATACGAATTACAAACACTACCAAATGACCATTGAAAGTTATATTATGCTGCAACTACAATACGATAATGATTATTTCGATTAAATATTGATCATCCTAATTAGTAAACCGGATGTAGATCCCAAATTCGTTTTAAAACTAGCTGGAATAAGAAAATAGTAATAGAACTATAAAATAATAATTTTATATAGCAAAAATTATCCTGCCACATGAATTACAAACATTACCAAATGGTCATTGAAAATTACATTATGCTGGGACTACAATACGATAATGATTATTTCGATTAAATATTGATCATCCTAATTAAGTAAACCAGATGTAGATCCCAAATTCGTTTCGTAACTAGCTGGAATAAGAAAATAGTAACAGAACAATAAAATAAAAAGTTTATATAGCAAAAATTATCCTGCCATATGAATTACAAACACTACCAAATGACCATTGAAAGTTATATTATGCTGCAACTACAATACGATAATGATTATTTCGATTAAATATTGATCATCGTACATCTAAGAAACATATTATTTAACATTGCAGAATTTAAATTGGAAGGCATTAATAAAAAAGGAAGACATTGAAAATGATTTAAAAATAGATATTGTTATAGAATTATTTATATTGCGTTAGTCACTGACTTCAGAGCCATTTTTAATTTCATTGTTTACATCTGAAAAAATGCGTGGATTTCTGGCATTCACGAATTTTAGGGACGTGGATTTAAGGGAGTCTACTGTAGTTATATGCATCATTTTAAGTTAAGATAGTTTAGTTGAAATAAGAGTAGCAGAAAACTTGTTCTATTTAATGGTCTGTCAGTTTACACAGTTAAAGTAATAATATAAATTTTATAGTATAATTTGAATTGGATCACTACTCATGGATCATTATAATTACTTTTTTATGGATGTTTTATTTCAAGCAAAATATCTTGGCTTTTATTGAGATATTTTGCTTTTAATCCTTGAAAATATTATATCTTTTGAATTTAGTGATCTATCATGTTTAAAGGATTCTTTTTTCATCATATTTGAAGTTAAGTAATTTTTAATGAAACAACACCATTGATTTTCTTTTCATAATTTATACAGCATGCAAAAAAGACAAAATTTTGCAGGGATAAGTACAATATACAAACTTATTTTAAGCCAAAATTGACATAATTAAATACATTTACATAAAAATTAGTAATATTTATAACAAATAAAAAGTATTTTACAACAGCATAACATAGAATTATAAAAGAACAAGAACGAAGGCAAGCAACCAGATTAACTCGGATGTGCATAGGAGTAGTGAGGATTTTACAATAATGGTCTGCTTATGATGACACTTTACTCTGTTGCAACCCCCTAATGTTGCTGATGAAAACCATAGAACTATCCATGACTATCCCACTCCTTTTCCCACAAGGGTTCATGGGTATTAACAATGAATAAAAAAAATTGGTGCTAAACAACTTGCAGGAACAATCCAATGCAAAGATATGCTTGTTTTCCTTCTGTCTTAGTTCTTAGTTCTATGCAGTATAACATCTTTTATCCAGAAACATCTATAATCTAGACATTTTGGTTTGATTATTTGTTTTTATTTTCAATTAAAGATAATAGTAACCAATCAAAGGTAACAGTAATCAATCATATTTCTGCCTTTTAACTGGAAATAGTTTAGACAGAACACTTAAGAATTTTAAAAACATAACCCTTTCCCAGGAACAATGAACATTTTTTTAAGGGTGAAGCAAAAATATTTCCCGAGGAATATTTTAGAAGCCCAAGTAAATGTGATCATATTGGGATATTTATAAAGCGGCTACTAATGAAAGAAAATGTTGAATCAGTGTTGGTATCTTAAGAGATATTTTATAGGCTAAATAAGATAAAAATAAAGCAATGACTAATTTATATAGATCTGGATTTATCTATAACAGACTTGGCAAGCCTTTTCATGCAAGTTGCCAAAAATTCGCAAACAATTTCTATCAACAGTGTAATGTGCTAAAGTTATACAAGAATAATTTTGAAGAGTATGATGTTTATACGAAACCTTAGTCATAAAATCAGTTGCTTCTATTCATTAATAATTAAAAAATATTAAACATTAAAATGCAATTTTTCTGTATACTGGAATCAGCCATTAAATGAGTGAATTTTTAATTCCTAAATATTTTTCATTTATGAAATACGTACTTTAATATGGTGAAAATAAACATGAATTTTTATTTCATTAATTTTTAATTTATTATTAATGCAACACCTCCGCTGTAATTTTCCAAGTTAGATTAAACAATGTACTAATAATTTATTGATGAGATTTTGCTGTTGTACATTCGAAGGAAAATGCTCTGGTATATATCTGGTTCATATTTTGCTATTTTTACAAATATGCATAGCTAAACTGGATCCATTTATTATTTTACTATCGCAATTGTCAAATGAAATTTATTTGAAAATTAAAACTTTAAATTCATACAGAAAGTCAAAATACATATCGAAAACGGTCAGGAAAAGAAACTGCTATGATTAAAAAATAAATAAAGATTAAAAAAAATTAAAGATGTGTTAATCTATGCAAAAAAATAATTGCATTATTTGTGATCTATTCACATGGAACTAAATTTTATTTGTTATAAAAGAAATAAAAAATGAATTTTATTTGTATAACGGTAACTATGGATGCCAGAAAAATTAGCTCGTATTCCATAGGTTCGCCAACCCTGATCTATAAAAACATGAAGACCTTTGCATTATTTTATTTCTTTATTAACGCTTTTGTTAATAAAGAATTACATTTATAAATAATATTTTTTCATAATCAGAATTTTATAAAATGAGCACCTAAAAAGATAAAATAAGAAATATAGCATTTATGTTACAACACAAAGAAGTTGCATAAAAGTTTCTTAAAAAAATGTAACCATCCAAATGTCTGAGAGCTTTACAGCATTTTCATAAAAATGCTTAAAATAAATAAATAAATAAATGTTAATTTAAATTTTCTTTTTCTGTTCATTTCTAAAATACACTTCGTGCCTTTTTATTGACATACAAGAAATCTGTTAAAAGTTTTTTTTGTCTACAGCTAACTTAAGTTATTTTGGGGTAAGGAAAAACAACTTTGAGAGTTAAACAATTTCTTTAAATTTATCATTAGGGATCAAGTTAATAAAACTATCAAAAATGACACAGAGTTATTAAAATTTTACATACCTCAATATTTAATTTGTCGATTGCATTTAACACCCAACCAACAGTGCCATCACCTCCAGCAACAAGAATACGGCATGCGTGATCAGTGATTAACTTGCACCATAAGAGTCCTTTTTCAGGTTTAATATCATGCAAATCAATAACCTAAATAAAAGTATATATATATGCGTCAAAAATTATTATATTATATTTTACTTATATTTTATTTTTCACATTTTTATTTAAGTAGTATTGTTTATTTTTTTATGATTTGTTTAAATTTTATGAGAGTGGGTTCTACTCCTTTCAATTTTTACTGTCAAAGATGTAGTGGAAGGTACGCAGGGGTACATGCCATTAATATCTTCTGGATTTTTTGAAAGGAACACCCTATACCCTCTGTTTCTAAAGAAAGCTATAGTATACATACTCTTGGATATACCCAGTGTTGAATCCAAGGGGTAACCTGGGGGGGACATTCCCCCCCCCCCCCCCAGAGCAATAAAATGTCCCTCCTTCCCAGAAAATTTGAGATTTTGAGTTTTGAATAGTCAAAAAGTGCAATCTCCCCCCCCCCCCTGGAACTCTGTAATGTCTGTCTCCCCCAAGTCACAGAAGTCTCTCCCGGAGAAAAGTGACTGAATTCAACACTGGATATACCCTCTGCCTTGAGCATTTATCCTCTACTTAGAATGTATATTCTCTGTTATTTTTACGACTACAACCCTGCTTACTGTATCATAATTTGATAAACTCTCAATAATTTTCAGTACATCAAATTTTCTACATAAAATAGTCTAACTAAATTCTATCTTTACAGGAAATATTTTGTAGTCCTGATGAAAGAATACCCCCAACAAATCTATCTGCTAAAAACAGAAACCTGTCAAAAACAGATTTTTTTCAGGTCTTTAATAACTGCACTGTCACAGGTTTAATGTACTTTGTTGTTCTTTATTAATTGTTAAATTAATAGAATGCTAATATATTAAAACCTGCAAAGATTGAACTACTATAGACCAAAGAAAAAAAAAAAGTTATCTTTAAAGAGAGATTTTGTCTCTTAGCAGAAAAAATTGTATGGTACTTTTTTCACATTTGATCATAAAAGTAGTCTTTGATGAAAGAACTATCAACAAAACAGTGCTTTAACAAAATAATTTCATGATCGCAATGAAAGGAATGCCAAACAATTATACAGGCAATGGTCCCTAAAGCAGAATATGCTTAAGTGTGATGTACGTCGCAGAACAGTGAATGAGCTTTTCTGCAGAACATTTTAAGTAATCAGTTAAAAATTTCCCCCTTCAATCAAAGGAAAAATCAAGAAATTCACAGGAGTACTGAATTTTCCGCAAAAATTAACGCAGTTAGTTCCAAAAATTAAAAAAGTCAAACATATAATCCAAAAATATCTTGCGAATTTCGACATATGGTCACCGGAAAAAATTAATTTTATAATCATGTGAAGAAAATCGCCAATTTTGTCAAAAAATCACAAAAAAAAGTTGTCAAAGGGTCAGAAAAAAACACCTGGAACTTTCATCAAAGAATTGCAAAAAAATGCAAATTTCCTTAAAAGATAGTGCAAAAACAACAAATTTTATCAAAAGGATCATGATAAAACAGCAAATTCCATTAAGGGATCTCGAAAAAACTGCAAATTTTTTCAAAAGATTGAAAAAAAAAAAACAAATTTTGTCAAAATGTTGGAAAAGAAATGCAATTTTGTCAAAAGATCACGTAATAACCGAATATTTTGTCAAAATATTGCATGAAATATGCAAATTTCATCAAACAGGTGCAAAGAGAAAGCATAATTCGAGCTAAAAATAGACTTCACCCACACTCTCTGTTGTAATCTTTCAGAAAATTTGCTGTTAATTTCAGAATATTTTTTTTAAAACTCAGAATCACCTCTGGAAAATCATTGCTCAATAGCCAGGGGAAAAAAAAATCTCAAAATTCTTTAATCATTCATTTAAAAAGTTTGCGAAAATCATCAATTGGTCATGTGAAAAACTTATGAAATTTTCACAGAACATTTTTGACCAGCTACATTTCGTTGCAGAACACTGTAAAGTATTCTGCTTTGAGGGCAATGGTAAAAAAATATCAGAGCTCCACCATGAAATCATGAAACAGTTTCAAACATTTAACCTGTCTACATTACATGCTTAATCTAACTGACTGTGGGCTTTACTATTTCATTATCACACTTCATCGTAAAACTTGTTAAACCAAAACTGTTAGAGTAGGAGAAAAAATTCCATTTTCTCCAGGTATAGTATTCTTTCAGTCAGGACAATGAAATGTTTTTATTTAAGGCGGGATTATGTTTCAAACAGGTTCAGGTTTTACAGATTTCACGGCATTTTGATTATTAAATATTATTATATATATTTGATTATTATTATATATTATATTTGATTATTATTATATACTTTTTTTAAAACATATGCTTTTATTAAGATTCACAAAATTATAGAAAAAAATATTTGGCACAGATGCCATACACACACCATGTTGCAGCAAAATTTTTTTCTCCCATCATTCTGGCTAAAACTTTGTTTTTGAATGCCGCCATAGGTGTTAATATTTGCAATTCATGGTGATATTTATATTTACTATTATACTTATGATTATGTTTATTATTTATAATTGTTTATTTATTGCTTCAAATGTTATTTCTTTTTTTTTAAATATATTGTTGAAACAAAATAAAGCAGTTACCATGTAAAGGATAAAATTGCCATTTTGTTGCAATTGTGTCAATGTGGCGCGTATATGACATGTAAGCCAAATATTTTTAAATGTACTAAAAATTTGAAAATTGTTTTTCAGCTTATAAGAAATTGTTTTTGAGCTTATAAGAAATTAGGTTTTTTTTTTTTTTTTTTTTTTTTTTAAATTCTTTGGTCACAAGAAAACAAAACAATTTCTTAACAAGCCCCAAAATTTTCTATTCTTTAGTGTATTAAATATATATATATATATATATATATGCATATTTTTTCTCTACATTTTTGCGAATTATAATGTCTTATTTTTTAACAAATCAGGACCAATCAGAAAACAAATAAAATCCAGAATAAAAATATGTTCTAAAATAAATATACATTAAAATATTACACATAATAATTGCACATAATTATTAAAATCCAGACATCGCAAGTTTTCAGGTATGTCTCGGATATCCCTCTAGAACGAGAGCAACAACCATTTTCCATATGATTAAAAATAAGTAACAAATGAATTGTTTTGGTTAACTGCAATGACTATTTGAAAAATGATATTTTCAAAGACTAAAATTTTAGACAATAATTTTAATTCTATTTAATTCTATATTAAAAAAATAATAAACATTTCTATGATGGTCAAAACTTGGCTTACGTAATAACAGCGTCATATATTATGTACTAGGGTGTAACAAAAAAAAATTCGGTACTACTAGATTATCCCATCAACCAAAAAATTATCGCCAAACTATAAGATTAAATGCCAATAATGGATGATCGTGAATGTCAAATTCAATGATATTAAATACGATTCACGTGTTTAAAATGTCATTAAATGATGTTATTATTTCGACTTTTTATTTATATTTTTATTAATATTCTACTAATTATTTGTTTTTTCATTATTTAAAATAAATATTATGTCAATATATATATAATTTGGCTATTAGTTTGCGATTTGTATAATTTGGCAAAAATGGTCGACAAGATAACAGAGTAGTGCCAAAAATTCATTTTTAAAAAAAATCAAAAATGGGTAGGTGCCAAAAGTTAACTTTGACCAGTATTCATATAACAAATATATAGACACAGACACCAATGAGTAAATCTTTAAAAAAAAAGTAAAGTTCAGAAAAATGGAGAAATAAAAAGCAATAGTAAATGTAATGTCTTTTGCAAAGTTAAATGTCACTAAATAACAATTATAATAATTTAATACACTTAACAAAAGCTCATTGCATAAGCAATGTCAAAGACATACCTGAAGTGGATTTAGATAACCTCGAAATGACCTTAATACGCTGGCTCCTTCATTGTTTCCACTTTTACGATTTCCAATCACAATTAAAGGACTCCAAGATCGATCAGTAGGAGACTTCACTTCATCAACAACTAAATGTCGATTTCCTTTAATTCCTACTTTTTTCAAACTGATACAATATGGTGGAATAATGAATGATTTGTAAAAACCAAAATCACAATCTTCTGTAATTTTGTTTACACAATTAGGATGAACAATTCTTTGACACCAGCAACATCGAAAATCAACAAGAGCACCTTCAGTGCCGCAATCAACTTGGCACACATCACAAGGAGAAATGCTTGGAAGATTTCCTATGAAAATAAACAAACAAAACATAACTAAATTTAAGAGAACACTCTATACTACAGATGCATAATCTGTGGCTCGTGGGCCAAAAAGCTACCACTATTTTTAATGCAAAATAATTTTCCTTATAATAATGACAGAAACTTTGTTATCAAATAATAATAATAAAAAAAATCACTTTTCAAATATTCTCGCGGCAAACCATTTTTTGGCAAAAAGTTGTGCATCTCTGCTCTATACAGAATAATGAATAATTAATTGTTTTTTAAATCAGAGAAATAGCATATTGATTTTTTAAACTTACTCTCTAAACACGACAAATTTATATTCATTATGAAAATAATGCTATGGAATTAAAAAAAAAAAATTACTTTTATTCACTGAAAATCTTATTTTTAGTTAATTAGGTTTAGAACTATATTAGATTTCCAGCCTATTTAAGCTTTATTATTAAAGACATATTTGACAGTCATCAGGTAAATCAGTAATCTTGGTAATTATGTACTTGGTTATTATGGTAATCAGTAATTATATATAAAATCCTCAAAAAAATAAAAAAAGATTAAGAACACATTTCAACATAAATGTATGCCTAGAATATTTTAGACTAGGGACTTTTTTTTGTAATTATGTTTACCTGAGGAATACTAGGTTATTATTGAAAGTATAATATGTCTAAATGTCAAAAATTAAATCAAGAGCCATTACAATGGGGTGCCCTTTGTTTGCTGGGAAAGATTTTTGTTAAAAAAAATATATAAAATCATAAATTGAAGGTTCATTTGAAAAATCAGAACAGAATGTGTATAACATGCTATTTTCATTTTAAAATATCATACAAATTTGAGGATGTACATTGCTAAGTCAGTGGAGACCCCAACACTATACTCCTTTTGTCTAACAAAATGCACGACTTTCACATTCACCTTTGCCAACTGGCATGAAAATCACATATGGTACTCTCTCTTCATCCAATGTTATTGCAGTCTCAACTTATGAAAATCAGTGAAAGGCATGAGCCTCTGTTAGTAAAAAGGAGTATAAATCCCAACTGAAGAAAAATGTCTGAATTCAACACACTGATTATAGGTGTATTTAAAGTCATTAATTCATTATCTCGAGCCTGATCAATATCAGGTAAGTCAGCTAGTTAAAAATATAATTTTAGACAATCTTTATAATCTTACTAAAATTTGAATTATTTTCCTTTTTTCCAGTTTGTATTAAAGTTTAAGTGTTTAATGTTCGGATTCAGGTTAGGTCTAATCCAATCTGTATGAAATTCTAATCTGAAAATGAAATGGAAGGTTTCTGAGAATAGAATGAAATTATAAATGACAAGATGCTAAATGTTGCTGCAAAATCCACAAATTTAACCTTGCAAATAATTTTTTTTTTTTTTTTTTTTTGCTTTGAAATAACATTTTTATGGATTATATGTGGAAAAATATAGTAATAATAATAAAAAAAACCCCTGAAAATTTTTTAAATAAAAAATATTTCTCACTTATCACTTTTGGTCCTGACCTTTGCAAAACTGACTTTCACTCAAATTATGCAATAATAGTTCTATCTAGGAGCTGCAGAAGTAACTAAATTAATCATTTAATTACCGAGTTATGACAAATATTGCATTCATCTTCCTCTCCCATATTGGTTTACCAAGCCAATAAATTGAAATTGTTAAATATTTATTAATGTACATAACTCAAAAATAAAAATAACTTAATTTATAAGTTTAAAATATTACATAATTATTTGAATTTCATTTCTAAACTTTAAGGGGCTACTTCAGTCAAATGAAAAGATTCATTTGCTATTGTTAATCATATAGAAGAAATTTATAAAGATATTTTGGTTGCATTTCAATATTTTTAAACTTTTTTTTTTCTTTAGTTGACTAGTTGAGATTGATCTGAATGCAGCAAGATTGGCAAGTTTTTGACAGTGTGACTGTTTTATTCAGTTTTAACACATTTTCTGCCAACTACGACAATACTCGTAGACTAAATAATACACTTGGCATACTGAAATGGATCATTGATTTCTTAAAACCTAGATACAATAACTAAACATTTACGACAAAAAAACATATATTTCCACAATAGGTTTTGGAGAGTACTATAAATAAAAGTTATTTGTTTTATATTATGTTGAAATTTTAATAGGTTTGAAACAAAATTATGTATGGTTAGTTCTGACAAGTAAAAGTAATGTTATATATATATATTTAAATAATAAAACCACAGAAAACAACTTAAAAGCATAATATTCGAGATATGACTTTGGCATCTGTGAACAGATGTACAATCTCAGCTTTGGCAGTGAACGTGTTAACCATGGTTTTAACCGTCATGTCAAAAACCTAAAATTGTGTCCAAAAATGTTTCAAATTATTTTTAGAACACTGCACTAATTTTACAAATTTTCACAATCTTTAGTTTTAGACACTTGAATAAACTTTTTGATAATTTTAAACATTAAAAACCACATATCCTGTATAAAACTCAAAACACGTTTTTAGTCCAACAAGTTTCTTCTAAAAGGAAAACAATTATAAACTATAAATATAGAATAAAAGATAATTAAAAGTACTGTTACATTAAAAATATAAACTAATGAAATGAAATATTTTAATTAAAAAAAAGTAGATGGTGAAAATATTTGCATAATTTAATGTATAAAATTACACATAAATAATATACATATATTTACTTTTATATTGTTTTACTGTTAGTCCCATTCTAAGACTTTTCCACAAAAAATGATTGAGGCTTACAGCTAAAAACTTGAAATAGTTATGCTCAAATAAGAAAATTTCAGCTAATTTATTATAAAAATAAAATTTAACAAATAAACAAATTGTTCTAAATAATTAAACTGAAACTAGCACAATAAAATAAAGATATATTGTAAATATTGAAATTAATAAACCATCTCTTTTTAAGTTATTGGTTTAATTTGACTGATTTCATATTATAATAATTCATTTAATTAATCTGAGAACATTTGCATTGCAACTGGGTTTATATCTAATATTTATGTACAAAAAAAAAAAAAAAAAAAAAAAAAAAAAAAAACACTTTTAGAATTATTGAAAATCTAGGTAACTTACTTTCAGTCATTGAATGGTAACCACTTTAGACAACACAAGCTATTTTTTTTTAAATGTATTACAACTAAGTAAAAATTTATAATAAATTATAATTTATAATTTAATCAGTTTTTAGCTTGATTAATACTAATTAATTAGTAATACTAGTTAATTAGCTTGATTAATATTTGATTAATACACTAATGATTTCTAAAAAAAAAAAATATGTAAAAAATGTTTGACACTTTTTGACAGTTTCTGATGGGTTTGTGACATGTCATGTCAAAAACCCAACCCTGGAATGTAGGCCGCTTTTTACTTTTTTGCTTTTAGTTGCAGATATTCTTCTTTTGCTTTCCAAATCGGTTCCGAAAATGAAAGCATCCTCATAAAAAATATCTGAAAACAAAATCAAAAAAGTAAAAAACAGCCTGCATACAGATTGATCTCAGCTATCCAATGCCAAAAAAAAAAAAAAAAAAAAAAAAAAAAAAAAAATGCAACGAAGATATCTTTATAAATTTCTTCCATAGGATTTGCATTAGCAAACAGGTCTTTTCATTTGAATGAAGTAGCCTCTTGAGAAAAAGCTTGGAGTGTTTTTAGTGATTTCTATTTAGATTTCTTTAATCTAAAAAAATTTGTCCAACTCTGACTCCACAACTCTGGTATTTTCTCAAATTAATTGATTCAAAGTGATCTAATTCAAGATAGAACAGATGTTCACTTCAAACCACTAAATCAAAATTAATTATTAATCCTGAAACACACATTTTGAATTTGATCAATAACATCAGGTAAGATATAAATTCTTCTAGAAATAAAAACTTAAATATAAATAGATATGTCTTTTGGACAATGCCTATTTGCTTGACATTATTAAATTGCTAATGAGTCTCTGGTTCACATTATAAGATGACTTTAAGTTGAGTATTATAAGATGAAAATAAAACATATTAGTATATTACAATTAAACATTTTGAAGTATTTAAATGTTCTTTTAAATTTATTCTAATTTTTGTGCCTATATCATGATTTTCATTATTATTACTATTTTGACTTAACATGCCAAATTTTCCAATTTAGTAAAATAAAAACATGACAACCTAACATAAACTAAAGCTAAAAAGGAAATATTAGAATAATATGCATTTAAAAAAAACATGTTATACCTTTTACCCAATGATGAGGAAGTGTATTGTCAAGAATCGATAAAGCTTTACAGTTTAAGTTTTTGTCAGCTTTCTTAACGCATGATCGATCTGCACAAACACCACACGAGTCACAATAAAATCCATCAATAATTAAAGTTTCACAAACACTACAATAAGCTGTGCCGGAAAATGCATCTATAGGACACCAAGGATGACCTTTACTAATGTCTCTAGCTGGCAGCTCATTACTATGTCTCCTCTTATAAGCTTTATATGCAAGAATAACTGAGAGACAAAATATAGTTAAGAAACATCCACCCTGAAAAATAGACAAATTTCTTTATGAGAAAAGCAGTTTTTAAAAACAATAACATACAGATTATATATAATTATTTAATTGAAAAAATGTGCAAAACTAAACTGAAAAAAGAAAAGAAAAATTAACTTTTAAAAAATAAGCAGGATTTCAGGGTTGATGGTGGGTTCACGGCCAAAATTTTGAATTTGTTGTCTTTTGAATTTCCAATTGGTGACGAGCGACACATATAAGTGCCGCAAAAAGGCTTACGAATCCATGTTATCCCCACCAGTAAAATTTGCCTTATTTAATTGGAGCATTTTCTCCATTTAATAAGGCACAAATTTCTGTTTTTAAAAACCGGTGACAAAACATTAAAAATTTCATAACAGGGTCTCGTCGCGAAGGGGTTAAATAAGTTTTTAACCTATTTTGTCTTATTGCCTCAATGAAGTCTTTTCAATGTATCAAACATCTTTTATTTTCATTTATTTATTCATTAAATCATATTTTAATATCTTTTAAAGAAAAACTTACCTTTCACATACAGATTCATTTTCAACCCATTTCGTTTCTTCTATAACTTAATTATCAAACTGCCATTTACAATAGACTTCTAAAACAATCCTAATTCAGAAAATAAACCTTGTCTTATAACATAGTACGTTCATACATGGCAACATGATCTTGTTGTTTTGTCATAGATCGTGTCCCTTCTATCATCCCTTTCCCTGCAATGGACTGATCTAAGATCATTCCAGAAAGAGAACGTTATCATGGTGTGTGTTCATTCATTCAGAGTATATATAGTGAGGGAAAATATTTGG
Organism: Maratus speculifer; assembly: GCA_964019185.1. NCBI lineage: Eukaryota > Metazoa > Arthropoda > Arachnida > Araneae > Salticidae > Maratus > Maratus speculifer. The sequence continues at coordinate 158,265,144 of OZ025302.1, read as the reverse complement.
TCTTTGCTTGTTTTTAAAAGGTTTTATTTTAACCTCTCATGAAAGGGAGAGCTCTCATGCTTTCCTGAATATTTTTAAATCAATTTAAAGTAACCATTGAATTTTCTTAATCAAATACAAAATTTTTCCTGATAAATAATGTAATTTAGAATTAAGTTACACTTTTTCCATCTAATAAACAACTGCTTTTATTCAAATAGTATCTGAAAATCAGGGTTGGGTTTCTTCCAGGACAGTGGAAGAAACTGGAAGAAACTGGAAGAAATGGAAGAAATGGAAAAAATTGGAAGAAATAGAAGAAACCAAAACAAATGCTCAAAGTTAAAGTATATTAACTATGTAAAAGAATTAAAGTATAATCACATGAAATCTAAATTGGAAAATTTAATTATTATTAAAAATATTATTTTTAAAAAGAAGTTATTTTTTTAATAACAAACTTTATGTTCTGCAGACATTTTGAGTTGATGATTTTTACTACTGTAGAGGGCTGGATTTTTTATTATGGAATGGGTTTTTTTATTAATTGTTCCATTTATAAAAAAAAGAAAAAGAAACTACCTACAAATTGTTTATTTTTCATATAAATGTGCATTATTTTAAACTGTGCAACACAGTAAATAAATAAATTTGTAATTTTTTATATTTTTCATCAAGCATGAATATTTCAATGCTGATTTTAAAAGATAAGTGTTCTAAAAATATCTATGGGTATGTCAAAATGCTTTTAAACTATCCTGAAGTGTAGGACTTGAAAAAGAATCTTCATTTTTTGCTTTCATCCAATTTAAGTTGAGAAATTGATTGCAGCATCCTACTGCTAAAAACTTTTTTGCTATACTATGTTGCATTATATTAAAAAAAATAAAGATTTTAATGACTTTTTTAATACTGAGGATAGGTCGAAACAGGTTTTTAAAGCCGTAACCAAATTTAGGTGACCTTCCAACTTTTTGGCCGAAAATGATAACATCCAAAAAAATTTTAAGTAATTAAATTGTATGTTTTAAAGTAATTAATGCATACATAAATATATATAATTGAAATTAATTATATGTATAGTATTTATTAATTATGTAAAACTGTTAATAATCTAAAAACTTTATTTTCATATACAATAATACGCAATTAATTCACCCATGAAACAGAGAGATTTTCTAATTATATGAATTTCATTTAATTTAAAAAAAAAAAATTAATTTTAGGTATATAATCTTGATTTCTTTTCTATAATGATTTTTGTAAATGATCATTTGTTATTCAAGAACTTTCTCAAAGAATATTTGAAATCTAATGCAGTTTAAACTAAAAATTTTCTATGAGATGATTGATAAATCATGACTGATAATTATAAATAATGAAGTTCATTGCAATACATTAGTTTGAGCCAATACAGTTCAAATCAATAACTAAAATTGAAAATTTCTGAAGGAAGAAACAAGATTTTTGGTATACTAAGTGTTTCGATCTGGCTGATTTTTTGCCCTCGTTTTTGGCAAAACTCAGATTTTGGGGCAAAAACAAAACCGTACTTTTGATTGATCTCTATTTAATATAGTAATTATTATACATTATTTACATTAATAAAACTGATGTAAGTTAAAAGCTTTTATTTAAATGGGTTTCATTCTACCATTAGTAAAGAATCTCTACAATTTGCTACTAGTTTCAGAAATTTAAATAATAAAAAAATATGTTGGTTAAATTGAAATGGATAACATTTAACTGATTTTGTGTATTTTGGATAAAATTTCTTTTCATTTAGCCAATAATTGAAGATCTCTAGATAAGTGTTGTATGTGATCTTGGCTAAAAAACTAATGCAATTATAATTGCATTTATAATTGCAACAAATTTAATCAAGCATATATGCTAAATTAATAATTATTAATTTAGCATATATGCTTGATTAAATTTGTTTTGGTCCAGTGAAATGAATTTAGATTATAGGAAGCAGATATTTATTATATCTTACAAAATTGAAAATATATGGTAAATTCTTAAGGCCCCAGTCTCTGAAATGTGGAAGTCTGAATTCGGGCTAATGGTTAATTAGTTCACGTTCTCACTGCCAGGATGAACTGGATATTTGCATCCAATCAGAGTGAAAAAAAAAAAAAATTGTCTGTCAAATCCACAGTGATTTATTACGACGAAGGCGTGCTTTTTTTCAACATCTATAGTATCACTAGGGATCTGGGGATCAGCTTTTTACCACCTTTCTTTCACTGTATTTACTCAAGAGTCATTAGCATCTTCAACAAAAACAGATGTTGAGGCTGACCACAGAGCTTTTACTATTCCCCCCCCCCCTACCCGGTCAGCACGGAAGAATATAGTGACAGCAGTTTCAGCTTGATTCGTTTGCATATTATTCAGAAAACGCTATTTATCTCACTGTGACAGTAGATGAATTTTTTTCAAATTTCTTTTAAGTTTATGGATGTAGTAATTAATAATATAACATGGTGAGCAGCTATTCTGCATATGGTTGTAAAAATTGTTGTAATAAACGGGGAAATATATAATTTAATAGATAAAATGATTTTTTTTCTCTATACACACATTTAACAAACACAAGTGTATAATACTATTTTATGAAAGATAATTTTTTTCGTATTATTTTTTTCAATTTTAAATACCATTTTTCACCTTGTATATAATTACAAAAGATCTTATGTATGCTTAATGGAAAGTACTTTGAAATTAATGCTTTAATATATGTATATTGGATAAATATTTTGTTTTGGCTACTTTATCTAAAAAATTTTCATCCATTTTTTTAAATGAATGATCGTGATTCTGCAAAACCAGTTATAATAACTGTTATTGTTATAAATTTGTAAATGAATTAAAAAAAAAAAAAAAAAATTGCGACAAGTAGTATTTAATTCTTTTACAGATTATTTTTTAAATTAACATTTTCATGTTCATAAACTTATTTTTTATTCAAGAAAAATGATATTATATTTATTTATTTCCTAAAATGGAAAATATGAACATAAAAATACATATGTATAAACAAAAGATGGTTAGTTAGTTGTATTTAAGACGGCCAATTACAAACACAAGAGATAAAGGCCCTCCATGGAGGTCTTTCTAAGGGATCTGAGTCGCATTTACTCAAAGAAATCCAAGGTTCAAAGAAAATTACGAGTCCGAACGATTAGGCTGATGGGCGCGATTGTGATAAAACCATACTTTCAAGAGGTGACAAGTTTTTCTTTTCTTTCAAAATATTACCAGTTTCTTTTCCTAGTTATTTTAATTTTTGCACTAGAATTGCTTAACAGTACCATTTATTGTCAGATTGAGAAATACAATAAGACAGTAAACGAAAAAAAAGTGACTGGAAAAAAGTTACAGAAAAAAAGTGACAAGGAAATGATAAATATTGAACTTGCCTATAAATAAATAGTAAATATTAAAGTGGCAATAAAAAGTGTTTTTTTATGTTCTGATTACTGGCATTAGTATTTTCAGATATTAATAGAATAATTAAAAGGAATGTCAAAAACCAAAATGTTATTCAGGATGTTATTGCATTAAAATGTATATTTCATTTTAATTATTAAAATATAACGCTTAAGTGATATTAAATACTAAACTTAGGTTCATTAAGAAGAATTGTTTTAAAAATGAAAATATATTTTGCTAACTGAAAATAAATTAATAAAAATAATTGTAAAAATTAATTAAATGCACAATTAAATAAGTAATAAAAATACTAATAGCATTAGTAATAATAATAATAAATAAATAATAATATAATAATTAATATATTAATATAACATATAATTATATACTATAATTTATATATTATATAAATATATTACTTGCAAAATATATTTAATATAATTATATTAATCTATTTTATATATTTTATTAAATAACATTAATTACATTAAATTATTATCATTATTAAATATATATTAATATTTTATTATATTAATATAATTTTATATTATTTATAATTTTAATTTTTTTAAAAATATTATTTATTTTTATATTTGTTTATATTATATATATTATATAATATACAATATACATAATAAATAGTACTATATTATTATATTAATGCTGTAATATTAATATATTATTAATATATGTATGTATATATATAGATATATACTAGTGAGGCCCCTCTCGCCCGGGGCAAATTAAAACTTTGCCCCGGGTGCAGTTTTTTTTCTTTTTTTCCCACGACGCTATTTAAACGTACACAGTATGATAAGATTAAAAAGATTAAATATAGATTCAGATTTTTTTTCGGTTTTATGTATTTATTAATAGATAAAGAAGAAAGATTTTCTAGAATTTTTTAGAAGCTTTTTATATTATTAGATGGAACCCGTCAAAACTTGACGGCAACAATATAAAAGCAACAAACAGAAAAAAAAATATTTTTTTCAGCTATAAAAGAATTTTTTAAAGATTAATTTTTATTAAAAATTTCAATAAATGAAAAAAAAACCCTGCATTTTATATCCAGGCAAACTGCATTCAGAAATGCACAATTTCTTTCATCTGACGCTTTTCCATTTACTGACAAAACACCAATATCACATGATACCAGGTGCAGAATCGGCGCACTGGTGCGACGGCTCGTCACAGACACTTGAGAACGTCTGCATATTATTTTTCATACGTTAAAGTTTTTAAAAAATGCTAGAAATCGTTTACCATGTTCCATTGTAATATTATCCGGATCACATACGATTGACGAAGCTCCGATTCACGTTAAATTATAAATGAAGGATAATTCTGTTTTGAATTTTCCGAAAAAATTGGGCAATCATTTCTAAACTTAGAAAAAACCATCATAAATCAGAAAATTTCGAAGTAATAGTAAATTTTGACAAATATCAAAAAGGAAAAAAAAAAAAAAAAAAAAAAAATTTTGTCAATTGTGCAAAGAAAAAGCACTAATTTCGCACGTATATCTCGGGAAAAACATGATAAAAACTATAAATCAAGGACGATTCTGCTTTGAAATTTTTTGAAAAATTTAGGCAATCATTTCTAAACTAAGTAATCTAACTAAATTATTCGTAAATTTTGACAAAAAAAAAAAAAAAAAAAAAAATACCAGTTTTGCCATATATCTCAGAAAACATGATATAAACTATAAATTGATATAAACATGATAATATAATCATGATCATTAAATATGATATAAACATGATAATATAATCATGATCATTAAATATGATATAAACATGATAATATAATCATGATCATTAAATATGATATAAACATGATATAAACAATTTTTGATGAATGGACTTTTTAGTTTTCGGACTTATCCTATTAAAAAATTTTTCTTTTTTGTGATTTTTTTTCTTTTTTTTACATTCTTATATATATAGGGGAGAGGAGGGCACCTTTGAACATTTTTTTCAGAAAATCAATATATTTCTTACTTGAATTATGTTTATTGAGTTTTAAATGTTACATAATAAAAACAAGGCATTTCTTCATCATATGAATCATAAATTAAATATTTTTCAAAGAAATTGAATAAGTTGTGAGGATTTAAAAAGTTGAAAGATTTTGGTTCAAACCTGCCCCATGTAGAGGTACCTTTGAACAAGCATTGGGCACCTTTGAACAAATGAATAAATATGAAAATATTGAGTGTTTTTATAAAAAATTGCATGTGTTACAGAAATTTAAAGTAATATGAATGAAATTAAATAATTACATTTTGTTGAAAATACTAATTTTTTTGTTATTTAACCAAACTTAAATCCATCAAAGTTGATGTAAAAACTCATTGTTGATAAAACACAAAGTGTCCCTCCAGTTGTTTTTGATAATGAAAACTGTTTTACAACATCCTTGAAATACACCAACGTGATATCTGATGCTGCTGGAAAATTAAAATTTTTCATTCGCTATTTTTTTTAAGAGACTTGATAAAAAATTCAGTTTTATCCGTTATGGAGACCAGAAATAATGGGGCAGACCAGAAATAAAACTTACAGGGACACACAAAAGATTTTGGCTACTGTACTGCATCCATATACTGTGTACTATTACATCAAGATCTGGATAATTTTAGGTGCGTCCGTAATTATATAAATAGAGCACCTATGTTCGTCGTTTAGTCTGTCCGTCCGTCTGTCTGCCCACATATAACAAAGAAAAACTGCCCAGCTAAATCGCACGATATTTAAACTAATTATATATTTCTTGTTCCTATAGACCACTCTCTCTGATTATTTTTATAAATTACTTAATTAAAGAAGAATAAATTAGGATAATAATAAAGAGGTTTCTGCTATATCCGACATTGAAAACGTGAACTATGTTTTCTCTCTTGCCTTTGCGAAAACTTTATGCCAAAATTCTCCTTTTTAATCCCTCTCCCCCTAAAAAACAAAATCTTGGGAAGGGACCGAACCCATACTTTCGGAACCACTTTTTGAAATCAACCAAGCTTTAATGTAAATTTTGCTAAATAGAGATGTTTGCTATTCGGAAATGCTCGTTACTGAAGAACATACACACATACACTCCCTTCCTTTAAAAATTCCATAGATATTTTTAAAAATAATTTTCTTTTTTTTTTATGATTTTTTTAATACCTAAATATCCATAGATATTTCGAAAAAAAATCTAAAAACATAATTTTTTGTTAACAGTAAACATAATGTATATTATTTTAATTTATAATTTATTTATTGTAAAATAAATAAATATATATATATATAATTATATAAAGATTTATACCTACACAGACAAACATGAGAATAATTATATTTTCAAACCAAATTACCTTTTTAAAATAATAAATATCATGTCTTGTTATCATTAAAGTGTAACTTCCAAAGGATTATATATTAGTCCTAACATTCACTCATGAAAAACAAGTCTAAAGTTTCAAAATATGCTCTTCAGAAAATATAAAAAAATGTTATCTTCCTTTATGCTTTAGAATAGTGTGCATAGTAAATTTTTGAAGCATAGACTTTTAAGTTTTCGGACTTATCCAATAAATTGTTTACAATGGAATAGTGAATGTCAACAGCAGTTTAAATAAATTAGTAGTTTAAAACAAAATAAAAGAAACAATATTAAACATATGTATTTATATTTTTAATGAAATCGCAGGAATTCGAGCTGTTGAAGGGAGAAAAGTGTTTTTTTGAATACACCCTTAAGCGAAATTCGGCACAAATGCCTATTTTGACAGCATTTTTTGAAATATATTCTGACTTTATGGAAAAATTGATCAATAAGGCGCATTATATAGCTCCTAAATAAGAGAAACTGTCAGCTGAATGCATTTGAGAGTAAAATTGAATTTATAAATGAGTCATAAATGTTAGACAATTGCTTCTTTTTGTACTAAAATCTACCGCCAGATGGCAGCACCAGACATTATTCTGTTTTCACTGGAAGAGAACTTTAGAACAGTTAGTTGATGTAGTGACTGAGCTGGGTTAGGCAGCAAAATGCTGTCAAGGATTAACAATCCATTATCATACATTATGATTCCAAAGGAATAATTACTGTTCATGAAGAACTGCTTCAAACTGAAGCTAATATATGTTTCAAAGTTATTTTTTTTAGTTTGTTGTGTTCTGTAAATATTGTGAAGACTGTGCATCTGTTCTTTTGTGTTGTGAAGTGTTTCCAAGTATTTGTTCATCATTATTCTACTTTATTTCTTCAAATAAATGTGTGTCAACTAAAAGGTAAAGTTTTTAACTCCTTTTATTATTGAGGAACTTACTTGCTCACGCCTCATGGAATAACATTCCAACATTGTTGATTATGAGACTGAGAAATGAATCTCAAAATTTAAATATAATAATATCAAAACAGAAAATATAATATTTAAATTCAAAAGAAATAATTATTTTCTGAATATTGTATTTTTTAGAAGTGAATGATATAAAAGAAAATTCAAAGATATGTTCTTGTTTTGAAACCAAAACTATTATTTGTTGATATGAAAAGAAATTATTTTGCTTGTTTCTTATTGAAATTTATTATTTATTAGTTGAAAATACAAATACATGTTTTAAATAAAGAATTTTGAATATTTAAGAAAAAAATTTCTGAAACCAGAAGTAAGTTTAAAGTTGTTCTCAAGAATTCTATTATGTTCTTATTTCATCATTAGCATTATATATGAGTTTATAATATTTTATTGTTGTAAATTAATAAGATAAACACTATTTTATTTTGTGTGAAATAAGCAAATATTATTATATAATGATGTCTAGTCTTAAAGAATCTCATTATATTGATAAGTTAACTGATGATAATTATTCAGTATGGAAGTTTAAAATTGAACAATTGTTAATCAAAGAAGGTTTATATGATGTTGTATTTGAACCTAAAAAAGAAAATGATGACAATTGGGTGAAAAATGATAGAAATGCTAGAGCATTAATTTGTTTAAATATCTCAGATTCTCAAATTGTTCATGTCAGACATGCTAAAAGTGCTAAAGAAACATATGATCAATTGAAATCTGTTCATGAAAGGGTAAATCTTACAAATAAACTTTATCTTCTTAGGAAGTTGTATTCCATTAAATATAACGAAAGTATTAAAATGCAGGAACATATAAATTCTGTCTTAGAATTGGCAGAAAAATTAAGAAGTATAGGTGAAGTAATACAAGATGATAATTTAATAGCTATTTTGCTTTGTTCTTTACCAAATTCTTATAGTACCTTTATAACTGCTATTGAAAGCAAATATGACACAGATTTATCATTAAAATATATTCAAAACAAGTTAATTGATGAATATCTTAGAAGAGTTGAAACTAAACAAATTTCAACAAAATTTGAATCTATTGCTTTAAAGGGTAATAGCGATAAACCAAAACATTTGAATAAACAAAAATTTTGTTCTCATTGTAAAAGAACCAATCACAACCGTGAAGATTGTTTTCACTTAAAGAATAACAACAATAACAAAACAAAACCAAATTTTACTCAAGATAGATCACGTCAACAGTTTAAAAAACAAAATAATTTCTCTGCTTCTACTGCTAGTCAAAATGAAAATCCACCAAATTCTCAAAACTATCATGAATTAATGAAAGAATCAAATTCTTCAGGTTTTGTTATGAAATCTCAACAAAATGGAAATCAAAACAAAAAGTTAACTTTTGTTATTGATTCAGGCGCATCTGTTCATTTAGCTAATTCTTTAGAACTATTCTCAGAATTAAAGAATTCAAATAAAGATACAATTACAATTGCTAATGGAACTAAATTAACTGCAAAAGGAAAGGGTAAATGTACTTTTAATATTGAAACAGTTAATGGTCAAGCAAATAAAGTTACACTAGATCATGTGCTTTATGTTCCCGAGTTAGACAGTAATTTGTTGTCTGTACAGTCTTGCACTGAGAAAGGTTTTGTTGTAACATTTAAAGATGATATGTGTTTAATTAAAAAGGGTAACATATTAGTTGCAGATGCAAAAGCTGATGAGGGGTTATACAGATTAAAAATAAAACCCACAAATGAAAAAGTATACAGCGCTTCAGAAATATTACCTGTATGTTCTAATGTCAATTGCATTCTAAAATGGCACCAAAGACTGGGTCATAGAAATTTGGAATCCATCAAGAAAATTCAAAAGAATGATTTAGCTTTAGGTATTACTCTGAATAATTGTTCTCATAATACTGAATGTTCAAGTTGTATAAAAGCTAAGCTAACAGAAAAATCATTTCCAAAAGAAACGCAATACAGAAGTAGAAAACCACTTGATCTGATATATAGTGACGTTTGCGGTCTTGCTGAAACAAATAGTATGGGATCAAAAAGATATTTCGTTACGTTTATCGATGATTATTCTCGTTATACACAGGTATATTTTATTTCCTCTAAAGATGAAGTATTTGATAAATTAAAGGAGTATGTTGCATCAACAACAAATAAATTTAGATTGAACATTAAATCCTTGCGTACTGACAATGGAGCAGAATATTGCAACGAATATGTTAGTAACTACCTAAAGAACTTAGGAATACATCATGAAACAACAACGCCATATTCGCCGTCTCAAAATGGAGTCGCGGAAAGAAAGAATCGCTCTCTAATTGAAATGTGTAAAGCCATGCTTATAAATGCTAAATTACCAAAAACATTCTGGGCAGAAGCCGTAGCTACAGCAGCTTATTTGCAAAATCGATTACCCACAAAATCAACTGAAAAGACACCATATGAACTGTGGAATGGGCATAAGCCGAATATGAGTCACCTTAAAGTATTTGGATGCAAAGCATATGTTATGTGTATGTTCATAAACAGAAGAGGCAAAAATTTGATGAAAAAGCCACTGAAGGAATCTTTGTTGGTTATGATTTAAGAAGCAAGGGATATCGAATTTATACAGGCGGAAGAAAAATTGTGATAAGCAGAACAGTAAAGTTTTTTGAAAATATGAACGGTGAAAATTTTTTCCCAGAAAATGTAGAAGAGCGAACTTCTGATTTAATTCATTTCAATTTTTCAGAAGAAAATCTTGAAAATGATTGTGAATCTATTCCAATAGAAAATGTTGCAGAAGAAATAGAAACTGATGGCAAATCAGTAGATATCCCAACCACAGAAAAAAGTGAAGAAAATTCACAGAGAAGAATTTCTAACAGAGAAACAAAAGGAATTCCACCAGAAAGGTTTTCTTACAAAACTGAAGACAGTTATTCGAAAAATCAAGATCCTGAAACTTTTAAAGATGTTCTAAAATTACCACTAAAAGATCAACAGAAATGGTTACAAGCTATGAAAGAAGAATTTAACTCTTTAAAGGAAAATGAAGTATTTGAGCTTGTTACTTTACCAAAAGGTAAGCGGGCAATTGGCTGTAAATGGGTTTATAAGACAAAATGCGATGAAAATGGAGAAGAAATAAAATGCAAAGCACGACTAGTTGCCAAGGGTTTCACTCAACAACTAGGCACTGATTATGATGAAACCTTCTCTCCTGTCGTCAAACATACAACTATTAGAGCTTTTCTGACCTGTGCAGCTTATCGTAAAGCCAAAGTATTCCAAGTAGATGTTAAAACAGCCTTTCTACATGGTAAATTAGATAATGAAGAATTATACATGCTTCAACCAGAAGGCTTTCAAGATCAAGAAAACAAAGACAAAGTCTATAAATTAAAAAAGGCTATATATGGTCTCAAGCAAGCCGCCAAGTGCTGGAATGAAGAAATAGAAAATACTCTAAAGGCAAATGGATTTAAACAAAGTGAAGCAGATCCATGTTTGTTTACGAAAGAAAAATCAAAGAAGACAATTCATCTCATACTATATGTAGATGATATGTTGATAAGCTCAGAAGATGAAGATGAAGTCAATGAAGTAATAAACTATTTAAAGAACTCTTATCCTATAACATCATTAGGAGAAGCAAAATACTTCTTAGGTATAGAGATTCATAGAAAAGAAGATGGAAGTTATCTGCTGTCACAAACAAATAAAATAAATCAATTAGTTAAAGATTTTCAGCTTGAAGAAGCCAAACCAACTTATACCCCAATGGAAACAAACTATTATAGTTTAGAAAAAGAAGAAAATCTTTTATCATCAAATGATAACTATAGACAAGCTATCGGAAGTCTATTATATATTTCTTCATGCACAAGACCTGACATTACAGCTCCTACGCATATACTAAGTCGAAGATGCAATAATCCAAGACAAAAGGACTGGAATGCTGTTAAGAGGGTAATAAGGTACCTAAAAACCACAAAAGATCTTGCACTTCATATTTCCTCAGAAGATTATCCTAATATAGTTGCATACTCAGATGCTGACTGGGGTCAAGATACTACAGATAGAAAATCTACCTCAGGAAATGTAATCTTCTTGGGCAATAGTTGCATTTCTTGGTTCTCAAGAAAACAAACATGTGTTACATTATCGTCAGCCGAGTCGGAATATGTGGCACTCTCACAAGGAACTCAAGAAGTGTTGTGGATTTTAAAACTATGTAAAGATCTCAAATTACATCAACATTATCCAATTAAAATTTTTGAAGATAATCAATCAACTATTAAATTGGTTGAAAGTGAAAAGTTCAAGTCGCGAACTAAACACATTGATACAAAGTATCACTACATACGAGATTTGAAAATGAAAAATATAATAGATGTCAAATACCTGTCAACAAATGAAATGATAGCAGATATAATGACAAAGCCATTGCCAAAGACCAAATTTGAACATTGCAGAAACCTTATCCATCTGGTGTCAGATTCTATCACAAAACGGGAGAGATGTTAGACAATTGCTTCTTTTTGTACTAAAATCTACCGCCAGATGGCAGCACCAGACATTATTCTGTTTTCACTGGAAGAGAACTTTAGAACAGTTAGTTGATGTAGTGACTGAGCTGGGTTAGGCAGCAAAATGCTGTCAAGGATTAACAATCCATTATCATACATTATGATTCCAAAGGAATAATTACTGTTCATGAAGAACTGCTTCAAACTGAAGCTAATATATGTTTCAAAGTTATTTTTTTTAGTTTGTTGTGTTCTGTAAATATTGTGAAGACTGTGCATCTGTTCTTTTGTGTTGTGAAGTGTTTCCAAGTATTTGTTCATCATTATTCTACTTTATTTCTTCAAATAAATGTGTGTCAACTAAAAGGTAAAGTTTTTAACTCCTTTTATTATTGAGGAACTTACTTGCTCACGCCTTATGGAATAACATTCCAACATTGTTTTGAATACATCATCAATCCTTCAATCTCGATGGAATCGGGAAATTTTGTTCGAATTGCCCATTTTCTCAGCTTTTTTTAAAAATATATTCTGCCTTTATCAAAAACCTAGACAATAATTCATATTATACAGTTCCTAAATGAGGGAATCTGTGAATTGAAAGCCTGTGAAAGCAAAAAATGGATTTAAAAAATGAATCAGAAAATAAGCAATTTGTTATTTGAATACTTCAATTTTTCAATCACGATAACTTCAGGAAACTCGGCTCATAATGCCATTTTTTGAGATATTATATTCTGTTTTTAAAACAAAACTGACAAATACGCCACATTATATAGTTCCTAAAAAAGAGAACCTACCAACTGGATGAATTTGAGAGCAAAATGAGTGACAATATAAACAGTTTGGAATTGAGATTTTTTTTCTACAACTCCTATTATTGTTTAATTTATTTTTGATATAAGGATTGTTCCTATGAAAAACTTGTCAATATAAAAGTTGTAGATATAATTGAGGTGATGTATGTTAACTTTAATCGGATTTGATATCTTAAGAATTGACGAAGTTATGGATTTTTTTCTTTTTTTACCCCCTTTTTTATTTTCGTTTTTTATTTTTTTCTGCAATAAGACTTGTTTCTATCAAAAACTTGGCAGTGCAAAAGTTTTAGATAATATTAAGAGCATTTATATAAAAAAAAAGTTGGATTTGATATCTTCAGAATTGACAAAGTTATGAATTTTTAACTTCCAAAAACCCTATTTTTTGCCCCCCTTCAGCCCATTTTTAATTTTATCAAAAATTTGTTATGCAGAAACTTTTGGCCTATTTTTTAGAAGTAATATAAACTTAAAACTGATTCGATATCTATTTTAATAAAGAAGTTATGGGTTTTTTTTCTGTTTTCACAAAAACCCTCCCTATTTTTACCCCCTTGGTCCGATTTGGCCCATTAACGAAATCGACCGAGATTTTATGCCCCTTGATTTTATGTATCAATTTTGAAAAGATCTGAGCAGAATTAAATAAGTTATCGTGTCCATAAAAAAGTGATATACACCGATGGATAGATAGATAGCTAGACAGATATATATATATATATATAAATATACATTTTATTTCACTTCAAATTCAACTGTTTTCAATAAGATGATTGTAAAAATACTGGTTTCATTGGTTTATTGTATGGTAATATATGAATTACTCTGGTTATATAATGTCCATTTATCCATATATTTCTTAGTAATTTGGTAATCTGCCTTATATTTCTCTTCAAACTTCAACTGTTTTTAATAATATGATTGTAAAAATACTGGTTTCATTGGTTTATTTAATGGTATTGTCTGAATAACTTTGGATGTATTTATAAAAGTATATATACATATATATATATATATATATATATATATATATATATATATATATATATATATATATATATATATATATATATATATATATATATATATATAATATATATATATATATATATATATATATATATATATATATATATATATATATATATATAATATATATATATATATATATATATATATATATATATATATATATATATATATATATATAAACTTTTTTACTAATGGTAGTTTTGGGGTCTGGGGTAGAGGTCTGCACAGGCTGAAATTTCCAGGCCCGAGCATGGCTCGAAAGTTAAAATTTCTGCCCGGGCCCGGCGCGACCTGAACGAAAGAAATATTGGCCCGGCCTGAAAGTTAAAATTTTGGCCCGAGCCTGGCCCGGCCCGAACGAAAAAAATATTGGCCTGACCCGGCCCGGCCCAAAAGTTAAAATTTCGGCCCAAACTCGGCTTGGTCCGGAAAAAAGTTTAAAATTTGGCCCGAACCCGGCCCGACTCGAGTGAATTTCTACAGAACATTGATCTTTACTCTTACGAAAGAGTTCTGACCAAAAAAACTTATATTAGTCTCTTTTTTTTCCATGTTTCTAATCTCCATTTAGGCAGAAGTGCCGTAGGCTGTGATATTTACGTTTTTAATGAACCTTTGTTTGTTGTATGTAAATGTTTCAGTTATCATTAGTATTATTAATCCTATTTCATGTAATGGAGACAAAAAAAAATCTAAAAAATGGTATATGGTAAAAGTAAAATTTCCTAATAAGGAATCTCTTTAGAAGAAAAAAAAAAAAATAAAAAAATACGTTCCCTTCTTAACAGATGTAAATATCTAATATATTTTTTTCTCGCGTATTGTTGTATTCATTTTGCATGGATGAACAGTTTAAAAGAAACTTGCAGTTTTCAGTTTAAAAGAAAATTCTGTCATAATCATGTTTTTTTTTATGTGTTTAATTCTATTTTAAAACGCCTAGTACTAGTAATCTACGATACTTTAAAAGGAATAAATTCTAATGTTTAGTTGTAGAATAATGACAACTTAAAAGTATATGCCTTTTTTGCAAAAATTTTTGGACGAAGCCAAATTTTACTTATTTATGAAGAGTCGAGAAAAGGATTTTAATATAGGAAGATTCAATAGGAACTGATTATTTTGGTCCGTAAAACTAGGAAGAATGAAATCAGTCTCGGCTTCGTACGGAAAAAAAAGTTAGGCCCGGCCCGATACTCCAGCAAAAAAATGAAGGCCCGAGCCCGGCCCGGCCCAAATGAAATTATTGAAAATCGGTCCGAACCCGGCCCGTGCAGACCTCTAGTCTGGGGGTCGTGATCAGTGTAGATCTGCAAAAATTTTTCAGAAATTCCAACATTGGAGCGATCGCAATAGGTAGTATTTCATACGAAATCTACCAAAAAGAAAGACCAGTGAAAACTCAAAAACTGTAGAGGAGAAAATTTTCTATAATGGACCTCGAAAATTTGCTGTTTTGCCTCAAAAGCAAAGATCCTGGACGGTATAATCCTGTTTGTTTGACTCTAGGGTTTTCTCTGTGGTCACCCCTATTAAAACCATATGTGTTAGATACTCTCCCCCTTACACTAACTCCACGAATTTGTGAGTGCTCTTATCGATCAATGTCAAATGGGCGTGACCTATGAAAGGCAGGTATTTTAAGAAATTTCACTTAAATTTTCATCAAAAATTCCATTCAAAATAACTGATTCTACATTCCCTAATTAGAATAAAAATATGAAACAAAATTATCTGAAAAGTCTAATGTTTAAGCTAGGGGGCGGTGTTTTTTAATTTTCCGAATGTTTTATAGTTGACATTTTATTAAGCTTTGAATGAAAAAACACCTGTATTTTTTCATATTTCAAAATTGTAAGTCATATTAAACAGCAACAAAAATCGATAATTTAATCAACGAGTGCACTGATCTCAACTATCATGTGCAAAAAGAAAAATTCAAAAATATGAAAATGCGAATGATAAATCAGCGAAATGCCTCCCTATAGGAATAGCATTAGCTCGCGAGCGTCTTCACGAGGAGGAACAGGGGCATTAAAGAAAAACAGTTCCTTCCATTTCTTCCACTTGGAAGAAACCTATTTCTTCCGGCTGTTTTTTCCCATGGTTTTTTCCACTGCGGAAGAAACTTGCCAACCCTGCTGGACATCTTGATAAAATGTTTCTATAATAGTTTGTTTTGACTGAAAAACTTAAGCTACTGTTTTTTACATCATCATTCCTAAATATAAGAAACTTTGAATATAATAAATGCTGGATTTTTTACATCTTTGTTTTCATTCCCCATGAAACAAATATTTTTGATTTTTATACTTTGCTTATCTTCATGCTGCCTATTTTTTTTTTTTTTTTTTTTTTTTTTTTTTTTTTTAAGACCAATTTATTTAGCTAAAAGTAATGCTATCCACATGCATTTTTCTATTAATGTGTAAATGAGTGTAATCATGATATGGGTTAAAATTAACGATATTATATCAGAATTTCTCCCCAAGAAAATATTGGGGAGGGACACTCCCAATCGAACAATTTTAACATTTTCCAAAGCATTTTGGTTCTTGAGTGACAATTAGACGAGAAAATCAATTCAGCGAATAATATGAAACTGAAAAAGATTGATGTATATTCTTACTTACATTTGACGGCTTCTTGAACATAAAATCTGATGTCTATTTATAACTGTGGTATTTTATACTTTTACTTTTCAGGTAAAACTGTAGATAACGCCCCTTGTCCATTCCATGGAATTATGTAAGGAACATAATGTATCTGAGTTCCAGATTAATTGTTCTGTGTTTACAATGTGTGTATGTCGTGTGCAGTGAATTATGTGTATTAAATATGTTATGTGTAAAAGTTCGCCCACCTCGATTATTTTAGTACTGTTTTATGCCTTAAATTAATGTGTTTAAAGATATTACAATGGTGACGATATTAAAAAACTTTCTACCGTAAAAATATTAAAAGAATAACGGCGCGCCAAATGGAAATGGCTCATTTCAGTTTTGATTTGAACATTTCAGAAATGTAACAACGGCCTTCCAGAATATATCAGCAGCTACAAAACAATAGGGTGGTAAGTGCATTGAATTTTACTTTACTTTTTTTTTTGTCTTTTTGCATAAAAATACAATGTTGGCGTTTAAAGAGTTCGATGATAAAGTGGAATCATTTCAGGCATATATTAAACACCTGGAGCAGAATTTTATTCTGAATGAATTAAAAGAGGGAAAAAAAATTGCGGCCCTTTTATCTTGCATGGGCCCTAAGCTTTATAATTTACTGAGTAATTTATGTTTTCCGAAGGAATGTGAAACATTAAAATATTCTGAGATTGTTGACATATTGATAAAGCATTTAAGCCCCGCCCCCAACAAATTTATTGAAAGAATAAAATTTCGTAAGTGTTATCAAAATGAGTCAGAATCAGTTCAAGGTTTTGCTGCTAGATTAAAGAAAAATACAACTTTTTGTTGTTTTACGGGTGATACATTAAATGAAAATTTATTGGAACAATTTTTACGCGGTTTGAAAAACGAAAGCATTCAAAATAAATTGATTACGCAAGTAGAGGAGTTAACTTTTGAGAAAGCAGTTGAGAAAGCTTTATCCTTACACAATGTAGATATTGAAATTTCTGAAATTAAAAATAAAAATTTCAGGTTCAAAGAATGTACACCCAAAGAAATTTTCTAACGATTGTCAGAAGTCAAATGTCAACAATCATGTAAATAATACAATTCCTGAAGCAAATAAAAGTAAATTAAAGTGTTATAGATGCGGAAATACTTCTCATCTAGCCAATTCATGTAGATTTATTAAAGCTACTTGTAAAATTTGTAAGAAAAAAGGCCATATTGGAAAAGTATGTAGAAGTAAAACTTTCCAAAAACACGTGAATTCAGTAGATGCAGTAAATGTATTAACTATAAAAAATACAGGTGCAAATCCTATTAAATTATCTGTATTAATTGAAAGTAAAGCAAGAGCTGATATGGAATTGGACACAGGTTCGGGAATTTCTGCTGTTCCTTTAAAAAGATTTCGCAGAATTTTTCCTGATTATAAAATATTCCCCTCAGATGTTCAGTTAAAAACTGCAACTGGTGAAATTTTTAAACCTGTGGGTTATGTTGAAGTAAATGTTACTTATGAAAATAAAACAGAAAAGTTAAAATTATATTTGATAAAAGAAGATACTTTTCCATTATTATTTGGCCGAGATTGGGCCTCTGCATTCGATATTTTTCCACATAATTTAAGATCTGTTTATGTTAATGAGACTGTAAATTATTCTGATAAATTGCAAAAATTGTTAAATGATTTTTCTGATTTATTTTCTGATAAAGTAGGGGAAATTAAAGGGTTAAAGGCAGAGCTTTACCTTGAAAAGGATGCTACACCCATATTTTGTAAAGCTAGGACTGTTACTTATGCACTATGTGCTGCAGTCGATGAGGAATTACAAAGATTAGAAGATGCTGGTATAATTAAACCAGTTACGAATAGCAAGTGGGCAACCCCTATTGTTCCAGTGGTAAAATCTAATGGAAAAATACGTTTATGCGGAGACTTTAAAGTTACATTAAATAAATATCTGAAAGTAGAAAAATATCCCTTGCCTAAAATAGAAGATATGTTAGCTACTTTAAGTGGTGGTGTTCATTTTACAAAAATTGATTTGAATCAAGCTTACCTCCAATTACCTGTAGATGAGGAATCCCAAGAATTATTAACCATTAATACGCCTAAAGGATTATTTCAGTTTCTTAAATTACCAATGGGTCTTAGTAGTTCTCCTGCTATATGGCAAAGAAAAATCGAGCAAATTTTAAGTGGAATTGGGGGAATTACAATTTTTATTGATGATATAGGAATAACTGGGGAAACAGACGAAATTCATTTGCAAAGGTTAAAGCAAGTATTAGAAAGGTTGAGAAATTATAATATTCGGATAAATAAGGAAAAATCATTCTTCATGGCAGATGAAATTACTTATTGTGGGTATAAAGTGGATAAACATGGTATTCATAAAACACCGGATAAAATAAAAGCAATTGTAAATGCCCCTAGGCCAGAAAATGTTTCCCAGGTTAAAGCATTTCTTGGTCTTGTAACTTACTATGCTAAATTTGTGCCAAATTTATCGACAATTGCACATCCTTTGAATAATTTGCTAAAAAAGAATGTGAAGTTTAATTGGTCTTACAAATGTGATCAAGCGTTTAAAAAAATAAAAAGAGAAATTACTTCTGACAGGGTGCTTACCCATTTCAATCCGAAATTACCTTTAATCTTAGCTACGGATGCTTCTCCGTATGGTATCTCTGCAGTTCTTTCGCATGTGATGCCAGACAATACTGAAAAGCCTATTGGATTTGTATCCAGAACCTTGAATAATGCCGAAAAACGGTATAGTCAAGTAGATAAGGAGGCATTAGCAATAATATTTGGTGTTAAGAAATTTTTTCAATATTTGTACGGTAACAGATTCACTTTGTTTACTGATAGTAAACCATTAGTTTCAATTTTTTCACCTTCTAAAAGTATTCCTGTTTTATCAGCTGCTAGAATGCAAAGATATGCCATATATTTACAAACGTTCCAGTATGACATTCGTTATAAGAAAACTACTGAACACGGTAATGTCGATGCACTTTCACGTCTTCCATTACGTAGTGAAGATTTGCCCCACGAATATAATTCAAATGAGGGACTTGATGAATCTGAAATAATTCAAATAAATCAGCTTTCTGTTTTACCTTTAAATGCTAAATCTATTGCTTCAGCTACAAAAACCGATCCTATTTTGCGACAAATTTTTCATCACCTCATTTCTGGCTCAGAAATTCCAAAGAATTTACTTTTTGGTGGTAAACAAGAAGAATTTACTCTTCAGCATGGTTGTATTTTAAAAGGTTGTAGGGTAGTTATCCCAGAAATTCATCGACAACAGATATTAAAGGAATTACATTTTGGTCATTTTGGTATAGTGAAAATGAAATCTTTAGCCCGTAGTTTTGTATGGTGGCCAGGAATAGACCATGATATAGAAGATATTGCAAGAAATTGCTCTATTTGTGTAAATTTGAAAAATAATCCTCCTAAAGTTGATACACATCATTGGGAATGGCCAACAGCTCCATGGCAGAGAATTCATATTGATTATTTTGGTCCTGTTAATGGGAAGATGCTTTTGTTAGTGGTTGATGCTTATAGTAAATGGCCAGAAGTATTTATAGTTCCTAGTACAAATTCAGAAAATACAATTATTTGTCTTTCTTCTCTCTTTGCACGATACGGGTTTCCTATTTCTTTGGTATCAGATAATGCTAGGCAGTTTACATCTGAAGAATTTGAAATATTCTTAAAAAGTCATGGTGTAAAACATAAGTTTAGTGCACCGTACCATCCATCTACAAATGGACAGGCTGAGAGACATGGGCGCCCATATGGGGGGGCAAGATGGGGCTTGAGCCCCCCCCCTAGATTTTGGTTTTGTCATATTTTTAAAAAATATATAAATCAAGTTGCAAGATATGAAAATTCTAACTTGATCCAGTAAAGAAGGCATCTTAAGAAATTTCCGTTTTAAACAGTTTTCCGTTTAAGTAGGTATAATTGTGTGGAATTTATTTTCTCATAATCATCAGTTTTATTTCTTTTAAAGCTAGATTCAGATTTAAACAGATTCCGTTTTGGTAAGATTTGAATTAATTCTCTCGAATAGTGTGCTTTTTACAAAGAGGAAAAACATAAGATAGGAAACAAATTGTATTTTATACAATTTTTATTTTAGCAAGGTGTTACTGTGTGCTTTTTTTCCTACTAGAGTACAATACTTTTTCTGCATAAGGAAGGATTTAGTTATAGACACAACTCACTTTCATAGGTAAAACTGATTTTGCATGAACAAATTGCCGAGAAATTAGACACAGATTTAACAATAAGATGTGAATGATACAGCGCTATTTTTTAATTGGAAAATTCCTTTTCCCGAATCTAATAAATATTAGAACCCTGAATGTGTATGATTGTAACCAGGGCCCGACTTATGTAGGGGCATGCGAAACAATTGCCCCAGGGCCCCCTCATTAGGGACCCCCCATGAGAGTAATTAGGATTTTCACTAAAAAGTGCCAAATGATTAAAATTAGCCAAAAGGACATCAAATTTCATATATTTTCAAACATTTAGGAAGGTAAGAGTGGTTCTCCTTCCTCTCTTTGCTTCCACTACCCCATTCATCTATGCGAAAAACAAACTACATTAGAAAACTAATAATTAATGTTTTATTATACCGACTAAGTATTCTATTGTTTTCAAAAGAAATTCTTTATTAACATTTTCGTTGCAGAATGGCAAGTTAAAATAATTAATTATGACCCATTTGGTACATTATCTTTTAGCCATTTTATGTTACATACATAGATAATCAAAGAAAAAGTTTGCAAAATGATACTTGTGTCAACCAATCTATAATTTTTTTTACAATTATTTTTTTAATACTTTTTAATACTTATTTTTTAATACTTTTTAATACTTATTTTTCAATACTTTGTTGTGACTATCTTTTTGTGATACCCTGTATACAAATGTGAACTGCACCGAGAACAAAATTTACATATACATGTAATACGTATGAAGTTTATTATTAGCCACTTCCACAACTAAAAATATATATATATATCTACTGATAGACAGAAAGGGGACTTCCCGAATAATGCTTGTCCGTCCCCCGTCCCCCCCATAGCCTTAGTCGGGCCCTGATTATAACACAACTCAAAATCGAAAATTTTATCTGAAGTCAAGCAGAACAAGACAAAATAATTTTGGTCGACTTAGAATCTAATAATTCTTATAACTATCATTAAAGAATTTTTGCTTTTCATAAATAAAATAAATATTTGGCATACCGTTGTTTGAATTTAGTTGTAAATTGTAAATGATCTCCACCAAGTTCTTGAGATCAGAAACACAAAGCAATAAAACGAGTGATAGTATGTTTGGGGGGAGCACTCTTGGAAATTTTTTTTTCAAATATTCCTGGTGCATGTGAAACAATGTGATCAGAAAAGTAATAAGTCCGTACCACATTTTTCTAATCATTTTGCCACTGTCAAAGGAAATCGCTATAATTTCTCTGTAATCAATGGTATGAATATAAAACAAGTAATACGCTCAAGAGTCTTTAATATAGATGCTGCAACGTAATGATTATTGCTGTAGTGATTATTGTATTCCTCAAAATAGTTTTTACATATTCTTTTTATCTAGAACCAACTGTAAACAAATTGCATTCTGTAGATTAACATTAGCATTCGGTTTATTAGCGCCGACAGAAAGTTCTTGAGATTTTTCTTTTGCACAGATAAAATCAGAAGAATTTTTCAGCATTTTTCATGGAGCTATTAGAAAATTGGAATTTTAAGGAATCAATATCAAAATGTGCAGATCGTTTACTAGATAATTTCCCCGTCTGAACCGTCATATGGCCACTCCTCTAGAATATTAAAAAGCACCATTTTTTATCCATATTTAGCCTCTTTAATTATATCCCTTGAGTCAAGGTTTATAAATCAAAATGAAATGTCTTTCAAAACAATTTTACTTCATTCCTATCTCATGAAAAATATGGAAAACAGTTTTTCAAAAAAGAAGGTATCTCAGTTATAAAGAATTGAAAATTTGGAGTTGGAAGCAAGAATATGGCTTGATTTGTTGAAAAGCAAGAACTGGTTAGAATGTCATGGTAAATGATCTAATCGCAGAAGCTACTTTCCCCATTTCCACCAAAAAATTTCACTGCAGAAAAATCATTTAATAAACCCATGCCAGTGACGATAACAAAAAAGCACGAATTTTGATCAAGGGTCAGGAAAAATGTGAATTCTGCCAAAGAAATGCAGATAAACGCAAATGTTGTCAAATAAGAGCGAGAGAAACGCACATTTCATCAAAGAATTGCGGAAAAAACAAATTTCATCAAAAAATCGCGAAAAGATTTCTAATTTCATCAAAGAATCGCAAAAAAGATTTCTGTTTTCGTTCAAAAAGCTTAGAAAACTCCCAATATTGTAGAAAAAATACAAGCTTCGTCAAAGTATCGCGAAAAAACGCTAATTTTGTCCAAAAATCCCGAAAAATTGCAAATTTTCCCAAAAAATTGCAAAAAAAGTAATTTTTCTCAAAAAATTGGCAAAGAAACATAAATTTCGTGAAAAATTCGTAGAAAAAGCACTTATTACTTAAAGGGATAGCTAAAAACGCATATTTCTAAAAAAATTGGGGGGAGGGACTCAAAAGTCGCGAAAAAACGCTAAGTACCTTAAATATTCACAAAAATATGTGATAGCTTCGGGGGAAGTTGAGATTTTCCCCAGCCCCCCCCTAAAATTAGTCATATGGGCGCCCATGCTGAGAGATATGTGCAAACGGTCAAACGTGGATTAAAAGCCTTAGCGTCTGAACCAGGTACTTTACAAATGAAGTTGAATAACTTTCTTTTGCAGTACAGGAAGATGCCACATGTTACAACGGGGGAAAGTCCTGCATCTTTATTTCTAAAACGTCATATAAGAACAAACATAGATTTGATAGTGCCGAATGTTGCAAATTTTGTTCATGAAAAACAAACTGCAAGGAAAGCTAAAGTAAAAGAATTTGAAATCAATCAGAAAGTAGCTGTAAGAAATTATACGCCAGAAGCCAAATGGAAAATTGGTCGAATCGTAGCAAGAGAAGGGAAATTACATTACAGAGTTCAAGTTGGTTCAAATATTTGGAAAAGGCATGTGGATCAAATAACTAATGTAGGGGAAGATATTTCTTTAACTACTGATCCAAATTCGGAAGAAAATGTTGCAGAAAATTTTAGAAGTGAAAATGCAAAGGTGAAGCAAGATGATTTTCCACCCTTACAGTCAAGTTTCACAGATCCGCAACCAGTTGACTCTCATGCTCCAGATCCTACTCCAACTGACTTTCGTGATACTGATTCTTCGAGTTCTAATTCAGCTAACTCTGATAATATTCTCCAAAAACCGTCGGTTTCTACTAGTGCTACAGTTGATGCTCCTGAACATGTCAAAACTAATTCTTCTTCTTCTCCACAGGTACTGAGACGATCCAGAAGACATAGGAGAGCTCCTGACCGACTTCATTACTAAGTGGGGAAGAGCTGTGGTATTTTATACTTTTACTTTTCAGGTAAAACTGTAGACGGCGCCCCTTGTCCATTCCATGGAATTATGTAAGGAACATAATGTATCTGAGTTCCAGATTAATTGTTCTGTGTTTACAATGTGTGTATGTCGTGTGCAGTGAATTATGTGTATTAAATATGTTATGTGTAAAAGTTCGCCCACCTCGATTATTTTAGTACTGTTTTATGCCTTAAATTAATGTGTTTAAAGATATTACAATAACATTTAACCTTTTAAATGCCGCATTATGGTCGAAAGGTAACACAAGCTATTTATTTGTAAAAATCCAATTAAAACTCAAACATACCGTATATACTCGCATATACATGCCTGTTTGTAACACTTGATTAAATCCCCTGAAAAAATAAATCTTCATTTTTTTTAAATAAGTTACTATAGTATATAAATCATAATCACCGATTAACTTCATAAGTATCCCATGAGCCATTACATAGAATTGCTTTTAACTTTCAAATGTTTTATTCTTTTGTGGAATTTACTCCTATAATATTTATAAACTATAAAATCATCAAAAAATGTTACCTTTTTTCACCCCTTGCACATTTATTCCTATCCACCAAAAAAGAATTTTGTTAAAAGATCGCGAAAAAACGACAAATTTTGTTAAAAGATCACGAAAAAACGGCAAATTTTATTAAAAGATCACGAAAAAACGGCAAATTTTGTTAAAAGATCTCGAAAAGCGGCATATTTTGCTAAAAGATCGCGAAAAAACGGCAAATTTTGTTAAAAGATCGCGAAAAACGGCATATTTTGCTAAAAGATCGCGAAAAAACGACAAATTTTGTTAAAAGATCATGAAGAAACGGCAAATTTTTTTAAAAAATCACGAAAAAACGGCAAATTTTGTTACAAGATCGCGAAAAACGGCATATTTTGCTAAAAGATCGCGAAAAAACGGCAAATTTTTGTTTAAAAATCTAAAAAAAATGGCAAATTTTGTTAAAAAATCATAAAAAAGACGAATTTTTTAAAAAAATTGCAAAAAACAGAAAATTTTGTTAAAAGATCATGAAAAAAAAGACAAATTTTGTAAAAAGACTGTAAAAAAAAAGCCGGCAAATTTTGCTAAAAATCACGAAAAACGACAAATTTTATTAAAAGATCGCAAAAAACGGCAAATTTTGTAAAAATATCGTAAAAAAACGGCAAGTTTTCTTAAAAGATCGCGAAAAAACGGTACATTTTGTCAAACGATCGCAAAAAGACGCAAATTTCAAAATAGGGGCGCGAAAAAAAAAAAAAAAAAAAGCACAGAATTTTGTATTGGGAATGGAATTGCTCCCCCCTTTCTCCCACTTCTGTTGTAACCTTTCAGAAAATTTGCTGTGAATTTCATATTTTTCACCTCTGTGATTCTAATCAGATTTTCCACAAAATCAAGAAAAATTGACTCAGTCATTTCGGAAATTAAAAAAATCGGTCAAAACTCCGAAAATTCGAATATAAAACGTATCGCAAATTTTGACAAATTATTGGGGGGGAGGGGATGCAAATTTTGCTATAGAATCGCATGAAATAAACGATTTCTGACAGAGAACCGTGAAAAGATACGAATTTCGTTCAGGGATTACGATAAAAAAAACGAATTTCGCAGAGTCGCAAGAAAAAAGTTTCTTCCACAGCCCTTTGATATAAAATTTGCATTTTTACGAGGCATTTTGATGAAATTCACGCTTTTTGTCTGTATACTTAGATAAAATTCGCGTTTCTTTAACGGCCCTTTGAAAAATAGCATTTTTTCTGCGGTCATTTAACAAAATTCGCGTTTTTCCGTGGCTCTCTAACAAAATTTCTATTTTACACCCGATACTCTGACAAAATTGGCATCCTTTCGATGGCTCCTTGACGAACTTCGAAGTTTTTTCCCGATTCTTCAAAATTCACACTTTTGTCTGCTGCATTTCGATGAAATTAACACTTTTTCGGCGATCCTTTGTCGAAGTTAGCGTTTTTCTCGCAATTCTAAAACGAAATACGCTTTCCCCCACGATTCCTTGATGAAATTCTCGTTTTTTTTTTCTTTTCATTTCTTTTTTTTTTCTTTTGTGTGTGTGTGAACGATTGACGAAAATTTTCGGCAATCATTTGTTGAAATTCACGATACTTTTTATGCCTCAATTTTCTGATCCATGATATAAAAAAAAGAACAGAATGTTTTTAGTTCTTGGAAATTTCGGAACAAAATCTTATAAAAAAAAAAAAACTTGACCTGTCAGAGACTTGTCTACCGCAATGCACGCTTTGAGAACGCGCGGTCTTAAATGTATGAATGAGAAGACAACTAGCAGGCACGCATTCAGTTCGGACGCAACAGCAGTAAGGGCGTTTTTTCAAATGAGGGGAAAGAAGGGTGCTATTTTTTTTTGAATGAGCGGCAAGAGGGGCGCTAGATTTTTAATGAGGAGCAAGAGGGGCGCTATTTTTTAAACTAAAGGGCGATTTGTTACTTTTGGATCAAGCTTCCCAGCTACTAACGTCCAGATGAAAGGAAAGCTTCATAGAAAAGTAAAAAAAAAGCATGCCGATTTGTTGTAATTAACTCCGGAATTTCCGGGGCACTTTTAGTAAAATCCCCGGAACACAAACAGGCATGTATATAAGTTGACCCCCTAACTTATGTTGTTAAAAATAAGAAAAAATTCAAAACCCGCGTATAAGTCGACCCTCCCTCCAAAAGAAGGAACCGATTGGCTTTCCCCCGAAAAGGAACGATTCTCGGACTCGTTGCAAAATGAAACGCCTCTGAAAAGAACCATTTTCTCGGAATCACTCCCAAAAAGAATGACTCCTCTGATTCGTTCCGAAATGAAGCGACTCCGAAAAACACAACTCCTCGGACTCGTTCCAAAATGAAACAATCCCGAAAAGGAACGATTAATCAGAATCGTTCCGAAATGTATCGCCCGAAAAATTGGAATTGGAGAATGACGAAGAAAAATCGGATTCATTCCTTTTTTTTCTTGGACTCGTTCTTTTTTTCTCGGAATCGTTCCTATTTTCGGAACGAGTTCGAATAACTCGTTCTTTTCGGTGAACAATTCTGACTGGAACGAATCTTTAAAATGGACATTTTTGCCCATCTCTATTTTTTAGAATTGGAAATCACATTTTTTTTTTGTTCTTTGCAACAGGGTAGGGTAGATTATTTTTTTGAAAAAAAAAACTAAAAATGATCTTAAATTCAGAATCGTCGAGGTTGGAAAGATTTTGGATTTTGTACTCTACAAACAATGGGGTGCTGCAGCACTCATTCGCTAGCAAACTATTTTCCGGTATTTTATTTATAGATTTTTTTTAGGTCTCGCGTATAAGTCGACTCCCTCCCACTTTGAAGTTCTTTTTTTGTCTAAAATTTTTCGACTTATACGCGAGTATATACAATAAGTACTAAGAATAAAGTTTTTTCTCAAAAAAAAAAAAAATTTTTGTGTATGATTTATAACATATTCCAAAAATGGAACATTGGTGGGAAACATTTAGTTTTGTTATATGTTTTTATTAAATATGATTAACGACATTTAAATTAAATTCTTTATTTCTGTGCAGAAATTTTTTCATGATTATAGGTAATGTATAAGCATTTTTCAGTAATAACACAGGTTAAGCAGGTAAATAGCCGGGCTTTGCCCATCGAGCCTTGGTTTGACTCAGTATTCCATCAAAAATGCTCAAGAAGCCTTACAAAGCTTTTACGAAAAAGCTTTCTCACTTAAAAAACTTATTCTGTAGAAGATGGACAATAATTACTGTAAGAAACTTTACAATTATTTATCAAAGTGAAAAAATAAATTTATACAAAAATTGTACAAGAAAAAAACAATAATAATAATGTCTGCACTACAATTCACAGCAAAATAATCAAATAAATCAAAATCTAAAAAATACAAAGGAGAAAAACAAACTTACCAAAAATTTAAAATATTTATATATGGGTGTATATACATATGTATATATTCCTTAATTTTTGTGTCCTACATTTGATCTATTGTCTATGGTAGTTACAAAAGCATTTCTCATGTAGTCTTTGTTCATACTCAAAACATTTTTTGTAATGTTCTTCTGGCATACAGCACATTGTCCTTGTGTTGATGTCTCAAGATAATGTAATTGACAAATGTCAATGCATTCCTCTTCTGAATCAAATGATAATTCATAAAAATATTCTAGTGTCTCTTTTACTGTTCGAAATAGATTTGACATCTGACGTATCCTAACTAACTGAAGAAAATCACAGCGTAATATAAAATAATAAGGATTCCTTATTTTAGTCGTAAACAATGTCTAACTATCAACAAACAAACGTTTCCTTCCCATGATTTGTGAGTAATCCATTTCAGCTGAAAAAACGAGTATGGGATGTGGGAGAGAGAGAAAGGGGGGAGGGGGGAGGTAAGAGACAGGGTGTGGAGTGGGGGGAAAAGAAAATATATCAAAATCATAAATATCTTTTGTTAAGACTGACTAAAACACCTCGTATTCAGAAACTTTTTATCAGTAATTACATGCACTGCATCCAAAGAACTTTATCATGTTAAAAAATATAACTCTACAAGCCAACATTCCAGTTTTGGAACATGCAAAATTTTTATCAAAAAGAAACAATAAAATTAATATTTTTATTAATAACTTGTGATCTACTAATAAAATGATTATTTTTACTTGATCTCACTTAATTATAAAAACATTTGTTGAATTTTTAATTTTATATGAATTTATGAGTTTTCCTTAATGAAAAGTCTAAAAAAAGGTGTAAATTACGATTTTTTTCCTAAGGCATGATTTATTTTATCAATGTAATATCGACGCCAAAAAATCAATCCATACTTTCTTTTCAAATACTAATTTTTACAGAGCAATATGAATAAAAATGAATTTTTTGCAAAATCTTGAAATTGATGTTCCATTTATGGAACACTGGCATGTAAAAGGTTAAGATCTTCTCCCTGCAACCTACTGCCAGTTTTTCTATTTTTTTCCCCCGATCATTCAGTAATTATTATGGATTTTATTCCAGTGACAGATGAATGAATTTCCCAATTTTTGTCATGATAAATTAACAAATTTTGCAATTTTTTCTGAGACTGATTGATAAATCAGTCATTTTAGAGACAAATTGACGAAATTCACAATTTTTTCTCTGTGATTGTTTAAAGATTTTCATGATATTTTGCCAAGATTGTTCAATAAATTTTCCATTTTTTTTTTTTTTTTTTTTTTCCTGTGATCGATTGACAATTTTTGAGACTGTTTTCCCATAACTTGCAAATTTCATGGTTTCTTCTTGTAACAGATTGGCAAAATTCACAATACTTCTAGCAATCGGCTGACAAATTTTGCAATCTTTTCTTGCTAATATTAACAAATAGCATGATATTTTCCTGCGACAAATTGACAAATTTCTGAATTTTTCCTGCAATTGAATTTCCAAATGTTTCCCTCACATCCAATTTTGAGAATTTTTTCCTGCTAGAAATCAATGAATTCCACAACTTTTTTTTTCAAGCAACTGATGTAATTCATGATTTTTCCATCCCATAAGACTGAAAGATTTTGCATTTTTCAGCAGCTGTTTGATCAATTTTGCGATATTTTCCATGACATCTTTGCTATATATAAATAAACAATTTAGAATAACTTCAATGCAGTTGAAAACTCAGTTTTAGCAATTATCATACATATGTATATTACAAATTAAAATTTTTTTTGCCAAAACTAACCTTATACTATATTAATTTCCTTTTAACAATATTCCATACTTATTTTAACTTATTAAATTAAAATCTTGTTACTAGATCCAATCTATTAATCTTTATAGAAACGATATAAATTCTTAATTCGCCTTAAAAAACATTTATTCCAATATGCGTAAATTTAAAAAATGGCTCTAAATTAAAAATATTCTTAATTAAACTTTATCTCTTAAAATTCTCAAATAAAATCATTTTTTTTCCCTGTTTTTATCAACCTTTTTTAAGAAAGTCTTATTAAATTTATTTCAAAACCATACCTTTCAAAAATATCATTCTTTTTATTTATTTTTATTTTCCCTCCGCACTTGATATTTGTTGCGTATCAATAAATTCATTTCTTTTCTTTTTTTTTTTTAAATATCGTCTGCAGGATATTCAAATTCTGAGTTCGATTATAAATTAGTTAAATAATAATCTTAAAATAAAAATTATCGTCTGAATGAAATGTTTAATCTAAACGCTGGAGATAAATTCTGTTTACATGGAAAAATCATGGTTAGAGAATATAGAATCTTCTGGAAGTTTTTGTTTTTAGATTTAAGAAGGAAGCTAAAAGATGATGAGGGATATTCTTTCCTTTTTCTTCCGATGATTAGGTTAAAACGAGTTGCAAAATAATGTTTTTATGATGAAATATTCTCTTTTTTTTATTATTACAGTACAGAACCATTTATCCGGAATGATTGGGGTCAGATGCATTCCGAATAACTGGTTTTTCCGGTTAACTGGTTGGGCATTAAAGCAGCATCCATTTGATAAGTTTTGTGGAATGTATGTGGTTGTGGTATTACTTCTAATCTTAAATTAATTATTAGATTACTTGAATTAAGAATAAGATTCAAGTAAGATTAAAAAATAAAATTTGATAGAATGTAATTTATGGGAATTCTTTAGAAACAAAAATTCTTGTTTCCTCTGCATGAAAATAGAAAACATCTAAAGTATAACTAAATACATTTCCATCTCAAATACTAGATGCAATCATCAAAATATACAATTGTTTCAAGCAATATTTATGTAAAATTAGATGTGTATGACACTTTTTTCTGCAAAGATTCCATCATCATAGATTAGAAATATCATTCCAGATAACTGGTTTTCCGGTTAACTGGTTTCCGGATAAATGGTTCCATACTGTATTTCATTTCTAGGATACTGTTCAAGACGGCTTGGAAGAGTGCATTTCCCGCTCAATATGCCTGCATTCTAATAACCTTTTTTTGGAGCAGCCAATGTGTAGTTCAATGAAGCGTCTATATTTATTTATTTATTTTTTTTCTCTCGCTGGCCATGACTCTGTGCTTTAAAAAAAAAGGGGAAACCGGTGATGATGCTTCTAGCTCCTCACTTCAAAAATGTCACATGTATGACAGCCTTTCCAAACTTGCATAACCAAAATTGTTCCATGCATATAAATATTAGCTCAAACAATTTTCTGCAAATTAATTTAATGTTTAGTAAAATTACATGTTATATTATTTTGAAGTTATGAATTAAATTGTAGGGCAGTATGAAATGAAAATCAAGACAAATTGTGACATCAGCAATAATTCAACAATATAGTTTTCGTTGGTGCTACAATTCGCCTTCACTGTTTAAAATATCAAGAAATATTACCTTTGTTTTTAAAGACTATCTATTTTCCAACCAATAAGAACGCTCCATAACCATCTATGGTGTGTTTTCATTGGTCAGAAATTAGATAGTCTTTAAAAATAGAGGTAATTTCACGATATTTTTAATAGTGTAAGCAAATTGTGGCTCCAACAAAAACTATCCTGTTTAATTGTAGTTGAACTGTTGTAGTAATTTTAGAAAAGAAACAAATTTTATTTTTGTATTTTTTTTCAGTACCAAAAAATAAAAATATTGCCTCAATTTTATGTACAAATTATTTACTGTTAACATGAATTTTAAAAAAGAATCGTGTAAAAAACATACATTTCGACAAAGAATTGCATAAAAAAACATGTAATTCAATGAAAAATCATGTGGAAAACTAACATTTTGACATAGGACCGAGGGAAAAACATGCATTTTGTCCAAAGGCAGGATAAAAAACAAGAATTTTGTCTAAAGACCGCTCTATAAAAGTAAAGTCCATCCATGAATTGCGTAATATGCGAATTTTGAGTATATTTTGTGTAAAAAACGCAAATTTCATGCATGAAACACATAAAAAATACGAATTTCGTGCATGAATTGCTTAAAAATGTGAATTACATGTATGACTCACTCAATAAATGCGAATTACATCCATGAATGCCTCAAAAAGCACAAATTCCGTCTATAAATTGTGTAAAAACAGTAATTACGTCCATGAATCATGTAAAAAAAATTTTACGTCCATGAAACAAGTAAAAAATGCAAATTATGTTCATAAATCGCATAAAAAATGCCAATTACGTTCATAAATCGCATAAAAAAATGCCAATTACGTTCATAAATCGCATAAAAAACACTAATTTCGTCGAGAAAAAGTAAAAAAAAAAAAAAAAAATGCTAATTTTGTCAATGAATTCATAAAAATAGCGAATTACGTCCATAAATCGTGTAAGAAATGCAAATTACGATCATAAATTGCATAAAAAAATGCAAATTACGTTCATGAATCGCATAATAAAAGCGAATTGTGTTCATGAATCACATAAAAAACACAAATTCTATCGATTGATCGCTCAAAAAACACGAATTTTGTCGACAGATTGCTCAAAAAACACAAACTTCATTTACAGAAAGCTAAAAAAAATTGCAAATTACGTCCATGACTTGCATAAAAATAACAAAATATGCTCATGAGTCACTCAAAAAACACAAATTTCATTGACAGATTGCTAAAAAAACGTGAATTTTGTCGACC
The DNA here is from genome assembly GCA_964019185.1 of Maratus speculifer. Taxonomy (NCBI): domain Eukaryota; kingdom Metazoa; phylum Arthropoda; class Arachnida; order Araneae; family Salticidae; genus Maratus; species Maratus speculifer. The sequence continues at coordinate 158,232,181 of OZ025302.1, read as the reverse complement.
GGTCATTTAAAAACGCAAATTATGTCCATTAATTGCATAAAAAAAGCTAATTACGTCCATAAATAGCGTCAAAAAAGCAATTTACGTTCATGAATCGCATAAAAAACATGAATTACGTCCATACATCGTGCAAAAAACGTGAATTACATCCATGAATTGCATCATAAAAGCAAATTTCATAATATAATGCGTAAAATTCAAAATAATATGATGTGTAATGTTATGAAATATTAAGTTAATTTGCAGAAAATTTTTGGTTTTATACAAGTCTACAGATATGTATGTTAGATGCTAATATTACAAATTTGTATACTTACTGTATTGCACAGTTTTCAATAATGCATTTTTATATGAAAATAATGTGTCTTTATATGAAAAATAAACATTTTACAGGTAGTTTTTCTTTCTCTTTTTACATAAATGGCACATTAATAAATAAAAAACATCCCTGTACCTCTAAAGTTATAAAATCCTTCACCCGTAAATGTCTGCTGAACCTGAAGTTTGTCATTAAAAAAATAACTTGTTTTTCCAAAAATAATATTTGGTAATATTAATCAAATTTTCCAATTTAGATTTCATATAATTATACATTTAATTTAATTACTTTACATAGTTAATATGGCTTTAATTTTGAACATGTTTTGCCTTCGATTGGTTTCTTCCGTTTTTTCTAGTTTCTTCCGGAAGAAACACAACCCTGCTGCGCGGGTACATCTAATAATATACATTCAAAAAATATAGACAAAAAAAATTCACCTGAAATGACGCAACACTAGACCAGGCAAAAGAACCCCATCCTGATGAAGTCCACATTATTTTTGATAATTCTGAAAACAAGTAGAAATAAATGGAAATTAAAAATCTGATCTACATAGAAAAAGCTTTAACAATTCACAGCATACTAAATATTAACTTGAGGATAATCAATTTTAAGAACTATTGCCGAAGAAAAACGCTGCAACAAAATTTGTTTTATTGAAACATGATCAGCAAAGAGATAAAATGATAACATAATCATAATTAAGATTTTATCAGGAAACATACTTCGGCTTTTAATCCTCATCTTAAAAAATGCTGAGCAGAAATATTTTTTTTCTTCATGCTGAACTAAACAATCTGTTGAATAACAACAAAAGTGAGCAGATGATTAAATGCCGGAGAGTAGAAGTGAAAGTTTCGTTCTGGGTTGCAAATGAAAACCACATATAGGTTTTTCTTTAAGAATTTAATATTTCACTGAAAAACCGAAAAACCTCACAAAATTATTTCTCTCAAACTCAGAATTATTCGATCCATAAAATAAATATAATTTCTGCTTCTGATACAGATTGATTGATTTTGAAACTGTAACCATGGAAGATTGTTGACAAATGACGTCAAGCAACATGGATGCCATCATGTGATGAGTAAATTAATTCTAAACTAATAGATTATTTGAAAAAATATCAATATAAATATACAATTTTTTTCAGCTCATCATTATTTTTAAAAATATAGCAGTTAATTCGCTTATTGTCTGTATTATTTTTCGAGCAACATGGCTTTTAGGCAGGATTCATGGTTTGTAATTTTGAAAGTTTCATTTAAAATCAATTTCGAAACTTTTTCATATTTTTATGTTTCATTCTTAAAATTAAAAAAAAAGTGCTTTTCCTTTTTTTTTCGGTTTAAATTTCTTTTGTTTAGATTCTTTTAGAAAGATTTTGATCTGTTAAAACAATGAACTAAAATATTTTCTTTTTTTTATTATTCAATTCGTAAAATAAAAATCCATGAAACAGACCCCCCCCCCCACCCAAAAAAAAAAAAAAGTTTTCACTTTTTTTGTATTATTTTGTTTATGATACATCTTAGTGCTTGAACAAGATTATTTTGAAAATAGTCCATTTATTTCTAATTAAATGTAAATACAATATGTAAAACCCTTTTTATATTGTACGTTTATTCATGAAAATTGCTGTAAATCTTAAATTCTAACATATAACATATTGTGAATTTTTACAGAAGTTTATAGATCAATAATCTAGTAGCACAAACATCCTCGTTTGAAAAGAGTTTTGAAATAGTGTTGCTCATAAAATAAACAATTTCATTCTGTTACATGTTCATAAGTTAGTATTGGTAAATACGTGACTAAAAAAACTGATGTACAAATAAATAACCATGTAAATGTAACATTTTTGTGTTTAAATGTTTCATAAAAAATCTCAGTCAATCTTAAAAGGGAAAGAGGAAGAAAGAACCATATGTACTACTTTAAGGATATTTTTTCTAACTTTTGCTTTTATTATTTTTGATTATGTGGAATATTTGTTGAAATATTGGCTCCTTTTATGAAACCTTGAAACAGTTGAATACTTAAAAAAAATTTGCTTATACTTTTTTCCACACTATTTTTTTGGCACAGGTGTCATATACGCACCACATTTGCACATGTTTTTTTTACCCCGCCAATTGGGCATTGCACATATCTACCAAGGAGAAGATCCGTTTAATAAGTTTATAACAATTGTTAGAGAAATAAAATAGAAAAAAATTAAAATTTCAGTGAAATGTGTTGTTTAAATGATGCAACTGCGTGCATTATATATGGCTATAAGTATTAACATTTACGATTTATTGTGAAAATTATATTTACTGCTCTGTTACATATTAAGGTTATTATATTATAACTGTTTATTTATTGTTTCCTTTTTTATTAAATTCATAGTTTATTTACTGTTATTTTTGTTATTTTTATTATATACTATATCAATAATTATTTATATCAAACTATCATTTATTTATTTTTATTTTCTTTTTTTTAAATACTAGATTCTCTGTCATATTTTCACATTATTTTATTTTTATATTGCAATAAAAAAAATCACATGCTCCTATTGCACATAATTTATAACTTATATTCAAAAACAAAATTTTCGCCAAATTGGCAGGGTAAAATAACACGGGCAAATGTGGTGCGTATATGACATCTGTGTCATTTTTTACTTAACGGAAGGGGTTTGTACATATATTTTAAGATTGCAAATTGCTCTCGCCCAGAAATTTCCCTCACTCTTTTTTTGCTGTGCTAATGGGTAATCGAAAGCTACACATTTTGCATTCTTGTTATAACTTGCAAACTTCCCTGGCAATGTCTAAGTCTGAATTATAGGTGAAAACTGGGAAATTCGATTAGTAGCCAGTGGCCGGTAAACCCAGTTTCATTAGTGGCCACTTTTTAAAAGTTAGTGGCCACTTTTTAAAAGTTAGTAGCCACTTTTTAAAATTACTTCAAAATGGCTTTTTTTTTTATTTATTTATTTAACGGCTAGTGAGTTACAAAGTTACACATATTTGGTTAAAAATAAAACTGTCATTCCACTGAATGGAAAAGTATGAATTGGTGATTAATACTGCAGATAAAATTATAAGTGATAAACTATATTTAAATATATATTAAAGCATTGTATAAAACAAACAAGGAAATTGTATTTTTAAATTTTAAATTCAAAAATAATTTCACATCTTTCTTGGATATTTTATTCTTACTTAAAATTGGAATTAAGTTTGGCGATTGTACAGATAAATATAAATATTCTTTACTTTGGCTGAGATTTCAACACTCCAGATGTCTTATTAAGGCAAAATCAGAGAATGCCAATGTGTTGGTAAGGTGGAGGGAGTCTACTTGGTAGTAGTAAAGTCAGATGCTAAATTTGCAGTATTACTCGCCAAAGTGGTGAGCGTGCTAATTTTGTCCTATATTTTTAAAGTAATTGGCTATAATGTTTCAATCTTTCTTGGGACCTACATAAACTTTAATCATAAATTAAAAAAAAAAAATGTAGCAGCCAACTATTACTGGTACAATTAGTGAGCATATGGCAAAAGTGAAAGATTTAAGATACAGCAATGTCCTTAAAATCTCCTTGCATTCAGAGGTAAAATTGGTAAAATTAATTTGAAATGCAAGTGGAATTAAAATTAATGACTATATTTTGTAGGGAAAAAAACCTATTTCTCGAAAACATAATCCAAATAAAGAATTCATGGTAAAAAGCCAAAATATAGAAAATACAACAAAGTTGCTAAATATGCTTGCATCAGACAGAAAGAAAGAATTAACCAATTCACTAATTAGATGCAAACAAAGTAGAGATGCCATTTTTCATGAAAAAAAGCTGCATTTCACAAAGCAAATTAATAAGATTTTTTAATCGCCAAGTGGCGACTAGGGTGGCGATCGATGGCCGATTTTGAATTTAAAGAATTAACCAATTCACTTATTAGATGCAAACAAAGTAGAGATGAATATATCCATGAAAAAATCTGTATTTCACAAAGCAAATAAATAACATTTTTCAATCGCCGAGTGGCGACTAGGGTGGCGATCGATGGCCGATTTTGAATTTAAAGAATTAACCAATTCACTAATTAGATGCAAACAAAGTAGACATGCATATATCCATGAAAAAATCTGTATTTCTCAAAGCAAATTAATAAAATTTTTCAATCGCCGAGTGGCGACTAGGGTGGCGATCGAAGGCCAATTTTGAATTTAAAGAATTAGCCAATTCACTAATTAGATGCAAACAAAGTAGAGATGAATATATCCATGAACAAATTTGTATTTCACAAAGCAAATCAATAAGATTTTTCAATCGCCGAGTGGCGACTAGGGTGGCGATCGATGGCCGATTCTTAATCGCCACTTTTACAACTTTAATCGCCACGTGGCGAGTGGTGACCGTTAATTTACATCTATAGTCTGCATCAACAAAAAAAAAAAAAAAAAAAAAAAAAAAAAAAAATTACTATGTAAGTAGTACCTGCAATAAGCTGGTATTTTTTTTAAATTAACAATCAAAGTCCCAATGATTGCAACTTTAAAATATATACTTATAGAATATATCAAAACACAGCTTCAAAAAATATTTTTTAAAAAATTAGTAAAATATGGCAATTGGTGAAAGTTTTTTAGTTTCACCGTGCCTCCTTTAATCGCATGATCCAGGTATATTTTTACAGTGAAATTTCTTGTATTATTTAAGTAAGTTGATTTTATTTATATAGAAGACTGTTTTATAATGTCTACAACTTACTAATTATACTTATGTTTTACTTTTATGTGAATTGATTTAAGTAATCGTGAATTTAATTTCTATAAAAATATTTATGTATTTTTCTTCATTCCAGGATGATATCTTATGATACCTGTGAAACTTTGGCAAGAGAAATAATGGAACAGATATCATACAGAAATCAGCAAAACAAAAATAGTGTTGCAAGTAGAAAGGTTAGTAATTTTTTTTCCTATGTTCAATAGATTAAGATGTGTATATATTTATATGATTTCTACCTGGTTTAGGAGAATTTTAGACTATTTTATATGTATAAAATTTATTTTGAATGAAATGTTTATTATTTTCTGTTAATTTTTTTAATCAAGTCTAGGGATGCACCGAATATTCGGTATTCGGCCATGTTACTGAATATTCGGTTTGGCCGAATATCAAAGTATTCAGCCAAATCCAATATTTAATAAAACCTTTTAAAAAACTTTTCACAATTTCTACTTTTATCTGTCAATTTATATTGCATTTAAAATAATTAGAAAGAAATTCAAATTTAAATAAAATAGAATGTTTTTATATTATTTATTTGCTGTTTGTAAAGTATAACTTAAGAAAATTAACCATGAGTTGAGAAGGATTAAAATGGTGATTTATTAGTATTTTCCTTAGGAATATATGATGTGCAGATGCAAGTTCCTAAATTCTGTTTAGTAAATAATCTGTTTCTTGCTTTTTCCAAATAAATGTCCTTAAACAAGAAAGAAAAATTTTGAGATTATTAAGAACTATCAAGGCAGACAGTTTGGTACTACTTGGTTATTCCGTCAACCAAAAAATTATCGGCAAACTATATGATTAAATGCCAATAATGGATGATCGTGAATGTCACATTCACTGACATTAAATATGATACATGTGTTTAAAACGTCATTAAGTGATTTGTATTTTGACTTTTTATTTGTATTTTTATTAATATTCTACTAAATATTTGTCTTTTCATTATTTAAAATAAAAATTATGTCAATATGTATAATTTGGCTTTTAGTTTGGCGAAATTGGTCGACAAGATAATCAAGTTGTACCGACAATTTTTATTAATGAAACCATAATCATAATCAACTTATTGAGTCATTAAGTACATTGTATTTCATCTCACTCTAGGCCACACTTGTGTTTTTGTTTGTTGCATTAACAATAAATAAGATACCGTATTTTCAACTCACATGCTTTGATTTCTGTAAAATATGATATGGTGGGAAAGGTGGAAAATGCCACCATTCATAAGAAAAGAACTATGAGCTAGACCTTCCTTTACTCAGAATTAAGTTGAAAGTACTTGTACTTTATATTGAAAAAAAAAAATCTGCCTTGAGTTATTTAAAAAGGATAATTATGAGACTGTAAAGTTTTTCTTCGACCATTTTTTCATCATTTCTCTTTCATTTAAAATGTTCTCTCTTCATAGAAGAAATCATGAAATTTAAAATTCTATTAATTAAAAAGTCTCATAATTGTGCTTCTTAAATAACTCAAGGCAGATTTTTTTCAGTACTAATGCTCTTGTTTATCAAAATGTAAGTTTCTTTTATTAAGTTATGTAAAATTGTTTTAAAAAGTAACATTTTAATACCTTTAAACTTTGAAATATAAAAAGTATTTGGAAAGCCAAGTATTCAGTATTCGGCTCAATAATTACTATTCGGCTAGCAGAACAGGGATGCCGCGGACGCGCTATAGCGCGTAAAATACGCAAAAAATCGGCGACGGGACGCAAAAAAACGGAGCTTACGCGTTCCGCGGGACGCGTAATTTTCGTCAAAAATTCGCAAAAAAGGCAAATTTCATTAAAAAATCGCGAAAAAACGAATAATTTCCGGCAAATTTCGTCAAAAATTTTGTGAAAGAAATGACTAACTTTGTTACAAAATCCCGAAAAAAGGCAGATTTTCTCAAAAAATCGCGACAAAAACGACATATTTCGTCCAAAAATCGTGATAAAACGGCAAATTTTGTCTAAAGATTCGCGAAAAACGGCAATTTTCATGAAAAAATCGTGATAAAATGGCACATTTCATCTAAAGATCGCAAAAAATCGGCACATTTCGTCAAAAGATCGCGAAAAAACGAAACATTTCATCAAAAAATCGCAAAAAAGACAAATTTCGTTAAAAAATCGCGAAATAACGAATAATTTTCGGCGAATTTCGTCAAAAGATTCGCAAAAAATGACTAATTTTATTACAAAATCTCGAACAAAAAGCTGATTTCCTCGAAAAAATCGCGAAAAAACGACAAATTTCATCCAAACACCGTGATAAAACGACAAATTTTGTCAAAATTCGCGAAAACAGCAATTTACATTAAAAAATCGTGATAAAATAGCACATTTCGTCAAAAGATCGTGAAAAACTGGCTCATCTCGTTAAAAGATCGCGAAAAAACGGCAAATTTCGTCAAAATATCGCGAAAAAAACGGCAATTTTCGTCAAAAAATCGCGAAAAAACGGCAAATTTCGTAAAAAAAATAGCTTTAAAATGCAATTTTCGTGAAAAAAATAGCTTTAAAATGCAATTTTCGTCAAAGGGGTACGAAAAAAAGTTAATGACAGAATAGAATTTTTCTATTCTAAAAACTAACTTCCCTGCTTCCAAAGTTTTTTTTTTTTTTGCTGCTCCAAAAACAGATTTTCCTGCTTCACAACCTGTTTTTGATTGTTCTGATTATTTTGAAAAGTATTCTTTTTTTTAGAAAAAATGTCTTTTTCAATAAATCAGTTTTACCTCTTTTTAAAAGAAATGTGAACAATAGTGATACTTGTTATCTTCTAAACTCAAATAAGCATTATTTTATAAATTGTATCTTGCGCATTTATTTTTTAAAAAAGCAAAGTAAATATCTCTTAATAGTTTAAAAAAAATAATATTGGCTTTAATTATTTATACATTAATTAAAACAATAATTATTGCATTTAACTTTTCTTTTGCAAATGAAAAAGTTCAATTTGCGTCTAAAAATATGACTTATTAGTGGGGACCCGCTTTTTTGAAAAAGGGACCCAGAATTTTAGAAGTCCTGGGTCCCCGGGACCCAGGATTTTTCAAGTCCAGCGGCATCACTGCAGAATATTCAGTATTCGGCCAAAATCACTATTTGATGCATCCCTAATCAAGACAAACATAATATTAATATTTCCATCTTTTCTCTTTTGTATAAAGTTACATTTTAAATAATATAGCTTTAAAATTTCCTTTTCAGGGATATGTTTAGAAAAATTTTAAGTCTTTTAAAGCACCCTTCACAAAATAATTTATCTTAAAACAGAACCCTTCACAAAAATTTTTGTCTTACAACAGGACTCTTCACAAAACATTTTATCCCAAAACAACACCCTTCACAAAATTATTCAACTCTTAAATAGACCTTTCACAGAATTTTAATAAATTAAAATAAAAAAAGGGTCAAAACTTTAGACTCAACCTGATATACAAGATGTTTCAAAGCTATGTGTCAAAATGTAAAAGCAGATAGAGGGTACTTAAATAAGCAAATTTCGAATAGGAATGTGGATGCAGCATTGAGGCAATAAAAGGTGTTGTTGAATATGATAGATTTTATAACCTTTTAAGTAAATAAATATTTATTTTTCACTTTTGTATTAGTCATGGCAAAAATCCTTCAAAAAGCTGCTTTATTGTAGTGTTTTGATTTCAGTGAATAGGTTGCAAGAAAATATACTGCCAAATTTCACCATTTTGCCAGATCATTTTCTCTATTACACCAGGGTCCCTTCCCTATACTGGGAAAGTACCCATGTTTCCACTCAACCTTGTAATCATCTGCCTAATTATGTAAAATTAAACATTATAAAATTTTTAATGATTTGCATGAATGACATATTAATAATTATTTTTAATTTTTAATTTTTCATTGTAATTTTAGATAATAATGTTGATATGATTTATCTATTAATGTTACTTTTTTTAACTAGCTTCTGTGAAAAACTCATATTTGTATGATAATTTGAATAGTTTTTATTATTAACAATAAGTGGTCTGATACAACAAACTCTCTGTAAAACAGAAATCTGTCTAATGCATAAAGATAATTTTCAAGTTGCACATGATGATTTTAAATAAAGTAAACCCTGACTAAAGCAGCATATTGTCTGCAAATTAAAAGTTTTTTTAGTCTTGATTAATTCTGGCTTAGAGAAAGTTTGCTTTACTGAAAAATGCTTAATCTCATATTATCATTATATTTTTCTTTCAGGCGAGTGCTCATGCAAGAAAGCTGATGAAAAAATATGATGATAGCTTAACATCATTAAAATCTACTCTCATGGCTTCAAGAAGTGTTCTGTATCCTTTTTTACTTCTGCTGATAATTTTAGTGATATTTTTACTAAAATATCTTTTTATAATGAAACTCTTTTCAAAATATAAAACCGTTCTTGACAAAATCAGTTAACACTTTTTTTTTTCTTTTGTGCAGGAAATGTTTATTAAAAAGTTTTTTTTAAATCAAAACCAATTTTGTTTTTAAATTAAATTTAAACATATAAATAAATATCTTTAAAATTCATTTTTTTTAATAGGAGAGTCTTCTTACCACTAATTTATAAACATGGTATTAGAACTGTTTGGGAGTAAGGAAATTTTTTTTTTAACCTTTTCTTTATTTTAACTTGCTGTTTAAATTCCATTTGTATGGCTAAGTATTATTAAAGTAATTTATGTCAACAGTTCACAAAATTTTAATGCAAATGTGTGCCCTTAATAATAGAATTTCTTTCAATTTTGTTCAATTAAATTCATAATGATCATTGCATTGTTCAAAAATTTAATTACCTTTATATGCAAAGCCAACAACTGTCAGAAATCCTTTGCTAAAACTTTCTTCAGGTACATTGAACCATGTTTTATTTATATACTAAGATGTCATACAGTATTTCTCTAGTTTTTTTTAAAGAGTAAGAATGTTTTATAAGTGACACAAAGTTGTGACAGATTTTCAAAACACAGCTATTGAGAAATAATTGATTATAAGTTAAATGCATAATGAATAGTAAAATGAAAAATACTATTCAATTTTAAAACAACTGAATATTTTTACAGTTTATTACAACCTCAGAACATGACTAGAAAAAACAAAAAAAGTCATTTCTTCTTTTCCTTGAATTAAAACAATTTCATTTTTGAAATATTTCAAAAAGTGGTATTTTCAGAGCTTGCACCTGAAAAGGGGGAAATGTTATATTCATATGCAATTTGTCGAGGAAGAATATTTCCATCTGCTGTCTTATCTGTAATCTATTAGTTATTTTCTGTTTTGCAACTGATCTATGAGGTATTTTGTCTTGAAATTGGAGAAAAGACAGTCTGCCACAAAAGCGAAGACATTTAGAAACATAAAACGCTTTTTATTTAAAAAAATTCTGGGTTTTTTTGTTAAAAGTACAGTGAATTTGAGAAATGTTTAAGTAAATCTATTATGCAGTTTATTTAGGAAGGATCTTTCTATATACTCTCTATAATAATCTGTAAGTTATTTTCTCTTTAACAACTAATGCATGAGATAAAGTCTTGAAATTAGTGAAATGACAATCAGCCACAAATAAAAAGGGCATTCAGAAGCATGAAACACTTTTTATTTAAAAAAATTATCTAGTTTTATTTAGTTAAATGTATAGTGAATTTCAGAAATATTTTTCTAACTAAACCTTTCTTGTAGTCACCAAATTGTCTTTTTTGAAAGTCTTTAACCCGACAGAGTCACATGCCGGTCTTTTTGATGTCCATATTAATTAATGTCCAATAAGTCATCTCCTCCTATAAATATAAAAGTGAAATTTTATATAGCTGGCCTTAAACTGTCATACATTACCATAGTAAAGTTATGTATTATTCTAGCATCTTTTTTCAGTATATATTGAGATGAAAAGTACAAATCCATTGAAATGACTGATACATAAATACTAGTGTCAGAGTTCATATTCATTTTTTCCAAATATTTCATATAACATGTGAAAACTGACTAATTTCAGTAAAGTGAAATTTCACAATTTCATTAAATTGTAATAATTGAATACTTATTGCCGAAACGTCAGTGAAGGCTTACTTTGGAGACACGAAATTTTTTGGTTTCTGTCTGTCTGTCAGTCAGTCTGTCAGTCTGTCTGTTCCGCGACAACTAACGCAAAAAACATCCGATTGGCTTGAAATTAAGTGGGTATGTTAGTGAGGCACTGGGATTAAGCTGTATAGTTTTTTGTTAGATTTGATTCATTCGTTCGGAAAATATAGAATATTTTATTTTGCGCAATAATGGTTTTCTATGGCAAATCCAATGATTTTCAATTTTTTTTTCCATGAGAGAAAATGACACATTTCATTAATGGAATTCAATGATAAATGGACACTGAAATTTACCAGTTAAATTATTCGTATTGTTTTGAAAATTTGTCTATGCATTTGCCAGATTTTTAAAGTTATTACTGTAAATTTTGGAGATTTTTTATAAATGTGTTCTGATAATGTAAACTAATTTGTTTTGGAGATTTACTTATTTAAAATGTATTTATTTCATTTTCTTTATTTTCTCTTAATGGTTGCTAAGCAACCATTCATCCTAATCCTTATTATATTTTAATGCTATAAATTTGAAAGCGTGTACGAAAATTTAGAAACTGATGAATTAATTAATGTCTTTGTATCTTTGCAGATAAATATAACATAGCCCAGAAAAGAATATAGGCTATGTTTTATTAATTTTATTCAAATATTTTCCTTAATAATTCAAAATTTCCTTCTTTTTCATACAGAATCAAGAGCGATTTTTTAGATAAAATTTAACCAATTTCCTTTATTGTTGCCAAAAAAAAAAAAAAAAAAAATCTGGAATAATTTTTCAACGGCAATAAGTTTCAATTGAGCAATTTCCATTCGAAAAATTAAACTAAGAAAAAATAAATATGACGTCAGAATTAAAATAAAAATAAAAATAGTACTTTGTTAAATATTAAACACGGAAATTTGTTTCGTTAATAAGAATTTTTCCGATAAAAATGGGAGCATAATTAGAAGTAAAAGAAATAAAAAATAATTATATTTTTAACAAATATTTTAGTTGGTAAAATTTGACATCATAATTGAAATAAAACAGGTATTTTATAGTTGTCGTTAAAAATACAAGAAACATGGACAGCAATAACTCATGAATAATGACGTCATTGCCAAAATTTCAGTGCAGGCTTATTTTGGCGACGCAAAATTTATTGTTTTTCATCTCTCAGTCTGTTCTTCTGTCTATCTGTCAGTCCCCGATAACTGCCACAAAATGCAATCAAAACTTCTTTTTTTTCGTAAACAAAATTGTAAAACCCTAGATTACTGAGTTTACACTTTCCAAAGTTCTTGATACATCAGATTTAGGGTTTTTGGTGGGCAGGTATCTAGAAGTATGAGGATAATGAAAAATGCACTTAAAACTGTCACTTATCCTTATAAATCAAAATGTAGAAAGAAATACAAGATATACGATAACCATTAGCAGATTGATAGAAAGTTAGAAATTTAAATTTAATGAGCCTAAGGGGGGCGGAGCCCCCCTGAAGAAATCTACTGTGGTATGATAAAAAAACAAAAATAATAGATCATGAATTTTTCAGAATATCCTAACATAACTAAATCTTTAATTTAACGGCATTTGGTGGCTTCAAATTTCTTATTCTTATTTTATTCCTATAAATAATTACGTAATTCGAAAATTTTCAATTACAGTTTCCAGGAAGTTGAATATTACGCTAAGTGTGTTTAAAAAAAAAGATGTTAAAAGCTGACGTTGAGGTTCTTGATCTGCAGATTTACTAGTTGAAAAGTGTTTGATATTCTAAGATTTTTCGCTAATAAGAACAAATGGCAAAAAGATCGAACACAACCAATAATGTTCTTAAAAAAAATTACTACTCTTGCGTTAAAAGACTCAAGTGAAAAGATAAATCTTTCTAATTTATTTTTTTATTTTCTTATGAATTTTGCTATAACATCTATAACAGTAATTAGACTTTTATAATATAATAAAAGTCTAAATAATTTATCTTTAGCTAGATTTTTCCAAGATTTTTAGATTGCCTACCAAAATTTATTTTGTTAATGTTTTTTATCATAGTAAAAACAAAAGAGGTTTTTATTCAAATGAAAAATTTTGAATCCTCCCTGAAAATAAAAGGTTACTGAACTTATAAGCTTTTTATTAATGTTATTAAAGAGATTTGGATGTATGTATCTTAACCTTGAATTTATTATGCTTGACTGAATGAAGTACTGAGGGTGAGTTTGAAAGAAGGCAGAGATTAATTGATACTCTAACTAGTAAAAAAATGCAGATAGATGATGCATTTAGTGGCAAAGAAGAAGGTGGTAGTAGGTAAGTAAGTAATTTGTTGTTAAAAAAATACATCTTTAGATATCTGAGAATGTTTTTTAAATTATCTTTAAAATATTTCAACATAGTTGAATACATATATATATATTTATGACTTTGGGGTGTATGCCTTTCCATGCTTGAACTTCTGTAAATGTACTTGGATTATCACAGAATTGATATATGTTATTGGAGTTTATTGTAGCATGTTTCCTTCCTATTATAAATAAAGAGTGTAGCACTTAGTTTATTTGCTTGGTTATTCAAAAGAATTTAGTTATATTATCGTCTATGGTAGAAATTTATTTGAAGTGCATTTTAATGATGCTCCACAACTCTAAATATTATGCAGTTGATATTCATTGTTGAGGTTTAACTACTTCATGTTCATGCTTCTTATTGAAAATGGAGAGTGTAGCATTTAGATAGAGTGTGGCATTTATAGAGATATTCAATAGAATACTGATGCATTATGGTTTATGTGTGATAATTGCTTGAATATATTTTAATACTGTTATACTGTTCTAAATATTACATAATTGATATGAACTACAAGATGTTTTTGATAGGAAATAGTTTGTGTAGCAGTTAATATTTGTTTATAAGAATGGGCAGCAGAACTCAATGTATTACTGTTGAATGTAATTGTTGGAAGTGTACTTATAAGAAATTGATATTATGTTAATGTTATACATAACAATATTTTCTATGCAAAAATAATATATTTACATTTAGTATAAGGTTCTTTTAGAGGACTGTACGAAAGGATTCAAATTCATTCTAATAAAGTTATAATCTGTTGTGTTTAACATGCATACTGTTCAATGGAATAAGTGCTGAAATATAAATATAGGATATACAACATAAAATTACATTAATAATTATTTTTTTACTGGCCATACATTAGATATGTATTACTTTTAAAAGTAGGATCCACTTTTGTAAAAAAAAAAAAAAGACACAGTTTTTTGGAAACAGTTAAATTTCAGGAAACTAGGCATCTAAAAGCATAGTGAAATCACTTATTAGCAGGGAAATGTTTGTTTGTATTGGTAAACTAATATTAATATATGCAAACAGAAAACATTTTTCATAGCAGCATGCATGTACAAGGATGATTCTGTCTTAATTTTTCAAAAAGTTTAAGGCATTCAGCTCCAAAAAAATTTTTTTTTATCAATCACAAGTCCTAAAATTTAGACATTTAAAAACTAGTATTAAAAAATGCTCTGACGAGCACCAAAAAAGGTTAATATGTTTTTAAAGTATGAAAAAGTATTTGACAAGAGCTTCTAATTGAAAAAGAGAAAGGACAAGGGGTCCCTTCTTGGCTGCAATTCACTGTCAATGCCAAATTTGAAAAAATCATATTTGCGCTTTTTCCATATAAAAGAAATCAGTCATTGTTACGATAAAATTGTATAGTGTAAAGGCATAATTAGAAACGACGAAAGGGGATTAAACATGAATGTAAAGCAAAACAGGGCCAAAAACCATAGTTCCCGCAGCCAGTGTTGGATTCAGACACTTTTCTCCGGGAGGGTCTTCTGTGGCTTTAATAGAATAGAGTTCTAAGGGGATCATACTTTTTTACCAATAAAAACACAAAATCTCAAATTTTATTGGGAGGGGGGGGGGGCATTTGATACCTTCGGGAGAGAATGTCCCCCCCCCGGCCCACCTCCTGCATTCAACACTGCCTGCAGCGTATCACATTCATGTAGTCCCACCATAAACTGTCGCAGTGTAAAACAGCACAGAAAACTGATTTGTAGTGCAGTTGATGCAGAGTCAACAATGCAGTTAACATGTAAAGCACGATTGAAAGTTTTACTCAGATTTCTTTTATATGGAAAAAGCGCAAATATGATTTTTTCAAATTTGGCATTGACAGTGAATTGCAGCCAAGAAGGGACCCCTTGTCCTTTCTCTTTTTCAATTAGAAGCTCTTGTCAAATACTTTTTCATACTTTAAAAACATATTAACCTTTTTTGGTGCTCGTCAGAGCATTTTTTAATACTAGTCATTTAAATTTTTTGATAATTATATATTGAATATAAGAAAACCTCAGTTGCTTTTAAATATTCCCAGTACTTTTTCTTATTTCGCTCAATATTAAATTTTTAATCAATGGGCAAAAAACGTGAAAAAACGAAATTAATTTTAATTTATTCGTACAGAAATTGACACATTCAATTAATTTTAGATAATACATATTTTATAGAAAAATAATGCGAATAGAAATTTTTATTCTTTTCGCATAGGATTTGTGGCATTCTTATTTACTTGTTTTAAAAATCAGATGTTATAAATATGAAATATTTCCGCCATTAGCGCGATTTTTGTGATCATGACACTCAAAGGTCGCTAAACATAACTTTATAGTCAATGCACATAAAAACGAGTTTTCCCATTTAAATTTAAAAAAAAATTAAGTAAAATATTTTTTTTTCTCCTTCCTGATATCTATTGGAATAGCTTATTCCAATTATTGAATAATATTATAGGACATTTTCAGGGAAATTATAGGTTAAGTTATCTTCCTTGGAGAAAGTCGCTCGAAATACAGCCTTAATAGATTTATGTCAAACCAAGGATGAAAATATACTGAAAATTCATTTCTAGTATTATTTGTAAAATTGACATTGAAATCACCAGCTGTAATTAAATTTTTATATAATATACAGTGGAACCTCAGTTCACGATCTATTCTTGTATCTGAATTTCTGTATGTGATATAAATTTTTTGGGCGCTCTATCTCAAGAACTAATGCATGAGATTAAAAAAAATTATATTCAGGCAACGCCGACTAAATAGTACCGGCCAAGCCATTTTGCGAAAATCCGCCGAAAAAGTGAAGCTTGATTCAGCTTCAAATCTTGAACCATTTCATTGAACCACGTGTAAGTCCACGTGACGCAAACTCTGCCCAAGTTAGCATTGAATAAGCTGCTTTCTGTTCTGTGCACATGTTTGCACACGTGTCATTGTTTTGGTTCAGGGTTTACATGATTGGTCTGAATAACTTAGGCAAAGTATCAGCGTCCTCTGGCGGGAGACTTCCTACATTAATCTCAAATAGACATGCCTTTAGTTCTAGTGGGCCATGATTCAGGTAATCCCTGATATAAATTGATGCTGTTTACATTTTGATTTAAATCGTTCAACAGATGGCTTAATCTTGTTGCATTTTTCATTATTTTCGCAGTAGTTCTATCTCGAGAATTAACGTACGGATTTTCATCAAACATCAAATTCAGTTAATCTTTATATGAATTGACTTTGTTTACGTTTTGGTTTCAATAACCAAATACATGGCACTGCTATGCTGAATTGTTCCGATTACCACAATATCTCTATCGCAGGAATTAATGCACAAATTTTCATCAAACTTGAGATTTAGGCACACTTTGATTTATATTATTGCTCATTGCGTGTTTTGGGTAAATCTCCCAACAAGTGTTGCATATATGCTGTATTTTTCCCGATCCGTAACAGTCCTATTTCAAAAACTAATGTTCGGAATTTCACGTCTTTAGAATCCTCACGGTGAGCATATGACTGTCATTTGATTTTGGCACTATAATAATGAATTTCGACGCATTAAATGCATGAGATAGAAAATAGTTTTGGGGTTACCATATCCGACTAGTTCTTTATCATCAGAGTAATCGACGGTTCATCTACACCGTATTGTTTAGCTATTTTGATTACACTATCATCGTTCTTAAGTTTTGTCACTACTTCTTTTCATAATTGATCAGTAATTCGATTAAGCTTCTTACTACTGCTATCACTAAACGCTTTTTCATTCTTAGAAGTAATAATAAAAGCTAAAATTATCGCGAAACTGATTAAAATTAAAACAATAAGTTAAATTTTTTACTGTACTGAAGGTCACAAAGCACTCTGATGCGCGCACTTTACTTCAAACTTGACCTATAACAAGAGTTATGTGAGGGTTGCCAACTGAACTATTCGACAGCTTTGGTCGCGAATCGAGTTATCCTAAGCCGAAAGAGTAAAATTTTGATCACTGAAGTTGGTCATAAACCGAACTTGTCAAAAACAGAGGGGGCCGTAAACCAAGGTTCCACTGTTTTTTGACCGATAAGTTTGCAAATATGGCATTATTTATATATTCAGTGGCGATTATCATTATGCAACTTGGCGATTTAGCCGATTAAATTTGCGATTTTAAAGTAGCGTTTGTTAATAACGGAAAATTGAGAATTTCTATTAGAAAAATTAGGATAATTACTATAATTTTTATGCACGGTTTTAAGTAAACTCTGATTTTTTTTTCATAATTTGAAATTTAGTACATTTGGAAATGGAAGGGAGAGGAAAGTATATCTTTGCAATGCTTTTTCGACAATATCTCAAACAAAAATACTTTTAAATGCCAATAATTGCTGATCGTAAATGTTACATTCACTTCACACCATCACAAAAGTTTTTTACATGACCATGTGTTTTTTTCATTTGATGCTTTCCTGGCACAGATGCCATATATACGCGACATTGTGCGATATTCTTCTAACGCCAATTTCGCAAAAGCTTAGTTTTCAAATTTCAATTGCATACATATATATTAAGGTACTACTTAGTTATCCCGTCGCACTGTGGGGTATTTGAAGAATCTGGCTGGACAAAAGTCGATTTCATAAAGTACATCGCACGATCGAATGGAGGGATACAGGTTGAAGCTGAGTCTTTGGGGAATCCTGTAATACCATTTTTATCTTGTTTAAGCAAACGATGACTTCCTGTTATCAGTTGAAATTAAAGTGTTCCATTAAATGCATCGGCGACAGATCGTTGTGCATTGTGACTTTCTATTTTCGAAAGTGAATAACTTTATTTTTGAAAGTATTTAAAATCTAATCGTTATGGATAGTGGCGAGACAGGTATCTATTATTATTTTTTTAATTTTTAAATTAAGAAAAAGTTAGTTTTCGTATTTGCAAAATTAATTTAAAATAACGTATATTTTTCTATTATTTTTGTCCCTTATTTCTGACTTCACGAAGGGTTTTGTTATATTTCCAAGCGTTTCCAAGCAGAGTTACTTGTCATAGCAATAAGTATACACCCTTTATTTTGTGTTTTCGTTTAAAGTAGTTCTGCATTCGTCTGCTTTTGAAAATGAAGGCAATATAAATATGCTCTTTCAAATTTCTGAGTAAGCATCCGAAATTACTATGTACAGATATTTAACTCATATTTATGATATAAATTTTAAAATGAAAAATATTGTTATGATTTATTAGAAAGTGATCATATTTGTTTACTTTTCAGTCAATCTTATTGAAATGAATTTATATTAATTTGAAAAAAAAAATGCCTTAAAATAATGTATTCATTCCCTTTTACCTTTTTAAAGCACTTTTCAGAAAATGAAAGGAATTTATTGCCTATTGTTAACTTTTTTTTTTCTAAAAAATAAGTCGCATCAATTTTACATAAGTTTTTGTTAAAAATTAGTTAAAGATTGCAACATTTAAACAAAATGTGAGAGATAAAATAATGTTATCTATCTAACTTGTATATATTTATTATGCATTCTGTTTTCTACATTTCTTATTTATTTTAATTTAGGGTGTTCGAATGTCAAAGTAATGACTAGAACTGAATTTTTTAACATTATATAAAAGCAAAACCATCAAATGTAATTGATAGACTGACTTTTCTTGAAAATTACCTTCTTAATACAGTGAAACCTCCGAATAAGGGACACCTATGGGACCGGAACTTTTGTCCCTTAAATAGAGGTGTCCCTTATTCGGAGTTTTTATCATTTTTTTAATTAATCGTCCTGAAGGATATGAAAATAACAATACATTAAAGGTAAAGTTTAAAATATACTCAAAGTGTATAAAATATGTTAATCAGACACAAAAGGTATAGAGAATTAATTAAAACTTTTAATTGATTACTAAATCATTAAATGATTTCTGTTTTTTTTTTTGCAAACTGTATGCATGCAAAAAGTATAAAAACATTTAAAAGAATCATACTTGAAGTAATCAATCAAAAATGATTGTATTTCAAATTTTAACTATAAATTGTTCAAGTGTTCATTTACCATACTTATAGATTTTAGTTCTTCCTTATCAGCAGTAATTAACAAAAAAAAAAAAAACATTATTCAACTGTTTTTTGTATTTTAAGGCAACAAATCTCTCAACTACTCAGCTCAGTAAGCAGAAAACGTTTTGACACATTTGCAAATTCCTTTTCTAACGGAAAGGTATAAAATTGGAGCTTCTGAATACGGAAGCGATTTGGAATCAAACTGTGTTTTTAAGTTTTGAATAAATTACCTATTGAGTTATAAGTGATTTTGATCATGTGACAGACATTTTTCACCCTTTCTTGAATACTTATTCTTCTTTTGCACATAAATTCGGTTCAAAACACCTGTGTTGACAATATCGCCTAAAAGATTTATTGCGTTTAAGAAAAGAAAAAACAGAAAAAACAGTTTGATTGCATAGTTGACACTGAACAATAACGCCTGCTAGTTTCATGCATTTCTGAATAAAAATAAATAAAAAAATTTGTCATAAAATTTGTACTTTTGGATTTGAGTATAGCCTTAAAGCATCTGTAAAGTTCTTTATTTCACAATTTTCTTTCATTCTTCACTTTCAGAATCATCCTCATAATTTTCAGCATTACTTTCAATGGGGATAAATGCACTGAAGTCGAATCAAAATTGTGGATAAATAAATGCATTTGTGTCGTATGCCTTTGTTTCAACATGACTGTCTGTCAGTTTAATAAATTCACAAAAATCTGTTTTTTCATTTTCATCTCAAACTACACTGTAAAAAAAAATCTGTAAAGGTACTATACTTTATCTAGGAAACTGGGATTCCAAGAACTTTTCCTGTAACGGTAACAGCAAAAATTCAAGTTTCAGGATCGGTTACATGGATTTTTCCTGTTATCGTTACATGAAAAGTTCTTGGAATCCCAGTTTCCTAGAAAATGTTTAGTACCTTTACAGATTTTTTTTTTACAGTGTACTTCATTATCTGAAATTCAAAAGCCAGTCCTTTTAATCTCATCTTCAAGTGTCCCTTAAATCGAGTGTCCCTTATTCAGAGGTAAATACATTACACGTCCAATATAAAGGGACTGGGACTGGAAGTTTTGTCCCTTAAATAGAGGTGTCCCTTATTCGGAGTGTCTCTTATTTGGAGGTTTCACTGTAATACTTTTGATGATGATGAATTAAAAAACTTCAAGCACAATTTTTCCCAATTTAAGGGTAAATTCAAGAGCAAATGGATCGCAGCCCTTCACAAATTAGATATTTTTATGAAAAATAATAAGGACTGGCTTCAAGGCACAGTAGAAATTTCAAGTAAAATAAATGGATCAGGGATGACAGCAAAAATTTTCACTGAATCAAATGATAGGACAAAGCGGAGAATGTTTGAAAGTTTGAGGAGATTAACAGATGTAGAAGTACTTACACATGCCGTACAGTTAAAATTAGAAATTTCAGAGAAGATAGATGCTGCCCATGTGTCAAAAGAATTAACATAATCACCAAAGAAAGCGTCCAAATACAAAAAAGCATATTTGAGAACTCAGCAAACAGAAAAGAAAACACAAATATCACCTTTTTTTAAACACTATCATTATTTGTCGAAACTAATCTTTCCAGGAACAAATATGAAATTATAAGACAAGATAAATAAAATGTATACCCGTGCTACAGTTTTCTACAACAAGCTGAAATTCATTGCTATCCAAAAAAGCAGTCTTTTAAAATTACCGAAACTTGCGCATAAATCAATACTTAAGAATAATTTAATTTAACAGTGACACGATTATTCATTTATTTGAAAAAAAATTTGTGAAATTTAAATGAAGAAGAACAATGTGCATTAATTCTTATATGTAAATGGGGCAGAGATGGATCGCAACAAAAACAATAAAAACAAAAATTTGAGAGTGATTCCTCTTCCTCTTTCTATATTTCAGAGCTTTTTAGATCCAATTCAATTAATTTGCAACATAAACAACAAAACTATCTGGCAAAACCTATTACATGCCTCACTACTACTACACCAATAATACTCCAATAATACATCTCCTTACCACACTAATAATGCTATTTATCATAATTATCATTTATTTTATAATACTAATTTTGTTTAATAAAACCAGCACAGAGTTGTAAAACATCAATGATTTTTAAAATAGTAAACAATGTTTATTACATAAACGTTTTTGAACCGTTTAAATTAGTTTAAAACAAAAAAATAATTTTGGCCGCCCAGATTTGTCAAATACCCCACTGTGCGTCGATCAATTTTGCCAAACTATACAAATTGCCAAACTCATAGCGAAATTATACATATAGACATAATTTTCCTTTTAAATAACACAAAAAAATAATTTGTAGAATTTTAATAAAAAATACAATTAAAAAGTCCAATTAAAAATCCCTTAATGGCGTTTTAAACACGTGCATCCTATTTAATGTCATTGGATTCGACATTCACGATCATCCATTATTGGCATATAATATTATAGTTTGGCGATGGTTTTTTGGTCAACGGGATAAGTAGTACTTCTATTAACTATTTTCTATTATTTTCAAAAGAAAATAATAATGAATAAAAGCCGGTGATAATTGATTATCCCTTCGACCAAAAAATTATCGCCAAATTATAAAATTAAATGCCAATAACGGATTATCATAAAGGTTACATTCAGTTTACATTAAATAAGTTACCCATGTTTGTTATGACATAATATGATTTTGAATTCAACTTTTTATTTGTACTTTTATTGATGTTTTACTAATTTATTTCTTCTTTCGTTATTTAAAATAAAAATTATGTCAATATGAATTACATGGTGAATAAATTGATGATTTGTAAAATTTGGCGAAATTGGTCGACGGGATAATCAAGTAGTATTGAAAAGTTTAATTAATAACTACAGAATGAAACGATTTATAAAATTTAACAACATTAAATAAAGGTAAATATATATATATTTTTTAAATAAACATTAGCCCGGTTATCTTATCAGACAAAATAACAAAATTTTCGTGCCAACTAAGTACCATAGTGCATATTTGACATTACATCCCTATTTAAAATCAATTGAATGTTATTTAAGATATGGACAGAATGTGAAGTTTTTGTTTTACTCTATATCTTTTCCTTGTGTAAATTAGGACGTTATATGATCATAATTAAAAAATCTTACATTTAGTTCCTGGGGAGAAATTTTGGCTTTTCCAGATACTTTTTTCCGATGTACTTGTTTTTTCCCCATTTTTTTCTACTAGTAAAATATTACTTCTCTGTTATCCCGTCGACCAATTTCGCCAAATTATACAAATCGCCAAACTAGCCAAATTATACACATTGACATAATTTTTTATTTTAAATAACGGAAAAAGAAATAATTAGTAAAATATTAATAAAAATACAAACAAAAAGCCGAAATAAAAATCGCTTAATGACATTCTAAACACATGAATCGTATTTAATGTCATTGAATGTGACATTCACGATCATCCATTATTGGCATTTAATCTTAAAATTTGGCGATAATTTTTTCGTCGACGGGATAACCTAGAAGTACCCTAAAATTCAAAATGTTAGGACACTCGAGAAAATCATCCCATGGTCATATAAATGCATGTTATTTGAAAAAATAATTATATATTCGACCAAAAAAATAATAACATTGCATTCACAACTTTATTATTTAAACAACTGAAACTAAAAGCTTCGCAATAAAAACAAATAACTATGTTTTTCACGTGATTTGTTTAATTTCATACATGACAATTTTTATATTAAATTTGGTGGCAATGAATAAAAAAAACTACAATCGCAACAGTAAAAGACAATATTCAACTGGAGGTTTAAGACATAAATTCGATTTTCTCAGAAACCGTCAAACATACAAAGATGAAAAAAAAAACTGTTCTAAGTTTTATCAAGACGATAAAAAAAAACCAAAAACGAAGTTAATCCATCCATAATAACGTTAGATATTGCTTGTTGAACTTTTCGTCTTTTTTTTCTCGTTAAAAGTTAAATAAAAAACTACAGTAAACTGCGATAATTTTTTGAATGCTATCATTTTATTCGTCTCGTCGAGTTCTATCTTTTGAAACTAAAATCACTGTCGTAGGTCAACTGGTTCGCTAGAAATTTCGAAAAGACGTTCGCATTTTCTATTTCTTAAACATATTATACCATACGCTACCGCGTTTGCTATGATATTGTGGATTTCGACAAATGGTTGCCAAAAAAAAAAAAAAAAATAAAAATAAAATTTGTTAATTGTTTTCTGAAAAAATTGCCAATTTCATCAAAGGATTACAGAAAAAATGTGAATTTTGTCAAAGGATCACAAAAAGCATGCATATTTCATCAAAGGATTCTAGAAAAAATGTTAATTTTGTCAAAGGATAGCAGAAAAACTAAAATTTAACCATACGATCACCAAAAAAATGTAAATTTTGCTAGAAGATTGCGGGGAAAATATGAGTTTCATCAAAAGATTAGGAGAAAAGCAAGTTTAATTAGAAGATTGCAGAAAAAACATGAATTTTGTATAAGGGCCACAGAAAGCACACATACATACACAAAGTTTATTATTGCAGATATAGTTTTTAATCTGAAACAATATACTGAACTAACTTTTGAAAAATCAGGTTAACCCGACTTGCATTGCAGAAATCTACATTTAGCCTGAAATCAACCTGAATCGAAAACTGAGTTAACCCAACTTACAGTAAGAATATAATTAGCAGTAGGAGAGGATTTGCCGCCTTCATGACTGTGCTATAACCTTTCTAAAAATTTGCTGTAAATTTCAGATTTTTTTTTTTTTTTATACCGGAAATTACCGCTGGATGTATAAATGAAATAATGTGACATTGTGTTACAATAAAATCTTTTGCATAATATAAAAAAAATTCCAATTTAGGCAGTTATTACTTGGAGCCGATTTTGGAGGACATTCATCAAATATTTGGGATATTGAAGAAAGTGAAGTGACGAGAGACCTCACAATTGATGAGATTCGACAACAGCAACAAATGGCTATTCAAGGTATTGTTAATTACGATAATGAACTTCTGTGTATCTTGATATTACTTTACGATACTTATTAACCCTTTTTGGCACAAACAAATTCTGATCGTAAAATGAGAAACTGTTGATTGACACTGAAATTTACAAAAGACTTTTTTAGAAATTAAGAACTCCCTGATTTAAGCTGTCATTGTAAAAGTAAAATTTTACTATAATATTATTGGTGCCGTTTATAAGTTTGGAATTAAAATTAGGTGTGCCCGGAGTGTACACACTGTGCCAGAAAGGGTTAATAAGGATAGGCTGAAACAAAATTTCAACAATCTTCCTGTTTTCAACTGAAAATGAAAACAAAAATGTCTTTAAAGTAATCAATACATATATAAATATACACAATTATTTCTTTAATTCTATGTATGGCCCAAGTTGGCTAAAACCCTTTCATTTTATAGAAAATAAAGTGTAATTAATTCATCAATGACACAGAATGATTTTCTAACATACAAATTTCAACTAATAAAAAAAATGGTTTCGGTATATACACCTCCATTTATCTTTATAATGATTTTTGTAAGACATCATCTATTATACTAGAACTTTCTCAAAGAGTATTCAAAACATTTCTTCAGTTTCAAAGTAAAATTTTAATTACTAATTTTTAAAGTTTTTTAAAATTTTTGGTGCAATTTGATTATTTTATTCACTAAAAAACCATCGCCAAACTATAAGATTAAATGCCAATAATGGTTTATCATCTATATCACATTCACTTGACATTAAATACGTGTTCATAATGTCATCAATGGATTTTTAATTCAACATTTATTTGTATTTTTATTACTGGTATTTAATACCTTCAAAATAATTTATTTGTTCTTTTGTTTCTTAAAATAAAAATTATGCCAGTTTGTATAATTTTGAGAGTACTTTGGCGATTTATATAAATTGTCGAAATTGGTCGCCAGGATAATCAAGTAGCACCAGATTTTTTAATTTGAATTTGCAGCTTTTAATGAACATGTAAAAAAGTTTAGTCATATATGTATTGCTTGCTTTAGAATTTGTACTCATGTATTGAGCTTAGTCGTTTCATTACTGATAACTATAAATAATGAAGTTCATAGCAGTAAATAAAGAAAGTCTCATTTAAGTTGGTACAACTCAAATAAAAAGCGATGTTAAAATTTTTTGAAGAAAAAAATGAGATTTTAGGAATATAGATACTCTTTATCTGGCCGAATTTTTGGCAATATTTTTATCAAACCTCTGATTTTTTGCTGAAAATAAATAAATAAATAAATAAAAATTTTGATTATCTTTACTTATTTGTATTTAATATTGTTATTTTGCCTACCATTATTTCAAAATAACAATCTCCAATGTAGATTATTATTGTTTAGAAATTGTGATAAGCAAAGAAAAAAAAGTTGTAGCCAGTGACAGCTCTGTACAAATTTAAAAGATATTTCTCGGTTATGTTATTGACCATTTTCCATTAAAAAAAGAAAAATACCAAACTATAGGTTTTTACTTTATGTTAAAAATGCATGCTTGTAGTGACATTCCATTTGGCTCAAATGCGTTTGTTATGTCATCAAATGATTTTTTAGGATTTCTTTCATCCAACAGAACTCTTATAATATCGCTTCTTTGTCTGTCTCTTCATTTGTCAAAGGTTTGTATGCAGAAACTATTTAAATACCAGACTTGAATTTTTTTTTTTTTTTTTTTTTTTTTTTTTTTTTTTTACATAGAGTTGAATACCCATTTACCTAGCCAAAATCATAAAAATTTGAAAAAGTCTTAATTAAGGCATGTTATTAATTAAAATCCCAATTAAAACAATGGGAAATTATTAATAATTTAACTAAAGTGTTGATCTTAATCAAATCACAAGGATTTTTGGAAAAATGGGGAGTGTGTGCCATAATTTTGCCTAGCTTCTAGAGCAATAAATGTACTTTGTGTTTACAAACATACAGATATCTTAAAATCTAGTAGACCTAAAACTTGCAAATTGCACACACAAATGCAAAAAAAAAAAAAAAAAAAAAAAAATCTTTCAGAATTTATAAAAATTTTTTCTAAAACTCCATCTACAAGCAGAAAACTTCATTAAAACTCGATTTATACAAACTCATTTTATTTTCAGAGGAGTAGTAGAACACAGCTGTTTGAGAAATATTTCATAGCCAAACGGGTTCCACTTAAGGTACTATCATTTGTTGCTGGCCTGTAAATTTTACAAATATTGGATTTATAGATTTAATTTTTAAGCATCTATATGTAAATTGTAGTACTGATTCCAAATATGTAATTTTCGTTGAAATATTCCAAGTAGAACTCTGATTATTAATTAAAAATCTGATTTAATGACAGGATTAATTTCCAATTTCATTTCCTCTCCACAAGAACATTAAAAGCGAGATATTTGGTTAAACCACAGATAATGTTTTGACTTGGATTGTTTTTCGGGATATAAACTTTTGACAAGTATTGCATCTATAGATTTTAAACTTGTTAATTTTAAACTTTTTTTTTTTTTTTTTTTTTTTTAATGCTGATGCAATTTCCAGGTTTAGATCCTCTTTCAATAATTTCATAGTTCAAAAGAGCTTTTTATGTACTTTTTCTAACACAGATGCATTATCGAAAGATAATGTGTTTAATATAGTAGACTCCCTAAAATCCACAAACACCTAAAATTTGCACATTTTTGCAGATGTAAACAATGAAATTTTCTGTTCAGATGTAGGGACAAAATTACAGAACTTTTTCGTTTTATATCATTCCTAATGTATTTTCACATGTAACTTGATAATATGTCTGAACTTGTGTATTTAAAGGAAAGAACTATAAATTATTTGATGAAAAAATAAAGATATTGTTGATAATGGTAAAGACAATTTTTTTACTAAATATATTTTTATTTAAGCTTTTTTAATTAAGACTGGCAAAACCTGAAATAAAACTTTCTTTTTTTTATGATTTTGGCTTGAATTAATAGGATACCTTTATAAGGAAAGTTTCATTAAATAATTGAAGGAAAACGTAATCTCATTTTTATTTTGCATATTTAATTACATGCTATTAATTATCTACTTCACCTTTACTTTTCATAATTTTTTTATTTATATTACTTTTTAACATTTTAATTTATTACTTAATTATTTTAATATTTTTCTATATTGTAAGCATTCATTATAATTTTAAATGTATTACATTCTAATTACTGTTTAAAAAATGTAAACAATGCAGTGACCAAAAATTTGACAAAATTCTATAATCTGCACAATCTCTGGTCCCAAGCTGTGTGGATTTGAGGGAGTCCGTATTTAAATTTTTTAAATGTAAATGCAAACTATTATGTTATTTTAAAGATTAATCATTGTTCTCTGTTTAAAAAAGACAAATTCGCTAGTATCAAAATCCATATCTATAATGTATATATATGTTTATTACAGAACAAGACAAAGGTTTAGATACATTATACAATGTTGTTGTCAGGCAGAAACAAATGGCACAGAACATCGGACAAGAGCTTGAAGTACAAAATGGTAAGTATAAATATATAATTATGCAATAATGATTTATATATCTTGAAACCTACTCATTTTAGTATAGTAGTTTTGCAAAGACAAATTATTCTGATAAGATCATACCAATAATGTTATTGCTCCTTTGTGTTAATAATCACAATCTTAAAAAGTTTCAAACTAAATACCTGTTGTGATAAACTATTACATAAAAAAAGTTCATTGTTTAAAAGTACAATAGCATATTAAAATGTAAATTACAGTGAAAAATGTTTGACTGTTTTTGAAGAGTAACACAAATAAAGTGGTAAAAAATTCTCGCTGTTGTTCAAAATATTTCAAAATTTAAATCTTGATTAGAGGGGGGGGGGGGGGGGAGGAGGAATCTCTCCTAGTATCTGTCCTTTTTTGTAATTTAAATACAAGCATGACACTCAAAGACCTAAAAGTGCTCTGTCTTGATTCCAGTGTTCTCGCTGACTTTTGACCAACGTTAGTAATTTGGCTAATTAAAAATAAAAAACATTCATCAAATGAAAAAATTATTAGCAAAATAGATTCGCCGTGTAGCACAATATATATATATATATATATATATATATATATATATATATCTTTACTTTAATGTACCCCACTTTTCAATATAGTTTTTATAACTGTGACAGCGTTTGTTATTAATCTAATTTCAACTATTCGCTGCAAATATAAAAAATATGTATATATGCATATGTATGAAAAATGAAAAAAAAAAAAATTGAGCACTAGGAATTTGTCGAATCTAATCGCTTGTTTACTCGCCAAATGAAGAATTTAGTCGCAATTTGGCGCATTGGCGAGCGACAGCGAGAACACTGCTTGACTCTTTTAAGTTTTGGAAGCATTAAACAGAACGCTATCCATTCTTAATGATATAAATGTCTGTACCATCTTTCAATAGTATTATTATAATTTTACATATATATGTAATTTTTCTATGAAATGTTTTCTAAGTTGCTTTAAAAACAAACATTCACAAAGTGCTAAAACTGAGTGACAGAAATGAAAAGACTATTTATGTTATCGCAGAATTAAAAATGTTCCTAATTAAATGTGTATGTATATTGCATAAATTGAGAATTTATACTATGAAATTGGATTCTTTGACCAATTGGAACTTTGACCTCCTCAGTCCTGAGACAAATTTTATGTAGGACCATATAAAACAGTTAAAAACTTCTATAAAACAGTTCAAAAGATGTATTAGTCTATAAATCAATGTTTATGATAAGCATGCATTTATTTAAAAACTCTAGAAGTAATTTTAACAATTCAAGAAGCATTTAAATAAATTTAATAATATTATTTAATAATAAAAAATAAATATAATTTAGTAATAATAATAAAAAAAGCATAAGCATAGAATAGTTCATATTATACTCAAAGTTTAATA
The DNA here is from genome assembly GCA_964019185.1 of Maratus speculifer. Taxonomy (NCBI): domain Eukaryota; kingdom Metazoa; phylum Arthropoda; class Arachnida; order Araneae; family Salticidae; genus Maratus; species Maratus speculifer. The sequence goes on along the minus strand of OZ025302.1, from coordinate 158,202,644 downwards.
TTGCAAAGATAAAAATTTTCAAATTAATTTTTGAAGAAAAAAGAATATATGGATTGTAACCGATACTTTTTAAAACTGAAACCGATTTCTAGAAGCTCCAAAATCAGAATTCAAAATTGCAGCTTACTCTCAAGTAATTTTTCACTTATGTTTAAAAATTTACCTGCATTGCAGCCTGTTTGTACTGATTACAAATTAAACAAAATAACTTCCATTTGGTTTTCCAAGATAAAATGTTTAATAAAAAGGTAAATATTATGATTTCAAAATTGTTTGAATTGAAAATTTTAAAGTTAGATACAATTTTACTATGAAGACGATCCCTAAGCTTATTTTTAAAGAATGCATTTAAAGAAAACATAGTTCCCTATCAGATATATACTTTTCTTTTTTTCTGTGTCTATTTAACAATAAAATACATGAAAGGTTTCTTTTTTTTTTTTTTTTTTTTTTTTTTTTTTTTTTTGACTGTTATAAACATTTGAACCATTGCGTATCCGAAATTTTTAGTATCATATTTTGCAAAAATTATAGAGGGCCATAGTGTATTTAAATTAGTTTTTTATTTCTCACAATAGATTTCTTTCAGCATTTGTAAATGCAAGGTTTGTACTCATCATGTGATTATGGGATTCGAGTGAAAATCAGGTGATAAATTTTGGTTATGAAAATCAGGAGATAGATTTTGGTTGTAAAAATCAGACAAATCCCAGGAAATAAAGCAAAAAATTTTTTTAAATCGAGAAAATATGGCAAAATGATTGGCTATTCTGGGAAATTGAGGGAAACTTCTGCTGTTTACATGCTTTATGGTATCACATTTTTTGTCATCCATTGAGTTACTAGACACTTCTTCTAACATTGTGAGGTTTGAAATTAAAATAAATGACATTTTTACATTGATATTCACTCTTGTAATCTTCATATTATTCATAATGCATTACAATAAAATCATAAAGTGGATAAATCATAAAGTGATAAAAAATCATAAAATCATTAAATTAAATTCTTACTGCAAGCTACCAAATTTTTAAGCACAGCTGCACCAGGCGTGCATACTTCATCTCAATTTTTACACAATTTAATGTGTCTCCTTTAAGGTTCAGATACAGGTTTTAAGAAGTCAGTTGTTGAGAAGGAAAAGTTGTACATCTCGGAAAATACATCGGGGGTTTCTCAGAGGATATTTTTTCTTGGAAAATGTGTATAAACACTGTAATATTTCCTGTATTTTATTTTCATTAAATATTTAATTCATTATTTATCTGTTATATTCTATCAGCATAATAAAACTTACTAAGACAGAATTACAAGGGACAGAAGTTAAATAAAATAAATAAAGAAATAATAAAAAGAAAGTAATAATAATTTTAGCAAGTTTTTATTACAGATACATTTTGTTTTAACTGTTTTTTCTGCATATTGCTTACTTAACATTTTTTAATTTTCCCATATTATTAGAGGATATTATTGACATTTGTTGTAAGTTTTTAATAATATGCTGTTATTAATTTACAGATTATTGATATTATTCTAAATTTTATTACTTTATTTTTTGACTAAAGATAAATTTTGAGTGAAGTTTAAAAATATAGTCAAATAAATTCTAAGAGTTTTAATAAATAGCTAAGTGTATTTTTTTTAAATAAAATGTTTTTTAATCATGAATATCTCAAAAACTAAAAATAATCTGAAATATGTCATATAAGTGAATGAAAATTACCAATGTAGGATATTGTAACTATATTAGTATGAAAACATAATTATATCTATGTTAACTACTTTTATATTTATACTAGATGACAATTAACTTTTTTAGAGCTTTTACTTGTTTCTTATATTTAATTATTAATGTTTTTTATAATGCTTTTTACATTTCTTATATTTTTATTGTAGAAATTATTGATGATATAGTTGATCATGCTAGCAATACTAGAGAACGTTTAATCAAAGAAACTAGGCATGTAGCTATTGTGGATAGGAAATCTGGTGAATGCAGTAAGTATCAATGCTTATATTTATCTTATACACTGAAAATTGAATTTTAGAAAAACACTATTAAAATATGACAAAATATTATTTCAATGTTTATCCTAAAAATTATGATTAATTTCTTGTTTCAAAAAAATTCTTTAAAAATAATACATTAATTTGGCATAGGCTAATATTATGAAAAAATTAAATTTTTTTTAGGTAGAATACACACACTAGTGGATTTGTTAAAAAAATTATATTTTTTGTTTAGAAGAGGTAACATGATCATAACTTATTTGTACTTTTTTATTTTCAGCTTATTGGGTTATAATTGTTCTTCTCTTTATTACTATTCTTGTGGTTTCCTTTGTATAGCTGATATATTATGTGGTAAGAGATTTTCCTTTCTGATCTAATTTTTGTTTACTTTTTATACTTTTTTTTATTAGCAATGCTTGCCAAGTATAGAGGTTGGTTTGGTGCCATAGCTCTTTAAATATCAATTACAATCAGGGTTGGAAAAAAACCCATTTTGTTTTTTAAAAAGCTTAGTTCAATAGGCCTAAAACAAGTTTTTTCGGGTTTTATTAAGTTTTTTTGGAAAACACTTTAAACTTCTAATTTTCATATGCACAATATCTAAGTTCTTCATGTATTAGTGAAATATGGGTATAATTTTGCATTAAGTATGAATCAACAAAATATGTATAGTGAAAAAATCAAGTTAATTTGAAAGGTACACTTGTGTCTCATGTGATTAGTTTCTTGCTTTAAGGGTATATTAAGCCATCTGTAAATGGATTTTTTTTATAAAACCAAAGATTAGATAAGAAAACTTACAGTCAGGGTTGTCAAATGCCTGGGTTTCGACTGTGTTTGATGATGGTATCTAGTGCATTGTTCTTTCTAGATCAGACGATGTCCTGAATCGCTCTCCAGTGTGAATCTGGACTCGTTCTGGATCTGGTTATTTTGAAATATATTTAAATTGGCATTTATCTTTGCATTCTGATAGCTTAAATTAAAAAATAATACAATTGTAAAAGCATGCAAAAATAAAAAAACCCACAGTAAGTTTTTTTGGGCAGGGCTCACTTGGGCCAACCCTGATTATAATCAGTGTTTGAAAAACTACTTTTTATTTAATGATTTATAGCTACATCTATTTTAACTATAACTACATCTATTTTTAAAAAAGTGTAGTTATACAATTATAACTACTTATTTCAAAAAGCAATGTTTACAAATTACTTTTTCAAAAGTTTTTGTTATTTCACTACTATTTGAAGACTAATTTTGTCAAAGGATTAAATTTGCATTGTTAGTCAAATAAAAAATTATACTCATACATACTTATATATATAGCTATGTAGTTGGATCTTTATTTTACAAACTTATCAATGGAACAAAGGAACAATGGAAATGGAACAATGGAATAATTTGCCAAATTCCTTCTAAAGCAACCTCCAAATAGCAAAGTTCATTCTTAATTTTATAAGCTTTTTCTTCTGATCTAAAATTTTTCTTTTTTACATGCTTCTCAGAATATTTTTGGATTCAAGTTTACTCTTTCTTTTTATATGTATGGTAGTATCTCAAAAAAAAAAAAAAAAAAAAAAAAAAAAAAAAAAAAAAAAAAAAAATCATTAATTGTATGGGTTTTAAATAATGTTTGTTCATTTTAAACAAAAATTTAATTTCAAAATAATAATCCAACAAAGAAAATATTCTATATACAATGTTTTGGCTAAACATTAATTAACTGATTTGTTAGTGACATGAGCAAACTAATGTGCTATAATAAAATACAGCTGAAAACAATCTGCTGAAAAAAAGTCTGAGTAAACACAGGATTTTCCAGTTGGGACTTTTAATTTTTTCTGGATATAATATTAGAAACAACATCAATGCTAACTACAAACATTTTAGTGACATTTTGTAAAGTGCTTCTCACTGCAATGCATTTTTCAAAAAAGTAGTACATTATGCTACCAATTTGGATAAAAGCTTCACAATTATTAATTACAGCTGTTAGTTGAATTGTATGTGAAAGCAAACTTATAGGAATGGTTAGCCTTACAATATATGTATAGTTAAAAGGAAAATAGCTATTTTATTAAATATAAGATATTGAGTAACATTAACAGTAAAAAAAAGCATTTTAATAAAAAAAAGATACATTTTTTTGTCATATTGGGATTATTTCTGATTTCATTGAATGTAATATCTTAAAATCTTGAGTTAATTGAAATTGGAAGTTTTATTTTATAATATTTTATTGAATTAAATCAAATTAATTTTTTTTTCTTTCCATTGTGCAAAATTTAAAAAATAGTTTTTTTTCCTTGTAGTTTTTGTAGTGAATAAATTAAATTTAGATAAATAACTGTTCTGTAGACAATTAGAAAAAGTTAGGTTATTTTAGAGCATACTCAAAAAAAGAGGATACAAAGGCGTTAATGATAGATTTTTCTGTGCTTCACAGCAAATTTTTTTTCATTTGGCAAATGTTTTTTATTTCTAACTAACCAAATTGCTAATGTTCGTAAAAAGCCAGTAAGAACCCTGTGTGTATGATATAAAAGAAAGTTTTGGGATTGCCACATCCTACTAGTTTGACTATAATTTTGCGTTTTGGTTTTCAGAGCATTCTGGATACAAGGTGTACAAGTAATGGGTCCTATATTGTAACATATTGAAAATTTATGTAAGTCCAAAAACGTATAACACTATGTGTATGCACTGCTAACAATAACTAGCCATAGAAATTAATGTATGTAAATTATTTTTTGTGACATTGTAAAAGAATCACAGATTTTATGCACAAAATTTTCAGTTAAATAATATGTAGTTTATTTCAATAGCATATATAAATTTCATTGATTTTTCTAATAGCATAGGGTCTGAAAATATTTTCCAAATAATTACTTCCTATGATAGTAATTAATATACGTAAAATATTTTATGCTTTTTTGTAAAAGAATTAAATATTACACATATTATTTTTAATAGACAATATGTTGTTAGAACATATTTAAATTTTACTGCTATTCACAGCCTAAAAATCTTTATTTATAGCAGTACAAAAACACTTCACAAATTCATTAGAATAATTGCTATTCATAATGTGACTTTGAAAAAATATAAATAATTCACATAACATCTTCAACATGAACAGTGCTTTATGTGACCATAGTGGCATATTTAAATTACATGATTGTATTCTTAAAAGACTTGATTTACACAATTACAAAATTATGTTTAGAATTATTAAATTTTTTAAAACCATATTATTCATAAGATATATAGGCTTGATGAATAGTGCCCTCTTCCCCCCATTCCTCCTTTCTTTACACATTATTTAATGATTTTTTACTGTTTAATTTTACATTCTGTTTTAATTTTGTAGTTTGTTATGTAGTTTTGTTTATTTATACTGATGTTTTCTTTATTTTAGAGTTATGCTTGGAATTAGGAAGGCTAAAATTATTTAATGCATCCTTATTAAAATGCCTTTGATGATATGTATAAAAAGAATATATTTGTCTACTTGATGTAAATAGCTTTTGTAACAGAAATAAATTATTTCTTTTTAAATTGTTAAGGTGTAACTGCATGTAAAATATTTTATTACACCTCTGTATATTTACTTTATTACTATTCATAATAAAATGCTATTTTATGTATTAATTTGTTCCAAGTTTATTCAGCCTTATTCTGTACATTTTGCCATTTTTTGGATCATAATATATTTAAAATCAGAGTTTTTGAGTACTCTCTTCTGGAAAAATCCCTTTGTAGTTTTCAACATAAATATTAAATTGGTGTTATCCATGTTAAGAGGCTACATATGTTAAGCATACAAAGTTTACTAATGTTAATTCTATGGCAGAAATTTATAAAACTATCTGGGTTGCTTTTAAATGTTTTTTGCATTTAATAGCTGAGATTGATCTGTACAAAGATAGGTTTTTTACTTTTTCTTATCTTCAATTTTGTTTACAGATATTTTTAATTGGGACACTTTCAATTTCAGAACCAGTTTTGAAAGTAACAGCATGCTCATTAAAAAAATCTGTAAATAAAATCAAAAAAGTATTAAACGACATTCATACAAATGAATTATTCAGTGATCCAATAAAAAAAGAAAAAATAAATAAAATAAATAAAATAAAATAAAAATAAAATAAAATAAATAAATAAATAAAAGTGTTGAAATAAAATTGTGATATCTTTATATATTTTTATTTTTGAAATAGGATTAGTATTTGCAAACTGGTTCTTTTACTTGACTGAAGTAGCCTTTTAAGACTGTTAGTCATTCAATTTCTGAATTCTTCTTCCCAATGTTAAGTCTATAGGTGTAGAATGCATTTGATGTTTAAAACATCTCCTCAAGAAATTAACATTTTCACTCCTTTTTTCATTGTACTCCTTTTAAAAGGTATTTAATTTTTTCTTAGTTCTGGAAATATTTTTCTAAAATATTGGCAATTTATTATTTTATGTGTTAAAAGCTGACTAACTGTGAGTAAAATTATGAAATCTCACATAAAATTATGCATATATTTCAGAAATACTTTAAAAACTAAGAAATAAACAGTCAAGGGGGCTCAGGAATTGAAAACTTTTCAAAAAAATGATTTTTTTTTTTTTTTTTTTTTTTTTTTTTTTTTTTTTATGATCTAGTTTTATTATTCAATTAATTCTGAACTCAATGCAAAAAACCACATAAAAATATTTTCATTTTTAATGGAGTTATAAGCATTTATGTATTAACACTTTCAAAGCCGCACCCATATAATTTCAAAACTTGATTTTTGACGACTAACACCAAGATTAAAAAAAAAAAACTATTTGATGGAATGGCTTAATTTTTTTTTTTTGCATGCATATAACATCATTATCTATAGAATGAATTAATATAGTTTAGATAGTTTAATATTTTGAGTATTTTTAATTAAAAAAAAGTTGTATTTTTTAGGAGTTTTTTAAATTTTCAAATTTGAGAGTTTTTTTTAATAATGTTGTTTTTGAGTGATAGTTATATCCTTAATTCATTCTATAGAGTAAAGTTTCCAGATCATTTTAAAGCAAAAATTAGGTTCTTATGCCAATTCAACGTTAAGATATCTTGGTGTGGTGATATAACACATAATTTTTTTTTTCGAAAATTGTGTTACATAAATTTTGCTGTATTTCTTATTATATTACATTGACGTACTTCATTTTATAATTTTATAAGACTTCAAACATACCTTTAAAATATTAGGAAGTTTAAATTAATTGCATTGAATACTTCTGTTTTTATATGGACTCAAAGCAAGAGCTCTGTTTACATGTTTTTCCGTATCGATCAACCCCTGTGCCCCCTTAAGAAGAGTGCACAATAAAAGAAAAGCTAAAAAATATTGATTTCCCCAAAAGATATTTTAAATATACAAATGCTTCACACATTGCAATTTTTTTTTACATGAAAAATCATAACAAAAGATCTATTCTGTCAAACAATTGTACATCATTAAATTTTTTCTGCCATCAACTAGCAAATAAATTTTTTGTAATATGTTTATGATTATTCAAATTTATTTAAAACATAGACAATACAGAAATGTAACTTGTCCAGTGTAGAAATTGGCACTGGGCACTTACATTATGTCTAATCCAGACTTAATATTTTTTTTCTTAGCAGGCTTGTGCCATGTTGAGATCAGGCCTGTATTCTTTTTCTGTATAGTCAAGCTGTGCCGGAACTGGATTTAATTGTTCTAAAATGTGCATGGCCGACAATTAAGAATTAATCAGAAAATGTGTCAAAGTTTCACATTGTTGAGTAGTGAATTTAACAACCACTTATAAGAACTACCAAGAAGTATATTTCCAAAGATGGTATTAACAGAAGTTCATTATTGCTATTAATACTTTTACAAAATACATTGTCTGCCCCACACATCTTGAGAACAATTAAGTCCAGTTCCGGTACAGCTCGACTCTGTAGAAACTGTAGTTTTAACTATAGATGTATAAAATTGACAAGCCTGACTATTGAAGGGATTTGGAATAGAATAGTCTTCCATTTTTGGTAAATACTTTACTTGTTGAAATATGAGAGATTCTTATAACGTGACTGCAGATTTTTCTCCCTTCCTGTGCTGTCACTTAAAAAAATTCCATTCAATTCGCTAATTATGACAGTATCAAAGATATATTGCTTGTATCAAAGAATGGATAACACAATTCGATTACGTAGTTTCTCAATAAGAACACCTGCTAATTTTATGCATTTCCGAAAAGGAATCAATTCAGAAATGTATCAGAAAGTAGCTCCTTTGGATTTGAGAAAATCTTTAAAAAAGGATATAAAAATATTTTCATAAATCTAGTTATGATTATACAGTTTCATAAGTTATGATGTTTTCAACTTCTTTTTTTTCTTTTATTCTAAACATATTAATTTATTATGAAATGAAATTTTAATTTAAATTGAACATTATGTTCGTTAATTGAACTTTCAATGACAATATGAAATTTTAATTGAACATTGAAAGTCTAAGAATCTAAGTAATCATTAATGATGCTATTGTGTATTTTCTGTAAAATATACTCTAAAATAATCCCATAAACATGTATGTAGTATTCTTTAAAGGAATTGTAATTGTATGATAAAAATCTAAATTTTTTCGAAATAGTAGAAATTGTGTTGGACTAGGCCGAACTTTTGATTTTTACACCGGACCAAAATAACTTTCACTCGGGCTGGTCTGGAAATTCTGTCCCTTGCAGACATCTAACTTATTGTAAATTATTGATACTTTTGATCACAGTTGCGCTTTCCTAATGTAAACTCTCCATATTTTGCAACAATGCTGTATGTAATGGAGAAAAGTAAAAGTTGTTTTTGTATTCAACCAAATAAAATTAACCAAAAATATCCTATGTAGCTGAAAAATTTAATTTTTTTGCAGACCTGTGTGATGAAAGAAGAATAAGTGTGTTGTATGCATACATTTTATGCAGTTTCCTTATATCCTTATTTCACAGTATCTGAGATCTCACCTCCGTAGCATGTCTCAAATCCAGTATTAACTAGAAAACAATTTTTGATTATTTATTTAATTGAACAACAAAAGGAGTTAAATATTTATTGTTCTATCTCAAGAGGTAAGTAATTTAGCATAGTTATCACTTTCTATGTGTCTTTATTTTCAGAATATGGAAAGTAGTCTCTTACTATAAATTATCACCTACACAAATCAACATTAAATTGCTGTTTCATATTAATAGCTGTCAATGCTAAAATTAGCCATTTTGTTTGTTGTGAGAAATGTGTTTTTATGTCAGTTTAATTTTTTCATCCCTGAAAATGTACATAATTAGGTTTATTGTTTAGATTATGTTCTTCACTTCCCTGAATATCTCAATTTTGAAAATATATATTTGAGGGGGGGGGGGGGGAAATGCTTTTTAAGAAATTTCAATGAATGTAAATAAAACAAGTCAGAAATTCTATGCCAAACGTGGCAAATGAGGAGGGTCCATACCAATGTGACCGTTTTTGGATTGTTGTAAGAGATCTGGACTATTGTAGGACTTACAACAAGCTAAATCAAGCTAAACACTCAGGCTAAAGATAGTTGTCAGTCCATTGATATACTGATCATCGATAGATGGCAGGACCATCGAATTTCTTTTTAGCTTGTTGTCAGTCCAAATCTAGCCTGCTTTTAGCTTGATAAAATGGTCACACTGGTCCATACTGTAACTAGTTTTATAAATATTGAGATCTTGGTGCAATTTCTATTGCACCCTTATGCAAAAATACACGAATATGAAATTTATCGCTTTATATATATCGAATAAAATGGAAAGGATATGATTCTATTTTAAATAGGGTATAATCACCGTGGCAAAATATCTATATTATTTCTTATTTGTTATTAGAATAATTTCCTATCATGGGATGTCATTGAATTATGTATGGTATTATTTAATAGAATGAAGAAAACTTTTAATATCGTTTTAAAAATTTGGTTCTATTTTCATGAAATTTGAAATGACTCAGCAAAATTCTCCATTGATTCTATATATTAAATTTCAAGCCATTGGGTATTTTTTGCTCTGTTACATATTGACAGACGGACATATGGATCAGATGACGACTATAGGTGCTAGGGATTTATATAATTATGATATGAACACACTTAAAAAAATGCAATTTCAAAACATTAAAAGAGAAAAATGGATGACATTTGAAAGACAGTTGATCAAAAGAAGCTTTAAATGGAGTAAGAGATTTTTGTAATTGTTCTAAATAAGTTTTTTGTGCATTTTTATTTAAAACTGCTCCTTTGTTATCTTTTTAACAAAACAAAATAAATTTTTATGTGCTTTGATTCACTACACAAACATAATTGTAGCATAAAGCTCATTTCCGTGAATGATATCATTACAAAAAATTCGTTTCTAAGAAAAATAAATAGAATGTAATTGAATTATTGTTGATTTTTACTTCAGTAAGTGGTATGTCTCTCAATATAAGAACATTTTTCTTGAAAAACAAGTTTTTCACAGGAAAATTTTGTATTGAAAATACACATTAATGCTGTGCATTTTGCGCACATCTGAGTAGAAATACAATTGTTGCTCATATATCTGCGCCAAAATAGCATTTTTCCTTAAAATAGCTCCAAAACATATTTAGTACTAAAATGAAATTTAGCATGTTTCGATTCGAGAAGCAAAGAAAATTTCTATATTTAACTTTTTCCAAACCGCTAATTTCGTCAAAAATAGAAAAAAAAAAAAAAAAAAAACGCGTATGAAAGATTGCGAAAAACATCCGAATGTCATTAAAAATCGCGAAAAACACGCCATTTTCCTAGAATCACGGAAAAAAGTGAATTTTCTCAAAAACGAACAAAGCGAGGTCAAAAGACACCATATTCGTCAAAGGATCGCGAAAAACACACCATGTTTGTCAAAGGATCGCGAAAAACACCATGTTCGTCAAAGTATCGCGAAAAAAACCGTGAATTTTGCCAAAAATGAACAAAACGTTGTAATAAGACGTCGAAAAAATGCGAATTTCTTCCAAAGATCGCGGGAACACGAATTTCATCGAAAAGTCGCGAAAAGCACCCAAATTCCGGAAAAATGTGCATTTTGTCGAAAGAATGCGAACAAAAAACACGAATTTCGTAAAAAAAAAACCCCGCAAAAAACAGCAAATTCCGTCGAAAGATTGCATAAAAATGTGAATTTTGTCAAGGACTGCTGCTAGTAGTGTGAAAAAACAAACAAAACGCGGTTAAAAGATCGTAAAAAAAAGGGGCAAATTTTGTTGAAAGATCGCAAAATAATAGATTTTACTGCTATAAAATCAGATTATTGCTGCTACAAAAATGAATTTTACTGCTCCAAAATCAGATATTTACTGCACCAAAATCATTTTTGTTGCTCCAAAATAGCTTTAGTGCACTTTCATCCCTGATGATCCAAATGATACTTTTTTTTTGTATGAAACATGAGGGGGGGGGGGCGGGAGAAACAAAACATAAACTTATCAGCCCATAGTAAATTGCTTAATTATCAGTATTTTATTTACTTTTAAAAAAGTTAAAATAAAAATAAAAAACTTAATGCTATTATTCTCTTTTTAGATATTGTTAATAGATGGCAGCACTATGTAATTTTTCCTTTTCGTACGCTCTCTATTTCTTTTGAATGGAGCACATTTTCGATACTGAACAGTGAACTTTCTTATTATTTGTTATTTGATTAAACATATTTATTTAAATAATAAAATAAAATTAGAATGAATTTTTATAACAAGTTTATAATAATAATAAGGATTAAATTATTTGTAGGGCACGAAAAATTTTCGCGACAATTCATCAATTGCTTTTTTGCTTCATAAGATACAGGGATTTGTGGAATGAAATGTTCTTGAATTTTAATAGGGACATGAACTAGTCCAACCGAATTATTTCAAGAAAAGCGCATTCATCTTACTGTAATGTAAACTTTAACTTTTTGCTTCATAATTAAGCGTGGAGGTTCGAATTCTGATGCGTTTCTTTCTTGTATTGGTGCTGCCATCTATTGGTGTAGTGACTAGAATAAAATAAAAATTAATAAATGAAAACAACAACAAAAAACAGTGATTCCAATTAACGAGTTTTTGGAAAGAGCGAAAGCAAATATGGACTTTGTAAAATAAATTTCAATCACTTTTATATTTTTCCCTAGTATTGCATATCATTTAGTGCCAAGTTTTGTGGGACTTTATTTTACGCTTCAGTATGTGTTTTTCATAACTCACTGGCAAATTTCTAATTTCATAAGGTAATCTTCCGAACTTCCATGAACGTCCGCAGAAAACAAACAAACAAAAAAAAGGAATTCAGGAAGAGGGAATATTTTGGAACAGATATGCCCACTAATGTTATTTTTTCTATTTTTTGAAGTGAAAATAGGATTTCATCAAATGAACGAAACCTTAAAAACTCACATAGAAATGATAATTCGAAAATTTAAGGACAGAATTAAATATCATACTACAGATATCAGGAATCAGAAAACTTCAACAGTGTTATCAAAATTTAATTGGAAACAACATATTGATCGAATCTTCAGCAACGCAAAAATCATATACCAAACTTTGCATTTCTACACCACCATAATCAGGGAATCTTTAGAAATTCATCTGAAACTAAAAAAAGAAATATATGTAATCATATACTCTTCTACATATTACCTCGGATTTGGAGTAAAATATTAAATATTTCTCGTGAATTTTCAACAATCCTTAAACCCTTCCATTAAACAACCCTTCTAATAACGTTTTTATATCTACGATGGCTTTAAGCTTTTTAAAATCTATTAAACCGGGAACGCGCAGTACAGAAAATCACCTCATCAAGTTCAAGGTTGAAATCCCAAAATTAGTTAAAACTTGATTCTTTATTAAAACCCAATCGGTCTGCCAAGTCATTTCTTAGTGGAAAACACCTGAAAACCCAATTCAACCTGTTGACTTGTATCGTAGGTATACCAATGTGCACCGTGTTTTCATACCTTTGAGGGGTGTGCGACAGGTGCGGTCGCACAGGGCCTCGCGCCTAAAAAGGCCTCGCGCTCGGGTTAAAAAAATCAGTTCAATTCAGTTTTTAAAAAATCTAAATATCTATACTAATAAAATCCGTGCGCCTTTGTGTGTCTGTCTGTCTGCCTGCCTGAAGCCGATTACAGTTCGCAACGCGGGCGAGTTGGAAGTCGCGAGAGGTGTCTTTTGATTCGAAAAGTTCCGGGAATGTCATTTCGGGCATTTTCGAGACCGTAGGACCAAAATTAAAAACCGGTCGGAAAACGGAACGGAAAGCGTCTCATTACTAAAAATTTTTTAGTAAATTTGTATTTCACAGAATTTTTTAGTAACCATTCCAAACTTTTTTTTCAAGTGAAACAAACATTTCTTTTGTAAACTGAACAAAAGAATTTTTTGTATAACTAGCTTCAAACTAGCATCAAACATTGCCACCTGCTCAATTTTGATATGCTTCTGAAAGTCCTTAAATCATTACCAATGGCTACGACAGGATTTTCATAACCCCTTTATTTAACGAGTACTTACACTGTATATACCTGGCGCGTCTCTGGTGGTGTCGAACATCGAACCAGAGACCTTTCAGTCTGGAGTTCGGTGCTATGACCACTAGACTATCACGGCCACACTAAGTGTGTTTTAGTAATAGCTATTAAAAATATAAAACTATTAACTCTATTCGTTGCTAGCTTTTTTCTAGTAACTCTTACAGATTTTCTTGTAACTGAGTAAGATTACAAAATTTTTTTTAGTAATTGCAAGGATCACTAAAATTTTTTTAGTAGATCGATCCTTTTTTTTACAGCGTAAGGTGGGTCGCGAAATTTTTTTTTCACTGAAAGGTGGGTCGCGTACCAAGAAAGATTGGGAACCGCTGGTCTAATCTATTCTCAATCTGTAGCCATAGTTAAACTTTAGTTTTGAGAACATGTTGCGACATTGTTACAGAATATGTGGAATAAAATTTTCTTAACAGAAAAACAAAACAAAACTCCAGTCGCCACTCTGCAAGTCTCGATACAACAGCTCTAAGCTTCCTCTTCCCCTCATTGCAGACGTATTGGCGTTAATTCAATAGTTAGTGTGAACGTTAAACAACAATAAGTGATTAATTTTATATTTGTATCTGCCATTTCAATTAAACTCATTCAATATTCACGCTATTATTTCATGAGCTTATGTATTTTTCAAGATTTTTCTGTTTTTACTAAAATTTGTGAGAATATTTATTAGGTTTTTTTTTGCATCAATAATCGTGTTTAGAAAGGAGGAAATATATTTTTACATCTTACATGATTAATATAAAAATTACAATTATCAGCTACATCAAATAATTAATCGCACCGTATTTCGTCATAAGGATTTAAATAATGTACATATCAGTGTTGAACCACTCGTTAATTTCCTTAACTTCATAGCTTATGATTCTTCCCATCTCTTTTATTGTTTTACATTTCCCATTTTCTGATCCACTACCATTTTTTTTTTCTTTTTTAGTACTTTCCAACAAAGTTGAAAAGTGCCTATGCATTCTGTTGGTCTGTCCGTTTGTCCACGATCTAACTTCTGTAAATATACACGGATTTTCATGTAAATGATAAATCTGATTTAGGGCCACCAAAGCATGTTTGGTATTGAATATGAAGTATACAGGGTGTCCACTCTCTACGATGGCCAATGGCTAATTTCTAAACCGTTAGTCTTAGACATGTAGTTCCAATTGCAAAAATGTTTTAAAAAAGGTAAAGAATTGTTTTTCAAACGATTTAGGTTAAAAAAAAACTTTTTATTAAAAAATTACGAAAATTAAATTTTTATACGGTCCCCCGGTCCTTAAGTGATCTTTAGTAAATTTTTACCACTACTCTAACAAGTAATACAAAAAAATCCCATTCCTCTGCGATTAAAACAAACCGAGTAATAGCTGTTTAAAGTTGAATCATATTTTTTTGCGACAAATTAGGGGTCAGTCACAAATTTACTGGAAATAAAAAGAAACGCAAGATATAAAATTTAACATTAAACATTGAGAGTAAAATAATTTTTACAATATTATTTTTAAATTTATGTTGATGTTTACATATTAAAGCAAAATTTATTAATTTAAATTATGAAAGTTTGTCAATTTAAATTATGAAAAGCAACAGTAATAATTGTTAAAAAATGAAATATATTTAAAATTCTATTAGATTACTTAACCTAACAGAATTTGGTGTAATAAAACAAATAAATGGTAAGCACCGAAAATTGTATTAATATTACGATGTCATTGGATATAAATAAGTGTGTAACTTGAACCTCGATCGAATATTTGGAAGCGAGTTAAAATTTGAATAGAAATTTTGAACTAGGGAAACTTACATACGAACGTTTTAAGCAAAAAATAAGCTTATCAAAATAACACACCTTTTAAAAATAAAATCGCGATTTCCCCAAATTTTATTTTCTCGATAAAGAGAATTTTAAAACTCGCGTCTTCAACTATTTTAACCAATTTAGAAGTTAATTAATAAAAATTAACACTGCCGTAAAACTTATACGGTGGTAGCACCTTCAATTAAGTTGCTTTAAAAATATTTCTTTATCTTGTTTAAAACATTTTTTTACCTAAACGTCTGGGACAAATGGTTTAGGAATTAGCTATTGGATAAAGTTGGAAATAGATGCCCTTTATAATAATTTAAGCACTTAGTATACGTTCCCTGAAAACTAAATCCAACTCATTTGTTTTCGGCTACAGAAAGATTATTTAAGTCATGAAATTTAAAGTTTCATAACTCGGTCAATTTTAATGTTAGATGAATGGGACCTTTTTTGTATTGTTTGATGGGGTGATGAAAATTTTTACTAAATATCACTAATAGGACCGTATAAAAAGTTAGTTTTCGTAATTTTAAATAACATTTTTTTTAAACCTAAATCGCTTGAAAAACAATTCTCTACCTTTTTGTAAAGCATTTTTGCAATTGGAACTATATGTCTATGACTAACGGTTTAGATATTAGCCATTGGCCACCGTTGAGAGTGGATACCCTGTATACGACTAATAGTTATTTACAGGGACTCTCAAAAGAATCCAATTACATTATAGTATAAGAGGAAAAATCGTTTGAAGAATATTTTAGTAACAATATGCTATTTCAAATGTACCGAAACTGATATAAATCACTGAATTTTACTACGAACACGTTAAAACAGAGCGTTCATTGCATTTTTTATTAATTTACAGGGAGACACAAAATAAATCGGTTTTGCGTAGCAATTGCTGAAGAGCACTTTTTAAAATTCGGTACGCGCTCTTATATTTAGTTAGTTTTTTGCATATTACTCTTTATATATAAATTCTATACCTTATATACAGTGCTGCACAAACGTATTCGCATACCATTCTCCTTATTAGAGGAAATTGCTGAAAGCGAATTTTCAACCAAACTATGTTTCTTTTAAATGAACTAAATTTTGGAATGCGTGTTGTTAATAGATAAAAATCTCCATAAGAAAAAAAGGGCTGCCAAATAATGCAGACAATTTTCCGATTGTACACTGGAACAGCTGAAATTCGGTTTAGACATACGTTATACATTTCCATATGGTGAAATGAGACGTAATATTTACATTTTTTAAACGGTGAAGGTTTGTTACATTATTCTGAATGTGTTGGAAAATGCTTCATAATTTATGCTTGATGCATGATTTTTTCTTTCTTATTTAGTTTTATTCGAAGACAGTGGACGTTTGGAAGTTCGGTTAAAAACAATTTTTGGGAGAAATAGGCTGTTTGGATAACTGGAAGTTCGGTTTAAAAAAAAATTATGGGGGAGAAATAAGCTGTTCGGATAGTTGGAAGTTCGGTTAATTGGAGTTCCGATAAATGGCGCTGCACTTTAATTAATAAAATATTTTTCATCAAATTTTGACCTTAAATGATAGAAGAAAAAAATTAGAATAATGAAATCTCTTTCAAGGGGAAATTTTCAAACTGTTATGTTCAGCCTCGAACACGGAACCTTTTGAATAGTAAGCAAATGTGCTATCACTAAGCCACCTAACCTGCTCGAAAAAAAAAAAAAAAAAAAAAAAAAAAAACGGAAATAAAGGCGCTGTTTCAAAATTTAACTTTCATAAATGGTCAGATGGGATTAAATTAATTCATTTAATTAAGATCATGTAAGAGTTTTTCAAAATTTTATGATTTGCATAAGATCGGAAGTATTCAACCATAAATATGCAAAATTTCAAGTCTCTTACTTACACAGTTTCCGAAAACGAACTTTGAGAGATAAACAGAGAAGTGTGACTCAAATAAACGAAAACCTAAAACTTAATGTCAATTCTGGTCCGATTCGGTATAAGACTGGAAAGGAAAGGCCTCGCAAAAGTTCTCGCACCCGGCCTCGCCTTCGCTAGGGACGGCTCCGGGTGCAGGAAAACCTTAGATGAGGAATTGAGTAGATAACGGAGCATTTTGTTCTCTTTGCCGATTCTTGAAGCAATAATCTCCTAGATTTCATCGTCAAAAGGGCGTCTTTTTTTTAGTAGTGATCCCTTCTTGGCAATTTTCTGCTTTTATCCTCATACTAAAAGAAATGCAACGCAGGAAAAATAGGTTTTGGTGGCTAGTGGGGCCTACCGGTAGAAGCCGGTTTGGCGCTCATTCTTCCCACTATCACGTGATGGTGGGGAGGTGGTCAATGTTTCCAAAAAAATGTTGTTATTTCTGAGTCCAGTTATGTGAGAAGTATATGAGGAAAACACTATGGGCGTGTTCAGCCAGCGCAACTTACCAAAGTAACCAATGTTACCGACCGATCGTAGGGCAGTACGAAAGCGAATTGTAGTACCAATGAAAACTATCCTGTTGAATTGTAGCTCACATCACACTTCGCCTTGATTTTCATTTCATACTTGTCTACAATCGGGCGTAACATTGGTTACTTCGGTAAGTGACCGGTAAGTTGTGCTGAACATGCTCAATGTTACTTTCCTGTCAACAGCGACTATTTGCCAGGTTGCTTTACTAATCTTTTTATAAATCGGCGAAGCTGCGGTTGTTCGGTAGTCCACTTTTCGGTGTTTTTGATTTCATCGATTTTACTTTTAAATTTGCCCGGTTTCAATTTTTGTTTTCTCTTCTCTCCCCCCCCCCCTCCCCAACTTGGCTTTCGCTAGAGACTCGGTTATTCGGAACTTGAGTCGGGATCTTTGAACTTGGCTTCCGTTAGAGAGTTGCAATGAGAGAAGAAAAGCTAAAAGATCACGGGCGTTAATAAAGGCAAACAAAAATAAAATGCAGACACCACATGTTCTATTCTCGACCCAAAACAACAACAATCAAATGGTTAAAAAAAAAACACATTTATTTACCAATGTAAATAATGGTAAAAATATGAAAAAAGGTCAGCTGAACCAATGAAAATTTGGGCAGAGAATCTTAAAGTGCTTATGGTATTTCCGCGGTTTTTTAAGAAAATGACTAGCTTGTATCTATTAAGCTATACTTTTTGCATACAGTGGGTCGCTTAAAATGGAGTGATTGATTTAAAATTCAATAACTTGGAAACGGTGACAGCTGATAAAGAAATTTATGCAGAAGAATAATGTATGAAGTCCGCTGTTTTTTACTGTCGTTCTCGGTTTTAGTTTTAAATATAAGTGATAGATGGCGTTGAAAGCAGGAGCTCAATAGAAGCAGAAGTAGAAATCATCCTAACAATGGTGCGAATAATGGATGTCAAACGTACAAACTGAGTCTCGTTCGCCTATATAATCTTTTCAGGGCTCCATTTTGAAGTCGGTCGGTATCAGTTTGGATATCGTTGGTATCGTATTCGGATTCAAATATAATATCTTACAGACTAAATTCAGTATCGGAATTCTAAGAATAAAATTGTACCGATGAATATTACTCATTCCATACCTTTGACCTCCTTTGTTGACATCATGTCAAAGTGATTTCTGATTTTATATCGATTCTACATATATTGCTCGTAGCACCATCTACAGCTGGAATTAAAAGCAAGAGTGACAGTAAAACAAATCTTCTGATATCTTACAAGGAAGGTCTCCATTGGGGGCATACTCAGAATTTTTTGAAAAAAATACGAATTAAACTACTCATGTAGGTAATAAAGGATCAGTGAAAATTAGCGGCGGAATTACATTATTAGATATGTAAAAAAATAAAATAGTCTGGAATAATTGGCGTGAAAAGCTGAAAGCGACGCGGGAATTGGCGAGCAGTGCATTTCCTCGCCAAAAGCAGACGATTTTAACGAATCTGAAAATTGATTTTAGTTGACTTCACTGTTAAAAATCTGCAGCATTTACTGCAACGTCACTCCACTACTTTTATAGAATATCTCTCTTCTGACCAATGAGAATGCTCCATAGCACGGTGAATTGACCGTTTTCTATAAAAGCGGTGGAATGACGCTACAGAAAATGGTACAGATTTTTAGCGGTGTTGTAGCTTGTGCAACACTGTTAAAAATCTGTTGCATTTTGCTGCAACGCACTCCACCGCTTGTATATAATATCTCTATTCTAACCAATGAGAAAGCTCCATTTCACGCCCAAGTAACCGTTTTCTATACAAGCAAGGGAGTGCGTTGCAACAAAATGCAGCAGATTTTTAAGAGTGTATTTTTCAATTTGGAACAATTTTAATCAATTTAAATTGTGTTTTAAATGATAAAATATATTAATTTCATTTTGTTATAAGTACATATAAACGTATATGACAAAATTACACTTAAAGTAAAGTAAAATTGCAAAACTAAAATTACTTAAACTAAACTTATTTAAATAAATTGAACATAGAAAGTTTTTTCTTTAAAAAGTATTCGAAGCGTAAAGGCGTGTGTTTCAAAATTTCGTTTTTTCGCCAACCGGAGATAAATCGCCAAATAAACGAAATTTTTATTATTTTTTTACGGACGTTATAAGGAGGTTCCGCCGAAATTTTTTTATAAACATATATAACTATATGAGAAGAACATTCTGTAATTTTTTCAGATTTTTCTGAGTATGCCCGTATGGAGACCTTCCTTGTTAGATTACTCTCCTTCCGGAAATATTTAAACAGCTGTCTCCGTTTGTAAGTTGTTGAATTTTCAAAGTACATCAGTCCCTTTTAAGACACCCGTATATCCATTCAATTTTTCTTCTTCATCTCTCATGCAAATGCAGAGATTTTTAAAATGTAGTAAAAAGCACAATTGAACAAAGTTCATATCAAACAATATCCATGGGGAAAATTTTCTCAAAACATTTTCAGAAGGTATTGCCAGTATTGCCTGTTACCATATGTGTTTGTAAGTTTCACAGTCTAGGTAAGTAACTATTTTTGATGCGCAAAAGTAACTTTTCAAAGAGCCATTTTATGATGAGACTATTTTTAAATTATTTAAAGTTATTGCAAAAAACTTTTACAAGCATTAATATGCATATAATAAGGCTATTTTAACAATTCTAAAATGTTTTACCTAGTTCCAACAATTAGGTCTAACGTGTCTTTTAAAAATTGGGTCGTTAGGGGACATTGGGACAGTTCCAATATGTCCCAGCATCTATTGACACACGAGACGCCAAAATTTTTAAACTTTTATTTTCCTTTTGTAATTTATCACTAAATTGTAACTAATGGTAAAGCTTGATAATTTGTGGAGTTTTTTTTTTTTTTTTTTGAAAAAAATTGGCATAGAATGACAACTTTTTCTAGCATTAATTTATTAGAATTTCGTCCTCATATTTCCTATCGGTTGAGCTGCTTGATGCAGGTTTTTTTGGTTCATTCAAATACCGCATCAAAAGACCTTGCAGCGACTGAATGCAATCATCCATATCTTGTAACATATGCATCATTTAATATTCACAACATTATAAGTGAATTGAAACATACAAGAATTTGGTTATTTAATCAAAGTGTTTTCAATAAAGATGATTTTGTAGCTTCTCGCGTTGTAGTCTTCTCACAGAAATACCAAGTCGGAAATTGCAAATGAGGTGCGTTCGTACTATAACGAAGTTTTAAAAATATACAGTACTTCGGATACAGTTCACTATCCGAAATCTTTTGTATGTTCCTGTAAATACTATATGTTTTCTATTTTACAGGAAATAACTTGTAGTTCACCTCAGCAACAATTTCATAAAATGTGAAATAGTTTAATATAATTAAAACGCACCTCAAACAATGTTCCCCCCCCCCCCCTATACCATCATATAATAGAATACCTTTGTGTGGCCCAGTAAGTAAATAAATAAAGAAAAAACAGATAAAGTGCCCAGTTAAACTGATGGCATTGAGCTCACAGGCTACAAATACTAATTATACATTAAAGCCTTATATTTTCAAGGGTTAATTCCGTTCGAAAAAAAATTAAGAAGGGGAAACAGCTCTCCCCTTTCCTCTTTTTTTATACTTAATCATTGAACCTCCTATACTATCAAAGACATGCTTTATCATGTAAAAAATCTATATCCAAAATTCGGAGCAAACTGAGATAATTCTTAATAAAAACCCATTTAGCATTTATATAATTTAAAAGGAGCTATCCCCCTCTTTTATACTTAACCATTAAACTTCCAAAACTATTCAGAGATTTGAACGAAATCTGAAAATTCTGCTTGAAAAACCCATTTATATAAATTAAGGGGGGGGCATTAGAACCCCTGTTCCCCCTATTTATACTTATTCAATGAACACCTAATAACAGTCACGGAATCGCCTCATCAGAATGATCCTAATCTAAATTTTGAACGAAAACTTAATTCTGCATGAAAATCCCATTTATATCAACTAAGGGGAGGGGCATGAGCCCCCCCTTTTATACATATCGAATGAACTCCAAAAACTAATCAGGGAAGCGCCTTGTCAGGATATACCTACATACAAAATTTCAAGTGGATCGGATATTTTTATCACGAGTTATCGCGTTACGCACGAACGAACATACAGAACGGACGGGCACATAAGCTCTCAGGCTATGATAGCCTGTGAGCTAAAAAATGTTCTTTGCACTACAGTATGTATATTTCTGTATATATTTCATAGATACATAAGAATTTTATTATGTTCGAAAGAGTGTAACATCTTTAAAATGCATTTGAAACAATTTTTTCCCATTGACCATAATGTGACGAAATACTTCTGATTGATTGTCCTTATAATCGAATTATACATCTGATTTTCATAAAAGTTGAAATGACTCGACAAAATTATGTAATAATTCTACATTTTAAATTTAAAACGATTCAGTTGGGTGGTTTTGCGTTGTCATACGCGGACAGATGGACGGACAGACTGAACGACGACCATAGCTGCTACGTATTTAAATAATTACGAATGCATCTATAAAGGAAAATCCTGACAATCTAGGAAATGATTGTACATGTGCAGGAGGATTGTATAGGTATGATTGTATAGTGACAATCTAGAAGCTGATAGTTTTCAAACCTCTGGTTTTAAAAATTATCGAAATACTTGTTATGTTTAATTCTTCTCCAAACCATCTTGTGTTACTCAAACTCGCATTAATAATTGTTTTGTTTCTGCTTCAAAACATGAAAGAAATATTTATCCTCCAGTCATTTTAGAAGCCATAAGACCCAATCCGAAAGCCTTCTATAGAAAAAAAAAATTATGTTGAAAACCTGAAGAATTACGTACTAACAGAATTATTTATTTTTAACAAAAGATAAATCATTAGCTAAAAGCGTATACCTAACGTAAAAATTCTACTTCTCAATGATTCTGAGTCTAGTTCTTTTAAAAACACCAACTTTGATCCTGAAATTGACAGTGAAATAAATTTTGATAAAAAGTCAAAATTGTTTTAACTTGTCTCTGATGAACTAGAGAAAATATAATTTCGTTTTTGTCAAATTTGTGGGGTTTGGTTTGGTTTATTTTATGTCGGCTAATTATCTACACGTGGGATATAGGCCCTAAAGGGGTAGGATGCCCTCCGTGGGGGTCTTTCTAAGGGAGCCTAACCCGTATTTACGCAAGGAAATCCAAGGTTAGAAGAAAACCACGAAAAATTCCGAACGGTTTGGCCGACGGCCGCGATTGGGTTCGAACCCAGCACCTGCCGTCTACCAGTTGAGAGGTCAGAACCTCTTGGCCACTGGTGGGACCAAATTTGTGGGAAAGTCATTGCTTATTCTGAGCTTCTGTATTGCATAAACTGTGTGGAATTTGTTAAAAATGTTGTTATTGTTTTTCTTTTCTAAGGAGAATTCCTAGAACTTAACTTATCCAAGTAATGAAGTAATAAATATTCCCAATAAAGAAGATGTTTCAAAACACATCCTCAGCCCATAATTGCATTTAGAAAATCATCAAGGGCATTAACAATAATGAAATTCTGAGTTAACTTAGATAATTTTGATATACAATAATAACACAAAATCTGTTGTTACTTCTTTTTTATATTATTAAAAATTATCGTGCATAAATACATACTCATGGATTTTTGAGTGTTCAAAACAATGTAGTGCCCCAATCTACACCCCCATATCAATTTGACATTGTACCATTGTACCTCGTGCAGGGGAACATTGGTACAGAATGTTTAATTACACTCTTTAAATAAATAAAAATTAAATATTTATCTTTTCAATTTGGTTGGAGACTTTAAAAATAACTAAGAACTATAGCCTACAAAATAGTGATATAAGTTATTTAAACCTAAATCATAAGAAGTTAAAAATATGCGAGTGATTAAAAAGTGTCCCAATGTATCCTCTTCCCTCCTACCTCTGTGAAGTTAATTATGTTATATTTTTCAAAATTCTTGTATTCCCATTTTTCGATGGATTTACACATTGTATGATGTCACCGTATTGAAAATAAAACGAATTCGAATTTCCCATTAACGAAATTTTCTACTTAACGGAATTTTCTGCTGAACCTTGGCTTTGAACATCATTAAGGAGGTATTCGAAAAAATATTTTTCCACCTTTAACAGTTCGACATTTTCTGATACATTTTCAGATCCATTTTTAAAAATAAAAACATGAACTTGCTAACGTGAGTTTTGAAGTTATGTATAAGAGGCCGTTTGATTTCATTTTTCTATCAACTATAATTAGAATTTGATTTATAAAAAAAATATTATATCAGTATGACCATTTATTTCGTTCGCAGATCTCCCGTTTCGGAAAATTCGGTTCAAAAGGCCAACTTTGGCAGCATTTTATGTAATATTTTCTGCCTTTTTCAAAAAATTGACATGCAAAACTCATTGTATAGTTTCTGTATAGGAGAATTTTGCCATTTTGGTGTGTTTGAGAGCAAAAATTAATTAAAATATAAATCAGAAAATAAGCAATTTGGATTGGAATACACCCTTAACATGTAAATTAATCTCCATATAACGAAAAATATTTTATATATAACAAAGTTTATTGCACTTTGCGTGTACAACATTCAAACGGAGAGATTGGTTTTGCGATGGATGAATGAATTTATTTCAGCAGATTACATGAAAATAAAATAATTTATTTAATTAATCATTTGCATTCAAAAGAAGAAATGCTAAAGGCCTCTGATTCAATAAATAAGGGGATTCTAGCTTCACAAAAATGTTACAGATAAATTGTTTGGATTCTTACAAAACAGTAAAAATGCTTATGAACAATGTATTTATTTAATAAGAAAACTATGCAAAGTAATATTACTGACTTTTTTTAAGTTAAAAATTTAAAATACTGAGAAAAAGGGAAAAATATACAGTAAACTGGGGCACTTTGACATCCCAGGCTAACATAACTTTGTCACCTTGTGGGCGGACGGCTTTTATTACTGTTTTATATATATTTATTGGTGTGTTTTATGCGTGTGATTAATTCTCGATTTTTTTTTTTTTACATCTCTTAGACTATAAGAGAAAAATGAGGACCAACGAAGAAGCATTAGGGGGTCGGAATTATTGCCATTTTAGCGAAGAGAATGTTTCAAAAAATGTAATGGCAGCTGTCTATAATAGCATAAATAATAATAAAAAAACTATCTGCTACAACATTCCAAATACTACGTAATACTCTTGTCAGTGTGTGCCTTGGAAAAAACACCCTGTCTGAGAATCGTCATACAATCCACACTCATCAAAAGAGCAGTTGATTTCCAAGACATTGGGAGTCATGGTTTCCCGTTTACTAACAAGGAAGATCTCCATACTGGGCATACTCAGATTTTTTTGAAAAAAAAAAAAAATACTAATTAAACCACTCATGTATGTAATAAAGGATCAGTGAAAATTAGCGGCGATATTGCAGTAGAAAACATGTAAAAAAATAAAATACTTTCGAATATTTGGCGTGAAAAGACGAAAGTGTCACACGATTTGGCGAGCAGCACTTTTCTCCGCCAAAAGCTGACGATTTTAATGCAACTGGAAACTTTTGGGTTTTTAGAATCCGTGTAAATGAATTTAAACATTAAAGATTTTAAATATTAACAATGAGACAGTTTAATACATTATATACATACATAAATATATATATATTAAATTGCACAAATATATATATTATTTGTTGCTGTAGTTATTTAATTTATCTCTGGAAAAAATATTTTCACATATAAAAAATTCTTATTCAATACAATTATTTTCATACATTTAAGCGTATTTAAAAATAAAAGCCAGATATTTCCATAGCAAGAAAATCGAATTGGCAATGCTCAACCGGACTTTGAACTTGAAAAAATTTTAATGAATTTAAATTTGAATTTCGTTTTAAATCTCAAATTTTGATGGTTAGATTTGAATATAAATACATATAAATATCAATGTAACGAAATTATACTTATACTAAAGCTGACTAAACGAAAGATATTTAATTTATCTAAACGCGTTGAACATGAATAAAAGGAAAACATTTTTTGAAATTGCTTTTCATCGCCAACCGATGATAAATCTCCAAATAACGAAATTTTCATTTTTCTTTTACGGACAGGGTACGGAGGTGCCGCCGAAATTTTATTTATAAACGTATATATCCTCATGAGAAGAACATTTTGCAATTTTTTCAGATTTTCCGGAGTATGGACATATGGAGACCTTCCTTGTAAGCATGATGTTGCAAAGTCCTCCAAGTTACCTGTGAATTATACCTCTGGAGGTGCCATGCCAGGTGAAGATCTCGTCATCTGATCAAGATTCTAAATTACAAGACCGACTTGAGTAGTTTTTTGCAGTACAAACAACAGGATGTAACGTTAAGCAACCGACGAAACAAAGTATGCTCAAACGAGAAGTACTGCAGATATGATGACATGCGAAGCGAAGGAATTAGGTTTATTGCCGCTATGCGGCGATTAGGCGGTCACTCGCTCCGATACCAAGTATCTAATCCGTTATGCTGAGGTAACTCGGCAGGTAGGGAACTGGTCATCGGTTAGAAAGAAAGAAAGATGGTAATTAAAAAATACCTTAAATGGAAGAGTGTTATATCCCTATATTGACTAACAACATTCCAAGGGATGATAGGGTCAATGTTTTCATCCAGAGGAAAAAAAAAAAAAAAAAACATTGGAAAATCTTATTTTTTGCAATAAATCAAAAAATTTAATCATTCAAATACCCAAGGCAATCTAAAAGGTGTCCTTTTTTTTTTTAATTTTACATCGATATCTAAGGCAACTTTATCATAAATCGTCTATTGTGAGCATTTAAAGCATATTTGTAGTTAGATGACAAAAAAGCCCTAAACTTGGGGTAACTTTGACACCCTTTTCTTTATTTTTTTCCTTACAATACTTCTCGTTTACATTTGAATCTGCTTTGATGTTGATAGGAATCATTAGGTCGACACGCTTGTATTTCTTTGAGACCTGCATTCGTAAAATAAAAAAGTTATGTGAAAAAAAAAAAAAAAAATAATAAAAAAAATAAAAAAATAATAAAAGGTACGCATGTTTCAATTATTCTTTATGTGTATTCTGCTTTTTTTTTTACATTATTTTAGTTAAATTTTCCTCATATATCTACATTGCACAAAAAAAGTTACTGCAGAATTAAAATACACTTTCGTACTATTCCCTTTTATGTGTATTTTTCATTTATGCGTATTTTATTATAGAAATTTCAAGAACTTGAGTTGATTTCTATTTAGCAAATTTTCTTCATAATAAAGTGTTTGACGCTCGTATTCACCAACTACTTCGACCACGAGTTTTAGTGAAAACCTCGGTCGAGCGCTCAAACGGTATTCACATTTAATCCTGATTGGACGTCTCCTTGATAATGCCTAATCAAATTTTATCATGAATTTCATTTGAGCGTTCGACCGATGTTTTCTGGGTTGAAATAGATAGTGAATAGGAGCATAAGTGCAACGATGAGACTTCTTTAAATGAAAGTTTCACTGTATATATAAAATGAAACATGTATAATAATAGTGAATTTTATTAATATCATTGTATTATGATGTAAAAGGAAAACAGAGACATTGAGTGTTTCATAGAATTTTTTTATTGGCAACCTGTTCCCAAAGAGGAACAATTCAGAACAATTAAGTACATAATTCAGACAAACATTTACATAACACTGAATGGAAGAGATCCTTTACTCTAAATGTATGGCACAAAATTTAGATGATTTGCCATTCAACCATGACATGATATGTTAAATACTATGCTAAAACAAACAGCAGCTAATTTTGAGAATAGGAATAGAACATTTAACACTGTTTCATTTCACAATAGTAAACAAAAAAAGATACAAAATATTCATCTCTCTAATTATTTACTCTCCACATTTCACCTCAAATTAAGGTATTTTCTATATACGAGTTTGTGACAATTCCGAATAGCTAAATAAATAATATAAAACTGGTGTAACCTATATTTTATAAAGTAGAAACTTTTTAAATACATAACAAAAATATACGAAAAGTAGGGCGTTTCAAAAGAACTCTTTTTCCGAGCTAAAATCCGAATTATAAAAGATGGGTAATTTTCAATGGTACTGTGGACTAATTTTTATATGGCTCTAAATTTCAAGAGATTGTAAAAACAAAAATAAAATTTTCAAGGTATTTTTTTTATAGTAAGAAGAAAGAATAATAAATTATTTTCTAAATTGAGCAAAATCTTTTGTGTAACAATCCTGAAGTACAATTAACGATTTAATACAGATTGAAAAATTAATATATGAAAAAAATAGTAGATATTTCCCTTTCAATAATCAGCCTTAGAAAAGTAAGTTTTGCTTTAAAATACGACTTTAGAGAAATTCCAGTGAAAATGAAACAGAAATGGCCAAATCTCTGAAATGTCGATGCTTTTCTAGAAATAGTTTCGAATGTCAAGAACCAATAGAATTAAGACAATTCGTTATACGTGTGCAAAATGCAAAATTAGATCATCTTTGTAAAGCCCTGTATAGACTGTGGCATTTAAGCTCATCTATTTCGGATTTTAGATATGGCACAGGCTCGGAATCAGAATCACCTGCTCATGCTGCAAAATTTTGTTAATTTACTCGTCCAAGAAAATTGGAAATGTGGGCATGCACATAAGTGAATAAATTTGTAAAACTTCTAAATCTAATAATAACACATTGCTCAGTGGTGCACAAAACAGGAATTTTAATATACATTAGTACATATTAAAATAAAATATAACTTTCAACGTTTCGCGCCGTCTTCTGCGGGCGTCTTCAGGAAAATATGAAATGGAAGGACTACGTTTGCATCTTGTTCGAGAGATAATATTTCAAGGAAATATTATCAATAATATTATGATAATATTATGAAATATTATTTCTCGAACAAGATGCAAACGTAGTCCTTCCATTTCATATTTTCCTGAAGACGCCCGCAGAAGACGGCGCGAAACGTTGAAAGTTATATTTTATTTTAATATGTACTAATGTATATTAAAATTCCTGTTTTGTGCACCACTGAGCAATGTGTTATTATTAGTTACATTTTATGGTGTAACTGTCCTATATATATTTATAACTTCTAAATCATTATTTAAATATTTTAAAAATATATATACAAGGAAAACAACCAACCAAACACAGAAATATCTGATACAACAGAAAAAAAATAGCTACCGGATGTAATAAGTTAAAAAATATATATTTACTCAACAACGCAGCGAATCAGAGGAATAGTAGCGGGTTATATTTAGTCACAGATTATTTGTAATAAAATGAATACGTTTCTGAAACCAACTTATTTCATTGTGGGATATGTGTAAATTTAAACCATTTAATCTGATCGGGGTACAATACAGATTGAAATAGTTGAGTCATTTAACATGAAGTTTTTTGAAGCGGTCTGACCCGGAATCAAGATTTTGACTTGAACAAATTTCTAAAACTAACTTAACTTTCGATACTCTATTAAATATGAATTGAGTGAAACTCTGTTTTCTGAACTTTTTGTCTTATTTAAAGCTGTTCTGAAATTTCGAGTTGAGTTCTACAAATAATTAATCAGCTTTCACGAATGATCCTTTGAATCGTTTATTTATTTAACTCACTCGCCGCAAGGAATAAAAACAATAATTAACTATGCATGGTTAGAAGTTGTAGTTAAAAATTTATCGTAAGTTAAGTCTCATAAATGTTTGGTAATGTGAACAGGTGAAGCTTAATTCCGGGTTGTTCGATTCAAAAAAGTTAAGCTAAGTGACACAACTTTAATAATGTGAACTTGTGTACTACTGAACAACAGCAGAAGCAAAACTGTGTTTCTACTTGTAACAAACTCACCAGCTGAAATGTGTTGTCTGTGCTTTCAAAGTGTATTTAAAATGTTTCTACTTTATAAAAGTTTAAAGCAATATTTCTTATGTAGTGTTTTTGTGTTTTTAAGAAGTACTTTTATGTAATTCCCCCTTACATTATTTTGCAAAGCTATTTAAATTATTCCAGTATTGATTGTGTAAGACAAACAAATTTCGTGAGCCAGAAAAGTTCGTCTGTCGCAAAATTGTCTTTTTGAAAAAAAAAAAAATGTTTAGAATTTATTTAAAATAATCAACCAAAGCTAATTTATTTAAATGACATATAATAATGGTAAAAAAATTCTAATTTTTTTTATTCATGGCAAATATATTCTGACAATGATTTAGAAATAATTTATTGATGATTTATTACAAATACATTCTAAAGTTTTTTATTATTTTTTAAATCAATGAACTTATTTATGCGCATTCAAATACAAATATGGTAGGTTAGAACTAATTTGTTTATGAAAGACATAGATAAATTCTTGAAATTTATTTTTAAGGAATATGCCGAATTTTGTTTAATTCAAATCAGTTAACTGAAGTTTAGTGATGCATTTTGAAAAGTAAAATTAAAATTAATTTGTTGATGATCTAAACAAATAAATTTTTTAATTATCCCCCCCCCCCAAAAAAAAAAAATGTCCTAGATGTAGAGATATTAAGTATAATAGTAATGTCTTTCTATCTTTTTATTAGAGTTCTTATGCTGAAGTTTTACTACTATAACTTACAGATATTTTTCTTTTATTATTAAATATCAGTATTTCGGTCTTTAAAAAATTCTGGTCAAATTTCCGTTATATTTTCGTATAATTTATAGTTCTCAAGATGTTTCTAAACTTTTATAACATTACTACCAATTACTATTAAAAAAAAAATCTTTTAGATTCTTTTAAAAACTGCAATAAAAATTTTCCATATTGTTTTAAAAAAGTGGTAATAAAAGGGGGAGGAAATGAAGTTTAGACAAACTTTTATCCCTACTTATTAAATCCAAATTCTTTGATATTAAACCGTAACCCATTTTTCTTAAAAATTAGTAAAATTCTCCTTCTTCTAATGAAATTTTACAATTATTTAAAATTTATCTCCAAGGAGCAGGATTCTGACATAGTAATTTATTTTAGTATACAAAATCTTTACTATTAAATATTTTTTTTAAGAACTAGAACTTTTTTGAAATTTAATTCTTTTATAAGTTAGCTTTCTATTCCATGAGTTAGATAAAATTTACCCAAGAGATTTTTACACTTTATACGCTGAAATAAATTAAAATTTTTAATAACTTCTGTTTTGTTACATGTGTAATTATTTTTTTTTGATTTATTGAAATATTTAGTTATTTTACTTTGCAATTCAAAACAAAATGTTTAAACTTTTTCCCGAGATTCAAAATTGTAAAAAAAAAAAAAAAGTTAAAATCTAACCAAATTTCAAAACTTTTGAAAATCCGTGGAGATAGGAGTATTAAATTTACAATTACTTAATTTCATATTAAGTAACCATAATCGTGATTATGGTTAATATTAAATTCATATTAAATAATTATATTGTAGCATAATAATAATAATAATAATAATAATAATAAAAGATTGAAAAGTAGTTTTTCTTTTTGTTCGTTCTGCTGATATTCTTATTTGTATATGAATAGGAACTAAACGACTTCTAAACTTCTACGTCTTAAAATTTGAGAACAAGCACCACTTTTCTGTATCTTATCACCAAGAAAAGAAGAATGAATTTCAGCTCCTTAACTTATAGGTATAAAGCCATTCTAACTTGAAACAAAAAATATACAACCATCTAATTAATAGCCGAATTATCCAAAGAAATGCATTCACATTAATCGAATAGTTATTTATTGCATTCGAGTAAACTGTTTTATTAATTTAAAAAAGGAAAAAATTTGTCCACATCTTTGGATCATTTTTCATTATCTGCGTATAGTCCGATACTTTTGCAAAGCGTTTTGATTTTTCTCTTTTTCTTTAATACTCGTGTGATATCTTAGAACATATGTGGCCCTAGTCATCTATGGGACATGGCACTTTTTAAACTGCCATAATTTATGCAGGGTCCACTTTGCCCTATATTTTCACTATCATTGTTTTCAAAGAATAATCTTCTTGGCATATTTCTACTGAAAATGTTAATCAACCACGAATATTATCGTTTGAAAGTAGTGGTAATAAAAATATAATATACTGCAATCTCTGATTATGTTATGTCCACCCATATGCAAGCTTAACATAAGTAAATAACCGGATATTAAAAAAATTAATTTCTCAAAACTATTACACACATTATAATAAATTATATATGAATATAAAGAAGAACATTTCAAGATTTTAAAGAAATGTTCGATAAGTGAACCTTTCGTAACATAAAAAACACCTTATTTGCAATCAAGTTTTTTTCAGATATTTGGCACGAACGATTTGATGAACGATTTTTAATGCAACACTGATTTATTAAAACACTAAATAATGCAGCATTAATGCAACGTGTACATTATACGGTACATCAGTGCTGCATTATTTAGGGTTTTAATGTATCAGTGCTACATTAAGAATCTTTGACTGTGCAAAACTGCCAAGTGTGTGGAACAAACTTGATTACAAATTTGGTGTTTGTCGTCTTACAGAAGGTTCGAACATCGAACATTTGTTAAAAATCTTAGAACGTGATATCACTTAGCACAAATGAATGACAGGATTAAAATATATATATATTTTCAAAACTATTACACGTATTAACTAACCCTGTATTTTATTTAACAATTTTATACGCATGAACAATTTGTGCTTAATTTTTTAACAAGTTTCAAACGTTTCTCTAACATTCAAAACTATACTAACGAAAGAGACAAATAAATTACTTATGCGAGTGACAATATTAAAGTTCTAGAAGAAAAAATACATGGAAGATATTATAATTCATCATAATTTAAAAATTGCCATGTTTTGAAGATGACTGGGATAAAAAAAGCTCCACGGTACCACAGAAGAGTTGGTTGTAGTAACAGCTACATCATTAGATTCTCTTAAAATTGAATTTATATTAAATTTACAACATTCACTTATCAGCAAATGAAATTATTTAGCACATTACATATGTATCTATGTGTATACATGTATTTGGATAACTTCGGCTTTGTGCATAAAAAATGAGGAAAAGAATGGCAAGTTGTAAAAAATGTGTAACAATGACAAAATTTTAAGTGCGTCATTAACAAACCATGTTTTAAAAAAATGCAAAGTAAAGTACGAACATTTAGATACATCTATCAATATTTACATAAAATAAACTGTAACATCAATATAGAACACAAACATCACAAAAATTTACACAGTTCGTCAGAAGTGTGCAGTTTTGTCTTAAAATGTAATAACAGCACATTTTAAAAATCCTTTTCCACTCATGATTATCCTCAAACATATCAATTTATTACATTTGTATAATGGCTTCCCCTCCATAAAGACAGATGAATTTACATATTGTTTGTTAATGATTTCTGTTTTGGTGAAATAAGATGAAAAAAAAATGGCTAATAAAAATATGTTAATGTTAGTATTGAACTTTTCAGGAAAACTTAAAAATTTTTGTATCAGTAAATGCGAGTTAAGAGGTGTGAAAATTTCTTAAGCATTTACTTCAATCAAATGATAACATTCGCAAGCTAATGCTAATGCAATGGAAGCGTTGTTCGTAATCAGAGGACGATTTTCAACGTTGTAGTTTTGCATTTTTTTTCGATTTTGGTTATAATTTCACTACGAGGATACTTTTAATTTCGGAAATAAGTTAGTTTGTTGGTTCTAGAATTAAAAGTATCATCAGAATAAATCTGGAAAATCAAAATGGAAAAAATACAAACTACAATGGCACGCATCGATCTCAAATATCTTAAGTAAAAAGAATTATTTAAATAGATTGAAATGTAAACGAGAAATTCGTAAAAAACGGTTCCACAGGTTTAACAATAGTTTACGAAAGTTGTTACGTGACGGAAATAGTCTTATAATGCAAGGAATATTTTTTTTTGAGAGAGTTTCATATTTTCCATTTTCAAGACCTTGTATTAATTATTATGACACTTTCTTTTTTCATTTTTATGTTCTTAAATTAATAAATAACAAACAACAAATATGTTAATACTTTGGTAATTTCTTATGAAATTTCCAGGAATGGTAATGAAGGAATGGCAATTTCTTTTTTCAAGATCAGCGTTTGAGATTAAATAGCAGAAAAAAGTCGAAAAGAAAATTATATCACTTTATGTATTCTCTTAAGTAACTCTTTTGAGCCCTGGTTCAACTTTTGAAGCTGCAAAACTTTTTTGATATTGAATAAAACATGATTGTTTTCTCGAGTTTCAAAAAGACTGATCATTAAATAGCTTAAAGGCTTTTCCAAAAGGCCTTAAATAAAACTTTTTAAAGAGGATTTATTAGTTAATAGGAATTATAATAAGAATTTTTATTCTCTCCAGGGATTATATTTCAAATCTCATTTTATTCTTACACACTAATCTTCGAAAATTAAGTCACGATTATGCTGCTACTATTTTATATTTACTTATTTTGAAACACATTCATATTGTTGCCACAAGAGGTGTAATTATTTGTAAATGTTTAACCAGATTTGCCTTAGTGTACATTTAAGTGAGCCAATAAAAGAACTATCTTTCAAAAAGAATTTTTCAATTATTAGAAATTATTTATGAGATTTTCTTCAAATATTTGCTATTAGTTGTGGCAACATCGAAAGCTTTTTTCTGGAATTCAGTTTTAATTTTAAAATATTTTTCTGTTCACCAATTTAAATTTTTCAGATGACGAAATTGAAATGAGGCCTGGCTAATTTGTTAAATGCGTCTTTATTTTTTATTTCATAACAATTATTTTTAAGGTTTTGATAATTGTTTTACTTATTTAGAATCTATTTTAATAGTCAAAGATATTCATTTCTCTAAAAAGATCCTTAAGATTAGGCGTTGACAGAAGATCATTGTTTATCAGCATCAAATGTCACAAAAGTTATAATTTATTTCTAAAAAAGGTGCGACTTAAAAAAATATGTTTGCGGTATAATTTTTTAAATAATTGTTTAGGTTTATATTTAAAACATTTTTCTATCAATATTTCGAATTTAGATTTAGCGAAGCATTTTACTAATTAATGTGTTAAAAATTTAGTCATCGAACACTAGGAATTTTACTAATATATTTTTAAGATAGATTAGAAGATCCTTTTTCAATTACTGATTGATTTTTAAAAAATTATGTAGTTTTTCTTGTTAAATACCATTTATCACATCATAAAATTTATAATTTAGATTTTGAAAACCATTTATTTATTTATTTCTGATGAACAATGAATAAATTTGCATTAACGATTCATTGATCCCCCTTTCTCTGACACTAAAAAAAGGTGAAAAAAAAATTCTTTTTAATTTATTAAATATTTTCATCATTTTGAAACCATCATTTAAATTTCTTTTTATGTTTGTGCGTCACAAAATTTAGTCATAAATTCCAGTGAGGTCTGACCAACGATTATTGTATTTTAAAAATACTTTTTAACTTACTAGAAATTTAGTACTATTCGACACCGTATTAATTTACCAGTTTCTCACGATAATCATAGTCGCTCACATTTCACAATCGGATATTCTTTTCTTCTAGCTCAGTAAGAGCTTACGCAATCATTTATTTCATTATTTTTTATTTGAAAGAAATTTGATTCAATGACAAATCGCGCAGTGTTATTAGAAACAAACACATAAAGAACAGGAAGGTAAGTCGTTAAAAATAACCAGTTTTCGACAAAGTTCTAAAGTTTCATCATCATTTGCACTTTGATATGGTTTGGGTGTGAATCATGAGTGGGAGGTTTTTATTTTTTAAAAGTTGGATTTCACATGCTTTTTACCAGTTCTATATCTAGAAAATACAATGTGTTAACTTAAGAAAAATCCGCCACGCTATAACAAACTCTGAGAGATATCAATGGATGACTTGATTTTCCCGCTTGTTTTTGAACTGTTGCTCATTTGCTGAATCAATTTTTGCATTTGCCTTTCCGTTGCCTACGTTGGTATCGGCGCATGCGTCTTGCCCAGTCATCCTTCCAATCAATTACGATGCTTCTGCTGTCAGCGGTGATACCCGGTTGTTCTGCTTGCCGTATGTCTTTACCTGCAAAGCATAAATATAATTTAAGTAGGGTTACTAAATGTATAAATGAAGAAAATATATATCTGTGAAACGTCACACTCACCTTGGATTAAATCAAATTAAAATAGGTAATATTGTTAGAAAGGTGCATTTTTTTTAAAGCTATCATAATAAGTAAAACTTGTTAGTACAAATAAAAAAAGTTTAAAAAACTTAAAATTTCAATACCACACGCCAAGTACTTTCGATTATAACATGATCAACTTCAAGGCTGCTTCAATTATGCACTGAACTCATTTACTCTCTTCGTCTTCGGTGAACTGCAAGGTGAATCGTTTACTTTCTTCAAACGTTACTTCGAAGTTTACATTCTTTCTGCATTGTTTAAAAACTTTAACCATAATTATGGTATGTTAAATGATAGATTATCATTAATTGGTTTCGTTTTTAAATCATAGAAAAGAAAGCAATTAATCATAATCTGTCCTATAACATAGCATAATTATGATTAAAGTTTTTAAATATTGTAGGAGTGTAAACTTGGAAGTAATATTTTAAAGAACACTCCCCGCCACCCAACCTCTCAATAGAACAGACTCACCTTACTATTTAAGACGAAGAGAGCAAATGAGTTCAGGACGTAAGCAGTCTTGAAGGTGGTTACGTTGTCATTGAAAATACTCGGTGTGTTGTATTGACGTTTTAAGTTTAAACTGATTGTTTTTATATGTACAAGTAATTTTTACAGATAGAATTTTTTTTAAGGAATTAAATGCACCTTTTTAGCAAAATTACTTGATTTTAATATGATTAAGTAGGGTTGCCAAATGTATTTTTTTTGCCTATCGAACGGACTCAAGAAAGATGACAAAATCATGAGGTAAGCGGGATAATACTTAAGTTTTTAGAAAATAATGCAAGAAATAATTTCTTAACAAGAACATGTGTTTTATTGCTTTTCAAAATATTCTCCGGCAACATTGATGCATATTTGCATTCGAATAAACCAATCATCAAAACATTTAAATCATTCTGAAAGTGGTATAGTAAAAACTTAGCATTTTAAAGCCTTTATGAACAGTTTTTATCGGTCGAGGCTAGAGTAATCTAAAATGTTCAAACAATCAATTTTTCTTTTTTTTTTTTTGTGTGTGTGTGTGTGGGGGGGGGGGGGTTTATACGAATAAATTCAGGTTTCGTCCCACATTACGATATCGTACACATGTCACTGGAGTTGCTTTTTTTAGATTTTCTCGATACCATTTCAGACCAGTATCCTTTTTGTTCTAAGTAAATTACGGGTGATCTGTCGGGAATACATTTTTTTTCACTTATTAATGGTCGTGTAAAATTGAATGCATGCGTGTCCTCGAAATGTTCAACGATGCTTCTATTTCATCATATGTCACATGACTATCAGAAGCGGTTAATTTTCTCACAGGATTAATGTTTTCGGAAGTCACATGCTTCTTGGTCGACGCTTCTAAACATAGTCACCTAAATTCTTACGACCGCGGGAAAATTCTTTAAAACTGATGTAAATCGTTCGCTTAGATGGTGTTCCGTACCAAACGTCGATTTTATTCTATCGCTACGCAGTTTCTGCGTTAAAAGTCATAAAAAATCATGGCTCTGAAGCCCATTCGTCATAACTCTATAACAGACTTCTGATTTTCCAAAAAGCACAGAAAATACAATTTCACAATTTTTGATTTTCTGTAAAAACTGATATTCACACGCAACAGTTCGAATTTTGATTTAAAAAAAAGTACAATTCTCATATCAAGGCAAATTTTCATTAAAATCCATAGTCAATTATCTCCTCAAACAGTATTGCGATTGCGAAAACTTTCTAAAAATTAAGTAGAAAAGGCTACTCATAGAAAAAGATACTTTTTGCTGAACTTTCAAGGAACATTTATATGTATGTGTCGTGATCTACCATATTCTCTAATGGATAAACTTGACCATAGGAAAGTATTCCGAGCCCACCACTCTCTAAAATATTATTTTAGGATTTCACAGACCACTCTGGGTTTAGAAAAGTATTTACAATGAATTTTCCCAAATGAATTTAATTTTATAGCAGTGTAATTAGGAATATAATGTACATAATTATTATTTGTAATTTCCGGATGTAAGAGAGATTGGTTAAGAAACATTCCGACGAAAAGAGGAGAAATGCGTTAGAGCCCCATCTTATAGATTCTCCCAAAGAGACTAAAAATGTATAGAGAAAAATAGGTAGGGATGGAAGAATTTTTACAAAAATATTTTTTATTAATTATGTTCGCTTGTAGAAAATGTAAATTGTCAGAATAACATCTTGAAACATTTTAATATACTTAAAAAATTTCGATTTGATTATAATAATTAAAATTTTATGTTAATAAACTAATTAAATTAACAAAAAAAATGTCTCATCCCTCCTTCAAATGAGGGAGGGATGGGACATGTTTTTAAAATGACAATTCATATTTAATTTTTAGAAATGTTGGTAAAAAAATGGCAAAAATAGTGTGACATTTACATTAGTAAGGTTTATTGTATATCACAACATTTATTTCATATTATATTATGCTTTATAAAATTCAAATCAAATGAAAGATATGTTTATGCCCAACTAGTGCTGCCAATTAATTTTGGTGGATGAAGATTTGTAATTATGCCTTTTCATTAATCATGTAATAGTCAATTTCTTGCGAGAAGATGAAGTTTCTTTTTTTTTCTTTTTAATTTTTCAACACAAATAGTGTATTGCCATGTAAAGGTAAAAGGTTGCAGTTTTAGTTGAATAATTATTATATATTTCATATATTTCAAAACAGTAATTTTTTATTTAAAAAACTAAAGAAATTGGTCCTAGAGAAATAAATGTAAATTTTTAATATTAAAAGTTGATATTGCAAAATAATGTATGAGCCAGAAATGAAAAACTTTCAGTGCTTTAATTTTTCAAGTTTTGAACTTACAACGTAATGTTTTATTTATTATACTATTCAATTTCAAAACGAAATACAGTCGAGTCTCTCTATAACGAAACTCCATACATCGAATTTCTCTATATAACGAATTTTTAGTTGGAACGGTCTCTTTTTCGCATGATTGCATTAAAAACAGTTTCTATATAACGAAATATCTATCTCCATATAACGAATTTTTTCATAAATTGGTCTTAATTTATTCAGATTTAAAAAAGCTTCGAAATCATATGGAATCAGTTTTCCACCAATTATTTTCAATTTATCGTTCAGTGCTGAGTTTTTTTTAAATTACTTTTCTCCTCGTTCTTTAAATCCAATGAATTCATCTCACCTCCCACACACCTTTCCACATCCTTCTCGAAACCGAGTCAATTGGATTGTTACACATATAAGAGAGGAATCAATGAGAGGTACATAAGAGAGGCCTTCAAATGGAGAAAAATGTTAACTGTAATTTTTCATTCCTTGCTAATATTTGAGCCTTTTTTGCGAGCATAAGAATTTTAAAATCAAAACAACAAAAAATTACAGATATATTTGTCTGAAATTAATGCAAGTCTTCCTTATTTGATTTTTAATAAGCTTTCAAATAAATGCCTGTTCTCATTTTTTGAAACAACTTTAATAATTAAGAAATAAAATGTTAGGTTAATATTTACTTTTAAACATCTCAAATTCTTAATTAAAAGATCAAAAATAGTATTTGTTCAAAATTTGCACATTAAATACGATTTTTAACATCATTCTCTATACATCGAATATCTCTATTTATAGAATTTTTTACTGGAACGATAGATTTCGTTATATGGAGACTCGACTGTAGTCTCATAAATAAAAAATACCAAAAAACTGTATGTTATTAAGCATAATTATTTGGATAGAGATATCATTAGGGAGGGATGGGACATGTCCCATTCCTCCCTTAGAGTAACATAAAAATAAATAGGTTTTTACAACAAGCATGGAGTTTTTAGATTTATTTTAACTGTTTATTAATAAAAGACATGTTGAATTTACAAAATATTAAAAACAATTAAGTTAGCAACAAAGACTGAGATCGAAAATGTACATTAAAAATTTAAGTAATTCTTACTTTTGATATTGAGGTGGCCTTTTTAAGTCACAAACTCATAGTTTCTTGCAACTAAAAAGATTTATAGCAACATGTTTAAGGCAATGATTATTCCATCTGATGGAAGAGTCATACATTAAAAATAAAGTTTATTTTAAGAATTATTGCAGATCTCCCATCCAACCCTACTCTCTCTTATTACATTAGAAAAAACTGTTTTAAAACTTTTGAATAAAATAAAATTGGGGCCCTAACAGTTCTGAACCAAAAGCTCCCACATTTCCTCCACTTTTAAATTAAAAAGGATTAAGAAATTTTTTTATTTTTGATACAGAATTTTTAAATTTTTCTCGTAAAGATACATAAAAAAAAGAAATGCTGTCAGAAAGGAAACACTCGTCTACTCTTGTTGAAAAAATATTTGAAGAAAGTATTGCCTTTCCGAAAAAGAAATACAATTCCAAATCACAATTTTTTCGAAAACTGACCAAGACTGTTGATGAAAAAGGAATTCAAACAAAATATACATTCATATTAAAGAATATATTTTCCTTGTAATTTTAACGGATGAAAAACGTCAGCATGAGGTTTAAAAGTTTGGAAATAAGCTTTAACCTTCCCACTGCCGCGACCGGATATATCCATTTACTAGGCTGCAGGTTTCACTGCAGTTGAATCTTTATTTAAATTAATATAGTTCTACAAATATAATCCAGTTTTAAGAAATTAAGTTATGATTGATACTTTCAAGACTTATAAGCATATATGTAACAAAAAAAAAAAAAAAAAAAAAGTATACCATCACAGAAAGTCCCTCTTATAATAAATTGCAGTGAATTTTTTTTTACAATTTTGCCCTTTTGCTCGGCCTTCAGGGGGTTAATTCGGGGATCCTGATTTTGACACCCTCTTTCCTCACTTGATGATGTATAGAGGGTGGTCACTACGATCATGTGAATAGATGGCTGGTTCAATTCTCGGTTCATACTTGAGTGATCGTAGTAATGCGAAAATCAATTTAAACTCGCGATTTCTCTCTGTGAAGTCAGCAAATGGAAAAGGTGATATCCATAAGCTAAGCAACACGTTCTAAAAAATTTTTGTAGACAAATGAAGAGCTCATATGATAACAAGTTGGAAATTGCACCTTAAGTGTAGCAAATGAGGTGCGTTCGAACTACAAGGAAGTTTTAAAAATATTCAAATCTTGGTGTAATAGTATACAGTAGTTTCGCATACAGTAGAGTATCCGAAATCTTTTGTGTATCTCTGTAAATACTATCGGCTTTCTGTTGTACAGGAAGTAACTTGTAGTTAAACTCAGCAACACATATCAATTTCATAAAATGTGAAACAGTTTAATATTATTAAAACGCGTCCCAAACATTGTTTCTCCCTCTATCATAATGTAATAGAATACTTTTCCGTGGACCTGTAAATTAATAACAAATATTCTTTGCATCACAGATTACGCAAAATTTATTTTTAGTATATACTTTATAGATGCATATCAATTTTATTATGCTCGAAAGAGTGTAACATCATTAAAATGCACTTGATTTTTTTTTTTTTTTCCATTGAGCGTAATGCAACGGAATACTTTTGATTATCCCTGCAATTAAACTATACATCCGATTTTCCTAAAATGTGAAATGATTCGACAAAATTATGCAACAATTATATATTTTAAATTTCAAATGATTCTGTTGGGTATTTATTGCTCTGCTATATGCGGACAGACGGACGGACGGATTGACAGACGACTATACGTGTTACGTATTTACGTAATTACGAACGCACCTAAAAATAGTAAATGACGCAATCATCTTTTTGAGACAATAAGCTGCAAAGTTCCAAATATATATTTGCGGTTATTGTCAAATGTGACCTTTGGCAATTAAAATATCTGCGAGTATTAGATTTTTTTTTAAATACCGTATTTACTCGTGTATAACGCGCACCCAGTATTTTAGAATGAAAAATGGCGATTTTTTGCATAACGCGCATCATAAATCTGGCATGCAAGGGAATGAATGATCAAACGAATTTCAGAAAAGAAAATCGTTATAAATATTACGTCAGGCTAGAAAAGAAGTCGAAATTCTTTTTTGAGACTTCGTGTAGGGAATGAGTGTCATGATATTGTGACGTCATTTGCAAACGAAATACTTAAAAACGTCTCCATTGTTAAAAAAAAAAAAAAAAAAAAAAAAAAAACTGTAATTTTACAAATGTAAAGTTGCAGAAATATGTATTCTTGCTAAAATTTCATCTGTACATTGCACAAAGAGAGAGAGATAAATCTACAAAACTGGTTTTTGTAAATCTATAGAAATCTACAATTTTACAAATGAATCTAGTAAAATTATACTAAACTTACTAAAATTTTATCTGTTATTCGGGTCGCAGTTAGGTAAAAAGTTCTCGGTTTCCCAGTTTCCAAAGAAATTTTCTTAAGAATTTTTTAAACTTACAGATTTTTTTAATTGCAAATCTGTATCTCTTACATGAATTTTTGCTCTTACCATTACATAAAAAGCAGTAGTGGCAATGAGGATTGCTAAGTAGTGTTTAAATAAGGTTAACACTGCTTTTGTATAAAAAAGGTGCAAAGGGTGAAATAAAGATGCAGGAATACTTCTATTCAGTAAGATTCCAGTTTTAATTTCTTCTATGAATACATTTCTTGATTCATAGGTATATTGTGTGATTACATAAAGCAGTAAAAAAAAAAACATATTCCGTGTATAACGCGCACCCAGGGTTTTTGCCCTAAATTTTGGAAGAAAATGTGCGCGTTATATACGAGTAAATACGGTAGTAATAATAAAGGGTAGAGGACCATTGATTATCATCAATCATATGATTAACTCATTTTTAGGTGCGTTCGTAATTATGCAAATACGTAGCACCTATTGTTGTCGTTCAGTCCGTCCGTCCGTCTGTCTGTCTGTCCGTCTGTCTGTCTGTCCGTCTGTCTGTCTGTCTGCATATAGCAACACAATCGTTTGAAATTTAAAATACATAATTATTACATAATTTTGTCGAGTCATTTCAAATTTTATGAAAATCGGATGCATAGATCAATGACAGGGACAATCAAAAGTATTCCGTTACATTACGGTCAATGGGGGAAAATGTTTCAAATGCATTTTAATGGTGTTACACTCATTTGAACATAATAAAATGCATATGCATCTATAAAGTACATATTATACTATACATTTTGCATAATCTGTGGTGCAAAGAACATCTGTTCTTGATTTACAAGGCCACACAAAAGTATTCCATTACATAACGCTATAGGGAAAACATTATTTGGTGCGCATTTTAATTGTAATCAACTATTTACAATTTTATGAGATTGATATATGAGAGTGATATTTTAAAACTTTGTTATCATGCGAAAGCACCTCATTTGCTACGCTTTACGTGCAATTTCAACTTGTTTTTTTTTGTCACCTACCACCTTTATCATCTGATCTCTTCAAATATCTTCTATACACTGATGTTTCTTATTTTATTAAGCCTTTATTTTATTATATAGTAAAATTAACGCTCAAAGGGATCCGGGACACATTTTAAAATAATTTTTATTTATTCATTTAAAATTTTGAATTTTTTTGTGATGATTAAACATATTGCTTGTAAATAAAATCACATAATATAACTTCATTTTTTTTTTTTTAATTTAAAATGTATTAAAAAATGGGATCGTTTAAAATCTCGCTATAACTTAAAATATTATTTGTAGAATTTCAATTTTTTTTTTGCATTTTAATAAACAGAAATATCTAAATTTTAATATTGATTCAACCTTTTTAAAAATATTTAATGTAAAAAAAAGATATAACTTTAATAAAAAAATATTTTCAAAAGTAAATATTTTTTTCAAATTTGTTGGATCAAATTTAAAGTAAAAGAATAAAAGAAGACATTGTCTAAGTGTAAAGCATTTATCTTTAAGCGTTTTTGAGTTACAACAAATTAAATCCAAGAAATAGTGAAAAAACGCATTTTCGCAAGAGTCATTTCCATGACAACCATTGCTTGAAAACTAGATTTTGAAAATAAACCAAAGCGAAAAAAAAAATAATATTTTCTCTTCTATTTAAGATAGAAAATGGTTTAAACATCATTTTAATCATAAAAAAAAACAGAAAATTTTTTAATGCAATAGAATTTTTATAGAAAATGAAGATGTTTTTGTGCAGGACACCCCCACCCCCCCTTAATAATACATGGAAACACAACTATACAATATATATGTTAAATGGAAGCGAAGCTACTGAACAAAAATTGTGTAAAAAAGAGTTATCATACGGTT
Organism: Maratus speculifer; assembly: GCA_964019185.1. Taxonomy (NCBI): domain Eukaryota; kingdom Metazoa; phylum Arthropoda; class Arachnida; order Araneae; family Salticidae; genus Maratus; species Maratus speculifer. Next base: position 158,158,254 of record OZ025302.1, on the reverse strand, counting down.
AAATGGAAAAGTGTGTTGAGTAACGGACTTGCAAAAAAACTCAAGCTTAATATCTACAGGGTGCTTGATAAAAAATGGGCAAAACTTTAAGGAGTGATAGTACACATTTAAACAAACAACTTTCAGCAAAGAATGCATGGTCGGAATTCAAACACAAAGAGGTTAGCAAGAACCAAATATAATGTTGGTTAAAGGAGGCTAAAATACGCAAAGAATAATTAAGTGACAAAAGCAAGTATAATAAGATATGCTTGGCTGTTCAGTCACCATATCCATAATGGTTTTATCCAGGGTAACGTTCCTTCTGTCTTTTACTACAGCATCGTACGAAAACCTAGCAAGGATGTCGCCTCACACAATTGTTGGTACAAGCGCACAAATGTTGTTTTACTCCGTAAAATAGTAACACCTCTGAGCTGTTAAAAGACTGACTTAAAAGAAAAGAATACCTTGCTACATTAATTTTTACTTAATCTAAACAGGCATTATAATTTATTAGTTTTCGTTGCTCGCAAAGTTAAATTTACTAATTTCATTTGTATAAAAGAAAAGAATTACAGACAAACCCCTTTCTATTTATATCAACTCAAAAAGAGCAAATCGGAAATAAAGTATTGATCACGTAAATAAATTGGTTTACAAATAACAAGAATAATCTTTACCTAGTATGAGGTAGGTTTGCTTAATCCTTATTTTCGGACATTTGCAGGCTAAATCTTTGACGCTGACCCACAGAAATTGCGTCCCCCTATGAACTTTAGCTGGACCCTGTTTGTAGACTTGCATTACATGAATAGTAAATTTGATCCAGTTGCCAGCTGTTTCTCTTGAAAGGACACTAGCTTGAATAGCTGAAAAAAAAAGATAAAAGAATAAAATCAACAAAAAATTCAAGAAAAACTCTTACGCAATGTTTTTTAAAGAAACCTTAATTTCAAAATTCAATAACTCAGTATATATATTAAAGAAACATATGAAAGAAGTGTCAGGCTTATGAGGTAGTTTATAAATTTTATATACAGTAATTTAAAAAATAGCTACAATTTTTATTATTAGTAGGCAATGCATTGTCTCAAACTGTAAAAAAATATCCAAGTTAACTATTTTGAAAATACAAACGATATTTTCTTATTTCAGTTGTAAAATAGAATATAAAGTAAACACTGAGATACCTTTGATTCAGTTTCACACAACAGTTTGAACATTCTCACATTTTCACACAGTATTTCTTATCTTGCTATTTTTAGACAGCAATTGAAATTCAGCTGATTATATTACCTATATCTTTCTAAATTTTCTAAACATTCAACTAGTTTTTTTTTCTTTTTAATAAGAGTTACTTTATATAGTTGAGTACTAAATTATCTAATAGAATTCTTGTCATCGTTTGCGCATACGCAGTTAACATTTATTTCAAACATATGCTTAATATTTCATAAAATATTTAATATATTTATTTCTAATGTTGTTTCAACTGCACTTGTTAATTTTCTTGAAAATAGAGTTAAATAGTTAAAAACTTTGCGTGCTATTAAAAAAAAAAAAAAAAAAAAAAAAAAAAAAAAAAAAAGAAAAAAAGTTAAAATTTCTTGAAATTTGTATAGAATTCCATAAGTATGATCACGAGAACTTATTGTTAGACAAATGAACCCAGTTGCTGTCGAAGACCAAAATAGCCATGTGCTACATCTACAGATCATTTTATATTACAAAGAGATCACAAATATTATACTTTTTATTCTACTTATGATTCCCTAATTATCCTCGTGCTTAAAACCTCACAAGGAAGGTCTCCATTGGGGGCATACTCAGAATTTTTTGAAAAAAAATAGGAATTAAACTACTCATGTAGGTAATAAAGGATCAGTGAAAATTAGCGGCGGAATTACATTATTAGATATGTAAAAAAATAAAATAGTTTGGAATAATTGGCGTGAAAAGCTGAAAGCGACGCGGGATTTGGCGAGCAGTGCATTTCCTTGCCAAAAGCAGACGATTTTAACGAATCTGAAAATTGATTTTAATTGACTTCACTGTTAAATATCTGCAGCATTTACTGCAACGTCACTCCACTACTTTTATAGAATATCTCTCTTCTGACCAATGAGAATGCTCCATAGCACGGTGAATTGACCGTGTCATACACTGTTAAAAATCTGCTGCATTTTGCTGCAACGCACTCCACCGCTTGTACATAATATCTCTATTCCAACCAATGAGAAAGCTCCATTTCACGGCCAAGTAACCGTTTTCTATACAAGCAAGGGAGTGCGTTGCAACAAAATGCAGCAGATTTTTAACAGTATTTTTTTCAATTTGGAACAATTTTAATCAATTTAAATTGTGTTTTAAATGATAAAATATATTAATTTCATTTTGTTATAAGTACATATAAACGTATATGACAAAATTACACTTAAAGTAAAGTAAAAATGCAAAACTAAAATTACTTAAACTAAACTTATTTAAATAAATTGAACATAGAAAGTTTTTTCTTTAAAAAGTATTTGAAGCGTAAAAGCGTATTTTTCAAAATTTCGTTTTTTCGCCAACCGGAGATAAATCGCCAAATAAACGAAATTTTATTATTTTTTTACGGACGTTATAAAGAGTTTTCGCCGAAATTTCTTTTATAAACATATATAACTATATGAGAAGAACATTCTGTAATTTTTTCAGATTTTTCTGAGTATGCCCGTATGGAGACCTTCCTTGTCAGCTGAAAATTTGATGCCTAACATGTTCTTTACACTCCTGAAGTTACAGAATAATTTGACAAATACTTTTCCAGATATCCAATAAAACGTCAAAAATCGAAAGCGTCCGATGACTTTTGCCCATATGGTGTATTTTTGTAGTATAAATCTACAAATTCTTCCACTGAAAAATAATTTATAAAAATGATTTTATTTTAAACTCATATGACTTAAAGTGCACAAATGTGGACCTCTATTTTTTTCCTTACAAAACTAAACAGATTGGTTCTTTTTAAATTATTTCTATATAACTGAATATTTTTTGATTTGGAATGGCGTCACTGGTGCTTATTTCCCTATAAAGTAAATGATATTTTCTCTGTGTTTGCAAAATGTTTTGAAGAAAATAAGAAATTTTCATAATTATTCAACCAAAACCTTTACAATAAAAGAGGATTTGTAGACAGTTTATTTTGTTAAAACCCTTGAATTAGTTGTTGCATGAATTTAAGTTATTGATAGTTAAATTGATATTTTAAGCGGCAAGTAATTTTAGTTCTATATCTGGGGACCTAAATGACCAGTCCCCCAAAGTACCAATTTAAGAAAAATGGCTTTTTCTGCCATCCAAACTGTAAATAAATAAATAAATAAAATAAAATAATAGTAAACATGCGGACAAACTCTGGCAGCAGAGATTCCAGAAAATATCCATAAAAATATTTGACCCGCAAATTATATAACACACGTAATTTTGCATTGTAGGAAATACATGATCAATCCGTAAAGAAAAGTAGCATTGCACATAAAATAACACAACTGCTAGTATGGGTGAAGTGGAAGAATGAATAATGCCCATAAAATTAGTATAATTTTTAAAATGCTAAAAAAGTGAGAATTTCCCTAAATTTATAAACTCCTGACCCTTGGCATTGTTCCTTTTTTTGTGGGTTTATTCTGTGTTGAAAAAAAGGCATTATAAACAGTATTGTCAATCTTTCAGGATTTTTTATTCCAGTTGCTACCACTATATTCGAATGATAATATTTTTAATGTGACAGTATTACTATGGTAAAGTGTTAATATTTTGAATAATTTTGAGCCTAATTGGCAACAATGATAAATAATAAAAATAAAATAAAATTTGCTAACATAGAGCGTATTCAGCACAACTTACCGGTCACTTACCGAAGTAATCAATGTTACGACCGATTGTAGAAATGTACGAAATAAAAATAAAATCGAAGTGTGACGTTAGCTATATTCAACAGGACAGTTTTCATTGGTACTACAATTCGCTTTCGTATGCCCCACAATCAGTCGGTAACATTGGTCACTTCGATAAGTTGCGCTGAATATGCCCATAGTGTCATAATACTTTATTGACCAACAAATTTTTATGAAATCACTTTTTAATAATGCTTTTGTATTATCATTATGTTTTAAAAATAATTTTCATTGTACTTAATTGCAAAATTTCTTTCATTAAGGGAGACCCGTAAGAAAAAACCCAAAATTTTTATTATTGATTTTAAAGTAATGAATTTTGGTGTACTATTTAAGAATCTTCTTGTAAGGAATAATTAGCAAAAAAATTCACTTTTTATTAAAAAGTATATTTTTATGGGGATTTTTATGATTTTTTTTGTTGAAAAATACACTTTTTAAAATTACTACTCCTCATTCAATTTTCAATATTTTGGTATTACTAAAATTTCTTAAATAGTGTTATAGTATATAGAAAATAACTAAGTAGAGATATTTTAAATTTTCTATTTTAATCGGCTAAAAAAAAAAAAAAAAATACACATGGTAAATTTCCTTAAATTCGTTATAATTTTCATGTTTACCAATTTATGTAAAATTTTCAGAAATAGCTCAAAAATATATCTCTCCTTACTTTTGTTGCAAATTTTTTTAAGATTCTAAAAACATAAACACTTTGTTTCTAAATCATTTTACCACTGAGCCTTAGTACTTTGAACTTAGGCAAAATATGAAAAAAGTCATTTTCAGGAAAACACGTTTTAAATGCCCGCTAGTCCTTTAAACTCTATAGTGAGTACAATTTAAAAAGCTCATTTTCTACCTGTTCCAAGTGTCCCCGAGTTCTGAAATTTTGCATGGATATTCGCAAATATGTATTTTATCGTTTTTTGAGAAAAAAAAAAAAAAAAAAAAAAAGAACTTTAGATGATTTTTGGCCGAAAATGGGGTTCGGGTCTCCCTTAAATAAGGCAAAGATTATTTTTCAAAATTCAAAATTGACAAAAAAGAGGTTAATTTTGGTTATTATTATTATTATTATTATTATTATTATTATTATTATTATTATTATTATTATTATTATTATTATTATTATTATTATTATTATTATTATTTTAAATAAAAAGGGTATTTATCCTACTACATTTTTATCCTACTTCATATAGATGCACATTTGTAGCACAAAAAAAAAAAAAAAACCGTTGTTGGATATTACATTCAGTAATATAACTTCATTCGAAATTATTCAAAATGAATTACAGTCATTTATGTAGAAATTTGAAATAATTTCTAATTGAAATATTATTGCTAATGCCGTTTCTTATATTCAACGAATAAACTGCTCGACGCATTGAAAAATTGTTCCCTTGAACAAGTTATCAAGAATCTTTTGATCTCTATTTGAATTTTTATTTATCCATTTTTATTCCATTGTTCTGCGCAAAAGCACCGAAACTCCATGTGTAATGTTACTTTGACTGTAAGAACTCAAGAGGTTACATTTAATCCTAAAATTAAAAAATATTTTAATAGATAAATTTCGAAAAAAATTCTAAAATGAGTGAATGAATGTTGCTGATAAAAACGCTTGCTAAGTATTTCCTTTAGAATAGCTGAACAAGAAGCCAATTGAGAGGAAAATACGTTTACTCGTTCTTAAAACATACACAACCATTTGGGCCTAAGAATCCTGGCATTCCTTCTTGAAGCAGTTTTTCATCCTCTCCGATGACTCGAGCAATGTTATCCGCAGCATCCGCAACATTAGATCGGTGCTGAGACCATAAAATAACCTCCGTTTCGGTAATCCAGCGGAATTTGGCTGTTTTTGCACTTCACTGGGTTTTCGTATTCCCGTGAAAAAGATGGATGTTGCCACATCACATTCCTTAATACCACATATCTCTCGATAAAAGAAATCCATTGCCTGTTGCCAAAGTTGTTACAGAAATTCGAGAGTGAATGTTAGTGATTGAATAACAGCGCGATCTTCATTTTCAATATTTGCATAGAGAGATTTTTGTTTAATGTAATTTTGTGAAATGATAAATATCTTATTTATTTGAAATAAGTGGTTGTTTTCTTAAAGTGGAGAATCATTTCATATATTTTTTTTAATTTTACAAATTGACTTTGAATATTTGTTTTTGCTTATAAAACAATATTTTACTATTAATATACTGTTTAATATTATAAAAAAATTATGTGACGATATTCTATAAAATTAGTGGTAGCCTTGTTGCTTCCACTGTATGGAGTAATTTAACTGATATAACTGGTCTTATGTTATGTCTATTTGGATGTTCCTGTAAAACTACTTTTGCATCAACAATAATGCTTTAACAGGAAAAAATTACATATTTAGCACGAAAAATTCAAATTTCATTAAGTTTAAAAACCATGCAGCATCATTATACAGTAGGGGCGCACAACCTTTTAAAAGGAAGGGCCACATCAATAACATGGAAAGATAATAAGGATCGATTTAAAGGATGCTATCTGTGGCCTATAATCGGATAAAAAATATTACTTTAGAATGACGGGAAGAGAGGGGGTATCCTTTTAAGTTCGCTTACCCAGTCAAAATATCCAATTTACATGGTAAGGATATATCAGCAATTTCTACGTTTTTATACCTAACAGATCTTGCAAGGATTATTTTCAAGCTCTAAAAATATTCTTTGACTTTATTTAGGAGAGTAAGTTTTGTTTTATTAAAAGTGCTAAAATAGAGGTTTAAATCACTGGTGCCAAAAAACAGTGGAGTTTATGAACGAAGGAGAGAGAAAAAGCCGATCAAAAAGAATTTTCCGTGCCTGATCAACGAAATTCCCGATTTTCTGTGCCCAATCAATGTAATTTTGTAATTCTTCCAAGCCTGATAGGCCAAATTTGTGCTTTTTATGAAACCAATCGACAAAATTTACAATTTCTACAAAGTCATCGAGAAAATTCATGGCATTTCATTGAATGATCAACAAAATTCGCAATTCCTACGAAACCGATCGAGAAAATTCACGATTTTTCTGCACATGATCAAGAAAATTCGCTATTTTTACAAAGCCGATCGACGAAATTCACGATTTTTAATCACATTAGCGACAAAATTCTCAGTTCTTAATCACAAGATCAACAAAATTCTCAATTCTTAATCACATGATCGACAAAATTCTCGTTTTTTTTCCGCAACCGATAAACGAAAATCTAGTATTTTTTGGCACCTAATCGACAATATTTTCGATTTTCTTTCGCATGATCGACGAAATTAGCGATTTTTATGAGCCTGATCAAGAAAATTTGGGATTTTTCTTCATATGATCGGCTAAATTCGCGATGTTTATGAGCCTCATCAAGACAATTTGCAATTTTTCTTCGCATGATCGACAAAATTTGCGATTTTTCTTCCCATGATCAACAAAAGTCGCGATTTCTCCGCATCTGATCAACGAAATTCATGATTGTTTTGAGCTTGATCAACAAAATTCGTGATTTTTCTTCACACTATGGGCAAAACTCGAAATTGTTCTTCGCATGATCAACGAAATTCGCTATTTTTCTTCACACGATTAGCGAAATTCGAGATCTTTCCCCACCTAATCGACGAAAGTCGCGATTTTCCGAACCTTGTCGACGAAATTCGCAATTTTTACGAAGTCGATCGACGGAATTCGTGATTTTTACGAAACTAATCGACAAAATTCGCGATTTTCCTTCGCATGATCGATAAAATTGGTCATTTTTCTTCGCATGATCGGCAGAATTCGCCATTTTTCCGTGGCTCATTGACAAAATTAACTTTTTTTCGCACTTGATCAATGAAATTCGGGATTTTTCCATGCCGATCAATGAAACTTGCGATTCTTAAGTAATGAAATTTTATATTTTCCTGCAGTAAATTGATGAAATTTACGATTTTTTCCTGTGACATAAGCACGAAAATTGCAATTTTTTCAAGTTGTAATTTGACGAAACTCGCGGGCCATAACTCGGGCCACTTTTGGCCCGCGGGCCACAGGTTGTGCATCCCTATTACACAGCATTTCAAGTAATGACTTATCACCAATTTTGTGTGATCCTGTTACCCCGAGGAAGAAACGCGGCTACACGACGACATTGTCGCAAAAAGGGGCGGCTTTTGCAGAAAACTTTCATCGTTGAGCCATGGAGCTGATTTAAATTAGTTTTTAAAATTATTTTCATTTAAAATAAAAAATATGAACGTTGGTAAAGTTACATTGGAAGTTTCTAGAAGACTAAATTTTGTATGCAACTAAATAACTTATTATTTAATTATGTAATTAAGTTTCTAAAACAAAATAATATATGTTTTTTTGAAAAAATGCCTTTAAATTAACTTGATGATAAGTTTAGTATTTTCTTCTACATCAAGAATGAGAATGACCTTATGCTCAACATCTAGAAAGAAAAAACATTTATAGATATTAACTTATATTTTAATTATTTGAAATAATTAAGCATATGTGTACAATCCCTTTGTACATTATCTCGATGCAGAAACATTTTGCTGTTAATGCGGCTTGTCGCAGAAAATTAAAAAAAACTCCACCACAATTGTCATTGTCATGTATAAGCATGATGTTTTACTGACACCCTTCATATAGTAAAACACTACGTTGTATCCCATAGTGCACGTTATGACATTTTGCTTTGTCATACTTAATTACCAATTACAGTATAATACCGCTGTTCCGAAATTCCGCCTATTCCAAACAGAGTTCAGTAAAAATACTTATTTTTTAAAACTTGAAAACAGGAAAAATTGAAAATCCGTTCTTGGAAAAACCTATATTGTATTGTTATGGAAAGAAGTTAAACAGAAGTTAGGCTTGATGAAAACGTCTGAAACCAAATTGGAATGAAATCTGTTAGTTACAGTACATGTCGGCTATATTTATAAAATTCTGTAGAATCATTTTTAATCAGTGATAAACACAAAAAGTAACTACACTTAAGAAGTAAAATCAGATTACAAATCATCAAAAAAAGCGCATTTATTGCTATGAGTACAGTTATAGTTGTTATTTGATGAGTCTGTTATATATAAACAGTGAATTTTGAATGTATAACAAAATAACACCTTATATTAACACATTATTTAATTGCTAAAAAAGATGTAAGGAAGGTTTTTCTTTTTTTTAAATCTTTCTTACATCTTTTTAGCAATTAGAAAGAATGCAGTAAATTTTAATTTAAGTTATTAGGAATAACAGAACCTGTTCACCCCAAGTTGATCAACGCTGTATAGAACTGACACTAGAAGATGTCCCTGCACTCAATTTACATCCTAACAAGTCAATACGTTGATTATTATCAATGAAACCCCCTATTACGAATTTCCGCTAAACCGGACAGTGTTCGGTCCCAATTAGTTTGGAATAGCGGGACACTATTGTACCTTTTAAAAATTATTTAAGATTTGGAATGTTTTTAACATTCAAAATCTATAATAAATAAATAAAATAGAAACAAGTAAAGTAATCAAAAAAGAAATATTTTGACAGTACATACCAAAGTCCCTTTTGCAGAATTTATTTAGATTGACTTTCTTCTTTGCCGACGGACAGACGCCACATTTGTCTGTAAAAAAACAAAACAAAAGAAACCACATATTTATATTTTGCAAGACCATTTTCTAAAACTCTTTAATGTTTTGCAACAGCATTCAGCAAAAAAGTTTTCTTGTAAACATAATAAAAAAGGAAAGATATTCCCTGTGCAAATGATGTTTTGTCCCGAATAATATTAAGAATCGGAATTCACAAGTATTTCGTCTTCTAAGAACTCCAGTCTGATTTGTATTGATTGATGGTTACATAACATAAAAGGATAGAGTACCTATTTAGCAAACTTTTAAACATGAAATTTTTACATGTTATACAAGATTTTTTAAAAGTCTTTGGGTGATTTTAAGAAGATCAAGGGCAAGAAATTTTTGTTATTTTTTTCATTCACAAATATTTTCTATTTCATTCTTTTCTTGGTAAAAACAAACATATTTTTTTTCAAATGTAGTTTAAAAATAATGTTTTATTTTTAATAATTAAATATTAATTTATATCATATTTAAAATTTTATATGCATTATATGGCCGTTAATGACCGACACTTGCGATTTCAAACGTTTTGTTAAATATCTAGAAAAATACACGAGGAATTACTCTGAAACTCTAGGGGTAAACAAAATAGAAAAAGTCATATATTTTTTATTATTAACCTGGCAAAAATTGGGACTGTTTATATAAAACTCTTAATTTCTCTACGAGTATGCATGCTAGCCTCATAAAAATGAACACAATTTATGACAATAAGCTACTTAATCATAATCTGCAGTTTGAACGATTTTGCTATATTGGTTTTGACAGGGTTATCCAAAAGATCGTTGTTCATTTTCAATTTGTTGACGGTTCCCTAAGGGATTTTGGGAAAAAATCTTCATGAAAATATATGACCTGTACTATTTTGTTTACACACCTGGAATTTCAAAATAATTCCTCATGTATTTTTCTAGATATTTAACAAAATGTCTAAAATCGCAAATGTCCGGTTATTAATGGCCATACAATGTATCTTCTGAAAGATCGCATTTTTGCGTACTTTTTTATTTTTGAGTATAAAAATAATTTGTTTTCAAGAACAACATTTAAAGAATTTATACATAACTTTCATTAAGTTTTCAATTATTTTCCAGCAGTAAAATTATGCCCGAAATTATTAAATATTGAATGAATCATTACAATGCTGAATAAGCGCAAAATCATCAGAATGAAAAATTTCCAAGCCGGAAATCAAACGCGGATTCTTGGAATAACGCTTTAATGCTCTACTATTTGAGATAAGGGTACGATACCCAGCTTGGCTTTTTATTTGTTTATTTTGTTTTATTTTGCGTCGACCGATTATCTACTCGAGGGATATAGGCCCAGGGGGGGAGTGCCCTTCGTGGGGGTCTTTCTAAGCAAACCTAACCCGTATTTACTCAAGGTTCGAAGAAAAACACGAAAATTCCGAACGGTTAGGCCGACGGCCGCGACTGGGCTCGAACCTAGCACCTGCCGTCTATCAGTTGAGAGGTCAGAACCTCTAGGCCACTGGTGGGGCCTACCCAGCTTGGCATATCTCACTCACATATGTCAGGCGAGGTGCTACGCTTAGCTGGCAATGTGATAATTCACTTATTAAATATTCAATAATTTTAAGCCTCATTGCACTGCTAAAAATTAATTGAAAAACTGATTAAAATTATATATACATTCACCGATGCTGGGTTCATTTGTGTCTCAGTTACTCTATAAGTTTGTGCACTCATGTTAGACGTTTCCATCTTGTTCTGCAGTTGCAGCCTTACCAACATATGTGAGTGAGGAATGCCAAACTGGGCATCATTCTCGTAGTTCAAACGGTAGAGCATTGGAACATTATTCCAAGCATCCGGGTTCGATTCCCGGCTTGGACATTTTTTTACTCTGTAGGTTTTATGCAGGTGGTGTTTGTTGAGCTCATGCCAATTAGTATGCGTCCCCACCTAGTTGAACTTATTGTGAATGTGATAATTTGTTTATTTAATATTTAACAGCCACTGAGCCATGGTGGACTCAGATATTTATGTTTTACGTCTTTTTAAAACTTATCAACTTTTCTTTTTATTAATTAAGGCATTTTAAAGTAAATTTGTTTGCTGAAAATAGGATATTGCTATGTGTTTTGATTATACATATTGACATATGTAAATAAAGACACATTTATTAAAAAATAAATGGGTAAATTAATAAAAAAGTATTAAAATTTCATTAATTGACTTCAATGTTATTTTGGTAAAACTATAATAAGAAACAAACAATATAATCCGGTAAAATTCGTACGTTGAAAAAAAATGAAAGTATTCAACAAATTTTAAAGAATTTTTTCTTTTGAAAAGGCCTTTTTAAAACTTACAAGTGAGAAAATGTCGCAACGAATGCATGTTAAAGTAAAGTATATGATGAAAATGCACTATTGTTATATATTTTGAGATGTATCTTGACGTATGTATATCAGTGGGATTCAAAACTCACTGTGTTCAACAATTTCGAAATATACACAGAGAAAATGTCTATCTTTTTTCTTTATTCAGTCGGCAGATGTGTTTAAAGAAAAAAAGAAGTTAACACACATTCCACGTTTATGTAATTTTTTACCTGAAGTTCTAATATTTCATTATTATTTCCACCAAAAAAATTCTGAGAAATAAGGGAAAAGAAAAACGAGAAACTATATTCTTTGAAAAAATTATGTTTTATTCTGAATACCAAAGAATCAGAATTCACGAGCTTCTTCTAAGAATTTCAGTTCTATTCTTATTGATTAGTTGCATTTTGGAGAACTCAGTATTTTCTAAGTGACAAACAGCGCATTACATAATGATAGATCGACCTTTAAAAAATTTTAAACTTTTTAGAAAGCATACAAATATTTTTGCTAACGAGTTTTACGTTTTGTTATGTAAATTTGTGACAGGATAGAAAAAAAAATATTGTTAGAAATAATTAAAAATAATTAAAAAGTCATGTATTTGAGGCTGTGTATATACAACGTTATCAACTTTTTGATAATTTTGAGCTCTCTCCCAATTACGATATCATATGTTATCACCCCCTACCATAATGATACCGCTATCACAGTATCAAAATTATTTAGATTTTTTGAATCTTTTATTTTGTTTGGAATGATATACAAATATGGTTGCATTTGTTTTTCGCATACTTTTTTCATTCAAATGAAGAAAAGTCGATAAAATATAATTTTATCTATGAAATAATTTTATATCAAATAACAGTTAAAATAAATAGTTGCTATTTAGAAGTATTTAATAATAGCTTCTTGTTACATAATGTATTTAACAGTGATAATGTTTTTTTGCACTTGTCCCCGCACGGGATGTGGTACACAGAATTTCTTATCAACAAAACAGATGAACAAAATTCTTTCTTTTTTATTTACTAGTAAAACAAAAAATCATTTTAAACATACTTCGCATATGATATGTCAAACAGCAGATTACATGTAGCATACACGTATGACAGAAGAATAGGAATGAGAAACACTGAGAATGTTCCATGTTTTGGAATTAAGTAATTTTATAATCATTTAATTATTTTTGCAACTTTGTGTTTACATAAAAATAAGTAACAGACTGAACAAGAAAGAAAAAAAAAATCTTGCGTCAAGCATAGATTATGAAGCACTTTCCAACATATTCAGAATAATGTAACAAAACTGCACCATTTAAAAAATTAAACTATTACGTCTCATTTCACCACATGGAAATGTACAACCAATTTCAAAACCAAATTTCAGCTGTTCCCATCTAAAATCGGAAAATTATACGAATTTTTTTGCAGCCTTGTATATGATACATAGAGATTTGTATCTATTAACAATATGCATTCCAAAATTTAGTTCATTTAAGAGTTACATATATTTCAGTTGAAAATTCCCTTTCAGCAATTTACTCTAATAAGGAGAATCGTATGCGAATACTTTTGTGCAGCACTGTATATGGGGTATAAAATTTATATATAAAGAGTGATATGCAGAAAACTAATTAAATTTAAAAGCGTATACCGAAATTTAAAACGTATGCTCCAGCAATTATTACGCAAAGACAGTAATGTAGCCGATTTCTTATGTGTGTCCTTGTAAATTAACAAAATATCCTATGAATGCTCTGTTTTAACGTGATCGTAGTGAAATCCAGTGATTTGTATCAGTTTTAATACATTTTAAATAGCGTAATGTCATTAAAGTATTCTCCAAACAAGTGTTCCTCATAGACCCTAATATAATCAAATTCTTTTGAGTATCCCTGTAAATGAACCATTAGTACCATTACATACTTCATATGCAATACCAAACATGATTTGGTTACCCTAAATAAGATTTATCAATTGCATGAAAATCCGAGTTTATTTACGGGGGTTAGAGCGTGGACAGACGGACATACGGACGGACAAATCGAATGCGTAAGCACTTTTCAACTTTGTTGGAAAGTGCTAAAAGAGATAATTATAATAGTTTTTTTATGGAAACTGTAAAAATTCAATCCAATTTTTATTGATTTATTCAACTTAACCTTTTATATGACTATCTTTAAAAACTTTGAATGAAAAGGATTTAAATAAATCATATTTTAAGTAAAAACTTATGAATTGCATTTTCTCATCTCTCTTTTTTTCCCATTTAACCGTTATGGTACATTTCAATTCGGTCTTTATCTGTAAAAATTGTGAATGAAAATCATAAATCTTAATAAAAAGAATTTTAAAGAATATATATTTTAAGTAGATGGTTAATGGTATGTGATAAATGCGTTTGTCTCTTTCCGACAGTTTCTTCTTTTTCTTTTGCCGAAAAAAAAAAAAAAAAAAAAAAAAAAAAAAAATTCGCTACGCTTCACATAAAAAAGAATATTTTCATATTTTGTAAGTCGTTTTTCGAAGCTCAGAATGTATTGTAAATGTATTCCATTAAAAATATTTCTTAGAAACTTAAACAACGATATTTAGTTTGTAAATGATGTTTTATCCCTTAAAAGAATCTGAATTTGTGAGTATTTTCTTTTCAAAGAATTTCAGCCCGATTCGTATTGATTTATAGAAGACCGGGAGGCGACAGCACAGAGTTCATCGAGTTCATGGGTGAAAACCTAGATTCAGTTAAATCTTGATTCACATATTAAAATGCAATGGGTCTGCAAGTCATATCTTGGTGGGAAACACCTAAAAAGCCGATTTTAGCGATTGATTCATAGGTTTGCCATTGTGCTCTCCCACACCTACAAGTAGGATAACATGGAAGATTGGGAGCAGGAAAACATAATGGTAAACTAATTGCTAAAATCGAGTTTTTAGGTGTTTTCCACCAAGATATGATTTGGCAGACCTATTGCATTTTAATAAGCGGATCGAGAATTAACTAATCCTAGATTTTTTTCGTGAACTCGATGAGATAATTATCTGTGCTACCGCCTCCCGGTTTATAATACTTAGAACTCTTTCAAAATCTTTGTAAGTAAAATTTTGAATAGCAATTATGAAAATATAATACATCATATTAAAAAATAAATAAATAAAATGTGTCTTTTTACACAAACTTTTCTTCCCTCTTAAAATAAATAAATAACAGTTTGTTTTCAATCTTTGTGAATGTTGAATAATTTAAGAAAATTTGTTGAAATTTATTATATCGTCTGGGATGCGATGGTCTTGCGTCAAAGCTGAGTTCCTGCATCCCCCATCCCCCTTGTGCATGTAAAGTTATTTTTCTGAAACGGCAACGTTTTTCTTTTTCTTTTGATCACATGCATTGTTCTATTCAAAAGTTTGTAAATCACAAGCTAGAGGGGTTTCTTAAAATAAGAGTTTAATTTTGTTGTTTGTGAATATTCATTAATTTAATTTGTAACTAACGCTAAACAGTGTTTTTAGAGAGTTTGGGAGTTTTTTGGTTACAAAAATAATCTTATATTATGAAATTTATTTATTATTTTATTTACTTTTTTGTTAGAGGCGAAATAGAAATACATAAGTTTTACATAATAAAACCAAGACAGCGGGAGTCTGGGGGAAAAATAGTCGACTCGATTCAAAGCCCTGGAGTCTCAAGGCGGCTTTGCCCGACTTCGGCTCTGACTTCGGAAAAGACTTCAACTCCAAATCCGACTCCTGGCTGGCTAATATACTAGTATTGTTGTTAAAATTAGGAAGGAACGTAAGAAAAATAAGATGAAATTTTTGTATTTCGGTATTAATTCAGTTCTTAGAAATTTGAAAGAAAAAAGGAAAAAAAATATTTTCCGTTTTACTAATTTTTTTAATTAGCGTCCCGCAAACCCGAGAAATCCAACTATCGAAATCTAAAGAAGAAAACAAAACAGAAATTTTACTATTTCGGATCAGTGGATTTGAAAAGAGGAAATCTTTACAATTTTGATATTAATTTGTGTCCTTCATAGCAGAAAAAATTCGATAAAAAAAAATAATAATAAAAAAATAAAAGTAAATAAATAAATTAAAATAAAGATGAAAATTTTACTTGTTCGGAAATAATATGTGATGTACTAGAGTTTTTAAATACAAACAATTTTCATTTACTGTGTACACTGTAAAAAAAATCTGTAACCTTAGTAATCTAAATTAACCGAAATCTCTTACGCTTACTAAAATTTTATGTGTACACTGTACAAGAAAATGATGTCAATCTACAAAACTTGTAAGCAAAACTAAAACCATCTGTAACTTTACAAAAGAATTTACTAAAATTTTGGTAACTTTACTAACATTTTATCTATAATGCTCGTTATCGTCACTTAAAAAGTTCTTGGAATACGATTTCCCCAAAAAATTCTTAGTAACCTTAAAATTTGTTTGATTCAAAGTGCAAATCTGTATCTGTTACATGAATTTTTATTGTTGCCGTTACATAAAAAGTTCTTGGAATACAATTCTACTAGAAAATTTTTTGTAATGTTCCAAATTTTTTTTTACAGTGTATGCGGGCAGTATATTGCGAATCTTTTACTTGGGTAGCCCGATATAATCCAAGAATAAAATGTAATAATTCCTTTTAAGGATTTAAAATTACATATAATTGGTTTAATTTCACTTCAAACTTTCTAACAAAGAAAGTTGGAGTCTGAGTTGACTTGTTTTTTATCGACTCCGACACTTTTAGTCAAAAATAGGACCGACTCGGACCCTGTAGCCCTCAGTGAAAGTCATATTCTTAATTTATTAAAACTAAACATTTATTCATCTTTATTGAAAAATCCGTCAATTGGATTTGCTCTTCTTCGATGTTGTAGTGTCTGATATATTCCGGGATATCAGAGATCTGTTTGAATGGTTCTATTTAAAACCACTGAAACAAAAAAAATATGTTAATCATTCTGGTCTGATTATTATTTTTTTAATTTTGAGAAAATAATAGTTTTACATTAATAAGATGAATAGTTGTTATTCATGCAGATTTATTGAAGTTCAAAGAATATGTCACTGCACAAAATCTAACGAATGTAATTATTTTGCACATTAGTCAATTCATTTGCATATGAAAATAGGCTGGAGACTTTTGGATGATATCGTATTTCATCAGAATTTCGCAAATATTACATCTTTCATGTATTTTATCTTACAGGATTCTTTCAGAAAAGTAATTTATATTTTAAATTAGAATGAAATGTATGTTTAACATTTTCCGGAACAGGCAAATTCTGTTCGTAAAATGAGAAATTATTGACTGACACCGGGATTTACAGATAATTTTCAGAAAATAATTTCTTAATTTAAGCTTTCATTGTATAAACAAAATTTTATTAAAATATTCATGGTGTCGTTTGCAAGTTTTGAATTAACATTAGATGTGCCCGGAGTGGAACCACTGCACCGGAAAGGGTTAAAATAAAAAAATTGCCCGAGCAATTTTTTTTTTTAAATTTTACATTTTTAACAACATTACGGACTGTTAAATGTAATGTTTATGTTCTCACCAATTTTATTTTAGTAAAACAATTTGACTAGTGTCTTAAAAAATATATTTACATTGTATAGAGAGAATTAGAACTTTTGTGAAAAGTACTGCTTGCTCATAAATAATGCATGAAAAATAGCAATGCCTTAGAAAATTTAAACATTATTTTTTAAAACGGCGGGCTTTGGGGGGTCATTCCAAAAATAAAGCACCCTTTGGTGTCCCGACACTTTGTATTGCTATATTTTCTAAAATTTTGTTTCAAAATTAAATTTAAATATTGGAAAATATATTTTAAAGATATTTTTCTTTAATGAAATTTTTAAATTTGAGATAAATTTCTATTTATTGTTATTCAAATAACTTTCATAATAATTGTGTCCTGTAAAAAGCCATGTCTCAAGAACAATTTTTACTTTTTAAACCCTATTTTTTTTACTATATGTATCGTTTAAGTTATCTTTCAGGGTATTTTTTATCTCTTTGTAGTCTTTATATTATCCCTATTTACTTTAAATATTTTTTGTAAATATTTTTCTTCATTTTATAAGAAAAATTCCTGTGTCCCTTAATTTTTGTTTCTTGTGTTACCGCCACTTTTTTCTTCCTATTAAATAAGAATTTGCAAGCTAAATGTTGTTAACAGCAGTCATTCATGTACTTTTAGAGTTAGCATTCATCCTAGGTAATCATTTTCCTCATTTTTAAAATTTTGAAGAATATTATCTAAGTAAAGGTGATTTTTGAAGGTGGGTGTGTTTTTTGTGTGTCCCCTGTGTTACTATTGATTTATTTCGATTAATTATTAATTTTCTAGTTTATTGGCATTTAAATTGTAAGTCTTAGTTAAAAGAAAATATTCCATCTAACTTTACATTGTTTCTATGAAAATAGTAATACATAGGTGATAATTTATTTCATTTTGTCTCCTGTGTTACTAGTCCCCTGTGTTACCATGATATTGGTTGATATGTTGTTAAGAGACAAAAAACCCAAGTTTAGAAATGAAATGCAACAGAATATTCTGTTTTTTAATGCATTTGTTGGTCTGTATCAGAAATACATTTTTAATTAATACTTAAGTACACTTTTAATATTGTTACTTTTTTATGTTCAATTAGGATGTCCCCTTTGTTACTTTACTGTCCCCTATGTTACTGACATTTCCTTTATCAGAACAAAAGCGAAAAAACTTTCTTATGAATCAGTTTTATAATATGCACTGGCTAATATGTATAAATAAGTTTTAATATAATTTTATTATATTAGAGTAATTTTTACCAAGTTATATAAAGTTTTATAGAGGGAGAATGAAAAAAGGGTAACACGGGGGACATAATATGCCTATATCATGAAAAAATATATACATAAACAAAAAACTATATGGCACTGAATAAGAGCATTTATATCAAAGTGTTAATATTGTATAAGGAATTCTTTATTTTAATAAGAAAAAATGAGAAGATTATTTAAAATATGGTAACACAGGGGACATTTTTCAGCCAACGTGTCTGTATTTCTAAGTGTAGTGATAAATATTTTTAAAAAAGTGTGCTGCTGATATTCAATTTCTACTCTTGAATATATATACAACCCTCTCAATAATATTTTTATTTCATTTTAAATGAAAAAATTTTTGAAAAAAAATTTCTCAAAAGGGAACTTTATTTTTGGAATGACCCTGGGAAGACAATTGAGGACGTGCACTTCAAATTTCGTTTTATCCAGAAAATTAAATTTTGGCTTGGAAAATTAAATTTAACCTCTGACTGCGTCCTTTGGTTTTCATGGTAAATCAAGATTCTATAATGCCAAATAATACACGATAAACTAGTTTTTTTGTAGATTGTAGTGTTATTTCGATGCAATTTCACCAATAGAATAATAATAGAGAAAATTCGATTTTTTAAGTGTTGGGTTATGCCAGTTTTGAATCTTACGTCCTCATTTATAAAATGCCAAAAAATTTAGAAAATAAAATGAAGAAAGAATTAATGTTTTGGAGTGAAAAGACTCCCATGTTCTTTAACATAATAAGAACAAGTTGGAAAATGCACGTGAAGTGTAGCAAATGAGGTGCGTTCGTACGATAACGAAATTTTAAAAATATCACTCTCATATATCAATCTCATAAAATTGTAAATAATTACAATTAAAATGCGCACCAAACAATGTTCTCCCTATACCATTATGCAATGGAATACTTTTGTGTGGCCTTGGAAATCAATAACAAATATTCTCTGCACCACAGATTATGCAAAATGTATATTATAATATGTGCTTTATAGATGCATATCAATTTTATTACGTTTGAATGAATGTAACACCATTAAAATGCATTTGAAAATTTTTTCCTCATTAACCGTAATGTAACGGAACACTTTTGATTGTGTCTGTAGTTGAATTATGCATCCGACTTTGATAAAATTTGAAATAACTTGACAAAATTATGTAATAATTATGTATTTAAAATTTCAAACGATTAAAATGCATTTGAAACTTTTTTCCCCATTGATCGTAATGTAACGGTATCTCTTTGATTGTTTTTGTAATTGATCTATGCATCCAGTTTTCATAAGATTTGAAATGACTCGACAAAATTATGTACTAATTATGTATTTTAAATTTCAAACGATTCAGTTGGGTAGTTTTTGCGTTGTTATATGCGGACAGACAGACAGACGGACGGACGGACTGAACGACAACAATAGGTGCTACGTATTTACATAATTATACGAACGCACCTAAAAATGGGGCATAAAAAAAGAAAAGAAAAATGCTATTAACTTACCTGATGGTCTTCCTGTTACCCGAGTCGGTACGTCCACCATTCTGGGTATTTCTAAAAAAAAAGGAAGGAAAGAATTAAACTTTACAAGATTTATTAAATGAAATAAATACTGTATTTATTCGTGTATAACGCGCACTTTTTTTGAAAGAATTAAAGCAAAACTCGTAGGTGCGTGTTATACACGGAATAACTTTTTACTGCTTGAAGTCGTCACACGATATACATATGAATTAAGAAATGTGTTCAAAGAAGACATTAAAAGTAGGAAAATCTTACTTAATAGAAGTATTGTTGCATCTTTATTTCACTCCTTGCATTTTTTTTTAAATAGAAAAACGCTAGTAACGTTATTTAAACATTAATAAGCATTTATGATTGCCGTCACTTTTAATCCCCGCCATAAACTAAAAATGTAATTTCGCCTTGTTTTCTGGCCCAACGCAATGTTTTTTTCGACTTTCTTTACTTAAATTCCTTTGGCCATTCATTTATTTGCATGTCAAATTTATGGTGCGCGTTATATACGAGCTTTTAAAAAATCGTCATTTTTCCTTCTAAAGTAAGGGATGCGCGTTAGACACGCGTGCGTGGTATACAGCAGTAAATACAATATACACAAAATGCGTCGATTAAAATACAAGTCAAATTTTGTATTATTGGAGAATATTTGAAAATTAATTTCATAATTAACCTTTTAAATGCTCAAAATCTGCGTAAAATCAAAATTCAAGCATGTCAGCTAATTAAATAAAATAATCTATTTTGATGGTTATCATTTTGATTTGAATTATTATTTTTGTTAAAGGTACAGTGGACTTTCAAAATCGAAAAAAAAAAAAAAAAAAAAAAAAATCATGAAATTGTTGAATTTTTATTTTTAGCATAATAACATTATATGAACTTCCTGCTATTGAACACAAAAAGAATTTTTCAATTTCGACTATTTTTACTGGAGTTAAAAGCATTTTCGTCCAATCAGCTGATTCTGCCACGCCTCTTTGTTTACTTTTTTGCCGATTCGCATCCGTAAAATTTAGCCTAGTTTTTAGTTTTACCTTACAAATTGTTATTATTTTGCACTGAATACTTATTACTTTTGTGATTTCGCAAAACAATAATTTAACTGTAACTTTTAACTGTTTCTTTTAGCGTTTGTTTATAATGTATTTAGAGGAATTGCTTTTTGTCCTCAATCTTTTTAGCTTAAAAAAAAAAAAATATTAATGTATTTAATATATTAAAAATATTTAATATATTTAACAAAAATTTGTACAATAGGAGGTATTTATACCGTGATTATTTCTAGAAAATTTTAAGAAAAAATTCATTAGAAAATACAAAAAGTTATTTTTTGAGAAGATTTTTTAAAATTCAGATACTTCACGTCCTTATCATGAATTATTCTTGAAGCCACATATTTTATGTGAATTTACCATAAAAACATAAAACATTTATATATAGGCTAGAAATGATAATATATCCCTTATATATAGCTGAAACTGTATCAGTAGGAAAATATTAAGCAATTATAACCATTGTAGTTACTAAAACCTGTTTTTCTCAGAATGAATATTTTCGTCGCTTTCATGATTTCAAAATGTTCCATGAGAAATTCTTTATACCCAATTTTTCTGATTCTTTGTTTAAAATGTTCTCTGTATATGTGTTAACAAATGTTACTAAAAAAAATTTTTTTTAGAAGCAATTAAATTTTTAAAATTTCAGTTATATGAAATTTTTAATGATTTTTTAACAAAAAATACAAAAGAATTAAGTTAAAATCATTTTTTAATGTTTTACAAGTAATATGTTAAAAATGCTTAGAAACATTTGTTAACACATACATAGAGAGCATTTTAAACAAAAAATCAGAAAAATTGGGCATAAAAAATTTCGCATGGAGCATTTTGAAATATTGTCATTTTTCGTTAATTTAAAAAAAGAAAAATCTGTATCTCGAAAACTATTGAATATATATATATTTTAAAAATTGTGAAATAAGAGATATATAAACTATCACTATTTACAGAAACTTAAAAGAAATTCATTGAAAAAAAAAATAGTTTTGAGAGTCCACTGTACCCTTAAGAGTTTCAGTTTCTTCAGGATAAGCATCATGTATACACATAAGGTGCTCATGATCCTCGATTATTTCTACAATTATTTTTATTGTAAATTTTACTTTTAGCAACCAGAGTATTTCTACGATTAAATTAGTTAAAATTTTCAATAAAAAAAAAAAAGACAGTTCATAAAAGATTAAAATTTGCTACAGAAAATCGCCCCAAAGAGATTAATCGTTTTTGACTATTCTTTAATTGTCTTTATTTTTAAATATTTTATGTTTCTTAATAATTTATGTATTCATAAATATTTTTAAAAATAATTTATGTTTTTGTTACCACAATTCTATTTGTTTCTAGAGCTCTTAATTACTGTGTTTTTCGCTTTTCAATTTTAGATTTTTTATTATATTTATGCAAGTAACGCATACATGCTTTAATTTTTACAATTTTTTTTCAAATAATTTTACCTTTTAGGTAGATTTTGTAAGAAATACTACCTATTGCAGTCGTTACAATGGTACGACTTTTGAAAGTTCCTTCATACAGAAAAAAGTACAGAAATCTCTAGTTTTACTAAAAAATATGCAAAAATTACAATAATCTTAGTAAATTTTAGCTGTAACCCGGTTACATAAAAAGTGTTGTTACGTATAGTTAATTATAATGTAATAAAATTGGACAAATATATGATCAAGGAAAAAAAATCTGCTTTCGAGAATGTAAACAGCAAACTTCATCTTCTCTTTATAAACTGGAAAAAAAAAAAAAAAAAAAAAAAAAAAACAACTCTACAGAAGTAAAGTTACCGAAATCTGTAAGCTTACTAAAATTTTATTTGTACACTGTACAAAAAAAGACATACATTTACAAAACTATTTTATGCAAAGTTACAGAAATCTGTAGTTTTACAAAAGAATATGCGAAAATTACAATAGTCTTACTAAATTTTACGTGTAATCCGAGTTACTGTTACATAAAAAATTCTGAAAATTCTATTTTTCTAAAAAACGCTTAGTAATCTTATAGATTTTTTGATTTATAGTGCAATCTGTATCTGTTACATGATTTCTTGTTGTTTCTTTTAAAAAAATCTATAGGAATTCGAATTTCCTGGAAAAATTTCAATAACTTAACAGATTTTTTTTTTTTTTTTTTATTTATTATTTTTTCCTGTGTAGAAGAACCTACATAAGAATGTTTGGAGATCTCAATTGCCTTCGAATGCAAAACAAATTTGTAATGAACAAAACAATTCAAATAAAATACATCACGTTTCCCCAAGCGATATTACATGAACTTAGACATCTAATAAAGGTGAATTTTTTTGTATTTCTTTTTCTTTTACTTTTATATGTATATTTAATTAGAATGCAATAAAATTGTAGAAATGCACGATCAAGGGGGAAAAATCTACTTTCGAGACTATATATAATTTTTATTAAAAATTTTAATATTCATTATAATATTTATTTTAATATTATAATTTTTAATTGACTATTCGAATATTTAATTACAATTACAATAATATATTTTATAAAAAAAAAAAAAAAGAGATAAAAAAATGCAGTGCTACCAGGTTCTCTGATCAGCGATGAAAAGCTATACAAATTGAGCTATGATCAACTTTGATGACCAATCTACGATGACCTTGCATTTTAAAGTAAGTATTTACCTCGTGTCATAATTTTAAGTCCCCCCTCTTCTCCTGTTTCTCATGAACTGGGAAGCGTTGTATAAAATCCATTCAACCCAAGGCTAAGGAATTTCTGCCCAACAACATATATCAAAATAATAAAAATCTTAGATTATCAAGGTTGGACTTCTTGTTAGACATTCATAAAGCTGAATTACTTTATATTCTTTTCCTATATTTTTATATGTATATTTAATTAGAATGTAATAAAACTGTAGAAATGCACCATGAAGGAAAAAAATTGCTTTCGACACTGTAAACAGCAAATCTGGTCTTCTCTTTATAGGAGCCTCGGCACATAAGAATATTTGGAGTTGTTGATTCTGAATGCGAAAGAAATTTACAATGGAATGATAAAAATAATTCAACTCAAACTACCTCACGTTGCTCATGGCGTATTATATGAATTTAGACTTCTAATACAGGTGAATTATTTTGCATTATTATTATTATTATTATTATTATTATATAAATGTAATTAGTATGTAATAAAACCATAGAAATGCACGATAAAAAAATATCTGCTTTTGAGAATGTAAGCAGCAAACCTGGCCTTATCTTTACTGGGGCTACAGTATAAGTGAATGTTTGGGGATCTCAATTGCTTTCAAATGTAAAACAAATTTACAATAAAATGACAAAAGCAATTCAAACAAAAATACTCCCCGCTGCTTCAAACAATTCCACATGAGCTTAGATTACTAAATAGGTTATTTTGTTCTCTTTTCTATTATTACTATGCATATATTTAATTAGAATATAATAAAATTGCACAAATAAAAGATCAAGGAAAAAAAAACACTGCTTTATGAGACTATAAACAGTAAACCTGACTTTCTTTTTATAGGAACCTATGGACACAAGAGAATGTTGGGTATCTCAATTGCTTTTAAATGTAAAAACAAATTTGCAATGAAATGATAAAATAATTCAAATGAAAGTACCCCACAATGCCCGAAGAAATATTATGTGATGTTGGATTTCTAATAAAGTAAGGTGATTTTGTACTCTTTTTCTTAACTACACACATACAGGGTTCGTACCCATCGAAAGGTTTGAAAGATATTACCTGTTTTAATACAAAAAATTTCGTGAAGTACACTGTAAAAAAATATTCAAGAGGTTACTAAAAATTTTTTAGTAAATTTGTATTCCACAGAATTTTTTAGTAACCATTACAAACTTTTTTTTGCAAGTGAAACAAGCGTTTCTTTTGTAAACTGAACAAAAGAATTTTTTGTATAACTAACTTAAAAAATTTTTAGTATGAACCATCAAGAAAAATTTAGTAATAGCTCCAAAATGATTTTTAATAACCTTTACGTGCACCCGAAGGGCAGGAGCTTCCTTCGAGCTGCATCCAGACTTCTGGAACGATAGATTTTCGGCAAAACCGCAATAGATGGCAGCACCAAACATTGCTACCTGCTCCGACAGGATTTTCATAATCACTTTATTGACGAGTACTTACACTACATACATTCGGGGCGTATTTGGCTGTGTCCAGCATCGAACCCGGCACCTTTCAGCCTGGAGTCCGTTACTATAACCACTATGCTATCAAGGCCACACCAAGTGAGTTTTAGTAATAGCTATTAAAAATATAAAATTATTAACTGTTCGTTGCTAACTTTTTTCTAGTAATTCTTACAGATTTTCTTGTAACCGACTAAGATTACTAAAAATTTTTTTAGTAATTACAAGGATCACTAAAGTTTTTTAGTAGATCGACCCTTTTTTTTTTACAGTGTACTGGTCGCTATATATGAAGAATATTGCTCTGGACAGGAAACTGTCATTGCAATTTTCGTATAATTTTCTTGGTTTTTCAAGGCTTTATGATCCATCTGCTGTAATAAATATCATGATCTAGATTAGCTCGTTTTTATTCCGATTAATTGACTGAAGTAGAGATTTAAGAAAAATCAAAGTTGATATAGCATTGAACAAATAATATTGAAGTATTAGCGTGGGTAACAACTTTTTGAAATAATAAGACGCATGAGATAGAAGAAAGTTTTGGAACTGGCGCATCCAACAAGTTTCATTATAAAGTAAAAATAAGAAAATAATGCAATTTAATAATATTAGCAATAACATAATGTAATTAATATTTTTCATTAATTAATTAGTAGGAATTTTGCTAAGATGGTCATTAGTATAAATGATAAAAATATTTATTCAATGGTTTAAGAAAAGTTTGCACATTTATATCTTATTTTCCTACTTTATGTGATTTATTGGTTACTTAATTTTAATTGTTAAGTATCCTAGGTATTTGATTTGAAAGTAATGCACTATTTACACTGGTGTCCAAAAGTTAAGCATAATTGGTAATTAAGTAATCATTTTTAAGTAATGAAAGAAATATGAATCGGAATGTGCTGAAACTCCAGGTGTGTAAACAAAATAGTACGCGTCACATATTTTGGCGAAGAGTTTTCCCCGAAATCGAACAGGGGACCGTCAACAAATTGAAAAAGGACGAAGATCTTTTGGATAACCCTGTCAAAACTAATGTAGCAAAAGCGTTCAAACTGCACATTATAATTAATTGGCTTATTGTAATGTACTGTGTTAATTTTTACAAGGATAGCATGTATACTCGTAGAGAAATTAAGGTTTTTATAAAAACAGTCCTAAATTTTTCCAAGTTTTTTGCTTATAATTTGCAGAGTTCTTATTATAAAATAATGTTCTTTTCTGAAAATATGACAAACATCATTGTACACAATACCCTGTCATCAGAATTTAAAAATAATAAAAATTGTATGAAAAATGAGTATGTTTAGTAAATAATTTTTCATTGCGCATGCGTCAAAGATATCAAAATGTCATTTGCATATTGTGTTAGCTAAATGTATAGAGCAACTTCTGTAAAAGTTTCAAAAACATAGCTTGAAAATTCTGAAAATGGGAGCCTATAGAATCAACTCAAAATCCTTTATTCCCTAAATGAAGCAAAAAGATGAGGGGCTGTATCCATATTCCATTGTTTAGTGCTTACACAATATTGCACGTACAACTATATTTAGGTAAAACCCCTGATTTTTTTGCTTCCTTTAGGAATAACGGATTTTGAGTTGATTCTATAGGCTCCCATTTTCAGAATTTTCAAGCTATGTTTTTGAAACTTTTACAGAAGTTGCTCTATACATTTAGCTAACACAATATGCAAATGACATTTTGATATCGTTGACGCATGCGCAATGAAAAATTATTTACTATACATACTCATTTTTCATACAATTTTTATTATTTTTAAATTCTGATGACAGGGTATTGTGTACAATAATGTTTGTCATATTTTCAGAAAAGAACATTATTTTATAACAAGAACTCTGCAAATTATAAGCAAAAAAACTTGGAAAAATTTAGGACTGTTTTTATAAAAACCTTAATTTCTCTACGAGTATACATGCTATCCTTGTAAAAATTAACACAGTACATTACAATAAGCCAATTAATCATAATGTGCAGTTTTAAACGCTTTTGCTACATTAGTTTTGACAGGGTTATCCAAAAGATCTTCGTTCTTTTTCAATTTGTTGACGGTCCCCTGTTCGATTTCGGGGAAAACTCTTCGCGAAAATATGTGACGCGTACTATTTTGTTTACACACCTGGAGTTTCAGCACATTCCGATTCATATTTCTTTCATTACTTAAAAATAATTACTTAATTACCAATTATGCTTAACTTTTGGACACCAGTGTAGGTTATTTATAAAGTACTTAAATTATATTTGGCGGGGGAATAAAGCATTTAAAACTTTAGAAGATCAGATTACTATTCTAAGTCTGAAACTAGAATGAACCTATGTTACTTCATTGATTTAGATTTTATATTATTAGAATCTTTGCTGCATTTTAAAAGAAAGTAAAAAATGTATTTACTTCCTTTGTGTTTTTTACATTTCTGTAGTTTTTATTGTAAATAAAAGATAATCACTATATATTTGTGTCTGTTCTGTTATTTGTGTTTATTTTGACCTACTTTTGTCAGTACAATCGTTCAGTCATGTTGAATATAGACATTTTTGTGAATGTTCGTGACATAAGCGTGATAGTGAACGACAAGTCGGTTTCCTTGATCAGCGTATGCGTTTCTGTTTGTGTAACAGCTTGTTTTGGTTGTTAGTGTCATTTTTTCTTGCTTATCCTTATTACTTGTCTTTCAGACGATCTACTTTCCCGAAAGTGCCTCAAAATGAAGATAATAGAAATGTTGAGTCCGACTCCATGCAGATTTGTTGATGATGACAAGTAAACTTTAGGATAAGTTTTTAAAAAGATTATGTTTCACGTAAGAATGGTCAATTATCGTTAATTGTACGAATGCAAACGATAAAATCAATTGCCACTATTAAACAGTCGAAGCTGATAGCGAAGGAAGTTAACTGATGAAAAACGCCAACGCCGACATTGCCTGTTTTGATTCAAAGAATCGAGGAAGCTAAAATATTTGTATTACATTTTTTAAATCAGTTTCCTCTTATATTTGCAAATAAAAAAATGTAGTGATCTAAGGTTCTATTAAGGTTTTATTAAATTATGCAAGGCTCGGGTGAAAAAAAATATTTTAATGACTCTACATTTTTTTAAAGGTGAAAGAAATTGTGTTTTAGTTTTATTGGGTGTTCGTCTATATGTAAACGTGGGAACTAAAAACGCGTCCAGATGGAATCTTTTTTTTTTTTTTTTTTTTCAAAGTGTAAAAAAAGCGTTTTAGTTTTGTTGGGTTGGGTCCTTACAAGCGTGAGGGACAGATTCATTACACACGTCGTAACCCTTTATGATCAGTCCTGGTGATTTAATTTCTCTAAGTATTTCAAGATGTATGAGATTTCAGAAAACAAAACAAGAAAATTGTATCAGAAACAATTAGCAAAAAAATTGCTGAACACACATTGCTAATCAATCTTTCGGGAACTGATTTTTACTGGTGATGAATGATATTTTCATTCAGAACTTTCGAATAATGAAATGAAAGTAATCGATGTTTTTTTCTGCTTATTTAGTTCTAAACATTGAGAGCTGAAATTATTTTTATTTGTTCTTCATTTTAGCAAAACTTTTATTCCTTTATTTTAAAACTAATAATATACAGGATGAGTGATCGAATCATGCAAAATGAGAAAGTGGTCGCGCTATTCCTCATTTTGCATACATTGTTTGTGATTACCTTTTCATTGATAAGATTTTAGAAGCTTCCATGATTGACCAGCAAGAAACCATATAATTTTCCCTTCAATAAAAATAGTGAAAGAAGAAATTTATCAAAAGGGTCAAACATTTTTGAATCGCAAATGTTTGGGGATACTAAAAATATGTACTAAAATAAATATAGATTACTAAGTGGTACACTTATAAAAAGAATATATTTAAAATACACTTAAAAATTATCAACATTTCATTCGCTTCTGCGAACGACGTCAGGCTACAATAGAAAGATGTTAAATGCAATTTAAAGTTTCAAAATGTAAACATATACGTCCAAGAGAAAAACTGAAAACTTTAAATTCTGAATAATTTTTGAAACTTTAAATTGCATTTAACATCTTTCTATTGTATCCTGACGACGTTCGCAGAAGCGAATGAAACGTTGATAGTTTTTAAGTGTATTTAAATACATTCTTTTTTATAAGTGTACCATTTAGTAATCTGTATTTATTTTAGTACACATTTCTAGTATAATTTATGGTGCAATTGTCCAATTCATAATTGTTTGTGAGTACTTGTTCATTGATATGGTTGTCGTGGTATCCATGATTGACCAGAAAGTAACCATGTAATTTTTTTTGTGATGGAAATAGGCGAAAGACCTTTTGGATTAGTTTGAGAAAGAGATGGCGTTCTTCCTTATTTTGCACACACAGTTTGTGAGTACTTGTTCATTGATATTGTTGTCGTGGTTCCCCTGATTGACCAGCGAGAAACCATGTAATTTTTTCTTTAATGAAAATAATTGAAAAAAGTTTATCAATACGGTTAAACACTTTGGGTACATAAATGTTTGTGAGAACTTGTTCATTGATATGGTTGTCGTGGTATCCATGACTGACCAGCAAGAAACCATGTAATTTTTTTTTCAGTGGGAATAGGCGAAAGAAGTTTATAAATAAGGCCAAACCTTTGGAAATCGTCGGAGAAAGATGAGGTATTCTTCCTTAATTTACACACATTGTTTGTAAGTACTTGTTTATTAATATAGTTGTCGTGTTCCCCATGATTGACCAACAAGAAACCATGTAATTTTTTCTTCAATGTGAATAGGCGAAGAAGAATTTTATGAGTAAGGAAAAATATTTTGGATTACTTTGAGCAAGAATGGTGGACTTCCCTATCTTTCCATTTTGCACACACAAGTAGTTTATGCATAATCCCAAACAGTTTGAGTTCGTCAGATGAACGTGTATGCCAGACATTTATGCCATACATGAGTTTACACAAAAGTCAGTGGAGAATGATAATAGAAGTGTATAAAGCAAAGGGAAGAATGTTGATGATCAGTGGACAGGGCTGCTACAGACGACTATTTTTTTTAATTCTGTTCGCACCACTATTTTTTAAAACCATTTTTTGTAGTATATTTCACTTGCTAATGTTATCAAAGTGTATATTAAAAGTATTTGTTATGAAAAAGTGGTGCAAAATCGCATTAAAAATAATCGTCTGTGGCAGCTTTAAGTGGAAGATAAAATTAGTGTCCATGTAAATTTATGCCACTCGAGTAATACTATCTCTTCTATAATGCTATACTGTGGTCATTGTAAAAGTTTGTTCCCTTGAAATAAATAAATTAACTCTGCAATTATATTTCTAATATATAATTAATATATATTTCTAGTAAAATATTATTTTTCTCTCTTTTTGCACTGAATCGTAGAAAAAAAGAGGCGAAGATTTTTTAGTTAATAGCAATAACTGTTAGATTTTAGCAGCATTCACAACATTAGTGTAAAAAAAGAACATACTGATACAGGGTGCAATGGGAGATCTGCTTTGCTGGTAGCCTTTGGCGCAGCGATTGCACGTGATCCCAGTCACGCCATCCTTGCAGGGACACTGTCCAGTTGTCTGGTTGCAAGTCCGGCCGGACGCTCCTACCGGATGGCAGTCACAGGCTGTTGAAAGGGGAAAAAAGAGGGGAGGTTGCGGTTAGTGGGGAAAAGTAGCTGCACAGTCACAACATATACATGCACTGAGAAAGTTAAAAGTGACACCAAGAGAGATAACGTTAATCATAAAAGAACGCCACACATTTAAAAAGCAATATTAGAAAATGACGCCATTTTCAATATTTTAACATACAAAAAGGCATACAATCCCCTAACATTACTAAATACTTTAACATCTGAAATTCTTTTAACTGAACTCTTAAACAAGAGTAAATATTTCACTCTTAATAGTTATTTTTAGCCGAAATATACTTTTAAAGCTTGACGTATTTGCAATTTACTGTGAGTTTTTCTAGCATAGAAATAGTTCACTACATCATTACACGTTCGTAATTTTATTTAGAAACTTTTTATTTTCTGTCAATTTTAATTACGAATATTTACGAAAAATTAGATAACAAAAAACTATTTTTTTATAAGATCACCCCTGTACCTGTCTGTCACAGCCATTTTCTTCGTAATTTTATGGAATGCGTAAAATTCAATTTGGGTAAGTAATAAAGAGTATTGACCCACATATTTATAGATTATTAAACATTCACAAATGTATTTCAGAAAAATGTAGAAAAACTAATTAAGTTACTTAAAAAAAAAAAAAAAAAAAAAAAATTATTTCTTTGTATATCGCGTGAAAGGTTTAGCAGTGCTGAACTCAAAAATACATTTCTTTTAACTTCAAGGTAGGCATTATATTTTCAGAAATATCATCGAAAATGTAGTGCGAAAAAATATATTCCCTCTCATCTGTTTCCGAATCTACTTAATGTAAAATTATGAAAAAAAATATTTTTTGTTTATGAGTAAGTAAAATAAAAAGCCATTATTTAATTGCAATCGGCCAATCAAATCAATTTCCAAAATTTGAGACCCTAATTTTGATTTTTGCATTTCAAGAATAAATATAAACGAATATAATTTCTATTTGCTTCTTTGTTCTTATCTTGTTTTATACGCATATTTTAAAAAAAATCTTCCGTGTTTTTACTTAAAGAAAGAAAAAAAAACCTTCTACATTTATTAATAGATGCTTTCAGTCTGAAGTCAGATATGTCTTTTGCTTGGATACTGACTCCAAACAATCCGTTGCTATGTTGTATTTTCTATTTTTATTATATTTTGTAGCTCTATGTTGCAGCTTTATCTGACAGACGTATGTTATAATACTTATATACAATGGTCACATGTTCTGCGCTTTTTATTTAATAAGATATGAAACATAGAAACCGTTTGTTTTGAGTGAGTTTCTAAGCAAAACATCATGACTGACGTCATATTGAAAGCGTCTATACATAAATGAAAAAGTATCGTTTATATTATTATGCATTATTATCTACAATTCGATGATAACACGTCCAATTTTTCTTTTCTCGATATTAAAAAATATAATCTACTAGTCCAAGAACCGACCGCACAAAACCTTATATCATCGAGCACAATAATTTTATTTTATTTTATGGAAGAGTAGTAATAGAGGGATCTAATAATCCATGTCTGCCGGAAGCGAAGTGGTGCATGAGCCAAAAACTTAATCCCACTAATGGTTGACTCGTAGGATTAGCATTGTGTTTTCCTGTACTCAGTTTTCCATGTTTTCATACTTTTGATTGTACGGCAAACACAATACTAAGCCTACGAGTTAACCACTGATAGATAGGTATGAATTTTTGTCTTATGCACCACTTCGCTTCTGAAAGACATAGATCTTTAGATCCCTCTATTACTACTCTTCCATGAAATAAAGGAATTTTTCTTGTGCTCCATGACATAGGGTTTTGTGCGGTCAGCTCTTGGACTATACCTGCAATTTTGCAAACAATTTTTAATTTGCGGGTCTCAGATTTTGATTCTGAGCTCTTGTTTGAAACGAAAAAGTGTTTCGAAAAGTGTTAAGAAATTTCTGGTATAACACATGGTTATTTACAAAAACCATTATAATACATAAATCAAGATATACATAACATTTGGATTTTTCCTTGTTTTTTAGTGTTCCGTACTTAAAAAAAAAAAAAAAAAAAAAAAAAAAAAAAAAAAATTATAGAATCAGTTCAAGTTTCAGAAAAAAAAAAAAAAAAAAAAAATATCCAACAGGTTTTTTTTTAAAACCCAAATAAACCTTTTTGTTTGTTTAGTTAAAGCTTTTTTTTAGTTTATTTGTTTGAATCTTTTTTTTTCGCTTTCGGATTCGGTATTTATAAAGTGAAAACAAAACCATTATAAGACAATCCTGTGTTTATCTGGTAGAGCTATTTTACTCATAAACTATAAAACGTGCACAGTTCAAATTGGGGGAAGTAATAAAGAGTATTGACCCACATAATTGACAGATTATTAAACATTTACAGATATAATTTAGAAAAGTGTAGAGGAGCTGATAAAGTTGCTTGCATTTTTTTATCATTATTATTTGTGTATATCGTATTACAGCTTTCAAAAGGCTAAACTCAAATATACATTTCTTTTAATTTTAGTTGTTATACAGAGATTTTGTCCAAAATGTAGTGAGAAAAAATATGTTCCCTCCCATCTATTTCTGAATCTATTTAAACTAAAATTATGAACAAAATAGAGACAATAGACGTTAATTTAAACCTTGCAAGAGAACTAAGGGATTGCTTTGCGTCGCATAGTTTTTGAGAACAGCGTACCTTTCCGTTACACACGAATTTCGATTTGCGGGCATTCAGCAAAGGTATTGAGAAGTGCTGGAAGTACCTATCGTAGAAGAAGTATAAAAACATGATTGATAATGATTTTCGAAAAAAAAAAAAAAAAAAAAAAAAAATCGGGATTTTTTTATATTATTAAATATTTATTTTTACACCTTTTAAGTAGTTATTTTGTATAATTTGATTTAATAACAAGATGTAAATTTCCACCAAAGACACTAGTATACAGTGGTTTTGACTCATTAAAATATCGGTAAACTAAAGAAGATATTAACCCTTAAAGACACGGACGATTTGGACATACATAATGAGAGTGGCGGCGTATTCCATGTACCATTGGTTTTTAAAGCCTAGATAAATAATTTTAAGTATATATTTATGTAACTCAATGCTCAGTAGCATTATAAAAACAATAAACGTCAAATTGTTAAAAAACTGATAATTATTGTACTGTGTAGTATTTCTTTTATTCATTTTCATACATAAAAATGAATTGTTTAATTTGCGTTGTTTTTGTTTTATGCGCCGTTAAATCCCAATGTCCCAATGGCCGCAATGTTGGCGATTCAGGCTAAAAACATTCATTTTTTAGGATTGTGGACATTTTTCTACAGTTTGCATCCAATTATTAATGAAAAATACCTATTAAAAGGTTTTTTGCAGTTGAATATGCCTTTGGTTTGATTTTGTATGACTCAGAGGTGATAAAAGTGAGCCTGAAATGAATGTTCTACCACCAAGCGATAGAAAAAAGCATCTGGCAAAGAGAAATGGATGAAAATCTATTGAATACCAGAGATCAATGTGATGCATATGGTAAATTAGATGTTCGTTTACACAACTCGAACGTAACTATACTTCATTTATATTTTTCATACAGCCTAAAATTTTGCACGCAGCTTTAAAATTAATCTATACTGACAGCATAACAAATTTCAAGTAAATTTACCAAGTGATTCATATCAAGGCTGATAAAAGCTTAATAAAATTAAAAGAAAACTGAATAATTACACGTCAAATATTTGTACTAAGAAATAAATACTGACATGATATTTATTTACATACAAAAAACAATTGTGAATAAACATCAGCTGAAATATGGCGCAATATTTCTGTAGAAAAATGGTTGATAGAAAATTTATTCAAAGTTGAATACCTGTAGCATCTGTAGCTTTCAAAATATGACATAC
Source organism: Maratus speculifer (assembly GCA_964019185.1). Lineage (NCBI taxonomy): Eukaryota > Metazoa > Arthropoda > Arachnida > Araneae > Salticidae > Maratus > Maratus speculifer. Next base: position 158,123,184 of record OZ025302.1, on the reverse strand, counting down.
AAGAATATACATGACAAAAGATATTTAATATATAAATAGAAAGTTTACGAACAGAAATGTAAATTGTGATGTAAAACCGACGTAAATTGCACAATACGGAAATCCGGTCTAAAAAATTTTTAAATTCTTATATTTATAAGTTAAGTAGGAGAACATAAATCTACAAGAGGTCAGTAAAATTTAAGCAAAATAATTATTTTAATTATGGTGTTAATTGTTGCAGTTAACTATTTGCTTTATTACTACTGTTTCTATATTTTAATTTCAGACTTAACTTCAGATACTTTTTCTCTATTGTTTAATTAGTAATATCAGAGAAAAAACATGTATTTCGCATATCAATCATATTGACAAAATTGCTATCTTAAAATTTCAATATAAAAAAAATAATGATGCATTTTGCAATTTAAAAAAAAACAGAAAGTGAAATGAACAATCATCATTGTTATGTTATAATGTTAATATTGGTGCTATTGTTATTGACTTGCTGTTATTATTAATTACCTGAAGCAATCACGATTTTTTTTTTCTTTTGGTATAGGGAGTTTTTTGATATTACAGTGGACTCCCTCTATTTGAACACTCTCTAATGTGAACATACCGGTATTATGAACAGATTCCGACGGTCCCGGTGAAACTCCATAGACTTAATAAAAGATAAACTCTCTGTATTCTGAACACCATTTAATCAGAACACACTACTATTATGAACGCTACTTTTGGTTACCATTTCTTCTGCACCTCTCTGTAAACTGAACATGTATTTGTAATCTTAATTCGAATTCACATGATGGAAATTTGAAGAAAAAAAACTATTACTGAAGAATAAAAAAGTTCAACGAACAGGATTAAAAAATAAACAGACAAAATCACTGCTAGATTTTAAGCATGTAATTGAAGTTGCAATTTTTTTTTTTTTTTTTTTTTTTTATACTTCAGATAAAATTTTCAGTTTCATTGTTGTCAACTGCCTGCTATAAGAGAAGTCATTTATAAGTTTTTTAATTAGAAAATGAAAAAAATTAGTTTTTCATTAGTTGAAGACAATTACAACAAGTTAAAATAATCCACTTCCATCTTGCTTATTTCAAATAATAGTTTTATAAGAATCATTGTTAATCATAGCTTAAGTATGATATTTTAAAGATTAATTTTGGAATTTTCGACTGATTTCTTCTATTGATCAACTACTGGGAAAATGGAAATTAAAGAAAATGTTTACTTATAATGCTGCTGTTATTTAATTTCAGCAGATTTTGTTTTTGCCCATCATAGAACATTCATTAAGGATTTTAGCAATCATATTAGTTTACTTCTAAAACTTATAAAGGAGAAAATATAATAAAAACCACGTTCAAGTACTTATTTTGTTACCCGCAGTAGTAGTAATGCATTTGCAATCTCCCTCATAATAATTGAACATCCCCATAATTTGAACATTTTTGGTCGGTCCCATGAGTGTTCAGAATATAGAGAGTCCACTGTATTTTAATAGTAATTTAAAAACTACTTTTTTATATTGAAATTAGATTTGAAAACTCTTGCTATCTGACTGTATACTTTATTTTAATATTTTTAATAGGAAACTATCAAATGGATGATCTCTCGAACGAAATCTCACGGATTTTTGACAATTGTTAAAAACAATTTAATTAAAAAATTATGTAAGAAAAATCACTTATTAACACTACAAATATATACTGATGTAGTTAATTATTTAATGGGTTATTCCATATTTTGATGATGATTTGTAGTATTGAATAATGGTTCTATATCTATATGTACATACATATATATATATACATATACAGGGTGTCCCAAAAGGTCGTTTACAAACTTAACTTGCTGGTCTGTCATATCATGATGAACAATATTAAATAGGAAACTAAGGGTCCCAAACGTCTTCCAAAGGAGAGATTCGCCATTAAAGTTTAGGGTCCAAAAATTCAAATGTTTATAAAAAACAGAAAAATTGGTCGATTCGTTTGCGGTTTTCACTAAAACTATTCTTTATGTCAGTATTTTCTTGAAAATAAATTATAAAGTAAATTTCAAAAAATGTCGATAGAGGACGCATTAGACTTTGGAGTAACGATAAACTACTTTTTACCATTATTTTTTGCATATCATTAAATTTTTTTAGAAGCTTAGACAAACTTAAATTTTGAGCTCAAAATCTAAATCGTTGGAAGTGGTTAAGTAGCGCAAACTGAATTTCGGGGGGAGGTTCAAATTTCAAATGATTATAAAAAACGGAAAAATTGGTCAATTGATTTGCGATTTTAACTAAAATTATTCTTTATGTCAGTATTATCTTGAAAATAATTTATAAAGATAAAATTAAAAAAATTCCGATAGAGGACACTTTAGACTTTGGAGTAACGTACAACTATTTTTTCCGCTATTTTTTGCATCTCATAAATTTTTTTAGAGGCTTAGACATAAGCTTAAATTTTGAGATGAAATTCTGGATCGTTGGGAGTGGTAAAGTAGTGCTAACTAAACTGTGTTCAATGGGGGTGGGGAGGTTCAAATTTCAAATGATTTTAAAAAACGGAAAAATTGGTCGGTTTTCGCTAAAATTATTCTTTATGTCAATATTTCCTTGAAAATAAATTTTAAAGATAAAGTTAAAAAAATCCGTTAGAGGGCGCCTTAAACTTTAGAATAACCAACAATTATTTTTAACCTTTTTTTTTTTTTTTTTTTTTTTTTTTTTTTTTTTTTTTTAAATCTAATTAAATGTTTGCAAAAGTTTAGACCTAAATTTTGTGCTCAAAATCTAAATTGATAGGAGGGGTTAAGAAGCGCAAAATGAACTGTGTTCAGGAGTTGAAATGTTACCTTCCCCACCCCTCGAACGCAGTTCAATTTTCGGCCGCTTAATTACTCACAACGATGCAGATTTTGAGCACAAAATTTAAGTTTGAACTTTTTCAAGCATTTTATTAGATACAAAAAATAACGGTTAAAAATAGTTGTTGGTTACTATAAAGTTTAAGGCGCCCTCAAACGGAATTTTTTGGAAGATATCTGTAAAATTTATTTTCAAGAAAATATTGATATAAAGAATAGTTTTAGCGAAAACCGCCAATTTTTCAGTTTTTGATAATCATTTGAAATTTGAACCTCCCCCCCCCCCCCACAGAACACAGTTCAGTTTGCGCTACTTAACCACTCCCAACGATTCAGATTTTTATCTCAAAATTTAAGTTTATGTCTAAGCTTCTAAAAAAAATTATGAGATACAAGAAATAACGGAAAAAAATAGTTGTACGTTACTCCAAAGTCTAAAACACCATCTATCGGCATTTTTTGAATTTTATTTTTATAAATTATTTTTAAGATAATACTGACATAAAGAATAATTTTAGTGAAAATCGCAAATCAATTGACCAATTTTTCCGTTTTTTATAATCATTTGAAAGTGAAACCTCCCCCCTCAATTCAGTTTGCGCTACTTAACCACTTCCAATGATTTAAATTTTGAGCTCAAAATTCAAGTTTATGTCTAAGTTTCTAAAAAAATTTAATGAGATGCAAAAAATAATGGTAAAAACTAGTTTATCGTTACTCCAAAGTCTAAAGTGCCCTCTATCGACTTTTTTTTTAATTTATCTTTATAATTTATTTTCAAGAAAACACTGACATAAAGAATAGTTTTAGTGAAAACCACAAACGAATCGACCAATTTTTCTGTTTTTTATAATCATTTGAATTTTTGGACCCTAAACTTCAATGGCGCATGTCTCCTTTGGAAGACGTTTGGGACCCTTAGTTTCCTATTTAATATCGTTCATCATGATATGACAGACCAGCATGTTAAGTTTGTAAACGACCTTTTGGGACACCCTGTATATAACCATTATAAACTATCATAAACAAATATGAATAGAAGAATTATAAATGAATTTTTATGCAAATAAATTTTTTTTGTATAAACCATTATAACATTATTTGAAGCAGATATTCATGGCAAGTGAAACAAGGTGAGCTTGAAACAATTTTAATTCATTTAAATTATGAATTTCGTTTTAAATCGCAAATTTTGATGGTTAAATCTGAATATAAATACAAATAAAGAAAAAAAAATGTAATTTAACAAATTACAACGACTATTTGGGAAAGGAAGTTTTCAAAGACTAAATTTTAAAGACTTATAAATATATTCTATTAAAATAATAATAATAATAAACATAAATTTTAGGATGAATATAACGAGTCCTATTACGTATTCCGTGCTTTAAACATTAATATTCCTAGACCAATGATTAAAAAAAAAAAAAAAGTAGATTAAAGATAGACAATTTTAACTGTTTAAAATCTGCATTTTTGTTTGATGGAGTTAATCAGACTGACTTCTGAACGCTTCATACTATGTATGACATGGATTAAACATTAATATTCCTGGACCCATCACAAACAAATTTTAAGTGAAATTTCAGTTTCTCAATTTTTGGAACTGCAAAATTTTCAACTTCTTAACATTGCACATTTAAAATTTTTACATCGTTGTGTAGAGAAAAAAAATGCACTTTTTTAATGAATGTGTTTGAAATTTCTATCACAATTTATTTTTAAATTATTATTATTATTTAAAGTTTCTATTACTATTTTTATCATTGTGGCAACATGAGTATTCAGTGTTCGGACATTAAAATTGGACCAATCAAAAAACGAATAAAATAAAAAACAGAAGTATTCCATTTTTGGACATTAAACTTGGATCATTCAGGAAAAGAATAAAATTAAATAAGTTGCGTTGTTCAAAAATTTCAGATGTACTTTATATTTCCCAATTCTCTACGAAGAACAACAACTATTTTTTCCAAATAGTTAATAAATATCGATATAACAAAATTATAATAATAAAAGAAACTAAATCTGACAAAATAAAGTTATTTAAATTAAATTTATTTAAACAAGTTCAACATGAAACTTTTCCCCCTTAAAATTATATAATTATATGTTATATAGTATAACTATATAGTTAGCATAAAAGAAGGTATTTTTTTGAAATTACATTTCAGCGTCAAATAATTTAATTTTCCTTTTTTTTTTTTTTTTTTTTTTTTTTTACAGACATTGTATGGTTCCGCCGAATTTTTTTTATAAACGTATATATCCTCATGTGAAAGCATTTTGTAATTTTTTCAGATTTTTCGAAGTATGCCCATATGGAGATCTTCTTTGTAACAACGGTTTCTAAAAAATTCAAAGCTTCAAATGGGCATATGAAATGAGAATAAAAATTTCAACTCACTTTCTAAATAGTCATTTATTTAAAATTAGTTTTATTTCTTCTTATTAAGTCTCATTTCTGTTAATTGCAGTTCAATAATGAAGTTTAATCAAACTGTGGCTTAGTTAGTAATTTTTGAATTGTTCCTAAAATGATAATTTCTACTAATAAAATCAGGCATACAAAACTATAACGCGAGCAATAAAACTTTTTTGCTTGTAATAAATAAAACTAGTCGTTGGAGGACCATCACAGTACTTACCCATCATGGATGTGCATAATATAAAATATGAAAATAAAACATGTGAAAATTATTTATACAATGCATTGCATTGCTATTCCAAAATAAAATTTAAACGAACATTTAAATATTTTTAACGTGCAGTAGTACTCTATTAAAGAATTGTTGATGAATCAATTTCGACAAATTATATAAAATGCCAAACTGCTCAAGTAGTAGCGAATTGCGTAAAAGAAACATCCTTATAACTCCGAAAAAGATAAAAATAATAACTAACAGTTTACTGCTTCGGATTAAGCGTCTCATTTCCAATTAAAATATATCTTTGAATTGAAATTTGAATGAAATACAGGGTCATAAAAAATTGAAGAGTGTAGAAAATAGAATTACAAATATATCGGTAACTAATTATCCGTTTGTCTTCGTTCTTTACGCAAAATTTGTGTTATTTTATGATCTTTTACATCCATTCCTTAAAATAAAAAATTTCGAAAATTTTTATACATCTTTCATTAGAACGAATACTTCGAAAGTCCAAAATAGTTCCGGATAATAGAGGTTACTGATATTAAATAGGCTTCTTTCGATTATTATATACTAAGTACGCACCAAAATTCAGACAGACAGACGGAAATTTTTTCTAAAAGTATGTTTTTCGGAATCTCCACTATCTGATTCGTGTAAATCCGCCATTTTTTTTTTTCGATTTTCAAAACGATTGCAAGACTTACACTAAACCACGTATGATGGGAAAGAAACAATCATTATATTGTTAAATTTTGTTATTTATTTCATTTCATTTTTTTTTTCAGTTACACAGTCCTTAAATAAAGATGGTACTAATGACTTACGTGCTCTTCTTAATTTTTTGTCTCAATTTGAAAGTCAGCAGCTCTTTGGGAGAAGAATCGATAGAAGCTAGAAAAAGACCCATGTCATTTGCACTTTTACTCGATGTAAATCAAAGTGATGGACCGTATGTTGGAATAAGACTAGTACCTGTACGAGAAATGTGCGGTCCAAATAGAATTTACGACTCTTTCTTCAAGAAATGCAGACAGCTCGTGTGCGCATTACCAGGCACAGAGTTGGTGGATGGAAGATGCGTAAGCGTATAGGCCCTGTCGATAACTCAATTAAAAAATTAAAATACTCAATAAAACTCATATTTAAGAAAAACTCTATGAAATGTATATTTATTTAACTAGCTCACAACTCAGCCGCTCATGGCTGCGTTCTCTTAAAAACTCTAAACTCATAAAAACAAATGCAGACGATAAAAATCGTTGCCAAAAATACAGAATAAATACGACCGAACATACCGGCCCCCGTTGAATGATTTTCATTCAACCACAATTATAATACATTATTACACATGAAATTTTTAAATAAATAATACAACACATACTAATAAACAATAAATAGCAAATTAAATGAATAACAATTACTTTTCCAAGGGTAATAAACATATTTTTGACACTGGTCTCTTAAAAAACCCTCTTTGTGTTTTCACTTTTACTACTCTAATAATTCCATCATTACCTGGAAACAACTCTACAATTCTACCTAGAGGCCAGTTGCAAATAGCAACATTGTCCTCCTTTATAATTACTAAATCATTTATTTTTACATTTTGTTTTTCAAACATCCATTTTGTTCTTTGTTGTAATGAGCTCAAATAATCTTTGGACCATTTTTTCCAAAAACACTGAATCATTTTAGTAGTTCTTTCCCATAATTTTAGTTTGGAATCTTGAACATTACTTATTTCCGGTTCAACAATAGAGTTGATCGGCCTACCAATAAGAAAGTGGCCAGGAGTCAAAGCATTCAAATCATCCGGTTGAGATGAGATAGGCACAAGAGGACGCGAATTTAAGACTCCTTCAATTTGTGTTATTACTGTCAAAAATCCTTCATAAGTTAATTTTGCATTTCCCATCACACGTTTCAGATGATATTTGAAGGATTTGACTCCTGCTTCCCATAGACCTCCAAAGTTTGGAGCCCTTGGAGGAATAAATTTCCAGTTAACACCCTCACTACTCAAGTATCCAGATAAATTATCGTCAGGAATTCTAACTAAATTATGTAATCGTTTGAGTTCATTATTACTGCCTACAAAATTTTGAGCATTATCAGAAAAAAGACAAGCAATTTTACCTCTCCTAGCAAAAAATCTTTTTAAAGTTTCTATGAAGGCTTGCGAAGTTAATTCAGTAACAATTTCCAAATGGATTGCACGTGTTACAAAGCAAATAAATATGGCTACATATACTTTGTGATAAATCCCTTTACGTTGGTACTTATATTTTATGAGAAAAGGCCCAGTAAAATCTACACCCGAACAATTAAATGGATAGTTCTCAATTACTCTTTCTTTTGGTAGATTTCCCATGAACTGTTGACATGAGATGGGTTTTGCTTTAAAGCAAATAATACAGTTATGAACTGTTTTTCTACATATTGCACGACCATTTAAAGGCCAAAACTTCTGCCTTAACTGGAAAAGTAAAGCTTGTGGGCCTAAATGTAAATATCGTTTGTGAAAATATTCTACTATCATCTGAGTAAGTTTACTTTTATTATGTAGTAAAATTGGAAATTTTTGGTTATCATTTAAGTTACTGTTTGCTAACCTACCTCCTACTCTAAGAAGACCTGCTTTATCAAGAAATGGGTGAAGATTTCTTATCTGACTATTATTATTTACCTCACCTGATTTTTGCAAGGATTTTATTTCCTTGTCAAAAAATTCTCGTTGAACACTTTTTAACAAAAAGGTTTCTGCCTTTTTGAGCTCCTCGATGTCTAAAGGACCCTCTTTTCTTTCTTTTTTACAAATGCTAAGAAACCTGAAAATAAATCCTAAAATACGAATTATCTTACAATAATTATTACTTAAATCAATTATATCATGCACAAAGGTATTATTAGAAACTGAAAAAAAAACATGTTTTTAAAGTCATTAGTTTTAAAGTTTTTCAGTTCTTTTGAAAAGTCATTGGAATCAACTGCTTCAGGTATGGTTGTATTTGGATAGTCTTTTCCTTTTAGGAACATTGGGCCACTCCACCACAACTCATTTGAGATTAGCTTATCAGGATTTATTCCTCTTGTTAGAAGGTCTGCTGGGTTATATTGAGAAGAAACATGTCGCCACTGCATCCCTCCAGTTAGCTCTTGTATCGTTGAAATTCTGTTCGCAACAAATGTTTTTAGTATGTACGGTTCTTTTTTAATCCATGACAATACTATCATAGAATCTGACCATAAGAAGATTTTGTTTATATTGATCTTGAGAGCAGAAATCACACGTTTAATTAGTTTTGATAATAAAACAGCTGCACACAGCTCAAGTTTGGGAACAGTTAATTGCTTTAAGGGGGAAACTCTTGATTTACTTGTCACTAATTTCACTGACAATTCTCCAGATTCTGATACTGATTTGCAGTAAATTACTGCTCCATAGGCTGCTTCGGAAGCATCGCTGAAACCATGTAACTCGATTATAATAGCATTTTTCAATAAAATACACCTACTAATTTCAATTTTGTTAATTAACTGTAGATTATCTGAAAACTCTCCCCATTCCTTAGCTTCTTTTTCCGGTAACAAGTCATCCCAATTTAATTGCAATAACCATAATTTTTGCATAAATATTTTCGCTTTAATTATAATAGGAGAAACTAATCCAAGAGGATCAAACAAACTTGATATAATTGATAACACTTGTCTTTTAGTGACATTTACCTCATTATGAATTTTTACATCGAAACTTAAACAATCTTTTCTCGATTTCCACAAGACACCTAATGTTTTGGATTCTTCTGAATCACCAAAAGGATATATCTTGTCATTTGTTTGGTAAAGTTGTGGAGCATTACTGCACCATTTATGTAATAACATTCCTCCGCTTTTTAAAATTTCTATTAATTGATTTTGGAGCTCTAATGCAGAACTTAAAGAATCAGATCCAGATAAGATGTCATCCATATACATGTCTTCTCTCAGCACGGGTGCTGCTAAAGGAAACTTGCTTTCTTCATCCCTAGACAATTGAAGTAGTGTTCTCATGGCCAAAAAGGGTGCACTAACAGTACCATAAGTAACAGTAGTTAGTTCAAAATTCTTTATTGGTTCGTTTATACCTTCTTTCCATAAAATGTTTTGTAGTTTCCTTTGATCTGGATGAATAGAAATTGCTCTATACATTTTTTGAATATCTGCAGTGAAAGCGATAATATATTTTCTAAATCTCAGCATAATTGAGAATAAATCATCTTGTATTACACCCCCATTATACTGAATAGAATTAAGTGAGTTTCCTTTTGTCGTTAAAGAAGAGGCGTTAAAAACTACTCTCAAAGGTGTTGACATACTTTTTTCTATTCCTCTATACACTCCAAGGTGGGGAATGTAATAGGATCCATTTTCTTCCTCGCTTTCGTTAACTTCGACCATGTGGCCTAACTGTTGGTATTCTTTCAAAAAATCGGAATATAATCTTAAATACTCGGGATCCCTTGCTAAGCGATTCCATAAAGAATTCAATTTTTTAATTGCTATCTGTTTAGAACTTCCTAATGTAGTTGGATCTTGTTTTAGGGGCATTTTAACAACATATCTGCCGCTTTTTTCTCGGGTATAATTTTCTATGAAATGTTTTTCACAAATTAAAGTATCTTTGCTTTTTGGTTTTTCTATCTCGATATTTTCTATTTCCCAGAATTTTCGAAGTGTTTTATCTAAGTTAGTTTCTTTCTTTATTAAACCACAATGAACTTTATTTTCATTTTCTATTGGAAAACTTCCAGATACTACAAAACCGAAAACTGTGTCTTGCAGAATAAGATCAGAATTATTAATACGAATCTGGCCCAGTTTTAAAAGTTCATAGAAAATTCCTGCTCCGAGAAGCATATCTACATGTTCTGGGATATTAAATCTCTCATCTGCTAATATTACGTTAGGGAAATCCTGTGCTGAAATTTCAATTGGACGCGAAGGGGTTAAATCTGCAGTTATTTTTGGAACTATCAAGAAATCTAAATTTTTTATAAAACTTCCATCTCTATTGCTTATTGATGCATTAACTTTATGATTTATTACTAAGGTGGCATCATTTAGACCTGACACTAAAATGTTTGTTCTCTCTTTTTTCAAATTCATCATGTCTATTAAATGGTGGGATAGAAAATTAGACTCGCTGCCTACATCTAACAAACACTTTACTCTATATTTAGATCCTGATTCATCAATTAGAAAACACATAACCGTTGAAAGTAAAACTTTATTCTTTTTATTCGAATAGTTACTAATAAAAGTTTTCTGAACGAACTCTTCTGCATTAGCGTTTAACATTGACGTGCCATAATTTGCTAGTCTTGAATCTGAACATTCTCCTACATTTATTTTACCTTGTATATTATGTTCTGAAGAAACATATTCTTTCATATATGTATTATTTGTTTTGGGAAAATGAATAGTTTTGTGATGTCGTTTCTTGCAGAAACAAATGTTCTTTGATGTACAATTGGCTACTGGGTGTAAATTTAAACAATTGAAACATAACTTGTTACATTTTATTACATTTACTCTCTCATTAACAGATAACTTTAAATAATCTGGACACTTTGAAAGATGGTGCTGTTTGTGGCAAAAAATACAGTTTAATGTTTTAACATCAGTTAAAAATACTTTATTTACACTTTTGGGATTATACTTTCGATTAACACTAAAATTCTCAGTAAGAGATTTTCCGCGTGATGTAAAATATAAATCAATCTCACGTCCTAATTCTTCTGGTAAAAACCATTTATCTCCTTGTCTCACACTAATGTGAGAAGCAGTCTCCTTATCTAATGTTTCATATAATTTATCTGACACAATCAATTGTTTTAGACTCTCGAAATCGGACACATTTCTTAAATTTAGATAATAATTCCAATTGGTCATCAGTCGTGAAGCGAATTGTACATGAGTCTCATTTGGTAGTTTAAAAGCTTTTCTAAATTGTTCTAGGCAAAAATAAGGTGTTGGTTGAAATTCTTTTAAGACTATTTCTTTTAATTTTTCATAGTTCTCGATATCTGTATCGTGTAAATAAGTTAAAATGTTAGACGCTTTGTCACCTAATAAATTCAGCAGAATTTCTGCTTTATTTTCTTCCGAAACATTTTTAGTTTTGAAAGCCCGTTCTAAAGAAGAAAAGAAAAAACCCCATCCTTCAGGCTTAGTTGGAACTTTTACAGTCAAAGTTTTAATACTTTTTATTATTTGATCTAACGATTCCATTTTTACTTCACTTTCAGTAATAAAAGATTTAGTTTCAGCTAATTAATTTTAGCTAATTCCAATTCATTTTTTGATCGTTCAAATTCGTTTTTTGATCGTTCAAGTTTAAATTTTTCAAGATCAAATTGCCTTTGTTCTTCATGTTTACGACTCTCAATTATGGTGTTAGCTATTTCTGTTACAAAATCTGGTTTATTTTTATATATTTCGCTATTTTCAATAATATTGTTTAAATCAGCTATAGTCATTTTATCATTAATATTTAAATTTATTTCAGTGGCTATTTGCCTTAAATCTTCCTTTTTTGCTCCTTTAAACATTGTTTTAAATTTATATATAACAGTACAGATTAGAAAAATCACATTCACTTACTTTAAAAATTCCACTGCACGAAACTATATCGTTTCTTGTTGAACTCGAATAATTCAGAAATTTACGCGTTGCACTTTATTATCGCTGATCCTTCGTGGTCGGCGGACCACAAATTATGTCGATAACTCAATTAAAAAATTAAAATACTCAATAAAACTCATATTTAAGAAAAACTCTATGAAATGTATATTTATTTAACTAGCTCACAACTCAGCCGCTCATGGCTGCGTTCTCTTAAAAACTCTAAACTCATAAAAACAAATGCAGACGATAAAAATCGTTGCCAAAAATACAGAATAAATACGACCGAACAGGCCCCAAAAGATTTAAATACATGGATATCAGAATTTTTTAATCAAGACAAAGAAATAAATATATTCTGTCGACAGTGTTAATTACGAAAAGGAATTAAAAATGTGAAATATTGCTTCTTAAATTAGAAAACATTAGATTGTTTCTGTAAAAGTTAATTTTCATGTTACTAAAAATAAAAAACATCAAATTTTGCTTCTTTAACTAACTGAGTCTTGGCTGTATATTACCATATCTCTTCACTACCCATTTAAACAAGGGCACGCTTTCTAGATTTAAATACATAAATAAATACATAAATAAATACCTCTTGAAGAAGTGTATTTTATTATCGAAAAAAATTATCATAATTTCATCAGAATTTTACAACATCGTTACATTAAAACGTGATCAATTCTATTATTAGTGCATCTATTTTTTGAAACTTTCTATTTATTTTTTATTAAAACTTTCCAACAAAGTTGAAAAGTGTTTATGATTTCGGATTGTCTGTACGTCTGGCCGCTCTCTCGTAAATATACTCGGATTACCTGAAATTTTTGAAAGTTATTGACATTTACTTGCTTGCACGCATCTTATTGTAAATGAAGTTTCTTAGCACCATTAGTTTATTTACAGGGACAGTTAAAAGTTTTCCGTTACATTACGGCTTATAGGGAAAAATCGTTTCAAATAAATTTAAAAGATATTACACCCTGTCAAACGTATTAAAACTTATATGCATTCACGAAGTGCACTGAAATATACATTCTGTAAAACATCCGGTGAAAATAAGGGTTCTTATTAATTTACAGGGCCTCAATAAAGAATTTTAATTTCCATTTCATTTTCCCCCTTTTCCAATACATAATGGTGAAAGGAGGAATTGTTTGTGACATATTTTAATCATATTAAATTATTTCATGTATAATAAAATTGGTAGTCACTGAGGCTTAAAATAAATTTTTTCACGCTAAATACCAAGTCTATTGCATTTACAGGGGCATTCAAAAGATTTCAAATACTATATTCTATCCGAAATACTGAATATTATCAATGATGGCTGAAAGATGGAGGAAATAAAATTTAAGTTATGATATGCGCTTTTCAGTTTCACTAAATTTAAGCGTATTATATCGTGTGTATAAATGATATATATGATGATATGTGTAGCCTTGTAAAATTGATATGCAAGGCTACACAAAAGAGATTCTAAATGTTAGTGTATATGAGCGTAATTTACTTAAAGGTGGCTCTTACGCATAAATTATATATATATATATATATTTTAGGCAGAAGGGGTTTTTTGTTCATTAAAAATGTTTGTACAATAAAGATAAAATGCTACGCAAAGAATAAGGCGCATGAACGCCTATGAATCATAATTTCTCAGAATGTGATTTCTGTAGTTTTAAGAGTGTTTCAGTTTAAAATAAATTTTAGGTAAATGCTCGCATGTACTAAAGATACTTTTAAACTACAGGACTGAACTGAAGTATTCAAGTATGTTGCCAATTATAAGTATAAATCATAGCTGCCAACTTTTCTGATTTTTTGGCCCGGAAAAATTTAACAGAAATTTCCCTCTTATTTAATTGGCAGATTACGGCGATTTGTAATGCTAAAATTTTCTATAATATTTTTCCGGTCCAAAAAAGCGGAAGATGTTGGCATCTATGGTATAAATTGTTGAAACAGAAATTTCAATACGTTAGACATTTTCTTGCTAAACTTAATTTCCCAATTGATATAGTTTATATCAATCGGCATATCAAATGCAGGGCTGTTCAAAAGTATTAGAATAGATATTTGGCTGTGGACAGTAACACCTTATTTACTTAAATAAGGAAGTTTTATTAAAGATTTCAGGAATTGTTGGAAAATGTTTCATATTCTAGTCGGAAAAAGAAGGATACATTGTTGTGCAAATGGAATATATGATCCTAAGTTTGAAAAATGCAGGAAGCTAGTGTTTGCAAAACCAGACTATGTTATTATGAACAAAGAATGGGCACAACAACATAGTGAAACATTGCATATGCTACCAAAAGACTTGAAGGATAGTAGAATCTTTGAATCAAGACAGAGAAAGAAATATACTTCATTGACATCCTTACTTCCTAAAAGAATATACAGTAATTCCTTAACATTCGTGAATACTTAACTTGGTTAAAATAGCAAATAAAGCTTTTGTACAAAAATGTATAAGAATAGAAAACCAACGATTAGAAATGCACAAGTAATGCATGAAAATGTAGCAAACAGCTATTTCTAATCTACTATCGAGATCCTTCATCAATGCCAGAATCAGCGAACTAGAAAAAACAAAACTGAGCAAAGAGACAGAGAAACACAGGTTTATATACCTATTGCGGGAGCGATCCCTCCAAAAGAAAAGCAACCAATGAGAAGAAAGCAGCATGAACAACTGAGTGGGCAAGTAAGGACATCTACCGGAGAACGAACAAAACGTTTTTTCCTCTCTCTTTTGTTTTGTTCGCTCTCTGGTAGATGTCCGTACTTGTCCACCCAGTTGTTCATGCTGCTTTCTTCTCATTGGTTGCTTTTCTTTTGGAGGGATCGCTCCCGTAACGAGTATATAAACCTGAGTTTCTATGTCTCTTTGCTCAGTTTTGCTTTTTATACATTTTTGAGTCTAGCACTGACGAACAATCTCGATAATAGTTTCGAAACGGCTGTTTGCTACTTTTTCATACATTATTTGTACATTTCTAATCGTTGTTTTTCTATCTTTATAATTAACTTGGTTATTCGCGAATTTTGTTTTATAATGATTTTTTTTTCATAAAGAACTCGCTTTGTTTCAGAAATTACATAAACTATTTGACATTGGACAGTTTCATTGTATTGTATAATCTAAGTTTCGAGAATTTCAACCCTTGTATTGAGGAAAAATATTAATCTGTAATTTCAAGAAACGTGAAACATAACTTGATTCTAAAAAATTAAAAAATCCTAATTTTTTAAAATTCATGATTTTTATTGCAATTGAAAATGTTTCTAGAAAAATTATATAAAATATTTTAAAGCTTTGAAGAAAAAAAGTTTTTTTTTTTTTTTTTTTTTGGTTAAATTTGTGAGGATTTTTAAATTTAAAAAAGAAATCGAGACCGCAGCTTTTCCTTACACAGAAATTTCTAAAGAAAAGATCTGTTGAACCAAAAAATCGTAAATCAATAAATTCTTTTCGACTAGCAATCAAATTTTGTACAATATACAAGCCTACAGTCGCTGACTCACTCTTGAAAAACAGAGAAAAGAGGCTAAATCGCGAGAAATAGAGACTAGAATCTAAAATAAGAGACCAAAATGAGACCAAATGCAAAAAACTTTTTCTCTCCACTTAAATGTTTCGATTTACAGACAAACACTATAAGATTTAACACCATCCGCAGAATGCATTTTCAATGCATTTCTGACGGTTTTGAAAAAAATTGCGAACCTCGTCATTAATTGCAGAAAAAATATCTCAAATTGCAACAATTTATCGTGGGAAAAAAATAAGGAAATTCACCAATTCATATGAAGAAAAATTATGACATTCACCAAATCACGGACCAAATGACCAAAACCATGAAATTCGTCAAATGTTCTTGCGGGAAATATAGTGAAATTTATCAAATTGTCTCACAAAACAAATCATGATGTATATGATTTGTACGATGTATTTGTCATATGATTTTGGGAAAAAAATCTCGAAATTAATCAAACTTTCTTAGGATAAAAATCGCGAAATTCGTCAAATGGTCTCGAAAAAAAAAAAAAAAAAAATCAGAAATTAGTCAAACGGGTTTTCTTCAAAGAAAAACTGAGAAAATAGCAAAATGGTCTTGTATTAAATATCGTGACATTCAACAAACGGTCTAAAAAATTGCGAAATTCTTCCAATGGATTTCGACGGAATGGAGAAAATTCATCAAATAATTGCAAAATTTGAAGAGCGGTCGCACAAATAATCATTAATTTTCTCGAAGGATCACGAAAATAAAGAGCGAAATTTGTTAATTGGTATATATATATATATATATATATATATAAAAAAAAGAATTTCGTAAAATAAAGCCATAAAATATCAAGAATGCTTCAATGTGTTACATTAAAACGTCGCGAATTTCGACAATCGGCTGCAGTATAAAATAACGAATTTTACTAAATTATCCCAAGAAAAAAAAAATCGCGAAATTCTCGGGGAAAAAGCGAAAACAGGGATAGTACTCGTGCTAAGTGATATTTCAAGACAATTTTTTTTTTTTAAATATTTCAGGACACATTTAATCGTTATATTACTTTTCTTCCACGAATGTTTGACGATATTAGCGATTTTTTCACTGTTACAAATTGCTTCAATTTAATATGAAAAATTGTGAATTTTCCTGGTTTACTTACCGAAATACACGATTTGTTTTTCGGATTGTTTGCCAAAATTTGCATTTTTTTTCGGCAATCATTTGCAAAATTCGCAGTTTTTTTTCTGTGTTTATTTATCAAAATTTGCGTTTTTTATACGATCCTTTGTCATAATTCGCAATTATTTCCGCTTTTATTTGCCAAAATTCGAGATTTTTGCTCGATCGTTTGTCAAAATTTGCGATTTTTTCAGAGATCGTTTGTCAAAATTCGTGATTTTTTCCGAGATTGTTCGCCGAAATTCGCGATTTTTTCCGAGATCACTTGCCAAAATTCGCGATTTTTTTTTCGAGATCAATTGCTGAAATCATTGTTTTTCCACGTGTATAATCCGAGTTAAGTAATTTCTTTTGACTTAACTCGAGAATGTATTTCGCAATCGCCCTGCATGACCCTTCATTAGTCGGGCCCTGAGTGCAACAACCATTTCATTAAGATCTGGATATTTATAAAACTAGTTATAATACGAAAGCTTCTTTGCTAAATTTGGCATAAAATTTCCGACTTGTTAACATTGTCTCTTTTAACTTTGTCTAAAAAATGCAAAATTGCAAAAATGAGGTTTCTTTTGTTTCAGCCTATTACACTTGGCGATATTCAAGTACATCAAACTTTGTCTAAAGCGGAATCGAGAAAAATTTCCGTATTAGACAATATTCCGCCTTACACAAGTTTTACTCCACGTCCATGGATTCGCAGGGAATTGAAAATCATTCCGAGTTAGGCAGAATTCCATTTTAAAAACAGTCTGTCTTACGGAAAGTTTAGTGTATGTAGATTTTATTGCTTCGCAAGTGGCATAAATGAACACATCTTCGCAATGTTTTGCTTTTCTGCATTCAGCAATGCAATTGGGGGACAATTGTATTGTTTTTCTTAATTTTTAATAACTGATTTTTTTTTATTTCGACAGTTTTTATGGAAAGTATTATAAGAGTTGAGCTTTGGTAAAGTAAAATCTGTATAAAGCATAAAAATACAATTTTCTCAAAAATTATACGACCCAAAGTAATTTTTTTGCAGGGTTTAAATAAAACGTCACTATTCCTAATTTTTATCATAATTTTAGCGTCAGTAGGTTCGAAAATAAGGGCGTGGCATAGTTATGTTACAGACTTTCGATGATATCTCTAGAAATATAATTTCTGCAATTAAAATAAATATAGTTTTGAGGGTGATATTATGAGACCTTTCGAACGATACCCACACAAAATACAAAATAAAAAAAAAAGTAACATAATTTGCCACCTAATTTTATCTAAAAAATATTTGTGAATGGCTAATAATTTATAAATATGTAAGTCACTAACCTTTACAGCTCTGGAAAATTTGAATTTTTCACATTTCACAATTTTTGAGAACGACGGTTGTAACAAACAGATAGACAGAAGAAGGACACGCGAGTTATCTAATGATGGTTTCTTCCTTTTCTTTTTTTGTCTTCTTAAAAGGCTACTTCACTCAAATGAAAAGACCCGTTCGCTAATGCTAATCCTATGGGAGAAATTTAGAAAAATATCAATATTTTTAGATGATTCTTTTTGCATTGGATAACTCAGATTGATCTGAATGGAGGTCGTTTTTTAGTTTTTCGATTTTGGTTGCAGATATTTTTTGTGGGGTTGCTTTCGCTTTCCAAACCGGTTCCAAAAATGAAAGCGTCCTTGTAAAAAATAACTGTAAACAAAATGAAAAAAGTAACTAACGCATACAGATCGATCTCAGATATCCAAAGCCAAAAAATCATTTAAAAATATTGAAATGCAACCGAGATATCTGTATAAATTTCTTCCATAGGAATAGCATTAGTGAATGGGTCTTTTCTTTTGACTGAAGTAGCTCCTTAAGCACGGAATCCTAATATAAAAAATCAAGCCGGAGATCGCACATCAAGCGTAGCAAATGAGGTGCGTTCGTACTATAACAAAGTTTTAAAAATACTCAGATCTGGGTGTAATAGTATACAGCATTCCGATACAGTATAGTAGCCGAAATCTTTTTGTGTGTCCCTGTAAATAGGACTTGCTTTCTATTATACAGGATGTAACTTGTAGTAAACTTCAGCAACGTATTTATATTTCATAAAATGTGAAATAGTTTAATATAATTAAAACGTCCTTCCCCCAAACAATATTTTCCCCCTGAACCATTATGTATTGGAAATATGTGTGGATCTGTTAATTTATAAAAAATATTCTTTGCACCACAGATTACACAGAATGTATATTTTAGTATATACTTCATAGATTCATATTAATTTTATTATGTTCGGAAGAGTGTGACATCACTGAAATGCACTTGAAACTATTTTTTTTTCATTAATCATATTGCAATGGAATATTTTTGATTGTTACTGTAATTAAATTATACAACTGAAAATTGAAATGACTCGACAAAATTATGCAACAGTTATATACAGTCGAGTCTCTGTACAACGAAACTCCATCCAGCGAATTTCTCTATTTAATCAATTTTTTGTAGGAACGGTCAATTTTTTTTATGATTACATTAAAAATAATCTCCATATAGCGAAATATATATCTCCATTTAACGAATTTTTTCAAAAATGTTCTTTTATATGCTCAGAAAACGCTTCAAATTATTTGTAGAATAATTTTTTCCCGTTGATTTCTGGTTTATAAATCAAATCATAGCTGCATTCTTCTACCTTATTCTTTATGTCCAAAAAAAGGCATTCACCCCCCCCCCCCCTCCCGAGGAAAAAAACATCCTTTTTGCATGGTTACACTTGACTTTGTTTTAGCCAAGATGAGCATGCATTCTTGAAAAAGATTGAAACATTTGCTTGCAACTGGAGCGATTTGCAATTATCGCAAAACATCCTAAAAGATAAAACTATTCCATCATTGTCGTCTTGAAAATGTTGTTTATTTCTTGGTTCGGATAGTGAGTCAGCTATAAGGAAGGGGTGAGGGTACAATTGCAAAAGGTCGTTTTGTTCAGCAGGTTTTCATCTACCTGAACTAACTCTCATTACTTTTAGAGTTTTGAGTAGATTTTTGTTGTTTGTGGCGACTTGGAACATTTTTTTTTTTTTTGTGAGAGATTATTTAAACGAAGAATTGTTACTAAACGTCATCTATGCAGGTGTTATCTTCGACCGCATCTGCATAAAATCCCCTTTGTGATAAGCATAACGCTTTCTGATAAAGTAAATAATTTTGAAAATAAACAATAAGACACTGGGAAAAAAAAAAAGAAGCGGCGAAAATTTTTGAAATTCTGGAAAAATTCAATTAAATATTTCAAAAATTTAATTAAACACCTCAAAAACAATTCTATTTAAAAAATTAAACATTAAATAAAAAATTTTTGCCATTCTCTATTCAACGAATTTTTTTGACTTAACGATGGATTTCGTTATATAGAGACTCGACTGTATTTTAAATTTCAAACGATTCGATTGGGTTTTTTTTCTCTGTTATTTATATACGGACAGACGGAAAGTCGGACTGAACAACGACTATAGGTGCTGCGTATTTATATAATTACGAACACACCTAAAAACTAAATAATTACATGTCATCCATCTACTTATGTTATACAGTAGAGTCTCCCCATAACGAAACTCCATACATCAAACTTCTCTATATAACGAATTTTTTGTACGATCGGCCCCCTTTTCGCATGATTACATTAAAAACAGTCTCTATATAGCGAAATATCTATCTCCATATAACGAATTTTTTCATAAATTGGTCTTAATTTATTCAGTTTTAAAAAAATTTCGAAATTATATGGAATCAATTTTCCATCACTTATTTTTGATTTATCGTTCAGTGCTGAGTTTTTTTTTATATTACTTATCTCCTTGTTCTTTAAATCCAACGAATTCATCCCACCTCCCACATATCTTTCAACATCCTTCTCAAAACAGAGTCAATTAGATTGTTACACATATGAGAAAGGAATCAATGAGAGGCACATAAGAGAGGCCTTTAAATGGAGGAAAATGTTAACTATAATTTTTCATTCCTTGCTAATATTTGATCAATTTTTTGACAACGTAACATTTTTAAAATCAAAACGACAAAAAATTACAGATTTCTTCGTCTGAAATTAATGCAAGTCTTCCTTATTTGATTTTCATAAAGCTTTCAAATAAATGTCTGGTCTCTTTTTTTTGAAACTGCTTAAATAATTAAGAAATAAAATGTTAGGTTAATATTTATTTTTAAACATTACAAATTCTTAATAAAAAACATCAAAAATAATATTTTTTCAAAATTTACACATTAAATAATATTTTTAACATCATTTTCTATACATCGAATTTCTCTATATAACGAATTTTTTACTGGAACGTTGGATTTCGTTATATAGAGACTCGCCGGTAAAAGAAATATTGACATGACACTTTATTACATACAAAAAGTAATATATTGGATTACAACATTGTGAAAGGGGTCTGCTGAAACATGGCGAAATATTTATGCAGAAAAATGGTCAAAGAAAATAATTTTAAATTGAATATCTTTGACATATGTTGCTACAGGGTGTCCAGAAAATAACATCTTGATTTCAAAATAAAATTTTTCAAAAACAAAGATCAATAGAATTATGCAGTAAACGGTTTGTTTATAAAGTAAGCTGTAAAAATCTTATGCAAAAGTTTCGAACGGTAAATATTTTGAAAAGATTGTGTTCTGATTGCAAAGAATGCTTTGATTTGACATTTTTCTTGCTTTAGATTGCTGCCAGAGAATGTGTTTTTCGGCTTAAAGTGCCATATTTCATAGTTTTTTTAAATTAAATTTTTGAAATTTCGAAATTCTAAAAATTTACTTTGAAAAATCTTTAAAATATTGTACTGTAAGCTGAAAAATTATTTCTCTGCAGGCAACCTAAAACAAGAAAAATGTCAAATCAAAGCATTCTATGCAATCAGAACGCAATTTTTTCAAAATATTCACTGTTTGAAATTTCTGTATAAGATTTTTACAGCTTACCTAATGAAAAAAAAGTTTACCTCATATTACTATCGATCTTTGTTTTTGAGAAATTTAATTTTGAAATCAGGGTGTTATTTGCTGGACACCCTGTAAGATATGACATGCGAAGCAGACTGACAATAGGATATTTAACAGACGAATAGAAAATTTACGAATGCAAAGATATAAATTGAGCAGTTCTGAAATGTTGTGTCGAAAAAAGTTCAGTGTTAATATTTTTAAGTTCAAAAGGCAGAAATAAAATTATAAGGGGTGAGTGAAATAAATTAGTGTACATAAAATAATTATTTTAATTTTGGTATAATAGCTTTATTTGTCATCATTTTATTATCATTTATTTTTATTTTATTACGAAGATATGAATATTTTTTTTAAATATTGATATTGATAAAGGTTATTTACTTCTTACTAGATTGTAGTAACAATATTAGAAATGTTATGTACCCTATTCAAGTCATATTGATAAGAGTGCTGTCTTTTAATATCAAACAATTATGATTTTATAAAGCACTAATAAAATAGTATGCAATTTATAAAAAATGGAAAGTGAAATTACTTTTCTTAGTGTTTTAAACTAAATATCACAATTTTTTTTTTATGATATAGGGAATTGTATCATTTTAACAGCACAATTTTTTTTAACAACTCGTTTATATTTAAATTTAATTTAGAAAACTCTGTGATACCTGAATGTAGAGTTTATTTAAATATTGTTTGGATGAAAAATATTCTGTGAAGAATCTCTCCTTGGAATTCACACAGAATTTCGAAGACTGTTTTTAAAAAAACCTCAGACTACAAGATATAACAATACTGGTTTCAAAGATATAGTAGAAGATAATATAGATTAATTATTGAAATTAATTTTTTTTATAGTTATTAATATTATTGTATATGTTTTACTTTAACTGACATTATTCTTGTAATTATTTTAGTAATGGATTGGAATTATTGTTTATATATAAATGTACGATGTACGTATAATAATTTAATTATTAACGTGATGCTATGTATGCGTATTATGTTAATTTTAGCTTAATCTAATGCAGATTTAATTGCTATAATGAACTAAAACTTAGCATTTAAATTTATTTTGAGTCAGGGGCCGTAAGTTAGGGATGGCTCAGCCCCCTTCCCCTCCTAAAACATTTTGAGCCTCCCCTGGGAAAACTTCAAAGGTCACTAAATGAATTTCTGTTCTGAAAATCCAAATGAAATTCTGCTCAAAAAATATAATTTAGTTTTGAGGCTCTTTCACAGTTTTGCAGAAATACTAAATTGTAACTAAAATAAATGTTTCAGCATTTTCTCATCCTATTTGCACATATGAAGCTAACATGATGTTTAATACTGCATTAGTTATACACTCGAATTTTTCATCATCCTATTCTTTTATTAGCATAAAGTGGAGTTATTACAACAGTTTAATAAGAAACATAGTACCTACAATGTGAATATGCACTAATTTACCTTTCTGCGTCAGAAAGAGAGAGAAAATATAAACCTCCCTAACATTTTCTTGATACCCCCCTGTTATTCACTTCTAGCTACGGCCCTGTGCTGAATATTTATCTTACTTAGATTTTTAACTTGATAATTTAGAAGCGAAATAAATTGTTAAAATTATATCGATAATACATTCACAAGAGTTGATTGTTTTACATTTTAAAGAACTTTTTCGCAGGATTTCCTTTCCGACGTACTTTGTAGAGAATGTATCATTCGAGGCAAGAAATTAGCTCTTGAACATTACCATCCCACCTCCCCTAAAAATAAAATAATAATTAATAGTGTTATTTAACAAATTGAAACGACTATTTGGAAAATAATATTTCAAAGACTATAATTTTAGACTTATAAATGATTTCTATATTTAAAAAAAACAATAATAACATCATTTTTATGATTATCATAATGTAGCTTACATAATAACAGAGTCATATTAATATGCCTGGACATTTAGAGTCACGTTATATTTCTGGACAAATCATAAAACTATATTAAATGAAATTTCAATTTAATAATTTTCGGTACTGTAAATTTTTTAACTTCTAAACATCGCTGATTTTTAATTTTTACACCGTCGTATAAAGAAAAAAAAAATACTTTCAAATGCAACTTGTTTGAACCAGTATCTAAATTCGTTTTTGAGTTATTAATTCTTTTGTAGTTTTTAATACTTTTTTTGTCATCGTGGCAACAGAAGTATTCCAGAAGTAAACCATTTGGGAAAAGCATAATACATTTGAGAACCAAATTTCTTCAATTCCTGTCAAAAGGAGGAAAAATATCCAAATTATTTTCTGAGGACCTGTATATGATCTATAGAATTGTACCTATATATGGCATAGTATGGTGAAATTCAATTCAGTTAGAGATCGCATAAGGCAGTTGAAAATTCCCCTTCAGCAATTTCCCTCAATAAAAGGAAATGTACTCGATATGTTTTCTTCCGCTCTATATATGAGTTATTGTAGAATTTATGCATACCAAGTAATAAACAAGATAACAATTAAATTTTAAAAAGCGTACCACAATTTAAAATGCAGTTCCAACGATTATTGTTTATAGAAACTACTGTAGAGCCGAATTATAATTTTTGTGTGTGTGTGTCCCTGTAAGTGAAATATAAATGATAATCACACGCTATTGTATAGTAAACCTGTTGTAGTGTATCCTAATGATTGATATCAATTTTGATATATTTGAAATAGTGTAACATCCTTAAAATTAACCAGAAACGATTTTTTTTTCTACAGAACGTAATGCAAGGAATTCTTTTGAGTGTCAATGTAAAAGAAATGTAAATGCTATTTAATTAATTTTCAATGCCGAACATGCCATTGTAAATCTTACTAATATATACCAAATCCATTTTAACCCGAATATATTTATGTAACTTAGAGAATGGAAAGACATAAAGACAAGCCGTATTTATAAACACTTTTGAATTTTGTTCGCTGTTAAGAACCTGTAGTCTTTGCTGCATACCCATCCCACCTCTTTTATAGAAAATGATTACTTGACTATAATATGGAGCATTCTCATTGTTCAGAATAGAGATATACTAAAAAATTGGTGGAGTAACTATGCAGATAAAGCTGCAGATTTTTCAACAGTGCCGGAAAATGTTAAAAATTCAGAGATTAGTGGACACACTTGCGCAACAGGGGGCACGTGATTGACGATCCCTTCTTTATTCTATAGATATTTTTATAAGTAATAAACAATAAAAATATTCTTAATTATTATTGTTAATTTTACTTTTTTTTTTCATTTTCAGCTACCTACTGCTAAAATGAAGATGATAGCAATGACTTGCATGGTTTTCTTGATTGTTTTCCTGAACTTCAAAGTTAATGGCCAATTTGCAAGACAAATCGCAAAAAGCTGACAAAAAGCTTTTTTCATTTGTTGATTTACTGGACATAAACACTAGTGAAGGAGATCTAGTTGGAAAAAGATATCCATGTGGGCCAAATGGAATTTACGATCCTTACAGAAATGCATGCAGGCAACTAGTGTGTGCATTACCAGGCTACGTTCTCGTGAACCGAAGATGTGTACCGTCAGGGAAGTAAGCAAATCGTCTGCTGAGAATAATAAAGTTCTTTTTGTGTTTTTGAAAAAAATGACTTATCGATATAGATAGGTTCTATTTGAATTTATGAAGGAATTTTTGCATGAAACTTACGTTATATATATATTTACATACGATCTTACAATCATAATATAACATTATTTTAATCCAGAAATGCCTTCATAGATACAAATAGAACCTTTATATATCAGTAGTCAATTTTTTCAAAAGCACAGATAGAACCTTATTATTCTCAGGTGATGAAATGATATGCTTCCAAACGATTCAAATGCATAAACAGCCGAATCTTTGAATGAAGACAGTGAAAGAAATATATTCTATTGACATTGTTAAAAAAGAAAAGATATTAAAAATGTGAAATATTATTTCTTGAATTAGGAAAAAATTAGATTGTCTCTGTCAAAGTTTATAACTTTCATTTGTTACAAAAAAGGGCATTAAATTTTATTTTTTAATATAGATAGTCTTATGAACCATTTTCACAATTCGCTTACATTTCAGAATTTTATTTTTATTTTTCAAACTTTTAATAATTTATTTTAAAAATGGAGACAGGTGTTAAAGTAAATGTTAATGGTACACTGTTAAAAATTTCGTGCTACTTTGAACCAAGATTTGGTGCTCGCAGCTATTACCAGCTGCCACCATAGGATGGTTCAATCGAAGCTCCAAATCTTGGAACGAGTTTACACCATATTATTTGAAAAAATAGTACTATGGTTCAACCGAAGTTCCAAATCTTGGAACAAGATTTCACCATCTTATGGCGGCTGCTACTAAGCACCAAATTTCGGTTCAAAGTAGCACAAAATTTTTAACAGTGTGCATAAAAAAAAAAAAAAAATGGTTGTGCATTTCGCCCTATAATAAATATGTAAATGCTATTTAAAGTTGGCTTGTAAGGCAAATTGTCAAGTCCGTTACCATACAAAATTACTGAAAATAGTCAGCTTTAAATATATTAAATTTTCTAAAATCAACTTATTTTGAAGTGACTTATGTCCCTAAATTTAAAAATATGATATTTATCAATAATACTTAAATTAAATTGAAATGAGAGGCAGTTTTAGCCACAAGATTTTGATCGCATAGAAATTATACAAGAACTTTATCTAATAATTGCAGTGTATATTCATGTAAATTATTAAATTTTAAGGATATTAAGCATATTTATTACTTAGTTGAATAAAAAGTAAAAGTAGAATGGTGAAAAAATGATAATCATTAAAAAACCGTGTGGTAACAGACTTGACACTATGTTGAAAATGGCCGATATTCTATTGACATTGTTAATATAGAAAAGAAATTAAAAATGTGAAATATTATTTCTTGAATTAGGAAACATTAGACTGTCTCTGTCAAAGTTTACAACTTTCATTTGTTACACAAAAAAAGGACATCAAATTTTATTTCTTAATATAGATGAGTCTTATTGTCTTTTATCTCAGGAGTTTATTACATATATAAGCAAAATCATGATTTCTGAAATTTAAACACATGTTAACAGAGAAAAGAAAAAGAAAGACAGAAACTCTATTAACATTGTTAATTACGAAAATATATTAAAACTGCGATACATTATTTTCTAAATTAGAAAAAAATTAAATTGTCTCAGTAAAAGTTGTAACTTTTATATGTTATTAAAAATAAAAGATTTTAAAATTTGCTTCTTAAAATAGAGGAATCTTGGATGTCTTTTTATCAAATCTCTTTATTACCTATCTAAATGAAGGCATGCATAGCTTGTATACTCGTAGAGAAATTAAGGTTTTTATAAAAACAGTCTCAAATTTTTCGCAAGTTATTTTCTTATAGTTTGCAGGGTTCTTAATATAAAACAATGTTCTTTTCCGAAAATAAGACAAACAACATTGTGCACAATATACTGTAATCAGAATTAAAAAATAATAAATATTGTGTGAAAAAAAGAGCAGGTTTACTAAATAATTTTTCATTGCGCATGCGTCAAGGCTGTCAAAATTTAATTTGCATATTATGTTAGCTAAATGTATAGAGCAACTTTTGTAAAAATCTCAAAACTATAGCTTGAAAATTCTGAAAATAATCGACGAGAGAATAAGTAAAAAATTCGTTATTTCCAAAATAAAGCAAAACGATTAGGGGCTGTATCCATTTATAAATTGATCAATTCCAAAATAGCATACACAATATGGAACGTACTAATATATTTGGATGTAAAGAAAGCACGATAAATAGATCACTGATGAGCAAGAATAATAAACAGAGAAGTAACTCGAATGAGCAAAATTCCAAGTTATTTTACTTTACAATATTTTCTTGGATTCTTTAAAAGATTAAGATATAAACTCAATATATCTCTTATCGCACTTTTGCAATAACAGAAATTTGAATTTATCCCACAAAAGTAAAAAATGTGGTCTATATAATAAAATAGAGCCAATAGAACAAGATCAATTGTCAGGTATACAAGAAATGCTTTTCACCAAAGATGATGGAACATTATAATATTATGAAGAATGACAAACAGAAAGTTTGAAACGAGTATCAAAGAACATATAGCGGATATTAATACATCAAAAGGACTACAGCTTTAGACATACTACGTAATAAAGGAGCTTTATAGAATAATTAAAACAAGTCGCAAATTGTGCGTCAAACGTGGCAAATAAGGTGACTTTATACTGTAGCTAGTTTGATAAATATTCAGATCTTGGTGCAATAGCAGTTGCATTGTTATGCAAAAATGCATGTATCCAAAATTTATTAAGATTCTACACCTTAAATTCAGTAATACAGTAATAATTGGATTCCACCTTAAATAGGACGTCTTCATCATGGCAGCACATAATATCATTACCTATCATGGGTTACCATTGAATTGATTATGTATGACAGGATTTAATAAAATGAAGACAATTTATTAATATTTTTTAGATTCGACTTTCATAAAATTTGAAATGACTCGACAAAATTTTGCAACAATTACCTATGCATTAAATTAAATTTTAAATTATTCGATGGAGTAGTTTTTGTGTTGTTATATTTTGTGCTACGGACAGAAGGTGGGACCAGACGACGACTGTAGCTGCTAGGTATTTATATAATTATGAATGCTCTTAACGAGGATCAAAGGACATATAGCAGATATTCAATAGAGCAAGAGAATTAGACTACAGAACAAAGAGCCTTTACAGATTGATTTTTAGGTGTGTTCGTAATTATGTAAATACGTAGCACCTATTGTGGTCGTTCAGTCCGTCTGTCTGTCCGTCCGTCTGTCTGTCCGCATATAACAACTCAAAAACTACCCAACCGAATCGTTTGAAATTTATAATACATAATTATTACATTATTTTGTCGAGTCATTTCAAATTTTATCAAATTCGGATGCATAGATCAATTACAGGGGCAATCAAAAGTATTCCATTACATTACAGTCAATGGGGAAAAAAGTTTCAAATGCATTTTAATCGCTTGAAATTTAAAATACATAATTATTACATAATTTTGTCGAGTCATTCCAAATTTTATGAAAATCGGAGGCATAGATCAATTACAGCGACGATCAAAAGTATTCCATTACATTACGGTCAATGGGGAAAAAGTTTCAAATGCACTTTAATCGTTTGAAATTTAAAATACATAATTATTACATAATTTTGTCGGGTTATTTCAAATTTTATGAAAATCGGATGCATAGATCAATTACAGGGACGATCAAAAGTATTCCGTTACATTACGGTCAATGGGGAAAAATGTTTCAAATGCACTTTAATGGGGTTACACTCATTCGAACTTATTAAAATTTATATGCAACTATAAAGTACATATTATAATACACATTTTACATAATTTGTGATGCAAAGAACATTTGTTATTGATTTACAAAGCCACACAAAAATATTCCATTACATAATGATATAGGGAGAACATTGTTTGGTGAGCGTTTTAATTGTAATTCACTATTTGTAATTTTATGAGATTGATGTATGAGAGTAATATTTTTAAAACTTTGTTATCGTATGAACGCACCTCATTTGCTACGCTTCACGTGCAATTTCCAACTTGTTAAAATTGTAGAATAATTAATCCATCAATATTTTATTTCTCCTTTCATTATTCGAGAATCAATAGAAATATTTCTTGCGCTTCGCGAATAATATGAAATGATTTAGCTTACTTTGAAATACCTAGAATTTAAAAGAAATTCTTTAAAAAAAAAGAAAAAAATGGGACAAAAAGCAGTAAACTCTGTGTAAGACGGTCTTCCTAACTCGGAAACATTTTCAAGTCCCTACGAATCCGTAGACATACAGTAAAATTTGTCTAAAATTTTCTCGGTCGAAATTGTTTCCGCCTTAGACAGAGTTTATTGTAATTCAGTTTCATATATGACCACTTTTATTAAAGCACATGCTTTCATTTTATCTGTGATGTCGTGATTTTGTTTACCAAGTTATTTTTTAAAATTCTGCGGAAATACAGTAGACTCTCTCAAAATCCTCACAACTTCGATCAAAAGTTGTACTAATTTTAGAATTTTGTTGATTTTTGGTTAATGCTTTGTTTGCATTTGTTAAACAGTAATTTTGTGGCAAAGCGAAAAACAATCATTTATTCGATCCTTTCCGCAGACGATAGCTGAGACGAACTAAAACAACTCTTCTCCGATGTTTTCGGTTTTGGTTTGCATTCGAATGTTTTCGGTTCCAAGATGTTTTTTCTATTTTGCTAATACTTTATTTAATAAAGTTTTAATTAAAGTATAGTATTATATTTTTCATCACATCCAACGCATCGTTCTTCGCTATAAAAAAATTGGTGACCCTGTTTGCACGAATGGAGCTGGACTTAAAATAATCTCTTCATAAAGTGTTTCTTTGAAAAGTTATTATCTGC
Source organism: Maratus speculifer (assembly GCA_964019185.1). Classification (NCBI taxonomy): domain Eukaryota; kingdom Metazoa; phylum Arthropoda; class Arachnida; order Araneae; family Salticidae; genus Maratus; species Maratus speculifer. The sequence goes on along the minus strand of OZ025302.1, from coordinate 158,092,858 downwards.
ATGCAAAGGTATGATATATTCGAATTTTTATCTCCTGGTTGCATTTATTTTCTAAGGCTGTTCAGTATTTTAAATTGTTTCATATTTTGAGTGAATATTTGGTTTTATTTTGAATTCTGATTTTTCTATTGTTGTTTTATTTATTTTTAGCACTTTCCAACAAAGTTGAAAAGTGCTTATGCATTCGGTTTGTCTGTCCGTCTGTCCATCTGGCCGGATGGCCGTCTGTCCGCGCTCTAACTCCCGTAAATATACTCGGATTGCTATGAAATTTTTATACGTTATTGAGGTTTACCTTAGCACGAACCCTATTGAAAATGAAGTATCTACCATGTTTAGTTTATCTACAGAGAGAATCAAAAGTTTCCCATTACATTACGGTCTATGGGGAAAAATCGTTAATATACTCGGATTGCCATGAAATTTTAGGACGTTATTGACGTTTACCCTAGCACGAACCCTATTGAAAATGAAGTATCTACCATGATTAGTTTATCTATAGAGAGAATCAAAAGTTTCCCATTACATTACGGCCTATGGGGAAAAATCGTTTCAAAGGAATTTTAAAGATGTTATACCCTGTCAAACATATTAAAATATGCATTCTATAAAATATAAGGTGAAAATGTAGCTATTATTCATTTACAAGGCCAAACAAAAGAATTCCATTAGATAATGGTAAAAGGGGGAATTGTGTGTGACATATTTTAAATATATTAAGCTTTTTCATGTATAATAAAATTGATATATGTCACTGAAGCTTAATGTAAGTTATACGCTACTGTCTTGCATAATATGAAGTACATAGCATTTACAGGGCCACACAAAAGATTTCAAATAGTATATTGTTTCCGAAGTACCGTATATGTGTTCGATGATGGCTGATGGATGGATGAAATGCATTTTAATTACGATATGCGCGTTTATATTTCGCTAAATATATGCACATTATATGGTGTGTATAAATGTTATAGTTGATATACAGGGCTACCCAAAAGAACTCGCCAACGTTAATGAATATGAGCGTAAACTGTTTAAGCGTGGTTCTTAAATAAGCTATGCATTTTTACGCTGAGCTCCACTCAATTTACTAAGAAATGTTTGCAGAATATAGATAAAAGGATATACAGGGCCACGCAAAGAATTCGGTACATGGACGCTTATGAATGATGATTTATGAGAATGTGATTCCAGTTGTTTTAAAAGTGTTTTAGTTTACAATAAATTTTAGCCTAATGATGACGTGTAATAAAGGTACAATGTAAACTACAGGGCTGAACAAAAGTATTCAAGTATGTTTCCATCTAATAGTATGAATTGCTGAAAAAGAAATTTCAAGCTACTGTGTATTTTCCTGCTAAACTAAATTTTCCCATTATATCAACTGACATATGAAATACAGGGCTGTTCAAAAGTACTGGAATACATATTTGGGTGCATTTGGCTGTACACTATTATTTCCCTAAATAACAAAGTTTTGTTAAAGATTTCATTAAGTGTTGGAAAGTGCTTCATAATGTATGCTTAACGCATGATTTTTCTTACTTGTTTGTTACTATAACAAATACCTGACGATAGTCCGACTGTGCCAATGCGGATGGAAATCTAAATACAGGATGTTTTAGAGTGTCAGTAAAGGCTCTTAAATTCTAGCCTAATACTGCAAAGTTATTTTTTATGCAGTTGGAAACTAGTTTTAGATTAGCTGGTATATCCATCGAACAAATTAAATTTGATCATTTGGTTGCTTCATTGGATGTCCAAACATTATCGTTTGTTTCAGATATATATGCACCTCAGTTGAAAATCCCCCTTCAATAATTTTCTTTAATAAGGAGAATGAGAATGTGAATACTTTTGTTCAGCCCTGTATATGAGGTATTGAATTCATATATAATGAATAATATGCAAAAAAGTAGTTAAATTTAAAAGCGTATACCGATTTTAAAACGCACATTCTAGTAATTATTACTCAAATACAGCACAGTAACCTATTTTTTAAGTCCCTGTAAATGAATAAAAAATTCTATGAATGCCCTGTTATAGTATATTTGTAGTGAAATTCAGTGATTTATATCACTTTTAATGCATTTGAAATAGTGTAACCTCATTGAAATACTCTTCAAATGATTTCTCTTTTATGTCATAATGTAATGGAATTGGTTTGAGTGCTCCTGTACAAAAATAAAAATATGCTATGAATGTCCCGCTGAAACGTAATTGTAGTGAAATTCAGTGATTTGTGTCTTTTCAACACATTTGAGATAGCGTAATCTCATTAAAAGTCTCTGCAAATGATTTTCTCCATATACCATATTCTAATTGGATTTCTTCTGAATGCCCCTGTAAATGAACTATTAATCCTACATACTTCATATTCAATACCAAACAAACTTTGATGACACCAAATAACTTTATCAATTGCATGAAAATTTCAATATGTTTACGCAAGTTAGAGCGTGAATAAGCGGACAGTTGGAAAGACAAACCGAATGCACAAACACTTTTCAACTTTGATAGAAAATGTTAAAAACAACATATTTGACTAAAATATTTTTAATAAACGTCAATGAAATATAGAATAATATTTTTGGAAAAAGTTTAAAAAGTAAATGATTTTAAAATGTAATTTTTGTAGCATCTGTAACTTTCAAAATGTGACATATAATGACAGAATAACATTTAACAGATAATCTGAAAATTTATGCCATATAAAATAAACATTGACATGATATTTATTTACTTACAAAAAACAAATTTGATTAGAGGATTTTGAGTTAACATGACTAAAATGTGACGTAATATTACTGAAGAAAAAGAGTCGATAGGAAATTAATTTAAACTTGAATGTCTGCAGCATCTGTAGCTTTCAAAATGTCACGTACAAAGCACATGACAGCGTCGTATTAAACAGATAAATAGAGAATTCGTGAACATATCGATGAAATTTTCACAGTACAAAAGTACTGTTTGAAAAACATTTTTCATTACTAATATTTATAATTTCAGAAACAGGATATAATTCTGCAAGAGGTCAGTGAAGTAACTAATGGAAATTATTACTGTATTTATGTTGTTAGACGTTGTTCTTGTTATAGTTTATAAATTCCTATATGTTTATATTATTTCGATGTTTCTTTTTACACTTAATGAGATAAAGTTAAGCCCTTAACTTGTTAATCCTTTTCCGTTCAATAAAATGAAAATAGTAGACACACACCACTATTATTTAAATAAAATGTTCGTAAAATTTAGTCAAAACATTTCTGCTTTTCAATTGTATGAAAATTTTCTTAAAAATAATAGTGGTGTCAAAAAGCCCTTAATTGGTTAATTATTTTCCGTTCAATAAATTGAAAATAGCGGACTCACACCACTATTATTTAAATAAAATATTCGTAAAATTTAGTCTAAACATTTCCGCCTTTCAATTCTATGAAAATTTTCTTAAAAATAATAGTGGTGTCAAAAAGCTTTAAATGATGAAATAAGCAGATTCGTCTTGCCCGAACGGCGTTCGGGCAAACCAGGTAAGGGGTTAACCCATTTCTTGCCATATTGAATTAGGAACATTGAAAAAAATATTTTGTGTTCATAAAATCATTAATATGTAAATGAAACATTATGAAACAAGAGTAATAAATTATGCAATTTGGTCAAAAAGGTAAGTTAAATTCCCGATTTTCATTGAAACATTATAGCTGTTGTTACTGTTACTTCCACTGTTTACTTCTTTGCTACTATTGTTAAAAGAGGATAAACCCGGGCTTCTTTGTGTAATGTATTACAGATGAAAACGATCGTATACATTATTTTTTTTTTGTTAGCATACTTTATTTTTCTCTTTAGTAATAAAAGAATAGCGATAAATGAAATATTTTTCGAAAGGTATAGGAAATGATCTTTGGCATAGTATATATAGGGTAACATCCCCAATAATTGGCACTTTAAGAATTTGTCTTTAAACTTACTTCAATTTTCATTACAAAGAAATAAGATATTTACTAGGAAATATTTTTAAATCAAAGAATGCATATATGTGCATCTATTTTGCCCACTAAAAGCAAAAAAAAAAAAAAAAAAAAAAAAAATTGAAAAAGTATTTTTATAAAAATATATTTATAAAAAGTTGCTGAAATCACCAGTAATTGGCACCTAGAGCACCAATGTATGACACCTTGTGATCCAGTAATTGGCACAAGTTTATATTAAAAAAAAACTTTACATTTTGCATTGGGTTTAATCGCTTTAAATGAATTTACTGCAGATGAAGATGCCATATTTCAGGTTTTTGAGAGTAAGAAAGCAGCATATTAGCCTGAAATGTGAACACTTTAAAACAATACAATATACTTATGTTAATACCCAGTAATTGTCATGCTGTCCCCAGTAATTGTCATATGAAGTTTTAATGGATTCCAATTACTGATAATATTTCATAGTTTCAAATAAAAAGAAATGATAAACAAAATTAGTCTATAACTTTAAAAGTATTGCCAAACTAAGTGGTTTAATCTCAAATTTCTTGCGAATTCCTTATAATTGGAATAGGTGCCAATTACTTGGAACTAGCAAAATTGAAGCACCATTAATTGGCATCTATCATTAATTCAGAAATCCAAATATTTGTGTTCAAAATACTTCTACACAATTAAAGTAACCCTTTTTAACTAAACAACACTGTTGTCAATTAAAATTATAATATATTATAAATCATATAATAATGAATTGAAAAGCATGCCTTCCTTAAACCAAAATAGAAGCATTTGCAACAACAATGGCTAATTTCATACAAGCCATAATTGTTTCTCTTTCCTAGGCACTATTGTCATCTAGTAGCATAAATCAAAGTTGTAATCTTTAACGTATATGAGCATATAACTGGTATATGGTCATGCATTTTTAAAAGACTGGATATAAATCTTATTTTAGGACATGTTTGTAGGATGTGCCAATCACTGGTGCATGCGAATTACTGGGGATGTTACCCTATGTATCATTAGAACATGTTGTTTCATAAAAATAATTATAGTTAAAAAAAAAAAATAACAAAGAAAATGTATTAATCATAATCGCAAAGACTGTCATGAGAAAGCCTGGCGTAAGTCAACTTAGATTTTTTACAATTTAAATATTCTTTATAACATTTGAAAATATTTTTTTAGAATGCTCATTCACAGTACAAAAAAATGCGCTTTCAAGTGTAATGCACACCTATGGGATTTGAGACAGTATTTTTTCTATTTTTAGGTGTATCACCGTATAATGCGCATCCGTGAATTTTGATCTTATTTTTGCATAAGTGCGCATTATACGCCGGATTTTACGGATTTTTTTTTTTTTTTTAAAATAGCAATAATGACAAAATTTTAATGACAATTTAAACAAAGTTTTCAAACGCATCAAAAGCAATACTTTCATACTGACTTCGCGTCTAGCATTTACAGCAGAGCAAATAGTTAGAAATAGCTATTTACAATCATATTTTGTCATTCTGTAGTTTTAAAGAAAAACGAAATTGGAATTACGCGTCTTAAATTTGTCTTTTTTTATTTATTGATTGAAGAATGCTTTAATTTTGTTTAAGGAATATAAGTTGGGATGAAACGATAAGCTATTTATAATAATTTATGTGCAAACGGATTTATTTTTCTTAATCGCTTATACGCGATAGAGTGAAAATTTTTCTTTAAAACATTAAATTTTCTAAATAGCGAGTTCTCATATAAATTGCGATATAGTTTTCAAACAAATTGCACTAGAAAGTTATCTTTTCTCCCCTTTGTGGTGTATAAATCCAAATTGTGCGGTATTCAAAAGTTTAAAATATTGCAGTAAAAGTTAAATTTAATCGTTTACCGTTGCTACCATCAAAATGATGTTAGCATTACGCATGCACCCGGTTGTCCTATATAATATAGAATATTTTAAACACTTTTCGTTGTAGTATTTTTTAACCTTTTTCAACAAAGTTTAAAAGTGTTTATGCATTTCGTTTGTCTGTCCGTCAGGACACATTTTAACTCCGGTAAATATACTCGGATTTTCATGTAATTGGTATACATTAATGGTGCGTACCAGGGAATTGAATATGAATTCTGTAGCATTAATAGATCATATACAGGGACACTCAAAATAATTCTGTTACATTATGATCAATGGCGAAAACTTCTTTGCAGAGTATTTTAATCCCATTATAATATTTCAAATGTATTGAAATTAATATAAATCACTGAATCTCATTACAAGATGATTACTATAGTAAAAGACATTCGTAGCATTTGTCTTTCATTTACAGAGACACACAAAAGAAAATTCGAGAAAAGAATTCATGTACTGTTCTCCTCATTAGAGGAAATTGCAGAAGGAAAATTTCGACAACAGAATATATTTCATGACTGAATTGAATTCTCCCATGTATGTAGTCAATAGACATAAATTGATATATAATACGAAGGGCTACTAAAAGAATTCGGATAATTTCCCGAATTTTGATGGGATCTGCTGAAATTAGGGTTTCAAATATGTCATGCGTTTGCAAATGGTTCAATTAGACATCGTATTTCAATTTATTAAACGGTGATTTTTGTTTTCGTTATTCTAAATAAATTAGAAAAATATTTCATATTATATGATTGATGCATAATTTTTCTTTCTAAATGCAGACAGAACCACGAACATTCAGAAAACATTGCCCAAATTTCGAAAACTCATTTTAACAAATTCAGAATTTGGCTTGTGTTATAGAAAATTTCCTAATTAGTTAATGATTCCTGTTATTGTTTTTAAATTGAAATGGTTGTTAATATACATATAATTTCTTTTTTATTGTTAGTTTTAATCTAAAGATGATCGAACTATTCAATGTTTTTAATTACAATAATGCAGTTTAAACTTAGCATTTTAACTTGTTCTGAGTATAAATTTGATTTAGATTTTAAGAATGAGAATTTAAAAAAAGTAATTCCTTGGCGTTCTTTTCGTGGTCCTTTTATGTTTGTGAAATTCTCTGTCAGAAATTTTATAAACTTGGGATATTTGTTATAGTACGCATTTTACTGTCAAATACCTATTTAAAAATAATAATATAAAATAAACATATAAAAATGATTTAAATAGATAAACTTTAGCTATACTTAACACGCAGATGATTATAGAAGAATTTTTTTCCCTTTTATGCGGCAAAAACTAATAGAGATTTGTAAAACAACTAAAATGAGTCTTTTAAGATATTATTTACAACAGGTATCATAAGAAAATGCTTGAAACATCGATAATTTTTTTTTCTGCCAAAGCTAATAGTTATTATACACGAGTGTAAAATCTAAAAGTATATACATGAGGACGGAAGTTTCAAAACTCGCCTTATCTAGAAAATCAAATTTTGGGAAATCGCGGAAAACCTCTGATTCTCTCCATTGATTTTCATTGTAAACAGAGATATTACAGTGCCAATAATATACGATAAAACGATTTTTTTTTTCAAATTTTAGTGTTGTTTCGATGCAGGTTCTCTAATATAATAAAAAACAAACAAACAAAGAACAAAAAAAGCGCATTCGACTTTATGTGTTGGGCAAAGAATTAGAATTTGTATGAGAGGGTTTCAATATTAGAATAAGATAAGATAAATTATTTTCATTTATTTATAATAGTAAATAACACATTGTATAATACAGGGTGTCCAGCAAATAACACCCTGATTTCAAAATTAAATTTCTCAAAAACAAAGATAAATAGAATTATGCAGTAAACGGTTTGTTTATCAGGTAAGCTGTAAAAATCTTATACAAAAGTTTCGAACGGTAAATATTTTGAAAAGATTGTGTTCTGATTGCAAAGAATGCTTTGATTTGACATTTTTCTTGCTTTTGATTGCTGCCAGAGAATGTGTTTTTCGGCTTAAAGTGCCATATTTCATAGTTTTTTGAAATTAAATTTTTGAAATTTCGAAATTCTAAAAATTTACTTCGAAAAATCTTTAGAATAAGTAAGTAAGTAAGCTGAAACTGTAAGCTGAAAAATTATTTCTCTGCAGGCAATCTAAAACAAGAGAAATGTCAAATCAAAGCATTCTATGCAATCAGAACGCAATTTTTTCAAAATATTCACTGTTTGAAATTTCTGTATAAGATTTTTACAGCTTACCTAATGTAAAAACCGTTTACCGCATATTACTATCGATCTTCGTTTTTGAGAAATTTAATTTTGAAATCAGGGTGTTATTTGCTGGACACCCTGTAGTAAAGCACATCATGTTTATTGGCAGTGTTTAAATAAAATGTAATGTAATTTAAATAAGGCATAGGAATGGAAAAAATATGTGTTTGAGGACACGAGTTTCAAAATTCAATTTATCCAGAAACTCAAATTTTGGGAAATCGCAAAAAACCTCTAACTGTGTCTATTGGTTTTTATTGTAAACCAAAATTTTATAAAACAAGACCTACGCGAAATACTTTTTTTTTTTTTTTTTTTTTTTTTTTTTTTTTTTTTTTTTTTAATTACAGTGTTTTTTTAGTGGAGGTTAATTAATACAATGTATTGATAGACATAGAGAAAACTTTATTTTTTAAATTTTGGATAAAGCAAGTTTTGAAATTCACGACCTTACTTAATAGTAAATGGAGGTAATTTGAAACTATATCTAATTCCTTCTTAGCAGGGTTCTCGCTGGCTTTTAAACAATGATAGCGGTTTGGTGAATAAGAAATAAAAAACAATAGCCAAATGAACAAAATATATATAAAAAAAAATTTGCCATGAAACACTAAAAAATCTACCTTTAACCCTTTTTTTTATCAATGTATTCTAATATAGCATAATTTTTTATCACTGCTTAGAAAATAGAAATTCTACTATACGATGAGAAACTATTAAACATAAGTATTTTTTAAATTAATCCTGAGTGTGTGTATGTTTCAAACATTCTTTTGCTGTGGTAAATTGCTATGAAATTGCAACTATAACCCATAGAAAAAAATGATGATTGCATAATGATACTTCGCATGCAACTAATAAACCGTACGATAAATCGCGAATTTAACGCTTTTCAACAAAACTTTTCTCGGTTTTGCGATTGATGCGATTAACTTTGTTTGTAATTTTACTTGCGCATAGATGCTGACAAACTAACAACAGACAAAAAAATTGTCGTATACTTCTTTCTGCTTTTATGGCTGCTGCTAAACCAAATTGGTGTTGAGTCAGTATTTATATAAATAGTAATGTAAATGGTGTGGTGCGATTGAGGATGAAAAGCGACATCAATCGTACAGTACAGTAGATAAGAATCTATACTGTAACCATTCACAAAAAAGAGCAGAAAATGAGCACTCGCAATTTGGCGAGTTTGATTGTTTATTTACTCACCAATGAAACATTTTGTGCGCAATGGTGAGCGGCAGTGAGAACCTTGCTTATGATTTATGTAATATTTATTGTAATTTCTTTTTTTCCCTTTTCAGATATTTAATTCTCAAATGAAGATGTCAGCAATGATTTTTACAACTTTCTTAATTTATTGTCTTTACGACCATGCTGAAAGCGAACCACATGATTTGTACGAGCAAACGCTGAAACTAAACGCCTCTTGTTTCCCATTAGATTCATGCAGAACATTTAACTATTCCGAGGCCGATAATTTGTGGAATCAACGAATATGTGAATGCGGCCCCCATTGTGTTCGATTCGGAACGTGTTGTGCAGATTCCGATTACGTATTTGAAAAAGTTCTCTCAGACTTGCCAGAATCCGAATACTGTCAAAAGTTGAAAAACTTTCCGACACCTGTCATGATAGTTTCTCAGTGTGATAGTAACTGGAAATGGTCATCTAATATCGTTGATCAGTGTGAAAAAGATTATTCCTCCAATGATCGTCTTTTTACAAACATACCTCTAACAAACGTAAAAACACATACCACTTACAAAAACTATTTTTGTGCATTATGTAATTACGGTGGCAAAGATTTTCTATACTGGAATGTTGAACTGACAGCGAAAAATCGTCAACAATGGGGAAAGATTTTTAAGAGGTACAAGAAACGTTATGTTTTGAAAAATATTAAGTATGACGTTCGTAAGAAAAACTGGGTGTTTTTGGATGAAAGCAGTGGGAAGAGGTTTAGAATGAAAGTTCGGTACGTTTTACCGCCATATTTGCAGAAAATGGTGAAACCGTGTTACGCCAATTTAATACAAACATGTAAATCTTCTCGCTCCAGATCTTTGATAAAACAATATTGCCAAGCTTATTACTCACCTATAAAAATTGAATCTCAGGACAGAACATATGTGTATAAAAACATTTACTGTGCTATCTGTAATAATGTGAATGTACCTTCTGTTAAAATAAGTAGCTGCATGAGAGAAACATCGATGAGAGCTGAAAATCGTTCGATGTCTTTTGCATTACTGATTGACGTGAATCTCAGTCACGGAAACAGAGTTGGAATGATAGAAATACCGGAGCCAGATTGTGGTGTAAATGCAATATACGATCCTTTTGCAAATAAATGTAGGAAGAAAGTATGTGCACCAGGTATAGGCCTAGTTTTGGTGAATGGAAAATGTGTACCAAAATAATTTTATATCAGATGTTTACTGTAGGCTTCCAAATGATCTCACTGAAAAAAAAAAAAAAAATGTACTCAAAAATGACTAAATCGATGTACTAATATGGATTGAGTATGTGCGGATCAAAGATGAACACATTACTTTTTCAATTTTGAAGCATCAGATGTTATCAAATCTAAACAAATGTTAATTTTGTACCATGTAATGGTTTATTTCATTCATGGCGGGATACTTTTTTATAACCCTGTAAATTAATAACAAACATTCAAACACAGATTGTACAGAATGTATATTTTAGTATATACAGTCAAACCTCGTTAACATGAACACGCTTAACATGAATTACTTTTAACATGAATTGTTTTCACAGTTCGCTATAAAAACGAATACAAAGAATTGATACTGATAACATGAATTACTGTTAACATGAGCAAAATTTTGATTTCCCTTGAGGTTCATGTTAACGAGGTTCGACTGTACTTCTTAGATGCATACCAATTTTATAATGTTCGAAAGAGTGTAACACCATTAAAATACACTTGTAACTATTATTTCCCCATATGGCGTAATGTAACGGAATACTTGCGATTGTCCCTGTAATTAAACTATGCATCCGATTTTCATAAAATTTGAAATGACTAAACAAAATTGTGCAACAGTTGTACATTTTAAATTTCAAATAATTCGATAGGTTAGTTTTCTCTCTGTTATATGAGGACAGACAGATTGGCTGAACGACAACTATATAAGTGCTACGTATTTACATAATTACGAACGCACCTAAAGATTAGAATTTCTTCTTCAGAAACAAAAGAAATTTCGACCAAGTTATTAAAAGATTTTTTTGCTGATTACTTAAAAATATTAATATAAAAGAAGTTGAAGAGTGTTAAACAGATAAAATTAATTAATTTAAGCTCATTTAGTTGTAAAACATAGCAATACAATATTTAAAACTCCAATTGTGTATACATGGCCACACACCATAAAATACCAAATTTCAGTTGAAAATTTGGAATTAATCTTTTTTTACCGCTTTTTCCATTATTAGATCGGTATACAGATTTCAAATATTTTTTTTCGGGGAAAAAAATCGTGCAATAACGTCTTAGGGGCCATCCATAAATGATGTCACACATTTTTTCAATATTTTTGACCCCCCTCCCCCTTTTGTCATAAAATGTCAAACTTCATCATACCTCCTCCCCCTCCCCTCTTGTCACACCTCGCACTATATTAAATAAACATACACTTATAATTCAGCGACAAAGCATTACGTTATAGATCATATTTCAAATTTTATTTTAAAACTTTAACAATGTATTTTAATGACATTTATGAGCATAACAATAAAAATGTGCTTATTTTGTATGATATAAGATTAAAATTTGAAAAAAAAAAGATAATAATAATAATAATAATAATAATTAACATACAACAATAATAAAATATTAATATGAAAGAGCAATTGAAAATAGTGGTATTTCGGAAATTGAAATGCAATTTTATCTATTTGATTTTAAATCTTATCTTTACTTTGTGAATGCAAATTTCATAATTTAATCTACTGACTTTTAATGCTTTTATTTTAATCAAAATGTGTGATGCCACACTTCTTCTTAGCCCCTCCCACCCCCTTGTCACAAACTGTCACAATTTCACGACCCCCGCCCTCCAAGCGTGACATCATTTGTGGACGGCCCCTTAACAAATATGGCTGCAAAAGATCTAGAGATGATGACGAAACGAAATCTTATGAAGATTCCTTTTGGTTAAAGTAAGCCATTGATCTTTAATAGTCAACAAACAGCCATTTTAAAGAATGTTTTAGAATAATTTCATTATTATAATATAACAGCAAATAATAGCATTCATATAGAATGAAAATAATACCTTAACTATGATTGATAGATTGCTTATATTATTAATCATGTAATAATAAACCTAATTTCCAATAAAGATACCCTTATTCTGGACTAGAAAAGCAAATAATGAATCTGTATAGTCGATATGATAAAAGACGATCATCTCAAAACTTCAGATAATTATTCCATGTAAGTATGATGCTCCCTTAGTTGACAAGACTGGTAAATCATTTCCGATTGATACAAAGAAATGATACATATTTACACACGTGCCACAGATTAACACAAAACGAACATTGTTTCAAATCAGTAGTAATTAGACGTATCAAATGACATGATTTCTGTCTACTTGATGACCTACTGTGTTTAATATTCCGTTTTATTTTAAAGAAACATAATTAGTAAGAATCAAGCAGGAAGCGATTTGTTTTCTGTATATATGTTTGTAGATGTATAAAAATCCTGCGCGTATCCGATTTTGAAAAAAAAAAAAAAAAAAGATTAAATTCTGTCCCAATCATAACCCGAACCCAACAAAAAATGTCAACCCAAAACCCGACCGGATCCAGAAACTGAAAAAATTAATTCATACTTCAATACAATTATGAAAAAGTAGTGTGCAATTATACATAATATCAATTTTATCTTTCTTGTACAAAAATAAACGTTTGTAAATACATTGATATCCAGATAAATTTATGTATCTTTATAAAAATTACTACATAATATTAAATATAATATTAATAATATTAATTATAATTTTTGCATACATTTTAATTTCAATTGAAAAATATTCAGAATTTCTTTTGAAAAATCGGGTCAACCTGAATCCGGAAGATTTAAAACCAACACGACCCGCAGCATCAACCCAATCCGATCCGAGTCACGGGCAGGATTAGGTTCGATTTAAATCGGCTTATCCAGCTCGAAACAGAACTCTAACATGTATCCATACATGTTTTATAAATCTGATAAAAAACGAAAAAAAAAACGAAAATTTTGAAATTTTCTGTAAAGTTACTTCAAATGTATTGTAATTATTTATACGATTTATTAAGTTTTATGTACAATATGCTGACAAAAATGTGTTTGCATTTACTCTAGACAAACATCACTCAAGAAAAATTATTATTTTCGTCAGACAAACTTAAATTATCCTTAAGCTTTTCGTTTGGAAAGAAAAATAGCTGCAACTTTTCATATATGAGGTTAAACAAAAGATTTTAGCATACCCTTGCCACTACATATAGTAACCAGGGCTGCGGAGTCGGTGGGAAAAATGGCCGACTCCAACTCCGACTCCGACTCCAGAATTTTTAACGCCTTCGACTCCGACTCCGACTCCAACTCCGACTCCGGAAATTTTAACGACTCCGACTCCGACTCCTGGCTTCCTGGCTAGCAAATATACTAATGTTGATGCTCGTTAAAGTTATAAGGGAACGAAAGAAAAATGAGGCAAAAAGTCATTATTTCGGTATTTAGTTCTTAGAGCTTTGGAAAAAAAATATTTTCCGTTTTACAAATTCTTTAATTTTACGTACCACAAACCTGAAAAATTAAATTACCGAAATCTAAAAGAGATAACAAAACGGATATTTTATTATTTCGGATCTGTAGCCTCGAAAAGGGGAAATCTGTACAATTTCTACGTTAACTAGTGCTCTCCAGAGCAGAAAAATTTCAATGGAAAGGAAAAAAAATAGTCAGATGTGTTAATCTTAGAACTTTCTTCTATATCACACATGTTAATACTTCCTGAAAAATGCAGCATAGCAGCGCCACCTCTTATGTGATTTACACCAAAATCTAGTCAACAAGTTATATCAACTTCTAACTGAATTTGAAGTCTGGTGAAAATCAGTACATTAATTTCTGAGATAGGGCTATTGCTGAAATTTTAAAATTCTGCATAACAGCGCTACATGTTGAGTGATGTACATCAAAAACGAATCAGGATCAATTTCTATCAGATACTAACTGAATCTAAAGTTTAATGAACATCCATGCATTAGTGATTAAGCCAGAGCTATTTCAAAATCGTAAAAAAGTCAGCATATCAGCGCTACCTGTAGGGCGATTTACACCAAACACTAAACTATACTAATCTAGATTACAAACTAATTAAATATAAAGTTTGATGAAAATTCGAGCATTGTTTTTGAGATAGCGCTGTTGCAATATCATGAACAATGCAGTATAGCAGCGCCACCTATTGAGCGATTTGCACCAAAAAATTTGCAGCACTTAATTATATCAAGGACTAACTGAATCTAAAGTTTTATAAAAATCCATGCATTAATTTTTAAGATATAGCTACTGTGGAAATTGTGTTTAATGCAACATAGCAAAGCCACCTGTTGAGTGATATACACCAAAAATTAATCAGATCCAGTTTCTATCAAGATCTAACAAAATCTAAAGTTTTGTGAAACTCCATCCATTAGTTCTTGAGATAGAGCGCTCCGAAATTTTTGCCGCATGCAGACTCACGAAGTGACAGACACTGACAGACATTTTCAAAAAACTATCAAATCGTGTTCAGGTCAGGATCTTCTATAACGTATAAATCCATCGAATGCCGGAAATCGAAATTTTTCAAGAATCCAATACTTTATTCTTGTAAAGATAGAAGAAAATAAAATTGAAGATGAAAATTTTAATAGTTCGCAAATAATCTGTGATCTACTAGAACTTTTAATTAAAAACAGCTTTCATCTCCTGTGTACACTGGACAGTTTATTGGGATTCTTTAACTTGGGTAGTCCGATATAATCCAAAAATAAAAATAAGAATTCCTTCTATGGATTTAAAATTACATTTTATCGGTTTAATTTCACTTCAAACTGTCTAAAAAAAAAGCCGGAGTCGGAGTCGGAGTCGGGTGGTTTTTTACGACTCCGACTCCGACTCCTTTTTCTCAAAAATGGGCCCGACTCCGACTCCGACTCCACGACTCCGACTCCGCAGCCCTGGTAGTAACTGCTGAAAGCAGGATTTTAACCATATTATGCGTTTACTAAATTCACTCAATTAACCCCTTGCGGCGGGGTGGTATATCTATGAAACCACTTAATTTTAGTTCCCAAGCGCCACATTGACACCGGAATTTTGGTAAAAAAATTTATGATTTATTGACTGCGTGAAATATAGCTTTTTCTTATTTTTAAATAAAATTGTTTTCAAATTCCGGTATCAATCATTAATTTCAACATTTAAGCAATGAATTTGCCTTGCGCCGCAAAGGGTAAACATTTTCTTTCACTATATGGAAGAAGTTTTGTAAAATTTTCTGACAGTGTCGAAATACGTTTCATGTCTTATGCGTTAAGCAAAATTTCCTTTTTTACCTTTTCGAGCATTAAAAACTTTATTTCTATTATTTTCAGAACTTTTTTCAAAAGTTAGCATTTAGACCCTTTTCTACTAATAATTAAATATTTTACACACGAACTAAATTTAATTTATTTTGAATAATAATATTTTTCTTTTGTCACAAGAATCGCAATATATATTTATATTCACCCTGTCAAAGTGACCATTCAAATTCCAGCTCACGTTCCCTGGTCACTTTCTGTAGCCCTTCACGCCCCTCAAGTGCTACATCCGCGATGGAACTTCCCCCCCCTTGAATAAAAGCACCGCAGGGAAGTAGATCCTCCAAATAGATGGAATTCTTCACCTAGGTTTCGATGAATAACCCCCCTGAAAATAGCCTTCTTGTGTGTCGACGACACTTTGATTGGGTTATAAGAAGTCATTGAATGCGATCGGAATGTAGTAGTACATTGAATTTACCTTAGGTTCCCTTCCTAGGCGATTTTCAATCGATTTTTACTTTTAGACTTGAATTGTTCGTGCTGTTAAACTTTTCTCTTTGCATCAGTGTAGCACAGTTGAGCATATATTTTTTTAAATCCCCGAAATACATATCAATTTAAAAAATTTTTTTAAATATAAATATTCTACGTCTGAATTCATAAAAATATCAGTATAAAAATAAATCACCAGACTTTAATTTAAAAACACCAAAACAATATTAATACGCATTTAAGTTTTAAATTAAATTCACATATGCATGTTGTATTATAAACATAGCACCTCGTCAATAAAAAAAAATCAATTTCAAATGAATTGGTCATATCATTAAGAGTAAAAATTAAAGTTACACATTGATCAAAAGTATATATTTCCTCTGGAATGGTCCCATTACCAATAACTGCTTTAATTTAGTACATCATCTATCCAAAACAGTCCTTCAAAATTTCGAATATATTACTGTATAGCGATCACGTCCTAGAGCTTATGTCTTACTGTTTTGAGATCAAACTGAAACATATATGCAAGCAGAGTATTTTTTGGAAGAAAGATATAGACCGGGAAGCGATAACACATGCATTCACCTTATCGAATTAATGTACAAAAAACTAGGAGTTGGTGTATTGGTATATTTGTGTCGGCCGATTATCTACACTAGGGATATAGGCCCATGGGGAGGAGTGCCCTTCGTGGGGGGTCTTTCTAAGGGAACCTAACCCGTATTTACGCAGGGTTAGAAGAAAACCACGAAAACTCCGAACGGTTAGGCCGATGGCCGCGATTGGGTTCGAACCCAGCACCTGCCTTCTACCAATTGAGAGGTCTGAACCTCTCGGCCACTGGTCGGGCAAAAAAAATAAAAAAAAAAAAAAAAAAAAAAAAAGGCGTAGTTAAATTTTGATTCGCATATTAAAACGCAATTGGTCTGCCAAGTCCTATCTTGGTGGAAAATTTTAAAAACCCAATTTTAGCAGTAGACTCATAGGTTTACCATTATGTTTTCTTGCTCCCAGTTTTCCATGTTTTCATACTTTTGGGTGGCGTAAAGCACAATGATAAACCTACGAGTCAATTGCTAAAATCTGGTTTTTAGGTGTTTTCCACCAAGATAGGACTTGACAGACCGATCGCATTTCAATATGTTAATCGAAAATTAACTGATTCTAGATTTTCATCCATGAACTCGATGAGGTGATTGTCTAGGTTGCTGCTTCAAGGTCTAGTTTACTAAATTAAGGTAAATTATCCCTGAAAGTGGCTTGCGCCGTTCCCGATTAAATTTGGGAAATCTCTCAAACTTTTTGAAATAGAACTCTATTAATTAAATAGACGAAGAAAATATTTAATGAAGACAACCACTTGTGGAAATATAAAAAGATAACATTTTTTTTACTGCATTATAAACACTTGAAGTTATTTATAAGCCTAAATGTGATCTTCTAATCAAATTTGAAAAATCATGATAAGAATGATGACATTGTCTTAATATGAAAACAATATTAGTCCATATTGTATGTTTTGGCTGTAGATTATCGCCAAATTTGCTGATATTAGGTGACATATGACGAAAAAAATTGGCTTTCAGAATCTGAAGGAACTTTCAAGACTGCTATAGGATAAAATGCTTTATAGCAATAATATGGCGAGAATTTATGGTTATATATCGTGTTGAACACAACACACAAAAGCAGCAAATTGGTGGCAGAATGCTGCACCAATTTTATGAATTAGTTTAATTGATACAACTAAGGTAATAAAACACCATAATAATGATAAAATATCTAAATTCAGATTAGTATGACGTTACATAACATCGATTATATCGGTTAAATTACTCCTTAAAATTGAAGGCAGCAATGTTGAAACCAATTTTATGAATTAACACATTATTTTACAGTGCTAGAAGCTATTACTTATTTAAAAAATGAGAGCTATGAGACATTTAAAACAACTTTTAAATATTATGCCTTTTTTTACTTGTTTTTCCGCGTTACTTTTAGTATCGGGCTCGGGTTCTGATGGCACAAAATTTTTCGGGCTCATATTTAAAATCTTCGGTCAGGGACGCGCGTGTGTTCGGAAAAATGAGCCCGAACTCATCTCTAATTAGCATACATTAGAAATTTTTATTAATTTCATTATGTTTTTGACAGAGTAACATTATTAAAATACGTCACAAATATTCTTTCTTCGTAGACCATCATATCGTGGAGTACTGTTGAGTTCACACGAACGTGAACTGTAAGTGCTGAACATAACATTACATATAGTAGTGATCTTTTATTATACCTCAATAATGTATTTAAATTTCATTATGTTTAAAATACTGTAACAATAATAAAATACACCACAAATAATTTTTCTCCATAGACCATACTGTAACGGAATGCTTTTGAGTGTCTCTATGAATTAATTACGAATGATACTCAGTTATTTTTCAATGCCGAATATTCCATTGTGAACATCAGTAATATATATCAATTACGCGTGAATCCAAGTATATTTACGCGAGTTAGAGCATGGCCAGGCGGGCAGACAAACCCAATTCACTTTTTAACTACGTTGGAAAGTTTTAAAAATAATTCTGGAAGGATTCCATGCTGATGAAAAACAGTTAAGAGGAGCATATTATATCAAACCATTCCTTTCAAAGAAAACCTTGCCTCCTGCCTCCCCTCCAAGAAAATTATTAAATGGCTACCTGTTCATAAAGCCTTCTAAGAAGTCGAAGTAAAAAAAAAAAAATCTCCATTTTAGACAGGTATCCTTCTTAGCAAATAATAGTTATATAACATTTTCTTCATAGAAATTTAGTTCTTTTTTCTGTTGCGAAAGAATTCTTTTTTTTTTTTTTTTTTTTTTTTTTTTTTTACAAGGTTTTGTTTTTACAACTTTTATAATAAATGTACCTATACTCTTCAGAGATATACTACAGAAAGGATGTTTTAACAGCCATTGAGAATACTTGTCAAAGGGAAAACTGTCTACAACGGAATCCTGTCTTAAACGAGAAAAATGTTTAGAGCCGTAACTAGAAGCGAATAATAGGGGGAGGGGGGCTTTAGAAGTGTAGGGAGAGCTCATATTCTCTCTCTCTCTCTCTCTGACGTAGAAAGATAAATTAGTGCATACTCAGACTGTAGGTACTATGTTTCTTATTAAATTGTTGTAATAACTTCATTTCACGCTAAGAAAAGAATATGAGGATGAAAAATTCGAGTGTATAACTATGACGCAATATTAAACATCATATTAGCTTCATATATACAGTCAAGTCTCTCTATAACGAAACTCCATACATCGAATTTCTTTATATAACGAATTTTTACTAGGAACGGTCCCCTTTTCGCATGATTACATTAAAAACAGTCTCTATATAGCGAATTATCTATCTCCATATAACAAATTTTTTCATAAATTGGTCTTAATTTATTCAGTTTTAAAAAAACTTCGAAATCATATGGAATCAATTTTCTATCACTTATTTTTGATTTATCGTCAGTGCTGAGTTTTCTTACATTACTTCTACCCTTGTTCTTTAAATCCAACGAATGCATCCCACCTCTCAACACCTTTCCACATCCTTCTCAAAACAGAGTCAATTGGATTGATACACATGTAAGAGAGGAATCAATGAGAAGCACATAAGTGAGGCCTTCAAATGGAGGAAAATGTAAACTTCAATTTTTCATTCCTTGCTAAAATTTGAGCTTTTTTGAGAGCGTAACAATTTTAAAATCAAAATAACAAAAAATTTCAGATTTCTTCGTCTGAAATTAATGCAAGTCTTCCTTATATGATTTTTATTAAGCTTTGTCTGTTCTATTTTTTGAAACAGCTTAAATAATTAAGGAATAAAATGTTAAGTTAATATTTAATTTTAAACATTTCAAATTGTTAATTCAAAAGATCAAAAATAATATTTGTTCAAATTTCATACATAAAATACGATTTTTAACATCATTCTCTACACATCGAATTTCTCTATATAACGAATTTTTTACTGGAACGGTGGATTTCGTTATATAGAGACTCGACTGAACAACTAGGATGAGCTAGTGTTGAAACACTTAATTTAGTTACAAGTTGCAAAACTGTAAAAGAGCATCAAAATTAAATTAGATTTTTGAGAAGAATTTCATTTGGATTTTCGGAACCTAGATTCATTTAGTGACCTTGGAATCTCTTCCAGGGGAGGCTCAAAATGTTTTAGAGAGAGCTGAGCCCCTCTTCCCCTTTGCTACGGCCCTGCTCGTAATTGTAGGTAAATACTTTGAAGCAGTGTTCATATCGCAACTCAAATCTCTCACAATACTGATGAACTACAGCGTATCTTCACGATGATGAACCACAGATATGATGTAGCTATCGAACGAAGAACAAAAGAAATTACTTCAACAATTATCCTTCAATAAGAGTTTCACAAAGAATAAAATAAAGAACTTCAACGGCATTATTTCATAATTATCAATCGAAAATTTAAACAAGAACAAAATAATTAGAAAATAACAGAGGTACAAATCTAACTTCATATAACCTGAACAAAATCCGTTTACAGAAATCTCAAAAACATGTTTATCTGCCAGCCCAGAACTATAAGTCAATACTTTGAAACAGTGCTCATATTGCAACTATAATCTGTCATGATACTCATAAAAAATAACATATCTTTACGATGAAAAACCAAAGATATGATGTGGCTATCGAATGAAGAACAAAAGAAATTGCTGCAACAATTATACCTCCATAAGAGTTGCAAAAAGTATAAAATAAAGAATTTCAACAATATTCCTCCATAATTATCAATCGCAAAGCTAAATAAATAAATAAAAAAAGTTAAGTACAGTTTTTTGTAGGTGTATACGTGATTCTAATTTCAGTGAAAACACTAAACTTTATTAATTGAACTTCTTTCTAAAAAAATAGTTATAGTTAAAAACACTTCATACTACATTAGTTCTGTAATGGCACAGACTATAAAATTGGCAACATTTTTTTGGTACAAATTTTAGAGTTTTATGTTATTAGTTTTTCTCCTCCGTTATACAAGAATTTTTGACATTTTTATGAAATTGTTGGGCCAAAAACGAATGTGATTCAGAAAGCAATTCTAATCTTAAAATATTCAATTTCGTATTTGAATCCAATGTGGTAAATTCCAAATTATTCATGTCTTACTGAATTTTACCTTCCCATTTTTCAGCCAAATCATCCTTACCTACATATCAATAGCCTCATACCTTCCGTTCAATTTGCCGCAAACCCTTGAATCAAATACCCAAAATTGTTCTTTATCATGCAATAACTCCCCAACAAACCGACCCAATCACAGGTTCGATTTCCCTTAAATATCCCACTAAAAGTTCCACAAGTCAAATTTCATTTAACCTAAATAAAGACTATTTTACAAAAGACACAAAAATGTGTTTATCTGCTTACCCACTGCTATACGTCAACACTTCGAAAAAATATCTTCAAAGAAATTGCTATGCACTTAGAGATATACAGTCGGCTCTCGTTAATTCGAACTCGTCGGGACCACAAGAAATGTTCGAATTATGTAAAAAATGAAATAAAACATGCTTAATAAAGTACAATTACAAAAAAAATTATGTTATAGTGTTTTTAAATTTATTTCGTCTGTTATCATTAGAATATGACTTAATATTAAATTAAAATGTACAAATACATAAACTAATTAAAAGATTAGAAACAAGCACGATGGAAGAAAAATTTAAAGCGTCACTGATAGACACACGGGGCTCTAAGATAGTGGATGTCAAATGCATTATATTTATGTATACTCGTTCGGAACAATTTTCACAAAAATCAAAGAAAGAAAGTTGTTCAAGTGATCTGAAATCCGTAAGAAAAAAAAGAAAAATGAAAAATCATAATTCTCGTTAGTTCGAATTAAACGAAGTCAAGAGAGAATGAGTTCGAATTAATGAAAATTGTTAACGTTATTCTGCCATTGAAAAATTCGGGACTTCATGTTTAGTTCGAATTAAACGAAGATTCGAATTATCCGATTTCAAATTAAAAAGAGTCGACTGTATGTCTTAAAAACTACCAATAAGTGATATTTTCTGTGTAAAATATTAGTATTTTTTAACTGTAAAAATAAAATTATTTTGGTCCGTTATTTTGATTGCATTGCAAAGTAATTTTGAGCTCTTAAAATGTGCAATCTCTGAACAACTGCAAAGTACGGTCACTTTATCGTGCTCTCAGTGGTGGCTGCTATTCAAAGGTTTTACTGTATTAAATTCCAAATTATTCATGTCTTACTGAGTTATACCTTTCTCTTTGTAAGCCAAATCATCCTTACATATATATCAATAGCCTCATACCTTCCGTTCAATTTGCCGCAAATCATTGAATCGAATACCCAAGATTGTTCCCTGACTTACAATATCTCCTCAACAAAACCATCTGATCACAGGCTCGATTTCCCTTAATATCCCACTAAAAGTTCCACAAGTCAAACTTCATTTAACCCGAACAAAGACCATTTACAAAAGACTCAAAAATGCGTTTATCTGCTCACCCACTGCTATACGTCAACACTTCGAAAAAAGATCTTCAAAAGAAATGAAAAAAGAATCGACGGTAGAGTACGTTTTCTATGCATTTCTTTCCGATACACTCAAGTGTTCATATCCCAGCCCCAAATCTCTCATATAATACTCATCTGGACAAATAGTGCGTCTACATATGCCAGGAAATCCTTGGCAAACAGCTTTGTCGAGCTCCCACGAGGTCCTAAGCTCTCCCTGCGATGGCGTGGCACGTCTAGCGATAATAGGGGTTTACCTAAGAATTGGGAAGAATAGGGTTTTCTTTATGGTGCAGATTATTACCCTCGACTATTTGATAGAACTAGAAAATGTATCCTTATTTGTACCATTCTCGCAGGTAAATAGAATTCGACTATCGCCGAAACATTCATTCTAAAGATATTCTGACCATTTCCTGTGGACTATATTTTGTAGCAATAACAGAGGCGCGAAAATTGTTTGTATGTCTTAACACGTTCGGATCTGTTTTGGCATTTAGTAATAATAATAGTGATGATAAAAATTTGCTGAATTCTCTTTGCATCGTTCACGATTCTTTTAATCAAAACATACATTTCATTCTTTAAAAGTTACATACAGGTTACTTTTCTAAATGAATCATGTGTGATAAAACGCAACAAAATGTTAGAAAGTTGTAATATCTATTAAATCATGTTGCAATGCGATATTTTTCAGACGTCTGTAAAACTCTTCCATAACTTTGTTGTCGAATGAATATGAATTGAAAAGTTCTCAAAATAAGTACATTCATGAGATCTCAGAAAATGAAATAGTAGTTGGTAAACTTCGCTAAATCTAATTGGATAGCTACTATTGATTAACTTAAAAGTCTTTTTTTTTTCTCCAAATTGAAAAAAATCGGACCTGAACGGATTAATTGAAAACACGATGAATGTATTTTTTTTATTCAGATTAACATTATTATAAGTATCTGGTTTTAAATAACGATGTCCTCTAACACTCAAATTGTATACAAAGCGCTCCAAAAAATTATTGGTCCATCAAGTATCTTCCATATTGTTTAAGTTATTATTCCCATATACAAATATATATTTGCATATCCGTTAGGAAATTATGAATTTGTAACAAAATGCAAACCGAACAGTTTAACGGCATGCTTTATGCAAAATCCTGATTAACCACGCCCACCGCTGCCACATAAGTCCAGTTGGGATTTCGTTCATATAATCGCGGTTAGCGAGCCTTAAGTTAACATTTGTGATGGTTTTCATTGTGCGTTGAGGTTTCTAATTGATGGAACAGGGATAAAGTATGATAGAGGCTTTTCATCGCTAAAAGCTGTGCTGAAATTGCATGTGAGATTGGCAGATTTCACAATGTTGTTCGTTATTTCTGTCGCAAAAAGGATGAATGTGGCAAAATTAAGCATACTGGACACCCTTTACTAATTTCTTTGAGAAAAAAATGAACAATTGTGAGAAAAGTTTTGAATTTGGTGATTTCTTCGAATAAAATACAAAATGATTGCAACATTAAAGTCTCTTCGGAAACTGTTTGTTATCTTCTAACAGTGATAACTGGTTATAAAATTTTGTAGTTCACGTAGTTGTCACACGTAGTTCGTTCAAAATTAAAGAACGCACCGCATCTGAACATTCATCCCTAGGTAAAGAAGCGGCAATTCGTTCTGAAAAAGCGAGACTGGAAGAAGGTAAGATTTTCTCCTCCATGTCTATCTCTACAGAAATTTCACCTCTTTTTGAAATCTATCTTTATTCTCATTTAAATATATGCAAGTGATATTCAGTGACGAGAAAAATTTTACACTGTTTCATTCTTACTGACATGACATGAGAAAGAAGATAAAGTACTTCTCGAAGATAAATTTCGGAGGCGGTAACTGCATGGCTTAGGAGATTGCTGCATGGTCTTAGTAGAAGAATTTTTTATTAAGTTAATATTATGTAATTTACCCATTTCATTTAATTGCAATAACTTGCGACAAAAATGCCTAAAATCGCAACAGTTATATAAGTATTAGCGTAAGTATGTAATAGATAGTATATAAGTTTATTTCTCCATCTTAAAATAAGGTTTAAGTTAAAAATTGCCAAAAATAGGTCTTTTAACTAGGTGGGATAGTATCACTCGTGTGTGATATAAAAGGACTGTGAAGTGTAAAAACACCACGAAATTTTCGTGGCATAATTAATGGATGGCGCTTAGTTTTAAATAGAAAATTGAAAAATAAAATAAAATAAAAAAGTAAAAAACCAATATATTCTTCAAAAATAATCAATATTTTTTCATGTATCAATTTTTTTGCCTCAAATTAACAGCCGAGAAACTGTTTTGCATCAATAATTTTCTTTTTTATTGTCTAAAGATATATTAAAACGTTTTGTATATTAGAAATGTTAAATAGTGATAAATTTTTCAAACAAAAAATTGCTAATAAATTGCTTTTTAATGAAGCGTTAGTTATATCTATTTTTGAGAAAAAATAAAATAAAATAAAATAAAATAAAATAAAATAAAATAAATATATTTGAAGGACAAGGCTGCTTTTTTAGTAGTATCTGTTTATAAGACAAGGCTGTTTTTTTAGTAGTTCTGTAGTCATCTAGCTTGAGCTTTCTACTAAACCGATTTTATTAATTATTTCTTGAAATGAAAGTATTTTTAAAAGATTGAATAGAATAAACCAAAACAAACTTGAACACATTTAAAAAATAAAAATTTATATACAAAAATAAAAATACTAAAAAACATTTTAAATTTCAAAAATTAAATGTTTCTCCAAGCTACTCACAAGGCATTATCAGTACAAATATCCATTACATAACAAACATTGGAACCAATCAAGAACAGTCACAGTTAGTTATTTTTTAGAAATAGATAATATTCACTCGGGATAGAACGAGCCTCATTCATGGTTGGTGATCGCAAATGTGTGAACTAGCCTTCGAGGAGTTATCTACCGTGATAATTATTACAACCCGATTTTAAAATATTGGCGTTCGCAAACTGGGGATGTGTTTCGTTTGAAGACAATGTTGGACAATTTTAGAGTTTAAATTACCACTATTCAGAGCACAGGTATGTGGTAAATTGTATACTTCTGTTGCCACAAATACAAAAACTGGCATTTAAAACCACAAAAACACTAATAAATCAAAAATAAATTAAGATACAGTTTTCAAGCTTATTGTATTTAAAAGTACACATTTTTCGATACGATAGTACAAAAATTGAAAATGTGAGATGTTTAAAAGTTTAAAAATCTCCAGTAGCAAATATTGCAAAACCTAAATTTATTTTCAAATTTCAAAGTGTTGCCCTTCGCAAAACGACGTATGCGTTACGTTTGGTCTTTATATTATAGATAGATAATATTTCATTAATAATACTTTCATTAAGTAACTTTGGTTAAATATCCTTTGTTTAAGAGTTAGATTTAATAATATAAGGTGAATTTTTTATTGTCACTAATTTTGTATATTTATTATAAATTAATTAAATAAATGAAACAGTTCCTTCTTAAATATTTTTTTTCGTCGAAATTCGACGGATTCTACTTTGTGTAAATGAAAGTGGAATGATTTTCTTTTGTACAAAACTTACTTTTACTGATTCTTGGTTTAAATGAATTTTATATAATGTTTTTTGATGAAAATTTGTTGATATTTTTGATGAAAAGTAAAAATATCGTTGGAAAATTAAGTGGTAAAGGTACACGACAGTTTTAAAACAAAATCATTCCAGTTATTTTTCACAATTCAGCAATTTTTCTTATGGTATTCCATTGCATCGCATTTTCTTTTCTTGGGGAAAGGGGGGAAGGGGGAAAAGCAAAAGAAAACGTTTTTCTAAATAGCGGTGTACATGCTTGAATAGAAGACTAATATTCTTCATTTCCATATATATTGTACTCCACCCTCCACTCTTTATGATGCATTCATCACTATTTTTAGCTCACAGGCTATCATAGCCTGAGAGCTTATGTGCCCGTCCGTTCTGTATGTATGTGCGTTCGTGCGTAACGCGATAACTCGTGATAAAAATATCCGATCCACTTGAAATTTTGTATGTAGGTATATCCTGACAAGGCGCTTCCCTGATTAGTTTTTGGAATTCATTCGATATGTATAAGAGGGGGAACGGGGGGCTCATGCCCCTCCCCTTAGTTGATATAAACGGGTTTTTCATGCAGAATTAACAGTTTTTGTCCAAAATTTAGATATAGGATCATTCTGATGGAGCGATTCCGTGACTGTTATTATGTGCTCATTGAATAAGTATAAACAGGGGGAACGGGGGGCTCATGCCCCCCCCCCCCTTTAATTGATATAAACGGGATTTTCATGCAGAATTAACAGTTTTCGTTCAAAATTTAGATATAGGATCATTCTGATGAGGCGAGTCCGTGGCTGTTATTAGGTGTTCATTGAATAAGTATAAACAGGGGGAACGGGGGTTCTAATGCCCCTCCCCTTAATTTGCATAAATGGATTTTTCAATCAGAATTGTCAGATTTCTTTCAAATCTCTGAATAGTTTTGGAAGTTTAATGGTTAAGTATAAAAGAGGGGAATAACTCCTCTTAAATTATATAAATTCTAAATGGGTTTTTATTAAGAATTATCCGATTTGCTCTGAATTTTGGATATAGATTTTTTAATATGATAAAGCATGTACTTGATAGTTTAGGAAGTTCAATGATTAAGTATAAAAAAGGAGAAAGGGGTGAGCTGTTTCCCCTTTTTAATTTTTTTTTTCGAACGGAATTAACGAAAATACAAGGCTGTAATGTACAATTAGCATGCGTAGCCTGTGAGCTCAATGCCATCAGTTTAACTGGGCAATATTCTTTTTATTTTTAAATATTAATCTTAAAACTCTGAATAAGTTTTAAAGTTAAATTCTCCAGAAAATGTGAATTGTTGTTAAGGACATTAAAAAAATGTATCTTTTTATTAAGTAAATTTTATGTAACATTTTTTAATGAAAATTAGAAGCATCTAGTACTACTATTAAAAGTACAGAGAATACAGTGGTAAAGGTAAAACGATAGTTTAAAAACAAAATCGTTTTTAGAAATTATTTTCAATTCAATAACTTTTTATAATATTTCACTGCATCATATTTCCTTTCTTAGAAAGAGAGAGAGAGAGAGGAAAAAATAGAGCCTCTTAGTGAATAGTATTGTACATGCTTGAATAGAAGACTAATATTCTTCATTTCCATACATATTGTATTCCACCCTCCTCTCTTTATGATGCATTCATCACTTGTTGACCAGTGTCCAGTGACCATTCCTCTAGTGGTGTCTTAAGGGCTCATTTTCCGCGTATTATGCGCACAAGTGGATCCCATAACTCATGAGTCAGGGACTGAGAATGACTCATAGAAGTAAATCTTGTTTACGCAAGCCGGCCAATCCCATTTTGGTCAGTCTGAGCCCAAAGGGGAGCGAATAATGTCAAATGTAATTGAAAGTGACAGATATTGTGGTGCTGGAATTAGCCCTAAATGCTCAGGCGGAATAGTTATTCTGCATTAGATGTTGCCTTTCTTTTGCTGCATAGAGACGTTAAATTATCTGTATAATGCGAAAGATTGGTTAACGAAATCCAGTTATAGTTAAAAAAAGCACAAATATTAAGCTTGACGCAATTCAAAATAATAAAGTGTAGTTATGTATCGAAAGTTTATTGCAGTTTCATGTCGGATTTGTTCAGCATAGTTCAACTGGCAAGACAATTTCAGTTTAAAGGAAGTTTCCTCTGGAATCGAATCCTCAGTTAAACATTTTTAGGTGCATTCGTAATTATGTAAATACGTAGCACCTATAGACGTCTTTTAGTTTCCGTTCCAAATTTTCGTTTTTTTTCGGAAATTTTTCAGGAATTTACGGAAATGTTTTTGATAAAAACAGTGAATTGTATTGGCGTCCCAATTACCAATACAATTTCTGTAAAATCGTCCGTTTTTCACAGTTGTATTTAAATATATTACGATCCTCTCTGCAAATGGAAAGACTTTTGCAGTTGAAAATGTTTCATATAACATTTTTAATGAAAACAAAGTTATACCGGTTGAGAAAATTAACTCTTTTTAAAAACATTTAGCTTCGCTGTTCCTTTACACTATGCAAATTTGATCGAGCAAAGTATAATGTGTGGAAAGAAATAAAAACTTTTTATTTAAAGATATAGTATTTCTTATATTGTATTTTCTTCAATGGTACTTGAAAGTACCGTCAATGCATAAAGCGTTAAATAAATCTTTGTAATATACAGTTGGTGTTAAATTTCAAGGCGTAAAAGTCCTTTATTTTAACAAATAAAGTCCTTTATTTTATTTAATTATACTTCCATTTATGGATTTTGTCTATCCGTTATTCACTCATTTTCTATGCATAGAATGAACAAATAAATAGAATAAACTTACAAAAGAATGACCAAATCATCCCGTAAAATGATTTTTTAATTCATCTCGTGCATGTCTTCCACACGAATTAAGTACGTAGGGTAAGTTTTGTACAAACTGACGTTTTTATTCAAGGACTCAGAGATTTTCACCAGAGTGACATTTGTTTTGTGTGACAACGCAGACTGGTAAAAAACTATCGTCCTGAGACAAAAGTCACTTATAACTGCAGATGTAATTCAATTACGGAAAATGATAAAAAACAAATAAACAAAGCCAGTTCAATTACAAATTCTTCCAAGAATCATACTTTCAAGTACAAAAATACAGAAATCACCCACTGGTAGACAGCCAGCCGTAAGGTATAAGAACAGTAAGTCCACGAGGGGAAAAACTTTCAAGTACAGTGTACTGTCCGACCGAGATAAGAAAAACCCTGAGTAGGTTTTCTGCTTTCGAAGGTTCCAAAATTTGTAGGGAGGGAACTTTATCCATAGGACAAAAAAGACTGCTAATTCTAGGAAAGATCGGTTGAATGGGAGAAAAAGGAGTGTCGGACTTTCCTAAAATAAAGTGGACTGTTCCGTCACCTTGGCAATAGGACCGAATGGAAACCAGTTCTAGCGTCTTTCTTATTCGAGCCAGACAGTAGTCTCGATTATCCGAGCTAATTCGGACGCTAGTATCTCGGATATCGGAAATCACGGTTGATAGAAATTGTACATAAAATCATTAGTGAAATGGAGGGATGTAATTGTCCGATAACGTATTGTACCCTGTGTTCAACACGGCCCACACCGTCACTGGAAACAAAGCATTATCAGAGCCCGATCAAGCTGAAGTTGGGCCCAGGGCCTGTTAAAAAGTTGCCCCCCCCCCCCCTATCTACGGATTTTTGGCGACACTTTCATAAAAAAAGGTTTATTTAAAGAGTTGACAAAGTTGTTTGGGTAAAAAATACCTAGGTTAAAAGCTTCTAAATATTTTATTGAGACATTTAGAATAATTAAATTTTACGTTTCATATTTTATAAAACAAAATTATTTGAGAAGTATTTGATTAAGGAAAAAAAATCAGCCACATAATTTGTGGCCCCTGAAATTATTGGGCCCAGGGCCAAGGCCCCGGAGGTCCGTGCATTAATCAGGCCCTGAGCATTATTCGCCGTTGATTTCGCAAGGTGCAATGTTTCTTGGAAGTTGCATTTATAGCACGGACAATGAATTAAAAAGTATGGTCTTTTTCAAGGCTCATTAACAAAAAAGAAATAATTCTTCGTTATCGACATGGCTAACAGAAATATCGATTAATCGAGGTTCAACTGCATTTTGTTTTTATGTTGGAAAATGATTCAGAATATGTGTCCGAAAATAAAATCTTTCGTGGGATTTTTAGCTTAAACTAACCGGTAGATGTCGTTGAGTATCATATTTCCGACAACTTTATAGTATATTTCCATTTACGGATTTGTCATTCGTTATTCATTTTTTTTTTCTATGCACAGATCCATCAAATAGAGAAAATAAACGCACAAAAGAAAAGACAAATCATTCTGTTAGACGTTTCTTTAACTGATGTTTTTCTTCTAGTCGAATTAACTGCCTACGGCAATTTTTGGACTAAATGCCGTTTTTATTCAAGGACTCGGAGGGTGTCAATAGGGTGACATTTGTTTTTGTTTGCAAATTGTTGCCATTGAGAAAGATATAATTTAGTTATTAGAGGAAGAAGAACTTGTTGAGGCTCGATTATTATTGTAAAATATATTCAAAGTGATTCATATGTAATTACAGTTATTATAATTGTTTATGCAGTTTATATTTACACAAGTTTTAAATACTATTAAAAATGTGTAAAGGGATGATTTGAACACTTTCTTGTTTATACCTAATTAGAATGTTTTAATTCTAAAACTTAAATTTAGAAATCAAATTATGGAATTATGAGGAAAATTTATAAAATTTTACATATCAAACTGGAATAATTACGATTTTTTTTTAAACAAACCCTAAAAAATTTTATAGCGAAGACGACAAAAATATTTTTTCTTTTGTGTAGATTTAATCTTTCTATCATATAATGATCTTATTATCTTTGCATGTCAAGGTTGAAAAAATATGTAAATTCAAGCAGCAGCAGATAGCCCTCAAGGGCAGCACTGATTTTCTTGTCGTTTTTCAACACTTTAGAACATAGTTGAAAAATGTTTATGAATTGAGTTTGTCTAGTCGTCTGTCTGTTCTACTAACAAGGAATGTCTCCATACGCGCATACTTAGAAAATTCCGAAAAAAAAAAAAAAAAAAAAAAAAAAATACAGAATGTTCTTCTCGTGTAGATATAATATGTAAAACGAACCCCGAAAGAACTTCCATAAAAAAATAATGAACATTTCGTTTATTTGGAGATTTATCATCGATTGGCGACGAAATAAAATTTCAAAAAATACTTTTTTATCTCAAATACTTTCTAAAGTAAAAATGTTTCATGTTGAACTTGAAAAAACTTTTAATTTTGTCAGTTTAAGTTCGTTTAACTATAGTTTTGTCATATACATATATATGCATTAATAATGAAAGTTAACTATAAAATTTTCTGAATTAGAACAAAATTTAAATTAGTTAAAATTGTTTCAATCTGAAAATTCAGTCCAATTGAGCACTGTCGATTCAACTTTGTTGCTATGGAAATAAAAACGTCACCGATATTCAAATGTATCAGTGCAGCATTCTTCATCTGGCCTTTATTTTGGAATACGCTTAAATACATAAAATTATTTTTAAACTGATAAAATTAAATAACTGCGTCAAAAAGCAATATAAATATGTAATACAAAAATTAAATGTGTTAAACTCTTTCATTGTTTAAATTAATTAAATACTACTTACATGCTTTCTAAAAATAAACTATCAAGTAATTTTCATTTGCATTAAAATTGCTTGCTTCTGGCGAGAAAAGTGCTGCAAATCGCGTGAAGCGTTCCTTTTCGGCGCCAAATATTCGAAAATTTTTATTTTTTACAGACTTTATACTGTAATTCCGCCGCTAAATTTCACTGAGCCTTTATTACATACATATGTAGTTTAATTAGTACTTTTTTTTCAAAACATTCTGAGTATGCCCAGTAAGGAGACCTTTCTTGCAAGCAATATCATAATACGAAGAGCTAATTCACCGATCCCATTTTCTGCGGCGGCCGCATTACACTTTCAATGCGCGCAAGTAATGAGTCCCACACTTTTCTTAATATTCAAAGCCTTTTTTAAAACTTTTTATCGATTTTGGCTATTTCTACACATTTTTCATTTGTTTACGAACAATATTAACAAGTTTTTTCTTTTTGTTGTTGTTGCTGCCGTTAATCTTACCTATAACTAATATCAAACTAAAAACTTGCGATAAATTTCAATAAAACCTCATTTTTAATAAAAAACATATAATCAGAAAAAATTGTATCATTTTTATCATAGTTTAAAAATAAAATTCGATTTGAAGATACCTACTCCATACTGCTCTATGGGACGAAATCTATGTTTTGCAGAGCTCCCACTGCTCCATTTTTTGAAAACCAGTAATTTTTTTTAACGAAATTCGTAATTAATTTCCTCAAGAATTACAAACAAAACGCTATTCCTGCAATGCTAAGAAATTTATAAAATAACTTTTTAAACAATTTCCTTCAATTATTACTAACTATTGATAGATCAAATATTTTAATTCACGCAATGCTCAGATCAAAAATTAATTTACTGCCAAAGATTTAAAAAGGAGTGACCTCATATGTAATTTAAGCTCCCATTGGCAATTGTAATGTTTATACGATGCAATGATCCATTTCGTTGAATGGCAGAATTTACACAAAACTGAATGCTGGAACAAGGAATAACGAAATGAGGGAGGCACCTGTAAAGGCGTTTCCCTTTACATATTTTTTAATAATGGTTTCCCTCCCCCCTTAGTTAAAATTACAATATTCTCTAAATTTGTAACTTTATTTAATAAGCTTGTTTTTTTAATCCCTTTAATTCTATTCAGTTGCTAACGTCCATTTTTCCTTTAAAATATGATTTCAGTTATCTCTAAAATTGGTTCTTTAAAACCACAACGTATATCCGCTTCGTTCATGTAACTGAATGTATTTTTCCCCATAGCAACAACCTTTTAAAGAGTTATTTCTAGGCTGTTTTTATTCATAGTTAAACGCTACCTGCTTAAGAAGCAGATGTGTTAAGTTTGTCTTTTATTTTATTTCATTAGAATTCATTTCCCTTCTGATTCCGTGGGAGTTTAAGTAACCCTTTGTAAGGAATTCGTTCTCGCGTTTTTCGTGCCATATACACCCTTTTATCGTTTGGCATTAATTATTTCAAATTTTACACTTTGACCATTCTCATTGCAGTCTATGTAACGGAAATCAAATGCATGTCTCCTATCATCGAAAGTGTACATACGGTGTTTGTTATTGGCGATAAATACCAATGTAATTCGCTAAAACCTGCGGCTTTAAAAATTGTATTTTTAATCATTCGGCTCTCATCCTTCGAAGTGTAATGTAATACGTTTTACGTCTAAGCTCCTGAGGTCGGCGGGACTTACCGTCGAGCAGAGCTTGTTACATGCCTGGCGTTCTCCAATAAACTGATTTTGTGTCAAAAATAATAATCTTTATCTTGGAGTTTTTTTTTTGTGTTTTCTCGAACCCGCGCTCACAACACCGATGCGGATTGAATCGCCTATACAGCACCTACATTCACTTGCATGGTAACGGTGTATCTACAATGCCATCTAGTGAATTACATGTGGCAGGATACCAAAAATTCTCTCGAAACGTGATAAATGTAGTAAGCTTTCATTTATCTGCATTGGGGTTAATGTAACCCCATTCGTAATTTTTACAAAAAAAAAAATAAATGAATAAAATAAAAATAAAATAAAATAAATAAATAAAAAATAAAATAAAATAAAATAAAATAAAATAAATAAATAAATAAATAAATAAATAAATAAATAAA
This sequence comes from Maratus speculifer, assembly GCA_964019185.1. Classification (NCBI taxonomy): domain Eukaryota; kingdom Metazoa; phylum Arthropoda; class Arachnida; order Araneae; family Salticidae; genus Maratus; species Maratus speculifer. The sequence continues at coordinate 158,058,613 of OZ025302.1, read as the reverse complement.
TAAATAAATAAAAAATAAAATAAAATAAATAAATAAATAAATAAAAGAAACATGTGCGAAATTTGGTAAGTTGACAAAATTACGAAAAAGATCTTTAGAAAATAATACCCAGAAATTTTTTTTTAATATACACGTTCTAAATGAAAAAAAATCTGCAAAATGTTTAAATGAGATTAAATTTACCACATATTAGTATTTCAAGTGTTAATATCAAATGATATTTAAGCGTTCGAAATAATGCAAAACTAATGAAAAAGGTTTTGTGGTCTGCAAGCGCAAGTTTAAATAAATAATTATTTATTATTTATTTCTAAACATATCATTAAAAAAAATACTCGCAGTCTTTTAAAGCGACCATAAAAATGGATGTGGATTTATTTGAATTCAGTTCATTACCTGAAAGCTTTCATTTGAGAGATATTGTGAGGGAATAGTACTAAGTTAATTTCGTCATTTGAATTAAAAAGTGAACATCTACTAGGACAAAGCTTAAACAGCTGCACGGATATTTCTGAACAATTAAAACAACCCTGATTTAGTGATACAAAATTCTATTTTAGTTAAAATTTTAGAATCTCTTTCATCTTTCTTTAAACTTCTGCAGCAAGAGTTTGCATACTTTTAAAACTTTTCCTAGAATTTGATTGCAACGGAATTACATTATCTTTCGAGATCGAAAGCAAACGTAACAAAATTAGGACCAAGCTGTCTTTCCGAGTAAAATATATAAATGAGAATTTAGAAGAAAACTTTTTATGCATTGGATGTTGCATATTCTCTAAGTTTGGACGATTTTTTTATGTTTCTGTAGTGGTTTCTATTGGGAATATGTCAAATAATTATTTTTAGCAAAAAATATTTAAATTCGACAGAATAATCTAGATCACTTTTTTATAATATCGAAAATTTACGAAATTACTCTTGTTTTCATGATAGTTAACATACACAAAAACAGACAAATAATAGAGGTTTCTAATAGAAATTTTTTCAAATAATTGTTAAATAATTCAAATACCGACAGAATAATCTAAATCCATCTTTTATAATATCAAAGTTTCATGAAATTATGCTTGCTTTCATGATAGTTAACACACACAAAGGCAAACGAACAGTAGAAGTTTCTAATGGAAATTTGTCAAATAATTGTTTTTTTAAAAAAAGAAAAAAAAATCAAATACGACAGTAATATTTAAATCCTTCTTTTATAGTATTAAATATAAATCCTTCTTTTGTGATATCAAATCTAGACCCTTCTTTTTTTATACCAAACTTTCATGACTTATGCTTGCTTTTATGATAGTTAACATAGATAAAGACGAGCAAATAAGAGCAGTTTTTATTAGGAATTTATCAAATAATTGTTTTTAATTGTATGTTAAAAAATTACATTAGATACAAGTCAATTTGATTTTTTTCTTTAACTAAATTCCCCCCCCCCTTTTTAAAAAGATGACTTTATTCAAATTAACCCTTTAGCTACCACATTATGAATTCATGAAATTTTTAAATTCTACAGCATTTTAAACAGATTGTTTAAACTAAATTTAAAGATTTTTCATAATCATTTACTACATATTTGAAGGATTTTAGAAGGATTGAAGGATTTAGAAAGACTAATTAAACTTGAATTTACTGGGATTTTGTGCAATTTTTATAACCCCACTCATATCTTTCATTTTTAATTGTTTTCTTAGTATTTTGTAGAATTATAAAATGTACAAATATGACATTCTTACAATATAAATATAGAAATATTTCCGCATTGAAAAATCCCCCTCCTTCTCCCTCAGTGCCAAGAAAGCTGAAAAGATGCAAAGGCAAAAGAAATCATCCTTTTAAAAATATTTTTGTTTTTTGTAACCAATAATGCTTTTGGAACAAGATAAAGTAATGTATCTGTAACTCATTCTAAACAATATTACAACTAACTGACGTATTAAAAGAATTTTATAATAAGTTATTTTAATGGTACTTATAAGTACCGTCGGTAGATAAGGGGTTAAATACGGAAAGTGAATAACAGAGAAGATTTTGCATTATATAATTCTATAAAAAAGGAAATAAATAACTACCTACTATTTATTTTAAATGAATTGTTTAATGCATTTTTAAGGGTAATACTAAAACTGACTTTCAATCTATTTAAATTTAGGTTCTTTATTGAATGATTTTTTTTCTTCTCTCTCTCTCTTTTTTTAATCTTCTTTGTTAAAACGAAAAAATGAAAAAGTTTGTAAGTTTGTTTTTTCATTTAAAAAATGGACTTTCTAAAACAGTGTAATAAACTTTCTGAATTATTACTATTTTCCTGATTTAATAATGCAAAATTCCTAAAATATATATTATTATATTATTATATTTAATATTTAATTTTGATTTAATTTTGATTTAATTTTGATAATAATATTTAATTATTATATTTAAATGCTTATATTAAAAAATTTAAATCTCTTTTAACATTTTTAAAATGTCTGTAACTAAAATATGCATACTTTTAGAATTTCTTTCTAGAATTTTTTTTGCAACTGATCATATTATCTTCCAGGATTTTTCCAGAAAGTAAGGAGAATACAATTATGAAAGAACTATAGATATATTTTTAGAGCTACACTCAAATAATAAAAATGTAGAAAAATATAGTAAAAGATTCAAACAAAAGAAAAAAAAAAGGAAAAGAAACTGTTTGCTTCGTACGTCGCATTCTTTCAAAATTTGTGTTGGTCTTTGTTATGTTTTAAATAATTTTCAACAAGAGCATTTATATTCAAATTTAAGTAGCAAAAATAGCAAAACTAATTATAATTATTTTCAAGAGAATCCTCAAAAGTTGAATTGGTACTCCAACAATTCTTCTTCTTCTTCTTCTTCTTTTTTTTTTTTTTTTTTTTTTTTTTAATTAAGGATTTTAATTTTACTAGCTGATTATAGTTCTACAAGTGCGTTTTACCTAGATTTCATAAAATATGTTGATGTATATTTTAATAGAATAACAAGACGTTAAAAAGTAATCTTTCAAAAATTATCGAAATAAAACTTTCTGCTTTTTCAATAGACTGAAATGTTTGCAAATATAACTAGATTGCAATTTTCTTTGATCTGTATCGTGCAGATGAACTCGATAATGTGATTGTCTATGTAGCTGCTTCCCAGTCTAAAAGAGAAATGTCATTCCAACCGCTTATAACTTGAGTTCTGTTGAATAGATTTTGATTGGACTTAAATTTGTAGTTAGATCCTTTTTCAAAAAAGATATTAGTATAAAATATAAAGTTCTACGTTGCTTAGTGAAATAATTATGGGAAAAGTCCTAAAGCAGATGAAGCCAATATCGAAAAATTGACTTTTTTTTTTAAAATGTTCCTGCTGAATGAATTTATATGAGAATTTTAAACTATTAATTAGATCATTTTTGGGGAAAAATTCGGTACATTCACTGTTAAAAATCGTGTCCTAGCTTGAACCAAATTTTGGTACTCAATAGCTGCCATTGTAAAATGGTAAAATCTTGAACCAATATTTGGAGCTTCTGTTGAAGTATAGTTCCAATAGTTGGAACAAGGTTGAGAAAAGAAGTTCCAAATGTTGGTACAAGATTTCACCATCTTTTGGTGGCATCAACTGAGCACCAAAATTTGGTTCAAACTCGAGCAAAGTTTTTAACAGTGTTTCCAGTTTCAAAGATTCTGATAAGTGGATTTCGGTGGAACTTGATCGGTTAGTTAATTTTTCAATGAATGTTTTAGTATAAAAGACATGTCACTTACTTGGTGTTGCTTGATTTTAGAATTATGGCTGAAAGTTCTAGAATCTAGCAAACCCAATTATTATCAACAAGTAGCCTTTTCAATAAGTCCTAATAACGGATTTTGATGAGGCTGGAACTGATAATTTTTCCTGAACGCTTTTAGTATATTATCTATTGTTCTGTCGCTCTTTATCGAATCCTTTACTAAATGATCAACTGAATAATTTGATTGTTAACAGTTTAAATTTTGTATGACTCAATAAAAGAAATAACAACCTAATGATATTAATATTGTTTCAAGAAGTTTGGATGACCATTCTAGGTTCCATATTGTTTTGAATCACATAATCAAATTCACAGACATATTTCGTTTGATTCAAAGTTTCTTTAGAAAAACCGACCAGCGTAGCGGGCGAAGGCTGCTAGTAACTTTTACAAAAGACAGTAAGATGATTGCGTCAGAAAAATCATGCGTAGGGACCTTCCATAATGTATGACCCCTAATAAAATCAATAGTCACCAATCGTCTAAATCGGATCCTTTACTCAACAGATAGTTTTAGACATTTATTGAACTAATTCAGCTGAAATGAATTGAACTATAGATGTCATCATGAACTGCTAAACGTTCTGTCTGATAAACAACTTTTATACCAGACACTAAGAGAAGTGCATTAGAAAAATCATGCGTATGAGCTTTCAGTAATGCATGAGCCCCTAATAGTGTCAACATTAGCGAACATTCTAAAACGGATCCTTTCCTCAACAGATAGTTTTAGACTTTTATGGAACTAATTCAGCTGAAAGGGATTGAACTATGGATTTTATCATGAACTGCTAAATGTTCTGCCTGATAAATAACTTGTATACCCGACACTAAGAGCATTAGAAAAATCTTGTGTAGGAGCCTTCAATAATGCATGACCCCCTAATAATGTCAACACTAGCGAACATTATAAATCGGATCCTTTACTCAACAGATAGTCTTACACTTTTATTAAACGAATTCAGCTGAAACAAATTGAACTATAGATGTCATCATGAACTGCTAAAAGTTCTGCCTGATAAACAACTTTTAGACAAGACAGTAGATTGCGTTAGTTGATAGACAAGATTGCGTTAGAAAAATCTTGTGTAAGTTCCTCTAATAATGTATGACATTTAATAATGTCTATAGTCGCCAGTTTTCTTAATCTGATCCTAGACTCAACAGTTTTAAATCTTAATGAAACTAATTTAGCTGAAATGAATTGAACTATAATCATGTATTACATTATAATCCCTTATTTCTAAATACAATGTCCACATAAAAGTGCCAACTTAATTTCCTAGCATAATATATAAATATTTTAAAACAAACTTTATTACATCTTTTATACCATTACATATTTTAGGAATCTTTTGCCTTAAAAACTATTTAAAACTGAAGAAATAACATTAAAATTGCAAAATTAAATTTTTGATTTAAACATTTCTTGCATCCTTAAGCACATCCGAGGCAACTTTCACAATTAAATCTGCGAAAATTTTAAACATAGCCTTGCACCTGTGCCACCAAAGTCGCAAAAAATGTATATCCATATGAAAGCAAATTAAACATTTATGTATGCAAATCCAAAGTAAACTAGCCCACCCACCATGAATTATTTATCTTGAATTTTCCCATTGTTGTCAAATTCAGATGTCCTTTTGCTACTTGACCTCATACGTTGGGTTCACCAGCATTTTTATATACGCGTATTTAAACAGTTTCTGAAAAAAATCGATGTCTTACATAGGTTTAATTTCTTTACAGAAAGCAACTTAAAGTTTCATTGCCATTTTCCTGTTCGTTGAATTGATATCTTTTACAGGAAAATGCATGCTCTTCACAATAAAATTATTTGTATAACTTTAAAAGAGGGTTCAAAACATTCACATTTCAAAACGAGTACCTTCGTACTAGAACTAATTTTTTAAATATTCAGATCTTGCAGCATTAGTCTTATGCAAAAATGCATGAATGCAAAATTTATTACGATCGTAGTTATTAAATTCAATAATATAGAATTAATATCACTACATTTTAAATAGGACGTTATCACTATGGCAATCTATAACCATTGCCTATCATGGGATATAACTGAATTAATTACGTATGATAGATTTTAATAGAATAAAGAAAACTTTTATTCGTATCTTTCTAAGTTTTTATCCGATTTTCATAAAATTTGAAATGACTCGGCAAAATTTTGCAATGATTATTACATATTAAATTTCAAATCATTCAGTTGGGTAATTTTTGGCTCTTATGTGCGGTCAGATGGACGGACCAGACCACGACTATAGCTGTTATGTATTTATGTAATTACAAATTCCTAAAAAGTTTCTTAATCTAAACATGTAACTACGGACGAATAACGAATATATACGACAACCTTACAATCTCTTACGAGTTACCCATGATTCCGTAAAATGCTAATTATCGTTAAAAACCATATAATTCAATATATTTTATAAATTTAAAGTGGCATTTATAAAAACAGAATTTTTTCAGCTGCAGAAGATTTTTGAAAATATTTCCGAGTGCTTTTTGTAGGGTATTAATTAGTTTCCTCTAAACTTAATACCGGTTTTTTAGATGCTATCGATTTTCAATTAAACATTTTCAGCTATGTAACTGAATTTATACATGCGAGAATAAATGAATAATAATAATTTTAATGCTGGTAATTTATCCTGTTGATCTACAAAACTTGTTTGTCGAAGAATTACACTTTTATATAAAATATAATAGCCCTCGAAAAACTTAAATACCGGTTTGAAAAAAACTGGACTAACCTTTTTATTTTCTGCTCCAAAAAGATTGAAATAATTTACTGACACCACAATTTACCTACAAAGTTTATTTAAAATTAATTAAAAGTTTTTCTTCACGTATATTATGAGAGTAAAATTGTGCTATAAGATCCGTGGTGGCATTTGGCAATTAGGGAATTAAAATTAAGCGTTCACACCATACAAAAAACGCGTTTCAAGGGGTTTTAATACACTATAAAAAAAATCTCGGAGACATTTTCAAACATTAGAGTCAGCAAAAAAAACTTTTTTTTTTTTTTTTTTTTTTTTTTTTTTTTTTTTATAAATATTTTTCTAATCTCGAATATATATTCAGGGTTCATATGGATCCTGTTATTTTACAAATGAATTATCAGGTTTTTAAAAATATATCTAGGTTAAAACGCACGAAATTTCACTTTATTTAAGAAACGATTTTTTACAAAAATACTGGTATCAAAGAAAATTCTAGTTTTAAAATTCCAGGGTCCCGACGAACCCTGCATATTGTTTTTTGAAGTTTCTGAAAAGAACGCTTTTAAAAAACGTAAATAATTTTGTGATGATTTTGTATATTTTCGTCTTTATTACATTATATTTTCTTAGAATTAGAAAGATTTGTCTTTTTTAGCACTTTCCAATAAAGTTAAAAAATGCTTATGCATTTGGTTTGTCCGTCTGTCCATGCTGTAACTCTCTTAAATATACTCGGATTTAATGCAATTGATAAAGCTCATTTACAACAAAGCATGTTTGTTATTGCATATGAAATATGTACGATTAATGGTTCATTTACAGGGACATTCAAAAGAATTCTATTACATTATGGTATAAGGGGACAATCGTTTGGTGAGTATTTCAATGACATTAAACTATTTCAAATGTATTGAAACTGAAAAAAAAAAACTGAATTTCACTACGATCACGTCAAAATAGAGCATTCATAGAATTTTTTATTAATTTGTTAAGGCACACAAAAGAAATCGGTTACAGTATTATTTTTGCGTAATAATTGCTGGAGAGCACGTTTTAAAATTCGGTATGCTCTTTTAAATTTAATTAAATATTTGCATATTACTCTTTATATATAAATTCTATCCCTCATATGCATGATTTATCAAAAGTATTCGCATACCATTCTCCTTACTGAAAAAAATTGAGGAAATTGCTGAAGGGGAAATTTCATCTGAAATATATGCATCTTTTAAATGAACTAAATTTTGGAATGCATGTTATTAATATATCCTAACCTCTGTATCACATACAGAGCTGACGAAAAATTCAAACAATTTTCCGATTGCAGATGGGAACAGCTGAAATTCGGTTTTGAAATGCATTACATATTTTCATATGGTGAAATGAGATGTATTATTTTAATTTTTTAAACCGTGCAGTTTTGTTACATTATTCTGAATGTGTATGAAAGTGCTTCATAATCTATGCTTGACGCATGATTTTTTCTTTTTTTTTTTTATTGCAGTGCATGTCTGAAGCTTCTTCACTGCCTCTAAAGAATTTTCTAATTATTGCGTCACAGTTTCTCTGTATTTCTTCGTCAAATATTTATTTAATGTCATCCCATAATTTTTTCACGCTATATGCCATAATTTTACAGCAAAGGGCGTCGCCTCGATTCCATACATGCATGCTTTCGGTATCATATATACCTACAACATTTGTACTCGGGTTAAACGTTATTTACCACCATCACAGAACTCGTAAAATAACGCTTAAATGCGTGAGTTTCGCCAAGCAAAAAAAATAAATGAACGGTTTCATAGAGCACACCTCTATTTCAAAAATACCGGTTTCTAAAATTTCCCGCTGGTAAATTGTTTGAGTTAACACACATTTCGTGTTCAGGAATTTGTTTGAAGTTTATGTAAGGAAGAAAAAAAAACTCAGAGATAATAGAATATATAAGAGCCTCGAGAAGTGACTTTTTTTATATGATAATATCTAAATTTTGTAGAAGTCAAAAGGGTGAAGAATTGTGTTTTCTTTCTGTTTTGGCATGATTCAGCCGGTGGGCCGAGTGGCTGGAATTTTGATTCTGGAGAATGTTTTTTTATTGTTTTCTAGAAGATAACGAATGTTAATTAATGGAGCATTTACTTCTTTAATGTTCTTTTCTGATTTCGTAAAATGCACGAAATGTACAATATTTTTTATAGCTTCATATAAGCAAATCGTTTAGTATAATTTGTTTCTAAACACTTATGAATTCTGTTTATGATTATGATTTCAGTTTGTTTAACCCTCTGTCTGTCTCTTTGTCTGTCCTCCTGTCTGCCGTTTCACCTGTCTGTCTGTCCGTCTATATGTTTCCTGTCTACGTATATATTTTTGAAATATCCATACTCTAAATTGCGCCGTTTACATAACTATAAATGGATTTCATGTCACTGATTTATCTTTATGAGATTTACCATGGCATATTCGGTCGTTTGAAAGGGAAGCGTGTAGCATTGATAGTTCATTTACAGGTACACACAAACGAATTCTGTTATATTATAGTCTATAGGCAAAAATAATTTCCGATGCATTTTAATGATGTTACAACATTTAAAACAAAATGAGACTCATATGAAAAATTGAGGTATACTGAAACATACTTTCTCTGGTGTATACTTATATGATATTATATTGTGGTCTAAAGTGGTAAATAGTTTGCAGTTTATGCAAGTGTTATATATATATATATCCAAGAGATAATAAAATATATAAGAGCTTCGAGAAGTGACTTTTCTTCATGGTAATATCTAAATTTTGTAGAAGTCAAAATGATGAAAAATTGTGTTTACTTTATATTTATTTTTACATGATTCAGTTGGTGGGCCGAGTGGCTGGAATTTTCATTCTTTTATATATTTTTTATTCAACGTTACCCGAAAGATAACGAATGTTAACTAATGGGGGATTTGCAGCTTTAATGCTCTTTTTTGATATTATTAAAATAAAATATACAAAATGTTGTTAAAATACACGAAATTTAAGAAATTTTATGTTTATAGTCACTGAGTATAATTTCTTTCTTAACGTTTATGAATTCTGTTTATGTTTATAAATTCCACATGTCTGACACATTGTCCGTCTGTTAGCCTGTCCATCCCTCTATCTGTCCGGCCTGTAATTGCTCTAAATTGTTACCGCTCGCGTAAATATAATTGGATTACCATGTAATTCACTGTAAAACATTTCTGTGGCGTTACTCCATAAAATTGGTGGCAGCCTTGCTGCCTCCAATTTTATGGAGTACTTTAACCGATTTAACCGGTGTAACATTGCAATGTTACACCAGTAATACATGTTTAAATTACACCATTATATAAGTGAAAAAAATTACTCAATGAAGCAACAGCTGCAACAGCTGCCACCAATTTTATGGAGTAACATTACAGAAATGTGTTATAGTGCTGATTTCAGTTAACCCTTCACTGCCCAATTTTTTTTTCTATTTTTATGAAAAAACTTACTTGAAATCCATGTATCAGTATAATAATATGAAAAATAGTGAGAAAAGTTAAATTTCAAATTTTAAGCTAAAATTTTATATTTTATGGCCTATGTTCATAATTAAGGGCTTTTAAATGTTGCATTATATATTTTGTAATTAAATGGGCTTCAATTTATTAATTTTATCTGCTTAACACCCTCATTTCTTGATATTAATATTTTTAAAGATTCAGAAAAAATTATGAAAGTAAATTTTGTCTTAAAAGCTTGATCGAAAAATTTTTACCCTCCGAAGAATAAATTCTAATTTTTTGTGAAATGAAGCCATCTGACATGGATAAAATAAGTATTATTTCATTCTTTGGACAATTCTTGATAAGTACCAGAGATCATATTGGTCGAATTCATAGATCATAATGAGAACTATACTGCTTTCAGGTATGTATCAGATGTGGAATATGGGGCAGTGAAGGGTTAATGAGGTATTGAAAATTAGCCTTTATTGCAGTTTGTTTACAAGGACACATAAACGAATTTCGCAACATTATGCTTTATGAAGAAAAATCATTTCCGATTGCATTTTAATGATATTACAATATTTCAAGCGAATTGAGATTGATATGCCTCACTGAGGTGGACTATAACCTGATTTCTCTGGAGTATAGTTTTATGACTTTAGTTATGCATGACGATATAGTTATATAAGACGTTACATTGTGGTCTAAAAGGGGATATCATATGTTTATGTAAGGGGGAAAAACATAGAGGTAATAGGTTATATAAGAGCCTCGAGAAGTGACTTTTTTTTATGTGATAATACCTAAATTTTGTAGAAGTCAAAAGAGTGAAGAATTGTGTTTTCTTTGTATTTTGGCATGATTGAGCTCGTAGGCCAACGGGCTGGAATTTTTATTCTTTTATACATATTTTTCATCGTTACCCGAAAGATAATGTTAATTAAGGGGGGATTTACTTCTTTAATGTTATTTTTTGATGTTATTAAAATAAAATATACGAAATGTTGTTAAAATACATGAAATTTAACACTATTTTTATGGCTATAATCGCTAAAATCGCCAACGGGCTGGAATTTTCATTCTTTTATCTATATTTTTCATCGTTACCCGAAAGATAATGTTAATTAAGGGGGGATTTACTTCTTTAATGTTATTTTTTGATGTTATTTAAATAAAATATACGAAATGTTGTTAAAATACATGAAATTTAACACTATTTTTATGTCTATAATCGCTGAGTATAATTTCTTTCTTAACGTTTATGAATTTCAATATAATTAATTTCTAAAATAATTAACCTTTAAAATTTTTGCACTTAAACATTCATAGTACACATTTATATTTGTAATTTTCATACACATATTTATGTGACATTAAAATCATATTATATTTTCAGAGTGACGCATTTACAGCATACTGTTACTTTTTTTGCCTCTTTAGTATTTTTTAAACCGAAACATTTATAGTCCAATAGTATACTCCAATATCCTATAAAATAAATATAAATGGTAACTAATGAAAAACATAATAATATTATATTGTCATTGGATTTATATCAGTACCTAAAATTTAATATCGTTCGGATATTTGAAAGTAAACTAAAATTAGAGTAAAAATTTTATACTGGAAAAACATACATACGATCGTTGAACTGAAATAAAAATTTACAAAAATACCATAATTTTTGAAAATGAATCCTAAAAAGAAACAGTCTCAAATCTTTACAAAATAAAACACATGTTAAAGTACAATTCTTTTGGGCATTCTAAATCTTAATAAAAGTTAATTAAATTGTTATATTTGTACTATTTTTTTTCAAAGCTCAGATTCATATGAAATAAGCTCTTCGAATGCTATAAGCAATTCACATATGATCCCTCAAATCATGGCCGATCGTATTTGTTTTCAGATGATAGAAAATGGTATAAGTCATGCATTTTTAAAGTTTCATAACTCGATCAATTTTAATGTTATATGAACGGGGCCTTTTTTCTGTCTTATTTGTTAGTGTAATGGGAAAAATTTACTAAATATAACTTATAGGATCGGGCGACCGTATAAAATTTTAAATTTCGTATTTTTTTAAATAATTGTTTTTATTGATCTAGATAGGTTTTAAAATACTTCTTTACATCATTTAAAACATTTTTGTTATTGGAAATAAATGTCTATAACGGCTTGGGAATTAGCCATTGGCCACCATTGAGAAAGGACATCCTGTATATTTCCTAAATTAAAATCATGTTTTAATTTCTGAATAAGGTATTTTTAACATGTAACGTTCTAAAATACATTTCTAAAAAATAAATTCATACATTCATAATAAGTAAATTTCACATATCTTTGAGTGATTTATATTTTTTACTGTCTTTTTTACAGTGCACTTAAACCTCACAATTGAAACAATTTTCCCTAAAACATGTCATTGACCTATTAATTAGTAACGATTCATCGGCGGATGTGACATTTTAAAACTTCATTGTGAATCGATTTCATCTGTCTGCGAATTCATCACTTTATTTGACATAAAATTTGCTGAATCCGAAATTCAACATGCCACATTCGTTTTAAAACCCTCAGCTAGTGCCAGAAACAACCCGGAATGACAGAGCCCATCTGTTACATCTGACTTGTTATTCTCTATTGTTCTACATTTATTAAGGCATTAACATCTTCTCTCTTTAGTAAATTGTTTGTGATAAGTTAGGCCGTCTGCTACGCATGATTACTTGAATAAGGCTTAAATACAATTGAGAAGTGATTTTTATTAAACTTAACTGCGCATTTACGAGGCGCGTCGAAATTGCTTCTTTGCATTATTGAGTGTAAGTAACGTAGTCTTGAAAAAGGCAGAACAGAAAGCTTCATCTTAATTTATTTGATAAAAGACTAATTTAAAAAAATTCAAAATAAATTTCACATACTATAAATATATATACACATGTAATAAATAAATAAAATAAATGTAAAAGTTATATCTTGACACTTTTTTAAACGCATTGAGTTAAAATTCCGTTAAAATCTTTTAGAAAATTCGTGAAAAAACTTATTCAAAAAGTGTTACTTTTAAACAGCTGATATTATTAAAATTATTACGTTCGCTTTAAACTTCGGTAGCTTTTCCCAAAAAATGCTTTATACTGCTATATAATTATTTATTTTAATTTTTTATATTATTTTTAAAAAAAATTTATTAGGGCATTAACATTTCCTCTCTTTAGTAAATTGTTTATGATAAGTTAGGCCGTCTGCTACGCATGATTTCTTGAAAGAGGCTTAAATGCAATTGAGAACTGATTTTTATTAAACTTAACTGCGCATTTACGAGGTGCGTCAAAACTGCTTCTTTGCATTATTGAGTGTAAGTAACGTAATCTTGAAAAAGGCAAAACAGAAAGCTTCATCTTAATTTATTTGATAAAGATTAAGTTAAAAAAATGCATGAAAATTCAAAATAAATTGCACATACTGTAAATATATGTACAATATAATTAACAAATAAAATAAATATAAAAGTGATATCTTAATACTTTTTAAAACGCATTAAATTTTAAATTCCGTTAAAGTCTTTAAAAAAATTCGTGAAAAAATTTATTCAAAAGAATGTTATTTTTAAACAACTGATATTAAAATTATTATTTCGCTTTAAACTACCGTAGCTTAAAAATCTACTAAATTGCTAAATCTTCTAAATCTACTATTCCTTAATTTTTTTGCATGAAATACTATGAGATATGATGCATATTCACTATCAATTTCAAGTTTCTACGTAGAGTGCATCGTATTAAAAAAAAAGGCAAAATTATATTCCGGCGGGGATGGGGGCGTATCTCACACAAATCTCACATATTAGGTTTATCCAAAGTTCTGCTGTATAATGTTATTTCACGCCTTCTTTTTAAACTACCGATTGAACTAATATGTGAGACTTGTGCGAGACACGCCCCCCCCCAATCTCCGCCGGAATATGATTTTGTCTTTTTTTAATATGATGCACCCTACGTAGAAAGCTGAAATTGATAGTGAATATGCATCATATCTCATAGTATTTCATGCAAAAAAATTAAGGTGATCACTCAGGAATTTCAGTAGATTTTTAATTAAAATGTTCATTTAATAACAAGAAAAAATTTAGAAAACTTGGTCTTTAAAAAAAAAAAATCTGAAAAAATGATCAAATATTTGTATAGTGGTTTAATGTATTCCATATTTTTTTCGTTGAAATCCGCTTAGTAGTTTCGTCACAATGTGCTCTTTCCCAAAACATGCATTTAGGGTCATTACCCTCCGCGGTCTTGAGATACAAACTTGAAACTGGGGAGAAATGAATTTCTTTTTATGGTCTATCGATTCATGTAGGATTCGATGTGATTGAGTCAAGGGCATATTTTACTAAGAAACCGGCTATACCCTTTATCTAAACATTTTCAACATGAATTTTTTTCCCCATAAAGTTTATTTAAGAAATAAAAAGCATTTTTTGAAACTGCAGTTCATCGCTAGCCGATAAAAAATCGCCAAATAACGAAGTTTTCATAACTTTTTTATGGACGGTGTATGGAGGTTCCTCTATTTTTTTTTTTTTTTTTTTTTATATAAACGTAAATATCCTCATGTGAAGGACATTCTATAATTTTTTTCAGATTTTTCAGAGCATGCCTGTATGAAGACCTTCCTTGTGAGTACTCTTTAAAACAGAAAACAGAAAGCTTCATTTTAATTTATTCGAAGATATTTTATTTGATAAAGCCTGAGTTTAAAAAATATACTAAAATTTAAAATAAACTATTCGTGTTGTATAGGGTCAGGCATAAAGATATCCCCATTTTAAGAGGTCGATAAAAATATATAGTATATTGAAAACAAATATTTTATGTTTACATTTGGAAAGAATAATGTTTGCCATTTATTAATTTTTACAATCTGTAACAAATTTTGCTATTAATTTCGTTTTGTTGCACGAAAAATGATATCGTCACATGCAGCAGCATGTGACTTCTTCCTGTGGGGTTACAATGAAGGCTAAAGTTTACACACATAAACCTAGTTTCTAAAACACTCGGCGAACTGAAGGGTACTATTAGATTTGAAATTGCAGCAATTCTTCCAGCAATGGAGGAAAATGTTGTGTTGAATTTCTTGGAGAGACTTCACAAGTGTATAGAGATCGAAGGAATGCATTTAGACGATATCATTTTTTGAACAACAAAACCTCGAAATTAATAGAAAAAATTGTTACAGATTTTAAAAATTAATAAATGGCAAACATAATTCTTTCCGAATGTAAACATAAAATATTTGTTTTCAATGTCCTATATATTTTTATTGGCCTCTTAAAATGGGGAGATCTTTATGCCCCACGCATTATAAGTAAAACAAAGTGTTCACTAAATATGTATACCTGTAATTCATACATGTAGTAAATAGATACATGTAGTAAGGTTAGTAAAAATTAAAAGGAAAATTTGACCAAAATGCTTGTTTAAATTAACGAAATTTTATTCAATAAAGGCTAAGTTTAAAAGTAATCCATTTTAATTCGATATAACTCTTTATTTATATTTTGTGTTATTATTTATTTTTATAATTAACTAGGCATTAACAACCACTTTCTTCAGTAATTTTTTGAGATAAATGAAGCAGTCTGCTACGCATGATTACTTGAAAAAGACTTAAATACAATTGAGAGGTGATTTTTGATAAACATAACTTACTTTTACGAGACGTCAAAATTGCTTCTTTGCATTATGAAGTACTCTTCGAAAACGGAAAACCGAAAACTTTATATTAATTTATTTAAAGAAATTTCACTTTATAAAGCCAGAGTTTAAAAATATGCAAACATTTTAAATATATTACGTACGTCGTACAAAAAAGAAAAAAAAAATCTGCTTAATAAATGTATGTATACTTATAATTAATATACTGCTCAAAACAATTAAAGGATATTACAGTTTTAGGTGGATTTTGTATCTGGGAAACTTTTTAGCTGATTGATACATGGTCGACAGACATAGTAGGTTATATGAGAATAAATTACACATGTTTGGCAGAAAAAAAGCATTTTATTGCGCATTTGTGTACAAAAGGAAAAAAAACACAATTTGTGCATATGAGAAAAAAAGAATAAGAAAAGGTGTTTTCTTCAAAGAAAATCATTTTCAGTAGGGGGTATGGTTTCCACGGGCGGCCAGCAACGTTGAACACCTTTGAGGCATGGACTCAATGAGGCTATTAATGACGAGTTGGGGTATTCTGCCCCACTCTTCCACAAGAGCTCTTTCCAGTTCTTGGAGAGTTCGTAAAGATTGTTGGCGGCCAGAAACTCGTCTTCCTAGAGCGTCCCAAACGTGCTCGATTGGATTCATGTCTGGAGAATACGCTGGCCATTCCATTCGAACGATTCCTTCCTCGAAAAGGAAATCCTCCACCAGGTTTGTACGATGTGGCCTGCAGTTATCGGCCATTAAAATGAAGTTATCTCCGATTGCTGCAGCGCAAGGGACTACAATAGGTTTGAGGATCTCATCCCTATATCGGCGACCAGTCAGAGCTCCATCTCGAATGATGTAGAGGTCAGTGCGCCCGTCAATGGAGATGCCACCATACACCAACACTCCTCCACTGCCAAATCTGACACTTTCGTGCACGAACGCAGGATTATTTCTACTGCCACGGTCCCTCGAGATGAAAATACGCCTATTATCCGGATGCACAGAAAAACGGGACTCGTCAGAAAACAGAATATTGCTCCATTCATTTCTCCTCCAGTTGACATGCTCGGTTGCCCACTCCCTGCGGTCCCGACGATGCCTTGATGTTAATCTAACACTTACCATCGGTCGGCGAGCATACAGACCTACAGCATGCAGCCGGTTTCGGACAGTCTGAGTTGAAATCGTAATGCCTGTAGCCGAGCGAAGGCATTGTTGGAGAAGAGTAGCGTTCATGTTTCAGTGTCTCCGAACTGTTAACGCTAAATACCGATCTTCATTCGGCGTTGTTGCCCGTCTAGGACCTTGCCCTGGTCTTCGGCCTGCACATCCACTCTTCAAAAAACGGTTCCAGATCCTGAAAATGACACTTTGTGACACTCCAATGGCTTGCGCTACTTCGGCTTGAGTTTGGCTCCCTTCTACTTTACCAACAATTCTCCAGGCTTCTGAATCTGTCAAATGACTTCGCTGAGACATCGTATTCATCGTAACAAAGCAATCACTAAATGTCGATGATCCTTGTCTTCATTCTCTTTTATCCAGTGTAAAGTCAAATTTCATTCGCTGCCGCTGAAGCGACGTTTTTGACGTTGAACTCAAAATTTGCATACTCCACAGTTTGAAAACCAGAAAAATTTGCATTTGTGATTCTCTTCTTCTATTTTCGGCAAAAAAATTTCGTTTATATCTTTATTTTATATAAAACTTCAAATATCCTTTAATTGTTTTGAGCAGTGTACATATAATAAATAGATATTTGTAGTAAACTTAGTACAACTTGAAAGGTAAATCTGACTAAAATGTTTGTTTAAATTAACGAAATTTTATTTGATAAAGGCTAAGTTTAAAAATAATCTGTTTTAATCCGATGTAACTCTTTATTTCTATTTCATGTTATTATTATTTTTATATTTATCAAGTCATTAACAACCTCTCTCTTTAGTATTTTTTTTTTTTTTTTTTTTTTTTTTTTTTTTTGTGATAAATGGAGCCATTTGCTACGCATGATTTCTTGAAAAAGGCTTAAATACAACTGAGAAGTGACTTTCTTTAAACGTAACTACACATTTACTACACATCAAAATTGCTTCTTTGCATAAATACATGTAATAAAGAGATACATGTAGTAAACTTAGTACAAATTGGAAGGTAAATCTAACGAAAATGTTTGTTTAAGTTAACGAAATTTTATTTCATAAAGACTAAGTTTAAAAATAATCTATTTTAATCCTATATAAATCTTTATTTCTAATTTATGTTATTAAATATTTTTTACATATATTAAAGCATTAACATCCTTTCTCGTTAGTAAATTTTTTGTGATAAATCAAACAATCTGCTATGCATGATTACTTGAAAAAAGCTTAAATACAACGGAAAAGTGATTTTCTTTAAACCTAATTGTACATTTACCAGACATCAAAATTGTTTCTCTGCATTACTGATTGCTTTACAAAAAAGCGAAACAGAAAGTTTCATGTTAATTAATTCGAGAAAATTTTGTGTAAAAAATCCTCAGTTTTAAAAATATACTAAAATTTAAAATAAATTATGCATGTAGTATAAAGAAGAAAAAGTGTTCGGCATCAATATCTATATCTATTTATCCCTCTCTCTGTATATATACATCTAATTAATACATTTGATAAATAGGTATATATATAATAAATTTAGCTAAAATTAAAAGTAAATTTGGTCAAAATATTTGTTTAGATAAACGAAATTAGACTTGATAAGGCCAGAGTTTAAAAAATATACTAAAATTAAAAATAAATTACGCTTGTCGTACAAAAAAGAAGAAAAGAGTGTTTAATGAATATATACATACTTATAATTAATACATATAATGAATAGATACATGTAGTAAATTTAATACAAAATGAAAAGTAACTTTGGCCAAAATCTGTTTAAATCAACGAAATTTTATTTGATAATGTCTAATTTAAAAACAATTTTATTTTAATCCGATAAAGCTTTTTATTTATATTTTTTTGTTATGATATACTTTTATTAAAGCATTAACATTCTCTCTCTTTAGTAGGTTGTTTGTGAAAAGTTAAGCCGTCTGCTACGCATGATTACGCGAAAAAGGCTTGAATACAATTGAAAAGTGATTTTCTTTAAATCTAACTGCACATTTAACAGGCGTCAAAATTGCTTCTTTTCATTACTGAGTACTCTTCAAAAATTCAAAACAGAAAGCTTCATCCTTATTTATACGAGAAAATTCTATTTGAAAAAGCCTGAGTTTAAGAAATATACTAACAATGAAAATAAATTACACGTGTCATATAAATAAAAAAAGTATTCAATATGCACTATATATATATATTTAAGTAAGGAAATCCAGGGGATGTAGTAAATAACATTTAATATTTTTTGACTATATGATACAATGACTATTTACAGCTTAAAATGAAGGGGGGTTTGGGGGCCATTCTGTTTCATACGCCAAAATTTTCGGCTATATTTTCTGGACCTCGATAGGGATATCTTACCTGTATCGCAGCTGAGAATGATTCTGTTTGACTTTTTACTGTTACCAGGCTAATTGGATAAAAAGTGGTAGTTAGCAAATTCACACCCATGAGCTGGTTTGAACAAGTTTTTCGCTTTCCGGGAGAGAACGCTGACCAAAGCAGTTAATTAATGAGTTGTTTTGGGAAGGCAAAAGTGCAACTCACATTCGGCTATTCGACAGTGAACGATCTCGTTCTACGTTTGGTTCAAAAGTAAAAGAACCAAAAAATAAATAAATAAATAAAATAAAAACACACTAAAAGATTTCAATTCTAGAAAAGAGCCGACAAAAACAAATCTTTAAAAAAAAATTCCGTTATGCTGAGTAGCTATAACTAAATCTAGCCTGGAGAAACAGATAAACTTACCTGTACCTATTGTAAATCGTTTGTGATAAGTCAGGTAGTCTAATATTGCGAATCATTAACTGAGAATAGGCTTAAATACCCTTCAGAAGTGGTTTTTTAATTAAAAGTAACTGAGCGTTTATGAAGCGACAAAATTGTTTCATTGCATTATTAGGAGGCCACTCGAGTCACTCAAAAATACTTGGATGATAGTACTAAGTCTTTGGGTAGCGTTATTTTCAAATATCTTGCTCAAATTTTAATATTTTTCTACGATATTTTTATAGGATTGCTGAGGATGATAGAACCGGTTCGAACTATGTCCAAAAGTTAAAGTAATAATAAATAAAAAAAAATCTGAAACCTAAACCGAAAAAGTAATAAAAAAAATACTGCCCAGTTAAACTGACGGCATTGAGCTCACAGGCTACGCATACTAATTGCACATTACAGCCTTATATTTTCAAGGGTTATTTCCGATCGAAAAAAAATCAAAGGAGGGGAAACAGCTCCCCCTTTCACCCTTTTATACTTAATCATCGAACCCCTTAAACTAATCAGGGACATGCTTTATCACATAAAAAATCTATATCCAAAATTCAGAGCAAAACGGAAAATTCTTAATAAAAATCCATTTATATAATTTAAGGGGACTTATCCCCCTCTCTTTTATACTTAACAATTAAACTTCCAAAACTATTCAGAGATTTGAACGAAATCTGATTATTCTGCATGAAAAACCCATTTATACCAATTAAGGGGAGGGGCATTAGAACCCCCCCTTCCCCCTGTTTATACTTATACAATGAACACGTAATACCAATCACGGTGACGTCTCATTAGAATGATCTTATACCTAAATTTTGAACGAAAACTGATAATTCTGCATGAAAAACTCATTTATATCAATTAAGGGGAGGGGCATGAGCCCCCCGTTCCCCCTCTTATACTTATCGAATGAACTCCAAAAACTATTCAGGGAAGCGCCTTATCAGGATATACCTGTATATAAAATTTCAAGTGGATAGGATACTTTTATCATGAGTTATCGCGTTACCACGTACATACAGAACGGGCGGGCACATAAGCTCTCAGGCTATGATAGCCTGTGAGCTAAAAACTAGCCCGGTTATAGATCGTCCTCAGCTATCCTATGCAAAACAAATCATATTAAAACATTAAAATTTGAGCTATATATTTAAAAATAACGCCCCCACAGATTTAACATTATTATCCGGGTCTTTTTGAGTTAGAAGTGTAGGCTGTAGGCTCTCAAGTGAAACAGAGACAGAGAGAAATGTAAAAGAAAGTCACAAAAAAAAAAAAAAAAAAAAAAAAAAAAAAAAAAAAAAAACCCGCTCATTCTAAGGCGACTTTTGCAATGAAAAGATTCCATTTTTAAATCATTCAGAAAAAAAAAAAAATGAAAAATATCCCTTTCTTTAAAAAATATATATATTATTGTAAATACTACATAATTTAATTCTTAAAAATTCAGCTACATCACTACAGTAAAATTTCGTTCTCGAAAACGTTAATAGATAAGAAAGACAGTCAGATTTTTAGGTCTTCGAACTGTTTCAATTAAATATGAATCGTTAGTCACTGATTGCCATTTACTTTTACACAAGGGGAAACTTTTTTATATCTCTTTCTTTCATGGCCAGATTACGAACGAATCAATCCGATTCCACCTTTAATGATTAGAGGAGGATTATCTGCGGGATACCTTTAAGTGGAATACTTCTTAAGCAGATTTTGTCTTCAAAGAAGCATGCCCCTAGTTACCGACCATCTCTAATTGGTTGCGAAAGTGCTCTAAAATTAAAGATGGGAATGTTTGATTTCAGACTGATTCCTGCTAAAAGTGTGTTTCGAACTTCTTTATAGCAATATTTTTTCTCAAAACTTTATTCTTTCAGAAAATTACGGACTGTTGGAATTAAAAATAGAAACTTACGGGGAAAAGTGTAACTGCAAGTATTTTGTGAGAAAATATGAGTAGTTGAGGGTAAACATTAATGTATGTCTGTGAAAAAATAAGCCTTTAAATCGATTATATTTATATAAATAGATAATATAAAATTGTCAGTGCTCCAGTCAAGTAAATTTTGTAATCCTGGTGTTTTAATGGAGGTACAAGGTATTAATACATTTTGAATATTTTACATATATACTATTATTAAAGATGTTTTGAGTTCGATTCTAAAAAATCCACTAGTTTTTATTTTTTCGATTTTGGTTTCAGATTTTTTTTTAATTACCTTAATTTTCGGAACCGGTTGGAGCCGTTTCTGAATTTGAACCTAACCAAATATAAACAAAATATAACCAAAATCAAAAAAGTAAAAACTAGGTCGGTTGTAGATCGTCCTCAGCTATTCTATGCAGAAAAAAAAATCATATAAAAATATTAAAATTTGAGCGAGATTTTTGAAAATAACGCCCCCATAGACGTAACATTAATTCTAAAATGACTCTTGTAATGAAGAGATTCCATTTTTAAATCTTCGGAAAAAAAACCCGGAAAAATATCCTTTCATTAAAAAAAATTTTATTATAAATACTAAAGACTTTCATTCTTAAAAATTCAGCTACATCACTACAATAAAGTTTCGTTCTTGGAAACATTAATAGATAAGAAAGAAAGTCAGATTTTTAGGTCTTCGAACTGTTTCAATTAAATATAAATCGTTAGTCACTGATTGCCATTTACTTTTACACAAGGGGGAAACTTTTTTATATCGCTTTCTTTCATGGCCAGATTACGAACGAATCAATCCGATTCCATCTTTAATGATTAGAGGAGGATTATCTGCAGAATACCTTTTAGTGGAATACTTCTTAAGCAGATTTTGCCTTCAAAGAAGTATGCCCCTAGTTACGGCCATCTCTAATTGGTTACGAAAGTGCTCTAAAATTAAAAATGGGAATGTTTGATTTCAGACTGATTCCTGCTAAAAGTGTGTTTCGAACTTCTTTATAGCAACATTTTTTCAAAACTTTATTCTTTCAGAAAATTATGGAATGTTGGAACTAAAAAATAGAAACTTACGGAATGTTAAGTATAATTGCAGTAACTGCGAAGTGTACTGATAAACCACGTTTAAGAGAAACCTGGACAGAACTGCGCAAGGGCGAAAAGAGCGAGTCCAATGCGAAAATGGGAGAGTTCGTACCATCTCGAGGATGAGTTTATTTATTAAACATCCTAGATATGTCGAATATTTTTGGCGAATACCTTTTTGTTTCTCTAATTCAAATATCTGTTTCTAAACATTACATTGTAATTCAGTTACACTAAAATAAGTTAAAAAAAGACAAATATAATAAAAAAGATGATTTAAAGGTATGGTTATAACTTTTTCCCTCGCAATATAGCGTAACTTAATCTTTTTAGAATTAACGCCTGAATGGTGTGATTTTAAAACTTGCCAGATTAGCAATTTTTTAAAATTATTTCGCTACATTATTGTGTACATTATTTATTTATATTATTTGCATACATTGGATATGAAGATGAGAAATGACGCAGATATATACGCGCAAGGTTTGGTAAAAAAAAAAAAAAAATCTAACGTCAATTTGGCGAAAACCTCATTTTCGAATGCTGGTTAAATATACATTTTTAAATTATTTTCTATTATAAAAAAAAATAACAATAAATAAAACATTTTTTTAATATAATAAATTTTAAAAACAAATAACAATAGAGCAAAAAACATTTTATATAATTTAAAAAAAATAAGGTAAATAAACAATTTATCAAAAAATAAACAATATCAGGGTTGCCATATTAGGCAAAATAACGCCATTCTGGCGCCAAGTAAATCCCAGTGAGTATATGACACACAAGTGCCCTGAATATTTAGGTTGTTAGAATTGGCGAATTTCTTGCATAGCCGCCAAGTCAGATGCCAAGCAGTCGTTAAAACTGCATTTTAGCCATAAATATAAATGTAAAAAAAAAAAAAAAAAAAAAAAAGACATGTTTTTATTAAAATTTACAAAAATGCAGGAGAAAATATATATTTTGGAAAGATTATTCCGAGAACTAATAATAGGTCCACAATCTATTTATTTTAAATTAAAATTTCACTCGGAACAAAAAATAGAAAACAATATTTAATATCATTTCTCGGCCTCATAGGCTATTACCCCCAAAGTCTGAATAGAATCGGCTTGGCATTCTGCCAACTGAAGACCTTACAAAGCTGGTATATCAGTAACTGCAGGTATTTTGTGAAAAAATATGAGTAGTTAAAGGTAAACATTAATGCATGGCTGTGAGAAATTAAGCCTTTAAATCGATAATGTAAAATTGTCAATATTCCAGTCAAATCAATTTTGATATTCTGGTGTTTTAATAAAGTTACAAGATATTGATACATTTTGAATATTTTACATACGTACCATTACTAAAGATGTTTTGAGTTCGATTGTAAAATATCCACTAAGTTAAATACAACAAAATTTGGCGCAAATATTATTTATAGGATTTGGGATAGTTTTATGAAGAAAAAAATAGTTAAGGTTTTTACCACCTAGAGGGAAAAAAAATTGTGATGTCTTTAAGTTATACACCATGGGGAATATTTGAAACGTTTTTGTTTTCTAGGCTTATTTTACTAACCAAAATTAGTTTGAACTTAGATTTTTGCCCCTTTTTATGGTAAAATAGAGAGGATGTTTTCAGTGGCGCCAACTTTTGAAAAATATTGGGTAGGCTCAAAGAAATTGGGTGGGTTCAAAGATATTTTGGTAAAATGCTATAACCAGTTTGTTTTTCTTTGAAGAGTGAACAGCTGATGAAAGTGTAGAAATTTAAGTCAAGCTACCATGTTTAATGTAGTTGCATTTTTCAAAAATCATACTCTCATGCGTTTTTCCTTATGAAGACGGTAATATTTATTGCAATATCTCCATATCATGAACATGACAACAAATTGAAACAGCAGAAAGTTAAACATTTACATTTCAATCATTTCGGATTTATGGGTATCAGTCGGAGAATTAAAACACGCGGTCATTGGCAAAATAAATTTTGTTCAAGAGAGAAAAATGAATGATAAATTATAATGAAATAAATAACGAAATAGAGTAATGAAAATTGTGTACGCTATAATTTAAAAAATTATTGGGTGGTCTCAGGCCCCACGAGCCCATATAAGTTGGCACCACTGGATGTTTTTAGATTGAATCTATTCTCCATGACCTAAATGTCTATATGATCTGTAGGGTGATCCAAAAATAACGATCAATTTCTAACACTAATAACAACTAAAATAACTAATAAACACTAATATGTTGAATTATTTCACAGGTCTTTG
This sequence comes from Maratus speculifer, assembly GCA_964019185.1. NCBI lineage: Eukaryota > Metazoa > Arthropoda > Arachnida > Araneae > Salticidae > Maratus > Maratus speculifer. The sequence goes on along the minus strand of OZ025302.1, from coordinate 158,033,666 downwards.
AATAAATACTCTCCTTAGAAGAAAGAATAGCCATAGTTTCCTGGAAACAAATGATAAAACATATGAAGAGGTGCATCAACTGTACCATAGACACTAAGGAAAACAGCCACTAACACCGGACTAATATCAGGCTATTTGTGAAAGTGGGTTCCTTTCAACTGCCTCACGAATGCTCTTGACGGCACTGTCAGATGTTGATGATCATCTAGGGCATTTTTCGGTACCGATTCGTTTGAATTTGTTCACAGGTCGCCTGATATACTGGCTCTTGTTGATGGCTGGTTCCCGTGTTTTCGATGGTATAGCCGACGCAATTCTTCATATGTTTTATCACCCAGTTTCAAGAAAACAATGGTTATTGTTTCTTCAAAGGAGAGTATTTCTTCAAATACCTGTGAAAGAAGATCAATAGATTACTGTTTTCATAGAAATGGATCGTTATTTTTGGAACACCCTACACTCACTTTTTTTTAACAATAAGTCTCTAAACAACTCTACTGCAATTATTGTCACTCGTTACGTTATGGCAGTTATAGTATTTTTATCCATTTATTTTCCATACATGATTTCCTTTTAATCTTTTGTGTAGCAGTGGGTAATATAAAAATCTTGCAAAACAAAAATATTTTTAAATGATTTTTTTTTTTGTTATTTAATTGTTCAACTTTTTTTTACGTTGAAAGACTCGGTGGGGAAAGTTTCACTTCTAAAATTTTTTAATATTTATATTACAAGGCTAATATTTGTACGCTTTATAACGCTATAAAGTTCTTTAAACTATATTTTAAAGAAAGACATGCAGTTGTAAATACTTACAGCAGAAAGCAAACAAGTCCCACAGTAAAAACAAAATCTCTTTAAATATCAACTTAATTTATTAATTTTTCGATTTAAAAAAAAATATTTACTGATTTAACAACTTATTTAATGTACTGTCAAAATCCCAAGGAAAAGGCTTTCAATATGAAATTTTTATTCTTTAATATTTTTGACTCGAATTTACAAATCTCCTTTTCGTAGATCGATAAGTTATTTCACGTCGCACTTTTTCAACAGGAATTCATTTTCTAATGCCATTTGTATAAATCATAACAGGGATATTTTCCTTTGGAGATGAATAACACCCACTTACCTTTACATGCTTTCCTGTGCGTTATAGGCTTGGTCTTGTCTCTGTAGTAACCTTCTTTACAGTAATGGCAGTGTCGTCCCGCAGTGTTGTGTCGGCACTTTAGGCAAACTCCGCCGCTGGTTCGACCGGAGAGTTTGTAAAGTTCCATATTAAAGCGACACCGACGGGCGTGGAAGTTGCAGTTACATGCTGCAAAGGAAAGAAAGAAGTCTTTTAATACAAATGTTTTGATAGTAAAAGCAAATACATGGTGGTGGCTATTAATTTCGTGGACTGCAGCAAAAATTATTTGAATGGAAATTTCGTTGGTTGGTCAGTGATGGTATTTCAATGATCTCGAGGTTGTGTTGCGTTTTATTCTTACTGTTGTTGAAATATGCAAGCAAATGTTCGATGTCAAAACATTTGTTGTTGAATATCAATGTGAAATATAAAAGCAGTAAGTCATACTTCCATCAATAATATGTAATAACATATATAACTATACATATTAAAGTGACGTCTTATAAGCAAAATAATTATTTATAATATAAGTTCTTACCTTTTCGCTGTAAAATATATATTATTATGATGATGACATTGTTGAGGAAGTTAAAATAATGGAGCAGATAATAAAGGTTATAATTATAAATTGGACAATTGCACCATGAATTATACTAAAAATATGTACTAAAATAAATACAGATTACTAAATGGTGCACTTATAAAAAGAATATATTTAAAATACACTTAAAAATTTATCAACGTTTCATTCGCTTCTGCGAACGTCGTCAGGATACAATATAAAGATATTAAATGCAATTTAATTTATGTGTTTACATTTTGAAACTTTAAATTGCATTTAACATCTTTACATCGTATCCTGACAATGAGACGTTGGTAATTTTTAAGTGTATTTTAAATATATTCTTTTTATAAGTGTATCATTTATTAATCTGTATTTATTTTAGTACATATTTTTAATAAAGATTATAATTTGCTTCGAATTGGTTAAAAATGCTTGCGAGATATATAAGTAGGTGTACAGAAAAAGCATTGAGATGACGCGATATTTTGTTGGGTGCTTTTGCACTACAAAGCTTATCCGCGCATTGTATTGAATGTGAAGTAAAGATGAAAATAAGGAATTTTGCTTAGTGGCCATTGGCCGGTAGGTTGTCTTTTTTTAGTAGCCAGTTATTGGCTAGTGAGAATAATTTCTTTAGTAACTAGTAAGTGCATTTGAGTAACTGAATATTTAATTACAAGATATATACGAGCATGAGCATAGACTAAATAAGTAATATATGAACTAGTTAAAAATATTTTAATTTATATTGTTTGGAATAAACTTGAAATACTAATTTCAAATCTATTTTAAATTAACAGCAAAGGTATATGTAACATGCATATGTAGTTAGCTACACAAGTCCAACTATGCTTAGGTACTTGCGTAGCTAACGACATGAAAAAACCCCAACCCTCTTTTTTGTAATTATTTATCTAGAATTAAGATGTAACCCCCCACCCAACCAAAAAAAAAAAAAAAATGTTTTTCCACCAACTAGCAGGTTTGATTTTAAAAAGAAAAAAAAACTGAAATTGATAGCAAATTTTCTAAAAAATAAAAAAAAGGGGAGGGGCTCTCATGAAATTAACACTATGTTTTTTCCACAATCTTTTAACATAATGTGCGTTTTGTTCTTTTTTGAAATCTCTTGATAAAATTTGCGTTAGTTTTCGCGACTTTTTAATGAAAATCGCGTTCGTTTTCGAAACTTTTTAACGGTATTGGCGATCGTTATCGCGACTTTTTGGACGGTATTCGCGTTAGTTATCGTGATTTTTTGCCGCTAATTCGCATTCGTTATCGCGATTTTTTGACGGTATTTGCTTTTTGTGGGGGTTTTTTGATAAAATTCGTGTTTTTTGCGTTCGTTTTTAGACAAAAATCGCGTTTGGTATCGCGATTTTTTGCCGATATTCGAGTTTGTAAACGCAATTTTTGACGGTATACGCGTTTGTTAATGCGATTTTTTGACAGTATTTGCAGAGTTTCCCTCAGAGGGTTTCAGGGGGGAAAACCTCCTGCCCTTTAGTTTAAAAAATAGCGCCCCTCATCCAAAAACTGGCGCCCCTCTTGTTATTCATTAAAAAAAATAGCGCCCTTCTTGCCCCACATTTGAAAAAACACGGCTCTCCAGTGATGATCCGAACGCACTATAGCGCGTAAATTACGCAAAATATCGGAGACGGAACGCATAAAATAGCCTCATACGCGTCTCGTGGGACGGGTAATTTCGTTAAAAAAATCGCTAAAAAAACGGCAAGTTTCGTTAAAAATCGCGAAATAACGACTAATTTCCGGCAACATTCGCAAAAAATGGCTAATTTCGTCACAAAATTTCACAAAACGGCAGATTTCCTCAAAAGATCGTGTTAAAACGACAAATTTTTTCCAAAAATCGCGATAAAACGGAAAATTTTGTCAAATGAATCGCAAAAAAAGGGCAACTTTCTTCAAAAAATAACGATAAACGGCAGATTTCGTCAAAAGATTTGCGAAAAAAAACCGACCAATTTCGTACAAAAATCGCACTAAAACGGAAAATTCTGTGAAAAGTTCCGTTTCTCCGCGATATTTTCACGAGATTTGTCGTTCTTTTGCGATTTTTTAGTAAAATATGCCGTTTTTTGCGATCTTTTAACAAAAATTGCTGTTTTGCGATCTTTTAATAAAATTTGCCGTTTTTTCACGAAATTTGCCGTTTTTTCGCGATTTTTTTTTTTTTTTTTTTTTTACAAAATTTACCTTTTTTTTCTTCTTTTTTTTCAATTTTTTGATGAAATTTCTGTTTTTTCTCGACTTTTTGAACTGCTAGATTCTAGATTCAACTCTATAAAAGTGCCCTTAAAAATGAAAAAGTGCCCTTAAAAATATAAAAAGTGCCCTGAAAAATGCAAAAAGTGCCCTTTTCAGAACAGTAGCGCCCTGCCCTTTTTTAAACCTGGGGGAAACTCTGGTATTTGCATTTGTTATCGTGATTTTTTGCCGGCAATTCGCATTCGTTATCGTGATTTTTGACAGTATTCAAGTGTTATCGTGATTTTTTGACGGTATTTGCTCTTTTTAAAAAATAAAATTTGCGTTTTTTGCATTCGTATTTACGTTTTTTGACGAAAATCGCATTTGGTATCGCGATTTTTTGCCGGTACTCATTTTGTTAAAGCGACTTTTTGACGGTATTCACATTTGTTAACGTGATTTTTTGACTGTATTCACTTTTTTGCATGTTTCTTTGATTAAATTCGCGTTTTTTCCGTTCGTTTCTACGTTTTTTGACAAAAACCGCATTTGTTTTCGTTGATTTTTTGACAAAATATGCAGAGTTTTTTTACAATTGCTTTTTTTTCAATTTCATAAAGATATTTACCGTTTTTTCGCGATTCTTCGACAATATTTGCATTCTTTTTGTGATCCTTACACGATGTCTTTTCGCGATACTTACACGAAATTCATGTTTTTTTTGCGATCTTATCAAAATTCGCAGGCTTTTTTTTCGCAATTCTTTTCACAAAACACCTTTTGGAGAATCCTGCATTTGGACGGTACTTTCCAAATTTTTAGTCGCCAGTTTTTCACATTTAGTCACCGAGTGGCGACTGGCGAGTGCTTATTTTCATCTTTAATGTGAAGCGTTTTTGGATAAGTATTACTAACTGCAGTTAAACCTTTTTTCCATGTTCTCCAGATTTGGCATCAGCAGACTATTTCTTGTTTAGCAAACTGAAAATATCACTAAAGAGAACAAGATTTTGGGATATTGGAAAACGTCAAGAAAAACTAGACACTTGAAATTAAGTTATCTTCGAAAGATAATTTACAAGTTTTTTCAATCAATTGTAAAACCGCGCACAAGAGTGCATTACATCACTCGGAACTTACTCGAAATGTGTTAAACAATTATGCACTGCACATTCATATTTCAAAAGTTATTACAGAATTCTGGAAATTAATAGATAAATCTTGTATATTGGAATGCATCTGGAGCAATACTCACTGAGACAAGGTCGTAACCAGAGACGTATTTCGGAAGGGGGATCTGACGGCTAAAAATTTTATTTTTATTAATTTGCTTTAAATTTGTTGTTTACGAATTTAATAGATGCAAATGTATAAACTTATAATTTATTTCGAATTAAAATAATTAAGAAACGCAATTACAAAAGAATGTAAGGAAGGTTATAAAAAAAAATTTAATTTTTGATCCTTCTTTAATGGAAATAAATATGTAATCTCATTTGCATTAATGCCGCATCGTAAAATCATTGAGATTAGCGTCGACCAATTTAATGTTTTGTTGATTTTGTACAAAAGTTTTAAAATATTTTACTAACAAAATATTTTTATTGGAATATACATAAAAACAGCTAAGTTTGCTAATCTTTTTGAAAGTTTATGGATATTTCGAAGGAAAAAAAATATTGTTTTTTTTTATTAATTAAGAGTTTCAGTTACATAATCTAGACGATTTATTCTGGTCATTGTAAACATTTTGTTTTACAGAGTAAATTCTACTTTTATAGATTTTCATTCCAAAAATTTCACAGAAATGAAAATTATGAATTATAGATTATGAATTTAACATTGTACAGATGAAATCTCATATTACAGCGAAGACGGACATAGATTTAGATTGAATATATCACGCGCTTTTTAATAAATAATTATTGAAATTAAATTAAATATATCACGTGCATTTTAATAAATAATTATTGAAATTAAATATATCACGCGCATTTTAATAAATAATTATTGAAATTAAATATATCACGCGCTTTTTAATTTGGATATTGTTCGTAACTGGAATAAGTAATTATTGAAATTAAATTAAATATATTACGCGCTTTTTAATTTAATTTAATTTTGTGACTGGAATAAATAATTATTGAAATTAAATATATAACGCGCTTTTTAATAATTAATTATTGAAATTAAATTGAATACATCACGCCCTTTTTGCTATTCCCTGATATTTAGTATTTTAAATTATCTAAAGTAATTAAAATATTCATTTTGTGAATTTGTGTTTTCATTTTGTGTCACTAGAACTAGCGAATACTCGCAGCGATTTCACTAGCAGGAACGTTTACACACAGATAGTTTGCTAGCCAGATAGCTTACATGCCAGCGAGTAGCCAGAAAAGTAGCCGAGCTTTCAACTTTTTTCGCACTCGCGAAGCCGCCAGATAGTTAGCTAGTGAACCTGTTTACACAGGGCGAGTCCACTAGCAGCTAGCGAATTCGCCGGCTTGTAGCTAGTAAACTCGCTCCGTGTAAACGACGCTTTAGTCACAGATTGATATGATTTTGATTTTTAAATCTTGACCGCCGTCTTTAATCCCGTTTCCGAAAGACTTCTTACTGTTTCACAAGAAGCCTGGGTTTCTTGCCCCATATCCCCGACATACATACACACAAACACACACACAAAAAAAGCTATTTTTTATACGAATGAATGAGAAGCACAGTTGCCAGAAAATGCCTGTAACTAGATGAAAATGTATCTTTAGACTGGAAGATATTGTTTGATAAAATGCTATTTAAATTTCTACTGACTTTGTCACCTAGCAACCAAGATGTACCTAATTATTTCAAAATGTAAAAAGTTTTCTGTGCAAACGATTTTTTGTGATAAATGAATTTATCTGTTTAATTCTTCTGCTTTTACCTAAGCTGTGTGAAACAATATTCTTTTTGTTTTGAGTTTGATTAGAATGTTTTTTAATGAGTTGTGTGAAAAAAATGTTACAGTTTTTATTGGAGTTGTGTTTTGTGAAATTATTAATGTTCGAAAGAACATGAGTTGAGTTTACTCATCAGAATAAACTGTTTAAAGTGAGAGATGCGTATTTAATTTTGAGTTGAGTAAAATATTAAAAAATAAACTTTCGAACAAAATTGAAAACTTCATATGGTCCGTCTTCCACGGAGAAAAATCAGCGATCTACGTCAATGAACTGAAGGATAAATGGTGAATATTTTGTTGTGTTTTCCTATTTCTTCGTATCTAGAAATCATCTTTTAAAGAACCAAGAGGGGTAAGTGCACCCATTTAATTTTTATTCATTAAAAATGAGTATGAAAGAATTAAAAGCAAAAAAGAAAATTTTCAAAACAAACTTGACAAAATTAAAAGAAAAATTATCGAATTCCGAGCTAGAATTAAATGAATTAATTCTTATAAAGGAGAAACGGAATAAATTAGAGAAAAACTTTTCTGAGTTATTTGAGTCTATTTATAAGATAAGTAAAGAAGATGAAATTGAGGATTTTATTAAGGAAAACGAAGAAATTAATGAAATTTTAGAAATAATGGAATTTGAACTTACAAAAAAGTTATCAAAAATGAAAGTGCAAGCTGTTAATTTAGAAAACGCCACAAAGGCTGATAATAACATTAAATTGCCAAAGTTAACTCTTCCTGTATTTACGGGTAATTTGCATGAGTGGCTATCCTTTAAGGATATATTTAAGGCTACTGTTCATGAAAATTCTAATTTGTCAGGGGCAATGAAATTACAATATTTGAAGTCTTCATTGAGAGGAGATGCCTTTCGTATAATCCAGTCTATTTCAATCGTGGATTCTAATTATGAAGTTGCATGGTCGCTTTTGGAAGAACGGTTTTCGAATTCGAGAGAACAAGTTTACGCGCATTTAAAACGTTTTTTAAATATTCCTGTTATTCAGAATGAGTCCCCAGCAGCATTATTAAATCTAATAGATATAACAAATGAATGTATTAGGTCGTTAGAGATTTTAGAACAAAAAGTTGAGGGGTTTTCTACTACTATGTTTGCTTATATTTTGGCTCAAAAATTAGATATAAATACAAAAATGTGGTGGGAAAGACATCTTAAGCGGGATAATTTACCGAGTTTAACTGAATTGCTAGAATTCTTGAGAGACCACGCGCGTACACTAAGTGCGTCCAAACAAGTAAATACAAAGCGAAATTTTCAAAACGAAAGCCAAACAAAGCATAGCTTTTCAAAGGTAACATCCATGGTTGCGAGTTTAAATGAGAAAAATATGCGCAAATGTGTTGTATGTAACAAGGAAAATCACAGTGTTTTTAAATGTCCTAAATTTCAAAAATTTAATGTACAGGAAAGAGTAGATTTTGTGAAAAAAAACAATATGTGCTTTAACTGTCTTTCAGAATTCCACTGCGTCAAAAAATGTAACTCAAAATTCTCGTGTTCAAAATGCTATAAACGCCACAATGTACTTCTTTGTTTTGATAGGCGTGAGAGAAATTCCAATGCGGTGGGAAACACAAAAAATTATAGTGATAAGGAAGTGCCAAATGCATTGTCGACGAATGAAAGTAAATCAACGTTAAATGCTGACGCCATACCATTTGAGTTAAATAACCAAATTCAAAATTTCACTGGTACTTCAAATGTGAGATCGAATAATGTTAAAACAGTTCTTCTTTCCACTGCTATTGTTTATATGAGAGATAAATTCGGAAATAAAGTTCCGGTGCGTGCTTTATTGGACAATGGTTCAATGAGCAATTTTTTAACATTGCAGTTAGTTGAAAGATTAGGAATTCGAAAAGAAAAAAGTAATATTTCGGTATCGTGTTTAAGTGGATCCTCTGTAGCGGTAAAAAATAAAACTACTGCCTTGATCAGTAATAATTCGGGAGATTATAGCCGAGAGTTAGATTTCCTTATCATACCAAAGATTTCGCAAATTATGCCCTCGAAATATATTAATAATTCAGAGCTAGGAATTCCAGAGTCTATTATTCTTGCTGATCCTGAATTTAATAGACCAGGGAAAATAGATCTTTTGCTAGGAGCTGAAGTATTTCTAGAATTGATAAAGGTGGGTCGTATGAAGTTACCAAATTCTAAATTAATACTGCAAAATACGGTGTTCGGTTGCATAGTAAGTGGGAGTGTTTACGATTGTAACGAGCAGGAACAAATACATTGTGGGTTAATTACTGAAACAGATTTAAATTTCGAAATGAAAAAATTTTGGGAAATTGAAAGAGTAGAAGAAAGTACACCATTGAGAAATACAGAAGAATTAGCATGCGACACCCACTTTATAAACACACATCAGAGAGATATAACGGGCAAATTCATAGTACAAATGCCGTTGAAAAAAGATCCTAGTTCTTTGGGAGAATCAAAACAATTTGCGGAAAATAGATTAAATTCACGTTGGAATAGGCTAGTCAAAAATCCAAATCTTTTAGAGTTATATTGCGCATTTATGGCAGAGGATAGAGAGTTAGGCCATATGGAGGAAGTAGAGAAAACAGATGAGCCAATACATGCGAATTATCTACCTCATCATGCTGTTTATCGCCCAGATAAAAGTTCTACAAAATTGAGAGTTGTCTTTAATGGTTCACATGCAACTTCATCCGGAGAATCCCTAAATTCCATACAGCTGAATGGAGGTGTCATTCAAGATGATTTGTTTAGCATAATAATTAGATTTCGTACACACCGCTATGCATTTACAGCAGATGTAAAAATGATGTATCGCATGATACTTATCGATAAAAGTCAACGTGATTTACAGCGCATAGTTTGGAAAGATTCTGTAAATGGTGAGATGAAATATTATAGACTATGTACAGTCACATATGGCACAACTAGTGCCCCTTATTTAGCCATGCGCTGCCTTAAACAGCTTGGTATAGGTGGTGAATCTCAATTTCCGTATGCCTCTGGTGTGGTACAATCAGACTTTTACATGGACGATGTCCTGACTGGAGCAGCTGACCTAAAATCGGCTAAGAGACTGCAAATTGAGCTTATTCAACTATTAAATACGTGTGGCATGAACTTACATAAATGGTTTAGTAATCATCCAGAATTAATGGAGCCAGCCTTTAAAAATGAGAATTACACTTTTGAAAATATGAGTGAAACTAAGGCACTAGGACTTTGCTGGAATTCCAATGATGATACTTTTACTTTTAGTGTATCATTCAGTGAGCAAACCAAGGTAACTAAAAGAAGTGTGCTGTCAAATATTGCTCGCATTTTCGACCCCTTGGGTCTACTTGGACCAGTTGTGACGAAAGCAAAAATTTTCCTACAAAGACTGTGGAGACTGCAAATTGATTGGGATGAAAATCTCCCTACAGCTGAGCTTGATGATTGGTTGCAGTTTTTAGAATCATTAAGAGCCATCAATAATATAAGTGCTGTTAGATACATTTTTACAAATAATCCAGTGCAAATTAAAATTTGTGGCTTTTCAGATGCTTCGGAGAAAGCCTACGGTGTGGCATTGTATGCTGTGTCTTCAAATTCTTCAGGAGAGCAAATTTCTCAGTTGCTTTGCAGTAAAAGTCGAGTTGCACCAATCAAAACAATCACTATTCCTCGCTTGGAGCTCTGTGGTGCAGTTTTATTAGCCAAATTGATGAATAAGGTTGCCAAAACCTTAAAAGTTCCTAAAGAATCTATTTACTATTATTCAGATAGTACTATTGTATTATGTTGGATTCGAAAACAGCCGTGTGACTTAAAAACCTTTGTGTCATCACGTGTGGCTACGATTCAGAATCTTTCTGATATCAGTCATTGGGGACATGTGGCTTCTTCTGATAATCCTGCTGATCTTGTGTCACGAGGTGTAGATCCAGACAAACTTCTCCAGAGTAACTTATGGTGGAAGGGTCCACTATTCCTAACCCAACAAATTGAACCTTCTTTAAATACTGTCGAACTTGAGCAAAATGATAATGATCTATACAGAAGTGAACTTAAAAAGACTTTTTCAGAGACTTCACTTTTAATATCAGACTGTTCATCTTTTATTGATTATTTTTTGCAATTGAGTAATAATTATGCTAAATTAATAAGAATTCTTAGCTATGTTTTCAGGTTCATTCAGAATGTCAAAAAGCCAAAAGAAAGGTATTTAGGTAAGTTAACATCTGATGAATTGAAGAAAGCTGAGCAGTTTATCATAAAATCTGTTCAAGAAAAAGAGTTCAGTTCTGAATTCACATTGTTATCTAAGGGTAAGGAGTTACCAAAAAATAGTAGATTACTTTCATTAAATCCTTTCTTGGATAAAAATAATTTAATCAGAGTTGGAGGTCGTCTCCAAAATAGCACGGTAAATTATGCCCAAAAACACCCAATTGTACTGCCCTCTAAACACAAATTAACAGAATTAATTATCGAGTTTTATCACAAAAAATATCTACATATAGGACCACAAAATTTACTTTATTGTGTTCGAAGAGAATTTTGGCCTTTAAACGGTAGGGCTATTTGTAGAAAAATTGTACATAAATGTATTACATGCTTTAGGGCCAAACCTAAATTATTAGAGCAAATTATGGGCGAGCTCCCAAAAGAAAGAATAAATGTAGACTTTGTTTTTAATTGCACAGGAACTGATTTCTGTGGTCCATTTTTGATTAGATATAGAGGTCAACGTAAAGGTATTTATCATAAAGTTTATGTTTGTATTTTTATTTGTATGGTAACAAAGGCAGTGCATTTGGAATTAGTCAATGATTTAACATCTGAGGCTTTTATTGCAACATTAAAGAGGTTTTTTGCCAGACGAGGCAAACCTCGAAAAATTTTCAGTGATAATGCAGGCAATTTTGTGAAGACTAATGTAGAGCTTAAAAGGTTGCATGAATTGGTAAACAAACCAGACCAGAACCTTACTAATTACTTGATATCTGAAGGTATTGCTTGGGAATTTATTCCCCCTAAAGCTCCAAATTTTGGAGGTTTATGGGAATCGGGAGTCAAGTCCTTCAAGTATCACTTTAAACGTGTTGTGGGCAACTCTAAATTAACTTATGAAGAAATGTTAACTATAATTGTCCAAATTGAAGGTATCTTAAATTCGCGCCCGCTTACTCCCTTGAGTACAGATATTGATGACTTGGAGGTCTTGACCCCGGGACATTTTCTTATTGGTCGCCCACTTAATGCCATTGCTGAATCTGACCTGAGTAATATTGAAGATAATAGACTAAACTTATGGCAAAAGACCACTAAAATGGTTCAGACCATCTGGAAAAAGTGGAAAAATAGTTATTTAAGTACATTGCAGCAAAGGCATAAGTGGATGATATCAAAAAACAACCTCAAAATAGGAGATATGGTTATAATAAAGGAAGATGATCTTCCAGTGTCTAAATGGTTATTAGGGAGAATTGTAGAAGTATTTTTTGGTAATGATAATAGAATAAGAGTTGTGAATATAAAAACCCCAAATGGAATATATAAAAGAGCAGTATCCAAAATTGCTGCATTACCTCTTGAAAAGTAATTCAGTTTTTATAAGAAAATGCTCATTATTGTAAAAATTTTTTTATTTATTATGTATTATGTAAAATTTTTTAAATATTTGCTTAAATTTAACTTAACTGTGACTCATTTATATTGTGTTTAATTGTATTGTTATTTATATTTTTTACAATGGTTGTAATTGCAGTGTTTTAGTTTGAAACCCCCCTCGGAGGTTTCAAGAGGGGCGGTATGTTTGATAAAATGCTATTTAAATTTCTACTGACTTTGTCACCTAGCAACCAAGATGTACCTAATTATTTCAAAATGTAAAAAGTTTTCTGTGCAAACGATTTTTTGTGATAAATGAATTTATCTGTTTAATTCTTCTGCTTTTACCTAAGCTGTGTGAAACAATATTCTTTTTGTTTTGAGTTTGATTAGAATGTTTTTTAATGAGTTGTGTGAAAAAAATGTTACAGTTTTTATTGGAGTTGTGTTTTGTGAAATTATTAATGTTCGAAAGAACATGAGTTGAGTTTACTCATCAGAATAAACTGTTTAAAGTGAGAGATGCGTATTTAATTTTGAGTTGAGTAAAATATTAAAAAATAAACTTTCGAACAAAATTGAAAACTTCAGATATCAGATATTTTTTACGTTAGATGATAGAATTTTAAGAACTTGAGAAGAAAATGGACAACACAAAGCGGAATTTTTTGTGTTTTAACGACATACAATCAACAGTAAAATTCGTTCAATTCCCGGTTCTTTTTTAGATTGTGGAAAAGGATCTGAATTATACTAATATCCAATCTTAACACTGCCACTAATATATTGGTAAATAGATGTATCTACTTATTTATTTATACTACTAATCCCTATCGTTTAAATAATAGTTGTTCAGTTAACCCTTTCCGGCGCGGACAAATTCTGTTCGTAAAATGAGAAATTGTTGACTGACACCAGAATTTACAAAATACTTTTTTAGAAATTAAGAATTCCCTGGTTTAAGGGTGTATTTCGATTCAAACTGCCTATTTTCCGATTTATTTTTGTACTCATTATTGCTCTCAAATACACCAAACTTTCAAAATCTCTTATTTGGAAAGTAAACAAGGTGCCGTAATTGTCGATTCTTTGAAAAATGCATAAAATATTGCAGAAAAGCAATCAAAAACGGCATTTCGAACCGATTTTTCCCAAGCGGAAGATCTGTGAACGAAAAAAAGGGTCATACTGAGAAGATAATTGTTTATAACTCAAATTCTAATGAGCGTAAAAAGACATCACACGGCACCTCATACGTCCCTTCAAGAATCCTCTCAGCAAATTTCATGTTTCTACGTTTAAAAATGTGTCTGAAATTGTATCGGAAAATTTCGAGCTGTTGAAGGTGGAAAAGTGTTTTTTCGAATACACCCTTAAGCTGTCATTGTAAAAGTAAAATTTTACTGAAATATTATTGGTGCCGTTTGTAAGTTTGGAATTAAAATTAGGTGTTGCCGGAGTGGTAACACTGCGCCGGAAAGGGTTAAAGATTTGAATATTCATAAAAAAGCATAAATCCGCAAAATTTTCTTAAAAATAAATATTATCATCTTTTACTTTCTTTTCTTATGCAAGAAGGAGATTATATCGGGAAAGCGAAAAGTCTAAAATAACTCAATATTTATCACGGGGGAATGTAACTGACACAAATGCTGCTTCCTTACAATACACAAACATGTGTTCTTCATTCTTAGAAACAAGTTTCTTTGCAGTTCTTCATCCCAAGCTATATTTAAAATACCTATTACACAGGGAGAAGGGAAATATCCCACATTTTTTTTCTTTCTCTCTCTCTCTGTTTCCTTTCTCTCATCCCAAAACTTCGTTATCGCTGATTTTTATCTACTCTAACTGTTTTTAGATAATATCTTTACATGCTTCTGAGGGAGGTGAATTCAGTTGAAGATCGTACGAGTCTCTTGAACTTGCATATGTGTTTATAAAAAACAATAACAAGAAAGAAAAAGTAAACATTTTAGTGCTATATTATATGCTAGTACAAAACCCTCATCAAATATAACGAAATGTTGCTCTGCATTTCATTTTCATAAGACTTCATAGCCAGGCCCTTATTACCGCATGGGCCCCGGACCTTAAGGGTTCCCCAATTCCATACATTAAATTATACATTTCTTTCTTTTTCCAATTTCAACTCTTCCATATGTTGAAGTTATTAAATTAACCATAAAGTAATATAACAAATTGATAAAGTTATATAAAAGAGTTTTGTTCTGTACTAAGGGGAAAAAAGGTGTACTTTAATTAAGATATTTAATTTAGATTTGACGAAGCTGAGAATTTTCTTCTATTTATATGCAAGGTGAGAAAAACTCATTGCTTATGCATTACACATACACATATGAGGGGCTATCAGTTCTATTTGAATAACGTTGCAGTGATTCGCAAAGGGCCCCCTAATTTATCTTTGCCCGGGGCCCAATTAGTCATAATCGGGGCCTGCTTCATACAAAAGAAGATTTTGTTATTGAAGAATTTATATTGCAGAAAAGTACATTTTAAAAATGACAAATGTTGATAAATACAAATGATGAGGATGATTTTTTAAATCATTGTTCAGTTTATGAAATAGTACAACAAAGAGTTTGGCATACGTTTGATTGAAATTTTGATTGCATTGTAAATAAAATTTATGTTTCTTACAAAATGTATGAACCAAAATGTAAGGATTATATAACACCATGCATTATGTATATTAATTATATCAATGCAGATAAAATTTCGATTTTTAATGTAGTAACATTCGAACATAACTTTGGAGAGAAAATAAAATTTTAATTTAATAAGAGAATGTGAAAAAAAAAAAAAAAAAATCAGTCATACAAATGCAATCTTGTAATTCAATTACGTCGAAGGGGAAAGGGAAAAAACCTCTTATTACTTATAATGCAAACAAAATTTTAAAAAAATAATAATAAGCAGGTAAGTATTAAATTCTTAAAAATTAAGACAAAATTTAAATTATAATATTACTTTTATTTATATAGAACAAAATTCTAAAATTATATAACCGAAGTTTAAAAAAGTAGATAACGAATTATATCATTACGTCTTGCAGATCTTCAATAGATGGCACCACTAAAATTGCGTTGACTTTTTTTTATCTAGTTATCCGTTGGTCATAATAGCTCGTTATCAGTTATTTTTAATTTAGAATTTAAAACATTATAATCGGATAGTTTTTGAATATTTTGGAGAAAAAGAAAGAGAATAGATGTGATACGATGCAGATTATGTGAATATTTCAATATGTTGAACAGTCGGCATACTTATGTTATCTAAATACTCATGCCTAACGTGGCAGCCTTTAGTTGCTTTTTTTCGAAGATGAGGGTAAACCTGGAATCGTCATAATTAGCGCATTATATAAATAGGTATTCTAGTATATATCATTGATTTATAAACTCTTTTGTCGAAATGATAATACTTTGTAATCTACGTGAAAAGTTACATTGCTTCTCTACTCATTTAGGAAATATTAATCAAAGAATATATAAAATACTAATCAATGACCTAAGATACTTAGACTCCACAATGGCAACCTTTTCGTAGGCCGACATGTCTGCCTTCCGTCACGTGACGGAGGGCAGATTTAGCGCACCAAACCGGTTTTTCTCCCGCCAGCTTGTAGTTTCGCTTCTATGTTTACATTTATTTCACTGCGAAAATGAAATCTGAAAGTTGCCAATAAAGCGATCACCGCCAAAAAACAGCATCTTTTCGCCAAAGATGTTGGATTCGAAACCATGCAGAGATAACAATGGGATGTGTCGTCTACGTATATTAGAAAGTCAATGGTACTAATGTTTGCAAAATCGCAAAATCTGTGATAACTGGAAATAAAAATAATTTTCCGTAAAAAAAAAAAAAAAAAAAAAAAAAAAAAAAATTACATGATTTATAGTGGTATTTTAGAAGTATTAAAAGTTAGAAAGATTTTTTTTCTCTAATTTTATAATAATTAGGTGACGAGAGGTAATAATAATGTGAAATTTAGATAAATTTTTTCGTTAAAACTGACTTACTAAATCAATAGTTATGACTCTTGTGGTAAAATATTTACAAGGACAACTAGAATAATCAACGAAAGATTCTATTATGGAAATCTCGCAACTCTTATAAAAACAACATAATTAAATACATTGTGATCCCATCTGTAAATGAAAAGTTTTTTGAAGTTGCAAATTTTTCATGTAACATGTTTTAGTAGACGAAAAGCTATACCCATGTAAATGGTTGAGAAAGATACTACTTAAACAAATATTTAGCTTTCATCCTTTCTTTGTTATTTCTAAATATTATCCAACAAAGCATATTTAGTAAAAAAAAAAAAAAAATAAAATAAAATAAAATTAAAAAAAATAAAATATTTTATTAGCAGACGGATTAAAGTAAAATATATTCAAAATTTTTTAATTGTACTTAAAAGTACCGTCAGTGCATAAAAGGTTAAGGGGTTCCGGGACACAAAAATCTTCACATTTTCTTTTTAAAAAAGTGCATTAAAGTATTTTTTTTTCTTAAAATGAGTTTAAACCATGTTTCTATCTTACTCGGAACAAGAAATATTATTTTTTTCGTTTTGGTTAGTTTTCAAAATCTAACTTTCAAGCAAAGATTGTCATTGAAATGACTTCCTGTGAAAATGCGTTTTTCTTCATGATGGGTTTTTTCACCATTTCTCGTGTTTAAAGTATTTTAAGACAACAACCGTTAGAGATAAGTGGTTCAAACTTGGAAAATGATTTTTACAATTATTTTAATTTTATTTTATTCAGCAGTTGAAAAAAAAATATTTACTTTTGAAAATATGATGAAAAAAAAGTTATATCATTTATTTTTAAATTTTTACTTTAAACATTTTTAATTTTTATATAAATTAATATTTAAAAAAATTCTGAAAGAAGTTTTAAGTCTATATATCTTTGTTTATTTAAATGAAATTTTACAAATAATATTTCGAGCTATATTTATTTTAAATTACCCCATTTGTTGAATAATTTTTAAAATTTAAATTTTTGTTAAAAGAATTGTGACAAATTTTATCATGTGATTTTGCTAACAAATAATATGGTTAATCACAAAAAAATAAATAAATAAAATAATAATAATAATAATTTTTGATTAAAAAATTAAAAAAGTATTTTAAAATGTGTCCCGGATACCCTGAATGTGGATTTGAATAAAAGATAAATAAGGACACAATTTTTTAAATATTTTTACAATCAACGTTTGTATATATATAAGAGAAAACCAACCGTAATGTTTTTCCATCAATGTCTGCTGTAAAATCTCTCGATAACTACTCCATTATAAAATACAACTTAAACAGAATATATGGTACAAAAAATTTTCTCTTTATTCTCTGTTTTATGTTTTTAATACAAAGGACTATAGAATGTGTTTCGATGCCCTCATTTTCAGATAATCACTTTTTCTTTAAAGTTCCCCACTCATTTATATCATGATAGGTTATTTTAATTTCAACTTCCTACTGCCGCAAATAACTTTAATCATTGCAAAGCAGTAAAAGAATACTGTCTTTAAATTTTTGCATAATTTCTTTGAAATGTTGCCAGAAAAATCTACATTTTAAGTTAATGAAGTGGTTCTCTTGATTTTTATTTTTCATAGAAAAGGAAATGAGTCTACAAGCCTGTCTTCTTTTTGAAGAAGATATCTTTACGTGAAATAAAATAAAATATTTTTATCGTAAGTAATTTAGTCGAATTTTATTTGGTAATCATTTCCTGTATTTGGAAAATGATTAAAACTGCGTAGAGGAGAGTATGCGGAGGTATTTCTGTATTTAAAACTAAAATAAAAACCAGCTAATTAAATAGTCTAACCGGTAAGAATGAATATTTATGAAGAGTAACAGTTTTAATATTTATGAAATTAAATTTTGAAATGGAATTTCTGCGTAGTAGAATTATTGCGTAACTAATAAGCTATCAATGAAAACGAAGTTACACGTATTCTTGATTCATCATTTTAACATGTATCAGTATTTATAAAAAGAAGTCTAAAAATTGTTGCAAATTTTTAGCTCTCATAGTAATAAATTGAGATAATAAAATGTCATAGAACCAGTTCATTAAAATTTATATTTACAGCTGTTTTCTTTGTATCATGTTTTGATTTTGTAAAAATAAGCTGCCATTTTTAGCAGCCTTCCTAAAAAACTTTTATTTTTTAGATTCCACTATAAGATTTGTCTTTACACAAATTAATTCACGCATGTGTCTGTTTAATATTTTTTTAGTACCTTAAATATAAGAAAATGTAAAATAATTGTTACTTCATCAATTTCAAATAATCACTTTCTTTTTAAAGTTCTCCACTAATTTGTACAATGATAGTTTATTTTAATTTCAACTTTCCGCCCCTGCAAATAACTTTAATCATTGCAAAGAAATAAAAAGGAATGCTCGTCTTTAAAGTTTTGCATAATTTGTTTGAAATGTTACCCTAAAATCTGTATTTTAAGTTAATGAAGTGGTTTTTTTCCTTTTTGTTTTTCATAGAAAAGTAAATGAGGCTACAAACGTATCTTTCAGTGGAGAAAAAAGTAGCTTAACGTGAATGAAAATAAAATATTTTTATCATAAGTTGTTTTCTAGTCGAATTTTTTTTGGTAATCATTTCCGGTATTCGGAAAGTGATTAAAGCTGCATAGAGGAGGTATTTTTGTATTTAAAAGTAAATTAAAAAGCAGCTAATTAATTATTCTAACCATAACTAATAAGCAATCAAGGAAAAGGAAATTCCTTGTATCCTTGATTCATCATTTTAATATGTATCAGTATTTATAAAATGGTGTCTAAGAGTGCTATTACACGTGTCGTGCTGCAGGCGTCAAATTCCAGGCGTCTCCATGTTATCCTATGGGACCAGAGGAGTCGCTTGGTTAGCACGCGATTCTCTTGTGTCGGAGCGTCTTTGACGCCTGGAACGAAGCGAGTCGCCAGTAAGAGTCAATCAAATGCTTGGAAATCCAAATGATGGTAAAGACTCTTCTCGAACAGCCAATCAAATGCTAAGAAAACGAAAAAACGCAGGCGATTTTTGTCGCTTGCAATTTTTACGTGTAATAGCACTTTAAGAATTGTTGCACATAAAAATTGTTGCAATTCAACTTTTTAGGTGCGTTCCAATAATTAAGCAAATAGGAAGTACCTATAGTCGCCGTTCCGTCCGTCTGTCCGTTCGCATATACAGGGATGCCACTCAGAAAATAACAAAAAAGAGGAAATTGTGTGAAAGTAAAATTCACGACATTTTCCACAACATTTATGCATGAATTTTGTAAACTATATTGTTTATAATAAACTAAATAAAGAATTAAATTTATAACAAACTACTTTTTAAAAAAGAAAGAAATCTTTTTCTTTTCTTGTAAATCTTTCGCAAAAGTCATTCTAAACGTGCATTTGTCAAAAAGTTTGAAATATACTGTTAATTCATTGTGCATGAAAACTTATAGGAGTAAATAAGAATGATTTTTCTTTAGTTCACAGTATTTTATATCAATTAAGGTAACCCACTAATAGATCCAGTGAGGAATTTTATGTATTGCATCATTTTAAATCAATTTAGGTAACCAGGCAATAGATTCGATGATTCTTCCACGAGTGAATATTTAAAATTTTCACGATTTTTTTCCGCGATCGTTTGACAAGAATTGCTGTTTTACATCGCGATTGTTAGACAAGAATCGCCGTTTTGCATCGCGATTGTTTGACGAAAATCGCCGGTTTGCATCGCGATTGTATTACTAAACTCTCTGCTTTACATCGCGATCGTTTGATGAAAATTGCCGCTTTATATCGCGATCGTTTCACAAAAATCGCTGCTTTAAATCGCGATCGTTTTACAAAAATCGCTGCTTTAAATCGCGATCGTTTCACGAAAATCGCCGTTTTATATCACAATCGTTTGAAGGAAATCGCCGTTTTATATCGCGACCGCGACCGTTCGAAGGTAATCGCGGTTTTATTTCGCGACCGTTTGATGGAAATCGCCATTTTATTTCGCGACTGCTTGACGAAAATCGCCGTTTTATGTCGTCATCGTTTGGCGAAAATCGCCGTTTTACTTCATGATCGTTAGAGGAAAATCGCTGTTTTACATCGCGATCGTTTGATTAATATAGCCGTTTTAATTTGCGATCGTTTGAAAAAAGTAACTTTTATTTAGCGATTGTTTGACGAAAATTGTTATTTTATTTTGCAATCGGTTAAAGAAAATCGCGGATTTTTAAAAATTAAAAAAAGCGGAAATCCGTCATTTGGCGGAAAAGTGGCATCCCTGCATATAACAAAACAAAAGCTATCCAACCTAATCGTATAAATTTTCAAATATATAATTGTTGCATAATTTTGTAGAGTCATTTCAAATTGTATGAAAATTGTATGTATAGTTCAATGACAGGGACAATCAAAAGTATTCCGTTACATGATGGCCAATGGGAAAAATCGCTTCAAGTGCATTTTAATGATGTTGCACATTTCGAACATAATAAAATTGATACGCACCTGTGAAGTATATACTAAAAATATACACTCTGTACAATCTATGGTGCAAAGAACATTTTTTTATTAATCTACGGGGCCACACAAAAGTATTCCACTACATAATGGTATAGGGATTAAACACTGTTTAGGCGCGTTTTAATTTTGCTAACTATTTTACATTTTATGAAATAGACATACGTTGCTGAGGTTTCTACGAGTTACTTCGTGTATAATTGAAAACAGATAGTATTTAAAGGGACACACGAAAGGAAGTATTGTATACTATTGCGCCAAGATATGAATATTTTTAAAACTTCGTTATAGTACGCCCGCATCGCATTTGCTACACATGGCGTGCAATTTCCGAATTGTTAGCTCTCTCTGACTGTGTAAGAAAGTGTTAAAAGGATATCTCTCTTTAAATTCAGTGTTATTTAATACATTTAAAAAATTACTAATATTGCCAGAAAATCTGCATTTAAAGTTAAGGAAGGAGTTATTTTGTAAAACACGCAATATAGTGTTTATTAAGCTCATTGTTTTATTTAAACTTTTTAGTACTTTCGGTCTGCATTTCCCGAGACCATCACCACAGAAAAATTTAATAACTAATTGCTGTTCATTTACACAAATATGTCACTTCATTTTAAAATGAGAGAGAGATCAAAAAGGTTATTTTGAATCTGATTTTTCATACAAAAATTACTGAGACGTCAGATTTATCTTATGATGGGAAAAAAACCTTTATACGAAAAGAAAGGAAAGAAAATAATAATAATAATGAATAAATAAAAGTATGTAATGTCAAAAATGTTTTCTCAAGGATTTTCATTCGGCAATCTTTTTCTAGAGTTTGAAAAATAATTAAAACTCAAAGTATTGAAAGCTGCGCAACTTTTAGATGTCTAAAAAGAAATAAACAAGTTGGAAATTGCACGTCAAGCATAGCAAATTAGGTGCGTTCATATTATAACGAAGTTTTTAAAATATTTAGATCGTGGTGTAACAGTACTTCGGATACAGTATAGTGCTCTAAATCTTTTGTGTGTCCCTGTAAACACTATCTGTTTTCTATTATGCAGGAAGTAGCTTGTAATAAGCCTCAGCAACGTATATAAAGTTCATAAATGTGAAATAGTTTAAAATTATTAAAGTGCACCCCCAAATAATGTTTATACCTATACCATTATGTAATGAAATAATTTTGCACGGCCCTGCAAATTAATAATAAATATTCTTTACACCGCAGAATGACAGAATGTTTTTTTTAGTATATACTTCATAGATGCATATCGATTCTTTTATGTTGGAAAGAGTGTATAATCATTAAAATGCACTGGAAACTTTTTCTTACCATTGACGGTAATGTAATGAAATATTTTTGATTGTCCCTGTAATTAAACTGTACTTCCAGTTTTCATAAAATTTGAAATAATTCGACAACATTATACAACAATTACATATTTCAAATTTCAAAATATTCGCTTCTGTAGTTTTTGCTCTGTTCTATACGAACAGACGGACGGACTGAACAATGACTGTAGGTGCTACGTATTTATATAATTCGAATGCACCTAGAAATAAATATAGAAATTTTATATAGGACTATGAGAACTTATGAGGTGAATCTAGAAAGAATTTCTTGTGTCTGTTTTTAAATCAACCAATTCATTATTGTTGTTGTTGTTATTTTTATTATTATTAAAATGCAATGTAAAAAACGGCGCTCATTTGTTATTTTTCTAACTTTTGTAGTAAGTAGTTCATAAAATTATATCCTTATTATTTTTTTCATCAGTTTTTATTGTATATAAAAAACCGACAGGTTCTATATATCTATAATAATAATAATAATAATAATAAAACATATTTCTGGGTAATTTACTTCACTATAACGTTCTATTTAAAACGAAGTATGTTACAGAATTTTCTTTCTGTATAAGGAATTATAGAATAAATTTCCACTCCATGGGTTTCAGATAATCATTTTTTTTCTTTTAATTTTCCGCTAATTTTTAGCGCGATAGCTTCTTTTAATTTTAATGCCTTCAACCTTAAATAAAAATAACTTTTCTCATAACAAAGCAATAAAAAAGTACTTATCTTTAAATTTCGTGAGTATTTAAAAAAATAATTTGATACAGTATCTACATTTCAAGTTAATGAAGTGGTCCTTTTTCATCGAAAAGTTCATAAGACAATAGAAGAAAAAGAAAAAAAGGAGCTTTTGTCATAAATAATTTTCTGGTTGACTTTCATTTGATAATCATTTCTCTGTATTTCGAAAATAATCAAACCTCTGACTTGGAGAATGTCCGAAACTCTTCTGTAGTTAAAAATAATTTAAAAGGGATTTAATGGGTAATTCTAGACATAATAAAGACATACGTTTAATAATCTGTATATATATATATATTACGCTAACGTATGTGGCACAAAAATCACGATTATTTGTTAATTGTTTAATGGCAACATACAAATGAAACACACCTTATGGGTTACTGTGCAAAAGTCTTTTGGTAAGATTTAGGCAGTGGTAAATTGGATTTATTTATGTTTTTTTTTCCTTCTCTGCAATTATGAAGCTTCAAAATATCATTATTTTTATTTTTATTTTCAGTTCTTTTTACTTAAAAATATAAATAAAAGTCATGTATTTTAAACTTTTCAGTTTCAAATTAAAGTTATGTAATATAAATGAAATGAATGAAAGGATTATATTATTATATTTTAAATAATTAATGAAATACGAAAAAATTCCCTTGATTTATCAGCACAGATGTCATTTATGCACCACATTGGAGCGTTATTTTTCTGACGCGAATTTATCGAAAACTTCGTTTTCAAATATCAGTTACATACATATTTTTTAACTAATTTCTATTTATTTGAAAAAGAAATAATAAATAAAAAAAGTTTAGTTAAGAATTATAGAATAAAACAATTTATATCATTTTAAAAACGAAAATAAAAGCAAACAAAAAGTTTATTAATAAATATATAACAGTAGCTGGGTTACCATGTGAGGCACATATAATTGCCATTTTGTTGCAATCGCTCCAATGTAGTGCGTATATGACATCTGTGCCTATTTCTCTAGCAGAATCTTCTAATTTGGCAAAAATTTAACATGTCAGATTGGCCGGGATTTCTGTGTCTGTTTTTACATTATTATTTGAAGTGAAAGAAATATTGCAATTTGTTACTCTATTTTTTTTTTAGATCCAGTTCATAAAATTACAATTATATGCTCTTTAAAATTTTTGGTTATGTAAAAAGTCCGTCCGTTTTATTAAAGTATAGTTTTTAAAAATACTTAAAAACAATTACCTCTCTCCACTATAAAGTTCTGCTTTAATCAAAGTGTGTTTCATCCTATAGGTCTTTATAATATCTTTCTATCCTCTCATTATAAAGAATATAGAATAATTTTCCACGTCATCAGTTTCAGGTAATCACTTTCTTTTTAAATTATCTACCAATTTGTACCACGATAGCTTCCTTTTTGTTAAACGCGTCTCCTTTAAGTTTAAACTAAACAAAAAAAATGTTTTTTTTTTTTTTTAAGTTTTACATTTCCTTTTTTTTATGTTACCACTAAATTAACATTTAAAATTAATGAAGTTTCTATCTGAATTTTTATTTTTCACAGAAATGTTAATGAGATCACAGGTCTATCTTCCGATAGGGAAACGTAGTTGCAAACGAAACAAAATAAAGCCAGGTAGCTTATTTGTCATGCATGATTTTTTGGTTGAATTTCATTTAGTAATCATTCCCCGTATTTAGAAAGCAATTAAAACTCTACGTAAGGAGAAGGTGAGGAGACCTTACTGTATTTAAGTGTAAATTGAAAAGAATATAAATTAAATATACTAAATATGATAAGTGGCTGTGCATATATGCATATATAACGTTATCATTTTAGGGTGATGGGCGGGGGGTCTGGTGCATGATATTGTAAGATAGGAGGTTTTATCTTTCGTTATCAATATCATTTTTGTTCCAATCAAAACTTTTTCTTAAATTTTGTAACATGATCTTTGATTCAAAATATTGTGTTATCTTTAATCAGTCGGTTATCTAAATATTTATTAAAATAAAAAGCTATTATTAAAATCACTTGATTATGATAAAATTATTTAATTCTACAATATGGAATAGTCCAAACTCCGACGTTGACATTCCTATTCTTCTTCACTTGTGTATGTGTATGCATACATAATCACGTTTCGAGAAACAACATGTAAAGTATGTGAAATGAAGCTTGTGTTTACTATTAAATATAAGAGAAAGAGAAAAAAAAATGTTGTTCACTTGCTTTATTGATAAGAATTTCTATCTACCCTCCACAACCCTCTCCTCCAGGTCATTTGTATGTTGCCATTAAACAATTAACAAATAATCGTCATTTTTGTACCCCATACGTTAGCGTAATATATATATAGATTTTAAACATATGTCTTTATTATGTTTAGAATTACCCATTAACTCCCTTTTAAATTATTTTTAAATACAGAAGAGTTTCGGACATTCTCCAAGTCAGAGGTCTAACTACTTTCCAAAAACGGAGAAATGATTCTCAAATGAAAGTCAACAAGAAAATCATTTATGACAAAAGCTCCTTTTTTCTCTTTTTCTTCTGTTGTCTTATCAACTTTTCGATGAAAAAAAAACCCCACTTCATTAACTTAAAATGTAGATACTGTATCAAATTATTTTTTAATACTTGCGAAATTTAAAAATAAATACTTTTTTATTGCTTTGTTATGAGAAAATGCAACAAGATTTTATCACTGCTGAATGCAATATGCAACAAAAAGCTATTATAAAATATTTTTTTAAAAGTAACTATCTTTTTAAGCGCTATTTGATATAAAGCTATATTGTATTGACATCTCTTCGTTTAAATCAAAAAAGAAAGCCACAAATAAATGCAACCAGTTTTGTATATCACTTCAAACAGTGGGCGGTGGGGGTGTCGAGAGATGATAACGTATGATATCGAAAGAAAGAAGGATATCCAAAATTACCAAAAATTTTATAACGTTATACTTGCATAGCCCCTAAGGACAAATATTTATGGAGATATTTTTATATTTATGAATTTAATACACTTGTGCCTGTTTTTTTTTCCTTCTCAGTATTTTGTTTAGTTATAACTGATACGTGTAATACAATATTTACTGTATTACATTATTATCAATATTCGATGAATCTAATAGTGTAAAATGAGCAACAACAAAAAATAAAATAAAATAAATAAATAAATAAATAAAAATAATAAAAAGTCTGCCTGGAAAACATTTACTTGTTTCGAAAAAATTGAATGTTTGTACTAATTCTGTCATCCCTACATGAATTAAATTTTGTAATCAAATTTTTACGTATGGGCTATAATACCTGAAGCGAGGGATTTGAAATTAAGATTTTTTGTTTGTTCTTTTGAACTGTATTTTTTAAGAAGTTTTGGTTATGTATAAAGTAACATATCATTTCATGAATGTCTCGTTAAAAAAAAAAGTTCAATTTTATGTAGTTACAACACTATAAAGTTTTATTTTAGACAAAATGGGTTGTATACCTGATATTTGTCTTTTTACGATCTTTCTATCTTCTCAATATAAAGAACTATAGAATAGTTTTCCTGTTTCACCAGTTTCAGGTGATAACTTTCTTTTTAAATTCTCCACCAACTTGAAAAGCGATAGTTTCCTTTAATTTTAAACAAATCAGCGAAAAAAAATATGGTTCTTTTTAAAATTCCCCTTTTTTATGTAAGCAGTAAATCTACATTTTAAATTAATGAAGTTATTCTTTTAATTTTTATTTCGTGTAGAAATGTTAACGAGTCGATTGGTCAGTCTTCCGATAGGAAAATGCACCTTTACGCAAAACAAATAAAGCCAGGTAGCTTATATGTCATACATGACTTTCTTGTTGAATTTCATTCCGAAATCATTCTCACGTATTTAGAAAGTAATTATTAAGCTCTACTTAGGGAAAGGTGAAGAGGCCTTTAAGAATTTAAGAGAAAATTAAAAAAAAAAAAGGAATAAATTGAATATACTAAACATGGTAAGTACAAATATTTGTGGAGGTGTTTTTATTTTTATGAATTTGTGCCAGTTTCATTTCTTAGTATTTTGTTTAATTATAACAGATATGTGTAGTATAATAATTATTGTATTATATTGTTATCAATATTCTATGCATTATATGTGAAAATTAACAGTCGCCACTCTCTATGTGGCGATTAAAAAATCTTATTAATCGCCTAGTGAAATATAGCTTTTTTCATGGAAATATGCATCTCTACTTTCATTACATCTAATTAGCAAATGGTTAAATTTTCTTCCTATCAGATGCAAAAAGATTTCCATGACTTAGCAGTGTTTTCAATATTTTACTTTTTACCTTGTACTTGCTCTTCAGTTGGGTTATTTTTTCAAGAAATACAGTTTTATTTTGCAAAATATATTCATTAGGATTCCACATACTACATTTCAAATAATTTATTCCTTACTAGCTGACCCGCCCGGCGTTGCCCGGGTCCGTTATAATAATGTTAAACGAACTTGAAATTTTTATGATTTTATCTTCAACTCAAAATATGTGTTAATACACTGTTAAGAATTTGACCCTTTTGCTGCATCGTCACTCCACCGCTTTTATAGAAAATGATTACTTCAGCCTATTTTGGAGCATTGTCATAGGTCAAAAGAGATATATTCTATAAAAGCGGGGGAGTGATGATACAGCAAAAGGGTCAAATTTTTTACAGTGTACATTATATTAAATACGTGCCCCCTGACTGTGTCAAAAATTGGTTTTTAAAAAAAACTAATATTTAGCTGCAAAAATACCTAAAATGACTGCAATGGGAAATGCAGGAGGGAATATGTGTCCAACGATTTCGTGTTGATATTTATCCTTAAAATTACTGTTAAGTGACTTAACTAAATACTTTTTTCACATAGATATCCCAAGTGAAATATTTTGAATTTCAAACTAATTATATATCACTCTTAAATCTGACTATACCGCGAATGAAATCGATTCTCGATGATTCGCTAAAAGGTTAGTATATAATATTATAAATTCAGAGCCATTTTACAAAAATAGGTGTATATTTTTTATCAAACATGCGTAATGTTCATTCTATGAACAAAATCCTAACCGTAACCTAATTGTATCGGAATCATAACTTGTCTGTAACTTAGCTGTATCTTAACAGTAACCTAACTGCAAGTTAATTATAACATAAATGTAACTTGGCCGTCACCTAATCATAACCTACCCATAATCTAACCACAACCTAACCGCAACTTAACCTTAACCTAACTGTAACTTAACCTTGACCTAACTGTAACCTAACCGGAAAATAAAATAACAAAAGGGTCACCGGAACGTAATTGCAACCTAACTGTTATCTAACCGTAACCAAGTTCTAATTTAACATTTACTATAAACGAAATATTTTAACCATCTTGCGCTAAGTACTTAGTTTCACTTTCCACCGCTACGGAGCGCATTATGTTTTGTAGAACATCCGAATTTTAGGTTCGGATTGGATTCAAGTTCATGGAAATTATTTTGTCTTCTTCGGATACAGTTATGGTTGTTTGGAATATTTGTGTTCAGTTTAGATTCGGTTCAATTCAGATTTCGTGGGGGTTTTTTTTCCCTTCAAATGGGATTTTTAAGTTCGGGTCGGGTTGTACTTATATGAAAATTATTTTACCTAGTTCCAATGAGGTTATACTTCACTGAAATATTTTTGTTAGGTTCAGATTAAGTTTGGTTCAAATTTCGGGATTTTTTTTTCCTTTTTTTTACAAATTTTTTGGTTTGGAATGGGGATTACGTCCATGGAAATTATATTGTCTTTTTCGTATTTGGTTATAGTTATTTGGACTATTTTCGTCGGATTCAGATTTGGTTCGATTCAGATTTTAGGTATTTTTTTAAATTGATTTTTAAGGTTCTGGTTGGATTCATGTCCAGGGAAATTATTTTGTCTTGCTCGGATCGGGTTTTGGTTCTTTGGAATATTTTTTTCGGGTTCAGATGTCGTTCAATTCAGATTTCGGCTTTTTAATGGAATTTTTAGGTTCAGGTTGGGTTGCGCATCAACGGAAATTATTCTGCATTGTTCGAATAAGGATATGCTTCTCTGGAATATTTTTGTCAGATTCAGATTTAGTTCATTTTTTAGGTTCGGATTGGGTTCATGTTCATGGAAATTTTTTTGTCCGGGGTATGGTTCTGTGGAATATTTTTGTCGATTCAAATTTCAGGTATTTTTTTCAAATGGAATTTTAGGTTCCGATCGGTTTCATGTCCACGAAAATTATTTTCTCTTATTCGAATCCGGTTATGGTTCTTTCGAATATTTTGATCGGATTCAGATGTAGTTTGCATAAAACTTCAGGCTTTTTTTTCAAATGGAATTTTTTAGGTTCGAGTCAGGTTTATGTTCATGGAAGTTTTTTTGTCTTGCTCTTATCAGGTTATAGTTCTTTGGAATATTTTTATCGATTTCAGGCTTCGTTCTGGTCATTTTTTGGGTTATTTCAGAGAAAAATTTTAGGTTCGGGTCGGGTTGCATATACACGAACATTATTTTTCTTTGATCGAATTGGGGTATGCTTCATTTGAATATTTTTGTGGGATTCAGATTTGATTCGGGTCAAATATCAAATCCATAGTTTTTTTTTCAAATGGAATTTTTAGGTTCGGGTCGCGTTTATGCTCATGAAATTTTTGTCTTGCTTGGATCGGAGTATAGTCTGTTTTTTTCTGGTTGGGATCGGGTTATGTGTTAATACGCCTAAATATTATGTTTTGCTACTATTCTTTTAGTGACTATTTTTTATATATAATTTATTTTGCTATTTGATAATTTATTACTGTGTATGAATCGTCTGCCTATTCGAACAATTGTACGTCAAAGAGCCATTTCATTTTTGTTTTAAAAACAAATTAAAGTCTTAATAAAATTTTAACTTAAATAAATGCATTCAAATTTAATCAATGATTTAAAAAAACTGCTAAAAAAGCCTCATCTATACATATACATATATTAACTGCAACTTAGCCAACCACAAATACATTCTAATGTACGAAGTACCAACGATCTGACGTAATAGCTATGTCCAAAAATCCTAAGTTAAACTGACATTTTGCCAGTCTATGAATTTTAAAGGTCTTTGGGAAAAAAACAGTCACTTTTGAAATGTCAAAATCTCAAATTGGTTTCTTTTATAGAGTAAAAAGAAATTAATAGAGTGGAGGTATTATCTCTGGAGATGATGCTTAAGATGTAACCTTACATTAAGTCCAATTAAGTACCAACAAAAGCACCTGCTTTGACACGCCTATCAATTGGCGAAATTTTAAAATGAAGGGCCAAAATCACAGTCAAGTGAAATCCAGCCACCCCATTGGTCGTGTGGTAAGGGTGAAAATCACGAACTTGTTTCTCCATTTGAAAAAGGTGAGGGGGAAAGTATTTTTTAAGCGATTGTTACCGCCTGTTCTTATAGGGCATTCCAACATGACGTCAGGGACATTACCGCCCAAAATCTTCTATCTGCGCAACTTCACGCACATATTATTGGCATATTTCAAGTGAATGTATGGTTACCATTTTGGCTGCTTTATCGCATTTGATTTAAATGCCAAATGCTTTATTTAAATTAGCCTTAATCATTTGTTTTTAATAGAAAATTCAGAAATCTTTGCGCTATCCAGACTTGAATGTAAATGAAAGAAATATATTACGTAAGTGTTTTGTAATTGTTTTCTATTTAATAATCTGTCCGATTACTTCTTGTTCAATATTTCGTATAATTTTTTGTCTGTTACGTGAATAGTAATATTTCTAGTGCTAGAATCATGCCTGCTTTTCAAATACTTGTAAACTGTTTGTATATTTTTATATTAAAGCTTATTTATCATTATGATAAGTATACTAGAATATTTTATAAAAAAGACATTGTATATTTTGAAAAATATTTGTGATATACAGTGAAACCTCCAAATAAGGGACACCCATGGGACCGGAACTTTTGTCCCTTAAATAGAGGTGTCCCTTATTCGGAGTTTTTTCTTTTTTTTAAATTAATCTTTCAGATAGACATAAAATATAACATTAAATTAAAGGTGAAGTTTAAATGTACCAGAAGGATATGAATTACGTTAATCAGACACAACAAATAGATATTTAATTCATTGAAATTTTTAATTGATTACTTCATTAAAAGATTTGTAGAATTATTGATTTACATTTTTTACACAAATATTTCATACATGTAAAATGTGCATTAACATTTAAAAGAATCTTACTTAATCAATCAAAAGTGATTCTTTTGCAGATTTCAATTTTTCATTACAAATCTTTCAAGTGTTCATTTACCATGCATATAAATTTCAATCCTTCATTATCAGCAACATTTACTAAAAAAGTATTGAACTTTACATATTTTAAAACATCTGTAAAGTTCTTTATTTCACAATTTCCATTTCTTCTTCAGTTTCATAGTCATCCTTACAATTTTCAGCACTACTTTTGATGGGGATAAAAACACTAATTGTGGGTAAATAAATGCACATCAATTGAGTCATATCAACATGACTGCCTGTCTGTTTGATAAGCTCTCAAAAATCTATTTTTGTTTTCATCACTGGCTACTTCATTATCTGAAATGCGAAAACCAGCTCCTTTCATCGCATTTTCAGGTGTCCCTTATTCAGAGGTAA
The DNA here is from genome assembly GCA_964019185.1 of Maratus speculifer. Taxonomy (NCBI): domain Eukaryota; kingdom Metazoa; phylum Arthropoda; class Arachnida; order Araneae; family Salticidae; genus Maratus; species Maratus speculifer. The sequence continues at coordinate 158,001,902 of OZ025302.1, read as the reverse complement.
ATACATTACTCGGCCTATATCAAGGGACTGGGACCGGAACTTTTGTTCCTTAAATAGAGGTGTCCGTTATTCGGAGTGTCCCTTATTTGGAGTTTCACTGTACATGCTTGTCGATTTTTTTTTTTTTTTCCTTTCAATCAATACGCAACACTACAATATTTCCTTCTAGTTCCTGCAAAATATATTCACAATCCTTCACGGAAAAAATATATTTAAAAATACTTTATTAAAGTTTTTTTACTTTTAAAACAGTCAATTTTGCAGACCTATTAATATGAAAACATATATCTGCCAAATTTCCCCCCATTTTTTTTCTACTCAAATAAGTATTTTATTTGCTAAAAGTTTTATTTAAATTAAATGAAATTGAATAAGTACCAAATAAATATAACACAGTTTATGAATTTTCTGAACTCATTTAAGTTAAACAAGTAAGAAAAATTATGCCTTAAGCATAGATTATGGAACACTTTCTTACACTTCCTCTTCCTGAAATCATTAACAAAACATCATTATCTATAGAAATAAGGTGTTACTGTTCACAGCCAAATATGTATTCTAATACTTTTGAACAGCCGCATATTTGATTTGCCGATTGATATATATATACTACATAATGAGTAAATTTAGTCTTGCAAGAAAACGCCTAACTAGTTGAAAATTTTCTTTCAACAATTAATATTAATAGATCAAAACATACTTGAATACTTTTGTTCAGCCCTATAGTTTATCTAGTACCCTTATTATATGAAAGTATTTTGTTAAAATTTAATTCATATAAAAATACTCTTTAAACTACTACCATTGTTAAGTAAATTGCTTTATGCTTATCAGATTGGAAAGCCTAAACATAGATGGGTTGCACTACAGGGGACGGTTAATTCTGGGAAAACTACATTCGCTTCGGGTGTAGTTAGTTGATTTATTTAATGGGGTTCCTATGAATATTAATACAAATGAGGACAATAGCTAACATTTCAGCTAGGGCAAGCTATCCGCATGCTTTTCTTACATATTATGATGTAACATCTGTTGGTTTCCATAATATTGAGATTGGCAGAGTTATGAGAGAAATGATGGATGGGAATAATAACAACAAATGAACAACACTTTCCTGCCAAATTGTATAAGGTGAACTGTCAATCGGGATCCAGTTTGTTAAATTTTTTTTCTGAATGAACAGTTCTACCAGGCTCACAAAGATGAATTTCAAGAAGTTAAATTTGATTTTAAAAAAAAAGCTATTGTTATCAATATTAATAAGTATGATTTTTTTTTAGTAAATTTTCGAAAAAGTTTCATTTAAGGGAAAAAGTATGTATAAATTAAATATTGAAAAATTTTCTAGAAGTTTGTGAAATGTTGGGTCTAGAATTCGATATTAGGGCAAAGCATGAAAGCCTTAAAGATCTCTTTCAGGTAAGTGTTGCAGTAAAATTTAGAAGTAAGTAATACATTTTCTTTAATTTTTCAAAATCTATTTATCTGTTTACTTAATTTTTTTTTTTTTTTTAGAATTTAAACCGCTACACAGGAATTGTGTCGGCTGTGCCAACAATGTATTGGGATAAAAGCTACTGCAAAAGAAATTCGTCCAGATTGCACCCTTTTGGCAGAATCGGCACTCCCCTATGAGAATCATCACAGGCATAGACAAATCCCGGCATCAACTGTGACCCTGCATGCTAAAGATTTCTCTTCAAGAAGATCTCCCATTAAAAAAAAGTGAGATGTGACAATGGCAACAGAAGAATATGTTTGTAATTATATGTGAATAAAGGCATAACGCTTGGAGAGTTTCTAGCGCGGTTAGCGCCTGGCACACAGTGTTCGGCCGCTCACACAGGAAACTCCTCCCGGTCAATGCTTTTGTTACATATAAAAAAATTATAAAAATCAAGAAAAAGAAAACACATATAAACAAAAACAAGTAAGTTTACTTCAGTTATATTTATTTGAGATATAAGTTTAATATATAAAAGAAAAATTAGGTAAATTAAAAAAAACTTTTTTTTCCCTCTAATTTTTTTTAAATGTTCGCATATAAAAGCTTTTTAGTTTATCTTAAAAAATTTCGAAGGGCATTGCTGATGGCACGTCTTTATCCTCTAATCTAGAGGACTGATTTTTCCTACGCTTAGATTCTTTAGGATGTTCAGTTTTAATTCAACATTGTGCAAATTTTCAGCAATACATAGAATTTTTGTTGGGAATTTGATCCAAGTTGCATTGTTTTGGATGTTAACTTTACATTATATTGCCTCAAAAATGGCATGTTAAAAAAATTATTGTATAAAGTATATTATTGAGGAAAGTCCCACCTTAGAGAATTCTGAATGCCTTTACGGCTTGTGTGGATAGGTGCATTATCTTGCTGTTAATCCTTTCTTTTTTCTTTTTTTTTTCATGCTAGAAGTGTTGTAACAAATGAAGGATGGTCAAAAAGAGTTTGTATATATATGTTTGAATTAAAATTTTCGGAAATATACACAAGTGACTCAACGTCACTGAACGAAAAGCAGTCTAATGCTGCAATGATTACGTCAATTAACTGTTTTGAGAAGATCTCTTTTTCTTTTTTTCAAATTGTCACAATAGTTTTGAAATTTTATTTTTATTTACATTTTAGATCATGGTCTATATTTTAATTTTTTACAAAAGAGCACAGGTTTTTTGTTATCTCATTGTCGCGTGTCATTTGTATTGACTGTGAAATATTTTGAAATTTTATTTTTATTTATATTATGATAATGGAACTTGTTTGACGGTTCTGAAACATGTCAATGTCATTTTTATTATAACACCTTTCTTAAATAAAATTAAAAAATTTTATTAAAATGTTTATATAAAAGGTGAATGTTTTATAATCTGGTGATTTAAAAAATCAATTGGATTTAATTAAATTTTTATAATATCAGGACCATTCAAGTTTCACTTATTTTCATCAGAGAAAGTAACCTGCAGCAGTTTGTTGTCCCAAGTCATCACTTGTGTGGTTGAAAATATTATTGAGATGATTTAAGAAAAAAAAAAGATTTTATTAAAACATCAGTTAGGTGGTAGATCAATTGCAACATGGGGCTGCTTTTTGTTCAAAGATGTGGAGCCATTTGTATATGTTTTTAGCAAAATTTAATTGAAAGACACATGTACAAACTCTTTCTGGCCATCTCTCATTTGTTGATACAATTCTGGCAGGGAAAAAAAAAAAAAAAAAAAAAAGGATGGCTATAACAATGAGATAATGTGCCTTTCCACAAAACATCAGTTCCACAAGAAAAATATTGAAGTCTTGCAATGGGTGCTCAGAAATCCAGTTTTAAATCCTATCAATAACTTATGGTGAGATCTAGAAGATTGAGTTTATCAAAAAGGAAGGCATTTTTTCTCATCATCAGAACCCAAGTCTATAATTAAGGATGAATAGCACAAACACAATCCCGAACAGTGCAAAAATGAATGATGTCGAGGAATGGCGGAATATTTGCAATCATTAAACTTCAGAGGTGGTTGCATTAATATATGAAAAAATATTAGTTCCTTTGGTTACTATGTTGAATTTATTTGCTGTCCTTACTGTTTTTACACAGGCAAAAATGGTGTTTTTTTTTTTTTTTTTTTTTTACAATTATTTTATTTTCGTAATAAAATACTTAGTTTTGTTGATTTTTTTATTAGCTTTTCAACTTGATACCTTTTATAAGGAAAAAAGATTTATTTGTTTTGAAATTTTTAAGAAAATCAACATTTTTTGCTGTTTTTATACGCAAAGTAGTTATTAATGGGCGTAATCAAGAATTACTGCTTTTATATTTCACATTGATTTTAATATAAATTTATTAATAGTTTAAATAATTAAAAAAACTTTTATGAATAGAGAAAGAAACCTGTAATATGTTTGGGTCAATTTAGTATAAAAATCAGATGACTTTCATGAAGATATAAATTAATGTTTTTGAAATGGGTTCAATTATATCATCCTCAAAATCATGCTCTTCCAGCTGTATCAAGATTTAAGATAATATGGATATACAATCATTTCCTGGTCCATTTGGATCCAAGAAACTCAAATAAAATGTCAAAAATGGGTGTTACTAATTGAAAATTCAAAGTTGATATAATTTTTTTAATGTAGATGACTTCAAAAGCATAATTTATACACAATAATAATTAATAAACATTATGCTCAGTCTGATTCCTAGAGTTTATGATTATTTTTGGCATAATTAGTTCAGAATAACCCCTTTCATTCCACTTATCACCATTGATGCTCTAGAAATTGGTAACTGAAAACTAAGAATTTTTTTTTTTTTTTTTTTTTTTGCTATGCGCGAAATAGAGTTTCTGCAATACTGCAAAAAGTTCAACCTTCGTTAAAAATTAAATATTTTTTTAACGTAATAAGATTTGTTTATCAATCAGTTAAATATGAGATAAATTTAATTTCTGTTACAATCTGACAGTTATTACTTTTGCGAGTCAGATATTTTGTAGCAAGAGGCATTTTGTTCTAGCCTTAAATCATGACTTTATCTATATACAAAATGCTAAATTTATGTTTCACTATTACAAAATTTGGTACAGCGCAATTTATGCTGTGGTAGTGTATTAACGCCACTGCAGCATAAATTGTACTGATGTGCCAATAAAGCAGGGTTCGCCGAAGTGGGCCCAGCCCGAAAAAACCCGGGCGGGTTTTTTCGGGCGGGCCCACTTGAAAAAACCCATTTGTGGGTTTTTTCAAATTTTCTCGTGTTTTCACAACTGTATCATTATTTAACCTAAGATATGAGAATAAAAAGATAAATGCCAATTTAAATATGTTTCAAACTAACCGTATTTAAAAGAATTTCTAAGTATTGATAAAATGACCATAAAAAAAATTAGTTTGTAAATAACGAAGATTTTTTTGGCTATATATTTTAAAATGCACCCAAGTGCTTTAAATCTTAATGTATACCTAAAGATGGCAGTTGAAATGTGATCCCCGTCCTGATTGCTTGTATTTTTATAGCTTTTAAGATTAATCGCAACATTTATTATTCTTCTTCAATGTTCAATGAAAGTTTATACAGTAATTTTCAACACAAAAATCTTGACAGATTTCCAGGGTTCCTAGTATCATGGAAAGTCAGGGAATTTCAAAGTAGTCATGGAAAGTCAGGAAAATCTCAAAATATACAGGAAAAGTCAGGGAATTTACAAATATTTTCTAAAAAAATCATGGAAAACTGAGTGAAAAAATGAAAAATGACACAAAATTCATCAAACAGTTGGGGCCAAAAAAAAAGATTGAAGTATGATTGCAGAAAGAAAATTGCTAATTTTGGCAAAAGATTGTGAAAATAAATATCAAATTTCGCTGTATGTTTATTTGGTCAGAGATTTTTTCGAGATTTGATCTGGGAAAGTCAGGGAATTTTTTGAGATTTGGTCATGGAAAATCAAGGAATTTGCTAGTCATGTTTTTCTGGGAATCTTGTTATAACAAAAAAAAAGAAAAAAAAAAAGAGTGAAAAAGTTTGAGTATAGTACTTAAATGATAATTTGATTATTAAAATTATTACTAATAATTAATTTTTGGAAAAGCAAATTATAATGTTTATTATTATCATTGATTTATAAACTTTTTGTAATCAATTAGTTATTTTAATTTGTATTTAGTAGTATAAGTACCTTGTTTTCAAACATTCTGAACCATATTTCTTTAACTTAAAAAAACCCTAATAAAATATAATCTAAAATGTATCCAGATACTTTAAATGATTGCTTACAGATGGCATACAAAACTAAACTAGTTAAAGTGTATTGCCATTTACGATCTAACTTTATAGATATGACTGACATTGACTTTAAAATAATCCAATTTAATACTATTGCAATATAAATGTTGCTTCAATTGTGTGACTTCTATTTTTTTCTTCATAAAAATATTTACATAAATGTTGCTGCTTTAAACTATTGAAATAAATGAAAGAAATTGCATAAATTAGTCTGTTTAACTTAAGATTTATATAAAGAAATTCAGTTGCACTTGGTTTAATATATCATTCTTCCAGTAATCTAGTTCTATGAGATGCAAAATAATCTTTTTAAATATATTTATATTTTCTTTTTATATATTTATTTTTATTGTTTATCTATACTTAATGCAAAATTATACCTTTGTTTCACTGATAAATGAAAAATTTAGGTACTGTGCATCATGTAAAAATTAGAAATTTGAAGAGTTCTCTAAAAATTTTTAATAAAACCCGTAAAAACCTGGGTTTTTTCAAAAAAGCCCGAAAAAACCCGGGTTTTAGACTACTGGGCCCAGTGGGTTGGGCTTTTCCAAACCCTGCAATAAAGAGCAATCTCGTTGTTTGCACGCGCATACAGTTATCGTTTGGATTTCTTGTTGCCTTGTTGTTTGCTGATTTTTGATGCCTGTTTTGCACAAAAACAGATCAAGATGCAATTTTATTTTTTTCAGGAGCGATGATACAGGAGTTAAACTCTATATCGGGCCATTTTCCACTGAAATCCGACTAACTGCTTTGTTTTTAAATAATGTGTTTTGAATTTTGAAAGTGTTTTATTTTATGATTTGTCGCAAAAATTTTAGGCATAGATTGGGGATACTTAAAAACCATCAAATCTGTAGCTGCAGTGGCATTAATACGTAAGTATCCAAAATTTATACAAAAAAGAAATGGTCTAATAAAGATTAACTTTATTACACTAAAATAATTTACAGAACACTCTTCCCATGATTTGCAAAATTCTTTTGATAATTCAGGGGCGATTGTGTTCAGGTTATATACCTCAATTCAGGTATTTTGTAAATTTACTGTACCAAAATTCCAGTTTTTATGATAGTTCAATTCTTAAAATAAAATATCAATTTCATAAGATTGCTAAACATAATTAAAGTTTATATATTATGTAATTTGGCCTTCCTGTTATAAATATGTTGTCTTTCCCCCTTGTTCCCATACAGAAACATTTTCTCGCTAAAATTTCAGGTATTTTTTCATGAGCCCATGATCCCCCTGATAATTAGAGTTCAAAGGAAATATTTAAATTTCGATAATCAAGAGAAATGTCTCACGGATTTTATTCCTCGAAGTTGCAGGATTTTGTGTCCAGCGTGCTTAATTATTATTATATAAAAAAACCTATTACAATTTCTCAATATAATCATCATTTTTTTTAAATAATAGATCTTTCCATGATTAAATTTAACATTTTTAAATTTAAAATACATACTAGAATTTCCTTATAGTTATTTAACCACGGAAAGTTTGTCATTAAATAGAGTGAATATTACTAATCAAAAATTATGTTGTAGATTTTGTGAATTTAAAAAAATAAATACACTCGCTGTTTCATTCCAAAGCTTGCAGAGTCCAAAAGTGTCAACAGGTTTAGATTCCTCATAAAACAAAGATCATGTTTTCAAATCAACAACAAAATGTTTTTTACCATCTGATATTTTTGTCTTTTTTTTCTCAAATTATTTTCATAAAGCATGGTTTTAATTATAGGTGCATTCAGGTCTGACTTTAAAGGGGGAGGAAGAAACAAGGTATTAAGACCTAAAGTATTGATAATTTGCAAATTATTCGGTGAAAATCTAACCCAGGGCGCCATGGCTATTAAAATTTTTCTTGAGTGCATGTTTTCTCTCTCAATCATATGCAGAGATGATTACTTTGGTTTCCTATTCTAAAATTGTTTCGATCTATCTTTAATTTTTTTGTTGTGAAAAAAAAAAAAAAAAACTTCTTGTGCTGCTTGTCTGTTGAGTGAGAATTATTCCCTTAATGAATTCTCAAAAATTAGTGCACTAGTCAGAATACATGTGTTCAATAAGAGAAAGAATATTTGAGCAGCTTAAGAATTTAGGCGTGCAAAGTTTTCTTGAGACAATAGTGCACCGGCCAGCGGGCCAGTCTGAGCCTGCCCGTGACCTCCCTTTAGGATCTGCCGTTACATTTACATATACAGTAGACTCCCTCAAATCCGCACATATTTTACGGATGTAAACAATGAAACATTCAGTTCAGATGTAGGTGCAAAATTTGACTTTTTTAGTTTTATATCAATTCCATATATTTTTTAATTTGTAATTTTTGTTAAGGTTATTGAATTCATGTTTTTTCATGAAGAAAGAATAATTTATTTCTGAAAAAATCAAGATATTGCTGATATCAATGGTAATCACAATCTTACCAAATATATTTATGTATTAATCAAGCTTTTTTAGTTATTAAGTCTGGCTAAACCTGAAATAAAGCTTCATTATTTTATGATCTTGATGTGAATTAGCAATGTATCTTTATGAAGCAAGTTTCATTGAATAATTTAGGAAAAACACATTTCATCTCTATAATGAATATTTAATTGTACATTATTACTAATTTGACCTTTGCTTTTAGTATTTTTATCATTTTAAAAACTATCTAATTTTTTATTATTTTAGTTTATAACTTATTTTAATATTTTACATATTGTAAGCATCCATTATACTTTTGATTTCATTATTAATTACATTCAAATTTCCTTTTAAAAAATGTAAACAAAGCAATGACCAGAAATCTGCAAAATTCTAAAATCCGCAAAAGCTCTGGTCCCAAGCTGTGCGGATTTAAAAGAGTCTACTGTATCCTTTTTTTGTACATTCACAATCATTTTACTTTTCTCATTTAACAATTACCATGAACATTTTTCTATTAACTATCTTTTCTTCTTTTTTTTTATAGTATTTAGAAAAGTTTTAGTTTATTTTCTAATACAAAATTTTATGCCAAATAAATAAATACATTTTTTATTTATAGCTAATAAAGTTTTTGTTTTTGCAGTTATGGTAATGATAATAATAATAATCTTGGTGATGATAATAATATTTAATAATTAAATTCAGACCCAAACAGAGAGTAGTAGAGTGGTTAAACATTACCAGGGCCTGACTCGTCTAGCAGTCTTGGCTTCAGTTATAAAAACAAGCACAAATATTTGAAAATTCATTTTTATCAAGAAAGTTTTGGTATTGTCCTCTGTTTTTATGACATGACTAATTTTAGACATGCAAACAGGAATTAATCAAATAGAAGGTTGAATAAAGTCACAAGAAGGTTTAGCATTTTTTTTTTCTTTCATATCTTAAGGGGCTACTTCAGTCAAATGAAAAGACCCATTCACTAATGCTAATCCTATGGAAGAAATTTATACAGATATCTCGGTTGCATTTCAATATTTTTAAATGATTTTTTGGCTTTGGATATCTGAGATCGATCTGTATGCATGACGTTAGTTACTTTTTTCATTTTGTTCACAGTTATTTTTTACACGGACGCTTTCATTTTTGGAACCGGTTTGGAAAGCGAAAGCAACCCCATAAAAAATATCTGCAACCAAAATCGAAAAACTAAAAAACGACCTCCATTCAGATCAATCTGAGTTATCCAATGCAAAAAGAATCATCTAAAAATATTGAAATGCAACTGAGATATTTTTATAAATTTCTCCCATAGCATTAGAATTAGCGAACGGGTCTTTTCATTTGAGTGAAGTAGCCTCTTAAACATTTTCATTTAGAGTTAATCAATGATTTCAATTAAAATTGAATTATATTTTCAATATTTTAAATTTTATTTAAAATCTTTTTAAATAGAGGTTAAAATCTTTTTAATTAGAAATAAAAGAAGGTTACAAATGCATCTTACATTATAAATGTATACATAATTGTATACAAATAATACTTTATAGTTTTTTTTAAATGGTAATGTCCAGCAAATTTATTATCTGTAATAAAGCCTGTTCATAACGGAATCCTGCTATAAACAAAAAAAACAACAAACATATGTATCATATGTATATACAGTAGACTTCCTCATATCCACAACTCTCTAAAATCCGCACATATTTTATGTATGTAAACAATGAAACTTTCAATTTGGATATTGGGAATTTGATTTTTTTTTTAGTTATGTATCAATTCCATAGGTTTTTTATTTTGTAATTTTTGTTAATATGACTGAGGTCATGTTTTTTCATGAAGGAAGAATAAATTTATTACAGAAAAAGTTCAAAATAGTGCTGATATTATTGGTAATCACAATCTTCTTACCAAATATATTTATGCATTAATGAAGATTTTTTTTGTTATTAAGCCTGGCTAAACTTGGAAAAAAAAAAACTTATTTTATGATTTTGATGTGAATGAGTAATGTAACTTTATGAGGCAAGTTTTGTTGAATAATTTTGGAAAAATACATTTAATCTTTAATAATGAATATTTAATCATACTCTATTGATTATTAACTTGACCTTTCCTATTAAAACTTTAATCAATTTATAAATTATCTAAATTTTTACTATTTTAGTTTATTACTTATTTTAATATTTTATTACATTGTAAGCATTCGTTATAGTTCCAATTGCACTATTAATTGCACTCAAATTACTGTTTAAAAAATGTAAACAAAGCGATGATCAGAAATCTGCAAAATTCTAAAATCCGCACAACCTCTGGTCCCAAGCTGTGCGGATTTGAGGGAGTCTACTGTATATTATTAACCCCTTGGGGATGAGTGACTGATATATGTGGCATTTAAAATTCTCAGAATCCTTCATTATTCCCACCAGTTATTTTTTAAGTTTACCTTATTTAATTGGAGTATTATCACTATTTAAGTACAGAAAATTTCTGTATTGAAATATCAGTGATTAAAGATTTAAAATTAAACATTGTGAAGGAGCTAACTGTATTATTAAAAGAAAATCATTGCTGCAAGAATAATAAGACTTGGTAAAAAACTATGGAAAGTAGGGTTCATTATAGCTGTATGTACTAGAAAAGTAAGAATGGATATATCATAAAAATTCAAAGTGATATGAAGCTAAAATAATATCAAATATTGCTATTCTGTATAACTCTTTCATTTTTTTTTTTTTTTAATCCTTATCTATGTATAAGGAATTTAACTCGGTACTGAGGATAAAAGGTACTGCATACTTAAACTTCATTTCACATTTCATAAAACTAAATTTAGCTTAATAATAACCTTTTGTTTAAGTACTTTTATGTTAACTGAGAGCAAATTGTTTCAATAGTATTTTTTACCTCGCTAATGCAGTTTTTATTTTTTGTGATTTAGATAAAAATAATGCTTTAATATTGAAATAAAATTAGTGATTGACTGAATCAGGAATTTCGCCGATTACCGAAAATTAGGTCAAAGTGTGCACCGAATATTCGGTATTCGGCAACCGAATACTTAAAATTTTTTAATAAATATTTTTGCATGTATTAACTTTTTTAATAATGATAGAAAGTATTCTTAGGCTTCTCCGATCTTTCGAAGAAATAACAAAAATTATAAGTAACAAAAAATCTTTAATTTCAGAAGTAATACCTATTATTTCTACATTGAAACGTTACTTGGAAAAGTGATAATGTAGAATTTTTTGGAGTGGGAACCATGAAAGAACCAAAAAGACTCGCAGAACGTTTTTCAGAAATTTATGATGATGAGTTTTATTTTCTAGCCTCTATTTTGGATCCCAGATTCAAAACAGCTTTTTTTAAAGATGGAGCAACTGCTAATAAATTAAAAAATGTATTTAAAAATAAAGTGCAATAAATAATAAATATATCCTCTTAAACTGAAATTACTGAGCCAAATTAATCACAAAATTTCAATAAAAATGATGCCCTGTCATAAACTGTGCATTCATCATTTTGGGAGTGCTTTGTTGAAATTGCTACAAGTGAAAAAACAGAAAGTGAAAATCCTTCTACTGAAAATGATATCATCACATTAGACATTAAAGCTTCAGATGAATTGGCTGCATACATAGTAATACCACTTATATCAAGGGAAGACAACCCGTTAATTTGGTTGAAAAAAAAAAAAAAAAAAAAAAAAAAAAAAAAAAAAAAAACATAATAAGTATCCAACGTTATCCAAGTTAGTTAAGAAATACTTATCTGCGCCTACCAGTAGTGTTTACAGTGAACATTTATTTCCCAAAGTAAAATGGATTTATGAACAAAAAAGAAACATTACAACCAGATAATGCCGTACAGCTTTTTTTTGCCTCATATTTTGTCCATATTAAATTTCAATTACAAATAATTATAATGTATCATTTTATAAATTATCACTTATATAACTGAGGCATACTATTGAAATAAATAACATTAAATGGGCATTAGCCATCATGTACTTTTAGAGTAATACTTAACCTATTATTTTTCATAAATTATTCTTAAAATTCAGCCGAATATTTATAAGTATTCGGCCGAAACCGAATATTCGGTTTACATGCTGAATCACCGAATACCAAATCAACTATTCGGTATTCGGTCAATCCCTAAATAAAATGCCTTGGTTTGCCTTATTATTTTCTGTTTTTCTTCCTCTTTATTTTAATGAAATAATAAAAGATTTATATTTTAAATGAAATGAATGCAATATAAAAAATTGCTAGATTATGGCAAGAACATTGTTTGTCAATATATAAACTGTGGCTAACTAATAAAAAATATAGTTTTTCACAAGGAACTATTCTAATATTAATAAAATACAGTAAAGTATGGTAAGAAGGAACTCCTAAGGATTTTTAAAAAGGTGTGCTTTATTAATTTTAGTATGTATAATGTTATGGTTATGATATTCTTTTTATTGGGACTGTAATATTCCTTCTTGATCATTAATGCAGGATTTTTTGAGACAGCAATATCATTACATCAGAAATTTCATAGCTTTGGTCAAAGAAATACTATATAATTATATTTGCTGAGTGAAATCTGTCAACATTTTTTAGTGTTTAAACTGTACCATCAAATTTATTTTAAGAAACATATCTACAGCACAGATTCAATTTGTTCAGGCTAATATTAAAAGAATGCTGAATTCTTCAGAATAGTGATAAATGCTATAGAGGGAATTCTAAAATGCTGGCATTTTATTAACTTATGAATATTAAAGTACGAATATGTCGAATTTCTCAATATCATTGGTCTTACTCTAGCATTTGGTTTACTTTCTAATTTAATAAATTCTAATTCAGAAATATAAAAAAGTAACAGAAATTTTAAATATAATATTGAAGGAAAAAAAAATTCATTAGAAAAGCAGAAATTAAAAAGGAAGTAAAATTCACAAATAAGTTGTGATAACATCTACAATGAATCCTTCATGCTTTTGTTAAAAAAAAAAAAAAAAATAATAATAAAGCGTTCTGGTTCGGCATTACAGCCTAATATATTACAATACAATTTTATCCTTTAAAAAAGGAGCGTTTTAGTTCGAATTACAGCCTAGTATATTAAAATACGATTTTATATAAATAATATTTATATATAAATAGATGAATATACAATAAGCGTTAAAAGTGAAGCATTAAATAAATATGCAATTTTCCGCTCGCAATATGTCAATCAATCGTTATATTTTTTGTAATTATAAATTTTCTTTACTCCAAAGTAAATAAGTTGAGTAATAAAACATTTTTTTTTATTACAGCTGCTTATGAAACTTTTTTATCTACTATACATTTTTTAAATATTGATAATCATAATTTTTCACGTTGATTTAATTATTATTCTGAAATACATTATAGTATGTGATGTTTCATGTAACTTGTGATAATAATTTGTTGTTTACATCTATAATATGTCAACAAAAATATACGAGGTTGCCAGAAAATCGCCAAAAAAACGCCAAATCTCCCGCTTCATTGGGGGTGATGACGTCAGTTTTGTAGAGAAACATGAAAAATCACGTGACCGCTGCCATTCGATGAACTGCCCTATTTTAGATAAACCATCGAAATTAACTCAATTAAGATATTTTGATGCCATTTTATAAAATGAGAGTGAAAAATTTAGATTATAAATGAAAAGAGATAAGATTTACTTCAAAACTGCCGCTACGATTTTTTCTCGGAAAAAGGAGTATGACAACATTTACCCAACTGCTAAGAGATTGTTCCCTGAAAAGGACGCGGCTCAATGACCAATGAGGTGTTTGGATTTCACCGGACTGTGATTTTGGCCCTCCATTTTAAAATTTCGCTATCAATTGAAACAGGTTTAAACCTGTATTTTTTTTCTCTCGTTTTAAAAAAAAGAACTAATTTATCGCTTCACCGGTAAAAATTTATTAATTATTTTATCATATGTGTTTTAAATATCAATATAGAAAATTATTTCAACGTTTTGCTTGAAAATATAACATTATTTTGTTAGTACATTAAAATCGTCTGCAGTCAGAAATTTATATTTTAGATTAATATTTATTACTTAAGTTTTCATACATGATTTTAAAAGAATGTTTTCATCATTATATTTTAAATATTTATTTACATGCAATTATTAAGTCATAAACATTTTTCATCTACGTTATAAAGTATTGAAAATTACATTAATGAAGGAAACTTTTAGTTATACAATTTTTAATTCGTATCAAACGTTTTCAATATCTTATTTAATTTTAATTTGATATTTAATTATTGCTAATTTTCCAATTTCCTTCATTTTAAAAGCGAATATTTATTCTAATAAATAATAATAGAACGAAGACCATTTTAAAAATTTGCTATTTCCTCTTGAAATATGCTTCAACTGTAATTCATTTCTTTCAATTCGTCTTATATTACAAAATCTCTTCCACGTCCTTTTGTTTGCCACATTAAATTTGAGCGATAAATGGTTTCATATCGCAAACCTTTTTTGAGCTTACTTCACCTCCACTTATCTTATTCCTCCATGGGTTTCTTTAATTCTGTCTCAGCTTTCTTATCACTTCTGTGAAAATTTTTACACAACCAACCAACCGTAAACAAATGAAAGAGAAAAAAATTTGGAAAAAGATTATTTTTTATGAGAGTGACCTCTTGATTTTAATTAATTACTCAGTTAATAATTGGAATTTTGAAATTCTGAAGCTCAGGTGCATCAGGAGAGATATTGGGCTACTCTCAAAAAAATTTTGAGCTTTGTACGTGCTGTAGATTTTGCTAGCCATCGCAGACACACACACAGACACACACACAGACAGAGCGTTTTGTTCTTTTATTAGTATAGATTATCCACCAGAAAAAAGCAGATTTAAAGGATTTTGCAGTATCTTCAATATTTCAACTCCTGCTACATGCTCAGCAGAAAGCATATTTTTCTATAACAGATATTTTTAATTCTGTGAAATACACTCATTGGCTTAGATTTCAACTGTATGTAATGTGTGTAGTATGTTAATAGTAGTTTTCTTGAAATACCACTGCTCCCTTATTCTTATCATAAATAGTTGGCTGGTATAAAACTCTGTTTTATAAAAAAATATATATAGATACACAGATTGTAGTTTTAGATGTAAAAAAAGTTTTAAACATTAAAATGTCCACTAATTTAAAAAAGTGGCCATTAATGAAACTGAGTCTACCGACTATAGGCTACTAACTCAATTTTCCAATTTTCATCTATACCTGCACCTAAATAGCGTAAACTGAATGCAAAAAAATATAAAAAAGTCTGTCTGCAAAGTATTCACTTATTTCGAAAAATTAAGATGTCCAAATTCTGTCATCTAAATTTTGTAATCAAATTTTTGCATAGAATAATAATATTTGAAGCAAGGAGTTTGAAATGAATATTTTGTGTTTGTTCTTTTGTACTTCATTATTATTATTATTATTATTATTATTATTATTATTATTATTATTATTATTATTATTATTATTATTATTATTATTGAAGTGAAATGTAAGAAATGTTTTTATTTAATCTTTTTCAATTCTTGCAGCAATATACTTACTGAGAGGCAAAAAATATAAACACTTTCAGTTCATAAAAATAGAGTCTCAGATTTTTTTAAAATTTTCGTTATACATAAAAAAAACATATTATTTCATCAACGTCTCACTAAATGAAATATTTAAAAACGTTTAACTCTGCGTAGAGACTCCACTACAAAGTTCTACTTTAAGCAAAATTTTTTGTATACTATTCTTCTTTTTAATATCTTTCTATACGCTCAATATAAAGAACTGTAGAATAATTTTCCACGTCATCAGTTTCAGGTAATAACTTTCATTTTTAATTCGCCGCCAATTTGGAAAACGATAGTTTCCTTTAATTTTAAGCTAAACAAAAAAAGAAAAGATATTTGTCTGTAAACTTTTTATGTTAGCACTGTAAAATATTTGTGTAACGTTACTCCATAAAATTGGTGGCAGCTTTTCTGCCTCCAATTTTAAAAAGTGATTTTTTTTTCACTTACATAATGGTGTAATTTAAACATATGTTACTGGTGTAACATTACATATTAGTGTAATGTTACACCGGTTGTATCGGTTAAACCGGTTACACCGGTTAAGCCACCTGGTACTTCAGTACTTTTTTAGTAATTAGGCAAAAACTAATAGTTAGTGATTTTTCGCTAATTAAAATTGTTGAATAGGTTTGCTGAATAGGACGGAATGGCCGAGCGGTCTAAGGCGCCAGATTTAAGCTCAGGTTCTTAGAGAAAGAGGTCGTGTGTTCGAACCCCGCTCCTGACATACGTGTGTGATTTGCAATAATGTTTCCCGTATCATAATTTTAACTAACCGACTTCAGAAAATCGTTAACGTTTAACTAAAAAGAGAAAAATAAACTTTTCTATCAAAAATTGAACCGACTTCAAAACTACTGCAAAGTGAAAAATAATTTCCTTATATAATTGTAATAAGAAATTAAATTAAGAGCACATAGTATTTATCGTGCGTATTATTATATTTATGTACATTTATATGATTATTTGGAGTCGGTGCCAGGCAAACCAATTTCAAAATTAAAATTAAGTATCCAATGCAAATCTTTATATATATAAATCTTCTGTGCTTGTGTTTGTCACTGAACTCCTTCTAAACGACAGGACCGATTTTAATGAAATTTTGTGTGTCTGTTCCAGTGGATTCGGCCCCACCAGTGGTCAAGAAGTTCTGACCTCTCAACTGGTAGACGGCAGGTGCTGGGTTCGAACCCAATCGCGGCTGTCGGCCTAATCGTAAGGAGTTTTCATGGTTTTCTTCGAACCTTGCGTAAATACGGGTTAGGTTACCTTAGAAAGACCCCCCACGCAGAGCACTCTCCTGCTGGTCCTATATCCCTAGCGTAGATAATCGGCCGAAAAAAATAAACCAATCCAGTGGATTAGAGAATGGTTTAGATTCATATTTCATCGAAATCGATTCAGGTTAATTAGGCAAAAACTAATAGTTAGTGATTTTTCGCTAATTAAAATTATTGAGTAAGTTCGCTTAACAGAGTGAGGACGGAATGGCTGAGCGGTCTAAGGCGCCTGATTTAAGCTCTGGTTCTTTGAGAAAGAGATCGCTTGTTTGAACCCCACTCCTGATATACGTGTGTGATTTGCAATAATTTTTCCTGCATCATAATTTTAATTAACCGACTTCAGAAAATCTTTAACTTTTAACTAAAAAGGGAAAAGTAATTTTTTCTATAAAAATTGAACCGACTTCAAAAGTACTGCAAAGAAAAATAATTTCCTTAAATAATTGTAATAAGAAATTAAATTAAGAGCGTAGTGTTTATCGTGCGTATTATTATATTTATGTACATTTATTTGATTTTTTGGAGTCAGTGACAGCCAAAACAATTTCAAAATTAAAATTAAATATCCAATGCAAATCTTTATATATATAAATCTTCTGTGCGTGTGTTTGTCACTGAACTCCTCCTAAACGAATGGACCGATTTTAATGAAATTTTGTGTGTGTGTTCTAGTGGATTCGAGAATGGTTTAGATTCACATTTCATCGAAATTGTTTCAGTACTTTTTTAGTAATTAGGCAAAAACTAATAGTTAGTGATTTTTCGCTAATTAAAAGTGTTGAATAAGTTCGTCGAACTGAGTGCGGACGGAATGGCCGAGTGGCCTAAAGCGCCAGATTTTAGCTCTGGTTCTTACAGAAAAAGATCGTGTGTTCGAATCCCATTCCTGACATTACGTGTACGATTTGCAATGACTTTTTCTGTATCATAATTTTACTTAACCGACTTCAGAAAATCGTTAACTTTTAACTAAAAAGAGAAAAATAAACTTTTCTATCAAAAATTGAACCGACTTCAAAACTACTACAAAGTGAAAAATAATTTCCTTATATAATTGTAATGAGAAATTAAATTAAGAGCGTAGTATTTATCGTGCGTATAATTATATTTGTGTAGATTTATTTGATTTTTTGAAGTCGGTGTCAGGACAACGTTTGTCGGGTCCGCTAGTATATACATATTTTTTCAGTTTACGAAAATAAAGTCATAGATTTTAAAAAATAGTTATATGTGTTTGTGTAAAGAAATATATTAGTTCATCAACGCATTGCTAAAAAATATTTAAAACATTTAATTTTACGTAATTACTTCTCCATAAAATTATATTTTAAGCAAAATGTATTTTATACGATTTATCTTTATAATATCTTTCTGTCCTCTCAATATAAAGAACTATTCAATAATTTTCAACATCATCAGTTTCAGGTAATTACTTTCTTTTTAAATTCTCCACCAATTCGTAAAACTAAAAATTTCTTCAACTTTAAACAAAACAACAAAGAAGTTATTATCATTAAAGTTCACTTTTTTATGTTTCCAGTAAATCTGCATTTAAAGTTAATGAAGTGTTTCTTTTAATTTGTATTTCTCATAGAAACATTAAAGAGAGTACAAGTCTATCTTCTGACTGGAAAATGTATCTTTACACAAGACAAAATAAAGCAAGGTAGCTTATGTGTCATAAGCAATTTTCTGGTTGAATTTCATTCGGTAATAATTCTCCGTATTTAAAAAGTAATTAAAGGAAGGTTCGGTGGCTTTTCTGTATTTAAAAGTAAATTAAAAAGGAATGAATTAAATATCCAAATCACATCAAAATAAAATTTTTGTGAAAAATAAAATGTGACCATTGTGAATTAAAATTTTATACCCGAATTTTCTAGAACCAAAGTCTAGATGAAACTTTCTGTATTTGTTTATATATTATTATTTAAATCATCATCATCATCATCATCATCATCATCATCATCATCATCATCATTAGTAGTAGTAGAATTTGTAGAGTTTTCAGTATTTGACAGTAAATTAAAAAGGAATAAATTAAAAATAAATGAATGTTCTTAAACACCAAACATAAACAATAGTTTTAATATTTATCAATTTTTGTAATTTGAAATTTCCCGTGTCTGTTTAAATATAATTTAATTCATATTCGTTATTATTATTACCCTTATTGAAATAGAGTATACATTTTTTTACCTTTCGTAGGCATAAACCGAGAATATTAAATGTTACATGAAACAAAATAAAACGAAGTATAGCTTTTCTCATAAACAATTTTCTGGTTGACTTTCATCTGATAATCATTTTCCCGAAATTAGTAGGTGAGGGATGTGTATACTCAAACAGACTGGAGAGATACATGCACAAGTAAGAAAAAGTTAAATAGTTAAGAATTGATAGTTTGTATTGTGTTTTTTAAAAGAATTGAACCAATAAGTTTTGATGGAATTTTCCAGTGTCCGTTTCAATTCGTTATTTTCAAAGAGAAACTGTAAGTCATTAAATATGTTTTCATTTTCTATCTATCAAAGACACTTAAAAAACCATTTACTTTTAGAAAATCACTCTACTTTTGACAAAGTATGTTGTATAATGTCTGTCTTCTTAATTAATATATTTTATCACTTCTATGTAAAGAACTATAGATCAATTTTCCACATCATCAGTTTTAAATAATCACAACCTTTTTTTAATTCACCACCAATTTATAGCACGACAGTTTCTTTTTTAATGTTTCAGCACTGCAAATAACTTTACTCATTACAAAACATTTTAAATTCCACGTATTTTTTTTTCTTACATTACCAGAAAATTTACAGTTTAACTTAATGAGGTGGTTCTTTTAATTTTGATATTTCATAGAAAAGTTAATGAGACTTCAGATGTATCATCCTAGGAAAAAAATTGTTTTACATGGGAAAAAAAGATAGCTCTTTTTTGTCAGAATTTTCTAGTCAACTTTTATTCGGTGATTATTTCTCCGAATAGGGAAAAGTTATTCAAATTCTGATTAGGAAAGATGCGGTTGGTTTTTATTTTAACAGTAAGATAAAACAATGTGAATTAATTATGCTAAAAACTAGGGCAAACAAGTTACTTTCTAGTTCTAGCCTGTTACCCGTAATAGCATTACTTACGATGCTTGTTTTGTTATCGAAACAGTTTTAAAAATTAGATTAGAAATGAAAACAAAACTAAAGTAAAATAATTATAAAATTTTATCAATGACTTTTTTAATTTAATCATATTTCTTAATTATAATCTTATCCAAATCGCTTTTCAAAAGCTGTTCGTTAACAATACCCAGTCTGTAGTTTAGACAATAGATTTCTTCTTTTTTATGTCTGCCTAAGTTTTAGAAATATTTCTATTCTTAGACAAACAGTAAAATTGATGTCAATTAAAAACCTCATATAATGCCTAAACTATTCAAATGTTCAATGATAACCCTTTTAATTTCATTATATACCTCATTTTTAAATCTATCCTAAATGTTTTTTATTTATATTTATCATTATACCCACTTTCATCGGTAGTTTAGACTACAATTCTTTCTTTTTCTCTTTTATGACTTTCTGCCAATCTTTGAAGTACACACAGAATTCCCAAATGATCCGCCAACTGAACACCAATATTTTCTTAGAAAAGTTATAATTTTAGATTTTTCTTGCAATTTGCTCAGAAATCAGTTTCAGAGGTTATTACCACAAATGCTGTAGAAACCTACCATGGAATTTTCTGTTAGAAAAATATAGATGTTTAGTTCGTGGATCTTTTGGAGGCCTGAATACAGACAAGACTTGAATTGTCATAGTCCAGTCTCGAAGTCTGTGAAATGCCTAAACCGCTCAACTGTTCAATGACTTGTCATATATTTTTTAGTTATTACTTGTCTTGTACATAAGAAACTGGCCCGCCGAAAGTAGCCAAACAACAGTAGCCGCTATTTTATTCAGTAATTTACAGTGTGACGTGCAACATTTTGAATAATGTAGTGTATCGAAAAGCGCGATATTAAAAAAAAAATCAATAGTTTGTAGTGAATACTGATTCAACTTCAGGGTAAAATATGTTGCCTTTTCTTCTAGTAACTTTGCTTTTCTTTCGCAAAAAGCATTCTGCGCAAAAATTTGCACAGGTCAGGAATTCATGTCAGCTGGAGTATTTACCAACGCATCCTATGATGCTATACATTTTCCAACTGACACTTGTTGGTATATATACAAGATCAAAATCCAAATCAAAGAAACTAATTTTCTCACTAGAAATACTTGTTTACTTATTCTTTATTAGATCTTAATGTTATAATACAAAGTTTATCTTTTTCTAATGCTTTATTTATAGATTTATTATTATTTGATATTATGAGACAGAAAATTTATTGCTCTAACTGTCATATAACGAGTAGCATACATGTAACTGTCATTTACAAGAATAACATAAAACATTTACAAGAATAACATTTTTTATATGTTATTAGTATTTTTTTTATTTTTAATTTTCCTTGACTTTATCGCACTTATCTGAATATATTCCAACAAATACGACATCAAAGCAATGGCTACTTTTGAAAAGCATTTCTTAATTGCTCCTTTCTTTAAATAAGTAGATGTAGTTGAAGTTTAATTACATTTATGGTGAATTAGTTAGTTGAAAATGCAGTTCGCTACAAAATAAAGAAATTTTTCTTCACTAGTTTTGGGAAAGCACTTTAATCGCTTCTTAAAAAAAAAAAAAAAAAAAAAAAAAAAATAGTTGTAGTTAATTACATTGCGGTAAATTAGTTGTAGATGTAGTTCGGTACAAAAATAAAGAAATTTTTCCGACTGTTTTTGGAAAGTATTTTTTAGTCGCTTCTTTTTTTAAACAAGCAGTTGTAATTAACTACATTTACGGTAAATTAATTGACGTAGTTCTCTACCAAAATAAAGTAGTTTTTACGACTACTTTTGAAAAGAATTTCTTATTCGCTTCGTTTTTTACCAGGGAGAACTCGAAGTGAGAATTTCTCTACGGTGCCCAATTGTTTTTCTTTTACTTTGCATTCACTTAATATCAACTTTTTTTTTTTTTTTTTTTTTTTTTTTTTTGGCTTAATACTTTTATTCACAAAAGAAGTAAATTAATCGAAATCACATTTTGAAATTTTATTAAAATGAAAAATGTTTTAAACAAGAATCTTAAAAAAGTTATGATGGAGAAAGAAAATCTCATGCAGCGAGTTCTCCTGGGTTAAACAAGTAGTTGAAGCTAATTACATTTACGGGAAGTTAGTTGTAGATGTAGTTCGCCACTAAAATTAAGTGATTTTACTGACCCCTGATAGAAGTACGTCTAAAAAACGAATCACAATGAATGAGATCAATGGCTAGAAATTAACCCCTTAAAAATCTAATTTGATAACCATTAAAATTCAAACCAAATATTTTCTTTTATCAACCCTCTTTTTTGCCAAAACAAACTTTATGCTTTTATTTCATGTTCTAAAATTTTGTTATTAGATTTCATTTTGATGTTGTTTTTATACCTAAAAATTGCAGTATTACAAAAGAAATGCACTTTCAGCACAGGCTTTAGTGTTTCCCAAACCACCAAAGGTCAATAAAGTCAGTTGACCGATTCTCCTTTGTGTCAACAGGTGAAAACAATTTATGTCCTCCAAAATCAACAGAGAAACGGAACATCTAGGACGAGAATAGGCGATTTATGAGCTGCATTTTTCACGCCTCTGCGATTTATATTGCTCATTTCAGCCCCATGGCCGTTGCTAAATCAATACAGAGCCCAGAAGAAATGTGATTGTGGAAAAGATATATTTTTATAGATGGCTTATAACATCGCTATTGAAAGGATTTTCCCTTTCATATTGAAAACGGGGATTGTCTTCTATAGAAAAAAGCAAATTGTTAAAAATTCCAATAAAGTGATTAGAAATCGCTGACTAAACTAGAAAAAAAAAAGTAATGGCAATGTTCTACTGTTTTTTACATGATGTTAGACATTAGTAAAATAATAATAATAATAATAATAATAATAATAATAATAATAATAATAATAATGATGATGATGATGATGAAATCATCAAAGCATTTTTCTTTCACAATGAATTGAAACCAATTAGAAAATCGTAAAGAGTCACAATAAAATACAGTTTGAACAATTATTATTCTTTAATGTTTTTGACTATATTATTCATATATTGCGAATAAAATTGACAATTTTGGGGAAAAAATCAACAAAAATGATATTAATAAGTAATTTTATATAGGTATACAAGCATTACATTTGCACATACATATATACATTATAAATTCATTTTTTGAATGAGTTTTATACTAAGCAAAGGTCAATATAAAAAAAAAAAACTCTCTGCCCCCACCAAAGAAAAAAAAAACAATAATAATAAATAAAAATAAAATAATAATAATAATAATAGTAGTGATAAGCGCTAATGCTCTTGCGGGTAAAATAACGATGAACTCGAAACTCAGCAAAGTTTCAACCATGTAGCTCATCACAACTTTACTACAGATACAGTATGTAGAATTATATAGTATCAAAATAAGCAAGGGAAACCGTATTTATAAAAATTATCTTTTTATCAGAAAATGTCCGAGCCGATAGATATTCATTATGGTTTTAGACACTTATGATGTAATTTAAACTATGGGAAACTTATTTTTGAAAGATAAATTTATATTATAAAAAAAACATAATTAATAAGTAAGAAAGAAAGATAAGTTAAGCATAGATTATGATACACTTTGCAACACTTTCTGAAATCTTTAACAAAACTTTGTTATTTAGGGAAATAAGGTTACTGTCTATAGTCAGTTAAGGCCCCTGTCCTCGCTCGAGGAAACGCTCGCGAGCTAATGCTATTTCTATGGGGGCGTATTTTTCTAATAACTCTTTCGCATCTTGACATTTTTGAATAATTTTGTTTTGCATTGGATAGCTGAGGTGCATGCCAAAAGCGCACCTTTTTTACTTTTTCGATTTTGGTTGCAGGTATTTTTTACAAAGTTAGTTTCACTTTCAAAACCGGTTTCGAAACCGAAAGTGTTTTTTAAAAAATATATCTGCAACCAAAATCAAAAAAGTAAAAAAGGTGCGCTGTTGGCATGCACTTCAGTTATCCAATGCAAAAAAAATTATTCAAAAATGTCAAAATGCGAAAGAGTTATTAGAAAAATGCTTCCCCATAGGAATAGCATTAGCTCGCGAGCGAATCCTCGAGCGAGGATAGGGGCCTTAAGTATTCCAATACTTTTTAGCAGCCCTGTATTTGATATATATACTATATAATGGGGTAATTAAGTTTACCTAGAAAACGACTATCAGGTTGAAATTCCTTTTTCAGGAATTTATACTAATAGATCGAAACATACTCTAATAAACATGCATGGGGTAGATGGAAACATACTTACTGAAGATTTCCAACTGAGAGAAAAATTGCCTAGTCCAGGAATCGAACCCAAATCCTTGGCTTACAAGGCCAACCGTTGTTTTACTGTACAACCGTGGTTTTACCATTTAAGCTAACTGGGAGACAACCAGCGAGTATTTTTCTCTCAGATAACCTTATATGTCATAACATCTGGTCTGTCATGTAGACAGCTCAACAAAATAAACCGCAGGTAAAGGAACCTTCACGTAATGATGAGTACGTAGATATACTATTATTTTAACATAATCAAACTGATTGGTAAAATTATCATTCGAACAGAATATTTCCAATTTTCTTTCAGTTTGAAATATTCAGTTTGTATGATAATTTTACCAGCAAGTTTGATTGTGTTAAAATAATGGGAAACATACTTGTTCAGCCCTGTAGTTTACCTAATACCTTTTTTAAAAAGTCCTAGTAATCTTTAAGCAATAATTGTTGTAAGTTCTTTTTGAATATCATATTAATTTTTATGTTTAATAATTTTTTTGCTGAGTATGGTGCTATGCATAAATTTTATTGTTCATTTAGATAAACAGCCATAATCAAATCACACTAAAAAAAAAAAAAAAAAAAAAAGCAGCGTCTTTGAGTAATATTTGCTAGAAGTGCGTTTTGAATATCGTATTTGTCTTTATATTTAATTCATTTTTTATTCAGTATGTTGTGTGTATAGATTTTATAGTCATATACACGGCTGCAGAAAATAATTTGACACATCTCCGCTTACTGACGGAAACTACTAGAAGGGAGTTTTCAACTGCGCTATGC
Organism: Maratus speculifer; assembly: GCA_964019185.1. Lineage (NCBI taxonomy): Eukaryota > Metazoa > Arthropoda > Arachnida > Araneae > Salticidae > Maratus > Maratus speculifer. The sequence goes on along the minus strand of OZ025302.1, from coordinate 157,976,571 downwards.
GTTTTTCAACTGAACTAAATTTTTCATAAAATTTAGTATAGACTAATACATACAGATCTATAGATCATATACAGGGCTGTGCAAACGATTGGCAACTGCTGAAATTGGCTAGTCAAATGCGTTATGTATTTTCCAAATTGTTTACTTGGGCATCATCTTCCATATTATTAGCTAAGTGAAGGTTTTGTTACAGTAATCTGGTTGTGTTGAAAAATGTTTCATAATCTATTCTAGACACATGATTTTCGGCCCTTGTTCACTAATGAAATGTATAGGTGTTTCATGAAATAACTGTCATTTAATTTTCACAATGACGTATAAAAAAAAGTAAGTAAAAATCTCATTTAATAAAGGAGCGTTTTAATATTGTTTTATATATTAACACTTTCAGACTAGGTAAAACTAGTTACTATCGATAACCACATACAAAAGAGAAACGTATTAAAGATGCTTTACTATATATAGTTCGGAATTCATGCAGTTATTTTTCGATTATCTTCTGTATACTCAGTCGGAATTTCACTTAAAATTTCTGCAGTAGCTTGTGATTGACATGTTGATAGCCACATAAAAATTTTAACGTATTAAGTATGAATTTAGGACACAACAGAAATCTCACTGTAAGAAACATTAATTGTTACTCCTGGCCCATTAATAACAATAATGCTCCATTCGTTGCATTTATAAAACTTCCGAAACCAGTTCGCCATCAATAAATCTGTCAACTGTGAGCACAGTTCTTCCAAAAGTCCATTCATCATCTGTAAATAGCCACACACGAATCTAAAGGTGTTCGAAGTAGATAGGCCCCAGTTAAGTCATTCGAACTTCACGGGTTTTTAAATTCGCCGCGGTCTTATGGTTTGGCGATAAGGTGGTATCGCCAAGGAATTTACTTTACGCGCCGGTGCATAAATTAAGGCGTAATGTATGCAAAAAGGAGGGTGCGGACGCTAATGGGGTTAATATTGTAATGTGCAATTGTTTGTAAGATATTACCCTGACCATTACCTGCCCGCCTTATGATTATTTAAATGAAGTGAATGGTGAGCGATTTAGGATGCAGTCAGCTTGGGGTATAAAGGTGATATCTGTAAGCTCCCGAGGCTATTAGGAAGACTGCGGGTATAAATTAAACACCCCTTGCTCTCAATCATTGTTTTAATTGCTTGTAATTTATAGAAAAGTGCCGACATTTAACAGGATGTGTTAGCCTTATCTAGATAAAATAATTAGTTTGAGGTTCTGTTAAAATTTAGTTTTCTGTCTTTTTTTGTACTTAATAGAGTATTAAAAAAAAAAAAAAAAAAAAAGATGCAGCAAACTTTAGGGCACATAACAAACTTTTTTTGTGTCCGTTTATAGAAAGGTGAGGTCACATAATTATTTGAAACAGGTCAAAAATGCATTTTTCGAGTTTGGATTTTTCGTTCATAATTTGAGCACTAATGAAGGAATTGCAATACTTTATTAAATTTATTTTTCTTTTCGAAAGTTGTGGTGAATTGTTGAAAATGACCCCAAAATTGTTTGACCACATCTTCTTATACCATCATCATATTTCTTTTTTTATATTTAGCACTCAATTTATTTTTGATGAAAGATTTTGGTCTATATTCAAATGGATTTTTAGCTGGCAAGTAAAGATGCCTCAACAGACAGTTTTGGATTAATCATCGGATTTTCATGATGTTACACCTGTATTATATAAGATCTTATCAAAATCCATTCCATAAGCTTTAATTCAACATTTTTTAAATTTTAGTTAATAACTATTAAAGTGATGCAAAAGTATCTGGTCTATGAAATTCAAAGTTTTAATCGGTGTTACAATCTATTTTATTAACTTTTACCGCTTCTTTTACTAGAAGGAGAAAAAACATTTGAGAAACTCCATCTTAATTCTGTTAAAATTAGAAAAACTGCCATGGAGTTGAAAGCGTCAGGTTAGAGAAATATATGGAACGGCCAACATTGGAGCGTCAATAGTAAATTAATAGTTTTGAAAGTTCCACAACGGTCAATTCGAGCTCGTTTTATGGCAGACTAAAGGAAACTGAGAAATATGCAATTGCAATATCTGTAGCTGAGGATCCCCCCCCTTCCCAATCGACATAAAACTGTGCAAATCGTGTTCACCACTCAACTTTGCAACGATGATTAATATTTTACTTAACTATTAAACAAAATAATTTTCTGTTTTTAAAACCTTCCTTACATCTTTTTATAAATTAGAAAGAATGTACAAGATACAAGATGTTATTTTGTTGCATATTTACATAATGAAAGTGAATTCTTTTCAGAAGAGTACTGAGGACCAGATGGGGGCAAGGTTGGCTGAGCCTGTTCTAGAATTCTATTTAGCTCCTTCTAGCCATTTTAAACTTTTAATACAGTTGTATATTTGTTGCCATAAATATTTTAAAACTAACTTTGTATTGCAAATACTTTTAAGATGATATAATACAGTAGCACATATAAAAATCACCGAAAACTGATTAAAAAAAAATTAGGTACAGTGTTTAATTATTGAAGAATAATATGACTGTTTTACAGTACTGTTTTATAGTACTGTTCTACAGTTGTTTCTTTTTTCGCATGCAATTTAGGTTTGTATTTTAAATTTTAAAAAAGCTGTGTTGTAATGGATATAAGAAAATTTACTGCAGATTTTTTTAAAAGAAAAAATAGTTTTCCCATGGATTTTTCAACTGTAATTTGATTTTCTGTTCCTAATTTTTTGGAAAATCTGGTATTCACTATCTTTCTTCCAGCCTCACCTTTCCAGTGTCTTCGTGCCCTTGAAAAGAGGAAAAAATAATACAAAGAAACAAAAAGGGATAACAGGAAAACAAACAGAGACAGACAAACGCAAGTCATTAACATTTCGTAACTGTTTAGAATTCTAAAGCAAATTTCTGCCTAAGCACACCTCATTATCATCATTCATCAATCAACAAAAACCACACTTTCATAAACCTTAAAAGCAATTACAAAACTAAGATTTTAAAGAAAAAATGCAATTTAAGCGGTTAACCATAACCCTCAATAGAAGAACTATGTTTTCAGAAAAATCTCCGCAGACGAACAAATTACTTTAAAACATTCATCATTTATCTTTGGAAACTTTATGGTGTTGTGTAAAAAAAGTGTAAAGAAGTTGTAAAATGTTCTTCCGAATGACAGGTGAGGGGAAAGAATGCTATTAAACCCGCCCACTTTTACATCATTTTGAGAAAAAGTGAGAAACAAAAGTTACATAGTGTGACGAAGAACTATCTGTCTTCGCCGCCATCGTAGCTGCTTGGGATGTGCTTTCGAGTTGAGTTGTCGAACAGATGCAGCATCGACAACGAGTTCGAGTTTCCGAAATTGTAGTTTTCTAAAAATAGTTTAGAGACAAAGGTAGGAAGGAGTATAATTCCGTACAATAACTAGGTTAAATATAATTGTAATTTTGTCTATGTTTCGTAATTCCGTTTTAAGCCTTCACATTCTGAAATGGATCAAATGGAAAATGGGCTTGCCGAATTAAAAATTTTCAAAGTCGCTATTGTCAAATTTTTGCCAGACAGCAAAGATAAAGATTGCTCAAGGTTTTTGACGGGAATAATCAGGTGTTTCTTTCCCTCGTGATTAAATTTAATACAAAATGATAACCAGTCAGCAAAGCCAGAGGGGTAAAGTTTTTCAGGAAGCTATTTTATCTGCCTCTTTTCATTCGCTTTTACCCTTAACACCTGTAACAAAAATTTTCGCACTCTAAAAAATACTAATAATAATTTAAAGAAAAAAAAAACCACTCGTTTAATTTATGTTCTTGTACTAAACTTTGTGTACAGATCTATTGATGTCCACTTTTTCAGAATTCTTTAGTGATAATACCAGGCATGAAGTGGGAAATGAGAAAAAAAGGTGGAATTTTTTTTATCTATAAAGTGACGCCAAACTCTTATAATTTAACAGTCATTTTAACACCTAATTATAAATAATAAAGTTAATAAATATTAATTAATAATTATTATATTAGTAATTAATTATTAGTAATTAATTATTAGTAATAATTATTATAATAGTTAATAAATATTATTGCATTTAACTATAATAAAGTTAAATGCAATTGAACGTATGATTGCTATTTTTTCTGACTTAAAAAACAACAGCTCTAAAGGTGTAAATTCAAATATATCTGATCAAGTTACGTGAAGTATAGTCATTAATTTCCCAAAACAAATGTTATTGTGAATGGTTTAGCTAATGAATCTCGACCCCCTCCCCCACCCACATTTTTTTTCCAAAAGAAAGTATTCTCTGTGCTAAATTGATCTTTACTTCAGAAATACATCTCGAAATAAGAATCACAGAAATTACCAAATTGTATAAATAGTACAAAATTTTCTAATCCAAAAAAGAAAGTTCTTTTCACTTTGAATTTTTAAAGGCTAACAAAAAATATCATCCTTGATAAGACACTTAGAACAACTTCATTTACATGACTTTATGCTTATATGATTGATATAAGCTCACCTTTCATTTTATGACTCTTTTGCAAAATAATTCAAGAACAAACTCCAAAAGTTTGAGTTGGTAAAATGTCCAATTACTAACTTTTTCAGGCAACCCCTCCCCCCTATTGTTCTTCTAAAATTTTCTTTGCATTTTTGTATCAATCCAGAGAATACCCAAAATTGATTTTAAAAAGGTGGAATTCCTCCTTTAGGAAGAACTTTTTCATGCCTGTATACTATAGGGTATAATATAGGGTTCCAAAGTAAACAAAATTTCTAATATCTATCTAAATTGAAAATTTGAAGTTAAACTGCGGAAGTGAAGTAGCGGTCTACGAAATCGCTAACAGCAGCTAAATACTGATAAAGATTAAATTTTTATGGAAATAGTGAGCAAATACTGATACCTATTAAACGGTTTTATGTAAAAAAAAAAAAAAAAAAAAAAAAATGTATACAAAAATGAAAAATTAGTCACAATCCAGCCCAGTATTTTATTTAGCCAAAAGCTTAGCAATGTACATGTGCAGTGGAGGAAAAAAATTGTAAGCACCCCCCATTAACACCTCGATAAATGATCGTACCAAAAACGTTACAGGTACTGAACGATTGGAAATAAAGTCTACATTTAAATGATGCTTATAAAAAAATTTTATGTGGCCATATACATATTAAAACAAATCCAAACTTGATTTTTTTTCTTCAGTGGCAATACTCATTTTTGACAAAATGGTTCGAATTTTCGGTTCAAGCTATATCTAGACCAGGGGTGATTCTGGGTGAATTTTTTTTTTCGGAAATCGGCGCGGGGGGGGGGGGGTCGTGAGTTCCCCTCTCCAGCGATCTTCGAACAAAATCGGTGTTTTTCCGCTATCTTCAGATGAAATCAGCAATATTTTAGCAAAATCGACGATTTATTGCGATCTTTTGCCAAAATTGGCGGTTTTTCCGCGATCTTTTGACGAAATCGGCGTTTTCCCATTTTTTTTTAAAGTGAAATCGGCGTTTTTTCGACAAAATTTGCTTTTCTATGCGATTTTTTTCTCGAAAACGGCGTTTTATTCCCGCGATCTTTTGACGAAATCGGCGTTTTTTCCGTGATCTTTTGATGAAATAGGCGTATTTTTTTCAAATATTGACAAAATACTTTTAAGCGATCTTTTATTGGAAACGGCGTTTTTTACCGCGATCTTTTAACGAAAGCGGCGTTATAGCCGCAATTTTTAGACGAAATCGGCGTTTTCCCACCATCTTCAGAAGAAATCAGCGTTTTATCTGCGATATTTGGTGAAATTGCCGTTCTTTCCGCGATCCGCACAGGAAATTCGCGTTTTTCATCGATCTTTTGACAAAGTTCGTTTACCAAAAATATTGACGAAGTCGTCGTTTTTTCATGAAATATTGACGAAATGTATGCTATTTCGGCGATCCTATCACGAAATTTGCATTTCTACGCATTTGTTTTTTCCGCGCGCAAAGCCGTACAAGTTGGCAACTATACGGAACTGAAAACCCAATTTCAAATTTTCGGAAGAGGATGCCTTAAATTTTCGGAAATTTCGGACGAGAATCACCCCTGATCTAGACACTAAATTTCAAGCCATTCGAATGATAAATTTTTCAATTATAAGCATTTAAAATTTAGAGCTTCTAATGTTAAATTACATTTTCGTATTTTTATTAATATCTCCTGAAATTATACTCCTAATGTGCTAATTTTTTATACCCAAGATAAATGTACCCAAAGATAAATACGTTGAATTTACAAATTTTATGATTTTATGATATGCATCATAAATTATGAAATAATTGCCCAAAAAAATTATGAATAGCAACATACAATTTTTTTGATGGATTTAGATTAATTAAACTTTACTTCATGGAAATCCAAAATTTCAAAATTTTCTTCTAAGTAGTTTTCAAATTATGCTTAACAAAAGGGCGAAATGATGGTTTAAGGGCAGTCTATGGCAGAAGTGACTAGATATTTTGAAACTTTTTATGCTATCCTGTAATCCAACAGTCTTCAATGAATGAGATATAAAAAAAAATTCTCACGGATGTACATGTTAAAAATTTAGCCTACTTTTGTTAATTATTCATTAGAAAAATAGTAGAAACATATAGATCTCTTGACCGAAACTGCAAAACTTCTGTCAGCTGAGCTATCCCGGACGAATCTGGAGGACCTAATTCACCCAGCTAATGTTACTGATCATAGATCTAGTCTGATATATGAACACAACAGAATAAATCGCAGGTAATGATGAATAAGGTTAGATAGGTAAATTAGATCCTCCAGATTTATGCAGGATATTTCAAATGGCAGAGCTTTGGCAGCTTCAGCCAAGAGATTCCTCGTTCGTTTTCTAGAATGATTTTTTTTTTTTTTTTTTTTTTATTTTTTTTTTTTTTAACGAACACTGCAAATTATATATATATATTTTTTACCTATTAAAATAATTGTGTTAAAGTTAATCTAGACTAATTTTTCCATCTAAAAATATTTTCTTACATAGAAAAATGTGTTACATTTGTATATTGTCCATGAAAATGTTTCGGGATCTTCACGTTCTTTTTAAACTAACATTATTACTTATGAAATCTATAAAATTCACAATTACTAATTTTTTGAAGTATCACTGTACAGGTATGGCCGAAAATCGTGAATTCCGTTTTCCAATCATTTTGAAAAAGGATTTCAAACATTTATTATTATTATTATTTTAATTGCGATAAAAAGTGAACGGTTGTAATTTCCACTCCAGCTCAACAATTTTTTGAGAGTAATTCTTACTTACTAGCCGCCCTTGGCGACCAGTTTGGTCTCCTTCGAATGTATATTGCGCCAATGTGGCGCATATATGTCATCTGTGCTGATAAATCAAGAACTCAGTATTTTTATGCTGCCTGGCGCAGATAATAAATCGCCAAATACTGTACCCGTGGCATTTTTTTCGTATTTCATTAATTATTAAAAATATAATAATATAATCCTTTCATTCATTTCATTTATTATACATAATTTGAATTTGAAACTGAAAAGTTTAAAATTCATGACTTTTATTTATTTTTCTCAGTAAAAAAGAACGAAAAAAAATAAAAGTGATATTTTGAAGCTCCATAATTGCAGCGAAATAACGAAACATAAATAAATCCAATTTACCACAGCCTAAATCTTACCAGACTTTTGTCCAGTAACCAATAAGATGCGTTTCATTTGGACGTTGCCATTAAACAATTAACACATAATCGTGATTTTTGTGCTACATACGATAGTGTAATATATGTAGATTCTCGCTTTTCAAAAATTGAAACAATCTCAAATCAAACTCATAGAAAATGAGTCAAACCCATAAATTTCAACTCAATGTTTTCGCTCCTACACAACACCGGAAAACCCCTTATATAAACTCCCCATTGCTTCATACAGTAGTAACTCCCGCTACAACATAAAAATCGTCATTTAAATAATTACAATCATAAAGGATGAAGAATAATCACTTAAGACATATTTTATTTTACATTAGTGTTATCCAGAGATTCCGGTAATATCCCAAATAGGTATTTTAATACTCAGATTATTTTTAAAGATGAAGATTAAAACCTATACTGCCACCCACGTAATCTGCACAGACATGATTCAGACACTCTTTTCTTATTGATGGATTTAATATTTATTGAATGGAGACTTACCTAATTTTTATTCCAATAAAATGTTGTGATTTTTGTAGTCTATTTAAGTTTATTAAGAGATAAATTTATTCAAACTGTACCTCAATAAAATACAGTAACTTTTGCATTCTATTTTAACTGGTGGAATTTTTTTTATCGGGTGAGTCTATTTGAGTTATATGACATAAAATGTTCAACAATTTTTGAATTATATTTTAATTGATGATAATATTTTTTCAGGGGACATAATTGAATAGTACTGAAATGAAGTACAACAATTCTTGTGACGGGATTATCAACCCCTCCCAGTCCGATTTTTTTGCATTTTGAAAACCAAAGTATTTTTACTGAAATAACGTTAATCGTAGCTACTTAAATAGACTTACGAAAGACATAAGTTTAAAGATAATCTCATTATCTGAAATCTCAGAAATGTACACATTTTATATACTATTCAATTCATATTTGTATGATAATAGGTGAAGGAAGAATTTTTGAATACATTTGGAAAATATCGTATTGCAACAGAGTTTAACAGATATTACAACTTTTTAATGATTTTTGCGTTTTATGACACTTGACTTGTTCAGAAAAGAGGCCTATGTTTTAAATTAAACTGAAATATATGCTCAAAATAAAGAAATAGCCACAGGTGCAAAAAGAATTAAGCATATTTTTACTATTATTATTATTATTCAGTTTCAAAACATAAATGAAGTCATAATGAGAAAGGTATTGCCACATACTATCAATTCTATATGACAAAAGTAATAATTAATACAAAATAATACTCGATGAAATGACATGTGCTGTTAATAGTACACCAGACCTTAAAGGTTTAATTTTAAAAAAATGCATCAAAATGTTTCAAATAAATTTTAATATTTCATGAAACAGCTGCAGATTATATATCAAGTTTACATACAGTAGAGTCCTTGCTACTCCGAACTAATTGGAACCGAAGACTATTCGGTTTAGCGGGAATTCGAAACAGGCGGATTTCATTAATAATAATCAACAAACCGACATGTTAAGGTTTAAATTAAGTGCGGGGACATCTGCTAGTGTTAACTCTATTAAGCGCTGATCGACTCGTGGAAAAAATCCTGTTTCTTCTAGTAACTTAATTTGAAATTCCTTGTTAATGTTCAACAGACTTTTCAAATAAAAACTGTATCTGAAGTATCATAGCAATAAATACTCTTTTTCTTCACACTTAAATTTGAGTCAACCATGATAACAAACAAGTTATTTAGTCAAGTCAGTGTTCTTTATTAGAAAATAATCACTGAATTTGCTTCTTAATTGTGCATAAATGTAGAGGTAAATTAGCCCCAGAAACCACAAGACTTCGACTGACAATGTATGTGCATAGTTTCAATAGCTGAGCGAAGTTCAAAAAGCCCATCCCAGAAAAATATTTGCAACCTAAGTGCAATATGAAAAGAGTGAATGTTCAAAGATTTGCAGGGAGAATGCCTCGATCTGCGGTACTGAGCGGATGCGGCTTCCTTAGACTCATGTTTTTATAGGGACGAGGCCCCGATCAAGGACTTAGTAAAAGGGATAGGTTGCGATCCGTTGTTGACTTTAATCATTAATAATTTCTGTTCATTTTATACTGCATTTATCCTAGAATTATATATGTACCAGTTATCTAATCAAGAACTTTTTAGTTAAATATTCATTCAGTGAAACATTGGAACTGTTATTTATTTCGAATACCCGATTTTCATCCGCCCCACTTCTACATAAATTAGTTATTTTTTGTGTTTAGTAATGAACAAAAATGATTCAACAGAATTGTATAAAGGGAGCCGACATGTTCTGTAAGTAACCAGCTTTCATTGTAATTTGGTTTCAGGCGTTTTCATCAAGTTTGGGTTCTATATATGTCTCTGTTTAGCGTCTTTGTATAACAACAAATGTACTTTTTCCACGAACGTCTTTTTAATTTTTTCTGTTTTTAAGTTTAAAAAAATCGGTATTTTTTTCAAAACTCTGTTCGAAATAGGCGGATTTTTGAAATAACGAGATTCTGCTGTAGATAACTTGCATTGTACTAGTTTATCAACATCAATCCTAAAAATATATTTGAATTCTAACTCGAAAATTCCATCATTTAAACGATCACTGCTCATCTAAAGGTATAATATTATTTTAATTCCTTGGTGATTGGTGTATCTCATACCCGAAAGAAATATAACACTTTTTCCAGTTATTTAGAAAAACATTAAAATATTTGTATCCAAAAAATCATAAGTTGAGATGTAATATTCCACTTTGATCTAATCATAAACTATATAATATGAATTTTAAAAAGTTAACTGTAACTTAAAAGGTACCCGCAGGCGACTATTTTTATATTTTATCCGCACCAAAAAATTTTCAAATAAATTTTTCTTGCAAATGTTTTTAAAATATCTGTTATAGATTTCTGTTTAGAGAATGTGGTTTCAGTTACAATTAAAAATAATTGCTAAACAGTTTTAAAAACTAAAGCACGCGCTTTTATATCAGGGCGGACGAAAAAGTTTAAAATATTTTTTTGGTTGCATATTAGTTACGATTTTCATATATGTTTCAGTGACTGTAATGTGTTAGAGTGTCAGGTGACTGTTCATTTCTCAAATTGCTAAAATTCAATAACTTGCAAACGGTGACAGCTATTTAAAAATTTTTTGCAGGAGGGTTATGAATAATGTCAGGAGTTTTTTTATCGTAATTTTTTATTTTAGCTCGGATTTCAAACAATAGGTGGCGCTGACGGCGATTGAAGGCCAGGTGATCAGTGCTGAGTGAAGTGTCGACCTGACCTTCAATCGCCGACAGCGCCACCTATTGTTTGAAATCCGAACTAAAGTAAAAAATTACGGTAAAAAAACTCCTGACATTATACATAGCCCTCCTGCAAAAAAATTTTTAATAGCTGTCACCGTTTGCAAGTTATTGAATTTTAAAATCCATCAGTCATTTTTGGGACTCCCGGTATATACATACAGGTGAAGCTAATAAAAGCGTGTTAAAAAAAAAAGTTGTCTGTGGCAGCCTCGTTATTTGTCATCGTTTAAGTAAACTATGAACTTTTGAAAGTTCATATTATATAGTTCATTTATACCCATTTCGGTATTTCTTTCTGGATATTATTTAATAAAAAATTATTTTAACTGTTATGCTTATTTAGAAATACATCCAGAAACGGATTTATTATTTAGATGAAATTAAATGAATGAATTTAAAAAAATAAATGATTTGAATAAATGAATTAATTAAATGAAATTTTGATAGCCTTTACGCATGCGCATTGAAAAATTACTTAGTAAACCTGCTCATTTTTCATGCATTTTTTATTATTTTTTTTCTGATGACAGGGTATAATGTATAATATTGTTTGTCATATTTATGGAAAAGAACATTATTTTTTATTAAAAACTCTGCAAATTATAGGCAAAAGACTTGTAAAAACTTGGGACTGTTTTTATAAAAACATTAATTTCTCTACGAGTATGCATGGTATCCACACAAAAATGAATAAAGTTTGTTACAATAAGCCACGTAATCATAATCTGCAGTTTGGAAACTTTTGCTACATTAGTTTTGACAGGGTTATGCAAAAGATTTTTTCATTTGTTGACGATTCTCTATTGAATTTCGAGAAAAAATCTTCATGAAAATATATTACCTGTACTATTCTATTTACACACCTGGATTTTCAGAATAATTCTTCATTTATTTTTCTAGATATTTATCAAAGTATCTAAAATCTCAAGTGGCGTGTCGGTTACCTTTGGCCATATAATGTATTTCAGTATCACCAGCAAATTTTCATATAGCTTAGATAGCTTATTTAGATACTTTATTTTAACTGGCAGTGTCATTTGTAAAACATAGATTTAATAACATTTCATTTAAAGTATATTGCGATTTTAGCATTTTAAATTAATTATAGAGGGACATTTTTAAAATTACATCAAAAGAAATCATTTTGACTTTATTTCTAATTGTGGAAGTTATTTATTGCACGGATTTCTTTTTCTCATTTTAAATTGATGAAGTTGATTATTAAACTGATTTATGTAAATTATATTTCAATAAAATGCAATTGAATATTGTGATGCCATTGATAGGCAAACTATGTTTTAATTATTCACACAATAGCCCACATTATTTCAGTTCACGAACCACACTTTGTTAACCCTTACCCCACAACTCTAAATCCACCCATTTAAAACACCGCAGTTGAAAAGAATGAAGAACAATCGCCTAAGGAGATATTTTATTTTACTTTATTGTTGTCCGGCGAATCCCGGTAATACCCGAAATAGATATCTTAACTCTCCCATTACTTTAAAGAAAGAGATTAAAATACCATATACCTATTTCAGTATCCCCAGCAATCTGCATATAAATCAATCAGACACTCTATTTTAATTGACTAACACGAGAGGCTCAATCTAGGTTATCCCACCATTCCCCCCAGGGCTTAGCCCACCCCTGAGTTCATTCTCTTTTGCGGGGGAGGCTATCCTAAAAACCCTTTGAAGAAACCGTTCCACCCCCGATTAATTTGCCATGCCCCATTGTTTGGTGGGTGGATTTTTGATGGAATAAAAAAAAAGAAAGGGGGGAAGGGGGGTAACAGGCGATTTCGAGCAGTAATTACTCTCGGTAACAGGGTTCAGAAGAGTAAAAAGGATCCGCTACCGGTTCGGAGATAAAGATTGTGATCTGGTAGGTTGAGACGAAATTGGGTGCGGCGTGTTATAGAAGTTCACACATTCTTTTTTAGGTTCTTACAGTGTAGCGGCTGTTGTTTTACAGAATAAGTGTGACTGGTATTTTATCATCATCATTATTTTTTGTGGTTTTGAGAAGTCTTCGAGTTACGAGATTTATGTAATGAGAACGATCAAACTGCTCTTCAATAGGGTTGGTTGATTCATACGCTTATGGAAGACCAAAAAGAGTACATGGCGTGCCAAACGCATAGTAAAATCACTTAAAAAATGTAAAAACAATAAATACTCAAAACAAACTTATCTTGGTGTGTTTTCCCATCCAGATTTGATGAGTTCAAATTATGATTATGGAAACTAAACAGCGAAGTAAAAACCCATAAAACTTAAAAGGCTTTTTAAAAACTGGCACATTTCAATAAAGAGCGTAAAAAAGTGACAATGTTGAAACATGGAAGTTGGATTACAAATGTCTATGCGTGAGTCTTAAGTTCGTAAATTTGAAATATCTTTAAGGAAAATTAATATTTTTAATTTCTATTTTTTGTATACACTTCTTAAAAGATGTCTCTGTTTATCTTAGTTAAAAAAATTTTTTTTAGAAGTATATATTTAGTTTTATAGGAAGTGTTAAAATTTTACTCCCAATTTGTTAGCTTTTAACACATAAAATATTAAATTAAGAATAAATTTTAGAAATATTTTGAGAACTAAGAAAAAAAAAAAAAAAGAAAGAAACATTTATTAAGAAATACACAGAAAAAAAAGTACACAGAAAAGAAAAGTTTAAAATATTAATTTTTCTAAGAGATATTTTAAATATACGAATGCATCAAACGACCATAGACTTACATTATGGAGGAGAATTCCGAAGCTGAGTAACCAGCTACTTTAACAGATCGTCTGATCTTCATACTTTAAAAAAAATGGGTACTTTAGATTTTGCCATATTTTGTAAAGACATTTGTTACAGTGTGTTTCAAAAATGACCGGTATATTTGAAAAATGAATAAAAATTAAACGGTAAGCGATAGAAATACACCGTTTGTTGCAATATGCTTGGGACAACACTAAATTTTCAGGCAGACAAACTTTCGAAATTATTTACAATTTTCAACAACAGATGGCGCTGCAGCCGAATTAAAAGATATAGAAGAAACGCAGTCTGTGAGTTTGCCATTCTGCAAATCGTCTTTCAGCTGTCAGCGTGTGCCAGCACAGATTGCAAGTTTGCTGTGAAAAAAATGGTTTATTTCTTACAACAGAGGATTTTTGACTTGAAAGACCAGGTGTACCTCCACAATCCAGAAACAATTGAAGCAGTACATCTCTTCTGGATGTGAAGCCATCCCGCCTGACACGTTTACAAACGTATCTGGTAATTTCGTTCAGAGATTACGCCATATTATTGCTGCGCATGGTGGATATGTGGAAAATATCGTACTTTAGATTTTTTAGACTGCAGCGCCATTTGTTGTTAAAAATATTAACTAATTTCGAAACTTCTTTGCCTGAAAATTTACTGTTGTCCCAAGCACATTGCAACAAGCGGTGTATTTCTATCGCTGACCGTTTAGTGTTTATTGATTTTTCAAATATACTGGTCATTTTTAAAACACCCTGTAGTTTGCGGTGCATCTTATTACTAATATTATTATTTATTATTATCGTGGAATAGGTGTAATTGGTTTTTTAGTATCTACATTACTTCTTGTGCCTTAAAAAATGTTCGTTTTATATGATCTATATAGTGAGAATAATGATGAGTTTCACATGACTTTATTTCAGATATTTCTGCTTCGCAAACTTTAATTTAGGTTGTACATTTGGTGATTGGTTAATGAAATTAATAAGTACGTAGAATTTTATTTCATAAGTGACTAACTTTATGCATGTTTTACTCGTATATTGCCCGATGTCATAATTCTTATTTGGCCTCATGAACGCAATTATAAAATGAAGGAAGCTTTTATTTAAACACATGCATGTAAGCTAATGTTGCAAGTTGGAGCTTAATTTTATAATTTAGTTAATTACTTAAGCATATAAGTAATTGCTATTTCCGTTTTTTATATTTACAGTTATTATTAAGAAATAAAAGCAGCTACTATTTAAGCAATCGATTATTATGAGTAATATAATTATTAACTAATAACTTAAGTCTATATTTTCAACTATTACTTAAGCATTTAAATAAGAGCTCCTTCCATTCACCATATTTATTATCATTATCAAGGATGGAAGTAGCTTTAAATTAATTGGATACGATTCAAGCAATTTCTTTTTCTTTTGGTGTAAAGAAAAAAAAAATTATGTGCACATTTTTGCTTTAAAAGCTAAATTTATAGGTATTTTTACCTTATGAATTCATGCACATATATCTTTACTAATAAATAATTTATAAATCACAAAGCTCTACAACTAGCTATAATTCTAACTAGTAAATAATAACAATGAAAAAAAAAACCTTCGTAACATAATCTCTGAATAGAGTCTACTGCAATATTTCTAAATTAAAGAGACTATGCAGTTGGCATATGAATGACTTCACGACATTAGAAACATAATAACTTGTTAGCCTCACATCGTTTTTAATTATGTCTTTCTTACTTCAATTAACTGTGTAAAACCATTTGCAACACTTTCAGGTTTTGTGATGGGAGAAAAAAAGTGCTAAAAAAGAAGTTCTTTTCCGAGACCATTTATTAAAGAGCATTATTACTTTTTGAGCGGTGGCATCGGTCTATCAAAGAAGAGGTGCGGTATGTAGGCGTGTGTATGAATAATCATGACAGTTAGAACAGCATTGCGTCAGGTTACATCGTTTTCGTGGGTTGACGATTCAGTTCGTTTGTTCGTAAGTGAAGGCGTCTCTAACAATAAACATTCTTTCTTCATTTTTTTTTTCTGTATCAGAATGAATAGGATTGCTAATTTTTTGTTTTAACTCAGGGAAAAGAAATAAATCGAAACTGATTAATTTAAGAATACAGACGGAAAAACGGAAGGAAATATTGGAAATAAATCTAGATTGTTTAATTTAAAAAAGAGAGACGGAAATATGAAAAAAAAAATGGAAATAATAACAATAATAGTAAATTGCAGCTTAGGGTTTTTCGTTCAAATCTTTAAAATCAAAAAGTGTTATTAAATTTTATACAATTGTCAGATCTTGTCGTTGTTATATTTTTGAATCAGATTACGTTCCATGATACTGAATGAAACTTAATAACTGCATTTGTTTATTTGTTTTATTTTACTTATTTATTTATATTAAAGACCAACAGGGGATTTTCTTTCAGGATTTTCTGTATCTATAAACTGGAAATTTCGAATACGAAAAACATTTTTGATTGGTAGCAGCGTAAAAAAACAATCAGAATGGTGGTCTTAATTGAAAAACTCCAATTTTTGAGTTGTGACACTTTTGTAGCAAAGGTATTCAGCGATATTCAGTCATAAAAAAGAAGCACACCCTGTACCAACTGTGCAATAAATCATGTTATAATATTATGATTGGAACCAATAGATTTGAAAAATGTCTGCTAATTAATGATACAGTTAAATTTTGTTTTAGAAGCTGTTCTACTTATAGAAATTTCAAAAAACTTGAAAGTTTTTAGCAGAACACTTTAGCATCATACTTGTATTCTTCGTTAAAATTTATTACTAATATTATTATATTTATAATTAAAAAATAAATGTCGATTAAACCTTTTTTTTATATGTTTTTTATTATATTTGTGATAAATTTGTACATGGAATTAGCCTCCAGGATTTTTATTATTATTATACTTTTTATTAAAAGTATATGAAGATGTGTTAGATTTTATTGTTTTACTCTCTCTCTCTCTCTATATATATGTGTGTGTCTGTGTATTATGTATATACATATATATATATGTGTGTGAATACATCAGTAAAAAAATATATTAAAAGTAATATTACATGTATCTAAAAATGCTTGCGAAGTCTTTTGTAATATATATTTAAGAATTAAAAAAAAAAATAATTAGGCAAAAATATTAATTTTTTAA
Source organism: Maratus speculifer (assembly GCA_964019185.1). NCBI lineage: Eukaryota > Metazoa > Arthropoda > Arachnida > Araneae > Salticidae > Maratus > Maratus speculifer. Next base: position 157,959,615 of record OZ025302.1, on the reverse strand, counting down.
AAAATAGTAAGGATAAAAAAAAACACATTTTTTTAAACTTCTAAAATTTTTTAAATTAAATATGCAGTTAATTTTTTTTTCAAAATACACTTTTTGCTGAACATTGAAATAGGTTGAGCTCACCATTTGAACAATATTTTTAAAAATAAACAAAATTTTTGAAAAGATAAACAAGCTCCTTAAAACTATATCACATTATTTAAGAGGTATTTTATTTAAATACAAATGAAACTGTTAGTTCCGCTTACCTGTATTGTTTTCTTACCTAAGAAGCTATTTTTAATTGTAATTCTCTATAAGTTTTGTGGTTTACAACAAGAAAACATCGCGATCTTCGAAAGACCGTAATTTTGCCACAAATATGTTAGTTTTAAAGGAATCAATTAACTACCAGTGACCACAGGTGTAATGATGTGGGAAGGAAGTGAATTGATTCCTGAATGAAGCTATTAGGTGTGGAATGTTTCTTCATAAATAACGATTCAATGTGGTGGCTATTCAGCTTGAAGGAATCCATTGACTGTAGACAGTCGGTTGTACTATTTACGTTTTATTATTAATAGCCGAGGAAGTTAAGTCAAAATAAATTTACTATATTTTAGTTTTGATAACCAAATCTTATTATAAATTGGTACACGATAACTCAACAGTTTAAAAAAAATTACGTTTTCGACGATATTTCTGAAAATATCAAAAATTAAAAGAATTTTTTTTTGAGTTCGGTATTACGAAAGCTATCACTCGACACCACACACAAAGGAGTTTATTTTTTAAATTAACTTAATTAGCCCCTCTTCATTTTCCCTAAATATATTTGTGAATGTTTATTTTCTATAAATATGAAGCTCATAATACCAGTTACTTCAGCTAACTTGAACTTTACATGTTCCATAGTTTATGTATAAAATGATTGTGACGGATGGAAAGACAGACACAAGAGGTACTTTATGATGGTTTTTTAGCACTTTACAACAAGGTTGAAAAGTTCTTATGCATTCGGTTTGTCTGTCCGTCTGTACATGCAGTAACTTATAATAATAATAAAAAAGCCGTAAATATACTCGGATTATCATGCATTTGATAAGGCCTGTGTAGGATCATTAAAGCATATTTGGTGTTGCAAATGAAGTATGTATGATTAATGGTTCATTTACAGGAACACTGCAAAGAATTCGATTACATTATGGTTTATTGGGAAAAATAGTTAGGAAAGTATTTTAAAGACATTACGCTACTTCAAATGAATTGAAATTAATATAAATCACTGAATTTCACTACGACTACATTAAAACAGAGCATTCATAGCATTTTTTTTTATTAATTTACAGGGACACACAAATGAAATCGGTTACAGTGCTGTCTTTCCGTCATAATTGTTGAATAGTGCGTTTTAAAATTCGATATGCGCTTATAAATTTAATTAGTTTTTTACATATTACTCTTCAATATATAAATTCTATGCCTCATATACAATGCTGCACAAAAGTATTCGTTCACCATTCTCTTTATTAGAGGAAATTGATGAAAGGGAATTTTCAACTAAAATATATGTATCTCTTAAATGAATTTAATTTCGGAATGCATGTTATTAACACTAGTTTACAAAATTAAACTTTTTGTCTGTTGCGGCGAATTCTGTGGTTGATAATGTTCACTTATGACTTGTTTTTGTCAAATCTAACAGGAAATTTTTGTGAGCAGCTCCAGTTATTTTGTTTTTGATTTTTATCATTTAAGCATAAATATATTAATCGATAACTGGTGTATTTTACTGTGTTAAGATTAGTTTCTCAAGTTTTTGCGTCATGAGTAGTTCAAGAAGACGTTGTTTAAACAATCCAGATCATTTTTGCTATATATGCGAAGAATATGTGTTTAACAATTGTAGAAAAGTTATATCAGAGTTGGTGAAAAATATCTATTTTGAGTACTTTGTTATGCTCTTGGATAAAAATGAGAAGTCTTGGGCTCCCAATTGTGTTTGTAAATGGTGTGCGAAATATTTAAGATTCAGAAAAGTGGTAAAAGAAGTGCATGGAACACCGACTATTTGGCGAAAACCACGAAATCATCTCGAAGACTGATATTTTTGTAACGTGAACGTAAACGGTTTAAACAGTAAAAATCGTGCTAAATGGCAGTACCCAATTACTAGTTGTGTTCAACGTCCAGTGCAGCGTTCACTTGACTCTTCAGAGCCTAAAAATATGTCTGAACCATTAAAACAAGACATTGAAGGAACAAACTCATCACAAAATGATGCTGATTTTGAAGTATGTCAAATGACTCAAAATGCTTTTCCCAAAATGAGTTAGATGATATTGTAAAAGATTTAAATCTTTCTAAACAAACTTCAGAATTGTTAGCATCAAGACTAAAAGAAAAAAATGGTTTCTCAAATGTTTTCTTGTTTTGTTCTTCTCTTTCTTTTTTTATCGGAAATAAAAATTCTGAAAATTATATTGAACATGTAGAAGACCTTCTGCCACAATTAAAAAATATGAGGTGCAATACAAGCATAAAACTCCACTTTCTCCATAGTAACCTAGACAGGTTTCCGGAAAATTTAGGAGATATGAGCGAAGAGCAGGGAGAGCGTATGCATCAGGACTTACGCGTCATGGAAGAGCACTATCAGGGTTTCTGGGATACGAATATGATGTCTGACTATTGTTGGTCTCTGATACGTCATTTTCCAAAGTCTACATATCGGAGAAGAGCTTTAAAACAAAGTTTTTTAGAACTCAGTGATTAATTATTTTTTTTAGTAAAGTTTTTCTTAGTAAATACGTGTTTTTTCTGTTCAATACCTACATAGCTGAAACTCAGAAACTAGAGCTGATTAAAATATTCTAATTATATTTTTGAAAATAGCATATCATATGTAGCCAGCAACAGCTAAAATTTTTTCGGCAACAGATGTACTGTAAACTAGTGTAATAGATACAAATCTTTATTTCATGTAGAGAATGGCTAAAAAAATTGGATAGTTTTCCGATTATAGATGGAAACAGCTGAAGTTCGGTTTTGGAATGCATTAAACGTTTCTATATGTTGAAATGAGACGTAATAGTTTAATTTTTTAAACGGTGCAGTTTTGTTATACTATTCTGAATGTGTTGGAAAGTGCTTTATAAAGTATGCTTGGCGCATGATTTTTTTTTCTTGTTTACTTTTTAATTATGGAACCGTAATAAAAAAAAGAGGGAGGGGTTGTTTAAAATCTCTTACAGCTGACATTTTGCGACATATAGCAAATCAACCGAAATATCAGAGATTCCAGATGATACAAAATTTAATGAATTCAAAAATAACCTAATAAACACGTTGTTAAAAATGCTTAAAAAGTATAAATAAATGTTCTAAGAATTATTTACTTAAGAACTATTTACTTAAGAATTATTTTTCTTACTGAAAGCAAAAACTTTTATTTCTTTATTTAATAAAACAAAAAGTGACCTATACAAAATACTAAAAAAACTTTAAACTTTATAAACAAATGTCCACTTCTGCATTTTAAAAAATAAATAACATTTTTCTTTTTGAAAAACAAATTATTTTCTTTAAATTTTTTGCTTCTATTATTTTATATTAAGAAAATGGCATAGTCACTTAAGTAGTCAAAAAATAGGAATTTATAAAGAGAACTTTTCTTAAGGTACCACCCCTGTCTAATTCCAGTTTTTATTGGAATCAAAGCTGATTGCTTGATAGAGAAATACTATATATTGACTTTTTAAACACCTTAATACAGCTATAAATACAGTTTTAAAGGAATCAATTAACTTCTAGTAACCGCAATAATGATGCAGGAAGTGAAGATAATTGATTTCTCAATAGAGCTATTAAGTGCGGAATGTTAATTCATTATAATGATTCAATGTCGTAGGTAGTAACTTTGGAAGCATTCATTGATTGCAGGTATTTGAGAGATGCTGTATGATTTAAGATTTTGTTTTTATTTTATTTTTAATATTATCCAACGTAGCTCAAAAGTGCTTATGACTTCGATTTGTCTGTTTGCCACCTATATGTGCTTTAACTTTTGTTAATATATTTGAGTTGACATGTAATTCATTTATGCTGTTAAGGTTTATTATAGAATATTTATTATTGAAATTGGAGTGTGTAAAAATAGTTCGTTTACAGAGACACTTAAAAAAAAAATCCAATCTCATTTTGGACAGTCAAGAAACATCGGGTATCTTAATGATGTTACACTATTTCTAGCATAATGAAATTTATATGCATTTCTGAGATGCAATAAAACGTGTTTTTCTGTAGAATATAAAATGCAAAACGTTTATCATGTATTTACAGAGTATCACGAAATGATTCCGTTAATGGATGATGTCTAAAAAAAATCAATGCATATTATTAGTGTTATCACTATTTATCCTAACATAACGGAATTTATATACACTTCTGAGGTGCACTAAAGCATGTATTTTTGTAGAATGGATTGTAAAATATTTATAATTTATTTACAGGGTAACACAAAAGAATTTGGTTATATATCTATGGGGAAAAAATTTCCGCGTACTTAAATAATATTACACTATATCTAACATTATGAAATTTATATGCATTTCTGAAGTATACTAAAACACGCTTTCCTTCGGTATGTGGAATGCACAACATTTATCATTTATTTGCAGAGAGTGAAACAATAGAATTTTGTTAATTATCTACGCAGAAAAAAAAAAAATTAGCGTATTTTAATAGGTTACGCTTTTTCTAATATAATGAAATTTATATGCATGTTTGAGGTGCTCTCAGATGCGTTTTTCTGGAGAACGCGGTGTGCAAAACATTTTTCTTTTATTTACAAAGTAAGAGGAAACAACTAGGTTATTGGTGTAAAAAACATAATGGAATCTATATAGGCTATTGAGGTGCATCACAAGATGCTGAAACTGGAGAACAGCGTTCAACAGTTGTCGTTTATTTTCAAAGTAAAAAAAAAAAAAAAACTGTTATTCTATATGTTAGTAAATGCTAGAAGTGCGTTTCCCTTTTTGATATACGGCTTTAAGTTTCACTTAATTTGTGCATACTACATGATGTGTACTCTCTTAAAAAGTCAGCCACAAAATAGCTCAAGTTGAGCTGAAATCCACTCATCTCAATGTTGAAAGGCAGCTTCTCAAAAAAGAGTTGAAATAACTCGAGTTTTAACCAATTTAAATGAAGTAGAGCTATTTAAATAACCAATTTAGATCAAGAAGATTTAATCGTTTGAAAAACAACTCTTTTATGATCGAAAAAATTACAACTCTTTCATGAGAAGCTAAATCAGCTCTTTCGTTTTAAGAGTGTATATAAGTTCTATAAATAATATACCAGGTTCCACAAAATAATTCGTAAGCATTATTATGTTTGTGCGTGATTTAATTAAGGATGTTTTTGAGTTATGCATTTTCCAGATGAATTATATTTGGTATACGAATAGATGTTTGTCAAACATTAAAAAAAATATTGCATACAAGGCTACGCGAAGAATTGGATACTTGTTGACTAAGAACTGTAATTTACGAAAGTACAGCTTCAGTTGTATTATGCGTTTGTTTTCGGAGTTCAATTTCAGTTTAATAGGAGACGTGTGTAAAAGCTCTGTCGATAATATAGAGCACTGCGCAAAATTATTCAAGCGTTTTTTCGTTTTTTAATAGAAATTGCGGACGATGAATTTTCGTTTATGGTAAGCTCTTTGTAATTAAGTTATTTTTTAGGACAGTATGTGGCTCATGCACAAGGCTATAGATCCTGTAGAGGGATGCACGAAACAATTCTAATAGCTTTAAGGCTATAGGTGGAAATAGCTGAAATCTGGTATTTAAACATATATCAACAATTTCAAGCATTTTTAAAGGTATCTTTTTCCCATTCTAAACAATAAAGTTTTTTTTTCTAACAGTATTATGAATATGTTGGAAAAGGTCTAATAATCTATGCTTAACGCATGATTTTTCCTTCTTCTTTATTTCGTTAATAAAGTTAGGCCATGGTGAATTTTCAGCCCTTCTAGCACACACACAAAAATAAAAAAATAAAAATCAAATGAAATTACGACCAACACCCGTAAAAAAAAATGCTAGGGAAAAACCGATAAATGGCTCTTCGCTTGTAAATTGTTACAAGTTGTATTAATAAGGGGTGTTTCTAAAAAAAAAAAAAAAAAATTCTAAAATTCACAGATTCTGAAATTCAATGATTCTTCGCATCATTTGACAAAATTCGCGTTTCCCGCGATTCTTTGGCAAAATTTGCTTTTTTTCTCGCAATCCTTTGATAAAATTCGCGTTTTTACCGCTGATTTTTTTTTTCTTTTTACAAAATTCGCCATTTTTCCTGCGATCTCTTGACAAAGTTCTCGCTTTGGAAAGATTTCTCTTTAAAAATATAAACTCATAGAAATTTGGACGTGCCTCCAACCCCAAATTCATTTGGATAGATTTTTGCTTAAAAATATAATATCATACAAATTAAAGGAAGTACGCTTCCGAAGGCAGTGTAGTTTCTAATGTTAAATCAATCCCGGTGAAATATGTTTGGATTCTACACTTTTTTTTGGGGGGGGGGTAGGGGGAACTGGGGGACATTGATACAGCTTTAAAAAAAAAAAAATTTGGTGTCTAGAAAGCAGAAATTTCAAGTTATTTTGCTATGTGATGTCAGCAAAACCTGTGTAGTGTGTTATAAAAAGATACAATCGTTGTTTTATATATTATTTTTGCATGTAATTTTAAAAAAATCAAAAAAAGTAATTTGTATCAATGTGCCCCATCCCCGGGGCAGATTGATACACTTTGACACTTCTGGGAAAAATGGAGAGAAAAAAACACCAATGCATATTTTTCATAGAAAAATAGTTAGCAAACCATTTTATATATATTTATAAACATTAAAATCGCACACAATTTATTTGTAAGCGATAATAAAGCAATCAAAATGAAATGTATAATGACCTGATGTTCTGTCTGTTCCTTTTCTGTTTGTTGGCTGTAGTAACTTTGTCATATCTGGCACTTTAACCCCAGAATTATCTTATTTCTTAGGAAAGGTGAAAGAATTACCGCATTTTCTGTTTATAAATAGGTTTACAAACAGAAAATAAAGAATAATTATATTAAAAATTATATTTATAATATAATTATCCTGTACTGTTCTGCAGCTTGTTTCTCTTACTTAACATTTCTCATGTCGATAATACTTTTTTCTCTGGAAAATCGATATAAATTTGAGATTTGCCTGGCTGCCGTTCATTTCTTTTGTTAATTCTACTAGCACTAGATATTGTGTAAGTTTGTACGTCTTCTGTTTGCAAAAACACAATAAAATGTTCTAATATAAAGAAATTAGAGTTATTTCACTTCAATAAAAAGTAATAGTAGGAAATTTTGACGAAAAATTGTTAAATTAAGGAGTGTATGGTAAAAAAATAATAAAAATAAAAGGTAATGAAAAATTGAACTAGAAAAGGATTTAGGTTGTATCAATGTGCCCCGACAAAGACTGTATCAATGTGCCCCATGCAGCCATTTTGAATAAAATGAGTAGCAAATCCAGCACTTCATAATTTATCTAACAATAAAGAATGAGGAACTGATAAAGAGTTTCTTTACTTGCCAGGGAGGGTATTCTTTTCGGTTGAAAATACTGGGACAGTTGTATAATACCATTTCAATTGTGCAACTCAAATTTACTTTTGACCTACAAAAACAATTAATCACCCATCCCATTTCATCAGACTATTGAATCATTCCAAAACTTTCTGTGTGTAGTTAATTTCACTAGTATCACTATTTGGAGCTGTTGTGAAAATTCCTGTAATGACCCTGTGTGCTGTACAGAGGGTGTAGCAATGTGCCCCAAGTATCAATGTGCCCCAGTTCCCCCTATATTTAAAGTTATAGTTTCGCGAGTTATTGTATTAACGCCGGAAGTGTCAGATTTTTTTTATAAAAATGAATCATATAAAATAAGGTTGTATGTATCCTACATAACTACCAAACATTACTAATTTTTAAAATTACTATTTACGAATTTTAATTTCCATCTTATTTCATTAAAATTTCTGTCATTAAATAAAGCAAATATTTATATCTGGCAACACAAAAGATTTGGAAATTATGGTAATAAACTATAACGAACGTTTTAATTCAAGAACACACAAACGGTTTCTGTGCCTTTTAAACTATACATACAAAACACTATGACCACTGTCAAAATTGGAATGTTTGAATAATCCCGTTATGAATCCAGTAGCACCAATAAAAGATTTTTAGCGCAAATGTATCATTCAAACTAGAACAATAAAATTCGATTTTTTAAAAAATGAGCTTATTACTCATAAAATAAAAACAAAAAATCGGAAGTTTCGTCGGCTAAAACATATCGGATAGATGTTATTTTTATAAATCTTTCTAGTTGAGAAATATTTTTCATTAACGACCTTTATTAGAGTTATAAAAGGTTTCCAAGAATTTGTGGTAATATATATTTTTCATTCCGTGCCAAAATGTCTGATTTAACAGTTCTTTGTAAATTAAAGAATAACTGACTCTTTAAAAAAAATTAATTTTCAATGTCTCATGCCTTAAAAATTTAGCAGAAAACAGAACTTTTAAAAACTAATTCAAGGAAAAACTTTTTAATTGTTTTTGTATCCTTTGTATATGTAGAGAAAGAATGTTTGCTCTTTGTTTGAGGTTAGTAGAGCAAACTGAATGTTGGTATTTTAGCAAACTATTATGCTATTTTTTAAAAATGAATTAATTATGTGTAAAAGGCTCTAAAATATATGCTAAAAATAATACTAAATGCAAACGTATAAGGAAAATGTTGAATTTTTTTTAAATTACTTAAATATAATATTTCATTGTCAAAAAGGTTTAATTGAAAAAACCTAAAAAATAAGAAAATTACATACAAGTACCGGACCCACTCAGCTTTTTTCCAGCTGGTATAATAAGCTTAAACATGCCTAAAAGTTCTTTACACCGTTTTCCAGGAGTACTTTTGGGTTAAAGTATGTTGCATTCTGATCTAATTTCAGGTTGACAGTAAGCAGAATTTTCAGGTTCGTGTCGAGTCCCTGTAAGACTCTAGTCCCATTTAAATATGAATCTGGAATTTTTAATCATGACTGTCTTATTATCATAAAAATTAGGAAGCTGATTTGATAATTTAATGATATTTTTCTGGCAGACTTACATTCCTACCTGTGAAATGAATTATTATCATAATAATTAGAAAAATATTTAGGTAATTTAATGATATTTTTTTGACAGACTTACATTCCTTCCTGTGAATTAAATTATTATCATGATAATTAGAAAGAAATTTAATAATTTAATGATTATTTTTCTAGCAATTTGTTTTTCCTATCTTTGAAATGTATTATTAACACAATAATTAGAAAGATAATTTGATTTTTAAAGATATTTTTTTAGCAGACTTCTTTCTTATCTGTGAAATGAATTATTATCATAATAATTAGAAAGATTTTCATAATTTAGTGATATTTTTCTAGCAGCCTTCTTTTCTATCTGTGGACTGCATTTTTATCATAATAATTATAAAGATAATTTGACAATTTTTATTATATTTTTCTAGCAGCCTTACACTCCGATCTGTGAAATTCATTTTGAGCATAGTAATTAGAAACGTAATTTGATAATTCAATGATATTTTTTTCAGCGAACTTCCTTCTATTTCTATGAAAAACATTATTATTACACTAATTAGAAAGATAACTTGATAATTTAATGATATTTTTCTAGAAGATTTTTTTTCCTAACTGTGAAATAATTAGAAAGATAATTTGATAATTCAATAATTTTTCCAAGCAGACTTACTTTTATATCTGTGAAATGCATTGTTATAATAATAATTAAAAATATAATTAGATAATTTAATGATATTTTCTACATATAAATATTATTGTAGCAGGTTCTATCTTCTTGTAAATTATCGGAAAGTTATTTTAAATTAGTGTGTATTAATGAAGATCTTATCTTAATACCCAAACTAAGTAGTTATGAAATTTGTAATCAAATTCTTAAAAAAAAAAATCAAAATAGTTTGGGCTATTTGAAACCTTACATTTTCAAATATAGGGGTGCGTTAGGTATTTGTACACATGCCCTACCAGTGGCCGAACCCAATCGCAACCGTCGGCCTAACCGTTCGAAGTTTTCCGTGGTTTTCTTCGAACTTTGGATTTCCTTGCGTAAATACGGTTTAGCAATCGCCCCCCCCCCCGTTTAGGGACTATATCCATAGTGATGATAATTGGCCATCATAAACACAACTAATCAGGAATACGTAGTAGAGATAGAACATTTTATTTTTTAATTTGAACGTTCTGTACAGGGGACCACAGACGCGTTGAGTGACATCATTCATTGAAATCACTGCCAACAGCAATAACCGAATCTACAGAATCAAAATTGACTCCAAGTAATGATCAGATGAGTGTTGAGAATATTCGCCACTGCTGCCTTGTTGCCACAATGGCTGCCTTGAGAGCCGCAACATCGTGTGTGGATGACTATTGGCGTTCCTTACACTATATACGTAATGGGCCATTCTGTTAATATCTGGGTAGCTGGGGATGAGAGGGCAACAAATTGAGGATGACATTGTAGTACAATGCGTCGGCCATCTATTGTTGATTTGTATGGGTTAGAACTGGTTCTAACTTGTTACAGAACGTTCTTCTCACGTTTTACAGAAGTTTAGTGTTTTAACATCAAGGTAAAAACAACGACGTGGATTGTGACATGTTGAAAAATCAAATGTAGAGGAATTAGATCATCTTCGTTTCTCAAAAGACCCCCCCACACACACACGAAAAAAAAAAAAATCACCAGAGAGGCTAGAAATCTTCTGCACAGGTTTTTTAGAACCTCTTCGGATATTTTACGCCATCACTGGTCTTTTTGCGGTTCACTTTCTTGACCTGGACAAAGTTATTCTCATTGGAAAGAAACAAGATCATTTCTGGCTCCTATAGATATTTCAGCTTGTTAAGGAGGAATTTGTCTATAGTCAGGCGGTTATTCCTGGTTCTTTTCGGGCAAGAACTGTCCTTTCCTCATCTCGCACGACCTTTTATGAAGGTTACCCTGAATTAAACATCAGATTATGACCTGATCATCCTGCACTTCCTAGGAAGTGCCCTCATTGCTTTCGTAGGATCGACGAATTCTAGAGTTTCGATAAATTCATATTGCTGACAAAGTCGTTCCCTGCATGAAACATTTGCCACATGACACCTAGCAGCAGCTTTCAGTTACCTCTTTAAAATTAAAGAAAAATGATTGGGCGAGTTTCAAGAATGTGGGAATCTTTAAATCGAAATGTTCTTCAGCCAGTGAGTTAATGTCTTTCTTCATTCCCTTAGTTAGTCAAGATTATGGTGTATTTACATGTAGCAGAAAAAAATTGTAACTATGATATACAAAGCGATATTTCATCTACAATGTGTGTTCTCAAAGATTTGACGCATCCAGTAAATAAACACGCTCTTTCTCTCCATTTTTTTTATACATACAAAATTTATAGTGATTATAATGTATGGTAAAGATTACATTGGAATTTCTGTAAATGTTTCTGCTATACCAAGAAAAAATTTTGTGTTTTGTACAGCTTGTATTTAAATCCTTGCTTATGCATGGAAGTGTTTCAGATATTTCCATGAAATATCTAAACATATTATAAGTATTTTCTTCAGCTAAAAAAAAATCAAACTGTATTTTATTTATTTAAACATTTTTAAAAAAGAGAGTTTGCACCTCCCCAACACCGCAGTTTCTTTAAATTTCTCAAACTTTCAGATTAAAAATAAATAATTTATGTCTTTGCTATTCAAATATGTCACTTTGGATAACAAAAATAGCAAAAGTCTCTTAGAAATGATGTCAAGCAATTATAGGAATTGCAATAAATATTTTTTTTCTACTCCCTAGCACATTTACGTGAAGGATAATATATATATGCTTGCGTGTTTATATATAAAGGACATAGCATTTGTTTGTTCATTATACTACTGTTAAAAAAGGTATGTATTTTGGATTAGATATGGTTGTCAAACTTCACTTAACAATTGATGGTGGGTGTTAAGATATTGAAACACTTGACCTTTTAAGTAGCTTTATGTTTATTTTCATGTAATAGTTTTCTTCCAAGAAAAATGTTTGTGATTCCAAAACAAGTTTTTAAAGTACACGTTTCTAAGAAACAATAACCTAATTTCTTAGCTCAAAAGTACATTTAGCATAAAAAGAACAGCAACAAATCGAAAAATGCATATCAAACGGGGCAAATGATTTTGTGTGCAATAGCTCTGAGTCACAATGCACCAAAAGTTTCAAATTTTTAACAATGCACTGTAAAAATATATATTTAGCTGTATATTTAGCAATAATAATATGTTCAAATATATTTAGCTGTAACACAAGTTTTACCTACATTTTGAAGTTATGAAATTTAAAAGACACTCACTGTTCCACATTTTATTTTCAGAGTACAAGTATGACAAAAATATTTTTAAGAGCATAATTATTTCAACTGTCACAGATTCAGCAAATCTTTAATCGTTTTCTTGTTTAAAATTAAAAACAGGAAAGTAGATAAATCCACAAGAATAAACACAGAATAATTCGATAAAAAAGATTGAAAATGATGTTTCCAACATCAATCATTTAACATCAATTGATATTTTTTTTTAAAAGAAATGTTAGTTAAAACAACAATCTTTCTTTTAAATTGCAAGTAAGGCAAAATATTTTTAAGAGCATAATTATCTCAGTTAAGACAGATTCAGCAAGTCTTTAATCATTTTCTGGTTTAAAATTAAAAACAGGAAAGTGGATAAATCCACGAAAATGAACACAGGTTAACTCGATAAATAAGTGAAAATCATGTTTTCAACAGCAGTCTGGTAAGATCGATTAGTAGTTTATTTTTTAAGGAAATGTAGGTCAAAACCAAGGCTATACATGTTTTGTAGTCAAAAATACGTAAAATGTGAAATGAATTTAGGTATAATAAAAATATACTTCACAGGTATAACCCATTTACATTTTGAAGTAAAAAAATTTAAAAGACACTTAATATTCCACAAACTCTTTTTCATAATACCAGTATGACAAAAATATTTGTAAGAGCATAATTATTTCGTCTGAGAAAGATTTAACAATTGTTTTCTCATTTTAAATTAAAAGCAGGAAAGTGGATAAATCCAAAAAATGAACACTGGCTAACTAGATAAATGTCAAAAAATAATGTTTTTAACTGCAGTCTGGTAAGGTCGTTTGATAGTTTCTTTTTAAAAGATATGTAAACCAAAACCAAGGCTATAAATGCTTTGCGAGAAAAGTGCATAAAAAGTAAAAATACATCTAATTAGAACTAGGGCTTAATTTCTAACAATAAAAATGTTGCATGTATAGCCTCCAGTAAATTCAGAATGATATTTAAATAATCACAAAAAAAAAAAAAAAAAAAAAAAAAAAAAAAAAAAAAAAAAGAAGTACCGCAATTGAACTTCGATGAGCTTCGGCTCAAATTAAGTACTGTGTATAACACAAATATTACATATTTACTTTTCAAGCAGCAGAGAAATTTAAGACACCCAATGCCCTACAAATTGTTTTTCAGAGTAAAAATATGAGAAAAATATTTTTAAGAGCATATCTTTCACCTGAGACAGATTCAAAAATATTTTAATCATTTTCTAGTTTTAAATTAAAAACAGCAAATCAGATAAATCCACAAGAATTAACAAATGTTAATTCGATAAATAGTTGAAAAGGATGTTTCCAAAAACAGTACTTTAAGATCGGTTGATATTTTATTTCTTTAAAGAAATGTTACTCAAAGCCAACACTGTTTAAAATCTTATCTTAGTTTGAACCAAATTTTAGTTCGCAGTAGCTGCCTTTGTAAGATTATGAAATCTTGAACCAATATTTAAAGCTCCTGTTGAAGCATTGTTCCAATAGTTGGAAAGAGGTTGAAATAGAAAGCTTCAAATACGGGTGCGAGATTTCGCCATCTTATGGAGGCAGCTACTGTGCACCAAAATTTAACTCAAATTAAAGCAAAAAAATTTAACAGTTTACGTAATTTGTAATTGAAAGTACTAAAACATTCAAATATATTTTAGCTGTAATACAAATATCACAGCTATGAATTTATTAATGAATCTATGAAACATTTTGAAATAAACAGATTTAAAAGACACTCAGAGTATCAAACTTTCTTTTAGAATAAATGAATGATAAAATATTTTGAGGTGCATAATTATTTCAGTTGAGACAGATTCAACAAGTCTTTAAACATTTCCTGGTTTTAAATTAAAAATAAATATGAGGATAAATCCACAAAAATGAACACAGTCTAACTCGATGAATGAGTGAAAATGATTTTTGCAGCAAGCAGTCTAGTAAGATCGATTGATATTTTGCTTTTTAAAGCAACGTGGGTCAAAACCAAGGCTATACGTGCTCTGTAGTTAAAGAGAAAGAGAGGAGCTATATTTCTGCCTGAGTAGTTCGCGTGATCAGGGCTGCATGCCAACCACGCGACCGTGTCACGACAGATAATGTGGACAGATTGTTCACTTATCTGCACTATCGACAGCGGAGGATGAAGAGACGGCGAGAGTGATTCACATACTTACCTGGATGTTGTCGACCTTTGTTACCGTTTTACCGATGACTTGTTGACACTGACCGATAAAAAAGATGAGAATTGCATCTTCGAAATCTAAACGTTTGAATTAGCAGTTTTAATCTTTGAATGTTATCCGTGGTTTGATTTAGTAGTTGTCACTTTTGATTGTTATTAGTAGTTAAAATAGTTGTCATTAGATGAAAAACTAGTTGAATTACTTGTATGGATTAGTAGCTGTCACTTTTGATTGTTATTAGTATTTAAAATAATTGTTATTAGAATCGAAACTAGTTGGATTACTTCTTGTCTGGATTAGTAGCTGAATGTAGCAGGAGCTTCAATTAGTAATTGCTACGGTAATATAGTTACAAATTTACAGTTAAATTAGTAATATTTGCAATAGTTAAATGTAGAAAGTAATTGTAATAAGTCGTCGTTCTCTTTGATTGCTATTACCAATTGAATAAATACGTGCTGTACTATCTTTGGATAATTATTATCTACGATTTGGATTTTCAAGATCTGTTTGGTTTGGTCAACTGATATTTTGTTTTATATTCCAAACAGCAACTGCATCACAATAGGTAATACGGATTAATTCTTCCAGGATTTGACTGCGCCAAAGAAAAAGCCGTAGATTTTAGATTAGCAGTAATTGTGAATATTTTAACCAATTCAAGTCATTTTACTTTTTTTAGTCGTATTTGACTTTAAACAAAGTTTAAATCATTTGCATAGCATCAAAGATAAAAATATCGTTGTGGATTTTCGGATAATTATTATCTAAAATTTAAATTTGTATGATTTGTACATTTTGAACGATTAGTTGATGTTTTGCTCTGCACTCCAAGCACGTGATTGCATCACAATAGCTAATGCGGATCACAATAGATATGCACATTCTCAAAAGACTATCTTTTTTTTTTTTTTTTTTTTTTTTTTTTTTTTTTTTTTTTTTTCAAATTGGACTTGGTTACTACTAAATAGCATGTACATTAGCAGCAAGTTTACTTTCTTTCTGATATTATCTTGCCGAGACAAAATTGACTGACAAATTCGCAGTAAATCTCCTACAAGGTAAACCACCACCCACTTGTACGTATAGTTTGTTGTGAAACTTATACGAATACTGGTTTTTATTGTAGAGTGTGGCGAAAGAAAAAAAATCTCTTTGTCGACAAAATAGACAATCAAAACATGCTCAGAAATTTCAAAAATTGCTCCAACTCAAAGGCAAAACACACAGATCATTTTTTTACCGTTATGGAATCTCATTTTCATTGATTGGTTAAATTAAGGAACTCAGGAAAAGATATTTATTATTTTAACAAATCAAATGAAGTTAATATTTTATCTATAATCTACAAAATTTCGTACAAAAATTCTTACAAATTAAAAAGTTATTTTAATTTACTAAGTCATGTTTACGTCTTCTTCCATTCTAAATCTATATTCAAAATTTTAATTTTTAAATAAATTTTTCTCTATATTATTTTATTTTTCTAAAATATCGCTTTAATTGATATTTACTTATTTTTTCCTTTAACCCCATTCGATTCTACGATTTCTAGCCCTTTTGTGACTGCATCCCTTACACAAATTTTATTCGGTTGCACCGCTTTCTTTTAAACGCTTTACTTATCAAATACCAAAAAAGAAACATAATTTGAAAATACGAATATTACCTTTATTTGTTAATGGTGATAAAAACGATGCATGCACTTTCTGGCGGTGCATATTTATCAGGGTGTATGCATCATTAGACCTGAAGGGCTGAAATTGCTGGTGTGATAGTCATAAACAGATTGTATGCGGCATGACAAAATTACTACTTTGCAATAAGTGTGCAGTACGAATTAAACAAATGAATTAAAGTGTAGATAAGCACTTGGATAAAATTTAGTTACAGTCGACTCTCGTTAATTCGAAATCGGATAATTCGAATTTTCGCTTAATTCGAACTAAATATGAAGTCTCGAAATTTTCAATGGCAGAATAACGTTAAACTTTTTCATTAATTCGAACTCATTTTCTCTTGACATCGTTTAATTCGAACTAACGAGAATTCCGCTTTTTCATTCTTCCTTTCTGTCTCACGGATTTCAGATCATTTAAATAACTTTCTTTCTTTGATTTTTGTGAAAATTGTTCCGAACGAGTACACATATTATCCCATGCATTTGATATCCACTTTCTAAGTGCCCGGTCTGCCCATCAGTGATGCTTCAAAATTTTCTTCCATTGTGCTTGTTTCTAATCTTTTAATTAGTTTATGTATTTATACATTCTAATTTCATATTAAGTCATATTCTGATGATAACAGACATAAAAAATTTAAAAAACACTGTAGCATTAATTCCTTTGTAATAGTACCATATTAAGCATGTTCTCATTTCATACTTTCCATAATTCGAACATTTCTTGTGGTCCCGACGAGTTTGAATTAACGAGAGCCGACTGTACATATAATAAATGAGTGTAAAACGTTAGAGCAAAACTAATATGAGTGGACTTGGCGTCCTAGTCGTGTCTGCCCTTGAAAGACTATCTATAAATATGAAAAGCTCAGTGCCGATGGCATTCGCTATTCTGAATCCTTGCAGCCTTAACAGAATAGCTGTCTGTGGATTTCAGAATATTCCAAGAATGAAATGGCGATGTTTTCTTTTGAAAAATCAAATTCGAAAGCATTTTTATGGACAATGATGGAGAATTATATAAATTTATTGACAATGGCGAGTGCATTTCCCGATGAGGCGAAATAACTTTTATCTACTGCAAGCAAGTACATAACTAAAATACTAAAAACTTTGATATATTTTTATTTATTAGGTATGTTTTGAATTTTTGCTAATTACTGCGTTTTAAATACAGCTCTAAATTTTCCTCCATAGCATAGTATTCTTGATTTTATACTAATTCCAATGCGGAATACATAGTAGTAATGAGCTAAGTTTTCAGTACCGTAAATTTTACCATAAAAGTTACCGACTGTATATTGCATATTGCTGGTTGGTAAATGCAAATCTTTGGCTGGGAATATTTTTCAAAAATTCCCTATCCTTATTTATAGGCACTTAAAACCAAAGTGTATCAAATCCATGTTTTTGGTTGTTGTTGTGTTCTTCAACCGAGCATGATATTTATTGTTATTCTATAGTCAATAGCTTGTTTAATGCATAAATTTTACCATAAAAGTTACCGACTGTATACTGCATATTGTTGGTTGGTAAACGTAAATCTTTTTCTTGGAATATTTTTCGAAAATTCCCTATCCTTATTTATAGGCATTTAAAACCAAAGTGCATCAAATCTATTTTGTTGTTCTTCTTCTTCCGAGCATGATTTTATTGTTATTCTTTAGTCAATAACTTGCCTAAAAGTACCATGCCTTAAATTGAAAAAAAAAAAAAAAAGACTAGTTTCTTATGATTTTCAATGAAAAACAATTAAAGACCATTAACTTTATCTAGAACTATCTACTGGTAATATTTTATGAACATGATCCACTCGGATTCTGCACATCTCATGTACTTAAAATTGAATGTTGTTTAGAAATAACACATACACATTCACATACAAAATATGATGTAACAAAAAGGTGACAGCATTTATAGCAACAATATTTTGCCCATTTTGGCACCAATAACATTTTTCAATACTGAAGTTCAATCGATCTTATTTCGGTACATACAGACAAATACAATATCGAGAAAATAAAATTAAGAACGAAGAGACTCTTAATTGTTTTAACTCGTTCAAAGCAAATGGACCACCCGCAATAAGACGACCTGTTGCTTAATATTTATTGAAAAAAAGGACGGCATACTTCAAGATTATTAGCTTTTCTTTTTTGATAAGAAGGAATGGAAACCTAACCCTTGTCGACCTTCCCGCCAAAGTGACAATAATTGCTATTTACTCGACCAAATTGTATAAGACACATTCGCATATTAAAGTGATCTGGAATCATTGTGATTCCCGCCAATATGTTGTTCAAACCATTTGCATGTTTAATGATGATATCAATTGAAGGAGTTGACAGTCAGTCGCTGAAAACAATCATATTATACTTTGTAATCGCTCAGTTTGGAGTAAAGAGCGAGGTGAGGCCTTCGGGATTACTTATTAGATTATTCAAAGTTACAGCTAAGCCAGGTGGGTTTGTGGCACACCCTTTTTATACTGAAGAACGAAATGTGTTAATAAAAATAGGTTTGATATGGCTATATATCTTGCCGGTTATGTTTTGCTTTAGGTATTACCTGGAACAAAGGATGTTAGAGTGTAAGCAGAAATGCATAAAGAAAGCAGAATCAAGGTGACGATGATTTATTTCCAGGAAAATGTGAAACAAGTAGGCTTGTTTGGTTATGAAATCGTTAATTTACATGATTTTTTAAATAAAGAATGCATAATTTTAGGGACGGTCTTCTGAGGGATCTGATGTAAGTTTAAAGTGACTTTATTCTAAAAACATTTTGAGAGGTCTGAAGTACTTTTAGTGGTTAAGCTTTTCAGGAGCAAGGCAGTTTCAATGCTAAAATGTTGAAATGAAGGATTGAAACCGGAATTTGCGAACAATTTTATTTGGGAATAAGAAAATGCTTTGTTTATGTTCTATAATGGACGAAATTTTTTTTTACCATATTTAAGTGCCGTTGTGGCATTTAGGAATTAAAGTTTAGTGGTTTCATAAACATACCATGGATAGCTATATGCAGTGGAGGTTATATGGGTGTATACTCTATATAACTTCTAGATTTTTTAAGGAACATGGTACATCTACTTTTTTTCAAGAGATATATTAGTATTACACTCTAAGATATACCCTCTTTCTTAACTTATATCTGTTTTTTTTTCCTATAATTATAGCACAGACTATTTTTCCCGAAAGTATAAAAAAATGAAAGCAATCTCCATTGCGTCCAATGAGTGCATATGGCCGGGAATAAAACTATTTATGCAAAATTGCATTTAAATATGAATTAATTTTCTTTCATTTCGGATTACGGATTGGTTTTGGGAACAACAAAAAATATTTTCTTGTATCTCGTGATAAAAATATACTTAAACAAGTAAGAAAAATCATGCGTTAAGCATAGATTATGAAGCACTTTCCAACACTTAATGAAATCTTTAACAAAACTTTGTTATTTAGGGAAACAATAGTGTGTAGCCAAATGTACCGAAATATGTTCTCCAGTACTTTTGAACAAGCGTCCATGTACCGAATTCTTTGCGTGTCCCTGTATATACTTTTATCTATGTTCTGCAAACATTTCTCAGTAAATTGAGTGAAGCTCAGCGTAAAAATTCTTAGCTTATTTAAGAACCACGCTTAAATAATTTACGCTCATATTCAGTACGTTGGTGATCTCTTTTGGGTAGCCCTGTATATCAACTATAACATATATACACACCGTATAATGTGCATATATTTAGCGAAATATAAACGCGCATATCATAATTAAAATGCATTTCATCCCTCCATCAGCCATCATCGGACACGTATACGGTACTTCGGAAAGAATATACTATTTGAAATCTTTTGTGTGGCCCTTTAAATGCTATTTACTTCATATTATGCAAGACAGTAGCGTATAATTAATATTAAGCTTCAGTGACATACATCAATTTTATTATACATGAAAAAGCTTAATATATTTTAAATGTCACACACAATTCCTACTTTTACCATTATATAATGGATTTTTTTTGTTTGGCCCTGTAAATGAATAATAGCTACATTTTCACCTTATATTTTATAGAATGCATATTTTAATATGTTTGACAGGGTATAACATCTTTAAAATTCCTTTGAAACGATTTTTCCCCATAGGCCATAATGTAATGGGAAACTTTTGATTCGGCCAGTAGATAAACTAATCATGGTAGAAACTTCATTTTCGATAGGACTTGTGCTAGGGTAAACGTCAATAATGTCCTAAAATTTCATGGCAATCCGATTATATTAACGATTTTTCCCCATGGGCCATAATGTAATGGAAAACTTTTAATTCGCCCTGTAGATAAACTAATCATGGGAGAAACTTCCTTTTCAATAGGGTTCGTGCTAGGGTAAACGTCAATAACGTCCTAAAATTTCATGGCAATCCGAGTATATTAACGATTTTCCCCATAGGCCGTAATGTAATGGGAAACTTTTGATTCTCTCTGTAGATAAACTAATCATGGTAGATACTTCATTTTCAATAGGGTTCGTGCAAGGGTAAACCTCAATAACGTCCTAAAATTTCATAGCAATCCGGGTATATTAACGATTTTTCCCTATAGGGCGTAATGTAATGGAAAACTTTTGATTTTCTCTGTTGATAAACTAATCATGGTAGATATTTCATTTTCAATAGGGTTCGTGCTAGGGTAAACCTCAATAACGTATAAAAATTTCATAGCAATCCGAGTATATTTACGGGAGTTAGAGCGCGGACAGACGGCCATCCGGACATACGGACATCCGGCCAGACGGCCAGATGGCCAGACAAACCGAATGCATAAGCACTTTTCAACTTTGTTGGAAAGTGCTAAAAAGTGTTTGTCATCAATCTCGAATTTTGAAAATTAAATAAACATGCGAAATTTCACTAATTCAGATTTCTTTTAATCTGCGTTCGTATTTTGCTACATGTACAATCGGCCAAACAGACAGACAGACATAAAAAAGTAAAAAAAAAAGGACAGGAATAGAAAACACCTCAAAAATTTTAATTGGCAGATTAACATAGAAAACAGAATAGCCATTTAATTGGAATAAGCTTAGGATGCCATCGTCATATTGAAATTATTGCAGATTATAAAACGTTCCATACAAACACTCAATTTTGTTATCAGATTCAGATTCTTCCTTTGGAAAAATTTACACTGGTCTTTCCGAACGAAAAGTTGTTAGGTGAAATTGTTCGGGAAATTTGCAGTTAATAAGGTTTGAACTCCTAATTCATTTAATTTCTTATTTACACCTATGTTATAGATATTTCATACCTTTACTTTTCAATGCATTGATGAAAAACGCTTATGACTTTGGTTAGTCTGTCTGACTTCTGACCGTGCTCTAACTCGCATAAATATACTCGGATTGCCAAGCAATTGATATATGTTATTAAGGTTTAGTATGGCATATACGGTAATAAAAACGAAGTGTATAGCGATTATTGTTTATTTACAGGAACATTCAAAATAGTTCCGTTGCATTACGCTCTATGGAAAATATCGTTTCTTGTGTTTTTCAACGATGTTACACTATTTCAAACACATTAAAATTTATATGCATTACTGAGGTGCGCTACAAAAATCTCACTATTGAATAGGGTGTGGGTAGCACTCATCGTTCATTAAAATTTTGATTATAGTACTGTTTATTATCAATAACTGCTGAAAGTGTATTTTAAGTTATCGTACACATTTTTAAATTTAACTAATTTTTACTCGTTACTTGTTGTATATAAAATCTATAGATCTTATACAGGGCAATATAAAAGATTTTGAGTACATTTCTGTTATTGATGGCAGCTGATGAAATGAAATTCTCAACAGCGTTAAACGTTTCGTAACTGAACTAAATTTTAGTATATTGTATTGTATATACACAAATTTATAGATCCATATACAATACAGGGCTTCACAAAAGAATTTGGAAAATTTTCTAATACTGATTTTAATTGCAGAAATTATGTTTTGAAATATGTTATGCATTTCCCTATTGGTTTACTCAAACGTACCTTTCACCTTATTAAAAGGTAAAGTTTTGAAAACAGCGAAGTAGTCTGGAAATATTGAAAAGCGTTTCATAACCTATGCTTGACGTATGATTTTAAAATATAAGTATGTGCGTTTTATTTTATTTTAGTAAAAGTTGTATTTATTTGTGATTCATTTTCATATATTTTTTTTCGTCAATTTCTTTTGTTTTGTAGTTTTAACAGATGATTGTATTGAAAATTGCATTTTTTAACACAATCAACTGATTGGTAAAGTTATCATACGATTTAAATATTTCCAACTGAGTGAAAAATTGCCCAGGCCTGGAATCGAACCCGGATACTTGGCTTACAAGGCCAATACTTTACCGTTTAAGCTAACTAGGCACGGCAACCGGTGATCATTCTTAGCCCAGATAACGTTGCATGTCACAACATCTGGTCTGTCATTTAAACAGCTCAACAGAATAGACCGCAGGTAAGGGAATTCCATAGAAAGATGGATACGTAGATAAATTGCATTTTTTAACACAATCAACTGATTGGTAAAGTTATACGAATTAAATATTTCCAACTGAGCGAAAAATCGTCCCGGGCGGAAATCGAACCCAGATACTTGGCTTACAAGGCCAATGCTTTACCGTTTAAGTTAACTGAGCACGTGTCCAGTTAGCTAAAGTTCTAAATGACAGATCAGAATGTTAGCTATAGTTCTAAATGACAGAATAAATGTTATGACCTATAAGGTTATCTGGGCGAAGAATGCTTATTGGTTGTCGTGTCCAGTTAGCTTAAACGGTAAAGCATTGTCCTTGTAAGCTAGTACCTGGGTTGGATTCACGGCCTGAGCATTTTTTCGCTCAGTTGGAAATATTTAATTCGTATGATTGTTTTGGAGTTTTAACGGATTTTTATTCTTATCTTTCTTCTCAGTGAACTTGACATTAAAACTAGTCGTTGAGGGCCACCGTAATACTTACCTACCATGGATATGCATACTATAAAATATGAAAATAAAACACGTGTAAACTATTTGCAAAATGCATTGCCGTTCCAAAATAAAATTCAAACGTACTCTTCTTAAAAAGTCAGCCACAAAATAGCTCAAGTTGAGCTGAAATCCACTCATCTCAATGTTGAAAGGCAGCTTCTCAAAAAAGAGTTGAAAAAACTCGAGTTTTAAACAGTTTAAATGAAGTTGAGCTATTTAAATAACCAATTTAGATCAAGAAGATTTAATCGTTTGAAAAACAACTCTTTTATGATCGAAAAAATTACAGCTCTTGCATGAGAAGCCAAATCAGCTCTTTCGTTTTAAGAGTGTATATTCAAATATTTTTAATACATAGTAATGATCTATTACAGAATTGCAGGCACTACTTGACTATCCCGTCGACCCATTTCCACAAATTATATAAATCAACAAATTACTCGTAAGTTATACAAAATGGCATAATTTTTATTTTAAATAACGAAAGAGCAAATAAGTTAGTAAAAGATTAATAAAAATACGATTTAAACGTTGAATTAAAAATTACTTGATGACGTAACAAGCACGTGTAACGTGTTTAATGTCAAATGAATACTACATTTACGATAAGCTATTATTGACATGTAATCTTATAGTTTGGCGATAGTTTTTTCACTAACTGAATAATAAAATATTAAAAGAAATATCCTTATAAATCCAAAAATAATAATCATATTAACTAACAGTTTACTGTGTCGGATTAAGCATCTCATATCCAATAAAAATATATCTTTGAATTAAAATTTAAATGAAATACAAGCTTATGAAAAATCGAAGAGTATGGAAAATAAGATTACAAATAGCTCGTCAAAAAATTATCCGATCGATTTCGATATTAAGATAAAATACTTCTTAAAATAAAAAAATCGAAAATTTGTATATAGGGTAGCATCCCCAGTAATTGGCAGGCACCAGTGATTGTTGAAAGAAAATGGAACAATAGAAATGTGTTACTGTCCAAGTAAATCGATGCTGGCGGACATCCTTACGAAACCGGAACCCAAACCTCAGTTTCAGGAAAACAGAGAAAGGTTGAAACTATGGAACAATCTTGATTAGGGGCTTAAGGGGGAACATGTTGAAATATATTTTCCGATCTTATAATCCCCGAATCAAGATACTTAACGAACTCTCCCATCTGGCGCGATAAGAACGAAAAACATCATTAAGTTAGAATTCACACTAATGATTATCGAAACTTACTTCTGGGTTTTTCTGTGCCATGTGGAAGTTACAAAAGACATATGCAATATTTCCAGTCATCAGAAAGCGTTTCCAGAACTTTATGTATAAAGAATATTACGAACTGATAAACATTTTTTAGTATGCTTTATTCTTTGACTCTAAAAAATAACCCATTAAAATTAATTAGCTGATTGCACCATAATGTGTAAGTGTGCTTGCTGTTAATGTTTTGTAATGTAATTAAGCATATGTTTCTCACTCTATATTTGACTCTCGCACCGAGAGGTCATAAATGTTTGCTGCTCCGTTAAATTTACTATATTAAATATTCTTTATTTTCTTCCTTAAAGTTAGTAGTAATTACTTCGACTGCTTCATCATGAGTGTACACTGAATTAATCCCCACCCGGGGCACATAACATCATTATTCAACGTCAACAAATGGATAAACACTGTTTAATAAAAAATGCCAACACTTATAGATAGTGCACCACATCCCTGGATTAACCGGCATACGTGAACTGGATATCTATAAAAGGTAAGAGAATATTTATTTATTCCTTTTGCTTAACTGAATTAAATGTTGAGACATCTAAACCTATAATTTAATGATGAGGTATAGAACTCGCGCCAATTAAATGTTAGGAATATTTTCCAACAAATATTGATTATGAGACTGATTTCATGATGTCTCACTTTGCAGTTAAATAAATATAGATATCCAGTCAGATAATAAAATTAGCTAAACAAAACCCGGTAATCCGAAAAAGGGAAAAAATATCTAATTAATTTTGAGGAAAGAAAAACAATGGCCTTTGCAAAAGATAGTGCAGCAATTGAAAAACTTAATTCCAATAATTATTCTAATTGGAAATTTAAATTGGAAATGATTTTAATTAAAGAAGAGCTTTACGATGTCATTACTGACCCAGCTCCAGACCCATTAACCGCAGACTGGGTCAAGAAGGACAAAAAGGCAAGGGCCCTTATTAACTTAAGAATTGAAGATGGGCAAATAATAAATGTCAAACTTTTAAACACGGCTCGCGAAACATGGGATACTTTAAAAGATATTCATGAAAGATCAAACCTATCCAGTAAACTACACCTTCTTCGGAAATTGCATAGCACCAAGCTAAAAGAAGGAGGGAATTTAATTGTGCATATAACGAAATTACTGGAACTTATCGATAAGTTGAGGGCGATTGGAGAAAATATTACTGATTCTCATATTTCGGCGCTCTTTTTGTGCTCGTTGCCGCCGTCATATGATACACTAATTATAGCTCTGGAATCGAGAGCAGAAGTAGAATTAACACCCAGTTTTATTAAAAGTAAACTGGTCGATGAGTATACTCGTAGAATTGAAAATTCCGAAAATTCGGAACTTAGCACTAAAGCGTACAAAGCTCGCGAGAAATTAGTTAACACAGATCGCAAGAAAGGTAATAAATTCTGCACGTTCTGCAAAATGAAAATCTTTCTATTATTATATACTAAGTACACACCAAATTTCAAGTTTTTATACCAACTTGTTCAGAAGATAGAGCGTTTACTGACACACATACATACAGACAGACGGACGGCAATTTTTTTTCTAAAAATATGCTTTTCGGAATCTCCTGTGCCAAAAACGTGCAAATCCGTCAAAAAAAAAAAAAAAAAAAAAAAAAAAAAAAAAAAAAAAAAAAAAAAAATTATTTCCAAAACGATTGCAAGAATTAGCCTATACTACGTATGGTGGGTGAGTAATAAAAGTGTATGATCAAAAGAAAATTACGACAGTACAGTGACTTTTTGGTGTTAAACAATCCTTTAGAAACATGTTTTATGTTAAAAAATTTGCTACATTTCATGTTTATAGCAACAATTATTTTGAAAGCCAATAAAACCACGAAAAACATCGTAACCTTTTGTTTCAATGATGATATTATGACATTTAAACCTTAACCTTCTGAGGAATATCAAGCTTAGGTGCTGTTTTAAGAACTTTTTTATGAATGGTTCTGGAGATAAAAAACCTGAAACACTTGAATAAAAAGATACTTTAGTAAAACATAGTGTCTTAGTAATTCATTATCATTTTAAAAACGTGTGAAAAATGCAATACATTTAGGAACATTTAAATGTAAATGAAGATAATTTCATAAATTTATGACCAAAACCGTATACCATTTTATTGCAAGTTCGTGTGTGTGACGTTTATTTATTTTTTAGCTAAATACGTCAGTTTTTATAGTTTCTTTATTTCTCTTTTTGCTTTGTTTCAATCTCTTTTTTAAATATTTTAAAATCAAAGTACTAATTTTAAACAAAATCAGTATTTTTTTAAGTAATGCGCCTCATTATTAATTTATTATTATACAGAAAAAAGGCGTACTTTGTTGTGATTTTCTTCTTTCTTTCTTTTTCTTTTTTTTTTCTTACTTTAAAAGGCTTTTGAAAATTATTTTTTCTGTACCTGAAAGCATTTTGAAAGTAGTCAAATGTCTTACAACGATATTTTGGTAAAACTTTAATAAGAAATATCTTCTTTAAATAAATTTACTATTACTATTAACTATTTGGAAAAAATAGTTGTTGTTCTCAGTAGAGAATTGGGAAATCTTAAGTATATCTGAATCTTTTTATTGGTTGAATTCCGCAACTTATTTAATTTTATTCGTTCCCTGATTGGTCCAAGTTTAATGTCTAAAAATGGAATACTTCTGTTTTTTTATTTTATTCGTTTTCTGATTGGTCCAACTTTAATGTCCAAAAACTGAATATTTCTGTTGCTTCGATGACAAAAAGAATAAAAAAACGTTAAAAAAATTGATAATTTTAAAACAAATTGTCATAGAGATTTCAAACAAATTTTATTAAAAATTGCATTTTTTTTTCTCTACGCAACGGTGTCAAAATTTAAAATGTGCGATGTTAAAAAGTTGAAAAATTTGCAGTTCCGAAAATTGTAAAATTGAAATTCTATTTAAAATTTGTTTGTGATGGGTCCACGAATTTTAATGTTTATTCCATGCCGTATGTAATATGAGGCATTCAGAAGTCAGTCTGATTAACTCCATCCAATAAAAATGCACATTTTAAACAGTTAAAGTTGTCTATCTATAAATTACTGTTTTTTTTTTATCATTGGTCTAGGAATATTAATGTTTAATGCACAGCGTATGTAATATATGGCTCGTTATGATCATTCAAAAAATGATATTTATTATTATTAATAATTTAAATATTGAATTTAATTATAAATCTTTAAAATTTGGGTCTTTGAAAATATCATTTTTCAAACAGTCATAGTAATTTGTTAAATTACAATTTTTTTTTATTATTATACGAAACTAACAAATCATCACACATCATTACAGTAGAGTCTCGCTATTCCGAGCTAATTGGGATAGAACACTGTTCGGTTTAGCGGGAATTTTTGTAATAGGTAGATTTCATTAACGATTAATATCGTATTGTTGTGTGTTCGGGGTTCGATTTAAGATTGATGCTATAGAGTTTTTTAAAAAAATGCGTTTATTTACAATAAACAGCTCGACGGAAAATACAAGTGTCTTCAGTAAAACACAAAATTCAGCTATTCATCGAAATAAAATCAGATATTCTTCCAATAAAATCAAAGCACAGCAAATTTCCTCTCATATACATTAAGTTCAATACAGCGTATATAATGTCTAATAGCAGAAACACAAATCTGAACACACAAAGACTTCACAGATCTTCACTGCAGGACGGCTGGAAGAAAACTGAACTGGAGATCCAAAGATAGCCTCCTATTTATAGATTTTGGAGAGAAGGTTCTCCATGCTTCTCGTAGCTTCGCAGACGAGTTCACCTGACAGGTATAGGGGGAGTAACCTCTAAAATCGCCAAAATGTCTCCAAACTGGCGACATTGGCGACGAAGATAAGTCGCCAAAACCATCGCCAACTTGAAGATAAACACATTCCTTGGCGATATTCCATTGGCATAATGTTAAACACGAGAGCCTGTAAGGTTGCTTTCCCGCAAAGCATCCGAGTTCCTGAAATGGATGTTCAAAGCATTTGGCATGGATTACACTTCAATTTTTCCAAAATAAAAGGGAAATATTTAGATATGTACAACATTCGTAACAATATTGACTTGTTAAGTCGTAAATTAAGTGCGGAGACATCTGCTAGTGTCAGCTCTATACAGCATTGATCGGCCCGTGATGAACAGGTTCATTTATTTCTAATAACTTAATTTAAAATTCATTGTTGTATATAACACTCTTCAAATAAAAACTACAATTATAGTATCATATGAATAGATACGCTTTTTCTCCACACATAAATCTAAGGGAAAGATGACAAAAAACGAATTACTTACTGAACATTTTAATATCAAAACACTATTACTCGATTGCATACTTGCCAGAAACACTATTTTACGTCAGGGGCGCCTACGCGCCCACATCAAATCAGAAAACAAACACATGTACAGTCGACTCTCGTTAATTCGAAATCGGATAATTCGAATCTTCGCTTAATTCGAACTAAACATGAAGTCCCAAAATTTTCAAAGGCAGAATAATGTTAAAATTTTTCATTAATTCGAACTCATTTACTCTTGACTTCGTTTATTTCGAACAAACGAGAATTCCGATTTTTCATTTTTCTTTCTTTTCTCACGGATTTCAGATCATTTTAATAACTTTCTTCATTTGATTTTTGTGAAAATTGTTCCGAACGAGCATACATATAATCCTATGCATTTGAAATCCACTTTCTTAGTGTCCCGTCTGTCCATCAGTGACGCTTTAAATTTTTATTCCATTGTGCTTGTTTCTAATCTTTTAATTAGTTTATGTGTTTATACATTTTAATATAATTTTAAGGCATATTCTAATGAAAACAGACGAAATAAACTTAAACAACTCTATAACATTAATTCTTTTGTAATAGTACCATGTTTTCATTTCATATTTCCCATAATTTGAACTTCGGATAATTCGAACATTTCTTGTGGCCCCGACGAGTTCGAAATAACGAGAGCCGACTGTATTCAATAAATCACACTTAATGTTTTAGGAAATGACTACAACCTTAATAAATATTACTTAATAATTTAGAAAATATTTTTTTCTCGAATGTCTTTTTAATTTTTCCTATTATTAAGTTAAACAAATCGATATTTTTTTCTGAACTCTGTTCGGAATAGTCAGATTTTCGGAATACCGGGACTCTACTCTGTTTATCCCCATTTTAAATTATCCTTATTATCCTTATTTTGTTATTATTATATTATTATTATTATTACTATTATTATTATTATTATTACTATTGTTATTATTATTATTATTATTATTTACCAGAATGTTCTATACCTTATGAGTGCGTCCAAAAACACTAGGGATCGGGTTATATGAGTATCCTATTTCTTACAATTGTGTCCTAAAACGCTGGGTATATTATTTCCAAATAATTAATTAGCTTTAATAAAATAATAAAATACCAATAAAAATATATTATAATACGTGTGAAATACAATAAGAATTACTATTTAAATTAATATTTTCGACATTATTCCCAAAGCGAATAGTAGTGAATCCCCTTAACATCAAACAAATCTCAAAGCTGCCATTTTTATAAAATATTTTTTTTTCTTACCAGTTTTGACGAGGAAGTCTAAGATTTTAGGAACGGGGTTCACATTTTCCCCTTTACGACAGCTTATGCTTCTTAGTATTATCAAAGTGTGATAATTAGCATCATTAAAGAGTTTGTGCTTTATCTACGATCAGTAAAACTGTTGGGGGACTTCGTCGCTTGACTAAAAAAAATATTTCTTAGATCAGAAAGCCAATGCTCAAACACTCGGTTTAAGATTAACCCTCAAATTTTATTTTTTGCCATAGATGGCAACTTTTTCCACAAAATATCCTGTGATAAATCGTATTGAAAATGTGGAAAGTTGGAAAATATTGAATTGCAGTTACAAAGGGCTTACCTTAATTCGAATTTAGATAATTCAAATTAAGTTTTTAGTAGTTCGAACACACATTTTCCCCTTTTCAAGATACATTAAAAGTAATACATAAAAATACACTATAAAAAAAGATCAAAAACATTTTATCCCAAAACAGGGCCCTTTACAAAGCATTTTATTCCAAAAAGAGCTTTTCATAAAATTATTTGTCTCTTAATTAGACCTTTCACAGAATTTTTTCACCTTCAAATTGAACATTTCACAAATTTAGTCATTTAAAACTAAAATCTGACTTGTAAATAAGCAGTTGAACACACCAAAGAGCATATTACTTGGCTTTATATATATGAAGAATAAAACCTGAAGATGTCGATAATTTAAAATTCATAAAATTATGACTAGAATTTTCACAAATATAAGAAAGAAATTCACAATTTCACAAAAACAGGACCCTGTGAGAAAAGTTTGGACAGACTTTTTTAGACAGACCCTTAGTTTAATTAAGAATAGATAGTTTCCGAAAAACCGATATTTCTGTTTCAGAAAACTGATTAATGCACATATAATGTGATAAGACGTAACGCAATATTTCACCTTAATTTACAAATATATATATATGTTACATGAACTTTTAAGAGTTTAACTGTTTTACTTAAAAGATGACTGAAATAATAAAAAAAAAACCGTTACAAATAAAAAGTATGCATTTTTTAAAAAAGAAACTTCTTAGTACTTTCAAACTTTCCCAAGCTCTACATCACAGGATATTTTAATAACTGATTGCTATTTATTTATACAAATACGTCACTCCGTTTTGAAAATGAGAACGCAAATATTCATTGAAGTTCAAAGTAGATGTAGCAATTTCATGGATTGAATTTAATTAGTTTGAGTTTTCATATTAATTGAATTGTTTGGATCTTTATTGAGCTTTTACATTTTATGACGATTATATATTCTTAAATTTTCTTTATATATATATATATATATACTCTTAATATATATTTTCTCTAATTAAGTTCAATCCAAGAAACTGTTACGCCTACTTTCAAATCTAATAATTATTGGCTCTCTCATTTTTAAAACAAAGTAACGCATTTGTATAAATAAATAGCAATTAGTTATCAAAATATTCTCTGATGAAGGGCTTGGAAAAGCTTGAAACTACTAAGAAGTTTTTAATAAAATGTATGTTTTTGACTTGTAACATCTCTTCTATTATTTTAGTCAACTTTTAAACATAACAATGAACTTTTAAAAGAATCCTATAACATATTTTAAGATTAATGCACTAGAAAGACTAGGAAACATTTCCGAAAATAAAAGGCATCGAAATAAATTTTGTTTATGAAAATGCTTTTTTCTAGGAGTAAAGAACGGTTTTCGGGAATATGAATGGTACGTAAGAGATTATTGTATATTTAAGTTTATGGTTAGATTAGATTTTTTCAGCTTAAGAATCATTTGTCTTTCTTTACAGCGTATGTAAGTTAAAGTGTTTAAGTACTTATTTGGTAAAATCAGTCAGTTGAGAGCAATAGTATGATGTCCAGTATCATCATTATATTTACATATTTTTCTTATTATTTAAATTAATTCGATTTTTTTCAAACACCATGTATAATATAAAGTGCGTGTCCAAAAAACAAATCACCAAAAAAAGAAAAGAAAAAAAAAAAAAAAAAAAAAAAAAAAAAAAAAAAAAAAAAAAGCGGTAATTTTTGTTTTTTAATGCTTATTTTGTCTAATAATAACATGTTTCGATGTTACATTTCAATATGGGTTTCGATGCAAAATCATATTTTATTAATTGAATTCATTACTCAAAAACTCCTTAACAATCGCAGAATTTGCATTTCGTAAGAGCATATCTATAATGATTGGTTCGCCTCTTTTAGCGTTTCACAGTTTTATTCAAAAGTTACTGAGATTTAAGAACAATATCGAATTAAAAAAAAAAAAAAAATGGTGTTAAAATGTAAAGTAAAAAATACATGTCACTTGCTCTCAATAAATCATTTTGACTAACTGAAAACAAATATCTTTAAAAGAGGTCATAATAATTAATAATACTAAAATGTCTTTATAAGTGACTTGGTTGATGAGGCATGAAAGATGGAGCGAACATAAATTATTTGATGCTTTCATTTATAAATATGTATATAATGTTCTGTTTATGCGCGGGAGAGTTAATTTGTTCAAAGACAATTTAATTCAGAGCAACATACTTTATTCTTCTTCAATAATTGGTGCATTAAATAAATAATTCCTTTCTTTTTGTTTCCTGTCATTCAAAAAAAGTACTTCTAATCTTATACAAAATCAACCTGTATATTGGTAATTCAATATCTGTAATTAATTCGATTAGTTTCAAACACCATGAAAAATATTTTCCCTTTGTGCTGTATGAAAAGCCGAAAGATGACGCCGAAAAGAAAATAAACGATCTGTGAAATAAGGAACAAAAAAATGGCAACACTCATTTGTATCAAATTTCTTCTCACACTTCCGTGGGGGAAAACTGAACAAAAGGCGTTGCGCCTTTAGAAATCGTCTGCCCGTTAAATCTAAGTTGAAATTTTAAGAAAATAACGTTTATAAATTCCGATTGAAACTACTGAAGTGAGATTTTTAGCGAAAAACCCACTGGGACCGTGATATATTTTCGCCGGATATACTGAGGTTGTAAGATTTTTAAAAGTGCTTAAATAATAGAGTTGCGTAAAAATTGCCGCTATTTAATTTGAGATGTTCGTGTTAATTATGCAATGAGTGTAATTAAAGCGGTTTTAAAATTCTATGAAAAGTAACTATGTTTCCGATTTTGCTTCTGTGTGTTTTTAAGCTATATAGCATAGAACGCAGCTAATTATTCACTTGAATGCATTAAGGTAATAATATAATATGACAAGGTAAATGTGGATGTAAATTATATATGTACTTATTTTAAAAATAAGTTTATAACTTAAGTTAAAGATTTGAAAGTAAATTAATTCATCAAAAATTTAAAAAAGAATTTTTCTTTATAATTATTATTATTGTCTTTATTTCGAGTATATTTCATCCGTATTAGTATAAGCATTTTAGACAGTTGTGTAATACTTTTTAAAAAATGATTTACAAAATATGAAGGTATGTGAATTTCTAATATTGCTTCTTTATAACTTAATTAAGCACAAGTTTTATTACCATATCGATATTACTTGATGCAACATTTCTATGTGGCTTATTATATTGTTTGAGAATTGATACGATGTTTCAAAAAATTGAAAAAATATTTGCAAAACTTTTTTTTTTATAGTGAATGTTAATAATAATAAAATAATAACTAAATTAATTGATGGCGGTACTCAGGTATTTCTAATCGAAATAACTAGGAATCTTCAGATCAGGGGGACCTCAATATCAATTTTGAAAACATTTTAATTTGTATCTCGCTTTACACGTTAATATCCTAAATCCGGAATCAATATTGTTACATTATATGCATATTTCTAATCATATAAAGTTTTCCAAAAAATCCAAGTTTTAAGAATCTAAAATTAGCCTGATTTTATTTAATTCTTTCTTCCTTACATGATATGAAATTAAGTTGCTAGGGAATCGATGAAAACAAAAAGTAACAAGTTGGAAATTGCACGTGAAATGTAGCAAATGAGGTGCGTTTGTACGATGACGAAGTTTTAAAAATATTCCTCTCATATATCAATCTCATAAAATTGTAAGTAGTGAATTACAATTAAAACGCTCATCAAACAATGTTCACCCTACACCATTATGTAATGGAATACTTTTGTGTGGCCTTGTAAATCAATAACAAATGTTCTTTGCACCACAAATTATGCAAAATGTATATTATAATATGTACTTTATAGTTGCATATAAATTTTATTAAGTTCGAATGAGTGTAACACCATTAAAATGCATTTGAAACATTTTTTCTCATTGACCGTAATGTAACGGAATACTTTTGATTGACCCTGTATTTGATCTATGCATCCTATTTTCATAAAATTTGAAATAACTCGACAAAATTATGTAATAATTATGTATTTTAAATTTCAAACGTATAAAATACATTTGAAACTTTTTCGCCATTGACCATAATGTAATTGGAATACTTTTGATTGCCCCTGTAATTGATCTATGCACCCGATTATCAAAAAATTCGAAATAACTCTACAAAATTATATAATAATTATGTATTTTAAATTTCAAACGACTAAAATGCATTTGAAACTTTTTCTCCATTGACCGTAATGTAATGGAATACTTTTGATTGTCCCTGTAATTGATCTATGCATCCGATTTTCATAAAATTTGAAATGACTCGACAAAATTATATAATAATTATGTATTTCAAATTTCAAACGATTCGGTTAAGTAATTTTTGCGTTGTTACATGCGGACAAACAGACGGGCGGACAGACAGACGGACGAACACACAGACGGACGGGCTGAACGACCACTATGGGTGCTGCGTATTTACATAATTACGAACGCACCTAAAAAGACGTATTATTTCAAAATTGTAAAAATGATAACGATAATAGTTTTATATATTTTAAATAAATTCCATAAATTTGCTTAAAATTCCATTAAAAGTTACATAGAGAACAACACATAGTAGAGAAAATTATCGACAATATATTTGTCTGACCTAAAATTGTAACGGTAAACCCACGGTGAGCGTCATTTGTAACGTTAGGTTGGTTGTGGTGGAGGTTAAATGTAGACATACTCATTAATTTAGGATAAAATAACAAAGTTTATTAAAGTGATAATGGCTGAAGGGAAGTGGAGCAAGTCTTCAAATTTACACAACTGAAAACACTGTGAACAGCTAAATCATACTCACAGGCTTCGGCCTAGCTCAGTCGGGGCACCGCCTAACACTTCTCACTATCTTCTGGCTGAGCTGCTAAACAAAGCTTAGTTAAACAGCCCGTGGCTGTAGGTAATTCTTTATTTCACCAAATAATCAAAAATGGAACTAATATAAACTCTCTTACCACGGCCGAATCTCAAAACAACTATCCAAACTCCTTTCCACTTCGCTGGAGGCCGTCGCTACTTCCTATTCGCTAGCACTTCGCTGAACAATAATTCACTTCGCTTGTCTAATACTAGAGATCCTCACTCGCTGGCTGCTGGCTAATGCCAGAGACACGCCAGAGACACACAAACCCAAGCTTTTATATGCTGCAAACTGAGATACTTCACATTAACATATTACCAATAACCGCAAGCTAACTGTAAAATCCGAAAGAGCACACACACTCTAGAAAGTTAAAGTAAAAGAGAGGATAGATGTCGCTTTTACGCATTACACTTGTTAAATTATTGACGTCACGATCTCCGAAACACTAGAGTGCCTTTATGGAAAGGTCACTCCCTCACAACCCCCCCTCGGATTTTACAGAGAAAAAGGGCTGGGCCAAATGCATGCCCAGAACTTTTTCTTGATATAAATTTCGAGCCGTAATAAACACAGTGATGGGTGAAATTTAGCGCCGAAACTTAACTTTTAAAATATTAACTTTAACCCATCACAACCAAAACACCTCAGTTTGCCTCAAAAATTCACATATTCAATCCAATCATTCTTCTATCTTACAAATAGCCTCCGTAAAACTTCCAAAAACTCGTAAAACTTTCAAAACTAATTACTTCTTCTTTCAAAACAGCCCACTCCACTGGGAGTGCTAAAATCTTTCAAAATACTAAACTTCCGAAATTTTCCTCAATATTGCAATACAACTATAACATTACCAAAAATTATGTTTCCATAACTTTCCTAATACTAAAATTCGCACCAAGTCCAAAAAACCCAATGCGCAAAAATTTTCCTCATCCAAATACCGAACTCATCTAAAATTAAATTTTACTTCATACTCAAAAAAACTCTGCTATTACGTAATACCTACATACCCATTAGCCAATGAACTAACTCCCAAAATTCTTCAGAACTTAACTCCACTTTAACAATAATTGGGGCACATACGTACAGCGTCATATCGCTGTGCTTATGCAACAATAAAAAAATATCAAAAATTTACAAAATGACGTCATCATGCTCTTCATCTGTATTAACTAAAAGAAAAATAGCAGAATCAATACATAACACAGGTATACTTCCCTGCAACAAAATCACATTAACATTCAATTTTAATACAATACAATTTCAAATTCAAACGCAGCTTAAAACTTCGCAACTTGCGGAAACCATTCCCAACTAAAGTACAAACGCAACACATAAAACACGAACGATAAGAAGAAAGTTAATTCATTAAATGTTAGTATAAGAGATAGAAACGCGTGTCAAGGACTTCTTGACCGCAAAACACGTGAGTAGTAGGAAAACAACAGTTTAAGGACAGCCGGCGGCGGAGCGGCGGAGCCGTCCCGCCGCCCCCGCCGCCGGTGCCACCACCGTTCCGCCGCAGCAAACCGTCCCGCCGCCGCCACCACCGTCCCTCCTGTGCCCACCATGCATCCCCCTCCACAAACGCCCCCTAGCCGAAAAAAGGAACATTCTATTATAACATGAGAGGTGAACAACCTTTCCTAATTAAAAATATTATCAATCACATCTCAACTCGGAATCATACTATATGATGAAGATTAAATTTATATTTGAATTTTGAACAACCATAATTTTAATGAGTATTATTAATTAAGCGAAACACCGGAAAAATATCAGTTTTTAACCATTTTATTTAGATTTCTTCAACTACAAGATGAGATTATCAATTTAACTCAAGAAAGTTAAACATATATTTGAATTTTGCTTCATAGACATCTTAATGAGTAGTATTAATTAAGTAAAAACAATAGAAAATATCCAGTTTTATAGAAAAAGACTGATTTCTTACGATTTTTATCAACTATATGATCAATGTAACGACTTAAAAGTTGAAAGTTAAACATGTATCCTAGTTTTTCAACAGCTATAGCCTTAATGAGTATCGTTAATTAAGTAAAAAAACAATGGAAAATATCAAGTTTTATGGAAAAAGACTGCTCTCTTACGATTTTTATCAACTTAAGAGAGAAAACTTAAACATACATTTCAGTTTTTCAACAGCTATAACCTTAATAAGCATTCATAATTAAGTAAAAAACAATGGAAAATATCGATTTTTATAGAAAAAGGCTGATTTCTTACGATTTTTATCAACTGCAACATCAGTGTATCGACTTACAAGTTGAAAGTTAAACATGCATTCTAGTTTTTCAACAGCTATAATCTTAATGAGTATCGTTAATTAAGTAAAAAACAATGGAAAATATCAAGTTTTATAGAAAAAGACTGATTTCTTACGATTTTTTCAACTCAAACTTCAGACTATCAATTTGGTAGAAAGAAATTTAAGCATGCATTCGAGTTTTGGACAACCATTTCCTTCATGAACATTATTAATTAAGCAAAACAACAGAAAATATTAAATTTTTAACTGATTTCTTCATATTTATTTTTTTTTTATTATATATATATAAAATCAGAATACACAACTTAAAATAGAAATTTAAACATATTTTTTAATTTTTGAACAGTCGTTACCTCAAAGAATTTCAATAATTGAACAATTAACAAAGGAAACTAATGATTTTTTAACGAAAAAAGACGAATTAAACGAATTTGATTAACTTTTACTCTAAATGGAAATTTCATCATACTTTTATATACTAACTAAGTAGAATTTTAATGCATAAACGAACACATTTCAGTAAATATTCAACGCACACGCAAATATGAAAACAACACCTGCTTCTTGTGACGTCATATTGAAACCAAAACTTATTCCTCCGAAGTCCCTCACCATACCTTTTCACCCCCATCTCCCCCAATTTTTTACCTTAGGTAGGGAAATGGACAATGCAATGACCTCTCATTCTTGTATATTTAGAAGTCTGGGAGAAAAAAAGAGACATTTTATACACTCCAATTTCATAACAGTTACCGCAATATCCCAAAATTTGAATTTTGGAAGACATAATCAGTATAATTAATTAAACAAAATAATAAAAATATTATTTTTTAAGGGGAAAAGGTGAATTTAAGCGAATTTGATTAGTTTTACAATAGTCTTTTGAACAACAACTTGGAAATATAGATTTCTAACAGAAGAATTAAACGTATATTTTAATTTTAACAACAAAAACTTAACAAGTATCATTAATTCAACAAAAATAAATATCAATTTTAAAGAAAAGACGAATTTGAATAATTTTACACTAGTATTTTCAAAAGCAACATAGAAATATCAATACTTATTCACATATTTCACTTATTCACTGTATTCAGTACTATATTTAATAAATATGGATACAATTTAAGAATTTTCTAATCTATAATTAAATATTAGCTGTATATTTAATGTTACCCATGTTTTCAACATTAGTTCATAATCGTGAATTTTGTATTTTAAATACCATGTATTCAGGTTCAGATTATTTTCACTTGAAATCATACAGAATTTTTTAACAGAGTTTGTTTTTGAAATCATTGAAGCAACTGTATTTAATATTTTTAACACCAATTTTCTAAGATTTTCTAACATTTTCCGATTATACATTCTTCAGAAGTACATTTCTAAATGTTACAACCACTTTACATATCGAAAAGATATCATTGAAGAAACTGTATTTAATATTTTTAATACCAATTTTCTAAGATTTTTTAACATTTTCCGGTTATACATTCCTCAAAAGTTATTATTACGTATTCTAAACAATAGAAAATATTAATTTTAAGAATAAAAAGACGAATTTAAACAAATTTTATTAGTTTTACACTATTTTTTCTCACCTCCAACACGGATATATCAATTTTAACAGAATAATTAAACGTATATTTTAGTTTTTAACAACAAAAATGTAATAAGTATCATTAATTAAACAAAAATAAATATCAATTTTCAAGAAAAGACAATTTTTTACACAAATTTTCAACTTTGAAATACATTTGCTTACATATATTGTTACAGTATATTACTAAACTTAAACTTTTTAAAAAGTTTGAATGTCTTTACAAAGGGTTCATACTTATATTTTTCACGTATTGACTGCATTCGAAATCTTACAAAAAAAGTATACTTTTATTATTATTATTCTAGAAAACCTAAAAAATCGTTTCTTGCTGCTTTAGACACTTGACATATTAAAACTACTCTACCCATATAATTAATCAAATTAGGACATGATTCATCTTACACTTCAAAATTTCTGAATTTTTACAATACTTATTTTCATCAAACTTTATTCTTGATTCTATATATTTTAATAGCACAGAATTTTAACATCTGTTTTTATCTACTTATCAAAAAATTATTAAAACACCCAACAACATTTTCCAAATATGAATATTATCTTTACAATTTAATAATGCAAAACATACACGAATACAAAGTTTAATTTTTACAAACATTTCATATTTCAAACCAAACTATTCGAAATTTTCACGACATAAGAGCAAACATTAGACGAACTTTTTAACATTAATATTGCTTACATCTTTTCATCATAACTTTTAACTATGATAATTATCCATTTTTAGGTTGATTGTCGAAAAACTGTAACTGAAATTACATAAACTTAATGTAAAAAACCATGTTCTCACACAATTTCTTGAAATTCAACAAAGAATTGACTATTACTCCAATACTTATCTACTTCAATCTCGACTCTCGATAGTATATAGATATTGCATCATTACATACTTACAACTCTTTTCAAACGTTTATCAGAAAATCAAGTCAATCAAAGTCTAGTAGTTATCACACCTGTTCCTCAGAAATATTACTATCATATGAAACAGTAAAGAAAATTAATAGATATTTAATATTTAATAACTTCATACGTGAAATTACTGCTGAATAAGAATATTAATAATCAATAAAATCAACTGTTGGACAAAAAAATAGTACAGATTACCGAAAATTCAAATCATTTTTTCTACAAAAATTACAAAAATTAACAAATGAATGACAAGTTAGAGAAATAACTAAAAAAAAAAAAATAAATAAAAAAATAATGAACATATTTACAAATTTATTAAAATCACACCTTTTTCTGGATTACAAACCACAATTTCTTGAAAAATTTAACACCGAATTTGTAAAAATTTAATCCTAGTATTACATACACTCAATAAATATTCAAAATTAACAAAAAATAATTTTTTAGTCTCATCAATAAGCAAAAATTCTATATTAAAAGAATATTTTCATAGTAGTACTTATAAAAATGAGAGTTTACAAACTGATTTTCATAATTTTATCACATTTAAACTTAATATTTTACATAAAACATTTATTTAATCAAATTTTATGCTTTCTAATTCAGTAAAATTCAATACTTTTTTAGTTTTTAAACCAATACCACAATATTTATTTACATCAAACTTGATTATTCACCTTTTATATTTCCACATTACACACGTGAGATAAATACTAACTTGGATCAGGAGTTGAAGTCAATTGATTCCATTCGATTTTCATCATGTACGCATTGCTCCTACACGAAATTTCTTACTGCTATAATCATCTAATGTATTAAAACTAATCTACTCATATTTTTAATCAATTCATCAGATGTTTCATCTCGCACTTCTGAATTATCGTGCATCAAGTTGCTTAAAATATAAATACTATCTTTATAGTTTTAATGATATATAGTATACATGGTTTATCTTGAGTTAGCACTTCCATAGTATTAATCAAATTATATGTTTCATCTTGCACTTGATCTTAATGTTTTCATCTTGCATCTGAATTATCGTCCATCGAGTTTTTTAAATAATAATATATTTATAGTTTTTGATTATACATAGCATGTACAAATACAATCTTTAATTTTAACATTTCATATTTCAAATAACCTATTTCCGAAACCAAGCTATGTGAATTTTACCACAATGCTTATTATCATAGAATAATTTGTGTTTCACACTTTTCTAAAAATTATCAGATATGTACCCCTCAGAGAAATTACTATCATATGAATAAATGAAGAAAATTTAATTTATATTAAATGTACACGAAATTGATTGCAATATACATGTATTTAATAAAAATAAATAAATAGGCGATTATTTATACATTAAACCTTTACTAAATATATATTTCTTTCATTATACAGATGTTTCAACAAGATGAACCAAAACAGCAGCAAACTTCAGAAATTAATGACCCGAATGATTCATCCCTTGCACATGTAGCGTTAACGAATAACACATATGTGAGTACTTATATGAGAAATACTAGAATTCGTATATGAAACGTAATTAGAGTAAATACAAAATGATTTGTCTTACTACCTACACTTTAACAAGTGCTTTTTACCTATATTATTGAAGAGAATCCTAACTGTGTCCATTTATTTCCACTACAGATGTGCTCTATTTGCTACAAACACTTCTTAAGTAAATGGAATTTAACAGAACATACAAAAATCTATACAGGTGAAAAACCTTACACTTGGAAAGATTACCATAAATGCTGTTTTCAAGGAGACGTGAATCAAAAATGCACACATCATCATATAAAGCATCATCAGATATATGTAAACTTAACGAAGATATTCAAAAATTAGTCAGACTTTTGAAGAATTTAGAAATAAAGGAAGATATTTAGGCTATTTATCCATCATATTTTCACAACATTTACCACAATATCTCAAACTTAAAATTTGGAAGACATACACACTGCTGAAAAGTAATTTTGTGATTCTTCTAACCAGTATGAATGTATAGATGTTATTTTGCAGTGTATTCTTTAAATGCTCACATTAAATATTCTTTTATATGCATATATCGTTGTGTTTATTTTTCTAATACCTATTACATTAATGAAATACATAACATTTTAAGTGAAATAACACTCTCACAACTTAAAAAATGCATAAGAACATACAAAAATAAACAGATGTATGAAAAAATATGCAAGTTTACAAAATATTTTCATTGTTTTCTAGAAATATTAACAAAAAATATTTACAATATGAAAAAATTGTAAAAGTGAAAAGAAAAAACA
The DNA here is from genome assembly GCA_964019185.1 of Maratus speculifer. Lineage (NCBI taxonomy): Eukaryota > Metazoa > Arthropoda > Arachnida > Araneae > Salticidae > Maratus > Maratus speculifer. The sequence goes on along the minus strand of OZ025302.1, from coordinate 157,917,004 downwards.
TAAATGTAAAAACAAAAACCACAAAGTGAAAAACTCATAACAAAGTTTTTGAAAAAAAATATTTACAACAAAATTTTTTTTACAAAAACCAAAACTTTCAAAATATTTTTTTCAAAAATTTTTTTTTTCAAAAACATTTTTTACAAAAATTTTTTTTTTCAAAATAAGTTTTTACAAAAGTAAAAAAAAAGAAAATCACAACGTTAAAAAAATGAAAAATTTTTGTTAAAAAAAGTGTAAAAAAATTGCAAAAAAATGTTGCAAAAATTTCAAAAAAAGTTATGAAAAAAGTCTCAAAAATTTTGTTGTTTTAATAGCAAATGCAATGGTTTCGCCATTGCATACTGCATTAAAACCAACGAAATTTTTGAGACTTTTTTCATAACTTTTTTTGAAATTTTTGCAACATTTTTTTGCAATTTTTTTACACTTTTTTTAACAAAATTTTTCATTTTTTAACGTTGTGATTTTCTTTTGTAAAAACTTATTTTGAAAAAAAAATTTTTTGTAAAAAATGTTTTTGAAAAAAAATTTTTTTGAAAAAAATATTTTTGAAAGTTTTGGTTTTTGTAAAAAAAATTTTGTTGTAAATATTTTTTTTCAAAAACTTTGTTATGAGTTTTTCACTTTGTGGTTTTTGTTTTTACATTTATGTTTTTTCTTTTCACTTTTACAATTTTTTCATATTGTAAATATTTTTTGTTAATATTTCTAGAAAACAATGAAAATATTTTGTAAACTTGCATATTTTTTCATACATCTGTTTATTTTTGTATGTTCTTATGCATTTTTTAAGTTGTGAGAGTGTTATTTCACTTAAAATGTTATGTATTTCATTAATGTAATAGGTATTAGAAAAATAAACACAACGATATATGCATATAAAAGAATATTTAATGTGAGCATTTAAAGAATACACTGCAAAATAACATCTATACATTCATACTGGTTAGAAGAATCACAAAATTACTTTTCAGCAGTGTGTATGTCTTCCAAATTTTAAGTTTGAGATATTGTGGTAAATGTTGTGAAAATATGATGGATAAATAGCCTAAATATCTTCCTTTATTTCTAAATTCTTCAAAAGTCTGACTAATTTTTGAATATCTTCGCTAAGTTTACATATATCTGATGATGCTTTATATGATGATGTGTGCATTTTTGATTCACGTCTCCTTGAAAACAGCATTTATGGTAATCTTTCCAAGTGTAAGGTTTTTCACCTGTATAGATTTTTGTATGTTCTGTTAAATTCCATTTACTTAAGAAGTGTTTGTAGCAAATAGAGCACATCTGTAGTAGAAATAAATGGACACAGTTAGGATTCTCTTCAATAATATAGGTAAAAAGCACTTGTTAAAGTGTAGGTAGTAAGACAAATCATTTTGTATTTACTCTAATTACGTTTCATATACGAATTCTAGTATTTCTCATATAAGTACTCACATATGTGTTATTCGTTAACGCTACATGTGCTAGGGATGAATCATTCGGGTCATTAATTTCTGAAGTTTGCTGCTGTTTTGGTTCATCTTGTTGAAACATCTGTATAATGAAAGAAATATATATTTAGTAAAGGTTTAATGTATAAATAATCGCCTATTTATTTATTTTTATTAAATACATGTATATTGCAATCAATTTCGTGTACATTTAATATAAATTAAATTTTCTTCATTTATTCATATGATAGTAATTTCTCTGAGGGGTACATATCTGATAATTTTTAGAAAAGTGTGAAACACAAATTATTCTATGATAATAAGCATTATGGTAAAATTCACATAGCTTGGTTTCGGAAATAGGTTATTTGAAATATGAAATGTTAAAATTAAAGATTGTATTTGTACATGCTATGTATAATCAAAAACTATAAATATATTATTATTTAAAAAACTCGATGGACGATAATTCAGATGCAAGATGAAAACATTAAGATCAAGTGCAAGATGAAACATATAATTTGATTAATACTATGGAAGTGCTAACTCAAGATAAACCATGTATACTATATATCATTAAAACTATAAAGATAGTATTTATATTTTAAGCAACTTGAGGCACGATAATTCAGAAGTGCGAGATGAAACATCTGATGAATTGATTAAAAATATGAGTAGATTAGTTTTAATACATTAGATGATTATAGCAGTAAGAAATTTCGTGTAGGAGCAATGCGTACATGATGAAAATCGAATGGAATCAATTGACTTCAACTCCTGATCCAAGTTAGTATTTATCTCACGTGTGTAATGTGGAAATATAAAAGGTGAATAATCAAGTTTGATGTAAATAAATATTGTGGTATTGGTTTAAAAACTAAAAAAGTATTGAATTTTACTGAATTAGAAAGCATAAAATTTGATTAAATAAATGTTTTATGTAAAATATTAAGTTTAAATGTGATAAAATTATGAAAATCAGTTTGTAAACTCTCATTTTTATAAGTACTACTATGAAAATATTCTTTTAATATAGAATTTTTGCTTATTGATGAGACTAAAAAATTATTTTTTGTTAATTTTGAATATTTATTGAGTGTATGTAATACTAGGATTAAAATCTTACAAATTCGGTGATAAATTTTTCAAGAAATTGTGGTTTGTAATCCAGAAAAAGGTGTGATTTTAATAAATTTGTAAATATGTTCATTATTTTTTTATTTATTTTTTTTTTTAGTTATTTCTCTGACTTGTCATTCATTTGTTAATTTTTGTAATTTTTGTAGAAAAAATGATTTGAATTTTCGGTAATCTGTACTATTTTTTTGTCCAACAGTTAATTTTATTGATTATTAGTATTCTTATTCAGCAGTAATTTCACGTATGAAGTTATTAAATATTAAATATCTATTAATTTTCTTTACTGTTTCATATGATAGTAATATTTCTGAGGAACAGGTGTGATAATTACTAGACTTTGATTGACTTGATTTTCTGATAAACGTTTGAAAAGAGTTGTAAGTATGTAATGATGCAATATCTATATACTATCGAGAGTCGAGATTGAAGTAGATAAGTATTGGAGTAATAGTCAATTCTTTGTTGAATTTCAAGAAATTGTGTGAGAACATGGTTTTTTATATTAAGTTTATGTAATTTCAGTTACAGTTTTTCGACAATCAACCTAAAAATGGATAATTATCATAGTTAAAAGTTATGATGAAAAGATGTAAGCAATATTAATGTTAAAAAGTTCGTCTAATGTTTGCTCTTATGTTGTGAAAATTTCGAATAGTTTGGTTTGAAATATGAAATGTTTGTAAAAATTAAACTTTGTATTCGTGTATGTTTTGCATTATTAAATTGTAAAGATAATATTCATATTTGGAAAATAATGTTGGGTGTTTTAATAATTTTTTGATAAGTAGATAAAAACAGATGTTAAAATTCTGTGCTATTAAAATATATAGAATCAAGAATAAAGTTTGATGAAAATAAGTATTGTAAAAATTCAGAAATTTTGAAGTGTAAGATGAATCATGTCCTAACTTGATTAATTATATGGGTAGAGTAGTTTTAATATGTCAAGTGTCTAAAGCAGCAAGAAACGATTTTTTAGGTTTTCTAGAATAATAATAATAATAATAATAATAAAAGTATACTTTTGTTGTAAGATTTCGAATGCAGTCAAGACGTGAAAAATATAAGTATGAACCCTTTGTAAAGACATTCAAACTTTTTAAAAAGTTTAAGTTTAGTAATATACTGTAACAATATATGTAAGCAAATGTATTTCAAAGTTGAAAATTTGTGTAAAAAATTGTCTTTTCTTGAAAATTGATATTTATTTTTGTTTAATTAATGATACTTATTACATTTTTGTTGTTAAAAACTAAAATATACGTTTAATTATTCTCTTAAAATTGATATATCCGTGTTGGAGGTGAGAAAAAATAGTGTAAAACTAATAAAATTTGTTTAAATTCGTCTTTTTATTCTTAAAATTAATATTTTCTATTGTTTAGAATACGTAATAATAACTTTTGAGGAATGTATAACCGGAAAATGTTAAAAAATCTTAGAAAATTGGTATTAAAAATATTAAATACAGTTGCTTCAATGATATCTTTTCGATATGTAAAGTGATTGTAACATTTAGAAATGTACTTCTGAAGAATGTATAATCGGAAAATGTTAGAAAATCTTAGAAAATTGGTGTTAAAAATATTAAATACAGTTGCTTCAATGATTTCAAAAACAAACTCTGTTAAAAAATTCTGTATGATTTCAAGTGAAAATAATCTGAACCTGAATACATGGTATTTAAAATACAAAATTCACGATTATGAACTAATGTTGAAAACATGGGTAACATTAAATATACAGCTAATATTTAATTATAGATTAGAAAATTCTTATATTGTATCCATATTTATTAAATATAGTACTGAATACAGTGAATAAGTGAAATATGTGAATAAGTATTGATATTTCTATGTTGCTTTTGAAAATACTAGTGTAAAATTATTCAAATTCGTCTTTTCTTTAAAATTGATATTTATTTTTGTTGAATTAATGATACTTGTTAAGTTTTTGTTGTTAAAATTAAAATATACGTTTAATTCTTCTGTTAGAAATCTATATTTCCAAGTTGTTGTTCAAAAGACTATTGTAAAACTAATCAAATTCGCTTAAATTCACCTTTTCCCCTTAAAAAATAATATTTTTATTATTTTGTTTAATTAATTATACTGATTATGTCTTCCAAAATTCAAATTTTGGGATATTGCGGTAACTGTTATGAAATTGGAGTGTATAAAATGTCTCTTTTTTTCTCCCAGACTTCTAAATATACAAGAATGAGAGGTCATTGCATTGTCCATTTCCCTACCTAAGGTAAAAAATTGGGGGAGATGGGGGTGAAAAGGTATGGTGAGGGACTTCGGAGGAATAAGTTTTGGTTTCAATATGACGTCACAAGAAGCAGGTGTTGTTTTCATATTTGCGTGTGCGTTGAATATTTACTGAAATGTGTTCGTTTATGCATTAAAATTCTACTTAGTTAGTATATAAAAGTATGATGAAATTTCCATTTAGAGTAAAAGTTAATCAAATTCGTTTAATTCGTCTTTTTTCGTTAAAAAATCATTAGTTTCCTTTGTTAATTGTTCAATTATTGAAATTCTTTGAGGTAACGACTGTTCAAAAATTAAAAAATATGTTTAAATTTCTATTTTAAGTTGTGTATTCTGATTTTATATATATATAATAAAAAAAAATAAATATGAAGAAATCAGTTAAAAATTTAATATTTTCTGTTGTTTTGCTTAATTAATAATGTTCATGAAGGAAATGGTTGTCCAAAACTCGAATGCATGCTTAAATTTCTTTCTACCAAATTGATAGTCTGAAGTTTGAGTTGAAAAAATCGTAAGAAATCAGTCTTTTTCTATAAAACTTGATATTTTCCATTGTTTTTTACTTAATTAACGATACTCATTAAGATTATAGCTGTTGAAAAACTAGAATGCATGTTTAACTTTCAACTTGTAAGTCGATACACTGATGTTGCAGTTGATAAAAATCGTAAGAAATCAGCCTTTTTCTATAAAAATCGATATTTTCCATTGTTTTTTACTTAATTATGAATGCTTATTAAGGTTATAGCTGTTGAAAAACTGAAATGTATGTTTAAGTTTTCTCTCTTAAGTTGATAAAAATCGTAAGAGAGCAGTCTTTTTCCATAAAACTTGATATTTTCCATTGTTTTTTTACTTAATTAACGATACTCATTAAGGCTATAGCTGTTGAAAAACTAGGATACATGTTTAACTTTCAACTTTTAAGTCGTTACATTGATCATATAGTTGATAAAAATCGTAAGAAATCAGTCTTTTTCTATAAAACTGGATATTTTCTATTGTTTTTACTTAATTAATACTACTCATTAAGATGTCTATGAAGCAAAATTCAAATATATGTTTAACTTTCTTGAGTTAAATTGATAATCTCATCTTGTAGTTGAAGAAATCTAAATAAAATGGTTAAAAACTGATATTTTTCCGGTGTTTCGCTTAATTAATAATACTCATTAAAATTATGGTTGTTCAAAATTCAAATATAAATTTAATCTTCATCATATAGTATGATTCCGAGTTGAGATGTGATTGATAATATTTTTAATTAGGAAAGGTTGTTCACCTCTCATGTTATAATAGAATGTTCCTTTTTTCGGCTAGGGGGCGTTTGTGGAGGGGGATGCATGATGGGCGCAGGAGGGACGGTGGTGGCGGCGGCGGGACGGTTTGCTGCGGCGGAACGGTGGTGGCACCGGCGGCGGGGGCGGCGGCGGGGGCGGCGGGACGGCTCCGCCGCTCCGCCGCCGGCTGTCCTTAAACTGTTGTTTTCCTACTACTCACGTGCGCGCCTGAACCGCGGCGCGTGTACAAAATAACCCAAATTACTATCTGTACTTTCTGAAAATTTAAACATACATTAACATACATTTTATAACACATGAACAATATAACAATATAGTAACATTTTCAACAAATAACATAACAATTTAACAATAGATCCAGAATTTTTAAAAGCAGTTAAGACCAAAATCTCAAACATACATAAAACTAACAATTTTGCAAACAAATTTTGAACACAATTAAGCACTAAACGTGAGTCCGTCAAAAAATTCCAAAAATGGCCAAAAGTACCAAACAGTCTTTCTGCTTTCTATTCTTTCACATTGCTACCACATATATGCACTCTAATAGAAATTTAATAAAGAACATTATCACCCAATCATAGAGATGATTCGCTGCTGGCTGGCTTCATACTACAGGATGGTTTTCTCCTCTTGTCCCAGAAACCTTGTACGAAGGATCTTTCGTCATCAGAACTGTATGGTGACGCCACAGTTGACTGTCGTGCCTGCAGCCTGGTTCGGAATGGATGCCGTGGGATACTTGTAGGTTCCGCTCGACGACTCTGCTCTGGCCGGTTCGCTGGGGTCACTCCATGGCGAGATTCACACTGTTGATGCCGGTAATCTGAGAGTTGTCTCCTCTTTCTAGACGCACCCGAAGTTACTGAAGATCCTAGGCCACGTTTCCTTCCAGACCTACGCTGTTTCTTATTGGGCAAAAATTCCGACTTTAAAGTCCTTTTAACAGTTTGGCGAGTGTCCATCTGAAATCTTTTCCGGGGATTAAGTACCGAAGGTGGTGAACTATTAGATAATTTATGTTTGCGAGGTTGCTGTCTCATAAGTGGAGGAACGGGATAGTTTATAATCTTTTTCCTTTTATGGCACACAGAATCTGATGTATTTGACACAGCTCTCTTATTTTTATTATCATACTTTGCTCTCGGATTGCTAAGCTTTCGACTTTCAACAACAGTTTTTGGAGCTGTTTGACCAAATTTTCTTCTTGAATATTGATGAAAAGAACTAGATGAAGAAGTGCTGGACTCGGGACACTCATTGGATCGGGAATTTCGCGAAACACCACTCGACACATGAGAACCTTCACTACCATTTTCTCTAAACTTATAAACTCTAACCTGATCCAAATTAACCGTCATTCTTTCACCATTGACATCAACAACCAAATTATTATTTCGAACTTCTAAAACCTCGAACGGACCTACAAACTTCGGACCAAACTTAGCTACTCTCTTTTGACGACTTGAACTTAACATATGCTTTTCTACTAACACAAAATCTCCAACTTTCACTTCTAACTCCCTCCTACGCATATTATAATACTGAGCCTGCTTTTCTTGCGCTTTTCCCATCTGAACTTGAGCTTCCTTAACCAACCTCTCAATATCCTGACACATGTACTGACTTTCCGCATCCGACACCATAACTAACCTTTGGAATGGAGTAATGACTTTTCTACCCAAAAACAATTCAGCAGGTGTTTTCCCCGTTGTCTCGTGAACTGCTGTACGAAGTGCGTACGCAAAATGCTGCAGAAACTGGTCCCAATTTGCATGATGAGAACCAACATAAGAAGAAATCATTTGAATTAATGTACGATTTACACGTTCAGCCATATTAGACTGAGTAAGTTCCTTACCGTCCCCAGTCTCCAACTTTTCACACAAAGACTTAAAAATATTAGATATAAAATCATAACGAAATGGTTTACTAGCAACTAGTGCGTCAAAACCAATATGAATTTCATTCCTTAAACTCGGTTTATCTGAAAAGACTTTACAAAAATCGACTAAAGACTTATTAAACTCCACTTTCTTAACCTCACTTAAACCCGACTCCTCCAAATTAACTGACACTGAAACATGCTCTTTCTTACTCACATTCTCATCATTATTCACGATTAACGACTTTTTAAAGAAATCCAAACTAATTCCTCTATCCTTCATATAATCCACACCAACTATACAATGCACTGTTAATCCATCTAACACACAAAACTCCCAACATGTCTTAACCGACCGAATTTCAACTTCCAATTCTATTGAACCTTTATTATCGCAAGCTACTCCCTGTGCCGACTGAACCACCAGACTTAACCTCTTCAACTTCTTATACGAAAAATATTTCCGATAACAATCAAAAGAAATGAACGACTTATCTGCCCCTGTATCGAAGACACTTTTAACGACAATACCATCTAACACAATTAACACTTCAGGTAACTCAACCGGATTAATAGTAACTTTATTCAAACTCACCGAAGACTTTTCCGACCTTTGAACACATCTCTTTTGCATTGACCTATTTTCCAAATTCTTATCCGAAGTTAATCTCCTTACTTGCGAAGAAACATTCCTGTCCCGTACTCCCCCACTACGATTATAACCACTATTCTGTCTATTTCCATACATACTTCTCTCACCACTTCTAAAATTATTAGCACCATCACAATTCCTATTACCATTATACGTATTCGACATATTACGACCAAATCCATCATTTCTATTACGCAAATTACTATCCGGAAATCGCTGCCCCCCTCTCACAAAATTACGTTCCCCCTCATTTCTCAAATTACTATCTGTGACCGGTCTCTGACGAGGGTTACGCAAATCCCGTTGATCCGAGCTATGCCGAGTCTCATACTTCGATAATATCTGATGCATTTCTGCAAAATTCTTCGGTGCTCTAACTTCAATACAGTCCTGTATATTTGGATTAAAAAGAGGAAAAACAATGTCCAACAATTCCTCAAATGTAATATCTAAATCTAATTTATTTTTTAGTTCAAGCTTACGTAGATAGAATTTTGACGCCGACTCATAAATATTCTGCTTATTACAATAGAACTCTTTTCTCAAAATACTTTTATCTTTAACTGGAGGAAATGCCTTCTTTAACTCAATCACAGTTTGTTCAAATCTTTTCGCTTCATCATTAATCAAAAACTTTCCTATATTTTCCAACCACAAAAGTGCTTCGCCCTTCAACGAGCATTTAAGCACTACGTATCTACTTTTTTCAGGTATATTATTGAACAAAATATAATCATCTAATTTAACTAAAAATTCACTAATATCACCTTCACCGGTAAAATACGCACGTGGCACAATCTCATAATGTCCGATGTTTCGTTGGGCGCCATTTGTAACGTTAGTTTGGTTGTGGTGGAGGTTAAATGTAGACATACTCATTAATTTAGGATAAAATAACAAAGTTTATTAAAGTGATAATGGCTGAAGGGAAGTGGAGCAAGTCTTCAAATTTACACAACTGAAAGCACTATGAACAGCTAAATCATACTCACAGGCTTCGGCCTAGCTCAGTCGGGGCACCGCCTAACACTTCTCACTATCTTCTGGCTGAGCAGCTAAACAAAGCTTAGTTAAACAGCCCGTGGCTGTGGGTAATTCTTTATTTCACCAAATAATCAAAAATGGAACTAATATAAACTCTCTTACCACGGCCGAATCTCAAAACAACTATCCAAACTCCTTTCCACTTCGCTGGAGGCCGTCGCTACTTCCTATTCGCTAGCACTTCGCTGAACAATAATTCACTTCGCTTGTCTAATACTAGAGATCCTCACTCGCTGGCTGCTGGCTAATGCCAGAGACACGCCAGAGACACACAAACCCAAGCTTTTATATGCTGCAAACTGAGATACTTCACATTAACATATTACCAATAACCGCAAGCTAACTGTAAAATCCGAAAGAGCACACACACTCTAGAAAGTTAAAGTAAAAGAGAGGATAGATGTCGCTTTTACGCATTACACTTGTTAAATTATTGACGTCACGATCTCAGAAACACTAGAGTGCCTTTATGGAAAGGTCACTCCCTCACAAAATTATCGACCGATCTAATTAATTGAGAAATTGCATAGCGAAAATTTGGCATCCATACTGTAAATTTAAACAAACTTATCAAATGTGCAATTTTCGTTTTAATGAATAATAAAATGTAAAAATCACCTGAATTCTTCTAGAAAAACATTGAGACATAAAAGAAAATTTTCTATATTTTTTCTATGAATGAATCAAATTTAACCAAAGATTATATATAGCTACGACCGGTTACATTAACAACATACCTACCTAATTACAAAATAATTGATTGCATTTGGCGTCAGATATTGTGAGACAAACGGACAGACACCGAAACCATTTTCAGGTAACTACAGTATAGCTAAACTGTCATTTAAGAAAATAAATATGTTAAATTTAATCTTTTCATTCATTTAGAAAATTGCAAATCGAAACGAAAAAATGAACAGCTGATATGATAATAGTTAAAACGATAAATAAAAAGAATATTGCCCAGTGAAACTAATGGCATTGAGCTGACAGGCTACGCATTCTAATTGTATATTACAGCCATATATTTTCAAGAGTTAATTCCGTTCGAAAAACAAATTAAGCAGGGGAAACAGCTCTCCCATTTCCCCTTTTTATACTTAATCATTGAACCCTCTAAACTAATCAGGGACATACTTTATCATATAAAAAATCTACATCCAAAATTCAGACCAAATCGGAAAATTCTTAATAAAAACTTATTTATATCTTAAGAGGAGTTATCACCCTCTTTTATATTTAACCATTAAACTTCCAAAACTATTCAGAGATTTGAACGAAAACGGATAATTCTGCATGAAAACCCCATTTACATCAATTAAACGGAGAGGCATGACCCCCTCGTTCCCCCTCTTATTCATATCGAATGAACTCCAAAAACTAATCAGGGAAACGCCTTATCAGAATATACCTACATACGAAATTTCAAGTGGATCGGATATTTTTGTCATGAGTTATCGCGTTACGCACGTACGCACGATCGTACATACATACAGAAAGGGTGGGCACATAAGCTCTCAGGTTATGATAGCCTACGAGCTAAAAACTAATCTATATTACACTTTTAGGATTGTTCGACTTTTATCTATTATTTTACACGAATGCAATCCACAAAGAAACAATTGTTTCGTGACTGGTCAAAATGCACATTGTACAATTTACAAAGTTTTATTATAAATATAGTTTTTTAGATCACAGGCTATCAAAGCCCGAGAGCTATTGTGTTTTTAGGTTCTGTATATAAGTATGTATGTATATTCGCAATGCGATAACTCTTGATAGAAATATCCGATTTATTTCAAATTTTGTACATAGGTTGATTCAGATAAGGTGCTTCCTTGATTAGTTTTGGGGATTCCTTTGTTAAGTATAAAAGTGAAAATATGGCCGAATTTCTCTCTTAAATTAGGTAAATGGATTTTTCATGCAGAAATACCCTATTTGCTTTTAATTTTGTATGTATGTTCACTCTGAAAAGGCGTTTCCTTGATTATTGTTGAAGGTACATTGGTTAAGTATAAAGGGGTGAAACAACGCCTAATCCTCTCCTTAATTTAGATAAACAGGTTTTTCATGCAGAATTAGCCAATTTGCTTCAAGTTTGGTATACCGGTTTATTCTGTTAAAGTTCTTTCCTGATTAAAGTTGGAGGTTGATTGGTTAAGTATAAAGAGGGAAATGGGGAAGCTAATCCCTTTAATTTATTTTTCGAGTGGCTTTATTCTTTGAACAAATAAACGTATGATATACAGTTAGTGTCCAAAAACTGCGATCTCAATGCCATCAGTTTAAATGGGCAATTTTTATTTTTATTTTTTAAATGCAAATTGACTTTATCTATAGTTTCGAAATCTTATAGATTCGAACAAATGACGGCTGGCATTAAAATCGTAGCATTGCTTCTGGCCCACAAAACTACAATATCACTTTTTATCCAGGTTTTCTGTTCATTTTTCAGTAAATTTTGTATGTCTTTTTTAACACTTTGCAACAAAGTTGAAAAGTGCTTAAGCTTTCGGTTTGTTTGGCTGAGTGCCCACGTTTGAACTGGCTTAAATATACTCGGTTTGTCATACAATTGATATATGTTAATGCTGTTTACTGCATCCTCATTGTTGAATATAAAGTTTATGTAGCATTAATAGTTCATCTACAGGGATACATAAAAAATTTCTTTACATTATGGTCAGTGGGGGAAAAATTGTTTGCAGATTTTTTAAAAATAGCATTACACTATTTCAAATGTATTGAAATTGATATAAATCATTGAATTTCACTACAAGTTGATTACTGTAGAATAGGAAATTCATAGCATTTACCGTTCATTTACAGGGACACGCAAAGAAAATCGGTTACACTACAGCCGTTGAGCAATAATTGTTGGTACTAAGTTTTCAGATTTAATATGGGTTTTTTAAATTAAAGTAAATTTATCATGTTACTTTTGTATAGATTCTATCCCAATAAACAAAACCTAAAAAAAGCGTTTAAAAAAAGCTTTTATTTATTAGAGTATTTTTCAAATAAGGAATGTACTCCTTAAATGAACTAAATTTTTGCATATAGTTAATTCATACAAACCTATCTATCATGTATAGGCTTATCAAAGAATTAGGACAGTTTTCCGAATTAGACATCGTATTTTAACGTATTAAACGGTTAAATTTTATTACGATATTCTAAATATATTAGAATGTGTTTCATGATTTTTTCTTTTTTGTTTTTATTTTCAAAACGATTTTTTTTTTAAATTTTACTCTTAAAATTATTTAAAAAATTTCTTTTCAAAAACAACTATGACAATACTAATAGCATTTAAAGTTCATATTAATAATACTCCGGTAACTTTGGAGTAGTTGAGGTATAGATACTAAAAAATAAATAAAATAAAATAAAATAAAATAAGCGATTCTGAATTAAAACTAAAAAGAAAAGCATATAAATACTTTAAAATTTACCTTTAAACATTTTTTTTTCAATTATCAAAAGAGTTGAATTTTTATACCCGTTTCAATTCAATTACAGCATTCATTTAGATGCTTCATGAAACATTTGTTTTTCAGAAATATAATTACAAAAGAAAAGAATTCAGTCATAAGGAAAACAATAATTTACTATACTTCTATTTAATTTTTCTAAGTTTTTTTTTTCTTTTTTTCTGGAGAAAAAAATGTTTAAAAATTAATTGGGCTCAGATACGTATACATCCCAGATTGCAAGGCTTAGAGATAATTTAGCGTGGAATACTTTAAGTAATCCTTGTGTTCAAAGATTCGGTAGTTTAAAAACTTTTAAACAAGAAATGGGGCAGACGATTTTTAGAATAACTTTTAAAGTGTCACATTTAATTATTCTACTTTGTAATTTCTTAAAAGTTGCACCGCAATTAATCTTCTCATACGAAAAACAATTAACTTTCTATTTTTTTACGTATTTAGTTTTATGTTTTTAGATAAAAATGAAGTATGCTTAATACAGTCTTTGAAAAATAATAAAATTGAAAAGAGAAATTTTTGTTGAAGATGGTATTTCTTTGCCACAATTAATGTTATACTAAACTTCTATACAAGTGTTTATATGCGTTCTGTTTCTACAGAAATTAAAACTGCCTTACCTGGATGGAATTTCGCTGTTGAATTGAATTGAGTGTCTTAAAAATGACTATTTTCGAAAAATCGCAATAAATGCACTTTTTTTTCTTTACTGTAATATGCTTTTATCTGTAATATTTGAAATTTTGAATTTTTGATCTGGTGTGAAGTCCGCAGTGTTAGTTCTGCGCTAATTATTAACAGTGAAATTATGTTTGAAATTATTGAATATTTAATAAGTGAACATCACATTGCTAGCTAAACGTATTCCAAACTTTCCGGGTTCGACCCCGATTCGGACATTTTTCATTTTGTTGTTTCTACGCTTTTAGCTTGCAATGTAATGTTCACTGATAAATATTCAATAGTTTCAAGCGTAATTTCACTACTGATAATTAATGGAAAAATTACTAATAATTATATATGAAAAATCTTTTTTTATTAAGGAAAACTATGTGTTCACTTAAGTAGATACATGGTGTCCAGCAAATAACACCCTGATTTCAAAATTAAATTTTTCAAAAACGAAGATCGATAGTAATATGCGGCAAACGGTTTTTTCATTAGGTAAGCTGTAAAAATCTTATACAGAAATTTCAAACAGTGAATATTTAAAACAAATTGCGTTCCGATTGCATAGAATGCTTTGATTTGACATTTTTCTTGTTTTGGATTGCCTGCAGAGAAATAATTTTTCAGCTTACAGTGCAATATTTTAAATATTTTTCGAAGTAAATTTTTAAAATTTCGAAATTTCAAAAATTTAATTTAAAAAAACTATGAAATATGGCATTTTAAGCCGAAAAACACATTCTCTGGCAGCAATCTAAAGCAAGAAAAATGTCAAATCAAAGCATTCTTTGCAATCAGAACACAATCTTTTCAAAATATTTACCGTTCGAAACTTTTGTATAAGGTTTTTACAGCTTACCTGATAAACAAACCATTTACTGCCTAATCCTATTGATCTTTGTTTTTGAGAAATTTATTTTTGAAATCAGGGTGTTATTTGCTGGACACCCTGTAAATAGTAGTTGATAGTTGTGTCATCTTTCAGTGATTTTCCCATTATAGAACCGCTACCCTTAAAGACCGATTTTTGACGGTATCAATCACTTTATAGTGATTTTACAATATCTCGACTTTCTAAATATCTTATGTCAGCCGAAAATATATTAGTTTTAAAAGAATCAATTAACAGGCAGTAACTACAAATATAATGACGTAGGAAATGAAGATAATTAATTTCTCGATAAATCTATTAAGTGCGGAATGTTCATTCATTATAATGGTTTAATGCCGAAGGTAGTTAGTTACTCGAAAAGAATTCATTGATTGCAGACATTTGGGAGCTGTTGCAGGATTGAAGTTTCTTTTTAGGTGTGTTCGTAATTATGTAAATACGTAGCACCTATAGTTGTCGTTCAGTCCGTCCGTCCGTCCGTCTGTCTGTCCGTCTGTCCGTATATAACAACGCAAAAACTACCCAACTGAATCGTTTGAAATTTAAAATACATAATTTATACATAATTTTGTCGGGTCATTTCAAATTTTATGAAAATCGGATGCATAGATCAATTACAGGGACAATCAAAAGGATTCCGTTACATTACGGTCAATGGGGAAAAAAATTATCAAATGCATTTTAATCGTTTGAAATTTTAAATACATAATTATTACATAATTTTGTCGAGTTATTTCAAATTTTATCAAAATCGGATGCATAGTTCAACTACAGGGACAATCAAAAGTGTTCCGTTATATTACGGTCAATGGGGAAAAATGTTTCAAATGCATTTTAATGGTGTTACACTCATTCGACCGTAATAAAATTGATATGCATCTATAAAGTACATATTATAATATACATTTTGCATAATCTGTGGTGCAAAGAATATTTGTTATTGGTTTACAAGGCCACACAAAAGTATTCCATTGCATAATGGTATAAGGAGAGTAAATTCTAAAAAGTTTTCCATTTTTTCTGAAGTTTTTCTAAAATTTACGAGAAATTCTGTTTAAAAACATCGAATTGTGTGGTGTCCCGATTGCCAACACAATTTCCGTAAAAACATACGGTTTTTTTTTTTCTAATTGCTCAAGAGATGAATTCCGAGATCGTTTTTCAGAGCTGGAACCCCATCCTCATAATATTTAGTAGAAAATTATTAATAACATTTTAAAAATGCCTCTAGGTTAATTTTCTCTTTAAAAATATCTTCTTACGTAGCAATAGATATTAATTCTAAGTATACGTATAAAAAAGCAGTAAGTATTAATACTTAATGACCGCATTTCGTGCTTTTCACGCCCCTGAAAATATATTTAAAATAACAAGTTTCTTATTTATATCCAGTCGCTGACAGAAATCTTCAAAAGTTATAATTATTATCTTTTAAAGTATCATCATAAAAGTATAACAGAAAGACGGGAGTTCTGTCTTTCAGTAATTGTGGAAAGGATTTCAAACAGAAAGCGAAGATAGACAAGGAATATACCATGGCTTCTTTATGTTGCTAACACTGGTATAGATAGATATACACAGGAAATTCAACTTATAATCTTTTTCAGTCAAAAATAGCACAATTTTCTTTTAAGTGTATTTTTAAGAGATTGTAAAAGGCTCTAAGAATTTTAGAGTACTTTCTTTTTATTAAATAGCAATTTTTTTCCATTTTGGTTTTGAAATTTGTGATTGAATAAATTTTCACATTGAGCTCAGGCCTATAGACTGGTATACAAATCGATATCGAGCCCGTTCCGGGCTTATGTTAGCGCAACTCATTCTACTTTGTACAAAATATAATTTAATATTCTAATGCAATAAGGTAACATAAATCATAAATTTTTGGCGTGCGACCTGTATTTTTGGGGTCGGGGATGTAGATAACTTGATTGCAAAGATTAGAGATGATTTAGCATGGAATACTTTAAGTAATTTTTGTATTCAAAAATAGCGTAATCTTTTTTTTTTTTTTTTTTTTTTTTTTTTTTTAAACTATAAATGAAAAAGATGATCTTTTGACTAACTTTAAAGTGTTACATTTAATCAGTCTTACTTTATAATTTGTATTAAGTTGTTTTATAAATAATCTTCTCATACGAAAAACAATTGGCTTTCTATCCGTATTATATATGTTATTCGCTTTGCATTTTTAGATGGAAATACAATGTTTTGGTTGCATATTTTGAAAAATGCCTAAGGTTAAAAGAATTTTTTTAAGATAATTCAATATTGCTTTGAAACAACTACAAAGCTAAATTAATTTTTTACGCGTTATACTTTTTTCTCTGTTGAACTTGAAACTGTCTTACGTTTGATAGAACCTATATGTTGAATCAGCGTCATCGTGTGTGAATATTTAATAATAATAAAAAAAAAATAATAAAAAAAAAACCGTATACATTTTTTAGTGCGATTTGCATTCATCTATAACGTGGGAATATTTTTATATTTCTTTTGTGGAATGCTCAATCTTATCCCTGAAGCATGGCTATATTTTCTCTTTTTTCCTGTTTTACTTTGTTAAATCCTTTCGGGTCCGAATGATTTTTAATTTTTTTTAGAAAAAAAAATATTTTTACGTTAATAACATTAATATTAGCTATCCAAATAGATTAATTAGGGTTTAATCCCTTGGGGACGAGCGACACGTATAAAGGCTTAAGAAAAAAACGCAAAAAGGCTTACGAATACTTGTTTATCTCCACCAGTAAAATTTGTCTTATTCAAACAGATGAGCATTTTCTCAATTTAATAAGGCACAATTTTCTGTTTTTAAAAACCCGTGACAAAACATTAAAAATTTCGTAAACGATTCCCGTCACGAAGGGGTTAACGAATACTTCACTGCCTGAAATATAACGAATGTTGTTTTGCACTATTCGATTAATATTCATATGACAATAGGCTAAGTAAGAATTTTCGGGCATATTTAGAAAATATTATATTACAATAAGCTTGAACTTATATTACAACTTTCTAATAATTTTTGCGGTTTATTACGCATGATTTTTTTTAGGAAAGTAACTTTAATTTAAAATTAAAAAAGTAAAATGAATGTTTAAAATAAAAGAATAGCAAATGGTTCAAAGAGACTTAATCAAATAGTAAAAATTATTATTATTACTAAATGACTAAACATAACTGAAGTTATGTAGTAAATGTAAATGCATTGAGATATATTAACATTACTACATGTAAATAGTAGAAAAGGTATTTTTCAAAACAAAATAATGCTCCATTAAAAGACATACAGTCGAGTCTCTATATAACAAAATCCATCGTTTCAGTAAAAAAATTCGTTATATAGAGAAATTCGATGTGTAGAGATTGAAGTTAAAAATCGTATTTAATGTGTAAATTTTGAAGAAATATTATTTTTGATCTTTTTAATTAAGAATTTGAAATGTTTAAAAGTAAATATTAACCTAACATTTTATTTCTTAATTATTTAAGCAGTTTCAAAAAAGAGAACAGACATTTATTTGAAAGCTTTATGAAAATTAAAGGAGGTAGACGCATTAATTTCAGACGAAGAAATTTGTAATTTTTTGTTGTTTTGATTTTAAAATTATTACGCTCTCAAAAAAAAAAAAAAAAAAAAAAAAAAAAAAAAAAAAAAAAAAAAAGCTCAAATTTTAGCAAGGAATGAAAAAATGTAGTTAACATTTTCTTCCATTTGAAGGCCTCTCTTATGTGCCTCTCATTGATTCCTCTCTTATATGTGTATCAATCCAATTGACTCTGTTTTGAGAAGGATGTGGAAAGGTGCGTGGGAGATGGGATGAATTGTTGGATTTAAAGAACAAGGAGAAAAATAATTAAAAAATATATATATTCAGCATTGAACGATAAATAAAAAATAAATGATGTAAAATTGATTCCATATGATTTCGAAGCTTTTTTGAAACTGAAATATTAAGAACAATTCATGAAAAAAATTCGTTATATGGAGATAGATATTTCGCTATATAGATACTGTTTTTAATGTAATCATGCAAAAACGGAACCGTTCCTACGAAAAATTCGTTATATAGAGAAATTCGATGTATGGAGTTTCGATGTAGAGAGACTCGACTGTATACTATTAATAGTTCACCAGACTCGAAAGGGTTACGATATTCACACGTTTTCAGAGTAGGCTTTTTGAATTTTTTTTTTCCTTTACACCAATTTTTCATGATGACATTTCAATTAAAACTTTTAAAAATATGTAACTAGTTTGACAATTGCACAGAAATATCTTTAGGTGAAAAGTAGTCAAAAGTATGTGAAAAATGTAAATTTCATTCATAGAAAAAACAGTATAACTCAAAAACACATCAATGTACTGACATTTTGTAAATTGCATAATAAAGACAATAACTTCCTCTGGGTCATTATATTATGGTCTATTCGCATTATAGTAGATTCAATATCTCAGATGCTGTGGTAGTTGAAGTTTTGATTTAATGAAAAATTTGTAAAATTAGTTGCAGCTTTGTCCCTTACACCACTGTAAATATAAAAATAATTAATATATTATCATGAGTGTAATCTATTCCTTCAATAAATATTTATGAATGATGTACAGGCAGTTTCAAAGCATTTCATTTGTTACAGGATTTTTTGTATATAGTAAGAATTTGAGAAATACATTTCGTGAAAAAGTTAAAAAGAATTTTTTAATACAATTCAAGAGCTCTAACGGCTGTAACTTTAGACAGCTATAAATCTTATTCTAAATAATGTATAGACACAATTTAAACTTAATTCGACAGTTAGAAAATTTGATTTTAATATTGTTGCAAAAATGAAAAATTGATATTTTGATCGATAATGACCTTAAGGTGTGCGGCTACCTTAATCTATTATTGTTTTAATAATTTGTAATTTATTATTATTATTATTATCATTAATTCTTATTTATTTATTTTTATTATTACAATCCTACAAAAATTATCCACTTCGAAGTCACCTATAACAGCACTTTAAATGACTTATTTCATATTAATAATACTTCCCTAATTTTTACTCAATTTAGGCAAACTTATGAAAAGATAAGCTATTGTTATTTGAAATCCAGAAAAGAATGAAGAAAAAAAATGGATTACAGGCCCTGGCCAAATTATTAGACGCACTCCCTTTTCCTTGTGTTGAATCATATTACTAGCTTCATAGAAATATTACTGTGTGAATAACTGCAATTAATTATGTACATCATTTGTAGGATTATAATAAATAAAAAACATGACTACGACTTTAAAACTCTTTCTTTTTACAAATTAAATTAAAAATGGCTGAAATTGCAAAATTTATAACTTGAAGCTCAAAAAAAGTCAATATTTTTTGGAGCCTCTTTTGGCGGCTATCAGTGTCTCTGTTCTTCGCGGCATGCTGTTAATACAAAATTGAAGAGTTTCTTGTATGCGTGGGTGACTATTCCAGATAGTGGGTAATATTTTCTATGAGCTGGGTTTTGTTTGTTATGACTTCTTAGTCAATTCTCCAGACCAATATAAAGAGGTTTCAAAATCGGTTTATTCTAAAGCTAAAATGATGGTTTCCAAATGAAGAACCATTTGTATTTTTGCAAGGTAAAGCTTTTTTGTTACATAGCACGATCCGTCAAGGTCTACTTTCAATAAAAATATCCCTGTGTTGAACTGTTCCCGGTAATTCGTCAGACATGAATACCATTGAAAATGTTTGGGAGCTAATGAAGAAAATCCTGGACAAAGAGCTCATAACGAGCAAAACACAGCTCATAGAAAAACTTATCCTTGTCTGGAAACATCACTCACACATGCAAGACAAGAAACATTTCAATTTTGTACTAACAGCATGCCATGAAGAATAGAGGCACTGATTGCCGCCAAAGGGGCCTCCAAAAAATATTGACATTTTTTTTAATTTCATGTTTTAAGTTTTACAATTTTAGCAATTGTTAATTTAATTTAGAAAAATAAATAATTTTAAAGTCATTAGCATGCTTTTAATTTATTATAATCCTACAGATGATGTAATTAATCAATTGTAACTATTGGCATAGTAATATCTCTATGAAACTTGTAATATGATTCGACACAAGAAAATATGAGTGCGTCTAATAATTTGGCCAGGGATTGTAATGTATTCTTTTTTTTTTCTTTTAATTCTCTTCCGATGATCAACAAAAATGGAATCAATTTAAATGGTATTACATGAATGCTTCATAAAACAGTTACTTTATAGAAATTATTTTTTAATTAT
This sequence comes from Maratus speculifer, assembly GCA_964019185.1. Taxonomy (NCBI): domain Eukaryota; kingdom Metazoa; phylum Arthropoda; class Arachnida; order Araneae; family Salticidae; genus Maratus; species Maratus speculifer. The sequence goes on along the minus strand of OZ025302.1, from coordinate 157,895,936 downwards.
AAAATGAATTAGGAATATTTATTGAATCGTAAAAAACAGCTTAGTATTATTTATATTTAATTTTCTAAGTTTTTGTTTCTGGAAAAAAGGTTACAAATTAATTGGACTAAGAAACATATATCATATCAAACATAGAGATTGCAGAGATAATTCAGCGTGGAATACTTTGAGTAATCGTTGCATTCAAGGATATCGCCATGTTAAAACTTTTAAACATGAAATGAACAAACGATCGTTAGAACAACTTTAAAGTGTCACATTTAATTACTTTTGCTTCATAAGCTCTTAAAAGTTTGGCAACTAATCTCCTCATACGAAAGACAATTAATTTTTTACTTTTTATTTTTCATTTATTTTTTTATTTTTTGATAAATAAAATAGTTTGAATAAATATTTCCATGCGTAAATTCAATCAAATTTAAGAAATATGTACCAGTATCATCCGTAAATTTTTAACACTTTCCAGCATATTAAAAAAGTGTTTATGAATTGGATTTATTTGTCCGTGATCTAACTAGTGTCAATATAGTCCGATGTACATGAAATTGATATATGTTATTGGGTATCACAATGGCATGTTCGGTATTGAAAATGAAGTGTGTAGCATCTACGGTTTATTTACAGGGACGAGAAAAAATCAATCGCGGTGAATTTTAATAATATTACACTTTATTTCAATTAAATACTGTTAATAATATTACCCTTGAACAGAATGTGTATTTTAGTACATACTTCATAGATGCATATCAACTGTATTCTATGAAAGAGCGTAACATCCCTAAAATCCGCTTCAAACGATTTTTTATCATTCACCATAATCTAAAAGAATAATTTTGATTGTCCCTGCAATTGAAATATGCATCCGACTTCCATAAAATTTTAAAAGACTTTTCAAAATTATGCAATAATTGTGTATTTTACATTTTAAACGAATCGGTTGGGTGGTTTTTGCATTGTTACATGCCGATGGATAAACGGACAGACAGACAGACTGACTGAAAGGCAACTACAGGTGTTAAGTATTTACATAATTACGAGCACACTTTAAAATGTTTGAAAACAATCTTAAAATCACAAAATAATGAGTAAAATTTGATACAGTTTTGAAACAAATTGCTATACACTTTTGAAACAAACTGTATTTGTAATTGCATTTTTTCTCTAATCGATTGTATAAAACTTGAAAATGTACGGTGATTAGAAGTTTAAATAATTGCAGAAAACTGCAAAATTTAAACGTTGTAACAATTGCCAACATCAAAATGACATAAGCGTTAGTGACGGGCACGTTTGCACTTAATAATATAGATAAGATATACAGTGTCGCTGAATGCAACTTCTAGCATTTATATCTGATAATGTCAGGTCATAATTTGTCTGCTTTAAGAAAATGTTTTAACTAACGAGACGTATGAAGAGACTGGTGCCAATTTCTTTGTCTGTTAAGTTGCCAAACTCCTATTTGTAAAACAAATCACACTCGTTTTCACACGTAGTATACAAAGGAACTGAAATAAATCCCGCAGATCAGGAACAACTTCACTTGGGGAAAAAAAATGTCGCAGACGATATACTTTTTTTGTTCTATCTGTCTTTATTCAAGTCGAGCGCAACTGTTGTAACCCCAACGACTCTAACGTTTGCTATAAATAGAGTATAAATACCAGATTTCTTATAATTCTTTCCTATTTATTTATCATTTACTTTGTATAAGAACTTCGTGTTGTAATGTGGATGTACAATCGCTCAAAGAAAAAAAAAAACTACAACATTCTTTTTACAGATAGACGCAGAGAAAAATGACTTTTTAAAATATATCTTAAACAACTAAACTAAAATGGTCTTTTTCATAGTGAAATCGTAGGAAACTTTGAACTAAATTTGACATTATACACGGATTTTTCGGGAAATTTTACGTTAGGATACAAAACGAGAATTACCCATACTTTCATTAGAAAATTCTTCAAAAACATATAAGCGAAATAAAAACATATGACAGAACGCAATGTTCACCTTGTTTTACACATAAAATATATAATGTGAACTTTAAAACGTTCAGGTTTACTTAAAATGCGATTAATAAAATCAAAAAGAGATGTTAATTGTTAATTTTATTTAAAATATCTTAGTATTTTCAAGCCTTAAACCAGGATCTTGATCAGAAAATATTTTTGTTTACTTATATAAATAATTAATAATTAAATAATACAAATGTTTTGCTTATCTAAGTAAATATTTTGTTTATTTATATAAATAATTTATTAACTAATAATACAAATAATGTTAATTTTGCTTATATGTATAAATAAACAAAAACAGTCTCTGATGAAGAGCCTGGTTTAAGGCTCTAAAGTACTAAGATGTTTTTAAATAAAATTAACTATTAACATATATTTTTGGTATTTTTAATTACCTTTTACGTAAAACTGAAAAATTTAAAGTTCATATTAACATACAAACGGTTTCAGCAGCTGGTGTATTGAGAAGTGTGTTAAACTTAATGAGCAGAAAACTGCTGCAATCAATTTGTCTAAAAAAATAATATTATATCATAGTCGTATTACTATTTATAGTACTACTACTCCTTGGACAAATCAGGGTTATACTTGATAGGAGATTTACTTGGAATAAACATTTCTTAGATATTATAGATTGCTGGTTTCCCTATTTAATCTCTATTCAAAATTAACACTCTCTCTTTTAAAAATAAAGTACTTCTTTATAATGCATGCATTCACTCCACTATTCTTGTTTATTCTAGTCGAATCTGAGATGTTACAAGCAAAGTTAATGTGAATTATCTCCTCACAGCCGATAAAGAAAATCTCTGTATAATCAGGAACGGCTATCTTTATCTCAGAAACACTAACTATTCGTATAGATCTCTGTTCCATTTCCCATTAAAACCATACAGTAAACTATCTAAAAACTTTTTTTAAAAAGTACATAATACAGTACACTCCCTAAAATCCGCACTTTATCACAAATGTAAACTAATTGATGGAACCACTTTCGGATGAAGGCGATGATGAAAAAGACTGTGCAGTTGTTGAATCAATGCCATCTTTCAATGAGCCCAAGCTATTTTGCAAAAACTGACTTTTTTTCAATGACATGAAGCTAAAAAACATACAATTGGATGCAGTTTTAATGTTTAAGATTTTCTTGCAGGTTTTGCAATTTAAAACAAACATTCAAACCAAAATCTCGGATTTTTTTTTTACTAAAAAATAAAATAATGCAAGTTTTGATCTTTTATTAAAGTAGCAAAATGTGTTAGTTAAAATGATTTATTTTCTATTTTATGCTTAATTTAATTAATTTAAATTTAATTTTATCATTTGGGTGATGCCTTAAATAACATACATAGTGTTTATAACCCCGATTTAATATTTTCCCGCATTTAACGACGTGTTTGAGCGGTCCCGTACACGTTGTGACATCGGGGTTCCACTGTTTATTTTTTTTAAGTGTTTTATAAGCATATTTTACATAATAAATCATCTTTTCATACAATAAACCAGTTTCAACCACATGATCACATCATCATTTTTTCATACAATAAACCAGTTTCAACCACATGATCACATCACCAGTTTGTCCAGCCAACCAAAGTTGTAAATTATCAGGCAGTATTATCGTCCAACCAATCAAAATCGAATAATATAATATTTGTTCTAATTTGAATAACTGAATTATGGCTTGGAGAGTTTGGAAAATTTCCATGTATGTCGAATTTAGGAACTTGAATGAAAGAGGGGTCCCAAAATGACATCATGTTACACTTAAGGTCCACGCACATAGCACTAACTTCTTGCGGTATCTTTGATCTTTCGTGTCGGTACTTTGATGTATAAAGTGCTTTTTCAGTGAACTTTTTTTGAACGTCAAGGGAGAAATCCAACTCGGAATCAGTTGACAGCTTTACGACTGAAGATGGGGCCGAAATTAACTTTCCATTCCTTTGTTAATTCGGTAGGGTCAGTCCCTCAAAAATCATTTAAAGAGATTTTACTTTTGTTTCGTTCGGAAACAAAGATTGATTGATTTCTCTTTTAGTGTAATAAAAACTAGTGCTGCTCGCCCTCAGTAAATAGTTTCAGAGGATAATCAAGTCCTGGAGTTCTCCACCTCTCCATCCCATTTTTAAAAAAAATTGTGATAAAATGAGGCATTACTGCATTAGCAGTATAAACATTTTAATTATTTTATCCTAATGCATGATATTAATATCAAGGAAGTTAATTTTTAAGAAATAATGAACATATTTCGTGTCTCAACATGAGGGATTCCCTGAAATTCTTTTGGGATGCCTCGAACAAGTCTACTTCTGACATTATAATTTATATAAATAAACAATTAAACTGATTTTTTTTTTCTCTGGAAAATTTAGACAGACAATGAAAAGAAAAAAAAAGAACCTCGTGGTTTGTAATGAATTGAGTGACAGATGTTTTTCCAACTCGTTGCATCAGGCATTGTGACGTAAATGTCACCCTTTGTACTCTATGTCTCAGAAATGTCTAAAAATAACATTGGGAAGATTTTACAAAGTTTTTCTTTTTCTTTTGCCTGATTGCAAGAAAAAAAAGTTTCCGTTAATAGGAGAAAAACTCGTAAGAAATGTTTTCTGTACCTCTATAACCCCCATTTTATTTTAACGACTTTTTAACAGAATGCGCTTGAATTCCGATTCAGTAACTTCAGGTTGAAAAATAATGGGAATTTATTTTCTCACATGTTTTTGTTAAAAGCCAAGGAAGTTTGTATTTATTTCGGGATTTATAGTTGTTTCTCTTTCTTTAAATAAAAAAACCGAATGCTCATTAGCTTTTTCATCGAACTTTGTCTAATACAAAATTTTTACTATCATTAAAAAATAATAAAATATCTATATAAATATTAATTTTATGAACCAATATGTGGTTAAAATAAGAATTTAATCAGCCTATGGTATTTCAGAATGGTTATGTATAACTAAACGCAAGAAATGATAAACCGTTATTTTCATCATTCAGAACATTAAAGTTTGGATAAAAATATTAAAGATAAGGGATCATCCACAAATGATGTCGCGCTTGGAGGGAAGATGTGTGTTCATAAAATTGTGACAGTTTGTGATAAGAGATTGGGGGGAAGTAAGAAAAAATGTAATAACGGACATTTTGGTTAAAATAAAATCATTAAAAATCAGCAGATTAAACTTTGAAATTAAATTATTTCGTGTTCTTAAAGTAAAGGTAAGACTTAAAGCCATCAAATTCAATTTTAATTTTTAACAATAATTTACTACTGTTTTCAATTGCTCTTTCGTATTAATATTTTATTTCTATTGTGTATTAATTACTTTTTTTTTGTTGTAATCTTATTTCATTCAAAATAAGTACACTAATCATTTTTATTGTTATGTCCATAAATGTTATTAAAACATTTAGTTAAAGTTTCAAAATAAAATTTTGAAATATGATCTATACCGTATTGTTTTGTTTCTGAACTACAAGTATATGTTTATGTAATATAGCGTGACATGTGAGAAGAGAAAGGAGGTGGTATGGTGAACGGTGACACTTTGTGATAGAAGGGAGAGGAGAATAAGAAATAATGTAAAGAAAAAAAAAAACTGTGTCCTTATTTACGGACAGCCCCTAAGTCGTATATATCATTATGACAAGACAAGACTGTGTGCAATCATTTACGAACTATGCATATTTTAATCGTTTCCTCGGAAACTACGTGATCAATTTTGATGAAATTTGGAATATCTATTCACTGGATAATGCTCAAGACTTATGACAGACAGGCTTTTTCTGCGACTAAAACTTTGATTTTAGAGCAATGGCAATGCTTTAGAAAATTTCCATTTTTCAGAAATGCTTTTTATTGAAACTTATTGATCTTTCATAAACTGTCTATTACATATGCCATAAGTCTTATATTTCTACTCTATAACCAATTTTATTTTAAATCAAAATCTTTCTGATATTTTCGGAGTTAATAGGGTTTTTAGCTGAAAAGTAAAAATTTTCGGAGAGCTAAAAAATTTAGACACATCTAACTTGCATGAAGTTCTTGCACAGTTGTATCAAACAAGTGAATTAAAGTATATACAGTCGAGTCCCTATATAACGAAATCCACCGTTCCAGTAAAAAATTCGATGTATAGAGAATAATGTTAAAAATCGTATTTAATGTGTGAAATTTGGGCAAATATTATTTTTGATCTTTTGAATTAAGAATTTGAAATGTTTAAAAGTAAATATTAACCTAACATTTTATTTCTTAATTATTTAAGTTGTTTCAAAAAAGAGAACAGACATTTATTTGAAAGCTTAATGAAAATCAAATAAGGAAGACTTGCATTAATTTCAGACGAAGAAATCTGTAATTTTTTCTTGTTTTTATTTTAAAGTTGTTACGCTCCCCAAAAAATGCTCAAATTTTAGCAAAGAAGGAAAAATCGTAGTTAACATTTCCCACCATTTGAAGGCCTCTCTTATGTGCCTCTCATTGATTCCTCTCTTACATGTGTATATCCAATTGACACTGTTTTGAGAAGGATGTGGAAAGGTGTGTGGGAGGTGGGATGAATTCGTTGGATTTAAAGAACAACGAAAGAAGTAATATTAAAAAAAATAATAATAAAAATAAAAACTTTAGCACTGAAGATAAATCAAAAATAAGTAATGGAAAATTGATTCAATATGATTTCGAAGTTTTTAAAAACTGAATAAATTATGACCAATTTATGAAAAAAATCGTTATATGGAGAAAGATATTTCGCTATATAGAGACTGTTTTTAATGTAATCGTGCGAAAAGGGGACCGTTCCTTCTAAAAATTCGTTATATAGAGAAATTCGATGTGTGGAGTTTCGTTAAGGAGAGACTCTACTGTATATAAAGTATATATTAAACTATATATATATATATAACTTAGTTACATATAACGAATGAGTACAAAATGTTAAAGTAAAATTGATGTGAATGAGCATGGTTTTCCAGCCGTATCTTCTATTAACCCCTTGGGGACGAGCGACGCGTATACGTGCCGCAAAAAGACTTAAAAATCCTTGTTTATCTATACCAGTAAAATTTTACTGTAAAATTTGGTTTATTTAATCGGATCATTTTCTCGATTTAGTAAGGCATAAATTTCTGTTTTTAAAAACCGGTGACAAAACATTAAAAATTTCGTAAAAGGTTCCATCGCGAAGTGGTTAAACTGTAAGTGATAGTGAACATGCACTAACATAGCAAAATTGCTATTTATCTGCTTAATTTGACACTACATGATGGAAAACTGAATAAAAGCCAAATTTCCTCATCAATTTCGTAACTTTTTTGACAAACGCGATTATTTTGAGATACTTTCTGACAAATAACACCAATATTAAAATTGAATCTTCATTGTCATAGATGAATAATTTCTTCTCTAACATGACTTCTACTAATGTTATCACATTATTTTTATTATAGTAGCATAAAATGATACGCAAAAATATGCTACGCGCACGGAAAAAACAATTCAATTAAGAGAACAAAAATATAGTTGTGTGAAATATTTTGTGGTTAATATAATTCTATTGAAATATTTGGTTACACTGACCAAACGTTGGTTAGATTGACTAAATAATTTCGTTAGAATATTTTGTCAGTCCAACCAAATAATTGGATGAGGATATTTTTTGATACTTTTTACAAAATAGTTTTTCAATACGCCTGCTTTATGCAAAAAATTAAAAACGCCTTCTAAAAAGTTTAACTTAAATAGAATGTATCCAGTTAGCTTATTATTATAACTAGCATACCCAGCCCGCTTCGCCGGGCTTAATTTGAAGGTTTATTTAATAATTTATGTGTATGGTACGCTTCTCTCTCAGCTCGCGACGGATCCCCCGGTGACTCTCCCCGGACCATCGGCACTCCACGTGCGTCGGGTGAGCGTCAGAACAAACTTTCAGCATATACATATGGGTGGTTGTACTTGAATGCACAGACCTGCGCGTTTTTTTCTATCTTGCTTTTATACCTCTGGACCGAGTTGGCGCATTGCCAAGATTTGCTTCCTCTGGACCGAGTTGGCGCATTGCCAAGATTTGCTTTCGCCTGTGCCTCAATTATCCTCAGAATTCCTTTTATATATATAGATTGATCAGTTAGATTTAAAATAGAATTTTAGTTTTAAATGAAGGAATTTTAATTGAATATTTTTCAGTTGCATAAAAATGATGCGTTCTTTCAATATTATGTCAAACAAAATAAACTAGTAAGTTTCTTAGGCTTTCCACATCACATTTTAATGACAATGATTCTTTCTTTTTCAATTCTGTGTCTCCATCTTTGGACTCATCAGATTTAGATGGATTTAAAATTTCAGCTATAACCTTTTCATCAATTTCTTGAGCTTTTATTTCAAAGTTGCTAATGTAATCTGTCAGAGTAACGTTAGTAGTTACTTTTTTTTCATCCAGTCTATCCCAAAGCTATCATCTAGATGAATTTCTGGAGAAACATCTAAGTTTTTTGTTCATTAGGAAATATCACATACTTCAACCATTTTTAATAGCTTTTTATAAATAATAATAATAATAAAAAAAGACACTTCAATAAATAGATTATATAAAACTAAAATATATACACACCAACATAAGGATTGATCCGATTTTACATTTCGATAAAATTTAATTAAAAACTTTTACACACAAAAAATGTCTATTCTTCCTACCGCCAAGTTAGTTAACTGTGAAAATTTTTTTGACATAATTCGTTCATTCTAATGTAGAGTAAAACATTTTAACATTATTCCTAATGTGAATTATTCTTAATTTCAACCTATAACATTAATTTTTCAACAATAACAAAAATAAAGGCAAAGTCAATTGACAAAGAATTGGTTAATGAGAAATTGAAATTACTCCCCTATGAAGGCGTAAACAGTGGTAATCGTTGTACTACATTGTATTCATCTTTAATAATATATATATAAAGTTATATTTCAATTAATGTTACTATAAGAGAATTCATTTTGAAAAGAGGGGCGGTTTCAGTAATTTCCGGGGGGGGGGGAAGTAAACCAATGTCAACTGTTATCTGCAGGATTTCGCCAATTTTTGTTCTTCCTTTAAGTAAAATGTCATAAAAATTACTCTTTTTTAAGCAGGAATCTCCTGCAAATCAATGAAGTAAAAGTGGTTCCCTAATATGCATATCAAAGTAAACTTGCATTTTCTGCATAAAGAATCACGCAGTAAAAAAAATTATACTTCCTACAGTCTAGCCAATTAGTGTTGACAACTTTTTGACATCAGTCCTTCAGCAGTAGTTTCAATATAACGGGGGAAAAAAAGGTCTCGACATGACACGGTTTTCTAACCCCTTTTCGTGTAAAGCCACTCGAAATACAGAAGCAGTGCTTAAGCGTGTGTGTTTGCTTTAGAGCAGACACCGTGAAATTAAAAATAAATCTGCTATCAACACCCCGCACTTAAAGGGGGGAAGAAGATCCTCTTGAAGTGAAAGTAGAAGTCCTTATAACCGAAGTGGAAAGATAACTATGTCGACCCCCGTCCTGAAAATAAATTGAACGGAAGATGCTGCGTAGTACGGAATATAGAGAAGTAGACAGGATGATCTCTGGGTCCAGGGAGAATTCGCGATTTCTTCAGGTTATCTGAGTTTTCCATTTTCAAAGCGTTTATATTCTTGTTTTTTTCCCCCTCAGAAAGAATATTGAGTCTGAAACGCAGTAGTATATGTTTAGCAGTCTATCTTTCTTTCTATATATGTATATCAATCAGCATTTGAAATCAAGTCGGAAATATTACCGAAACGACACTTTTATTTGCAATTTAAAAAAGTGACAGCGATACTTCAGAACAGCTGCAAAATATTTTTACTCACTGAAAGCTCCCTTGCATTTCTTTTTTTTTTTTTTAATTCTGTGTGTACAACCCAACTTTTGACTATTATAAAATTGAAAGATTCATGGAAAAAAGTACTTATTCAAAAAAATATTAAAATCAACCAATAGTCAAGGTATCAAATGTTATCAAGGGCATATGAAATAGGATTATGAACAACAGAGCAATATAACGAAAATACATAAGTAATAAAGCATGCCTTTTAACATTAACCTAATAATAATATTAAAAATGTGGCAATTCTATCACCGATCTAATCCTTCCTCACCTCCATTATAAATCCCCTAAGATTAAAATGAGATGGTTTTTTGTTTTCCTTCTGTGATAAATAAAATACATTCATCTTTTACAAAGAATAGATTATCTTCAAAATTCCAAAGAATTAAAATCGTAAAGAATATAGAAATGGAACAGTCAATTGAATATTCATAAGAGATGCTTCACTACATAAATCTAAATAATACTAATAATAATAATAATAAATATATTAATTTTTTTCTAATCTCTGAACCTTTTGCAAGTCTGAAAAGACAGGAACTATACGATGGAGTTTTATTTTGTTTTTAAGGTGAACTTAAGATATTTATTAGTCATACATATAAGACAGATTTCGTTATGGGTCATTCTCTGATAAAAAAAATTGTATGTCCTTGGCTAAAAAATGTGAATTAATCAAGCCAGCTATGAATGTTTGCATTTTTTTTGTGAACATTTCTGTTTGAATACTACATTGTGCACTAGTTTAAATATGAAAATAAAATAATTTCAATATCTAAAAAAGATCTAAAGTTGCAAATGTCATTACCATGTCTTGTATCAAAATTCAAATTTTTAAATTCAAGCCCTTATTGTTAAGATTTGGAAAGCTTTAGAACAAATGTAATGATTATATGGGTATATTTGATGTTTCTACTTTTTATACATTTAACACCTTATACAAAACAGGAAACATTTTTATTGATTATACTTATTTAAATTTTGTCCCTAGCATTAACTGTCATTACCATGCTCCACAATAATTCTTCATTTAATTTTCCCCTATATATTATTTTTACAAGGAAATTCTCTTAGATTGTATAGTTCCACATCTTACGAGCTGTAGTATCTATTTTTAATTAATTATGGAAGAACTGCTTCAATTTATGGATTTTGTTCCAAAATTACAGTCTGTGTATTTAACATGTGTCATTACCAAGCTCCTTATTGTTGAAATGCTTATTCAGTAATTTAACTTTACAGAATCAATTACAAAGACAGTTTGGGAATGCTTTCAGAATAAATATTCCATAAATTTTAAATTGTTACAGTTTAGTTCTAAAATAGGGTTAACGTTTAAAATGTTACTACCATGGTAATTATCATGGCGTATTATATTTACGATTTCAAGGTCATATTAATGACAATTTTAGACATTTTAAAAAAGGTCATGGCTATTCTTTGTCGAAAATTCCCATTTCTTAAATGTCTAATGTATAATCTGAGTCAGAAATCAAGAGTTAAAATATTAGAGTCTAATAATTTTATCGTAGCCAAAATTTCCCTTTATCTGAGAATGACCCTTATGGGAATGAAATGGAATGATGAGACATTAGAATGTAATAGACAAGCAATTGTGAGATATTTTTTAGTGTTAAACCAATTTTAAAATACAAGACTTAACCCTCGTCCATTTCCTATTGCAAAACCATAAAATAAGCACAAAGGGAGAATAAGTCCTTTCGTTTACGTTTATGATGAATTAGATGCATTAATCCTGCATACAAAATAGATTGTCATCAAAATGCAAATTAACTAGGATTATGAACAACAGCTAAAATATATAACGAAAGAGCATTTTATAAAACATATATTTGTCTATCAATTTTTTATTTTATTTTTTACGTTTTAGTGTATCAAGAAACCTGATTGTTGAAATTTCACAACCAGTTAATATATTTTAACATGAAAGGTTTGGTCCATAATTGTTTTTTATTTGGTGCGTAATTAACTTCATTGTTGTGATTCGTATACAGCTCTAATTATGCTGAAAGAATATTTGGCGATTTACATTGAGAAGAACTGAAATACTCAGAAATGAGTAAATCCATGTACTCATATCTAATTATATATGTTTGGATCAAAAATGAACATTATGCTTTCTCAATTTTGAAGCATCACATGTTATCAAATCTAAACAAAACTGTATTTTTTTACACAGCAATTGTTTATTTAATTTATGGCGGTATAAAAGATGTCCATTAATGTAGATATTAAATGATGTATAATATTCTGAAATAATTTAAAAGTTCTTGCAAATAATGATCTTATCATAAAAATATTTGATTTGGGCATCTTGCTAATAATGTGGTCTGGTGTAATAACGCCAGGCGGGGTAATAACGCCAAATGCTAATATTTTGCATAATTATGAAATAATCTGGTAAATTACACCCATGTGCTCTGCGCAGAAGGGTTTTGAGTCATATAAATCGCAAAAAGCAGCTTCAAGTTAATTTGTTTCATTTTTAGGTCTTATTGTTTTTACAAGCAACTAAAATTAACGCTTGATCTAAAATTTGCGAGATACGTTTTGTGATGTGAAGACTATTTTTTTTATCCGGAAATACTTTGTTAATTACATAAATTTGTAGTAATTTTCATGGACTTTAAAATTTTGTTGAAGATTTTGGATATCTTCTCGAGATAATTTGTAATTTAAAATGTACAGCGCAATAACTATAACGGGGTAATAACGCCAATCCTTGGCATTAATACCCCGGTTGATTCCCTACAGTGGCCGAGCTACATCCTAAATACTGATTCAAATAAACACATTTAAAACTCTGCAATGTTTCTAATAATTCTATTTAAGTGGTCCTTTTTAGCAAAAAGAAGCTCACGGTCTGATATTCTTTTGCCTCATCTTCCCCCCCCCCCCCCACACACACACACCACACTTTTATTTTTCTTAAACTTTCACAAAAAATTGAACATTTTCAATAGCTTAGAATGCAATTTGTCAATTTCTAAGTTTGTAGAGGTTGTGCTTTTAGAATTGGACAATCTACATGCAATTATTCCATCTTATTTCGTAGTTTTGTTTGCACGGCGTTATTACCCATATAGGTGGGTAATAACGCCAAATAGCATTGGTCAAGAAATCACGCCATTACATTTTATGAATACATACCTGTTAAATTATTTTTTTACATAGATAGTCAATGAGTTGCTGTATCAAATCATATATTTGTTTGAAAAATACAAACTAAAACTGAGCCGTGAAAATTGGTAGAACCTTAACGTGGCGTTATTACCCCAGGGTACCTTAATTTTACTATTTCTCTCAATAAATATTCCATTAAACGTTTTTTGTTAATCATTTTAACTGTGAAATAACTGTTTGTGTATTTTTACTTTATTTTGTAGGTTTAGAGAATGGCAGTACATAACGATTCCTGTTTGCACACAACCATGGAATAAAAAATGAGTACATGTGCTTCTCAGTTTTGAGTACATTTGGATAGAAGCTTTCTTAAGTATGTGACGTATTTAAAATTGAATAATTTTACTAAATTTTTTTTAGTACCTTTTTTTTCAATGTGTCATCCGCGTAAGACTAGCGAAAATTGCCTTAAAATTAGTGCATTAATTTTCAATTAATTGCTAAAAATATTATAATTTTGTATTATCACCAGAATACAACAATGTGCGTAATTTTTATAATTATAGCAGATCAGGAAGTGAGTGAAAAATCAATTACAAAATTGCACCATTACATTCATTACATGCAAATTAAGTAAAATTACAGACTGTAATATCCAAATTGGCATGCAAAAAAATCTGCTTTACAACAATTGCCAAACTGAAAAAGTAAATTAATAACCTTTAATCCCGTCAAACAGACCTTATATTTTGTTTCGTTTTTATTAAGAGCAGTAATATTTATCATCATCACTGAATAGTGAAACATGATAACGCGAGACCTTCATCATAAAAACACAGAACGGATCATTATTAAACGGCAAACGAATTCGGATCAAGAACAACTTAAAATGTAACAGGCTAATGAACATATGGTTAACATGAGAGGATATAAATTTGTGCTGACATAATAAAGAAGAAAAAGCAACATAATAAGAGCCCAAATAAATGTATGAATAATTAAGGTGGCTCAGGGATTGATCGATACTGAAAAACATGTAAACAGAGCTCTCGCTTCCAGTCCATATAAAAACAGAAGTATTCAATGTAATTAATTTGAACTTTCTGATATTTTAAAAGTATGTTTGTAGTTTTATAAAATTATAAAATGAAGTACTTCAATGTAATATAATAAGAAATATAGCAAAATTTATGTAACACAATTTTCGAAAAAAAAAATTATGTGCTATATCACTAACACCAAGATATCTTAACGTTGAATTGACATAAGAACCTAATTTTTGCTTTAAAATGATCCGGAAAATTTACTCAATAGAATGAATTAAGGATATAACTGTAAATCAAAAACAACATTATTAAAAAATCTCTCAAATTTGAAAATTGAAAAAACTCCTAAAAATACAACTTTTTTCATTAAAAATACTCAAAATATTAAATTATCTAAACGATATTAATTCATTCTATAGACAATGATGTTATACGCATGCAAAAAAAAAAAAAAAAGAAAAAAAAAAAAAGAAAAAAAAAAAAAAGAAAAGAAAAGCCATTTCTTCAAATAGTTTTTTTTAATCTTGGTGTTAGTCGTCAAAAATCAAGTTTTGAGAAAACGCGACTTAAAGTTGAAATTATATGGGTGCGGCTATGAAAGTGTTGATACATAAATGCTTATAACTCCGTTAAAAATGTAAATATTTTTATGCGGCTTTTTGTATTGTGTTAAGAATTAATTGAATAATCAAACTAGATCATAAAAAAAAAAATAGATTCTTTGAAAAGTTTTCAACCCCTGAGCCTCCTTAAGAGAAAGAATTTTTTCCAGCTGGATAAATCATATTCATAGATGAAGTAGAGCAGTTGACTTTTTTCAACAGAGTTTAAAATGTCCAAACCAGAAATTGGAACCAGGACGCCTTGACGTGCCACGTCAATTTCATCATTTGCTTTCATACATATTCATCTTGTAGATGCTATAATCACAGCTTGGGAGACTGGAACTAATGCTGCAATTTGCAGTCATATCTAACAAATAAGAGAAAATTTTGTCAACTAGACCTTTCGGATAGCTCAAATGGTATAGTATTGACAAGGTAAGTCAAGGTATCTCCTTTCGAGTCTTGGTCGATACATTTTTCATTCTGCTGGTAAAAAACCTCAAGTGTGCTACTCCAACAATGAATATAAAAGTATGAATGTTAAAAAAAAGGGGGGGGGGAGTTGGAACCTTTTAGATCCTTTTGATTGACTCATTCGGCCGAGAATTCTTGACTTTGGCTTTTTTCAAACTTATTCATTTCTCCTCCTACCATTTGCAGCATTTTTGCACCCTCTATCCTTTTATGTAATTGTTTAACATTAATATTTTTATTGGGGCTCTTATCGCGTTGCCTTAAGGTCCCTGTCTTCGCTCGAGGAAGCATTTTTCTAATAACTCTTTCGCATTTTGACATTTTTGAATAACTTTTTTTGCATTGTATAGCTGAGGTGTATGCCGACAGCGCACCTTTTTTACTTCTTCGATTTTGGTTAGAGATATTTTTTTAAAAGCACTTTTAGTTTCGAAACCGGTTTTGAAAGTGAAACTAACTTTGTAAAAAATATCTGCAACCAAAATCGAAAAAGTAAAAAAGATGCACCTCAGCTATCCAATGAAAAAAAAAAAAAAAAAAAAAAAATTCAAAGATGTCAAAATGCGAAAGAGTTATTAGAAAAATGTTTCCCCATCGGAATAGAATTACCTCGCGAGCGTTTCCGCGAGCGAGGACAGGGGCCTTAAATAAATGCATACTATACGTGTGTTTCATTGCATTAACCGAATTTTTAAAAAATTAACAATGCCAACATGCTAACATGCTTTTATGTAATTATTTTTGCTAGCATGCTTTTACTAACATACTTTGCAATGCTTATAATGCTGGCTTGCTTTTATGCAATTATTTTCTATAGTTTTATTAATTTCAATGATGACAGACTTTTAGAAGCTCCTAAACAATTTACTGCCCTCTCTCATTTGCAGCTTTAATATTTTTATAGGGGGGTCTTAACACATTGCCTTTTCATTTCATAAAATAAATAAAAGCAAATGAAATCTTGGACTTACGCTGTAAACATTATAAGTTAAAAGCAAAAATTATTACTTATCAGCGTAAAAACAATTTATTAAAGATTAAAAATTCCTAACGTTTCGAACTCAATCTAATGAGTCATCTTCAGAGGTATATTTTTAAAGGAGAAATAATTTACTTTTTTTATTTACTTATTTTTTTATTTTTGAATCTTGGCCTTTAGTGTTTATTTAGTATAATTTTTGTCAATTTATAGTATGCCAATCTGTTTTTTATGTAAATTATTTCTCCTTTAAAAATATACCTCTGAAGATGACTCATTAGATTGAGTTCGAAACGTTAGGAATTTTTAATCTTTAATAACTTGTTTTTTACGCTGATAAGTAATAATTTTTGCTTTTAACTTATAAATAAAAGCTTCAAACAAGTGCGTTTCATCGCATTAACCGATTTTTAAAAAATAAAACAACATTCCTAACCCCTCAAACCCCTCCTTCACAAATCCACAAAGGCCAAAAGTGAGATGAGGAGCAACTGAGTAGGGGGTTTCGACAGGGATGCCGCATAAAAGCCAGTATTTGTCACCGATCGCTTACAACATAGGGGTATCGGAGGAACAATTTGGTGCCCTCTTCACACCTGCAGGATTCTCACACACACCTTCACCTGTGCCGCTACAATGGAACATTTCTCTCTCAAGCATCCCTCCTTTTCCTCCCGCAGTTCTCTTCAAGAAAAGTTTGTCGGCAGAAATTAAATAGGGAAGAATTCAGCTGCGGCTTCAAGCACAAAACCAAAGATTGTAGGAAATGTTTTATGAGGGAAAAGAACACTTTATTATTGTGAAAAGTTGTCCCCCCCCCTTTAAAAAAAAAAAATGAAGTTATCGAAGAAAATTTTGATCCATATATTTTGAAGATTTTGCTATCATCAATCTGAAAATGTGTAAAAAAAAAAAAGTGTGTGCGTTAAAATCTGTGTTCAGTAGTTTTTTTTTTTTTTTTTTTTTTTTTTTTTTTTTTTTTACGTTGAATAAAAGTTTTTACATTTAAATAAACAATTTATATTACTTCAAAGATTTGTTAGAAAAATTAAAAACATTCGGCTCCGATCTAATAAGAATCATAATCATAGTAAAAAAAAAAAAAATCGTCACACGGTCAATACAAATGACACGTGACAATGAGATGTAAACAAAAACCACGCGCTCTATTGTTAAAAAAATGAAATTAAAAATAGACCATGTTCTAAAATTATTTTCCAACTTGGTTCATCCTATTCCAACTTTCATGAGGAATTTATTCATTAACTCTAACCATAGCTTGGGAATAATAATAATAAAAAAAAAAACAGTATATTTACAAACAAAACTTTTAAGGCTATAAATTTCAATGGACTCTCTTATAATGAACTTACGACAACAATTTAATACGAATGATAATTTGCTTTCATTAAGCTGAATTTTTATTCCTCCATCTAAATATAATCTAGATAAAGCAGTGTTAGTACGATCAAATTTAATATCGGATTCAAGATAATCTTTAGAAAACGATTATCTATCGTATCAAATTGTTGCGTAAGTCCATTATAAAAGAGTCCATTAAAATTTAAAATCATGTCAAAGTTTTGTTTGCAATGATACGGTTTTTTTTTATTATTGCTAAGTTATGGTTAGAGTTAATGAATACATTCCTCCTGAAAACTTGAATAGCACGAACCAAATTGGAAAATAATTTTAGATCATGGTCTATTTTTATTTATTTTATTTTATTTTATTTTTTTGCAATAGAGCACGTGGTTTTTGTTTGTCTCATTGTCGCGTGTTTTGTATTGACCGTGAGACGATTTGTATTTTTATTTTTTTTTATGATTATGGTTCTTATCAGATTGGAACCGAAACATGTCAATGCTATTTGTTAGGTGCGTTCGTTATTATGTAAATACGTAGCACCTATTGTTGTCGTTCAGTCCGTCCGTCTGTCTGTCCGTCCGCATATAACAACGCAAAAACTACCCAACTGAATCGTTTGAAATTTAAAATACATAATTATTACATAATTTTGTCGAGTCATTTCAAATTTTATGAAAATCGGATGCATAG
The DNA here is from genome assembly GCA_964019185.1 of Maratus speculifer. Taxonomy (NCBI): domain Eukaryota; kingdom Metazoa; phylum Arthropoda; class Arachnida; order Araneae; family Salticidae; genus Maratus; species Maratus speculifer. The sequence continues at coordinate 157,877,714 of OZ025302.1, read as the reverse complement.
ATCAATTACAGGGACAATCAAAAGGATTCCGTTACATTACGGTCAATGGGGAAAAAAGTTTCAAATGCATTTTAATCGTTTGAAATTTTAAATACATAATTATTACATAATTTTGTCGAATTATTTCAAATTTTATCAAAATCGGATGCATAGTTCAGTTACAGGGACAATCAGAAGTATTCCGTTACATTACGGTTAAGGGGAAAAATGTTTCAAATGCATTTTAATGGTGTTACACTCATTCGAACGTAATAAAATTGATATGCATCTATAAAGTACATATTATAATATACATTTTGCATAATCTGTGGTGTAAAGAATATTTGTTATTGATTTACAAGGCCACACAAAAGTATTCCATTGCATAATGATATAGGGAGAACATTGTTTGGTGAGCATTTTAATTGTAATTATTTACAGTTTTATGAGATTGATATATGATAGTGATATTTTTATAACTTCGTTATCGTACGAACGCACCTCATTTGCTACGCTTCACGTGCAATTTCCAACTTGTTTTTAATTTTTGTAACACATCTCTTAAGTAATATAAATTGCTTATTAAAATGTTTATATAAAAGGTGACGTTCTTAAAATCTTGTGATTTAAAAATGTAATGAACTTAATAAACTGATTATGAAAGCTTTCACCATATATCCGAACTAAATTTAACATAATTTAACTTTAAAATACTTTCCTGATCAAATAATTTAAGATAAAGAAGATAATGTACGGATAAGCTGTCATTTTTATTGATACCTGTTGTAGTACAAGCTTTTTAACAAATCATTAAAAAATCTTCCATAGTCTAATTTCATATTAATAATACATAAAATTATATTCGTTATATTTCAGAAAATAACGTATCCTTTAAATTTAAGTAAATCTTAATTAGCGTTATTTTTATGTTTACTTTTACTTTTTTTTAAATAAATTATTTTTCAACTAAATAATAATAAAAATAAAGATAAAAATTCAGAACCTACAGAATTAAAATAACTTCATGAAAAGAATGATTATGAAACAATTGCTTATTTATCCGTTTCAAATGGTAAGTATTGAAATTATAAGAAATTAGTGCACTTATTTCTTTTCTTTGGTACATCTATATATTTGCAATTATGTTTTTTTTAAATGTAAACTACTGTTTAGCCTCCCCCCCCCCCCCCCAAAAAAAAAGAAATATTGTCAGATTTTTTTTTTTGAAATTTTTAAGAGTATTTTCATTTTTGACAGATAATAAATGTGTAATACAAGTGTTAGTATTTATTCTAAACCAAAATAATTAAGATTCATAGCATTATAAAAACAACGGGTAAAGTATGCGTATTAATCGCATACAGAGGATTTCTTGCAATAAAAATATTAAGGAGAAACTATAAAGCGCTGGCCTTGGCCGGTGCCGCATTTTTCCAGATAGATTTTCAATTAACCTGTAAAAACACGGATTGGCATAGTAAGAGTGCCACTAAATGCAAAGTAGCGCAAATTCCGAAATAATAAGAAAAAAAATAGAATAGAAATAATAGAAAAAATAGAAAAGAATAGAATAAAATAAAATAGAAAAAATAAAGAAAAAATAGGCCATATAATCAATAAAAGTTGGTAGTAAAACGCAACTCAACTTGTTCTGCATGATTATTCATGAAATTATAATCTACTCCAATTTCTAACTTAAAGTTAAAAAAACAAAACAAACAAACAACTACAAGAAATAAAGAAATTGATTCCCGTAGAAATGTTGTAATTCAAGGATGAATATTCTGCATTTTTTATGTGATTAATTTTAATTAAATTAATCTGTTTTTAGCATCTTGATGTTTATCGCTTTTATATTTCTACTGGACGTTCATTAAGCACATTCTAGGCTTTAGAAGCCGATAGCGCATAGAGTACGTCGCCTGTGTTTTATGTGGATCCTAACCTTTAAAAATTAATATCACGGGTAATTACCGACATTTTTTTTTCAAAAATCATGATCCAAAATCCCTTTATACTTCCGCGAAGATAAGTACCTCTAGCGCCCCTCAACTTCCTTGTTCAGAGCTCGCAAAGTGAAATTTGTGTGTAACAGCATTACTCATAAATTATGTGGCCTAGGGTAATTGCTACAATTTTCATGCAAGGTTTCAATAAACTTCTACTACCCCTGGTTTTCGTTTGTTTGTTTGTTTCCAATATCGAAAAAGTATTAAAATAACGAAAATCATTTCAGAAATGAATAAATTAAAAGACAATAAATAAAATAAAAGTTCTAAAAAAAAAAAAAAAAAAAAAAAAAAAAAAAAAAAAAAAAAAAATTCTAGATTAGAGCTGTTAGTCTTACAAGGTAGAACCCGTCAAATTTTGACGAAAAAAAATGTTTAAGAAGGAACTGTTTCATTAACTTATAATAAATCTACAGAATTAATTATAGTAAAAAATGAATTTTATATTGGTACTTATATTGGTACTTAAACAAATGATATTTATCGTCAAATTAACAAAATACTATTTCTATAAAACGCAGTTGTAGAAATTGTTAAAATTAAACTTTAATCGTATATGTAACCAGTAAAAAATAATAAAGATATGTTATTATAATAAAGTCATCAATTAAAGTTCATATGCTAGTATTCCAAAATGAAAAAAGGCAAAATTTATTCAACTTTGACTCAATCATGGAATTTTTTTTTTCCGTGAAACCTAAACCCGGCATCATTTCCTCCATATCAAAATTTACAAATGTACATTTCACATCTGTATTCACGTTTCAAAAAATTGGCATTTTAATTTGATAATTTTGATTCAAAACTTGAAGTCTCAATGGCTATTAGATGAAATTTATATTAAACTGTTGATATTCTTTTACGTGTAAATCAAATTTTGTAAATGAAGTCAAAATTCACCAGGTTTTATAACAGAAGATATATAAATTTCTATTTTTTCCATTTTAATGAGAATATGGCAACATAACGATACAGCACTCAATTTTTTCTTCGATTTTTTTCCCTTTTTTCATTTGCTTTAAATAGAAATGGAGTACTCATGTTACCACGATTAGAAAAGAAGTATTAAAATCTACAAAAAAAAATTAATATTTCAAAAACAAATTAAGATACAGCTTTCAAACAAATTTCATCTAAAAATACATTTTTTTCGCTAAACGATGGTGTAAAAATTGAAAATGTGCGACATTAAGAAGTTAAAAAACTTTTAGTAGCAAAAATTGCAATACCGAAATTCATTTAAAATTTGAAAGTGTTGCCATGCGCAAAATGCCGTATGCGTTACGCACAGATACGTTTGGCCTTTATAATATAGATATTCTGTTTCCCAAAAAAATGGGTGTACAATTTTATTATTACACAAGCATTTACCTAATAAAGTGTAGTATGTAGGCTACTGTACAGTTTGTATAAAAAAATCGATATATCCCATAAGGATAATTTTCCAAATGATCTCACAGAAAAACGGAAATAGCTATTCAACTGAATATTACGCTTTCTATTTGTATATATAAAAAAAAAAGGATAAGCTTAAGAAGCCGTCTTTATTCTAAAATTGTCAAACCGAAAGTTCGTAACGTTAACACTCGAATTTATAGGATAACAATAGGATTTGAAATTTATTTCGATTAGAGTAATACATTGGGTCGGGTGACCCGATATATCCAGGCTTTCAATTTTTGGCGAATTTCTTATTGACTCCACATAAAATTTATGGCGTGCAATTTGGGCTCTTGAATATTGATAACAATAAAAAATTGACTCAATAATAATAATAATTTCTTTTAGGAATTTTTAGGTGCATTTTTGTAAAACTGACGACAAACAATGCACAAATATAACATAATGCACAAATATAACATAATGCACAAATATAACATAATGCACAAATATAACATAAAAAACAAAAGAATTATTACATTTTTCACGATAATTTGAATTAATAATGTTTTCATTTTTCTTTTTCTTCCTTTCTTTGTTTCTTTGGGGTTTTTTTTCTTTGTTTTTTTTCTCCCCTTTTTTGCTTTAATATAGAATCTTCTAAAGTAAACAACTGAAGCCATATTATGTAGCGCTGCTTACTGTTAAAAAAGGATCCGAGAGAAAAAAAGGCTGTTATACATTTTGCCCTATCTTTATGCTTACTTTATCCAAAACAACTTCTAGAAATAATTGACTTTCTCTACCATATAGCTATTACTTGTACATCAGCCTGATGCTAAGAACCATCTAAATATCTCAGTCTTGAAATCCACCTTTCTACAGTTCCCCCGCTAAGTTTCTTTTTAAAGAAACCATAAAGCATATAAATAAGTCTGCTATGTCTATATATTCCCGCATTAAGAGAAAAAAGAAGAAAAAAATAGGCCATATAATCAACAAAAGTTGGTAGTTGAACGCTACTTAACTTGTTCTGCATGATTATTCATGAAATTACAATCTATTCCAATTTCTAGCTTAAAGTTAAAAAAAAAAAAAAAAAACAAATAAAGTAATTGATTCCAGTAAAAATGTTGTTATTCAAGGATGAATATTCTGCAGTTTTTTTTAATGTAAATTACATGCTTGTTAAGTTTCGGTATTTCAATCGGAATCGAGAAAACCCAACACATTTGCCGAAACAAAGTCACAGGCAAGTAAGCCAAGTTATAAAAACTTGCGTTAAATTAATTCTTTTAACTTTTGTTCTGGCTTTTGTAGAAGAGGAATGAAATTCATTTCAGATACTATTTCCAGATTTTTATTTGTAAACAAATGGGAGAGATGATGTTTCAGATTTATGTCATGATTCTAACTATAGTTGAATTAGCGAAAAATATGAAAGGAAAAAATGTAAAGTTCAATTTAAAAAATATTGAAATTTACTTGTTATATACAGTCGAGTCTCTATATAACGAAATCCACCGTTCCAGTAAAAAATTCGTTATATAGAGAAATTCGATGTATAGAGAATTATGTTAAAAATCGTATTTAATGTGTGAAATTTGAACAAATATTACTTTTGATCTTTTGAATTACTAATTTGAAATGTTTAAAAGTAAATATTAACCTAACATTTTATTTCTTAATTATTTAAGCTGTTTCAAAAAAGAGAATAGACATCTATTTGGAAGCTTAGTGAAAATCAAATAGGGAAGACCTGCATTAATTTCAGACGAAGAAATCTGAATTTTTGTTGTTTTGATTTTAAAATTGTTACGCTCTAAAAAAAATGGTCAAAATTTAGCGAGGAATGAAAAAATGTAGTTAACGTTTTCCTCCATTTGAAAGCCTCTCTTATGTGCCTCTCATTGATTCCTTTCTTACATGAGCATCAATCGCATGAGCAGCAATAGACTCTGTTTTGAGAAGGATGTGGAAAGGTGTGTGGGAGATTGGATAAATTCGTTGGATTTAAAGAACAAGGAAAGAAGTAATAAAAAAAAAAAAAAAAAAAAAAAAAAAAAAAAAAAAAAAAAAAAAAAAAAACCTTAGCACTGACGATAAATCAAAAATAAGTGATTGAAAACTGACTCAGAATGATTTCGTAGCCTTTTAAAACTGAGTAAATTAAGACCAATTTATGAAAAAATTCGTTATAGGGAGATCGATATTTCGCTATATAGATACTGTTTTTAATGTAATCATGCGAAAAGGGGATCGTTCCTACTAAAAATTCGTTATATAGAGAAATTCGATGTATGGAGTTTCGTTATAGAGAGACGCGACTGTATATGCAAATATGTGACATTCATACTTGTTTAAAAACACGAGGGAGAGTCCGAAAATAAGTTTCCCCTGGCGACTGCGGACAGAGGAGTGTATGAAAAACAAAATGTATAATGTAACATTAAATATAAGACGTAATTTTACTTTTCTACATAAGTGCCTCACTGAATTGTTAGCATTATCTCTGCAACTTTTGTTTCGACATCACATCTGGCCCATAGGCTTTCGCAGAGAGGCATCAACAAGATTTGGACAGACCGAGATCTAGACGGGCGTGCACGACTTCCACAGCTTTGGAAGCAATGCTGGAATCACACAAGCGGTTCAACGCTTCTTTCGTATGCAAAGCCATAATTTTTTCCCTGGAAGTCTTTTTGAAGCTTATAAAGGGATAATGGTGAATATCTCAACTCACTTGGCACTTATGTAGAAAAGTAAAGTTACGTCTTATATTTAATGTTTCATTATATGTTTTGTCTTTCATACACACCTCTGACCACAGTCGCCAGGAGAAATTAATTTTCGGACTTTCCCTCGTACATTCAAAAAAAAAATTCATTACACGAAAAAATTCATTATCGTGGAAAAATTTATTACACGATTATTCAATCTGTAAATGAATTATAACATATGGAAATTTTCCAAACGGGTGAAAAAAATCCGGGCCAGGATTTGAACCAGAGATGTATTGGCTGACGTCTCCAGTGCTCTTTCAACTGAGCCATACCGGAAGAATACGGAAGGACTAATTCCTCCAACTATTGGCCCGGACTTTTTTCACCCATTTGGAAAATTTTTGATCTGTTATAATTTATTTACAGATTGAATAATCGTGTTATAAATTATTCTAATATAATTTCGTCGTTTTCTGCATTTCCATGTATTAGCCCTCGATTTTTTATGTTGGGGTGATTCAAAGTACCAGACCAGATTATGTGATCTTTAGGATTAGTTGGGTGAATTAGTCTTCCAATATTCGTGCGGGGTGACTGAGTCGGAAGAGCATTGGCAGCTTCAGCCGATACATACCTGGTTTGAATCCTTTATCACCCACTTGGCAAATTTACATCTCATTTACATTAAAATATCTCATTCTGCAAACTATTTTGCTTTCGCAGTTTTTCAGTGACACGCATTTTTTTTAAGATTAACGGAAATCAATATTTATTTATTAGGGGGTTTCAAGACACTTAAAGCTTCAAATTTTTCGAAATTTTATTTTTTCATATTTGATAAATGAACGTTTTGCCATAGTTCTTTTCTTTAAACTCTCATTCGAATATAAGTTATGGCTTTTAGAATCACATCCACTGAATAGTTGAAACTTTGAAGTCATATTTCTCTAAGTGACATTTTTTGGCATATCGCTCAGGATACCTCAGAAATTTTCTGAATATTTTTTAATGAAATTTTTAAAGCATATTTTCATGTTAGTCTGTAAAAATTGAATCTAAAATTTCTTTTTTATTATTCAGAAGTACATTTTTGTACTGATAATATTATTGAAATTTAAAAATTTTTGCATTAGCCAAATACAATTTTGTATTAAAAATAATAAAATGCTATAAATACAAATTTATTTAGATTCAGGATAATTATTACTAATTTAAATATAAGAGGATACTAAAATTTTCATTCTAATTGTAAAATTTATTTTGTAACACTGCGCGTAAGTTGTTATACCAATTTTTTGCTCATTACCAATTTTCTGTCTGATACTTTGAAGCACCCTATAAATTCAAATTCTCCATCTTGCAATTTTTTAAATCCATGAAACGAAAGAACATACTTATATTTTTCATCCCAGTAGAAAGTCGATTTTAAAATCATGTACAATTTAAGATATTTAATTTTGAAAATGGACCCTTTTTTTCTCATTTTATTCAATTTTAATCCTTTTGGGCCTGGTGTACTATTAATAGTACATGTCTTTTAACTGAGTATTATTTTCTTTAACAAATACTTCTGTTACTGTTTACATATAGTAATGTTAGTATGTGTCTATGCATTTACTATAAGTCTTCATTAACGTTTAGGCATTTAGGAATAACAAAAATTACAATTATTTGCTTAATTCTCTTTGCACCATTTGCGATTCTTTTATTTTAAACATATGTTTCACACTTAAAATTTAAAATAAAAGTTACTTTCCTGAAAGAATCATATGTAATAAAGCGCATAAAAATTATTAGAAATTTGTAATATCAGTTAAATCTTGTTGTGATGTAATATTTTCTAAATATCCCCAAAAACTCTTCCTTAACCTATTGGTGAGATGGATATGGATTGAATAGTACGCAAAGCAACAACATTTGTTATGTTTCACTGAAAGAAATATTTTTTACACTCTAAGTAAATAATATATTTGAATAGCCAATGTTAATGTTATTAACGTGAAAACAATTAAAAAAAAAAAGGACCCGAATGAGTTAAGAGTCTTAAGACTCTTTGAATCGAGAAAGAGAACGTATATGTTTTTGTTATAACTATTAAGTTTTATAAAAGTGTTTTCAACAATTGTCTTCTTTTGTTATAATAATTCCCTGAAATAAACATATGAGTACACATAATAATTGGTAACACTAAAAAGATTATAAAAAAAAAAAAAAAAAAAAATCATATACATTTTAAAACGTTAAATTTTAAAAATAGGCTTTTTTTATTTTTCATTTTTTTCAATTTTAAGAGTCTTGCGAACCTTCTCCTACTTAATGTCGCCTGTAAGAGACACCAAAGAGCACATTTTAAATGAATTTAAAGGTTTCTGAAGTTGTTAAAATTACTTCTAGACTTTTTAATAAATACGTGCATATCATACGCTTTGATATCTTGGCTGATACATCTTTGGAGACGTTTTATGGCAATTTTAAACAGGTTTTTGTGGTGCCTCGTGATATTTCTATCAGGACTGAGGAGGTTAAAGCGAGAAAGAGAACATATATGTTTTTTTATTATGATTATTAAATTTCAAAAAACTGTTTTCAACAATTTTATTCTTCTGTTATAATAATTCCCTGAAATAAACAAATGCGGATACATAATAACTAATAACATTAAAATGATTTTGTATGCTCCCATTCTTACCCTTATATTCGCTACATCACAAACAACCTCTAGAAATAATTGGCCATCTCTACCCTATACATATTGCTTACACAACAGACTGATATAACCATCTAAATATCTCAGACTTGCAATCCACCTTTCCACAGCTCCTCCCCTAAGGTTCTTTTTAAAATAACCATAAAGCATATAAATTCTTCTGTTGTGTCTACATATTCCCGCATTAAACGCATAAAGAAAAATAGGCCGTGTTATAGACGTCATGGTAGCTGAATTCCATAATACTTGCTTTTCAAGACCATTCTTCTATTTTTCGGGACGGACTTTTAGCTTAGGTCGGTAGGTAACCTAATAGAAACACACCTCAGAAATTTACCTCTTCCCCCCCTTTTCTTTGTGATTGCCCCAGGGTAGGGTTTTTCATTTTTATTTCTTATTGCTTCATGCAGGTGCTGAAACTTAGTTTTCAATGCAAAATAATGCTTATATCGTTCACGGCAATTTTTTTGTATATGCGCTGAAATTCAGATGTAAGAAAATGATTAATGTTAGCAACGTTATGTGATGTTGAATGATTAAGTTTACCTGAAGATAGACAGACAGCTATGAATATGGAGTTACTTGAAAATTATAAACCTTAGGTGATAAAACTTTGAAGTGAAATGTCATTTTTAATCGTTTCCAACAAAGTTAAAAAATGCTTATAAATTAGTTTTGTTTGTCTGTCTGTCCATATTCTAATTACCGAAAAAGTTTTCTCGGATTTTCGTGTAATGGATACATGTTAATGATGTTTGCCATAGCATGTTTTATATTTAATATGAAGTGTGTAACGTCAACAGTTTATTTACAGGGATGCTCAAAAGAATTCTGTTACATTATGCTCAATGCGTAAAAATCATTTTCAGTAAATTTTAATGACATTACGCTAATTAAAAAGGTATTGAAATTGATATAAATCACTGAATTTCGATGATTACAACAGAATAAGGCGTTCATAGCATTTATCGTTCATTTATAGGAACACAAAAAGAAAATCTATTACAGTACTGTCTTTGAGCCATAACTGCTGAACGTGCGTATTTTCGGTATTCGTTTGTAAATTAAACGTTTTGCATATTACTTTTGCTGTATATAAATTCTATGCCTCATATACTAGGATGCAAAAAAGAATTCTCTTACTAATCTCTTTATTAGCGGAAACTGTTGATGGAGAATTTTTAACTGTGTATTTCCACAGTTAATACTGTGTATGTATTTCCTTATTGAACTAAATTTTTGCACCCATATAGTTTGTAGATAAAAATCTATATATCATATACAGAGCTATTCAAAGAATTTGGATTATTCTGAAACTATAGATAGTAATGGCTGAAATTCGGTTATCAAATGTATTAATGTGTTTCCTAACAATTCAATTAAACATCCTATTTCAACTTATTTAACAGCGGAGGTTTATTACATTATTCTGAATGTGTTAGGATGTGTTTAATAATCGATGCTTGATGCATTATATCTTTTATTTATTATTATCTTTTAACGGAAAATAGTCCTTGAAAGCTCATGCATAAGATGAAGATTATTATCCATCATAAGATCAACAGATGTTGAATAATTAATTAAAAATCAACAGAAGATAGGCAGATAAGTATAAGGAATTATTTGTAAGGTGTGAAACCTTGGATGGATATAAATACCTCATGTTTGGCTTTGAATGTTAAGTACTCGTACAGCGTAAGTTGTAATTTTTTGTATTCACACTAAAAAATCGCATACAGGAAAATAATTAACATTAGTAGTACTATACGATGTTGAAAGATTAAGTTTAGCTTAAGATAGACAACTATGAATATTGAGTTATTAAGGAAGATATGAAACCTTAGATGATAAAAACTTTGCAGTGAAAGTACCTTTCGATGTAAAATACTCCTGGAAAATTCGAGCATAAGAGGAATATTGACTATAACATTATTAGATATTAAATGATTAAGCTAAAAACTAACAAAAGATAGATAAAAAATTTTCAATGCATGAAACCTTGGGTATATAAATAAATAAAAGTTAATGTACAGCTTTTAATGTTAAACACTCCTACATTTTTTGTATAGACACTGAAAAGTCGCATAATATTAAATTAATAATATTAGTTACATTATGCGATGTTGAATGATTAAGTTTAGCTTAAGTGAGACAACTAGGAATATTGAGTTATTTGGAAGATATGAAACCTTAGATGATAAAATCTTTGAACTGAAAACTCATTTTTACCTTTAAATGCAAAATACTCCTGGAAAATTCGTGTATAAGATGAAGATTACTGACTGTAACATTAAATGATTAGGTTAACATTTAAAAGAAGATAGACAGATATGAATAAGGAATCAATTGTAAGATGTGAAAACTTTGATGGATATAAATAAATGAAAACTTATCTTTAACTTTGAGTTTTAAACACGCCTAAATGGTAAACTGTGATATTTTTTTGTGGATATTGAAAAGTCGCGCAAAAGAAAATGATTAACATTAATAACATTATCCGATGTTCAATAATTAACTTTAGCTTAAAACAGACAACTAAAAATATTGAGTTATTTAAAAAGTATAAAACCTTACATGAGAAAAACTTAGAAATAAAATCTCATTTTTACCTTTTAAGGCAAAATACCCCTGGAATGCTGGTTACATAAGAGGAAGGTGATTGACTGTAACATTATCAGATAGTAAATGATTAAATTAAAAAGTAACAGAAGATATACAGATAAGAATAAGGAAAGAATTGCAAGATATGAAAACTTCGATGGATATAAATAAATCTAGCTCGTGTTTAACTTTGAATGTTAAATACTCCTACATGACAAACTACATATATATATATATATATATATATATATATATATATATATATATATATATATATATATATATATATATATATATTATATATTTTTTTATTATTATTATATATATTTTTATTTAATTTTATATATTATATATATATTATATATATATATTATATATATTTGTATAGACACCGAAAAAGTCATATATAAGAAAATGATTAACGTTAGTAACATTATCCGATGTTGGATGATTAATTTGTTCAGCTCAAGACAGGCAACTATGAATATTAAATTATTTGAAAGATATGAAACCTTACATAATAAAAAAATTGAAGTGAAAGCATTTTTACCTTTTAAAGCAAAATATTCCTTAGTAACTCGTGCATAAGAGAAAGATTTTTTTCACTTTAACATTATCAGATGTTAAATGATTAGATTAAAAATTAACAGAAAATAGATCTATAAGAATAAGGAATTATTTTCAAACTATGAAACCTTGGTGGATATAAATGGGTGATTCTCAAAATAGGGGACAATTTATGTCTTTCGGCATATAAAAAAAATTGAGAGGTTTTCTGTCATGTTTTTATATTTAGATATGTTTGTCTTAATATTATTCATTATTTGCACTCAAGAATTACTCACTTTTTAGTTAAAAACACCTTAAAATAACAGAATAAATGTTCAAAATGTCATTAGCATGGATGTCCACAGCAGCTGTGCCTTATATATACTAGCTTTTTCAAGAGTTAATATCATGTTTATAAAATAAAACAAATGTTATTCTTTCTTTAAATTAATCAAGGAAAGGATTTATCCAATAAATTTCTTTTTAAAAATAAAATTATAGTACATAAAAAAAGAATTGAAGTTTGTCCTCCATATTCGATTTTCAAAACAAGGTCATACTAAAACAGCTGGTTATTAATCAAAATTTTATTTTCACATATGACAATAGTTTGAAAATATAAAGTTTCTCCATGGCAACAAGTAGTCATTTTAAACCAGCCAGAAAATAGAAGCATGTATTGTATTTTAAGGATAGAAGTTGAATATTAGGGGGTTACATCAATTGTATGTCATTAGAATGGATAATAATTTTCATGTTTATTTTATAGTTAAAATTTTTATTTTATTTATTTGCATAGAACTTTTGTGTTTTAAAAAGCCCCAGAAAGGAATATTGCATTGTGATTATATTATGGCTCATAATCTTATTTAAATTAAAATTTGTCATTAGCATGGGCCGATATCAGTGTCATTAGCATGTTTTTCTGTCCATGCTAAAGACTCCTATGTACATAAATGTAACCAGTGCTTATATTGTATCCTTTATAAAGTTTAATTTTACGTATAAATTTAGGTATTACATTTATTATCCCTAAAATATGCATTAAATCTGTAGGAAAATCACTAAGACAGCTTCTTACATTGTTAGTGTCAGAATGTTGCTCATGTAACAAAGTTTGCTCTTTGGTAATGTTTTTATTCTCCTTATATGTATATATGTAAAAATGGAAACCATTTGCTGAAAAAGAAGGCTAATAAATATAGAAAAAAAATATTTAAACAGGAAGAAAATAAAAATTTCATAATATATTTATTCCATACAATTCGTTATGTCATTAGCATGGCTCAAAAAATACTAATTATTTTTTTTAAGTTAATTTTTAAATATTTAGCTCTGCTGACTACATGGAAAGTATACCTAATACTATATTAACAACACCTATTTTTTTCAGAAATTTTGCTAACAGTAATTTTTTTAAGATTTCATTTTTGAAATCGTCCCCTATTTTGAGAATCACCCAAATAACTTAAAACTGATACTTAAATACTCCTATATCGTAAACAGTAATTTTTTGTATGTTTGTTGAAAAGTCGTTCATTAGAAAGTGATTAATGTTTGTAACTTATGCGATGTTGAATGATTAAGAAGCTGCTCAAAACAGACAGTTTGAAAGGTATGAAACATTAAGTGAATATAGTAAAATCTCTGCAGTGAAAGCTCATGTTTACCTTTCAATTCGAAATATATTTTTTTCTTCGCGGCGATTTTTTGTACGCGTGTTTAAAATTCCTACACGAAAGAAAGATTAATGTTTGTAAATAATGAGATGCTGAATGATTAAGTTAAAGCTTATCAGAAGGTAGACAGATATGAATATTGAATTGTTTGTAAGATATGAAATCGGCGGTGGATATTAAGTAATGAAAGCTCGTGTTTAGCTTTGGATGTAAATATTTCCATACCAGTTACTATAATTTTTATTTTTTTAATCTGTAGTCAAATTAATTTTTTATTAGACAAAATCTTTAATATAATTCAATATCTTGCTAACTAAGCGTAGAAACCAACAGGGTGAAAGATATTTAAGCCAGGGATTGAACCTGGAACCCTTGGAATCGGTTTGATTCATAACTTGGACATTTTTTACCCTGTTGATTTCTACGCTTAGTTAGTAAGTAATAAATCAAGTAATAAATAATCAATATATTCAAGCGCAATTTCATTGCTGAAAAATAATTGAAAATTAATTAAGTTGTATATAATTCAATCATTTCATCAACGGTGGCTAACGTGAAAATATTTGAAATATTATGCAAAACCTTTACAGGTATCGCTGAAATTTGTACATAAGAAAAAGAATGTTTGTAATGCCACAAGTTTTCTGGAAGATAGATAGCTAAGTACATTGAGTTTTTTGAAATGCATAAAGTCTTGACGGATATAAAACATTTGCACTCAAAATCAATACTTACTTTCAGTACAAAATCATCTTAAAGGCACACACACTGTAAAAAGAAAGGGTCGATCTACTAAAAAAAATTTTGTGATCCTCGCAATTACTAAAAAAGTTTTTGTAATCTTACTCGGCTACAAGAAAACCTGTAAGAATTACTAGAAAAAAGTTAGCAACGAATAGAGTTAATAGTTTTATAGTTTTAATATCTATTACTAAAACTCACTTGGTGGGGCCTTGATAGCCTAGTAGTCATAGCACCGAACTCCAGGCTGAAAGGTCCCGGGTTCGATGCTGGACGCCACCAAATAAGCACCGAATGTATGCAGTGTAAATACTCGTTAAATAAAGGTATTACGAAAATCCTGTCGGAGCAGGTAGCAATGTTTGGTGCTGCCATCTATTGTGGCTTTGCCGAAAATCTTCCGCTTCGGAAGTCTGTACCCACTGGGTGCAGCTCGAAGGAAGCGCCTGCCCTTCGGGCACGTGTAATGGTTACTAAAAATAATTTTGGAGCTATTACTAAAATTTGCTTGGTGGCTCATACAAAAAAGTTTTAAGTTAGTTATACAAAATATTCTTTTGTTCAGTTTACAAAAGAAATGTTTGTTTCACTTGCAAAAAAAAGTTTGTAATGGTTACTAAAAAACTCTGTGGACTACAAATTTACTAAAAAAATTTTAGTAACCTCTTGAATTTTTTTTTTTTTTTTTTTTTTTTTTTTTTTTTTTTACAGTGCAGATAGTTTTTGTTTTTGCGTTGAAATTCATATGCAAAGATATGTTTAAATGCGTTTACGATTATAAGGATGACAACTGCCAGAAAATAAATAGTACGAATTATGGGTTCTTATTGAAAATGAATTTTTTGGTAGCATTTATAATAAATAAAAATAGTGGCAAAGCTAATAATATGACAAAGAATAATGCACGCATTCCAACATATAATGCAGGGATACCGATGTTACAAAAAATATTTGTACTTTGATATCAATAATTTCTAGAGTTAACTTTTTGCTGTAAAATTCTTCAAAAAATAATCTAGACTTTCATCAATGGTAACTCTTTGTTGGAAAAATTTGCAAGATTATAAATGTATTTAGAATATATATATAAGTGGCTTTATAATTCCAAAATATTTGTGCTTCTTTCATTGTGAGTATCTTAATAAAACGGTTTTTATTTTTGATTCTTAATTCTCATGCGGGTCTGAATCCCTAAATTCTCAAAAAAAAAAAAAAAAAAAAAAAAAAAAAAACATAAAAAGTGCAGGTAGCAAGTCAGCGGAACAACCTATGATTAGAAGGAATTTTCCTGTTATTTGAATGGACCTGTTTGATTGGAGAATTTACGAAATATTTGAGCATCGATTCGAGGATTCTTTTGTGTTTTGAAGTAAAAAGAATACAATCGAAAATTCCGTTCCAAACACAAAAAAGTAACATTTATCCAGGACACTCCTTTAATTTATCAGAAATGCATCCTTAGGTAGGAGGATTTAAGGCAATTTTTCGCTAGATTAGTGAATTTTCATAAATTTGTGGGAGAATCCCTATTTTTTTTAAAGGCAATCACAGAAAACAAAACAAACAACAACAAGAAGAAAAATTTAATTGAAGAATTTAATTTTAGAGTGTAGTTTTCAATGCATAATAAATCCGACATCGCCCTGGGCATTTTTTGCGTATGTGCTGAAATCCAAACAAAAATAATGATTAATGTTTGTAGCTTTATGCGAAGCTATATGTTCAAGTTAAAGTTCACCAGAAGATAGGCAGCTATGAATATTGAATTATTTGGAGAGAAATGAAAAATTGATTTGCACTGCTAATAAATAACAAGTTGGTAATTGCACGTGAAGCGTAGCAAATGAGGTGCGTTCGTACGATAACGAAGCTTTAAAAATATTACTCTCATATATCAATCTCATAAAACTGTAAATAGTGAATTACAATTAAAACACTCATCAAACAATGTTCTCCCTTATACCGTTATGTAATACTTACTTGGAATACTTTTGTGTGGCCTTGTAAATCAAAAACAAATGTTCTTTGCACCACAAATTTTGTAAAATGTATATTATAATATGTACTTTATAGTTGCATATAAATTTTATTAAGTTCGAATGACTGTAACACCATTAAAATGCATTTGAAACATTTTCCCCCATTAACCGTAATGTAACGGAATACCTTTGATTGTCCCTGTAATTGATCTATGCATCTGATTTTCATAAAAATTGAAATAACTCGACAAAATTATGTAATAATTATGTATTTTAAATTTCAAACGTATAAAATACACTTGAAACTTTTCCCCCAATGACCATAATGTAATTGAATACTTTTGATTGCCCCTGTAATTGATCTATGCACCCGGTTATCAAAAAATTTGAAATAACTCGACAAAATTATGTAATAATTATGTATTTTAAATTTCAAACGATTAAAATGCATTTAAAACTTTTTCCCCATTGACCGTAATGTAATGGAATACTTTTGATTGCCCCTGTAATTGATCTATGCATCCGATTTTCATAAAATTTGAAATGACTCGACAAAATAATGTAATAATTATGTATTTTAAATTTCAAACGATTCGGTTGCGTAGTTTTTGCGTTGTTATATGCGGACAAACAGACGGACGGCCAGACGGACGGACTGAACGATCACTATAGGCGCTACATATGTACATAATTACGAACGCACCTAAAAATAGCAATTTCCGGTAATATGAAACGTGAAACGTTTTCAGATGCTGAATAATTAAATTAATGTTTTTTAAAAAATAGATAGCTATGGATATTGAGTAATTTTTTAGATATGAAATCTTGGATAACACTTATATTATGTAAAAACAGCAGAAAATTTGGTTATAACCAGACAGTAAATTTATATTGTTTAAGTAAAAACCAGACAATATGTGGGTGATAACAATTTGGCCTAAAAGAAACACACCTCAAAATTTTTATACTTTCCACAGTTATACACGGTTCATATTGTGCCCGAGGAAAATCCGAAAATTCTGCTTAAAGTCATCTAGAAACCCGTCCAAAAACAGACAAAAAAATTGTCAACCCGAAGTGTAATTGCTCTTCAACCCGTCCCCAAAATATTCAAATCTGAATCCGAAGCGTTAGAAAATTAATCTAAATTTTAATTATAATTACGAAAAAAATAGTCTACAACTATATTTCTATTGTCAATTTAAACATTGTTACATAAAAATGAACACATATACACTCATTATTATTCAAATATGTAATTTTTTTTTCATTAAAAAAACAAATGACTTTTTACTGAAAATTTAGTTCAATCCGAACACTATACAAAAGAATCCACATCCAACTTGAACCCGAAATATTTAAAATCAATCAAAAAAAAAAAAAAAAAAAAAAAAAAAAGTAACAACAGCCCAACATAAAATGAACTTCTGGTCGGATCAAGTTTGGTTAAATTCTTGATAATGACACTCTAATCTCTTCATATTATAGGATTTTAATTTTTATTCCTTGTTGCTTCATGCAAGTGCTTTCAGTGTGAAATCATCCTCTATTGTTGACTGCAATATTTCGTATATGAGCTGAAAATATATGCATAAGAAAATGATCATTGTTTGTAACACTATTCAATAATGAATTATTAAGTCGAAATTTGCTAAAATATAAGGCAACTCTGCATATTTCAGTACTTGAAAGGTATGAAACCTTGACAGGAAAAAAATTACTAATAATTTCATTAAAAAAGAAAGGAAATGTAAGGTTACCTTTAGTAAATTTCATCACGTGCTTTTTCAAAAAGACAAATAGCGATTCTTAAAGTGTATTTGCAGTAAATATTGTAGATGCATCTACAATTTAGACTAATATATATATATATATATTTCTTTGTGTGTGTTTTAAAAAGTATACAAATGCTTCTTTAAATTATTTAACGTCAATTAGTTTAAAGGAATTTAAGGGCGTGTGGGAAAAAGTCTAAAAACAAAAAAAATAATTTTTATTTTTTATTTTTTTCCAATAAAATACTACAGGGAATATTTGAATAAATTGAATAAAGAATTGAATGAATAAAACAATACTTGAATAAATTAAATTAAGAATACCGCTTATAACGTATACTGCGTAATACGGAGATAAAACCACACACTTTATTTGTAGTTCCAAAGTATTCATGGGCCTGATGAATCTATTTTGGTTCTGCAGATTTCAATTATACTCCATTTAATTTATTTTTTCCTTGTTTTAATTTGGTAAATTGTATTACATATAATGGTTTTATATTTATAGATATTAAAAATAATCACAATTTTTTAAAAACTTTTTTTCTGAAAAGTAATCTTTATAAAACTACTAAAAAAATCATAAAAAATGCCTATAAACAAAGAAAATAAAACTTTGACTCTGAACTCTCTTAAAGATACTCACTAAATACCTTATCCAATAAAATAATAATAATGAAAAACGAATTAACACAGAAAAAGAAAAAGAAATACATGATAATGCTATTTTAATATTTTCCGAATGCAATTTATATCAGAATGACTGATTTTAAATTCTGTCATCCGTCCTTGAATACGAAATAACGCAGCCCTGAAATATTCAACCACGCGCTTCAATGCTGGGAAATTGGGATAATTTCCGTTTCGCTACTTTGATAAATCCTGCGACCTAATAAGTAAAAGTAAAAAGAAGAAAATAAACCGACACGAACTCATTGGTTCACTTGGAGTGAATCCACGTATAGGAAAAAGTGTAAAATGTATAGATGAATTTGTAGGGGTTTGTGGGATAAAAATATTTCACTTAGCAAGATGTTAAAATTACACGTTTGAAATTGATCGAAATAAATTGATTGAAATAAATTGAGCTTTTCAGATATCAAAGGTGAAATGTAAAAACGGGAAAAAAGAAAAAAACATCATGCGTTTAAATAACATTTAACTTGTTTCTAATAAATATAGACATATTTTTTTTTATTTATTTATTCATTTTGTTATATTTATATTTGTAAGAATGAACCCCTGATTCTCCTCGTGGTCAAATCTTCGTTAAAAAATATAAAGCTAAACATGTTTGTTACATTTTTTGAAGTTCTAGAAGAAATTGTGAAGTATTTCTTTAGGTATAAAAAAAAGTTTAAAACTGAAAGTGTGATTTTTGGTCATATAGTCTAGGAATACTTTTAAAGTTTTTTGATAAACAAATGTATTTCCATATCAAACATCATTATAGTACATTAACCTCCAAATTTTATTAGCATTATAATTTTACAATTCATTACATCATTTATAAAGGCGAGGAAGAAATAAATCGAGCCTTTCAGAAATGATATATAAGATGTAGAAGGAAAAAAAAACATCAAGTGCTCAGGTAACATCTAACTTGTTTGTAATAAAATATACATGTTTATTTATTTATTCACTTTATTGTTGGTCCCCTGACTGTCTTCATTATAAAAAATTCGGTAAAAAATACAAAATTTAAACATGTTCGTTGCATTTTTTGAAGTTTCAGAAGAAATTGTGAAGCGTTGCTTTAGGCATACAACAAAACGTCTAAACCTGAACGTATGATTTTTGGATATATAGTACAGGAAACTTTAAAAGTTAATATATACATATTTTCGTATCAAATAACATGATAGTACACAATATTTCAAATTTTATTACTATAATAATTTTACAATTCATTCCATCATTTAACAAAGAAAGAAAAGAATAAATCGTGTCTTTCCGATATGATATACAACCCTTGGCACAAAGTTTCCGATCATTACATCAACACTCCCATCTTTTGTAAGAAAATATTATTTATTCTCACTGCATAAAAATTAAACGATATTAGCGATAATGCATTTGTATTATATGTAATGAACAACAATATGCAATAAAGAGAAATCATTATACGTCAATTTATAAACAGAAAAATTGTGATTGAAATTTAAGCACCAAAGAAAAAATTATCCGATTATGCTTAGTTTGGAAAAAAAAATAACCGATCACTGTAATCAATATTTCGTAAATCCACTCTTAGTTTGGATGACAGCCGAAATTCTTAAAGGAATGGACTCAATAAGATTTTTTCACTCATTGGAAAAAACTTCACACCAGCATTTCTTTATAGCTTTAAGTAATTCTATGGCATCTGTAATTCGTCGAAAATCCATTTTTCTTTTTAATATATTCCATAGACTTTCGATGGGATTAAGATCCGGACTATTGGGCGGCCAAGTCATGGTTTGAATTGATATATTACCTACATTTTGTAGAAATTTCTTCAGTAATTTGGTGAGTTGGGGAGCTGTGTTGTCATTTTGAAATAAAATGTCATTTTGATCTCCGACCATTGATCGATGCTAGGAATAAAAAAATTGTCAAAATATCAATGTAAACTTCACAGTTTACTGTACGTAACACAATACACAACTTACCGACACCTTGTGATCTCATACAGCTCCAAACTGTAAATGAAGCGAAAATTTATTCCTCGTATTTACACATTTATCATTGAAATTCTCACCAACTCTCTTCCAAACAAAAGTTCCAGCAGTCATCACCTGTTCCGAGATATATGCGCGATTCATCGCTAAAAATAACTTTATTCCATTATCAAGTGGCCTGTGTACCTGCCATTGCAAGCGTTCTTTTCTATGCTTCTTTTTCAAGTAAGGTTTCGTTTTAGCTTTAGAGAATTTAAATTCTGCTGCATTTAGACGATTACGTTCAGTGCGGTCACATACCTTATACCGTTATAGTTAGACCATTCGGTATTGAGTTGTTTTGAAGTTGCTCGCCACTTTCTTTTCGCTATTTCCTTAAGTTTTCTGTCATCTTTAGGCGTTTTCATTCGTGGACGTCCACGATCAAAGTAAATTTTCCACGCTGTTAGTCAACTATATTTTTCCCGAATATCACACACTATTCTCTGACCACAGTTTAATAAAACAGCTACTTTCCTTTATGAATTTCCCTCTTGCAACAATTGCGGATTTTTAAATCGTGAGACAGTTTATTCACAAGAGCCATTGCCCAGGACTTCAGAACTGCTTTTGATCTCGCAGCTGCAATATTTCTTCTTTTATATAGGATTCAGATATTGTATGCCTGCTCAGGCACTCCTATCTGTCTTCAATATGCAAATTTCAAACTTGTTTCCTCAATGATCGATTACTATTTTCCAACTTCCATCTTGATCGAAAATTTTTTTCTCACAAGGAAACTTTTTCGCGTGCAGTATAATTATAAATTATACGATTGTTATACTGAATTCACTTTTCATTTATATTTTAATACATTTTCTCTTATTTGCCATATGGTAAAACGCCCCTAAGCTCATGAATCGCAAAATATATGCTTCGAAATTCAAAAATCATAAACTTGATAACACTGATCGAAAACTTTTTGCCAAGGATTGTATAATAAGTTGAAGAGAAAAATAAAGCATCGAACTTATTCACATCTAACTTGTATGTAATAAAAAAAGACAAACCTATTTATTTATTTATTCTATTTGTTATTGGCCCCCTGATTGTTCTCATGATCAAGATTTTCGATAAAAAATTGTCAGATCAAACATATTTGTTTTTAAAATGTAGTATTTCTTTACGTATACAACAAAATGCCTAAAACTGAAAATGTGGTTTTTGGTCATACACTGTTAAAAATCTTGTCCTAATTTGAATCAAATTTTGTGGCTTCAATAGCTGCCACTGTATGTTGGTGAAATCTTGAACCAATATTTGGAGCTCCTGTTGAAGCATAGCTCCAATAATTGGAACGAGTTTGAAATAGGAAGTTCCAAATCTTGGTACGAGATTTCACCATCTTATGGTGACAGCAACTAACTAAGCACCAAAATTTGGTTCAAACCAGAGAAATTTTTTTAACAGTGTATAGTGTTAGAATATTTATTTATTTACTTTAAACACAAATAAATTTCGCCTTTTATATAAACATTTTAATAAAAATTTTAATTTTTCTTAAGAAAGGTGTTATAATAAAAATAAAATACATTGACACGTTTCGGAACCGTCAAATAAGTTCCATAGTCATAATATAAATAAAACAAAATTTCAAAATATTTCTCGGTCAATACAAATGATACGCGACAATGAGATATAAATACAGGGCTTGAAATTCAATTTTTCGAAGGAGGGGAGTCTCCCTACCAACATTTATAAATGGAGGGGAGTTTGGCTGTTTGGTAGGGAGAAAAAATATTTAAAACCCGCCATTATTTTATGTGCTATTTAAAGAATTACCAGAATACAGAAATAAAAAAAATATCAGTGAAGCAATTTTTATCAACAATTCAGAATAATAATGCGAAATGTGTAAAAAAAACTTTTATATTGCCTAGTTTTTACTGCCGCTAAATTCCCTCCCGATGCTAATTATTAGTCACAGGTCTAATTATTGTTTTAAAAATAATTAATAAAACTTCTAATTAATTTAATAAATTTATATTTATAATTAATTGTTATAACCAATATTTTTCTGTATATTAAATGTGCAAGATACAAATTTAATCATAAAATAATACTTATTTGAGTGTAGAAAATAAGAAGTATCACTATTGTTTGCAATTCTTTAAAAAAAGGGGCAAGTCAAATTCATCGAAAGAGACTTTCTTAAAAAATGAATACTTTGTTGAGTAAAGGGATACTTTTTATTTAATGAATGGCTGCTTTCAGGAATTGCACTCACTCAGAAAGATTTGGAACTGTCAGAAACTGATTTTAGTGCAGCGAAGAAAATAAAGAAAGAAAAGCAAGAAAATTAGTTTGTTGAACAGAAAAATGAACTCCCCGTAATATTATTTTTGTGGGGAGGAAGGGAAGAGAGGTCGCCTTTGACAAAAGTTACATTTTTTTCGCTATCTTTTGATGAAATCTGCCTTTTTTTACGATCTTTTCACGACATCTGCCGTTTTTTCGGGGTTTTTGACGAAATTTGCCGTTTTTTCGTGAATTTTATGAGGAAATTTGCCGTTTTTCCGCGATCTTTTGATGAAATATGATGTTTTATCGCGATTTTTTAACGAAAATTGCCGTTTTTTGCGAGTTTTTCGAGAAATTTGCTGTATAGTGAATCTTTTGTCGAAATTTGTCGTTTTTCGCGATTTTTTTTCCGAAATTTGACGTTTTTCCGTGAATTTTCTGAGGAAATTAGCCGTTTTTTCGTGGTCTTTGAATAAAACCTGACGTTTTATCACGATTTTTTTACGAAAATTGCCGTTTTTCGTGATATTTTGGGGAAATTCGTCGTTTATAGTGAATCTTTTGTCGAAATTTGTCGTTTTTCGCGATTTTTGGACGAAATTTGACGTTTTTTTCGTGAATTTTCTGAGGAAATTTGCTGTTTTTTTTATGAAATCAGATGTTTTATTACGATTTTTTTTTACGAAAATTGCCGTTTGTCGCGATTTTTGGACGAAATTTGACGTTTTTTTAGCGACCTTTTTGACGAGAACTGCCGTTTTAAAGAATTCTGTCACAAAATTAGGCATTTTTTCGAGAATCCTTTGAGAAAATCTGCCGGAAATTAGTCGTCTTTTCGCGATCTTTTAACAATATTTGCCGTTTTTAGCAAATTTTACGAAATCACGCGTCTTGTGAAACGTGTAATAGTGTTTCTTTTGTGTGTCATCTACGATCTTTTGCATAAAGCGCGTACGCGGCATCACTGTTTCAAAATTTTTGGAAATGAATGCGTTATTTTTTTTTGTGGGGGGGGGAGGGGGAAATTCTGAACATCACCTCTATTTCGCCGCGGAAAATACAACGAAACTCGTTAATCGATTGCAGGAAAAAAATTGCAAAATTTGTCAATCAGTCGCGGAAAAAATCGTGATTTTCAATGATTTTTCGCTGTAAAAAAACTCGCAAAATTTGTCGATTACTCGCACGAAAATATCATAAAATTCGCAAAACGGTCGTGGGAGTTGATCATAGTTTCAAAATGTAAAATTGTTTCGGCGGGAGCCTCCCGTCCACGTTATTCTTTTGGGCGGGATTTCAAAATTTTGGGCGCGAATCCCGACATCCCGCCCTGAAATTCAAGCCCTGAAATAACGAAAAACACGCTCTCTATTGCAAAAAATTATTTGCAAAAATTTAATAATTATTAATATTAATTTATAATATTATCTGCAATAGAGCGCGTGTTTTTTGTTGTTTATATCTCATTGTCGCGTGTAATTTGTATTGACTGAGAAATATTTTGAAATTTTGTTTTATTTATATTATGACTATGGAACTTATTTGACGGTTCCGAAACGTGTCAATGTATTTTATTTTTATTATAACACCTTTCTTAAGAAAAATTAAAATTTTTATTAAAAAACACAAATAAATTTCCATAACAAACATATGATAGTACACAATTCTCTAATTTTATTAGCATTTTTTTAAAATTCATTACACCATTTAACAAATAGAGGAAAGAACAAATCGAGTTTTTCAGAAATGATATAAGGTGTTCTGATGTAATAACGCCAGGCGGGGTAATAACGCCAAGTGCTAAAATTATGCATAATTATGAAATAATCCGCTAAATGACACCCATGTGCTCTGAGCAGAAGGGGTTTGAGTCATATAAATTGCAAAAAACAACTTAAAGTTAATTTGTGTTATTTGTAGGTCTTATTGCTTTTACAAGCAACTAAAATTAACGCTTGATCTAAAATTTGCGAGATAAGTTTTGTGATGTGAAGACTATATTTTTTATCCGTAAATACTTTGTTTATTACATAAATTTGTAGTGCATTTCATGTACTTTCAAAATGTTATAGAAGATTTTGGTTATCTTCTCGAGATAATTTGTAGTTTGAAATGTACTGCGCAATAAGTATACCGGGATAATAACGCCAAGGATTGGCGTTATTACCTCGATTGATTCCAAAAAGTGGCCGAACTACATTCAAAGGGGGTTTATTTATTAATATGGGGCAGCATTATCATTGTTGAAATGGTAAGATTAAGGGCGGGGGGGGGGGAGGGGGGGTGTTCCAATACCCAAAACTAATCTCTTTATTTTTTTTTAATACTAATGTAAAAAATAATTTTAAACTCTTATAAATAAACTATATCAAAATGTTTTTGATATTCTAATTCGAACACTTTCAAAATCAGGTTTCAATTAAATTTCTACTGGATATTCAATTGAGTTCTAAATTTCAACTGTCCGCATTCTCAGCGTTCGGTTTTGCAAAATTTTACTAATTTAACCTTTAACCGATGTGACAGAAATTGTAACGTGACTAATGTGAAGCGGTTTGTGAGACCGCAAGATTGAAAGATGGATAAAAGGCGGATGAAAACAACTCATAGGATTGTGTTTCTGTACTAAACTTTTTATACAAGACTAAATATTCACCTATTTAAAAGTCTCTGCTGATAGTACTAAAGTTCCAAATGAAACAAAATATCGGTAGTGTTTGTAATTAAACTTAAAATTATAAGTTAAACTATAAAAATTAAAAGAAAAACAGTGACATGTAAGACCGGTAACATTAGTAAAGGTTAAAAGGAGATCAATGATTAAAAACCATAGAGTTCTGTTCCTGCACTAAACTTTTTGTACAGAATTAATTCTAATTAAATTTAATCTATTCAAATATTTCTAATAACAGTACGAGAACTCCAAACGAAAGAGAATTTCAGTTGTAGCTATAGTAAAACTGGATAATACAAGTTAAACTATAAAATTTGGGGAAGGGGGCAACGTTCAGTGAGATTGCTAACAGCAATTAAAGGTTAATTTTGTTGCTAATACAGAGATAATGATATATAACCACATGAATCATGTATAAAATTTAATAGGAGATCTCATTGGGATAATATGTTTTGCCAACAATCTTATTTAATTAATTAAAAATTTATTAAAGCATGTTTTATATAACGCCGACAATTTAACTTTAGGTTTGGAGAATCCGCATTAGTGTGAAGTTATGGGTTAAAAACTATTTACAAGACTACTATAATAGTATTAACAAAATATTTATTACATATAACTCTAGTTATTATAAAATTTCACACGATTAAAATATTACATTATAAATGGTTAAAGCCATGCAATGTTTCTTATAATTTTGTTTAAGTGGGACTTTTTAAGCAAAAAAAGGCACAGGGTGTTATCTTCTGTTGAAGCTCCCACTCACTCCTTTTTCTTTCACTTTCACAAAAAATTGAATATTTTCTATCGCATAGAATGCATATATAGGAATATAAATACTGATTAAAAAAAAAACACAGTTAAAACCGAGCAATGTTTCTAATAATTCTATTTTAACGCTTCTTTTTAAACAAAAAATAGCTTAAAATCCTATACTCTTGTGCACCCCCCCCCCCCCCCAACCACACCTTTCTTTTTCTTACACTTTCACAAAAAAATGAACATTTTCAATAGCTTAAAATGCAATTTGTCAATTTATAGAGCTGTAGAGTTTGTATTTTTAGAATTGAGTAATCTACATGTCATTATTCCATCGTATTTTATAGTTTTGTTTGCATGGCGTTATTAGCCATATAGGTGGGTAGTAACGCCAAATAGCATAGGTCAAGAAATTACGTCATTACATTTTATGAATTCATATTTGCTAAATTATTTTTATTTATATAGATAGTCAATAAGTTGCTGTATCAAATCCTATATTTGTTTGAAAAATACAATCTAAAACTAAGCCGTGAAAATCGGTAGAATCTTAACGTGACGTTATTACACCAGGATACTTTATACGATATTGAAGGGGAAAAAATACATCAAACGCTTTAATAAAATCTAACTTGTTTGTAATTAAAAAAAAAAAAAAAAAAACTTATTTATTTATTCAATTTGTTGTTAGCCCCTGGATTGTCCTCATGATGAATTTTTCGGTAAAAAATGTAAAGTCAAGCAAGTTCGTTTTTAAAGTGCAGTATTTCTTTACGTATTACAACGAAATGTTTAAAATTGAAAATGTGATTTTTGGTCATATAGTGTACGAATATTTGTTTATTTATTTTAAATACAAGTAGATTTCTGTAACAAACGGCATGATAGTACACAATTTTCTAATTTTTAATACCTTTATAACCATTTGGAAAATAGTTGTTTATTTGGGTCTAAAGATATCTGACAAGGAAGGTCTCCATACAGGCATACTCCGAAAAATCTGAAAAAAAAAAAAGAATGTTCTTCTCATGAGGCTATATATGTTTATAAAAAATTTTTCGGCGGAACTACATTGCAGTGTCCGTAAAAAAATAATGGAAATTTCGTTATTTGGCGATTTATCCTCGGTTGGCGATAGAATGCAATTTCAAAAAATACTTTTTCACGTCAAATATATTTAAAGGAAAAAAGTGTTATTATGAACTTGTTTAGATAAATTTAATTTAAATAATTTTAGTTTCGATAGTTTTAAGTTTGTTTTAAGCATAATTTTGTTATATCGAAATTTATATATATTTATATTAAAATTTAATCATCAAAATTTGCGATGTAAAACGAAATTCATAATTTAAACTAAATAAAATTGTTTCAAGCTCAAAGTCCAATTGAACATTGTCGATTCAATTTTGTTGCCATGGAAACAGCTGGCTTTTATTTTTGAATATGCTTAAATGCATGAAAATAAATTTTCTCTATGACTATTTTTATTTATTAAAATATTTTTTCCAATGATATTTTAAATAATTACTCCCCACTGGCAATATATATATGTAATGCAACATATATGCATATAATATATTAAACTCTCTCATTGTTTATTTCAAATTCATTAAATACCATTAACACGTATTCCAAACATCCAACATTTTCAGTTACATCAAAATCGTTTGCTTTTGGCGAGGAAAAGTGGAGCGCGCCAAATCGCTTGACGCTTTCGTCTTTTCACGCCAAATATTCGAAAGTATTTTATTTTTTTACATAATTTCTAATGTAATTCCGCCGCTAATTTTGACTGATCCTTTATTACATACATAAGTAGTTTAATTAGCATTTTTTAAAAAAAAATTCTGAGTATGCCCACTATGGAGACCTTCCTTGTGAGACATATCTGAATCCTTGTGATGTCCGGATTTTATTCGTCTTCTGATTGGTCCATGTTTATTGTTCTGAAATGTAATACCTCTGTTTCCGCAATGACAGAAAAGTACTAAAAACTACAAAAAATTAATAACACAGAAAAAAAAGGAGATTTAAAAGTACATTTTTTCCACTATACGACGGTGTAAAAAATGAAAATGAGCTACGTTTACAAGTTTAAAAATTTGCAGTACCGAAAATTGTAAAATTGAAATTTCATTTAGAATTTATTTATGATTGGTTCAGGAATATTAATATTTAATCCATGGCGTAAGTAATATATGACTCTTATACTATGTACGCCATGTTTTAATCATCATAAAAATGATGCTTATTATATATTATTTTTTAAATAGAGAATTTATTTATAAGTCTAAAATCTGAGTCTTTGAAAATATCATTTTCAAATGGTAGTTGCAATTTGTTAAATTACATTTATTTTATTTTATTTCAATTCATTACACCATTTAACAAATAGAAAAAAGTATAAATCAAGCCTTTCAGCAATGATATGTAAGATGTTGAAGAGAGAAAAAAAAAAAAAGCATGAAGAGCTTAAATAACATCTAACTTGTTTGTTGAATATTTTATTTCTGCCATTAGGTACGAACAAAAAAGAAAGCCGAATGAGCAGTTTTGCTCTAATTTCCCGAGAGATAAAAGACAATAATACTGAATTAAATTAGCCTCTGAGATCGTTGATTTATTTGCTCATTTCATGTTTCGTTTTGAATTACACTTTGCCTTTATCAGATCAAGAAAACGAAATTAAAAATTTACAAGAGAGATAAACCATGCGTGTAGCATAGAATGTGAAAACTTTTCAAACACTTACAAAATACTTTTTTTTTATCTTAATTTTAATTGTAATGTATTTTGATTTTGTTTTAATATCTTTAAGGGGTCTCCAGACTCTTAAAATCGGAAAAATTGAAAAAAAATTAAACCATCTTCAATATTTAATACCTTAAAATGTTTAAGATACTCAAGACCGTAGCTAGAAGTGTACGATAGGGGGGTGGGGGGGGCTCAGGAGAATATAGGGGGGGGGGGCTCAAGGGAATGTAGGGTGGACTCATATTTTTTGTTCTCTCTCTAATGCAGAAAGATAAATTAGTGCATATTCACATTGTAGGTACTATGTTTCTCATTAAACTGTTGTAATAACTTCATTTTATGCTAAGAAAAGTACATGATGATGAAAATTTTGAATGTATAACTGGTGCAAAATTAAACATCCTGTTAGCTTCATATGTACCAATAGGATGAGGGAGTGTTGAAACACGTATTTTAGATACAATTCAGTAATTCTGCAAAACTGTGAAAGGGTCTCAAAACTAAATTAGATTTTTGAACAGAATTTCATTTGAATTTTCGGAACATTTAGTGACCTTGGGACTTTTTCCAGGGGGGGGGGGGGGCTCAAAATATTTTTTTTTCGGGGAGGGGGGGCTGAGCCGCCCATAGCACCCCCTTAGCTACAGCCCTGAAGATACTAAAACAGAATTTCTGTTAAGATAAAAAATGAGCACGTTCTTTGATTTTATGCCTTTAAAAAATTGCGAGATACAGAATTAGCATTTACAGAGCGTTCCAAACTGTCGAACATTTGACGAGCAGAAAATTGACATAACAGCTTCTGCGCACGATTATAAAATAAATATTGCAACTAGAATGGAAATTTTGGTGCCCAATTATACGTACGATTTTAATAATTATCTTGAACCTAAATAAATTTATATTTAAAGCTTTTTTATATTTTTAATACAAAGTTTTATTTAAATGATAGAAAACTTCGAAAATTTCAACAAGATAATCACCTAAAAAATAAATGTTTTTGAACAATAAAAAGGAAATACTTGGTTCAGTTTATACAGATTAATATGAAATGTATATTTTGAAAATTTTATGTAAAAATACTTATAAGATTTTGAGATATCGTGTGCGCTATGACCAAAAATGTCATTTGGAGAAAAATAACTTCAAAGTTAACGGATCCGTCCGATACATAAGATTTTAATAATTATCTTGAACCTAAATAAATTTATATTTAAAGCTTTTTTATATTTTTAATACAAAGTTTTATTTAAATGATAGAAAACTTCGAAAATTTCAACAAGATAATCACCTAAAAAATAAATGTTTTTGAACAATAAAAAGGAAATACTTGGTTCAGTTTATACAGATTAATATGAAATGTATATTTTGAAAATTTTATGTAAAAATACTTATAAGATTTTGAGATATCGTGTGCGCTATGACCAAAAATGTCATTTGGAGAAAAATGACTTCAAAGTTTTGGAAACGCCGCTTCAGCTATGGAGCGAGTAAATTTCTAAAATCCATAACTTTTGTTCTAATAAGAATTTGAGAAAACATTTATGTAAAAACGTTCAGAAAAAATTGCAGTTTAACACAAAAAAAATTGGAATTTCTAAAATTTGCAAGCTTTAAGAGTCCTGAGACCCCTTAAATCTGGTTATTTATTATTATAACAATCATAAATATTTTGTGAGAAAGAATTGTATGAAAATCGGAAATTTTGAAGGCAGATTATTCTAATTTTCAATAATTCTATGAAAAAAAAAAAAAAAATCGGAAACTTTAAAAGCAGATTGTTCTAATTTTTAATAATTTTATCAAAAAAGTTGCTAACTAAATAAATAAATTAAGCATTTTATAAAGATAACCAATTGTTAAAATATAAAACGACACAATTTTTCACAGCATATAAGCATTGAAATTACTTCACAAGCTATGTAATTATTTTAAATTGGATATAATTGACAATAAAATGGCGAAATATATTTTTACAAAAGTTGTTTCAATGTTAATAAAATGTAGCCACCATAAATGAAAACTGAACTTCTAATCAAATGCCAAAATTAAAAAAAGAATCATGATGTTTTCACAATATGAAAGCAATGTTTGTCTACATTGTGTATTTTGGCTGTAATATTGGCTAAGGTATAACTAAAAGAAATTATCGCACATAATATGATATTAATTTCTGCCCGTTAAATTTTATTTAACTACCAATAAAGCAATTGACAAAAGATTAAACAAGAAATATAAATTATGTGTCAAACATACATTATGAAAGATATTCCAACTGTTCCAGAATACTTTAACAATACCTTTCTGTTTGGTAAGGTAAATAACCCGTATAGTATGGTGACGTCACTGCAACGTCGTTGTGAAGTCACATTGTGATTTTGTGACCATCGATTGTCGATGTGACGTCACGTGACGTCGATGTGAAGTCACAGTGACTAAAATGTGAAGTCGTTATGGCCGTTTTAGAGCTCTTTTGTGACGTTTCACAAAGTGGTCACAATGTGACAAATTTGGGAAAAATGTGTCATTTGTGACTAATTTGACATTAACATTGGGACGAAACTGCGACAAAAGCGACGATATTTAAATTGCAAGAAACATGTTTTTTAAAGTAAATAACATGTTTTGAAAGATATTTATAAATTTCTAAAGATTTTTAAGAAACTCACATCTCAGTCACAATGTGATGTCACTGAGTGGTGGCATTTTGGTCACAGATGTGATGTGACCAAAGTGACTCACAGTGACGTCACTGTGACCATGCATGCTATTAGGGAAGATACCTAAATAATTGTTATAGAAAATGCATAATATATTTGCACAATTCGGAAATTGCACGTCAAATGTAGAAAATAAGTTACATTCGTATTACAACTAGTTTTATAAGTATTCAGATCTTGGTGCAATAATTGTTTACTCTTGTTACAAAATGCAATGCAGTAGAACTTCGATCCATTGTTTTTCGAGGGGTGTGAAAAAAAAACAATGAATGCGGGAAAACGGTGAATGCGGAATAACTTCAAAACACGAAAAAACACAGCGATTATTATGCATTACTAATGCATTCAATGTATGCAGTATACTAATAAATAGTAATTTGTTTCTTACGAAACTGTAAGAAAAATAAATCGAAGTTATAGAAAACTGATATTTATTTTAAGAAATCAATAATTTTGGTTGGTTTTTCATTTGTTATTTTTAAATCAAAAAATGAATTTTCAAGATGTACAACATTTTTCGGGTCATTTTCTGTAATTTCATATGCATATATGAAAGTTCATGCAGTTTCAAATCACGTAATTGCATCAGGCAGACTTGGCACTGGTTGCTCAGCTTCATGGGCATGAACGTTATTCTCTGCTTCTTCACCATTATTTTCATTTATTGCATTATCACACATTTCTCTTATGTTTAGGGAACTACATGTCGTTACATCTTGATCAATGGAATCATAATCGCATCCTCTACTATATAAACCGCTCTTCATCTGCATCATTGTTGCCATCATACAATACAAGCAGCACAAATGAGTTATTTTAGGATAAAAAAAATAGTATTTCCAGCTTTTGTTCATATGGATTCGCATAACTTTCAATTTCATTTCGGATAGGAGAAAAAATTTACATCCATGAATGCGGGAAAACGACTTTAGAAGAACGATGTTTGTGGGTTTCGTTAACATTATTTAAGGTAAGTGTACCAGCAATGGGCCATGTACCAATAGTGGGCCACCAGTTTTCAAAGTTGAAAAACAAGTTTTCAAGACACCCCTGTGAGATAACAAACTAACTGCTGATTGGCTGGAACCCTTATCTGTTATCAGACAAAGAGACAACTTCAGTATTCTGATAGTCTTTGAGCTGGAAGAGTGTTTTTCTTCCAGTCTTAAAATACAAGGATTTTGTGGCTCATTCTTACTCCTTTCCTTAAGAGATGAGTTTTTATTCAATATTTTTTTCTTTAAAAGTATATTGTATTTTATATTAAAATGTCACATTTCTAATACACTGTATAAATGAATACTTTATTCCTTATGCTTAAAAGGTATAAAATTAGCATATTATTAAGTTTGGGGGCTGTCCCACTTCTGGGTCATTAAAATTTAAGTTGTTCCAGTAGTGGCCCAGGCGGCCCACTATTATATCCCAGAAGAATTTGAAGTGAAAGAGGGACAATTTATACTTGTCTCAATAATCGGAGGAAAAAGAAATACAGAAAAATATGTATATTTGTGTGTAGTTCAAGAAATTAAAGAAACATTAATATTTGTTCAAGGACTGAAGTTAAATGGAAATAAAAAAGACTTTGTCATTAAGGAAAATAATGTCTGTAGCATAATTTTTTCTGATATAGTTGGAGGGGTACCGCAACCAGAACTCAGACAAACAGATAGTCAAATTTTGTATTCTTTTTGTAAAAAAAAGGCTGTAAAAGATAAATAAATGCAGTTAAATTTAAATCCCACTCACATTGTTTTTTTTTCTTTTTTCTTTCTTTTTTTATAAATATAATATAGTTTTTCAATCATTTCAGCATTTAATTACCCTTTTTATTATGTAAATCTTATT
The DNA here is from genome assembly GCA_964019185.1 of Maratus speculifer. Taxonomy (NCBI): domain Eukaryota; kingdom Metazoa; phylum Arthropoda; class Arachnida; order Araneae; family Salticidae; genus Maratus; species Maratus speculifer. Next base: position 157,843,897 of record OZ025302.1, on the reverse strand, counting down.
ATTTATTACTACTGCAAAATAACAAAAAGGGCATATATATATATACATATATATTTAAGTTATAAAATATTACAGACTGTTCGAAAAAACTAAGAAGAAGCTGAAATTATTTTACGTAATCATCAAAACTTCTAAATATGATTTCATTATTGAGTATATTTAAGTGTAGAAAAAAAAAAAAAAAAAAAAATATAACCTCTGTACAGTACACATTAAACTCAAGAATGGAGTGTCCCACTTCTGGGGGGACCCACTACTGGAGCATCAGAAATTTACTATGCCCACTACTGGAGCATAGAGGAAGGTAACATTTTTCATTTTTAAGTTTTTCCAAAGAATATATTTTAAAAACTTGGATGTTTATTCTGATACATGAAGGTAAGGACTAGGCTAAAAAATACATATTTTTTGGTATTCACTAATATATTAATAGAAATTAGACAAATGTCCTTAAGTGGTACACTACTGGTGCGTTTACCTTAAGTGTGATTAGTGCAAAAATCGTAGAAATAAAACGATCAATGCGGGAAAACGATGGATGCGGGAACGATAGATCGGGTTTTCACTGTATTACAAAAGATTGTGATCATACGTATTAAATGCAGTAATACAAAAATAATATAACTCCATCTGAAATAGGATGACAGGATATCAGGATATCTGATAGGACATCATGACAGCCTATCATGGAATATAAGTTTCATTACGTATTATAGGATTTAATTGAATAATCATCATGGAAACCTAGATTAATTGTTATTCATTATTATCATGATATATCGTTGAATTATTTACATATGATTGCATTTAATAGAAAATAGATTACTTTTGTTACTAACTTTTTTAGTTTTGATTCGATTTTTATAAAAACTAAAATGATTCGACAAATTTTGCAACGATTATATACATTAAATTTCAAATCATTCAGATAGGTGGATTTTGAGCTGCTAAATGTGAATAGACGGATAGACAGACAAGTAGGCGGACCAGACGATGATTGTAGGATCTACGTATTTGTATAGTTACGAACAAAACTAAAAGCATGATTCAGTAACTACCGTTCATGATCGGAAAAGTACTTCAATTTTTTGTGTAATAATACTTTTAAGTCTTTTCTACAGCCATTTACATTATCTGCAAATTTTTATACACGACATATATTAAACTAAAATTTACTCTTGGAGAAAAAAAAACAATTAAAACCATTGAAATAATACTTTTAAAAATTATTGTCCATAAATGTTACTTTATCCTGTTCTTTGTGTGACCCTGACCCTGTATATTATTTTATTTGTCGTCTACAAAATATCTTACTTCAGATTGAAAATGCAATACACAGTTAAAAACCATCTTTAAGTAATTCACGCTCATATTCAGTAATGCTTACGAATTATTTTGTGTAGCATTTTATATGATCTATGGCATTTATACACATTCTATAATATGCAAACTGTAGTTAAATTTAAAATGTATAACATAACTGAAAACGCATTTCCAGACTTTTGGAGTTCCGCACATTGATTTCGCATCTTTAAATTCAGAAAATCGGGATTCCTTACGTAAATCGAGACATTTGGTACACTAGAAAAAAAAAAGATACTAAAGAAGTTTAAGGAAATTCGTGCTTTATGAAAAATCGGGATTTTTAAGGTCCCGCCCAGTGATTCTGTGTCTTGATTCTTGTGAAAATCGGTTCGTTCAGCGTAAATTGAGGCATCAGGCAATATTTTTGAAAGAATTTGTGCTCCATGAAGAACTGAGATTTTTAGAGTTCCTCCCAGTGATTTCGCGTTTTGAAACCCCAGAATGTCGGGATGCCTTACGTAAATCGAGATACTTGGTGATACTAAAGAATAATGATGCAAAATAAATTTAAAAGAATTTGTGCATCATGAAAAATCGGGACTTTTGGAGTCCCGTGCACCCGTAATGAATCCATATTTTGAAGCTTCTGAAAGTCGGGACGTCCAACGTTTATTGCAACACCAAGTAACCTTAAACAAGCATGGTATTAAGGAAATTTAAAAGAATTTGCTGAGTCATAAGTAATCGAGGCTTTTTTTTGTCAAGCGCAGTGATTCCGTGTCTTGGAACAGCTGATAAATCGGGGCGTTCGCCGCAAATCTGGTAACACTAAACCAAAGCAGCATCAGATAAAAGAAATTAAAAAGTTTTTGCGTTATGAAAAATTGGGAATTTTGGAGTTCAGCGCACACGTAACGACGATACCCATGTCTTGAAACTCCAGAAAGACGAAACGCTTTACATACATCAAGACACCTGGTAACAGTAATTAAACAAATTTAAGGAAATCATGCATTTTACGGATTCCCGCGCAATGTTCATGTGTTTTGATGCTTCTGAAAATAGGTACATCCGTGTAAGTCGAAGCGAGGAACAACACTGAAGAAGCATGATATCAAAGACGTTTAAGAAAATCTGCGCGTCATAAAAAGTCGAAACTTTTGTTGTCCCGCGCAATCATTCGGTGTTTCTAAAATTCTGAAAATCGAGATGTCCCGCGGAAATCTAAACACAGACATGTGGTAACACTAAAAAAGCATGAAATTAAAATAAATCGGGACTTAAGATCACCGCAATAGTTCGGAGAGACGAGACTAAGAAAGTGGCGTTGAAACCTGTTGAATGTGGCGCAACATATTGGTCTGTAACATTGAAAATGAAATTTCCATTTTGACTATCCCTTGTCCCCTTAAACCTGCTTCAAGATAAACCAAGTGTTAAATGTTCGATATCCCGTGATTGTGCAGTTAATGTGAACGTTTTCTCTCTGTTGAAAGTAAGGTCAGATTTGGAGGTTATAAAGAAAAGAAAGAAATCCCGATATGTCATTGCACTAGAAGGCCGTGAATATAGGATTTCGATTGTAGTTGAAAGATGAGTTATCAAGTTGTAGCAATCACATTAAAAGAAGATTAATTTGCAAATAAATACGTAAATAAATCCCGCCTGATATATTCTTACAATGAAATTGGAAAACTAATCAGATGATCGTTTTAATTTTATGAATAATAATAAGGAAAAGAGAATTCATTCTAAATGTAAAGCAAAATTCGACAAAAAGAAAAAAAAATGCCTAAATTATATAACTGTTATTGCTCCGTTATATTTATTTTTATTCGTCAGAAAGTCTCTGCTTTATTGAATCTTTACTGTTTTAAAATTTTATTTATTTATTTATTTTGTGCATAAAAATTATCTTAAACAGAGAATTCAGATAGACAGAGGTTACCTTACATAATGTAATCATTAATATATTGTAAGCATTTTTTTTACATTTGTTGTTGTTGTTTATTTTGACCCATTTTTTTCCTTTTAATTTGTTATTAGTTTTCATTTATGTATCTTTGCATTTGTGTATAGATATTCAGTACATGCCTTCTTTAAGAGCAAGGTGACAAAAAGGAGTATTTGATTACTATTTTATTTAAATGGTTAATAGTAATCTATACTATTTTGTTAATTAATTGTAATATTTAATGCGAAGAATTTAAATTTCATTTATAAAATATTCATTATTTCAAATAAAAATCCTTATAAATTTAAAGAATAAGTGCGTAACACAAAAAATATAGAAAAAAAATTCTACAGTGATTTGGTAAGAATCAGTAATTCAATAATTCAGAATTTTATTAAATTATTTTCAGATTTTCTATCAAACTTTTAAACTTCAAAAGAAATGTTGTAAACTCTGACAAATTGAATTGCGTACATTATTTAATTACCAAAAAGGCAAATTTTCACCAGCATATTCAAATAATAATTTTAACCATACTTATGCCAGAAATATCGTGTTTGAAAAAGTTATAATTACAATTTAAAAAATAGTAGTGAAAATGGTGCTCTGCAGTAATCAGGCTCCGATTATACAGTAACAGATGTTTGATTTTATTAATACTGTTAAATTAAATTTTTTTATTATCTACAAATAATTTTCAATTATTATTTGTAAAGCAAAGACTACTTATGTATTCATTTAATTTTATATTCCCAATAGATAAGGATTATATTAAATATATTTTGAGCAACGTATTGTAAGTATATATTTTTTTTACATTTGTTGTTGTTATTGTTTATTCTGACCCATTTTTTTCTTTTAATTTGTTATTAGTTTTCATTTATGTATCTTCGCATCTATGTATAGATATTCAGTACATGCCCTCTTAAAGAGCAAGATAACAAAAGGAGAACAAAAACAATCAAGAATTCTAACTTCATTAACCGCCCAATACAAAAAAAAAAAAAAAAAAAAAAAAAAAAAAGAAGTGCTTATAACTAAACCATTCTTTTCGAAGGAGATTAAATTAACAATAATTGTTTTTAACACTGATATGGTAACACTGCAATAATAACAACAAGAAAACAGAAACTCAATAAAATTAAGATAAAGCGAATTTCTAGACTGTCGTCACGCCGTCTATGCGGCCGTGTTGATGTGATGCGTGATAATTACAAACGTCTTGGAGAAACGAAATGGTTTAGATTTGTATTCGATCAGGATTTCAGCTTGGGTGAACAAGGTGTGGCTGAAAAAATAATTCGAATTTACGAAATTCGCCGAATGATAATAATGAAACAGGTGAGAAGATTGAGGAAAGTTCTAGTAAATCAGTCATTACCTGTGATTGTTTCGCAGATAGTGCGGTTATAAACTATACCGGCTTAATCGGATATATAAATTTACAAAATATTGCTGTCGATTATTGAGAAATGTTGCAGACGAAATGTTATTTTAGGCGTTGAAGCAATTTATAACATAGCTAACACCCTTTTACTCTTTTTTTATTATAGAAATTTTTGAGTTGTTTAATCGCTGATTATGGCGATTTAATAAGGTAGAATTAATTCATTGTTAAATTTCAGTGATAAGAAAAAAGCATAATAATTTACCGCTATGGCTTTTTTTTTTTTTTTATCAGAGATACTTCTAAAATGAAATTAAATGAAATGATGTTTGTTTGATTATTAGAAATGTGATTCTGTATACCTATAATTAATTAATAATTATGTATATTTATGTATGTACCAACAGATTAAAAAGTTTTTGGACTTCTTCGTTTTCGTTTCCGTTTTCAGCTGAAAATAGGAAATTTATGAAAATTCCGTTTCGGTTTCTGTTTCGGACTTAAAAATCTCCTTTGGCATCTAACCTTACATTGAACATTGGATGTTAACAGAAGGGAAATTAGGGATAACATGATGAAAATGATGTGCTAAAATTTCTCCATTTTTAATTTCCCGGTATAAAATATTTCGTGTGATATTATGAACCATTAGATATAAGTTAATAATAACACATGGATAATTTCAATTTATGGATAAACCTGATAAGTTGCGGTCTCAAAGCCATTCAACTATATGTAACAAAAGCATTTTCTTCAATCCTGTGAGAAAGCATCAAATCATCAAATAAAATTGGCAAGGGTACTTTTTTGCTATAATGATTATAAAAGGGACAAAATATATGAATAAAAATCATAATGAATTCTAAAAAAAAATGTGTACCTTTTTTTTTTTTTTTTTTTTTTAATTAAAATTGGGTTGATTCTATGTGAAAGTAAATGATGTCGAATTTATATAAAAGTTTTTAACGCTAGAAAAGTATAATTATTTCTTTCACTTATTTCGACTTATTTAGGAACATAGCATCTCAATAAAAATATATTGGTATTGCAAAATATATAAAGAAAAATTATAAAGAAAAAAGTCCTTATAACAAACCATTCTTTTCATAGAGGATTAAATTAACGATAACTCATTTTAACTCTGATACAATAATATAGAAAACTCTTACTATTATATCTAGAGAATTTTAATGTTCTCCAATATATTAAAATAGTAGTTTTCACCATACTTATGATAGAAATTTCGTGTTTAAATAGAACAGCAAAAACTATTAAAAATAATAACGGAAATAATACCCTTTAAACAATCAGGGTCTGATAATATAGTTCACTTCACATTTCAACCAAAGGGAGTCCACGACACCCTCTTACGGGACTTATAAATTCTCAAATTTCAACAATAAATATCATCCATATATCAATTCTTCAAAACTCAAAAATTCGCGAACTAGCTGTCGATTTTCAAGGAATTTTTCGATGATGGGAAAGTTTAATTAAGATTTATAAATGATAACACTGGGGATAAATGATTTTGATGTTTATGAAACAACTACTATCACCATCCCTATACGAAATCGGCCCCCTGAATCCAAATATCACCTTCATTTTGACACATTAGATTTAGATTTTTAATATATGACGCATCCTTCTATTAAATACAGCGAAACTTCCATTTAACTGATGAAGAAAATTCGTTAAATAGAAATCAACTCAAATTCATGAAATTTAACAGTAAAATACACATGCATAGAATGAAAAATGCATATAAATGAAAAAGCTGGTAAAATGTATTTTAATTCGAGCAGTAATTTTTTATGCAATGTAGTATGTGAGAAATATTTAGTTAGGATAATGTCTTTGAAAACCACATAATAAAAAGAGATTAACAAACCCTGAAGCGTAGTATTCCAGATACGCAGTATACGTATTATTCTAGATTTTTCGCAGTATTCTGGATACTTAGCTTTAAAAATATCTGTAATATTATTTTTTATGGGTTTCTTATAAAAAAAAGTTATTAAGTTGAGCAAAAAGTTATTTTAATAAAACTAACTAATTTAAAAGTTAGCTCGATTTAAGTGCTGAGTAAAATATTCACACAACTATTAAAACTATTGTTTAGAAAGAAAAGTAAGTAGTTTTTCTCAATGCGTTTTTTACTTGAAAAATCTAGGAATTTGTATCGTATGTGGAAGAATTTGTATCGTATATAAGAGTACTAGTGGTATATCTATAGGAGGTTGAGAATTTCGGTCCAGACGTGGGTCGGTCCATACGGAGCTCCGATTATTGCCTCTTCCAATTAATGCAGCACTTTTTCAAGGGCCGTCGATTTGAATCGTATAATGAAGTTGAAGAAGCAAGTCAAGAGTTTTCGATTCCAAGGAGCCACCATGGTACTTTCACTAAATCCGGAATCTGTGAGAACGATAGCAGTAAGTCATGGACTATGATGGTCTCTGCTTTGAAGATATTCCTTGTCGCTTTTGTTGCGCTTAACAACGCAACTTTCAGTACTTTCCGTGAACTTTTTGCTCAACTTAGTACTAAAATTTTTACTCTTTTGTAAGTATCCGAACAATTCACCTGTGACATTTTCGTGAAACTGGAATCCCCTTCTAATTGTATCGAAGGTTTCGCCATATTGTCAATGACAGAGTGAGATAGCTGTGTTTTGCCTTTTTTTAGTACGAAAAAAATTGTTGTATTTAGCATTAAGAAGAATGGAAATGATTAAATAAATAAATAAATGATTTAATTTTTATACAGTTCGGGGAAATGAAGTCCTACAAACATCGCAACAGCAATGTCTTTCAGTTTAAATGCTACACACACGCACGGAAGTGGAATACATTTCGTTATATATCATATATATTTTGTCAAATGGAAACTAATTTACATTTTAATGGTTTACAAAGTCAAGGTTCAGCTAGAACTTTCACTAAATAGAAAACTTTGTTAAATAGGAACTTCTTTGAAAGGAAGTTTCATTGTATCAGGTGTCAGTCAAAGTACATGATGCATATAAGCTTGTACTGAAAAACTTAAAGCGGGATTTTTTGATCGACTAATGATCTAATAACTAATAAAGGACTCAAATTTCGTGAAAACAATGCAAGAAAATCAAGCATTAGCCTAGCGGAAATTTGCAGAAGTAGTACAAAATTTCCTTCGGAAACATAAAAGTGAAAGCTTCAAGGACCTTGTTAGGAGCATGTTTCCAATTCCAATATTAGATAAACAAACTTAAAGGCAGCGAATAAAATTACGAAGACCAATTAGAATAACAGTGTTAATTTTCTAAAACATACTAATATCAGTATGTTTTAGGGAACACTGTTGGAAATATGTTTTTACAAGGTAATGGAGCCAAATGAGTATGAGTATTTAAAAAAAAAATAGCCTGATTAAGGAGAACAGAAGAAACTTTCGTTTTTCGTAACTTTTACTTTCGTACTTTCGTTTTTACAAGACGTAATTATGCTCTGTGTAATTATTACATTTTTAACTTGTGGCGTACACATTTTATACCAGTTGTAATATTCAACTGGGTGAAAAAGTGTCCAAGCTGGAATTCGAACAAGTGAACACTTGGCAGAAAGTGCCAATGCTCTGCAAACTGAAGATAATAAATCACAAATAATGGAACACTAAGAAATATTCTGTTGAGCTGAATAAAATATCAGATCAGCTGTCATAATGAATAAGATTTCTGTGTAAATTGTATGTTTGTTAGATTTGCCCAAGGTAGCTCAGTTGGCAAAGAATGACAGTTTCAACCGAAAGGTCCCTGGTTCGAATTTTGGCATGAACACATCTTCATTAAGTTGAAAAATTACAACTCGCGTGATTCATATACAAATGAGAATAATTGCATTAAAATTAGTAAAATTAAATTAGTCATTTTAATAAGTTAAAATTTCGAGAAATATTTAAAAAACTAATGATCCAAAATCGTGTTTAAAATCCTGTTTCGCATAATTGATAACGGAAAAAAATATATGTTTAGCATTATATGTTTGACTCATAAAAATACAAGCTTGTTTACAACAATCTATAATAAATCAATGGAAATAATGAAGGGCATTAACGAACCTTTCAAATATCATTTGATATATTAATATCCGTGTTTGTATTATGTTAAAAAGCGTACTTTTGCTTTTTTAAATTCTAACTTACCTATGAATTTTATCGAGTTTTTCTATAATTCACTTTATTCTGTCAGTTTTTTGCAACACCTGATACTATATATCATTGGCATTTGTATTAATAATCTGTAAAACACTTATATTTCATTTTTAGATTATTAAATTGAGAAAACCGTCATTTATTAAGAACGAAAGCTATAATCTTTAATCGTAAAAGTGTCTTACACTTCTGTGCTGTCTAAACAGATATCTATATATTCATTCTCTTCCCATGTTTTATCTTTTTCGATTCAGTCTTTTAGTGAAATAAATCATCCTCCCAGAATAATCATTTATGAATAAAATCAGAACAAACAGTTCCCCAATAATGGTAAAGCTTTTTACGAAAATACTATATTTCTCTTTTAAACGAGGTATCTAAATAGCCCATTGCAACACGCTATTACTATCAATTTCATTTCTGATTTTCGCATTCTCCCAGAATAAAGATCCATTTTTCACCGGATGATACTCTTATGTAGATAAAAGGTCAGGCCATGGCATCATTTGTCACTTTTGATATGTATATTGTTGGGTCAATCCATTTCAAGTGGTCCAGCACTGGTCGCTCGACTATTTTTAAAAAATCTGAAATTTTTTGTACAACAACCCTAACATGATGGAAGTTCAAAATGACCGTTATTTTAATTCTACTATTTTTTTGTTTGTGCATGGCGGCCGTCTTTGTTTTATCGTGTGCAGCGATTTTCTCAGATACTAGGATGCACAAAATTGTAAATATCTCGTATTCTATTTTCCCAATTGAAATGGGGTTTGCAGCATTTTGTTCAGAATGAAACAGGCTAAATATACAGTGTAAGAAGAATTTTGAAAAATAAATTTTTACAGGTGAAATTTTAGCACAAAATTTACGATTTTTTCCAAAATCTATCCGTTTGCAAGAGGAAAATTTTCATGCAAGGGAAACTGTCAACCTTACACATTTTTTTCTACAAATAAGTCAAAAGTGCGTGTACTCATACACCAAGTCCCAGATCTGGGAGTTAATTTCTCTTTGCGAAAAAAATTCCGAAATTCGTCAAAAATTTCAAAAATCGCACTTTTTAGGCTTTGATATCTCTGGTGGGGCACGAGATAAAAATCTGAAATTTTGGCCTATGATAGTATCGTGTAGTAGCGTTATGTACAAAAAATTTCAAGAAGGAGATTTGACTACAAGCTGAGATATGACATGGACAATATGTGAAAACAATACTACTAAACTATTGTAAACCTACTATGTAATTGTTCAACAAGACTGTCAACCTTGCACAATTTTTTCTACAAATAGATCAGAAGTGTGTGTACTCATACACCAAGTCCCATATCTGGAAACTGATTTCTCTTTCCGAAAAAAATTCCGAAATTCGTCGAAAATTTAAAAAATCGCACTTTTTAGGCTTTGATATCTCTAATGGAGCACGAGATAAAAATCTGAAATTCTGGCATTTGATAGTATTATGTAGTAGTGTTATGTACAAAAAATTTCAAGAAGGAGGTTTGACTACAAGCTGAGATATGACATGGAAAATATGTGAAAACAATACTACCAAACTATTGTAAACCTACTATGTAATTGTTCAACAAGACTGTCAACCTTGCACAATCTTTTGTACAAATAGGTCAAAAGTGCATGTACTCATACACCAAGTCCCAGATCTGGGAAATGATTTCTCTTTGCGAAAAAAAATTCTGAAATTCGTCGAAAATTTCAAAAATCGCACTTTTTAGGCTTTGATATCTCTGGTGGAGCACGAGATAAAAATCTGAAATTCTGGCCTTTGATAGTATTGTGTAGTAGTGTTATGTACAAAAAATTTCAAGAAGGAGATTTGACTACAAGCTGAGATATGACATGGACAATATGTGAAAACAATACTGCCAAACTATTGTAACATACAATGTAATTGTTCATGCCTCCAAAAATTTAAATTAATTATTTATGGTACAAAGTTAAATGTTAGTTACAAATATCTTTTTCAAATGCTTCTGTGTGATTTAAACAATTCAGAATGTATGCTAAGCCAAAACACTATTTGTCCAGATGAACAAATCTACTAGAAATGCTATTGCAACAATTTTACTCGGAACACATTTCAGGAAAAGTAAATTACAGACAATGAATTACAACTGATCGAGTTGACATGGCTTCAGTTATTAAACCTAGAGAATTTCATTCAAGTTAACAAGGGATGACAAGACTTGGGGGGCTTCAAATAAAATTTTTAGAAAGAACAGCCTGGTGAACTGACAACAGTAACTGGTCGAACTCATAACATCTCTCGTAAATATTGTTAAGCTCTTTGTTGAGCATATATAGTATTTTGTAAATTAAATGCTTATTATTTAACTGTTTTCAACAAACGATATTTTCTGGGTAAATATTGTAATTAAAAGAGACTAATCTCATTTCTCCTAATGTACTCGTAATAGCATTTCTTAACATTTCTTTAATCACCGTATCTCAGCTTGTAGTCAAATCTCCTTCTTGAAATTTTTTGTACGTAACACTACTACATAATACTATCAAAGGCCAGAATTTCAGATTTTTATCTGTATATCAAAGGCTAAAAAGTGCGATTTTTGAAATTTTCGACTAATTTCGGAATTTTTTTCGGAAAGAGAAATCATTTCCCAGATATGGGACTTGGTGTATGAGTACACACACTTCTGATCTATTTGTAGAAAAAATTGTGCAAGGTTGACAGTCTTGTTGAACAATTACGTAGTAGGTTTACACTAGTTTGACAGTATTGTTTTCGCATATTTTATATGTCATATCTCAGCTTGTAGTCAAATCTCCTTCTTGAAATTTTTTTTACATAACGCTACTACACAATACTATCACAGGCCAAAATTTCAGATTTTTATCTCGTGCCCCACCAGAGATATCAAAGCCTAAAAAGTGCGATTTTTGAAATTTTTGACGAATTTCGGAATTTTTTTCGCAAAGAGAAATTAACTCCCAGATCTGAGACTTGGTGTATGAGTACACGCACTTTTGACCTATTTGTAGAAAAAATTGTGTAAGGTTGGCAGTTGCTCTTGCATGAAAATTTTCCTCTTGCAAACCGACAGATTTTGGAAAAAATCGTACATTTTGTGCTAAAATTTCACCTGTAAAAATTTATTTTTCAAAATTTTTCTATCACTGTATATTTAGCCTATTTTATTCTGAACAAAATGCTGCAAACCCCATTTCAATTGGGAAAATAGAAGACAAGATATTTACAATTTTGTGTATCCTAGTATCTGAGAAAATCGCTGCACACGATGAAACAAAGATGGCCGCCATGCACAAACAAAAAATAGTAAAATTAAAAGAACGGTCATTTTGAACTTTCGTCATGTTAGGGTTGTTGTACAAAAAATTTCAGATTTTTTAAAAATGGTCGAGCGACCAAAAAAATATTTTCTGGACCACTTGAAATGGATTGACCCTGTTGTATTTGAAGTTGATAGAATATATTTTTAATCCCGCATTATAAAAAACAGCAATAACATGCCATTAAGGAATTGACTGTAATTTGAAACAAGACTGTATGTGCTCATGTCATAATTATTTTTAATTTTTAAAAGTGTAGTTCATATCAAATTTAAATTTAAATTGTAAATATTTTATGAAACATTTTCATACATTATATTACACGATAAAAAATTAAAATGTTTCTTTTAAAGATTTGAAAAGCTTTCATTATGTTTGAAAACTTTAGAAACTAATATAATTTTCGATATTTAAAGAACCATTTATAAAGGAAAAGTTTCTTTTGCTGCGTTGATTTTGGAAACATTTCCGAAAGGCGTGTTTATAGTATATTAGCCAGTTTTCTGCAATGGGAATATAGGTTATTTTAATGCTTTCAATTCTGAAATAAACATTTACAAGTTCAACAAACATCTACACACATACATGTGATAAATTAACAGCATTTAAATTAAAATTAAAATTAATATATATTTTTTTCAATCTTGCATGTATAAATTAAATTAAGGATCTAAAAATGTTAAATTAGGAATTGATAGCTTTCTATAATCTTTAACCTTAATAGCGTCTTGCAATTGTGTGCTGTCTAAACAAATGTCTATATCTTCACTGAAACTTTTTATTTTTTACGATTCAGTCATTTAGTGAAATTAATCATCCTCCCAGACTAATCATTTATGAATAAAATGAGAACAAACAGTTCCCCAATAATGGTAAAGCTTTTTGCGAAAGTACTATATTTTTCTTTGAAGCGAGGTATCTAAATACCCCATTGCAACATGCTATTACTATCAATTTCATTTATGATTTTCGTATTATGCCAGAACAAAAATCCATCTTTCATCGGAAGATACTCTTCTGCAGATAAAAGGTCAGGCCATGGTATCATTTGTCACTTTTGATATGTATATTGTTGTATTTGAAGTTGATAGAATATATTTTTAATCTTGCATTGTAATATAGCAATAACATGCCATTACGGAATTGACTGCAAGTTGAAATAAGACTATATATGTGCTTATCTAATAATTATTTTTAATTTTAAAATGTGTAATACGAATCAAATTTAAATTTAAATTGTAAATATTTTATGCAACATTTTCATACATTATATTGCACGATAAAAAAATTAAATGTTTCTTATTCTGGGAAATTCAATATGACAAACGAACCAAAATACACAATAATCTCTTCCTCAGTATCGATTTAAAAAGTTTTCATTATATTTGGAAACTTTAGAAACTAATATATTTTCGATATTTAAAGAACCATTTCTAAAACGAAAGTTTCTTTTGTTGCGTTGATTTTTGGAAACATTTTCGAAAAGCGTTTATAGTATATTAGTCAGTTTTCTTCAATAGGAGCATAGGTTTTTTTTTTAATGCTTTCAATTCTGAAATTAACATTTACAAGTTCAACAAACATCTACATACAGACATGTGATAAATTAACAGCATTTAAGTTAAAATTAAAATTAATATATTTTTTTTCAATTTTGCATGTGTAAATTAAATTAAGGATCTAAAAATGCTAAGTTAGGAATTGATAGCATCCTATAATCTTTAATCTTAGTAGTGTCTTGCAATTGTGTGCTGTCTAAACAAATGTTTATATCTTCACTGAAACTTTTTATCTTTTAAGACTGAGTCTTTTAGTAAAATTAATCATTCACCCAGAATAATCATTTATGAACAAATTCATAACAAACAATTCCCCAATAATGGTAAAGCTTTTTGCGAAAGTACTCTATTTCTCTTTGAAGCGAGGTATCTAAATACCCCATTGCAACACGCTATTACTATCAATTTCATTTCTGATTTTCGCATTCTGCCAAAATAAAGATCCATTTTTCACCGGAAAATAATCTTCTGTAGATAAAAGGTCAGGCTATGGTATCGTTTGTCAATTTTGATTTGTATATTGTTGTGTTTGAAGTTGATAGAATATATTTTTAATTCCATATTAAAAGAAAGTAATGACTTTCTATTGCGAATTTGACTGTTGTTGTACCAGTATTCTTTTTGCCCAAGTGGAAACGACTTTCTATCTACCCTATAAAGAACAAACGTGTTTGTACATAACGTTGACGTTATTTTGTCGCTGGCAACAGCTGGCGATTAAATTTAATTTTTATTGCAATTTTTTAATCTACTAAATAATAAACATTTTCAATTTTCACATTGTCGATTAGTGAAAAAATACACTTTCAAAAGGAAATTGTTTCAGTACTATACCGTAATTTTTTTGAAAACTATATCGCACGTTATGTAATTTTTATTATTTTAAAAATAGTTTACAAGCACGATTTTTTCTAAAATCTATCTTTATTGCGTGCAAATAATTGCGAAAGAGAAATATGTTTGCATTTAAATGTAAATAGCTTAGCGTTTGTTTCTAGCTTATATTAAATAACCATAACGAAATTAAAGCATTCATCAAACAATAAATAAATGCAAATTTAAGATATATAATCGAATTTTATGCTCTACCATTGAAATGAACAGAATCAAAAAGCCCGATTATAAATGGCGATCTTTGATGATTTATTCGGCTGTTAACTCTCGCGCGAAACTAATGAAAATACCTCTTTTAATAAATTTGAAAACTTTTTTTGAACGTATTTTTATTCATATCAATGTGATTTTTGGTACTGTTGATTTAAACGGTACTTTATGTTAATACTATTAAGGCTGTTCAATTTCAAATTAAGCTGGTGGCTACTTTCTGGCACCTTTTAAATTCATTTTTGTTTGCTAACGTATGAAGATTTCAGGTATTCTCAATTTTTGTAAGCGATCTTTTTACCTTTTTGGGAAAGGCACCAAATTTTTTAGAAAATACAGTCAAATTTATCGTTTTAATTTAAATACCTGATTGAAATAAAAAAAAAATAATGTGGAAAAGAGTATATATATATATATATATATATATATATATATATGTGACATTTTAAAGTTAGGAGCCAGAAACATCATCGCCAGGGTCCCCGTTCTTTGCACAGATGTCATGGCCAGTGAGGGAAAAAATAAAAAATAAATAAATGTAGAATATCCAATAAATCACTCATTGGTGGAGGTAAGTTTATTTATTCAACTGTAGTCATTATAGAGGGAAAACTCCTTTTTGCAAACGATCTTTTACCGAAATGTCCAAAAAATATTCCATCATTTACTTCAACCAGCCGTGCTCATCGACGAAAGAACTCCAGAATCTCTCTCCTTCTCATCTCGAGACTTCCACCTTTTAAAACTAAAAAGAAAATTCTAGAACTTTCTGTAATCTCAAACCATCATCCTTTTATGTAAACAGAATTCTTGTCCAGATACGAGGCTATTTTACACAGACGATAAATTTATTTAAAAAAAAATATTATTTAACCAATTTATAATCGACTCATAATTTCTTAGGCAGACGATTTTCATAAATGATTAATTTTAAGAGAAAAAGAAAAGAAATGAATTTATTAATGCACACATCAAAGGTTGACGGCGGAAAAATAAATAAATAGATAAAATAAAATAATGATATTTTTTGAAAGGTATGGTTTTGGAATAAATTTAATAAGATTTTCTTAAAAAGGGTTGATAAAAACATAGAAGAAATCAGTTTTATTTGGAATATTAAGAAATAAAGTTTTAATTAAGAATATTTTTAATTTAGAGCCATCTTTTTAAATTTACGCATACTGGAATAATGTTTTTTAAGGCAAATTAAGAATTTATATCGTCTGCATACAGATTAACAGATTAGATCTAGAAATAAGATTTTAATTTAATAATTTGAAGTAAGTACGGAACATTATTATAAGAAAATTAAGGTAGTATAAAGGTTAGTTTTGGCGAAAAAATTTTAAATTTGTAATATTATCCCCCCTCCCCGAAAATTTGTATGAAATTGATAGTTAAATAAAACTACAAGTTCAGACAACAGAAATATAATAATTTAGAAAAGTCAAATTTTGGAATAAAACTGTCAAACCCAGGAAGCCAAGAGATGTAAGAAAAGAAAATTAACGCAATATAAAAATATTAGCGATTAAAATAAAATAGTTAAGAGGAAATTAATCTGAATTAAATTTAGGTAGGAGCATTTCCCTGAAAGAGATACAATACTGTTTCAATATCACTTACTATTTGTAAGTGCATTGGAGATAATACATACAATAACAGTAAATAAGTTATAAATATAAATAAGCAAGAGATAAAAAATATAATAAAACAATAAAAATTCGTTCTCATGGAAGTTTAAATAATTACAATAACTTAATGCATAGGTTATTTTAAAAAAAGTTCTTCGAATGAAAAAAGTCTTTCCATTGTGTATAAAAGTCTTTTCCAATGTTCACTGAATACAGTCTCTTTAATTAAAGATCTCCAAATCTAGTTTAATCTTTGTTTTTTATGTTATGTTGGATCCAACATCTTTTAACAATCAATCAAATTTTTCTTTCAATAATATATAAATTTTTTTAATAATAAATAGCATCACTCTCAATATCAATAATAAATAATATAGAAAAATTTAAATAATAACAATAACAACAATAATAAGTGATAGTATAATAAGACTCCATATCCTAATATTTCCCAATAAGAGTATAATTAATACTAAACTTCATTATAGAAATCATAATGATAATAATAATAAAAGAAGAGTATAATCAAAAGAAAATATCACAATTTGTTTATTATTGATAGGGAAAATATTGGTTGAGGATAAAAATAATTACATAGCAACTAAATAATTTTCTTATCTTCTAATAGCATAAGAAAGTATTTTTTGCTAGCCGAAAGTATAAATAAAAAAAAAATCATAATAATTCCAAAATCCAAATTAAATTAAATCTAACTATTTTGAAAATGGACTCTCAACCAGTATTTCCTTACAATAATTCCTCTCTGATACTCTTTTACAAAATTGTCAAATTTGGTTATAAGTTTTCAATGCCAAATGTAGAATAATGTTTTATCTACACATGGTTTATAAATTTTAATAATAAAATACAAATAGGAATAAAAGGTGTCATTCTTAATTGAGAAATGGAAATAAAAATAGCGTGCTTTTTTGAAAAACTTTTAATATCTGTAGTTTTCACAATCACTGAAAATCACATATTATGTTATAGGTTTGAGTAGAATCATCAGATTTTATAACGGTTATAACATAAATATCTGCTGAATAAGTAGAATAATATTAATGTCAATAAATGAGTAAATATAATTGACTTAAATACTCTTAAAATTAATTTATCAACATCAATTTGAAAGCCTTTACAATCAAAGTGCACACCTTATGCCTGCATAAGGAGCCCAATTTAATCCCAAAAACTCCCAAAAACAAGTAATATTCTTGTTGCGCACCAAAAACATACCTGCTAATTTCGAAAATTATGGTGATAAAATATTTAAAGAATAAGAATTAAAATTTAATCTACTGTCTTGACTTTAGTTTGATCTAGTTTTTGTGATTGTATTTGAGGTTTTGTTTGTTTTTTGGGTTGCTCATGAAACAGTTTAAAATCTTCTGGTGAAAAATAGGGTCTTAATTTAGAAACATGCACAATAACGGAATTCTGTCCTGTCTCATAATTAAATTTATCTATTTCATAAGTTACATCAGAAAGTTTATTTATAATTTTATATGGTCCAGAGAAAGTAGGTTCTAATTTTCCAGTGTTAGGGTATTTAAATTCTTCATAAATTACAGAGTCTTGTATTTTTAATGGGCATTCGACAAAATTTCGATCATAGAGTCTTTTACTTTTAAGGTGAAATTCCTGAGTTCGCGCTTTCGCAATTTTGAGGGCTTTGTCTACTGGTGGGTAATAGTTTTGTTTTAAAGGAGATTCATAAGGCAATTGACCATAAAATAAATAGGCAGGTGGGAACTTGGTGATAGAATGGGGCGTATTGTTGTATTCTTCGATGACTTGGTTTAATAATCTAGTCCAAGGTATTTTAGAAGAAGTGGAATTAACTTTACATTTAAGCCTGGTAACTATAGTCTGATTAACGCGCTCTACCTTTCCATTGGTCTGAGGATGATGTGCGGATGTAAAACGCTGTTGAACATGATGATTTCTAAGGAATTTCTTAAATCTTGGAGATCTGAAAGATTTATGCCTGTCACTAAGTATTTTTTGAGGTGCTTTGATATTGAAAATTTGTTTTAAGCAGTTAGTGTATGTTTCAGTGGTAACATTTTTGGAGGGAAAAGCCCAAACAAACCTAGTTGCATGATCTATTATTATGTGTAAGAATTTTTTTGTTGAGTTGTAATAGTTAAATCCACCAACAGTATCAATAGAAAGACATTCAAAAGGTTGATCTGTGGCTGGCATAGCTTGTAATAAGCCGAATCTTTTCTGTTTTGGTTTTTTATTTTTCTGACAGGTATCGCAATGTTTAACAAATTCTGTAATGTCTATTGTCATATTAGGCCAATAATAGTTGGGAGATATTAAATTAAGCATTTTTTGAATCCCTAAATGTCCAAAATTATCATGAGCAATATGGAGTAATTTTTTTCTTAAAGACATTGGTACAACAATTTTTTTGAATCCCTTTTTCTGAACTATAATAATTCCATTCTCTTTTTTATATTTTTTGTCACAAACATTGTCTTTGTCTTGCATCTCTATAATTTCTTTCCTATCTAGCAATAAACTAATATGTTGATTAAAATGACAAACAGGATTTCGTGACAACATGTCTGCTTCGACATTTGTTGAACCCTTTTCATATTTTATCTCATAATCAAACATACTAAGTTTGAGCGACCATCTAAAAAGCCTACCTCTTAAGTTTTTAACACTCTTTAACCATACTAGAGATGCGTGGTCCGTATGAATTGTAAACTTGACACCATGAAAGTAATGATAGAATTTGTCAAGAGTATCTATAATAGCTAAACATTTTAATTCAGTTATGAAATAATTTTGCTCATAACTCTTCAAAATTCGAGAATGATAAGCAATAGGATGTAAGAAATTATCTTTATCAGGTTGTTTTAGAACGGCACCTACTGCTATCTGAGAGGCATCTACAAACATATGTAAAGTTAATTTAGGATCATAAATTTTGAGGATGGGTTTTGCAATTAAAGAATTTTTTAATTTTTCAAAAGACTCCTGGCACTCTGAATTCCATTCCCATATTGTGTCTTTTTTAAGTAATCGATTTAGAGGATATCTAATTTCAGCATATTTATTAATGAATTTATGGTAAACATTAATGGAACCTAGAAATCGTTGTAACTCTTTCACATTGGAAGGAGGTTTTAAATTTTTGATGGTTTCAATATTGGCATTTGCTGGAGTTATAGTTCCATTAGTGATTTCATAACCTAAGAAATTGATTTTATTTTGGCCTAATTTACATTTAGAAAGTTTAAGTTTAATGTTTTCTTGTTTGCAAATGTCAAAAATTTGAGCTAAATGGTTTAAATGTTCTTGTAAAGAGGAAGAGAAAATTATAATATCATCAAAATAGTGGCACGCAAAGTCGATTTTATATTTATTAAGGATCCTTCGAATGGTTCTACTGAATATGGGAGGGCCCGTTTTTATGCCAAAAGGGAGCACGAGCCACTCAAAAAGTCCAAAATTGGTTGTAAATGCTAATTTTTCTGTATCGGATGGATGTATTGGTATGTGCCAGTAGCCAGAGGCTAAATCCAAAGTTGAAAAATACTGAGCACTACTCAATTTATCTAAAATTCCATCGATACGGGGCAAGGGTTCTGCATCGTTTTTAATTATTGCGTTTAATTTTCTATAGTCTGTACATAATCGCGTTTTTTTACCTTCCTCTCTTTTCATAACTAGTGTAACAGGGGCAGAATAGGGGCTATTACTTTCCTTTATCAGTCCGGCTGCTAACAATGATTGAATTTGGTTTTTTATTTCTATTTCTTCTAGGGGAGATGTTCGGTAGGGCCTCAAAGATATAGGTAGGTCAGATTTTAATATAACGCGTTGTGGTTCAATATTTATCCTACCCACATCATATTTATGCTTTGCAAAAATATCACTATAAATATGAACTAATTCCCTTAAATTTACATCTTGAATTAAATTTATTTCCCCAGTTAAATCTGAATCCGAATTATCGCGAAAATTTTGAAGAGTCATGGAACCTCTATAATCAGGATGCACATTAATTTCGTGATCATATTCAACACAGTCTTCATTTTTCATAATATTTCCACAAGTAGATTGTAACTCTATATCATGATTACTTACATTCAGTGTTTCATTATCATAATTATCTATTGCTACAGTATTACCAGTATTTAATTTCATATTTTTTTTATATTCTGAGGTTACAATTTCATTAGATTGATCCCTGTTTTGTTGTACTTGGTCCATATTTACTGTATTGAAATGAAGGGATCTGTCATTATGTATGGATATACTGTTAGTTATAATTTTCCTTCCCTGCCTTACAATACAATTTTTACATTCTATGGTTAATTTAAATTTAGAACATTCTTTTAACCCCAAAATAGCATAATCCAAATTTGTATTGCATACTAAAAAATTAACATATTTTTTAATTTTACCCACTTTTAGAAGAACACTACATTTTTTATTTATATGTAAAAATCCTTTTGCCTGACCAATGGTAACTGAGGGTATAGTCTCAATTTTAGCATTAAGTTTTTTAACAAATTTAAGTGGCAATATTGCAATAGTTGAGCCAGTATCTACAACACATGGTAAATTATAATTATTTGTATATCCATACACAATTAATTGCCAAACATTATGAAAATTATTTTGTGAGATATTTGGAAGAGTATCAGAGGATGGTACCTCATTCCTAAAAATACATTCTCTTTCCCAATGAAAAGCATTACTCACACCCCTATTTGTGCATATCCTACAAGGTCTTGAAGAATATGAATTTTGAATATAATTATTTTGACAAACTCTAGGTCTTTGAAACTGGGATTGTCTTTGGGGAATCCAATTCCTAGGTGTATTATTGGGCCTAACTGGCTGAATCCAGGGCCTAGTTGATTGAAAAGGTTGAAAATTTTGTCTAGCTGATGGTTGATTTATCACTTGGTTTGAAACTAGTGGGGTGGAAACTTCCACGAATTGTTTGACAACCCGGTACCATTCTGTGGTACTACTAGGAGGATTTATAATAATATTGTTTTTGAATTCTGGTTTTAAACCATCAGTTAAACCTTGTAATAGTATATTTTCACTAAGATGTAATTTCCTACCAATTTCCACTTTTTTACGAAAATAAGTTTCTAAATTGTCTAAATTATCTAATTTCAGATTTGAAAAATCAGAAAAACTCGGAAAGTCCAATTCAATGAGTCTTTCTATCAAAATTTTCTTAATTTGTTCATAATCCGTACAATTTAAACAGTCATTGAAATAAATTTTTTGCGCTTCACCTTTCAAATATTGCGCAATAGAATTAAATTTCCATTCTAGATTTTTCTGTTCCCTATCACATGTTTTATCAAAATAAGTTAACCAAGACAAAATGTTCATTCCAGAACTCGGGTCAAACGGTACGAACTTAGGATCTTCCATAATTTTTTTATTCTTACTCATTAGAATAAATGAAGCACTTCTATTTTCTTTATTAAATCCTAATCGTAAAATCATTCGCAATAAATTTCAAAGTTAATGATTTCTATAAATTACATATTTTTTCAAAATCACTATATTTAGCTGCTAACTTTAACCAGAAATTTTATCTAATAAAACAGAAATTGTAAATATCATAGATATACCTTAAATTGGGATCAACTTTTAATTCTATTATTTTATAGATCATAAACATATTCAAAAATTTTAATTATAGGTAATTTCTTACTTAAAATCACAAAATTTACTGAAAAAATTAATCATATTTATCAGTCAAAATTCTAGCAACAGCCTTGCACAGTTCCATTTCTTACTGAATTTAAATAAATTATAAAGAATCCGGGAACCAAAGCTCACTGTCACTAGAAATTCTAACAAATAAAGAAAAAAAACATAAATGTTAACTTAGTTTTCTATCTCAAATGTCTAGTAGCAGGAACATCATCATAAAAATACTGCATTCAGAGAACAGTTCGTGATAACAAACAAATATCAATAAATTAGAAAATGTACTTTTTTTAAAAAATAACTTGAGCTTCTAAGTTTTTTTATACTTCATTATTATTACGAACTTATCTTTAAGCGTGCATAAAAATATCATAATAATCTTAATATGCAACGGTAATTGTCTAAGAATATCATACTCTTCAATTTAATCCTTAAGAACAAAGATGTTTAAATCTCCAACACATAATAATGATAATAATAATACTCATAAATAGGCAAGTAAATAAATTTCACAGACAAATAATCAAATAAATAAACCTGACAAACAGAGAATAATTAATTTAAATAAATACATAAAAAGTATACAAATAATAATATTCAAAACACTACGAAAAAAAAAAAAATCTCACCGAAATCCTATGGGTCTCAACTATCTCGAAAAAATATTTTTCTGTTCACCAATTAACAAGAAATGGTCTTGTAATTATTATTATTTTTTTCTTCTTTTTCATCATAAGAGGACTACTTTTTATCGACCAAAGCACTTTACAGGAACAATTCTTCTGTTTTTGTCACTCCAGAAATCATGAGACTATGGCAGTTTTTGTTTAAGAACACATCCAATAATGACGGGCAAATTATTCAGCGGTCCACAGTTTTTATTATCACTTCGTTCCATAGCCAAAACCAAAAAAGGCAGCGCAGGCATAAAACATCCTGTCGACTCTAGAAAAGACTGTGACATTTTAAAGTTAGGAGCCAGAAACATCATCGCCAGGGTCCCCGTTCTTTGCACAGAAGTCATGGCCAGTGAGGGAAAAAATAAAAAATAAATAAATGTAGAATATCCAATAAATCACTCATTGGTGGAGGTAAGTTTATTTATTCAACTGTAGTCATTATAGAGGGAAAAACTCCTTTTTGCAAACGATCTTTTACCGAAATGTCCAAAAAATATTCCATCATTTACTTCAACCAGCCGTGCTCATCGACGAAAGAACTCCAGAATCTCTCTCCTTCTCATCTCGAGACTTCCACCTTTTAAAACTAAAAAGAAAATTCTAGAACTTTCTGTAATCTCAAACCATCATCCTTTTATGTAAACAGAATTCTTGTCCAGATACGAGGCTATTTTACACAGACGATAAATTTATTTAAAAAAAAATATTATTTAACCAATTTATAATCGACTCATAATTTCTTAGGCAGACGATTTTCATAAATGATTAATTTTAAGAGAAAAAGAAAAGAAATGAATTTATTAATGCACACATCAAAGGTTGACGGCGGAAAAATAAATAAATAGATAAAATAAAATAATGATATTTTTTGAAAGGTATGGTTTTGGAATAAATTTAATAAGATTTTCTTAAAAAGGGTTGATAAAAACATAGAAGAAATCAGTTTTATTTGGAATATTAAGAAATAAAGTTTTAATTAAGAATATTTTTAATTTAGAGCCATCTTTTTAAATTTACGCATACTGGAATAATGTTTTTTAAGGCAAATTAAGAATTTATATCGTCTGCATACAGATTAACAGATTAGATCTAGAAATAAGATTTTAATTTAATAATTTGAAGTAAGTACGGAACATTATTATAAGAAAATTAAGGTAGTATAAAGGTTAGTTTTGGCGAAAAAATTTTAAATTTGTAATATATATATATATATATATATATATATATATATATATATATATATATATATATATATATATATATATATATATATATATATATATATGTAGGATAATAATCACTTACTAGCGAGCTACGCCCTCTAGCTGGGCCACTTTTTCCAAACGAACCTCGGTATTAAGCAGTATATAATAAGCAAAAAAATTCATTTAATAAGAAAGTCTTGGTGTTCGAATCCTCAAGCACAAAAAAAAGTAAATTAAAGAGCCATGGTCCCGTTAAAAATATGTGATTTCGCATGGTGGGCCACGTGCACTTGAAAAAAAAAAAGATTGTGGATCGGAGCTATGGTCGCTTCGCGCCCATAGTCCCGTTAAAAATATTTGGTTTTGCACGGTGGGCACTAAGCGCCTATAAGACATTTTTTCGTATTTTTTAGTTCATCAGAAGCAGATTTTTACGCAGATTCTGAATATGTAATCAGTTTTTTCTACTTTAAAAACTGTCTGCATGATGGTTTAAGAAAAAGCGCGGAAAAAAGGGAGAAAAAGAGGTTTTCGACTGCTTCTTCTTTTAGCCAAAGGGGAAAAGTTCAGGTTCTTCACCGCAAGGTGGCGCAGTGTTCTGCCTCAGAGCTCCGTTTGAGCGCCGTTTGGGATTTGAGACATTTTTCGTTCCTATTCCCAAGGGGTTTTTAATTCATAATTTTTTTAATTTTGGTCCCACGGTCTCGAAAATGCCCGAAATGACTTCCCCGGAATTTTTCCAATCGAAAGACACCTCTCGCGACTTCCAACTCGCCCGCGTTGCGAAGTTTAATCGGCTTCAAGCAGACAGAGCCGCACGGATTTTATTAGTATAGATAACTCAAATCGTCATTTAATGATTGATGAATGAAAAAAAAATCGGTTACAAATCATTTCACTAATCATATCTATAAATGTCGTGCTTTTGTATTTAAAACTGAATAAGTCAAATATATATGTTAAAAAATTGGCGTTTTATTATTATTATCATTATTATTATTTTATTATTATTAATTTTTTTTGGTAGGGGGGGGGACGTCTTAATGATGTACAGGATACATATTAGATCGTTTTGTAAAGCATTAAAAAAAATGAAATATAGAAGGTTTAAAGCTTATAGACAGTACAGTCTTTACAGCAATACATCGCGTAGTCTTGTGGCATTCACCTTCGATATGCAGAAGCATGCTAATTCGATAAAAGTTTCGTTTATGAAAGATGAAACATGCCGTTGAGACGGCATTTGACAGATTGCTACAAATGATGTCTAATTGGGAGATTGGAAGTGGAACAGTAAACTTTTAAAGTTTTTGAGGGGACCAAAAAATCACAGAAAATGTGTATATTATTAATGTTATACATGAACCGTTAACAACATCGTGTTATCTTTCAATAGTCCGGTGTTGAAGTCAGGCACTTTTCTCCGAGAGGGATTTCTGCTGTGCCAGGGGAAGGTGTGTGTGTGGGGGGGGGGGGGGAATTATAGTTTTTGACCATTGAAAACACAAAATCTTAAATCTTCCGGGGGATATCTCATTGTTCCGGGGAGATGTACCCTCTGGGACACCCATTGAATTCAACATTGCGCTAGTCAATTACTGGCACACTCATTCTGTAAAAAGTCATCCAGTGTGTGATGTTAGTCTAATTGTATGTTCTAGAAGTAAGACCATCGCTATGAAGATGGGCGCTTCTGAAGATAGAATTTTCTTTTTTTACGTTTCACTTATGACGCCTTCGCTCATTGTGGGGTTTCGTCTGAAGTTGTGTACCCCCTGCTGTTACGTGTCAGATCTTTTATGAGTTACTCTTCAGGTGCCTTAATATAAAGAACCTCAATTTTTTAGGTATTTCTTTTTTTTTTTTCCCTTGAGTATGTTATGGTTTGTTGTCAAATAAGGTTTCATTCGTTTCGGCTTTTCATCGGACGGTGGAAGGTGAAGCTAAAGTATTTCCTTAGAAAACTTTCTTTTTTTCGTTGTTTCTTTTTTGTGTCATGGAACCCCACATGACTTTTAAGAAAATGACTTTTATTGTCGGCTAATATATAAGAAAGTCATGTCCAAAAATAAAGTCTCATTACATGCATTAATAAGATGTAGGATTTGCAGACATGTATCAATAATTCGCCTAGATTTTAGCACTTTTCTTACTGATTTTCCTGTGTAATGCGTAATTATGGAGTTTTTTAATAGCATGTTTTGGTTTATTTGCCTAATAAGAGTTTTATCTCTTTCAGTTTTTTATAGAACAAAGGAAGATGAAGGAAAGAATTTTTTTAGAAAACTTTCATTTTTCGTTATTATTTTCTGTGCTATAGAACCCCACATGAGTTTTAAGGAAATGACTTTTGTTGTTGGCTGATATATGAAAATCAGATCAGATAACGAGTTTACAAAAATAAAATCCTATTACAGTAAAACCTCCATAACGGACACTCCCGAATAGCGGACACCTCTATTTAACGGACAGTTTTCCAATCCCCACTCCCAAAACCTAAATTTTTGTATGTTTTATCTCTGAATAACGGACATTCCGAATAGCGGACACTTTATTCGGCGATAAAGGATGTAAAAATATGTTTTAAAACAAAAAAAAAATAAAAATAAAAAAAAAAAAAAAAAAAAAAAGCATAAAGGCCTCTGAATTTATCAGGACAACGTGTCTCAAATTTTGTGATCACAGATAAATGTAGATAAAGAGCTGGATACGCCCCCCCCCCCCCCCCTCCCACGTTCAGTGCTAAATTCAGGGTGTTGCCCGGGAGGAATAGCTCCCACACTGTAAAAAAAAATCTGTGAAGGTACTAAATATTTTCTAGGAAACTGGGATTCCAAGAACTTTTCGTGTAACGATAACAGGAAAAATTCATGTAATCGTTTCTGAAATTTGAATTTTTGCTGTTACCGTCACAGGAAAAGTTCTTGGAATCCCAGTTTCCTAGAAAAGGTTTAGTACCTTTGCAGAATTTTTTTTACAGTGCAGAGCACTGAAATGTCACACAAGAATATTTTGAGATTGTATGCTTTTAACGGTCAAAAAGTGCAATCCTTCTCTTCCCGCCCGGAACTCTACAATGTCCAATAATGTCACATAGAAAAACAAATTACATTTAATCGCAAGCAAAAGTAAACTTTTGTAACAGATTATTTCGCGCGAATATAATAAACTGTGGATAAAAGTGTGCACAAATTTATTTCAATTTTATTGATTGAAAAATAATTTTAATTTGTGGCTAATTATATAATAGAGGTTTTAGGACATATAAAAGTAAATACGCGTCAACAATCAACACACAATGTGTTCAACAATCTTTGAAACATTAAGCATTTCTTAGCGGTTTTTGAATCTCTTAGGTTTTCCCAATAGCGGACACCTCCGAATAGCGGACAATTTCTGCGTTCCCGAGGTGTCCGTAATTTAGAGGTTTTACTGTACATGTTTTAATAAGCGGCACAATTTCCAGACTTATACTTCACACTGTAAAAAAAAAAAATCTGTAAAGGTACTACACTTTATCTAAGAAACTGGGATTCCAAGAACTTTTTCTGTAACGGTAACAACAAAAACTCAAGTTTTAGAATCGGTTACATGGATTTTTCCTGTTATCGTTACATGAAAAGTTCTTGAAATCCCGGTTTCCTAGAAAATGTTTAGTACCTTTACAGATTTTTTTTTTACAGTGCAGTTATTTACCTATATTTTACATTTTAATTTCACCGCTTTTCTGGTGCCAAAATAAGGTAAGTAAAAATTATGCGAACTAAAAAAAAAAAAAAAATCAGTATGTTTTTATTTCTTTACCAAATAGGAATCGTGTCTTTTCCAAAAAGTCGTTTCAAAATAGGAGTCTTTTTGTCTTTTTAATAAGAGAAAAAGAAGATAAAGCTAAAAAATTTCGCAGAAAAACATTAATATTTTTTCTTTCCTTTCTTTTACTATCTGTAACTTGGAACTTTTTATGCCTTTCAAAGCGTATATGTTTGTTCCAGACTTATAAATGCGAAAATCATACAAAGAATTTGTATAAATAAGGTTTAATTACATATAAATAAGAAATACGTTTTATTATTGTTGAAGATTATGAGTTACATTTTAGTGCCTCAATGTGAACAACATGATTTTTTTTTCCCCAAGTACTTTATAATTTATTTGCTAAATAAGTTTTCGTACATTTCGGCTTTTCATCCGGCACTGGAAGGTAAAACTACATTTTTTCTTTGGAAAACTTTCTTTTTTCTTCTGGTTTCTTTCCTTTTTTTTTTTTTTTTTTCGATTTTAGGAATACCACATGCCTATCTAAAAAATGATTTTTTTTGCTGACGTCTACATAAGAAAGTCACTTTATGAGTTTGTACATTTAAAAATAAACAAAAATGAATAAATCAATGTGTACTCATATCGAAATGAATATGTTTGGATTAAAAAAGAAATGCATACTTCCTCAATTTTGAAACATCACATGGTATCAAACGAAATGTTTAATTTTGTACTTTATAATGGTTTATTACTTACCCATCATACGTAGTATAAGGTAAGTTTAGAAATCGTTTTAAAAATCGAAAAAAAAAAAAGTTTACGGATTTTATTTACACGTTTCAGAAACTGAAACATTCCGAAAAATATATTTTAAGAAAAAAAAAAAAAATGTCGTCCGTCTATCTTTGTGTCTGTTTGTAAACGCTCTATCTCCGGAAATAAATGAAATAGAGACTGAAAATTTGATGTGTACTTCGTTTATGATAATGGAAAAAAGCCTTACTGAATATCGGTAACTTCGATATCAGGAATTATTTTTTTCGGATTCGCAAAATACTTGTTCTGATGAAATATATATAATTTTTTGCAAAATTTCTTATTTTAAGGAGTGAATGCAAAAGACAATAGAAAAAAAACATAAATTTTGCATAAAGAAAACGAAGTTGATTGGATAATTAGTTGCTGACACATTTGCAATCCTATTATCCACTCTCTTCGATATTTTATGACTATGTATTTCATTCAAATTTCAATTCAAATATTATATTTTAATTGAAAATGAGACGTATAATCCGACGCAGTAAACTGTTAGTTAGTATGATTAGTTCATTTTTGATGTTATAAGGATGTTTCGTTTAAGCATTTCGTTACTACTTAATGATCCCATCGACCAAAAACTATTGCCAAACTATATAATTAAATGCCAATAATGGCTTATCGTAAATGTCCCATTCACTTGACATTAAACACGTTACACGTGTTTGTTACGTCATCAAGTGATATTTAATTCGAAGTTTTACCTGTATTAGTATTAATCTTTTATTAATTAATTTGTTTTTTTTTCGCTATGCTAATTTGTTTAATTTGCGAGTAGTTTAGCGATTTATACAATCTGTAGGAATGGGTCGACGGGATAATCAAATAGTACCCGCAATTCAGTAATGGAGCATTACAATGTGTTATAATTACTTAAATGTACGTTTAAATTATATTTTGGAATTGCTATGCATTTGTAAATAGTTTATGCATGTTTTATTTTCATATTTTATATTATGCATATCCATGATGGGTAAGTATTACGGTGGTCCCCAATGACTAGTTTCATTCATGGTAACATTAAGAATGTTCATTAATGTAAATATAATAAATTAATGTAAATATTAATAAAAATACAAATAAAAAGTCGAAATAAAAATCACTTAATGGCATTTTAAACACGTAAATCGTATTTAATGTCATTGAATGTGATATTCACGATCATCCATTATTGTCATTTAACCTTATTGTTTGGCGATAATTTTTTGGTCGACGGGATAACCTAGTAGTACCGAAATTTCTGATAAATATTTTCTCACCTCAACACAAGGGCTGAATTTCTCACAACTCAGGCCATTCAGCATTGCAGTAGACTATATAATACATAAGTGCCTAGTGTAAGGTAGTTCATAGGATTAGTGAAACTTGTAAAAATTTTCTTTATAAAACAAAATTTGCGAATAACCAAGTTCAGTCTTCGCGAATGTCGAAATTTTCCGCTTTTATTTTCGCTACTAATCAAAAGTCGCGAATGTTAAGGGATTATTCTAAATGTTATAGTCGAGTTTATGTCGAGACACAATAAGTATCAATAATAACGGAAAACTAATGCTCTTTATTTAGTCAAAAAACGAAGTGTAATATAGCGAAAAAATGTATATAAACATTAGATATAAGTTTGACGAAAAAAAATATATAAATCAATAAAAATTTGCATTAATTTTAAATAACGAATGAACAAATAATTTAATAAAACACTAATAACAATATAAATAAAATGTAGAATAAAAAAAAAAAAAAAAAAAAAAAAAAAAAAAAAAAAACTTGATGGCATAACAAGCACTTGTAACATGCTCAATGTCAAGTGAATGTGACATTTGCGATCATCTATCACTGGCATTTAATTTTACAGTTTGGCGACTGGTTTTTATCGACGAGATAATCAAGCAGTACCAAAAAATCAAAGCGCTTTATTTTAAACGTGACGTCCTTCTTACAAATAGAAAATTTTCTACCATCTTTAGTCACTTCGTCATGAAGGAAAATATGCATTTTCTGTTAAACATAAAGCCTTTTCTACTAAACGAAAACTATATGCAGTCATAGGTATGAATAGCATCCATAAAAATAAATATGAACAATTCGTTAAAATACTTCAATGATTCTTCATGTCGAAATGTATACGAGCAATACTGTAAATAAAATAAAATAAAATAAAATAAAAATAAAATCTGTAAAATTACTAAATTTTTTCTGAGAAACTGGAATTCCTAGAACTTTTCATGTTACGGTAACAGCAAAAATTCATGTAACCGATTTCGTTACATGAATTTTTGCTGTTACCGGTACATGAAAAATTTTAGGAGTCTCAGTTTCCCAAGAAAAAGTTTAGTAACTTTAATTTTTTTTTTTTTTTTTTTTTTTGAGAAAAGAAAAAGTAATCGATTTGTCAATGTTTCATTAATATTTGTTTTATTATCAGTCACAATACAATTTACACTTCAACACACACAATTATTGCTACTTTGGTACATTTCAAGAACCACGCTCGCATTTTAATCTTACGCGATGGATGCTTGTGTTTGAATTAAATCGCTGTATCCTTTTTTGAATGAAGATCTATGGCACCTCATAAAACACTTGCCTGTTTTGCTTTAAATAAATTTATAGAAGATGCTTCGTGGGGAAGATGAGTAATAGTATAATTCCTTTACGCTTTAATGCATGTTTTCCTCGGCGGGACGCCTACCAAAGTGAAGCCACTTCAGAAAGGTATCCCACAGGCAAAACGTGGTTTCAAAATTCCCATTTCCTTAAAGCAACAAGTCCTGCATACTTCTTTTTTAAATCTCTTGTAAGAAATATATTTGATACAGAATTACGAATTTCTCATGGCGATTGAAATTGAGGAAAAGGAGTTCGAAATAGAGTCTATACCGGGTCGCGTAGCCCATTTTACCCGAATACGAAGCAGCTCGCAATTAAGTTCGGATCGGGTTCGTCGCTTATTTTTTTCGTTGTGGGTTGGGTTCATTTCTTCGGGCTCGGCTCGGTTTCAGGTTGGGTTTTGACGTTTTCAGGTAGGAATAGAACTGACCCGATTTTTTAAAAGAAAATCTTGAGTATATTTCAAATGAAAAAAAAAAAAAAAAAAAAAAAAAAAAAAAAAAAAAAAAAACTAGATATTTAAATATTGATAATGTACATATGTGCATTTTTATACAAAAACGATAAACTTAATAAATATAATTTTGTAGACTATTTTTTTATAATTCTATTAAAATATAGATTAAGATTTTCTCCATTTGGATGAAGTTTGAATATTTCGAGGTCGGGTCGCGTTCCTGATAAACGATATTTTATTTTATTTATTTATTTATTTACTTACTTATTTTTGTCGGGTTTGGATCGGGTCGACTTTTAGCAAAATTCTCGGATTTGGGTTGGTTAGATTATTTTTTAAGACACAAAAATACAAATTTTTATTAATAAATATTACTATTAATTAACAATAAATTATAAATAGTAATTATTTATTGATAAATAATTATTATTTTTTTTCTTAATGTGTGCTTTTATAAACATTCCTTTCCATATTTCCTTTCTTACAAAATACTTTATGCAACAAATTATGTAGTATTTCTTCACTTAATTTATGACCCTGGAAGATTTCTGGATATTTCGTGGAAAGAAACTTGCAACTGATATATAGGTACAGGAAGTATTGCAAGTTTCTGGCAATGATTGTCAAAATAATTAATCAATAAATTCATCTAAATTCACTTTATTTATCAGCCAAGTTATCGTAGGAGGACTGTTATATATAAATCTGCGTAAGATTCCGTAACAACCGTGCAAGCATAGCCTGTATATAATAATTGCGTAGGTGTCAGAGATTAGTTTCCTGCAACGCGTCATGTAACGCGACCTGATCCGCTGTTCGGGTCCGATCGTTCTGATGCTACTTTATTTTCATTGCCGGTCAAGTTAACTTTAAATGTTTTGTACTTGGTTTAGGTTTCGGGTTGAGTGATTCTTTCACGATGACTTCCTTCAAGAATATCCGACTTTTCAAGAAAACCTTTAGTTTTATATAAACCCTACAGTTTTCATAAAAAACTATATATTTGAATATTAGTGAGTGTATCATTTCTATATTAAAAAACATATATAATAAAATTGATATTAGAGGCATTAGTTATAGACTGATTTTTAGCAATGCAATTAAACGATGGATTAATTTTCTTTCCCTTCGAATTGAGGTTTGATTATTTTCGGTTCAGGTTGAAGTGTATCGGCTTTAAATATGCTAGTTTATGATGTGGTTTTGGTTTAATGATAGTTTTGTTGTATTTGGGTCTGGTTTCGGATTGCCTAGAGCAAAATTTAAGAGAGTTTGAATTGTGTACAGCCCGATTCGTGCAAGATACCACTAGGGAATAGGGGTTTTAACATCATTATTAATGAAGACATGGCTTTATTTAAACAGTATATTCTCCATTTAAATAACATGAATGTCACTATTAAGCAGTAGCGGTATTCAAAATCAATAATCCTTGTCATCTTTGTACCTGCCTCAAACAGAAAAAAAAATAAAGATCCCGACAAATATATATTTATCCTAAAGTGAGATAAAGCTAGCTCACTTGCTGAGACAGAAACCTGTCGAAAATGAACATTTTCTATGGCGCTTTGCATATTGTGTCTTTGCAAGTTTCACTACTGAATATTTAAAATTAAGGGTGTATTCGAAAAAAACGCTTTTCCACCTTCAACAGCTCGAAATTTCCCGATACAATTTCAGACATATTTTTGAAAGTAGAAACATGAAACTTGCTGAGGGGATTTTTGAAGTGACGTATAAAGTGCCGTGTGATGTCTTTTTACGCTCAATTCATTAGAATTTGGTTTATAAACAATTATCCTCTCAGTATGACCGTTTTTTTTCGTTCCCAGATTTCCCGCTTCTGAAAAATCCGTTCAAATTGGCAACTTTGGCAGACTTTTTTGCAATATTTTTTACATTTATCATAGAATCGACCATTATGGCATCTTGAGTACTTTCTGAATAATACAATTTGCCAGTTTCATGCATTTGAAGGCAAAAATGAACTTAAAAATAAATCGGAAAATAAGCAG
This sequence comes from Maratus speculifer, assembly GCA_964019185.1. Taxonomy (NCBI): domain Eukaryota; kingdom Metazoa; phylum Arthropoda; class Arachnida; order Araneae; family Salticidae; genus Maratus; species Maratus speculifer. The sequence goes on along the minus strand of OZ025302.1, from coordinate 157,810,200 downwards.
TTTGAATCGAAAAAAAACCCTTAGTATCTCATATTCATACCTTGCAGGGGATTAAGAAAGTATAAAGAAGTTCTTAAACCATATGTCATTATGAATTATTTATTCAAGTGCAGCGTTGCATATTTTATTTGTACAATGTTTATTGTTCAATAAAAGGCTACAATGGAAAAATTCCGTAAAACCGGAGAAAACTGATCTGTATATAATGTTTCATATAGCGGGAAAAAAAATCACGACTCTGTAAAAAACTAAATGTTCATCCTCAAGCATATTTTTACGAAAAAAACTTACCTAAGTTAATTTTTTTCCCGGGTTCTTTTTTAGTTCATCTTTGCAATTTGCAGTGTATTAACAATTTTTTTTCTATTAAAATCAGATTAGTTTGAATCTATTGATCAGTAATCGGAAAGATCATTTTAAAATGAACAAAAAAAAAAATATATATATAAAAATCCTTAACACATTCGCTGCCGATCACGCGCCAGCGCGTGATATGGCGCCAACGTTAAGGAGCCATTCACGTGCCAGCACGTGATGTGGGGTGATGTCCAATAGCCAGTCACGCGCTGTCACTAATTTTTTGTTATAAAAAGTAAATCGGCTTCTGGGTAAAACCACCTTCTACAGTGCGGCATTAACTATCATCACATCTTCACGTTAGCGGCAGCGAACGTGTTAATAGACTGGGAGATGGCAACAAGGACAATCACTTCATCGAGATCACGGATGAAATTCTAGGATTAGTTAAATTTCGATTCGCATATTAAACGAAATCTTGTTTACCAAGTCATACCTTGTGGAAAACACCTGAAAATCCAATTTTAGCGTTTGTCTCGTACGTTTTCCATATGTTTTCCTGCTCCCAGTCCTCCATGTTTTCATACTTTTCTGTATAGGATAACACAATAGTTAATCTATGAGTCAACTTCTAAAATCGGATATTTAGATGTTTGCCACCAAGATATGACTTGGCAGATTGATTGCGTTTTAATATGATAATCAAGATTTAACTAATTCTAGAATTTCATCGATGAACTCGATGAAGTGATTGTCTGTGCTGCCATTTCTCGTCCATAAATGAATGACCAAATGTTAAAGCAAACCAATATTAAAATCTAAAACTTAATTATTGAATTATTTTTCGGGGAATTCTGAAATGATTCCCAGAAAATATCCTTACGAATGATTTATTGAAGTTATGCTTTGCCTTCTTTTAATGTTTACAACGGACATTATCAAACAAGGAGCTATAATGTCAATATCTGAAAGATATTTAAAAAATAAAAACAAATTCTCTCTGTTGGAATCAGCCTACACGCTCATTTATGTTTCTTTGTCCCGATCGCATATTTCACTAGAAAAACCGCTTTCTGAGAATGCAAGAGAATTCCGTTTTCTTTTATTATTAAATAGCATTTTTATGCAACAAATAATACCAAGAAAAAAAAATCTTATTTTTCTCGTCTTGAAATTGCATTGACGCCTTTTTCTCCTCTGGGTACCCTGACCTCCTGCTGGATATGTGACAGGTCTTTTTATGAGTTACACATAAGAAGGTGAGATACAAAAGGGTTGCGGTTTTTTATGAGCATTTTAAAACCCCCGTGGTTCGAATTTGGTTTGGCATCTGTAGGCGGGCTCATTTTTTATAATGGCAATTTTTTTATTAGATTCTTTCTATGAGATGTCCATTTTTAATTGTGTTTTTAAAGTTTCTGTAATTAACACGAAAGGCTCATCATGTGCCTTAATGACGCTTTTTAGATTAATTATAGAAACATTTGCAGTTTTGAGTGTAAGTTTTTTTTTTTTTTTATGCAGGCAACACAATGAAATGATTAATGTACTGCATGGATTTAAAAGTTCAAAAACTTGATTTTTTTGTGGGGGGAGGGGCAAAAATGGATTTTATTTTTCATCATAGTTTTATATAAGAGCGATACACATACTGCAAATGCTTCCTGTAACACTTGGATATCTTTCATATAGTACGATTTCTCAAAAGCTACAAAATATGCATCAGTTTCGCATTTGACATCCTAACTTGAACACAAGTGCTTTTCGCTAGCGCTATTTTTATAAATTAGGAAAAAATAATAATAATCCTTTTGTGACAGATCTTGAAAGTGCGTGGATGGTGTAGAACAATTTGCACTTCAATTTATTCAATTTCAATACAAAAGGATTACAGTTTTTTATGAGCATTTTAAAATCCTTGTGGTTTGAATTTGGTATAACATTTGTAAGAGTACTCATTTTTTAAACTGGCTATTTTTTGCTATCAGATTTCTTTCTATAAAATGTTCATTTTTAAAATTACGTTTTTAATGTTTCTATAAATAACAGATAAGAGTCACTAAATGTCTTAAGAGTATACGAAATACTTTTCGCTAAAGAAAACAGAAATATGCAGTTTTATAAATTCTAAAAAAAATAAAAATAAAATAAAAAATAAAAACAAAATGTTGATTTTACAGTTTAATAGCTGGCATCTAGGGTGCCAGGTTTAAATCTTAAAATTAGCAGTAATAAACAATAAAATTAGCAAGCAATATACTGTTAAGCAGTAATATACACTTTATTTCATTTATACGATGTTATATTATTGCTTATTTTACCGTATAATACTGGCGCCTCAGCTGCCAGTGAAATCAAGCCTGTTGTGAAATCAACAGTTTTTATTTATTTATTTATTCATATTTATTTATTTATTTTAAATTATTATTCATTTATTTATTTTGCAGTTTAGGGATGAGAAACAGAAAGAATAAAATTAGAATTACAAAACATACAATACATATCAAATATAACAACAGCAACCACAAAAAAATAAATAAATAAATAAATAAATAAATAAAATAAACTACAGCTTTAGCCTGACCATCTAACAAAAAACCTTTACCTTTTTAGAAAAGTAGTAGAATTTTTTATATAACAAGATTTTATTTTCCATCTTTCATCTGAGAATATCTAGAGATCTTTTTACGTAGTGAGATTACACGCAATGATTCAGCCTCTATGAAGCTTCTTAAAATTTGGAAAGACATGCTTTGCGGAACAACGAAATCTATACATATAATAAAACAGTAGGACCCGGTGTGTCTGTACATTGAAGATAATTGACAAAAATGGAGTCAGGGCGATAAAAGAAAACCAATGAAACACAAAAAAAATTTTTTTGAATTTTTTGTCTGTCTGTCTGTCTGTCTGTTTGTTCGAGGTTATCTTCGTAACTACTGAATGGATTTTTATGCGGTTTTCACTAATGAAGAATGCACACTCCCGGGCAGTGTATAGGCTTTGTTTCATCAAAATCGGACAACAGACAAAAAAGTAACAAAAAGAAACAAAAGAAACTATTAGGTGCGCTGCTCACGTTTTTTAGTACATAACGTTTTTTAGTACATATAAAATCCAATAGATGTCACTGTGCGATTTTAAAACGCGCTATCGTTATGTTTTCGCCAGTCTACTTAAGTATGAGAAAGTTTCAAGCTGGCTGTCGTTCCATGTGGTTTAGTCGGTAGAACGTCAGTGCGCCATACTGATGGCCCGGGTTCGATTCCCAGCATGGAATTTTTTTTCACTATGTTGGCATTAACGCCTATAAGCAATTAAAAGAATTTGAAATATTGTATTCAAGGCGAATTTTCTCTCTGGGAAAATTTCCTTGCATTAATATGTCAGTGTAATTTTTTTTTCGATTTAATTTTTTTTTTCGAAACTTTGTTTTTCTTAAAAAATTACAGTAAATATTTGATATTTCCCAACGTTTTTTGAATGATCGACTTGCTTTTTTTTTTTTTTTAATGTATGTCTGAACCTTATCTAACTACTTCTTCAAGATTTCTTTAGATAAACCGACCAGCGTAGCGGGCGAAGGCCGCTAGTAATACTATAAAATAATTCGCGTTCACAAATATCCATTTTTAATATTGCGATGAAACATATCGATTTGAATAAATAAATGTATTCATCTGCCTTGTAACTGTATTTTTAGCCCTCTTATCAAATATTAAGTTTGCTCCAATGTTTCAAGCTATTACCAGAAAGTTTTACAAAATGAGTCTTTTAATATCCATTATACACCCCTTACTCAAAATAAAAGAATAAACTTTCGCTAAATATTTCATAACTGCGCATGTGACGGGGTGGCCAGACATGGCGTCGGAGAAATCCTTTCCGTGTTTTCCGAAAGATATTGAGATATATCTGCCAAGAGTGGGCTGCGTAATTAAGTTTCATGTCATTTAAATGACACATTCATTTTCATTCTCGGTATTAGCTTTTATTAATACGAGAATAATTGGCTTACAGAATTGATTTTCTCATTTGCGCCAACTTGTTATAGAAATAGACTTAGTCTCGAGAATTGTTGTTCCAGCTTTAGTCCATGGTAATAAACTGAATAAGTTTGGTTATTGTTTATTTAAGATTATAAATTATAAATTCCATATAAAATATTTTCTGCTTTTCGTCACCTTCGGTGTTTTTATTGGAAAGTTAAGATAATTGTATGTATGAGGATTTTTATTAACACTTTTAGAATTCCGTACGTAAAATATAAAAACAGGACTTTTTTTTAAAATCACTTCTGTGTCTGTTAGTCAGAACATTTTTCTTATAAACTATGGAACGTGGGAAGTTCATATTGGTTGAAGTAATAAAGGTTATTGATCCACATATTTACAGATCATTAAACATTCACAAATATATTTAGAGAAAATATAGGAGGGCTAATTAATTTTCTCGAAAAAAAAAATTTTTTTTTCCTTTGTATATCGTGTGGGGTACCATGTGAAAACTTTCGTAACACTAAACTCTAAAATGCATTTCTTTTAATTTTAGGTATTATATTTTCAGAGATATCTTTTAAAATGTGGTGCAAAACCATGACCCCTCCATTGTATTTTCCAATTTAGTGAAGATAAAAATATAAAAAGAAATAGGAGTAATAGAAGTTAATTTAAACTTTGCAGGAAAACTATAGCGATTAACGTTGGTTACTTAGTTTTTGAGAAAATCGTATTTTTCTGTTGCACACAAATTTCGAATTGCCGGCGTTCAGCAACGGACGTCAGGAGCGCTGGAGGTACGTATCGCAGCAGAAGTATAAAAGAATTACTGATAATAATTTTCGAAAAAAATTGTTTGTAATAAGCCGAGATATTAACACTTATTGACACGGAGGGTTTGGACATACATAAAACACGAGAGGCGTACTCTCGTGTTTTAAAACGCGATCGACTTTTAAAGTCCAAGTAAACACTTTTAATGTGTAATGCAATTTTATGTGACTAATTTAAATTTTTGTTATACGGAATCTTCTGCACGCGAGTAATCATGAAGCATGAAATAAAAATATAAAAAATAATTAAAAAAATAATTCTATTGTCAGAATGAAATGGCCAGAATTATACATGTTTATTGTAGTTATACACTGTGATTATTATTTGATGTTGTTTTGGCATGATATAAACTTTAAGTAATATATATTTTTTATATATATTTTCGCTGTTTTTGTGGAGATTCTTAGATATCTGTAGACGTATGTACTTTTTAACTATTTGGAAAATAGTTGTTCTCATCGGTAGAGAATTGGGAAATATGAAGTATATCTGAATGTTTTTATTGGTTGAATTCCGCAACTTATTTTATTTTATTCATTTTCTGATTGGTCCATGTTTAATGTCCAAAAATGGAACACTTCTGTTTTCCATTTTATTTATTTTCTGATTGGTCCATGTTTAATGTCCAGAAATGGATACTTTTGTTGCCACGATGATAAAAAAGTAATAATAATAATAATAAAAAAACTACAAAGAAATTAATAACTTAAAAACAAATTGAGATACAGCTTTCAAACAAATTGCATTTTTTTTTTTTCTCTACGGCGGTGTAAAAATTGAAAATGCGTGATGTTTAGAAGTTTAAAAATTTGCAGTTCCGAAATTGTAGAACTGAAATTTCATTTAAAATTTGTAAATAGTGGGTACAGGAATATTAATTTTTAATCCATGGCATACGTAATACAGGACTCTGTTGTTACGTAAACCACGTTTTGATCATCCTAAAAAACGATGTTTATTATTATTATTAATTTAAATATAGAAATTATTTGAAAGTCTTTAAAATTTTAGTCTTTGAAAATATAATTTTCCAAATAGTCGTTGTAATTCGTTAAATTACATTTTTTTAAAATTACACTCGTAAAACTGTGCCTCTGATATAAGAGGTACATTCGGAATTTTTTTGCCCACATTAAAATCCACTTGGTGCCCTTGAAATTAAGAGGCACACTGTTAAAAGTGTGCGTGTGTATTTGCCACCGTTCCGCTTATCACTTTAACAGGTACACAAATGGAACTTTGTGCCTCTGACAATTTTTAAAGGCACAAATCGAACTTAGCGCCTCTGACACGTTCGTATCGGTGACTCTTATTTTGTCGTGACTTGACGTTTTTCTGGAAAATCAGAGGCACTTTTTCTATGTGCCTCTCATATCAAAATAATAGAAGGCACGATATGCTTGTGCCTTTTATATAAGAAGTACAGTTTTAAGAGTGTAATTTTTATTGTTATTAGATTTATATAAATAACTTTTATTATAATTTTATATATAAAACTTTTTTATCGTTATTTTTTTTAATTCATTCTTAATTGGAAAAAAGTTATAAAAAATTTCATTAAAAATAATTGATTATATTTTTAAAGATAGATGGTTGGTGTTTTTTGGTAGATACAGGTAGATGTTTGGAAAAATACATTTTTGTTTCAACACAAAATTCTGTGCAATAAAAAATAAAAAGAAAAGAATAATGCTGTAACGGGCTGTGCATGTAATAATATTATCACGTATGCGATATATAACGTAATCGAATTTTGGACCCCCTATCCCCTTTACGATATCAAACGTTATCATTCCTTGACCTCCCCCTCTCCCTCCTTAAATAACATCGTTATCAGTGTCTAAAAATTCTTTATTTTTACAATTTCTTTCTTTCTTTTTAATCGCTTTCAATAAATATTAAGACGTATATATACATTTATTATTTGCATACTTAGTTGATTTAAATCAAGCGAAGAGATCAGCAAAATATCACTTTAATATGTGAATTAATTTTACATCAAATAACAGTTTAAAGAAATCCTTACTGTTTAAAAGTATTTAATAATAGTTTTTGGTTACATAACGCATTTAACAGTAACACTGTATTCGTGCACTTAAGATAGAATTAATCTGAACTTCTTATAAGCAAAACAGTGGAGTAACATAATCCGAAAGTTTCTTTTTCTTTCTTTTTAATACAATTTAGATTTAATTAAACTATGTTTGTTATTCATTGTTTGATAAGGGGATGTTTAATATTTTGAATACTTGTGCGTACTTAAATGTAAGCACGTAAGACATATGGAAAAAAAAGAAAAAAAAATGGCACTCAAAAGTTGTTATTGCTGTCTCTTTCATTCTTTATTCATTTCTTTCCCCTCCCCCCTCCTTTTTTTGTCGATTTTTCAGAGATTTTGTCTTATGCGGATCTGACAGTTTCTTTTTTGTCACTTATGCTACCCTATAAAAAATTAAGCGTATGATATTGTAACTATTAAATCTAATAGAATCAAAAACGTATGAAACAGAATAATAGGGAAAAAAACTTAATTTCTTTTATGCGTCTCGAAAAATATGATACCATTTCACTGACAGATTAATTGTTTTAAACACATCATTCTAGTTATATGATCATCTCATTCAATTTTTATTAGCTCTTAAACATGTCTTATATTTTTTATCCACTTCATAACATTGAAAACAAGCGACACAGACAGAGAGAAAAAAAAAGTCTTTAAATCCTGTTTTCCCAGAATATAAAATTTGCGGGAATCTTCCGGAAGAGCCGGAATCCGGGAAAAAGAAATGGGGGGAGTAGCCTGGCGCCGGACTGGCCCATTAAATCTTTTGTGATGCTAAAGTTTGGATGTAAATGCCGAAATCACATCGGTCTGGAAGGTTTTTGTGCTAGAAGTGCGTTTTTTTATAGTGTTGCTTATGTTTTTGCTGTGTATAGTATTATGAAATCCGTTACATGGAATTTATATTCATATTCGTGGAATACGAATAATTTAAATATATGTACAAATACATAGCAATTTCTGTGGCAAAAATTAGTTAAAATAAAATTCTATTTTTTTTGTTTTAACAAAGAAAAACAGTCGGCACTTTTAAAAAATTACCACACAAGCTGCATTCCCAGTCTATGTATATATTTATATATATTGTATACAGGGTATCCGATATGTCTATTCATATTTTGAAAAATCATAATACAATAATTAACAATCTAAGTAATCGGAATTTTCCTTAATAATAATTGTCGTGGGAAAAAGAAAAAATAACTGAAAAAGGCTCATAAGTAAATCCAGATTTCTAATAATTTATGAATTTTTAACAGTGTGTTGTGCCGGATTGTGGTATGTACCACAAGGCTTTTCAAATATCCGGAATTTTCGTGATGAAAGACGAAAAACGTATTCTAGAAAATCCATTGGTATTTCGAAAATTCATGCTAATTTAACAAATTGCCGTATCAAATTCACCATAAAACTAGTTAAAAAGTAAAAAAAGTAATTGAACTATTCTTTTATTGTACAAAAGAAAAGGACGACACTTAGGTAAGTTTTATGGTGCAGTCTGCACTCTAGTATGACTATTTTGCTACATTTGGGGAGGGGGGCATTTTTAAAATATCAAAGGATTTATTGTACACTCTGTATGTAAACTTACTGTAATATGAATTATGAATCCGACCCGTTTGACTTAATTTTTTTTCATTACGTTTCTGGTTGGTTTTTGACTTTTTAGGGTCGACTTGGGTTGAATTTTTAAAAGAATATCCTTAATATTTTTCAACCGCAAGAAAAAAAATTGTTTATTTGAGGATAAATGAGTGTATATTTGTACATTTTTACACAAAGAAAATGGAATTGATATGAGATGTAATTGTAGGCCAATTTTCCGTAATTCTATTTAAATATGGATTCTCTTTCAGTTCGGATACGGGCTTGAAATTTCGGGTTTCCATCGGTCCCGAATTGAAGTGTGATGGATTCGGGTTCCAACCAGCAATTTTAGGTTTGGAGTCTTCATGCATGACTCTGATTATGATCCGGAACTCTATATTGAAAGAATAGAGGCAGAGTATGCTATAGCAATGAATTTGTGTATAAAATTATTTTGGGTCGAATAATTACTTGAACGAAAAATAATTCCATTTTCTCACACCTAAAAATTAAAAATATTTTTGTTTTTGCCCCAGATAGGATTACTATTTTAATTTGTAAATTAATGAATTAATGAATTAATAAAATTTTAAAAAAATACCAGTTTTAACTTTTTTTATGACGAGGTTATTTAAAGAAGTTATACATATTTTCTTATGGGTAATTCAAAATAGAAATTTTTACAAATTTCAATTATAGAATTGCTACGATTAATAAAGCAAAATTTATTTTTTGCATTATTTAAGTTTATTTATATGAATAATCAAAGAATCAGAGCGCTCTACACTGTAAAAAAAAAGTGTCGATCTACTAAAAAAACCTTAGTGATCCTTGTAATTACTAAACAATTTTTAGTAATCTTAGTCGGTTACAAGAAAATCTGTAAGAATTACTAGAAAAAAGTTAGCAACGAATAGAGTTAATAATTTTTTATTTTTAATAGCTATTACTAAAACTCACTTGGTGTGGCCTTGATAGCATAGTGGTTATAGTAACGGACTCCAGGCTAAAAGTTCCAGGGTTCGATACTGGCCACTGCCAAATACGCCCCGAATGTATGCAGTGTAAGTACTCGTTAATAAAGGGATTATGAATATCCTGACGGAGCCGTAGCAATGTTTGGTGCTGCTATCTATTGCGGTTTTGCCGAAAATCTTCCGCTCCAGAAGTCTGGATGCAGCTCGAAGGAAGCTCCTGCCCTTCGAGCCCACGTAATGGTTATTAAAAATAATTTTGGAGCTATTACTAAAATTTACTTGGTGGCTCATACTAAAAATTTTTAAGTTAGTTATACAAAAAATTCTTTTGTTCAGTTTACAAAAGAAATGCTTGTTACGCTTGCAAAAAAAAAAAAGTTTGTAATGGTTACTAAAAAATTCTGTGGAATACAAATTTACTAAAAAATTTTTAGTAACCTCTTGAATTTGTTTTTACAGTGTACACGTTAAAGATACGGGCTGTAAAGATTTTAAAAAGATAATAATACATAATTTTTCAGAAATCTATAGAAGTTACCATTTAAAAATAACAGGGCTATGAGCGTATGCAGGATTAGTGCAGAGAAAGAAGAAAAAGACCAATACCCAAAACTGTTGTGAAAAATAAGAATTCAGTACATTGAGAGAAATGTAAAATAATAGATTTATGATTGTAATTGAACTGCTTTTTGCATTATCGCAGTTTCATTGTAATGTTAATTTGTTTTATAAAGTATTTTCTTCATTATATTTCAATACAAAGGTAAAATTTAATTTCATCCCTTCCCCCCTTTTCCAATGAAAATCCTACCCACGATTTTGAATGTCTTTGTTGCATAACGATTATAAATAAAATTTAACAGACTACATATAACAACATCGTCTGAAGAGTCCGCTACAATTAAACCCTTCTTCTGGAAGTTAAAACATTAACTACAATCCTGAGCGAACGTTCCTCTGCGGTTTACGTACCCATTTAGCAGACAAGATTACTTTCATCTGAAATCATTTGGCTCAGATAAGTAAATATTTCTTTACGCGGATTTCTTTTTTGGCATCAGTGAGCGTTACTTGTGTTCTTACATATCTAGCTAATGGATGGTAGCAGTATCTCGTGATTGTTTCCCAGATAGAATATCAGATCTTTAGATATGTATCTCGATTAGAAAATATTTTTTTATTGTTATCGTTAGCATAGTTCTTTCTTATTTCATTACATAATAGTGTGGATTTTTAGCATTTTTTAACAAAGTTGAAAAGTGCTTATGCACTCGGTTTGTTCGTCCGCCTGTTCGTCTGTCCACGCTCTTAACTCCTGTAAATATACTCAGATTTTCATGCAATTGATAAAGCTTATTTAGGTTCACCAAAGCATGTTTGGTATCGCATATGAAATATATATGTACGATTAATGGTTCATTTACAGGGACACTCAAGAGAATTAGATTACATTATGGGCTATGGGAAAAAATCGTTTGGAGAGTACTTTAATCACATCACGCTATTTCTAATGTATTGAAACCAGGGTTGGAAAAAACCCAGGTTTTTTCGGAAAAAACCAAAAAAACCGTTTTTTTTGGTTTAAACCAGGTTTTTTTTTGTTTAAACCGGGTTTTTTTAAAACCTCCATTCTTATTGCATATAAATTGCATATTAACTATTAACTGATAAAATTAAGACATTGTTGGATTATAAGTAGTGTTACTTCAATTTAAAGTAATTTAAATTAAATAATTGCAGTGAATTTATGTAGAAAATTGAAGAAATTCATATTTGAATTTGAACAGTGTTATAGAAAATACTTTTATGTTCAAAGAATAAACTTCTTGACACAGTGAAACATTGATAGTCTGTAAATCTTTATAAACAATCTTTTGATTACTAATAATAAATATTTGAATATAGTTTGATAACTATAATATTCTTTTCCATAGTTATTCAAATATAAATTTCAAATATTTCTTGGGATTTTGATTTTTGAGTAAAAATTCCAGTTTCAGTTAGGTGGAGACTTACCAAATGGCTTTAGCACAACAAGCCCCACCTAATGTTATTAATTGCGTTAAATAATCTGCATTTTTTAAATTTAAATATTTTATATAAATATTGAATATTTTAACTCTATTTTATCTTTGATCAATTCACATGTCTGAAGCTTTTTTCTTTAGAGCAATAGATATGTTCATGAACACATACTGATTTTAATTTATACATAAAAAAATGACCTAAATTCACTGTATCTAATGCTTATTGCTGAAGTAAAGTGTTAAAAATAGAAATCATTTATATCCAATAATCTGAAACATGTAAATTATAAAGTTAAACGAGAAAATGACATTAGATTTCCTCTAAAAAAACCAATTGGTTTTTTTGAGAAAAAAACCAGTTGGTTTAAACCGTGGTTTAAACCATGGGTAAAACCAATTGGTTTAAACTGTGCCAACCCTGATTGAAACTGATATAAATCAGTGAATTTCACCATGATCATGTTACAACAGAGCATTCATGGCATTTTTTATTAATTTACAGGGACACACAAAAGAAATTAGCTACAGTACTGTCACTGCGTAATAATATCTGGAGAGTACATTTTAAAATTCGGTATGCGCTTTTAAATTTAATTAGATTTTCGCATATTACTCTTTATATATAAATTCTATACCACATATACAGGGCTGCACGAAAGTGTTCGCATACCATTCCCCTTATTAGAGGAAATTGCTGAAGAGAAATTTTCAACTAAAATATATGTATCTCTTTAATGAACTAAGTTTGGAATGCATATTGTTAATAGATGCAAATCTCTATATGATATACAGGGCTGCTAAGAGGAATGGGATAATTTTCCGATTGTATGTGGGAACAGCTGATATTCAGTTTCGAAATGCGTTATACATTACCATATGGGGAAATGAGGCATAATATTTTAATTTTTTAAGCAGTGCAGTTTTGTTATATTATTCCGAATTTTTGAAAAATGCTTCATAATCTATGCTTGAAGCATGATTTTTCTTTCTTGTTTTTCAATATAATCAATTAATTAAAATAATTTTAAACATATTTGTAAAAAAATAAGTTACGTGTAACTTATTCTTTTCAAAATTCAACTTATTCTTATTCTTTTCACTTATTCTTGTAAAAAAATATAATACGTGAGTGGGTGATTCTATTGTTAACTTGGGTGAAATTAGGGTGAGTGCAACAGCAATTCACCGGTGAAATATAAAAATTGCAGAAAACAAGAATTAATGAGCATCTGTTCTCTTCGGCTGTTAGAGATTATGCATAATATCTAAAGGAATGTCTTTTTACAAAAAGTTTCAGTTCCTGTTATAGGCATGTTTGCAAGTTAGTATGGAACAATTAAACATATTTTTGCTAAATTTTATTAATTTGCTGAATTGGTGTTTTAAAATATATCTAGACTTTTGGGTCATCCAGTATATGCACTATATGACCAAAGGTGGCCGGCCACTTGTGATCTTAGACATTTTGTTAAACATCTTGAAATAATAATAATAATAATAATAATAATATTAAATGAAGAATTATCCTGAAACTCTAGGTGTGTAAACAGAATTGTACAGGTCATGTATTACCGCAAAGATTTTTCCCGAAACCCCATAGGGGACTGTCAACGAATTGAAAAAGCACGCATATCTTTTGGACAACCCTGTCAAAACTAATGGAGCACTCGCGGTATTCACGTTCTTTCTTCGTGGGTTCGGTTGCCAAATAAAAATAGATTCACATACGTTTGTGTTTTTTAATATGACGTATCAGGTCCTGTTTGAAAAAGTGTTAACAACTTTAAAAAAATTGAACAGGACGCATATTTCAGATGTGTATATTGCTGGGACGATTACTGTTTCTAAACCAATAGGAGAGCGTCATTATCACGGTCAAGTACACGCCCACACAGTTTGATTGACAGGAACTCGTGGACAATTGACGGTGCTAATTATAACGATAATCTGTTGCGGATGAAAGTGAGCTGATTGGCTGAATGGTTAGAGCGTCGAGCTTGAAACCGGAGGATATGGGTTCGAGTCCATCGCGGGTTGAGAGTCCGTTGGTGATTTTTTTTTTTAATTATTGGAGGCTGTCTTTTATTAATAAATGAGACATTTAAAAAAAAAAATATTTCAAACCCTTTTAATATTCTAAATATCGTTCCAAAATGATTTATATATATATTAAACAAACGGGAAAAAAAGTATTCTGCGAAAATATCCGTATAAGCAAAATTCTTACTTTAATTTTTATTTATTTATTTATTTATTTATTTCAGGATCAGAGGAAGTATAATTTCTAATTGAAGTAAATAAAATTCAGTCATTTTGAAAAAAAAAAAAAAAAAAAAAAAAAATCTTTCGTACCTTTAATTTTTAATTACCGAGTACAAATTCAAACAATCCGAGTACAAATAAATAATAAACACACACGATCAATTGTCCACGAGTTCCTGTCAATCAAACTGTGTGGGCGTGTACTTGACCGTGATAATGACGGTCTCCTATTGGTTTAGAAACAGTAATCGTCCCAGCAATATACACATCTGAAATATGCGAACAGGACAGATCAAGTAAATTATACATCAACTAAAGAACGCACTAGATTTATTTGCACTACATTTCTTACTATATCTTTCAAAATATAACGCTAAAAATTAAAAGAAATGTCTTTTTGAGTTCAGCATTAAGAAAGCTTTCATACGATACCCCAGACGATATACAAAGAAAAGATTTTATTTTTTAAGTAGCTTAACTTGCTCCCCGTATATTTTCCCTAAATATATTTGTTAATGTTAAATAATCCGCATATGTGTGGATCAATAGTCTTTATTACTTCCCTCAATTTGAACTTTCCACATTCTATAGTTTACGAGTAAAACAGCTATGACAGGCATCCTTATAATAGTGACCTTATTATAGCTCCGTTTTTACTTTTTAAGTACGGAACCATAATCGAGGGAAAGTAGCTTCATCACGTTTAAACGGGTAAGAAAACGCATTTTTGAATCTTCAAACAGCAGAATGAAAAGGAAAATTCAAAAATCTGACTTGTTCAGAGTTTCTTTTGAAGTGCTTTTGAGTGTTCACATTCGGAACAGGCTTTTTGAATAAAAATCGAGAAAATACTCATGTCTTTAAGAGCGACTACGTTTTTCTTTGTGGTGCGAATTTTTCTTTGAGTTTTGCACTTGCATCAATTTGTTTTTCTTTTATGATTTTGAAGATATTTTATCTATACTAAAAAAAAAAAAAAAAAAAAAAAAAAAAAAAAACTAAATATGATATTGAATGTAGTCGAAAATATATGGATGAATCGTATATAAATAAATTTTAAAAACTGTTTATTATATTAAATATGTACATTTATCCAAATATCTTTTACATGAAACTACCTTATCATTAACATTTAATTATTGGTAGTAAATTATATTAAAATTCTTTTATTATTTTATGATTAAAAATTTTAAAAAGACAAAATTAAAGACGAATAAAACAGACAAAGAGGGAACATAACTTCATCACATTCATCACTTCATCACATATGCATACATTTATTCATTAAAACTAGATTGTCTTTAAATTTTTCCAGTTTGTGTTTTACTCTTGCCTCAATTTTTTTCTTTTGTGTTTCTAAAAATATTTTAAATTATTTCTGACAAAATTGAATGTGATATCATTGTAATCAGGCGCGATTAATTATATATAGACGAGATTAAAAAAAATATTTATTAATATTATATGCTTCATTTTATCTAAGGTACCCTGGGGTAATAACGCCACGTTAAGGTTCTACCAATTATCACGGCTTAGTTTTAGATTGTATTTTTCAAACAAATATAGGATCTGATACAGCAACTCATTGACTATCTATATAAAATAAAATAATTTAACAGATATGTATTCATAAAATGTAATGGCGTTTTTTCTTGACCAATGCTATTTGGCGTTATTACCCACCTATATGGGTAATAACGCCATGCAAACAAAACTATGAAATAAGATGGAATAATTGCATGTAGATTGCCCAATTCTAAAAATACAAACTCTACAAACTTAGAAATTGACAAATTGCATTCTAAGTAATTGAAAATGTTCAATTTTTTGTGAAAGTGTAAGAAAAATAAAGGTGTGCTGCGGGAGGGGGGGATGAGGCAAAAGAATATCAGACCGTGAGCTTCTTTTTGCTTAAAAAGGAACGCTTAAATAGAAATATGAGAAACATTGCACAGTTTTAACTGTGTTTATTTGAATCAGTATTTAGAATGTGGCTCGGCCACTGTAGGGAATCAACCGGGGTATTAATGTCAAGGATTGGCGTTATTACCCCGGTATAGTCATTGCGCAGTACATTTTAAATTACAAATTATCTCGAGAAGATATCCAAAACCTTCAACAACATTTTAAAAGTACATGAAATGCACTGCAAATTTATGTAATTAACAAAGTATTTCCGGATAAAAAGATAGTCTTCACATAACAAAACGTATCTCGCAAATTTTAGATCAAGCGTTAATTTTAGTTGTTTGTAAAAACAATAACACCTAAAAATGAAACAAATTAACTTGAAGCTGTTTTTTGCGATTTATATGACTCAAAACCCTTCTGCGCAGAGCACATGGGTATCATTTACCTGATTATTTCATAATTATGCAAAATATAAGCACTTGGCGTTATTACCCCGCCTGGCGTTATTATCCCAGGGTACCTTATATATTTATTCAATGAAATTATAATGCCTTTAACATTTTCCAGTAACTGTAAAAAACAATCGTAAAGTTACTAAACTTTTTCTAGGAAACTGGGATTCCTAGAACTTTTCATGTATCGGTAACCTATAAAATACATGTAGCTGATTCTGTTACGTGAATTTTTGCTGTTACCGTTACATAAAATTTTCTAAGAATCCCAGTTTCCTAGAAAGAGTTTAGTATCTTTAAAGACTCTTTTTTGCAGTGTATAGTTATTAGGTAGTAACCTACATTGACATTCTTTTTATCTAAAAATAAATATATTAAATAATAATAATAAAATAGACAAACAGAAAAAATAATGGTATAATATATTCAAAATAAAAAAGATAAGGAATTAAAAAGGACGGAAAACAGCTTAATCGCGTTTAGAGGAATGAAGAAACACATTTTAGATCTTGAAACAGCAGAATGAAAAGGAAAATTTAAAGATCCCATTTCCTCAGAGTTTCTTTTGAAGTCCTTTTGAACGTTAGAATTCGGAGACTGCTTCTTGAATATAAATCGAGAAAAACATTCTTCCTATAAAAGTTTTTTCTTTGGGTGAAGATTATTCTTTATGTTTTCCACTTGCTTAAGTTCTGTTTTTTGTTTCTTTTATTTTCAAAAAACATCTTTTAAAAATCTATTATTGGCATTAAAATCTTTATTTATCAAACATTTATAACAGTATAATAATTTTATTGTCTTGTTGATATTAGTTTAAAAGTACATTGTAATTTAAGAGATTTATCGAAATTATTTTTTTCACACGGCTCTTTTTTCTTTTGAGAATTTTTCATTATTATCATTATCTATATTGACAAATATTTTTATTTTTATGAAAAAATAATTAAAAAAAAATCCATTTAAATTTCAAATTTTCGGTTCAGACATAATTAGCGAAAAAAGAAATTTGATGAAATTGATTAATATCTCATTTCAAATTGTGCTTTATTGACATAAAAATTGATTAACATTATGTTTTTTTTTTAAACCATCAAACTGAAAAAGAGTGGAATTTTATTTTTTAATTACCTTTAATAATATAAAATTAGTAGGAGATTAGTTATACACTTAAAAGTTTCAATGTATAACAACAAAAAAATTAAGTATTGCCATTTTAAATAATTAAACATTTTGAATTAATAAAATCAGTAAAATATTTAGAAAATAGAAACCAATTTCATTTATCAAGTTACAAGATTGAGTTTTTGACACCAAATCATTGGAAATTCTCATTTTTCCATAATAGTATTTTTAAATTCATAAAATCAGCTAAATATTTACAAAATAAGACTTAATTTATCAGTTTACATTAGACTTTTTTAATATAAAATGAGTTGGGAAATAATTGCATAAAGGATCCGTTTTTCTGAGACTAGATTTTGTGAAGTGTCCGTTTATCTGAATCGGATTTTATGAAATATTCATAAACGGAATTAATTTTTC
The DNA here is from genome assembly GCA_964019185.1 of Maratus speculifer. NCBI lineage: Eukaryota > Metazoa > Arthropoda > Arachnida > Araneae > Salticidae > Maratus > Maratus speculifer. Next base: position 157,792,251 of record OZ025302.1, on the reverse strand, counting down.
TCTGGGACAATCCTTGGTACAATACCAATAGTTACATTGTGTATTAAAATGTGTATTTACAAAAAAAAAAAAAAAAAAAAAAAAAAAAAAAAGTAATAATAATAATAATAATAATAAATAAAATTATCCATTTACTTTTTTAGAATGAAGTCTACAAAGTATTTTCATTCCTTTGTAACATTTCTTTTCAAAAATTCCTGCATCACGTTTTAAAGAAAGAAGAAACAAATTTTTGGACTTTCAGCCACCAGAATAAAAAGGCAAAAATTTGATTTGTTCAGAGTTTCTTTTGAACGTTCTCTGACAAAACATGCTATTTTAAAGATTAAAAAAAAAAAAATAATAAAATAAAAAAAAAAAAAAAAAAAAAATAAGTAAGTATTTTTTTTGTATAATGATAATGTATGTCTATTTTTTTACTAAAATTACTCTTTAAACTTGTACCAGTTTCGTTTCTACATTTTGTATCCAGCAAATAACTTAAAAAAAATAATAAATTAAAGATTTCCAGCGGATTATTTCCTACTTTCGTACATTTACGGCGATCCTGTATTTTTATATGTTATCCACAATAGACTCCTGAATGGGTCGGGATAAACTCAACCAGAATTGGGAAATTGTGTGTATTTGGAGACAATCTTAAACACGATCAGAAACAGGAATTAAAAAAAAAACTCAGAAAAAAGGTTTAGCAAACGTGGCTTGCAATTAAAATGCTTAAAGTCAATCATTCCCGACTCGTACTTTGAGCCGTGTTGGGTTTGGGTGGAATCGGATTACTCGACCTAATGCAGAACATTAAACGCAATTCGCCTAAGAGTTTGGATATAGCAATCAGACTCCGAGTATTTTGTTTGATATCAACTCTATACCCATCCGGAAAACGAAATAAAACAACTACACAGAAACAAAATTGTTACCAACCTGAGCCGTAAGGAAAAAACATTATTGTCAATCAAATTATCAAAATTATCAAATAGAGTCGGGTTACTTATTTGATGAAGGATCCACAGTCTTATTATTGTCAGTATTTTGTTATTATTATTATTTTTTTTTAAACGCGTTAAACATTTTTTTAAAATCCCCCCCCTTTTTTTAACGATATATAAATAGCAATAAAAAAAAAAAAGAAAAACATATTATTAATAGTATACGATATTACGACAGTTTTAAAAACGTGAACTAATGTAGTGCATTTTGACACCTAATGAAATTTTGTGAAGATTTGCGAATTTTTACAAAAATTAAAATTATTTATTTATTTTATTGCCATGCGTTGAAAATGTTTATCAGGCTTTTTTGGAAACCATTCTTTATTAACACTTTTCCCCAGAATTGATAGAATATACTAGTAATAACAGATTTCATTTGAAGAGTCAATCTTAGCTAATCACTTTCCATTTTGATTAAAACAATTTTCGCGAAAACTATTTATATCACAATTTAACACAAGCAAACCAAATAAAAGCATCTTAACTTTTCCCTTCTTCTGAAAACTCCGCAAAATAGATTTAAACCACAAAAAAGTAATTTATTTCTGTATTGAACTACACTTATATGCACCTAATAATAATATGTTTTAGATTTGCATACGCCTTTCCAAAAAGTGACACATGCTTGGAATAAAAATTCCGATGCATACAATACAAGAATTGTGAAAGACTAAAATTTAATTTAAAAGAAGGTAAAAACATATTTTTAGAATAAAGTGTCTGGCTGAAGTTTTCATTTTTAAAGTTATGCGAAATAAAAGAATATTTTAAGGATACTTCCTGGGTATCTTGTATACATACCGCTGACTTTAGAAATTCGAATAAGATAGACATCATGAAAAGCCATATAGTAGACCTTCATTTCTTCAAGAATTAAATTGAATTGAATAGCAGATAAAAGATCTCTCGTAACAACCGAAAAAGTTTTCTTGACAAAATAAGTTTGATAGTCAACAAGTTTACTCGAAAGACTCACCGTAAGGCAGCTTGTCTATTTCTCAATGGTGGGGAAGTTATCTGATAAATAAAGTATTTTTTAAAATACATATTTCGGCTCGAAAGTGATAAACATGAAATTATCTAAAAATTCCTTTTTTGCCTCTGAAGTTTATTCAGATTTCAAATTATAGATATTACGGAGGCTTCATTTCATCAATAGTCAACAAAAATTTAAAATATTTTTTAAAAAGATTAAAAAACCTGTTATCTAAAAAACAAACATTACGTCCAACTATAACAATGATTTATTTTCTCATCCGTGGGAAAACATGTATTTTTCCCAAGCAAGTCGCCCCTCCTTTCTTTCTCTCCTTCCGAAAATATATTTGCAGAAAAAAAGTTTACAACTCATTCCATTAAGTTTTATTTTAAATAGAAATAATTGTTAGGAAAAATTTTAAGATTAATATATTCTTAAAATTATTCTTAATTCTTCTTAAAATAATTCTTCTTAATTATTCTTAAAATTATTTTAATTATTCTTAAAATTATTTTAATTATTCTTAAAATTATTCTTAATTAATTTATCATTTAAGATTATTATGCTGCTTTCATATGAAATCTATCTATTACAATCAGCTCCTTTGTTATATCCATCTATTTATTTCTTTATACATATGAGGCAAGTCCTACACTACCACGTCTAAAATACTGAACCGATACAAATCTAACTGGACACTCTATTACTCATGCAAGCATCTTTCTTGCAAGCAACATCTCTCTTGCAAGCGTCTTTATTGAGTTCGTTAATCATGTATATGCATCTTATAATTTGTTTAAAGGGACACTGCAAACACAAAACAGAGAAAGTTTGTCTTTACGATAAAGTCCTAATATTGAACCAAGTCATACAAAATTCACTCCAATAAAATTCAGTATTTTTTTTTTTTTTTTTTTTTGCTTATTTTATATTTATTTCATTATTATGCTTTAAAAATATTTACCGGCTTCTTTTGGAATCCATTATTTTTTTTAGCACTTCCTTTTTTCCAAACGTAACACAATTTAATAGTAATAACAGACTTTATTCCAAGTGCCAATCTTAGCTAAGCATTTTCCCATTTCGGTTAAAATAATTTTCGTGAAAACTACTTATATCATAATTTAACATAAACAACTCGAACAAAAGCATCTTCACTTTTCCATTCCTCAAAAAACTCCGTAAAATAGATTTGCACCACAAAAACTTAATTTATTTCTGCATTGAACTACACTTATACCTCTAATAATAATATGTTTTAGATTTGCATATGTCTTCCCGAAAAGTGACGCATGCTCGGAATAAAAATTCCGATGCACACAATAAGAGAATGGTGAAAGGCTAAAATTTAATTTAGAAGAAGGTAAAAACATATTTCTAGCAGAAAATGTCTGACAGAAGGTTTCGTTTTTAAAGTTATGTGAAATAAAAGGGTATTTTAGGACTGCTTCTTTGGCATTTTATATACATGCCGCTGACTTTGAAAATTCGAATAAGATAGACATCATGAAAAGTCATATCATATACTTTCATTTCTTCAGAATTAAATTGAATGGAATAGCAGATAAGGTAGGGTTTCCCGTAACAACTGAAAAAGTTTTCTTGAGGAAGTAAGTTTGATAGTCAACAAGTTCATTTGAAAGATTGACTGTTAGGTTACATTTGTTTATCTCAGTGATGCGTAAGTTATCTGATAAATAAGAAATTCTTTGAAATGCATATTTTGGTCCGAAAGTGACAGAAATGAAATTATTTTAAAATTCTGTTTTTGCCTTTGAAAACTGTTATGGTGTAAAATCATAACTGTTACGGACATATCATTTTGTCTGTAATCAGGAGAAAATATTTAAACGAAAAAAAAAAAAAAAAAAAAGTCAATTAGAAAAAAAAAACTATATATATATATTTTATTATTATTCGGAGAAAACATGAATAAACTGTTATGAAAAATCTTAACATTAATATATTCTGAAGATTTCTAGATTGATTTCTTTTGAAATCAATCTATTAATATTAATTATTTTATGTATCCATCCATCCATATGTTGAACCAATTCAAACATAATTGAGACATTCTATTGATCTTGGAAGCATCTGCGTTGAATTTCGTTAATAAGATCTTATAGTTTGTTTATAGTGAGAAATAAAATCAAAACTGACAAAAATTGTCTATAGGATAATGTTTTAATATTGGACTAATTGGCAACTAATTATAGGAGAGTGATCTCCCAAGTAACTTATTTTAGTTCATTAAACAAGTACGTAGATCTTATATTTTATTTACAGGGACAGATAAAAGCAAAACATGCAAAACTTGTCACTTCTATAACATCTGAAATACTTAACTAATTCAAATTAATTATGACATTGTATTGGTCTTGCAAGTACCCTAGTTGAATTTGTTAGTAAAGTATAGATCTTATAGTTTGTTTGCAGGGATACATAAAAGCAATTCATGCAAAGTTTGCAATTATGATAACGTTTGGAATAATGAACCAATTCAAACTTAATTGTTATATTGTATTGATATTGCAAGTATCTTTGTTGAGTATATTAATCAAATAACGTATATCTTATAGTTTGTTTACAGGTACACATAAAAGCAAAATATGGAAAAAATGTAACAGTGTATTAATTTTTCAAATAGCAATACAGTAAGATTTTTGCTATTTAGGTCTTGTTCTGACATAATTAAGTGATCATTTAGTAGAAAAACAGGCCTTGTTGAAAGCAAACATTATAAATTAATGAACACTTCTTTACTTTGACTTGCCCCATTCCATGATCATTTTGACTAAATTTCACTATTTATGTTTGTACCGACATGATGAATCAAATTGTCTTTTAGCGTGTCTTCATACTCTGGCATCCGAGGCATATGCCACACTCGCTCTCCCTTAGTTTTGGCTTTACTTACAGAACAGCATTTATTTTAACATTATTTTATTAGGTGTAACTTCTTGAATAGTAGATTCATCTATGATACTATTTGCAAGATTAATACATTGGCCCAATTTGGTTTGAATTGGTCTAATACTAGGTCATTGTAGTAAAGAAAAGCTTTACATCTTTTGCTTTTATGTATCCCTGTGAACCAACTTTATTGTATACGTTACTTGATTAGCGAACTCAACAAATATATTTTCAAGATCAATACAATATGCCTATTAGGTTTGAATTGGTTCAGTATTTCAGACATTATTATGACGACAAAATTTGCATCAGATATAAATACAGCTCAATGTTTATTACAACTTATTTTTAAGAATATAAACGTACCTACTCAATGTTCCAAATGACAACGCTCCCATAACTTGTATATGCATACGAATATAATTCTGAGAGTATTTAATGTCTATCTTATCTAACCAGATTCAGTTCAACAGCATTTAGAATTCACATTTAAATTTAAGTTTAATATGAATTGCAACATTTTATAAAAATATAACAATATCGCAATGCTACAATCTTTTGAAATAAACAGGTTTTGTTAAGTTTTGATTATATATATATAAGACACGAGATTTTCCAAAAAGTTATTTATTATAAACATCTACTAAAAGTAATAATAATCAGGCATGGTTGAATTTTAAATAAAATAAGTATATTATGTCTGTTGGACTGTAGATCTTTTTTTTAAGACTCTGGGCATAAAAAACTGCCAATAGAAGCTTGATATTAAAAAGAAGACAATCAAAAGGTTTACAGAATCATCCGCTGTAAAAGAAAAAAAAGATACAAATTCGTATTTCTTCCCGAACAATTATAACACATGTTGTAATAAACAGATATTTATGGGACTTGCAGTGTCAGATATCTAATTGTTGAGGGAAGATTTCAGTTTATAACACATCGTTCTACGTTGCTAATTATAAGGTTGAGAGAATAAGTACTATTATTAGTTAACCTCGAATATGTATAGTTGTTCTTTTTTAAGTTTTTGTGAATGGATTTTGATGGGGTATCAATTTTAGTCACAAATATTATGGGGGCACAGTGTAAAAACTAAACATACGTAATATTTGTATTCTAGATTGTACCCGAGATGAGCTGTGGGCAAAATCTAATAATGAAATAAAATTTAAATATTTTAAAATCCTTAATTCTTAAGTGTGATTTACAAAAACTGAAAATGTAATTTCACTTTTTATTCATCAATAAATTCGACAAAATAGACTAAAAGATTAATTTACTCCTGTATTTAACCATATATATCCATATATATATATATTTCTATGATGATTCTATATTTATATTTCCATATGTATTTCTTAAAACGGACGCACGTTTGGAATGAAAACTTCAAGACGCGCAATACAAGAATTGCAAGTTAAAATTTAATTTAGAACAAAGTAAAACATATTTTTAAAATAAAATGTGTGGCAGAAGGTTCTGTTTTAAAAGTTGATGAAACAAAAGAATGTTTCAGGGATTATTTTCTTGGAGTCATGCATAGGTACCAACGAATTTAAAAATTTAAATAAAAAGATATGGTAAAAAGCCATGACGTAGACCTTTTTCATTCCTTTACTATTAAATTGAATTGAATAGTAGGAAAGGTTAGGTTTCTCGTAACAACCGAAAAAGTTTTCTTGCGAAATAAGTTGGATATTCAACAAGTTTATACAAAAGACGACTGTAAAGCAAATTTTTTAATTCTCTGGCGAGGAAATTATAAGATAAAGAATATATGCTTTAAAGTGTATATATTGGTTCAAAAATCATAGAGATATAAAAATTCTGTTTCTGACTTTGTCAGATCACAGTCTCAAATCAGAGCCATTACACTATAAAAAAAGGGGGTGTTTAAAAAAGTATATATATTTTAAAAGAAAAAAACTGTTGCTCTGTTTAAGAAAAAAAAAAAAAAAAAAAGATTTTTAATTTTTACAATAAGAGTCTATATTTTTTACAGAAAAAAAATTAATAAAAAAATCACCAACATTTTCCTGTAAATTAAATTGTTTTCAGCTGGCGCCAACATTGATAGTTCTTTTCTGCCAATATGAGATTTTTTTTTTTTTCAGAAAGTATAGAGACTTTATTTCATCAGTAGTAAACGAAGTAAATATTTTCTCAATAGTAAAAAAATACTTTAACTAAATGTTTATAAAAGTAAAAATAGATTTTTAAAAATCTCTCTTTTATAAGCACCCAATGTTTATTCTAAAAGTATACTAAATGTTGAAGGAAAATTTTTCTGTATCATCGTTTTATGTTGCTTAGCTATGGGAAGAAGTCCTTTAATTAGATGAATTCGATTATGAATAGTTATTTTTTTTAATGAACGGATTCTGATAGGAATTGCAAATTTAATTAAATAAATAATGAAAAAAAAAATTTCTAGAAAAACACATAAAATTTGCATTCTAAATTGCTGAACTGATGCTCTACACGAGCAAAAACGCGGGAAAAAACTAATCTATAATAAAGATGTAAAATATATATATATATATATATATATGTATATAATACCATTAAAAGTAGACAAGATTCACCAATGGATTTTATCAATAAAAGAATATATATATATATATATATATATATATATATATAAAGAGAGAAAGAGAGAGAGAGAAAAACTATTTTTTAATTTTCATAAGCAAAACAAACGACATGTATTCGATTTTTAACCATTAATAAATTTAATAAAATGGACTAGAGTGTAATTTATTTCTGTACTGAATTGCATATATACTTCTATAATAATAGGTCTTTGATTTGGAAATGTCTTTCCGAAATGTGACGCATGCTCGGAATAAAAATTCCAATGCACACAATAAAAGAATTGATAAGCTAAAATTTAATTTAGAAGAAGGAAAAACATATTTTAAAAGTAAAGTGTCTGGCTCGAGTCTTCGTTTTTAAAATTTTTGAAATGAAAGCATGTTTTAGAAATTTTTTGGAGTCATGTATAGGTACCACCGACTTTAGATAGTCAAATAAAATAGACATTATAAAAAGTCACGCTGAAGACCTTCTTCAGTCCTTTAGTATTAAATTGATTTAAATAGCAGTCAAAGTAGGGTTTCCTGTAACAACAGAAAAAGTTTTCCTGCGATGTAAGTTTGATATTCAACAAGTTTATTCAAAGGACTGACTGTAAGATATCTTTTGTGATTCTCAAAAATGGCAAGGAAGTTTTATGATGAAGAACATATGCTTTAAAATATGTATTTTGTTTCGAAAACGATAGATATGAAATGACATAAAAATTCTGTTTTTGATTTTTGAAATATTTGGAAGTGTTGTCAGATAACAATCTCAAATCATAGATATTACAGTGTAAAAAATTGTATTTTTTACAGAAAAAAATCTATTTTAAAGAGGAAACAGTTTTTCTGTAAAAAATAGGGATTTTGTAATTTTTAAAGAAAGAATCAACATTTTTAACATATAAAAATTTTTAATGAATATATTTCCGATTTTATCTGTAAAGTAAATGGTTTTATACAGGCGCCAAAATGTTTTTCTACCAAACACATTCTACCAAGTGACTATCGAAATAATTATAAAAGTAAAATTGGATTTATAAAAGGCTCTCTTTTATATGCATTCAATGTTTTCACTGACAGTTGGCTATAATTGTTAAGGAAAATCTTTAGTATATCATCATTCTACGTTGCGGAGATATGAAAGGTTGTCCTTTAAATAGATGAATTAACTGGGAATAATTCATTTTGTAACAGATTCTGATGGCTGTTGCAATTTATGTTCGATAAGATTATAAAAAAGTTAAAACTTACGCATAAAAATTGCATTCTAAAATATTTTAGGTTATAGGGGCAGCGGACAAAAAGCTAATCTATAATTATAAAACAAAAAAGTAAAATTAAATATTTCAAAAATTTTTAAGTCATAATTTTCATAAACAAAAATGGACACTATATCTTCCTTTCTTAACCATCAATAAATTTAACAAAACAGGCTAGAATTGAATTTACTTCTGTATTGAATTACTTACATACTTCTATAACAATATGTTTTCGATCTGAATATGTCTTTCGAAAAGGATGCATACTTGGAATAAAAGTTCCAATGCACACAATAAAAGAAATGATAAGCTAAAATTTAATTTAGAAGAAAGAAAAATATTTTTTAAAAGGGAAGTGTCTAGCAAAAGGCTTCATTTTTAAAGTTTACAAAATAAAAGTGTGTTTTAGGAATATTTTCTTGGAGTCATGTATAGATACCATTGACTTTAGAAATTCAAGTAAAATACACATCACAGAAAGCCACACCGTAGACCTTCTCCACTCCTTTAGTATTAAACTGAACTGAATACTAGATAAGTTCAGGTTTCCCGTAACAACCATAAAAGTTTCTTGCAAAGCAAATTTGATATTCTACAAGTTCATTCAGCAGACTGACTGTAAGGTATTTTTTGTGATTCTTCAGTACAGCACGGAAGTTATCTGATAAAGAATTTATTTTTTTAAATACATATTTTGGTTAAAAAATGATACAGGTATAAAAATACTGTTTTTGACTTAGAAATTTGTGGACGTGATCTCAGCTCACAGTCACAAATCACAGACATTGCAGTGTGAAAAAAAACTGTTATTTTTTCAAAAAAAAAAAAAATTTAATCTGTTTTTAAGAAAAAAAAATATTTTTTCTGTAAAAATATGGATTTTGTAATTTTTGCTGAAAAAAAATTATATTTTTTACAGAAGAAACTTTTTTATGAATAAATTACCGAAATTTTCTGCAAATCGAACGATTTGCCACTGGTGCCAAAATTAACAGTTATTTTTGTCAACTTATTTATTTTATTTTTACAATGTAGAGAGACTTTATTTCATCAGTAGCCAGCGATGTAAAAAATTTTTTAACCGTAAACAAACACTTTAACTAAGTAATTATAAAAGTAAAATAGCTTTTCTAAAAGTATTCTTTGATAATCATTTAATCTTTACATTGTCATTTATAGTATACGTACTTAGTTGAATGTTGGATGAAACTGTCAGCCTATAACGCATCATTGTACGTTGCTTAGTTATTGAGCTATGATTGAAAAAGTCCCTTGGTTGGATAAACTCAATTATGAATAATTAATTTCTCTAACAGAATTTAGTTTGATGGGATTTGCAATTTAAGTTCTATAAAGTTTAAAAAAAAGGGTATTACACATAAAATTTGCATTCTAAATTGCAAAACTTAAATTTTACACTATCGGAGCAGTGAGCAAAAGCTAATCTATAATGATAAGGTAAAAAAAAATACAATCTAAATATTTAAAAATTCTTTCAATTATGATTTTAATAAGTAAAAACGGACACTATATCTTCCTTTTTTAATTAACCACAAATTCAACAAAAACGACTTGTAATATTCTCCTGTATTGAATTATATATATACCTCTAGAATTATATGTTTTCGATCTGTATATGTCTTTCCAAAATTTGATGCATACTTGGAATAAAAATTCTAATGCACACAACAAAATATTTGATAAACTAAAATTTAATTTATATCTTCCTACAATATATCTTGCACTTTTATCTATCAATAAATTCAACAAAATAGACTAGAATGTTATTTCTTTCTATGTGAAGTATGCACATACATCTATAGTAATATGTTTTTGATTTGCATATATGTCTTTCCAAAATGTGACGCATACTTGCAATAAAAATTCCAATGCACACAATAAAAGAATTGGTAAGCTAAAATTTAATTTAGAAGAAGGAAAACCATATTTTAAAAGTGTCTAGCAGAAGGCTTCGTTTTTAAAGTTTATGAAATGAAAATGTATTTTAGGAATATTTTCTTGGAGTCATGTATAAATACCCTCAACATTCGAAATTCAAATAAAATAGCCATCATAAAAAGCCACGCCAAAGAACTGCTTCATTCCTTTAGTATTAAATTGAATTGAATAGCCGATTTGGGTTTCGCGTAACAACCGAAAAAGTTTCCTGCAAAGTAAGTTTGATATTCAACAAGTTCATTCAACAGACTGACTGTAAAGTATCTTTTGTGATTCTCCAGATTGGCGCAGAAGCTATGTGATAAAGAACATATTCTTTAAAATATATGTATTTCGGATCGAATTTAATGAAAATCTCAAAGTTTCTATTCAAATAAAATAGGTTTAGAGATAAAATATATCTTTTAACCTCTTGAAGTGCGGTGAGACATATTGTATCCTGCTTAATTTTAATGAAGATTTGCAGGAAAATTGACTGTAGTGTATTTGTTGTGTTATTTAAAAATGTCGCGGAAGCTATGTGATAAAGAACATGTTCTTTGAAATACGCATTTGTGATAGAATGCGACAAGCTTATTTAACCTTTTTGGGTCTGATTTTTTTTCAATTTTGAGAAGAGAATTGCTTTTACGTTATTAATATTAATAGCATCCTTCCAAATACATTTACTAAAGCTTAACGAATATACTGTTGTATCAAACACAAGGAATGTAGTTAATTTAGGTAGTATTCAATTCATTTACGTAAGACAACAGACTAAAGAAGCGTTTATGGAGATTTTTGGAAAATATTGTACTATAACAAGATTTGACGCATTACAAGTTTTGTAATATTTTTTGCTTTTCATAATATATGATACGTTCAGAAAAGTAACCAACATTTTATTTTAAGAATGAAAAATCTGTTTAAAAATAAAGAATTATCAACGGCACAAAGAGAATTTAGCAAACTTTTTTTATTACTACTATCACAGAGTAGTAACAGAGAATCAACTTTCATACACTGTAATGGCAACTTGTTTAACATGGGATTACGCATAGACAGTAGCGATACGAGCGGATGACTCTGAAACTACGATCATAACATAAGAGAGGTTGCTAATTCGGCGAAACATCTCTTCCTTGGCGACAAATTATAAAAGGAAAAAAAATACAGCGACGGCTTGCTGCTTCTTGTTTTGAAATTTATGAAAGAATTATTTTAATATGAAATAACTTTGACGTATTCGTCTTGCAAACAATACATGTGTCTCTTCGTAACATAGCGACCTAATAATTTAAACTTGAAAATTCAAGAATAATAACAGTAATAATTACGAATCAATATAAGCGCGGAAATCTAAGATCAAATAGCATAAGCACGTGTGCAAAGATAATCAAATCAGCATTCAGCAAGAAGCGCCAAACCAGAATAGGGTTACAGTTAAACAGAAATCACGAGGATAAAAATCGCCAACGCGATCGTTTAGTTTTTAAGTCATCCACTGAGGGCGTTCTTTTCAAGTCGAGTTGAGGCTCTGTTACGTACTCTGTGATTACTATGTGCCGAAGTGAAAATGGAGTCATGATAAGAAATGAATAAACACATACTACCATTACTACATGTTGATATTAACAAACGTAGTTGTTAAGACAACATAATACTCACATGGGAGCAACTTTTGGTGTTGTTTGCACCTAGCATCAGGACCTGGTGCATTTTGTAGACATAAAAGTTAGTACATAAAGTATACATAAAAGTTAGAGAACCAAAAAAAAAAAAATTCTCTGTTAAAATTTTAAACTTCAAATTTTGTATTATAGAATTTTTATTTGTTTAATTTACGCCAAAAGTGAGTTAAGTGACCAAATATGAAGCTACGAAGTTTTTGTTTGCTTTATTTTGGGGCTACAATATTCGGCTAGGGTTGCCGGTAAACTATACTTTTAAAAATATACCAACTTTTTCACTGCCAAAAATATTAATATAATATAATTTTTTTAATCAAACTAGTAATTTTTAGATGGGATTTTTAAACTTTTTTCAATATTTTATATTTAGTATTAACTAATTTTTATTTTTAAATGTTTTTCTTAAAAAGAAAAAAAAACTATGTTCATAGTCTGCAGTGTTCTCGCTGACATTTGACCAACGTTAGTAATTTGGCTAATTAAAAATAAAAAACATTCTTCAAATGAAAAAAGTATTAGTAAAATAAATTTGCCGTATAGCACAATATATATATACAATATATATTTATTGTGCTACACGGCAAATTTACTTTATATATACAGATACAGTCCTTTAATGTATACCCTAATTTTTAATGTGTTTTAAAATAACCTAAGTTTTAATAACTGCGACAACGATTGTTATTAATGTAATTTCAATTATCCGCTACAAATATATTAAATATATATATATATTAAAAATGCGTATATGTGCATGCGTATGAAAAGAAAAAAAAAAGAAAAAGAAAAAAATGAGCATTAGAAATTTGGCGAATCTAATCGCTTGTTTACTCGCCAAATGAAGAATTTAGTCGCAATTTGGCGCAATGGCGAGCGACAGCGAGAACCCTGATAGTCGGATAAATGACCTCAAAAATAGCATTTTCAAAAAATTATGCTGCAGCAAAAAAAAAAAAAAAAAAAAAAAAAAAAAAAAAAACATATATATATATATATATATACATATATATATATATATATATATATACATACATATATATATATATATATATATGACTTTAACAGAATTTTTTTTAACTTCTCAAACTTTGTAATATAGGGCTTTAAAATGCTCGAAATCTCAATGCTAGGTGCGAACAACACTAAAAATGGTTCTCTTGTCAGTGAAAAGACATGTACTATTAATAATATGCCAGACTCGAACGTGTTAAGGTGAAACAAATCTATACAATTAAAATATTAATCTCAGAGTTTCTGTATGAATTAGAGCTAAAAAACATATTAAAAACCCTTCAGGGGCGGCAAGATATATTTTAACAACTTCATTTTAATCAAGATTTGCAACAGAATTTTTAATGACTTTCTACTTTTGTAACTTTGGTGAAAAAAAGCTGTAAAATTGTGTTTCTGTATTCTCAAATATATGTTTTTAAAATTCCTGTATTAATTAAACATTACAGAAACCCTTGAAAGGTTTAAGAGGAAAGCATCACTCTCTGCGGAACTATACGATAAACACCTAATAATGAAGAACTTTTTTCTCGAGAACTTCTGAAGTGATTTCAACATTTTTTTTAGATACTTTTAGCAGTATCTAAGCTATAAATTTATAACTAGGTGAAAAAAATCACAATAGTAAAAATATAATAAATAGATAAACAAAAATAAATACAAAATTACGCTTCCAGCATAGATTTTAAAACACTTTTCACATAATTTCCTTACCATCTATACGAATAATCCTAAAGATCTATACGAATAAAACCTTAATCTCAGAGTTTCTATACAAATATAAAAGGTTTCCCGTAACAACCGAAAAGGTTTTCTTGTGAAATAGTTTAATATTCAAAAAGTTCTTCAACGGAATGACTGTAAGGTATCTTTTGTGATACTCAAAATGGCACGAAATTTATGTGATAAAGAAGATATTCTTTAAAATATGTATTTCGGACCAAATGTAAGGATCCTTATTTAAGAAGGCAACAGACATGACATAATACGGTGATCTGTAATAAAGTAGTGTATAGTCTAAAATATCCACATTCTTTTGTGAAACCCTACATAGGATTTATAGATCCGTATTACGTGAGCACATGGATACTGTACATTGATTTGTATGCAGTCTGTTAAAATTCTGTTCATTTAGGAAACGCATAACATAGTGAAAATTTCCCTTTAAGCAGTTTCATCAATAAATAGAAATGATTTCTTTTGTTCAATCCGTAAAATTATTTGTTGAATTTATACACAGCCAATAATATACACAAAACATTTAAATGCAATACAATTTACCACATTAAAACATGGAAAAAATAAATTCAAAGAAATATAAAAGAAATTTCTAAAGCCAAAATATATTCATCAGGCCATTGTAAATACTACCTGTTTTGTATTATATATGAAGCAGCTTACTGTAAACCTCAGAAACGTATATCAATTTCATAGAATTTGAAATAGTTAATATAATTAAAACGCGCCTCAACAGCGTTTCCGCCTATACCATTATGTAATTTAATACTTTTGTGCGACCCTGCAAATTAATAAAAATGTTCTTTGCACCACAGATTGCACAGAATGTATATTTTATTGTATATTTCATAGATGCATATAAACTTTATTATGTTCGAAAGTGAATAATATCATTAAAATGCACTTGAAAACTATTTTTCCCCATTAGGCGTACTGTAACGGATATTTTTGAGTGTCCCTGTAATTATAAAATAAACATCCGATTTTCATAAAATTTGAAATGACTCGACAGAAAATTATGCAAAAATTATATATTTCAAACTTTAAACGATTCGGTAGGATAGTTTTTGCTCTGTTATATGTTGACGGACAGACAGACGGACGGACTGAACGGCGACTACAGGTGCTTTGTATTTACATAATTACTAACGCATCTAATAACGAAAAATAGTTATTAAACCCACTTTCCGCTCAAACACTGGAATTTAAATTTAGATGTAGGGTTTTCTATTTTAAAACAGCATTAAACTGTATTGAATAGCCGATAAGGTAGAATTTCCTGAAACAATTGGGAAAGTTTTGTTGCGGAAATAAGTTTGACATTGAACAAGTTCTCTTGACAGACTAGCTGTGAGAATACTCCTCGAGAAGGTACGGAAATTAGCTGATGAAGAACACTTGTTTTAAAGATTTGTAATTCAGACAGAAAGTGGAGTAATTGTTTAAAAGCTTTGTGTTATGTGACAACTAGCACATGTTATTTCCTTGAAAATTTTTAGAGTAGTATACAGATTTGTATAAAACCAAAAACTTTCTGCGCATGTAAATGTTGGGTCAAAAATATCTGCAAATTAATTTAATGTTCAATAAAATTAATCATCTTATTACTTTGAAAAGGACAAATTTTTCATTTTTTACGCAATTCATTGACGCTATCCGCGGTTTTTTTTTTTTTTTTTTTTTTTTTTTTTTTTTTTTTTGCATGATCTTTAGACGAATTTCGTGTTTTTCACACGGTCTTTTGTCGAAATTTACTTTTTTTGCAGCGGTCCTTTGTCGAAATTCGCTTTTTCTGTACGGTCCTTTGTTGAAATGTGCATTTTTTGAGGGATTTTTTTTTAAATTGAAATGCGCATTTTTACGCGATTCTTTGTTGAAATTCATGTTTTTCAGACCCTTTAACAAAATTCGTCTTTTTCTTCGATATTTTGACAAAATTTGCGTGTTGTTTACATTTGTTTATATGCATGTTTTTTTATTGCGTGTTTTTTTTTATATTATTTTAAAATATTGAAATGTCATTACTTGAATTGCATTCACAGTACGTGTTCTATAAAGTGTGAAATGTGTATGGCTATAGTAAACAATTTTGTTAATAATAATTTTCATTAACTTAAATATGTAAATCCCATTTTAAAACTAGGAACTCTAGAACATAATTTGATTGATTCAGAATTATTTTTAATATTTTAAGAATTGATTCAAAATTATTTCATTACAGTAGTAAATTGTGATCACGTAATGAAAAAACCAACATCGAATACCGAGCTATGATCTGTTAAATTTAAAAACATTCTATGGATTCTGTTTGGTTAAATCATGCATATCGACTTCTGCAGGAAAGTTCTAAGAAATTCCTTCAAATTACAAAATTCAATTTTTTCACCAAAATTTGGTTAAAAATAAAAAGTTTGCCGGCATTCTTTCATTTGATGCCAGGCTTGTGTTTTGAGATTGGTAATATTGAAAGGGAATTTTCCCGCCAAATTTCACCTAATGCCACTAAAACATTTCCAACTATTTCCAAATTTGGCGCAATGTTGTGAATTTTGTGACTACGTTTAATGCCAATTATCCAACAACTTAATAGCTGTTTCAACTTTCATTCTCATCGACATATGTTGACTCAAATTGAATCAAAATTGACACAATGATTGAATTTTCTCGAACGTTTGACCTAACCCAGTAGTCTTCTCGTACTCCAAAGCGGTCGGATACAAAATTTACTAAAAATCATTAGAACTGTTTTTTAGATAAAAATTACATAAATACTCCCATAGACACGCACAAATTCTGTTTGTATTATTATGATAAATGAAGAATGATGAGTGATACTCTATATATTACATACTATATGATAAGTGAAGAAAGAAGTTTTCTAAATTTAATCCATTCTTAAATTAACATTAAGAAATTAAAACTAAATGTATTTTTTTAGATTAATAATTTACGTTACTGGTTTAACCCATTAATGTCTAGCGTCCCTTTTTAGGGACGTTTATAAAAAAGGCAATAAAGTACTTTTCACACCACTAAATAGAAAGATAAATAAGCTGTATTTTTCACGAGACAAATTCCTTAATAAATTAAGATAAAAGTTATTCGTCTTTTAAAAGTGGTGGGAAACCGAAAATTTCATTTTTAATGAAGAAAATAGTTTGGGAATTAATGGGTTAAATTTTCCACAAATATTTATTTTTACGATATTTATTGTTTTCACCAAATACTCCAAACAGTAAATAAGTTATTCTGTATTTCTTCGGTTGTTCTTTCTTTATGTAAACCTTTCTTTTAAGAAAAAAGGGACCTTTTTTATTATTAAAGAGAAATCTCAGAGCATATAAAGAAAGCTACATCTGTAATAAAAGCAGTCTCGGGAACTACAGAACTGTTTTGTTTCAAACTTATCGGTTGTATTTCTCAAGCTGATATTTGTTGGTCTTATTTATTTATTTATTTAAAACAACCTTTGAATATTGAGTACGTCTACGAAATTTTTATGCATAGAAAGTGCACTGATATTCAAAAATGTCTTTATATGGTTTATTTGTAGTGTTTTGGTACATGCTTCAAAAAGAAAGGCAAGTAATTCTTGCATGTATATATAAGTTTGTTTAATTCATATTTTTCTTGTACGTTCCACTTAAGCATGTAAGAAAACTACTATTATTTTATACAGTGTAAAGTATAAAATGCTTCCAACATAATTTTTTAAAAATCGCAATTACACCAATTAGGAGTTACATGTATAGGCAAACATAGGTTCATAATAATAAGTCAGCTATACAATGAAGTCGCGTTACAACGAATCTCTGTAGAGCACTGATTAGTTTCACTACACTGAAAAATACGTTAAAGTTAATATTTTTTATAATGAAACAACATAACAGATTTTTGTAAACAAATCAAATAATATTTATTAAACAGGAAAATCTGTTAAAGTGATATTCGTTGTAACGTAATTCTACTGCATATATGTTATAAAATAAAAAGATGTCCATGCATAATGCTGATATCATTTTGCCAGTGGTATACCACTGGCAAAATGATCCGCGTATCTTTAATTTTTATACCTTCGAATGGTGAAAAAATGCACATTCAAATGCAATTTTTTTTTATCTGTATCGCAATTCACACATTTTTTATTATTTTCAAAATAATGATTTCTTTTCAAATCTACCACTATCGCGTACAGACAATTACGAAAAGCGTTGACACTCAATATAAATAGCTCATCATGTGAGCTATGCCAACTTGCATTCCATAAGTAAATTAAAACAATCTTCAACAAAATTAAAATAATAAATATAACTAAAACACAAGTATAAAACATATATTCGAATTTGGTGCTTAAATCACTGAAATGAATGAATCTAAAAGTATCGTTTTAAAAAGCTATCTTTAGCAATTTTTTCGATACACAAAATGCCAAATTAATGTATCATATCATGCCAAATTAATGTATCGCACCATGCCAAATTAATGTATCGTAACGGAATTTTTTGGGAAAAAACAGGAATTGCTGCCAAAATTTTAGGCGTGATTTTCAAGATGAACATTGAATGCGCATAGAAGATTGTTCTTTAAGAAAATTATTTTTGCTTTTAAAATACTATTTAACGGTAATGGCAGATGAAATTTATAGATTTTGTGCACTTCGCATGATGGATGTTCTTTACTTAAATCTCCACTGAAGAATAATCATCGTAATAATCCATCTGTCAGTGATATTTTCACATTTATCCGGTATCTAAAACTCGATATTAAGTTAGATGTCAAAATTTTCATTTAATAACTTCAATATGAGTGTCATGTGTATACGTTTTATGTACAATGCATATGTTTTTTTTATTTTATAGTACCAGAATGCATTAGTTCGTAATTGCCTTGTTGAATAGTATAATTTTTGATTAAAAAAAAAAAACAAAAAGTTCTATAAGGAATTACTGGCAGTAAAAATTAAATGGCTCTGAGAAATCTATAATATCTGACTCAAATATACAATATCTAATTCATCTGCTAATTCGTATGAAAATCTAGCAACATTGGCATGTAATATATTCCTCCAATGAGAGTGCAATCAAAAGTACTTATCGGCAATTATCATGTTCCCTCACGCAAACACAAATCATGATTACATTACTTTCCTTCTTTATATCATGTGTTCGGAAAATAAAAGTATGGAGGGAAAACCACTTTTTTCAAATAAAAATATTTGTCTTATTAATTAAAAAAATTTCTACAATTAAATAAATATAGTAAAAGACAGCAATAAAAGTTAGTGGTTTAAAAAAAACTTTAAATAATGGAGCAAGTTATCTCATCTTATTTACGCAAACATGTCGGCCAAAACCGATAGGAGTTAGTACAATTTTTTTCATAGAATTTATTTTTCTATGCCTATGCCTGCCATGGCAGATTACATTGTAAAAAGAAATCTGTGATTCTACAGATGTAAAGTTCCATAAATCTATATGCTTACTGGAATTTCATCTGTACACTGTACAAAAAAAGATGTAAATCTACAAATCTAGTTTTTGTAAAGTTGCAGAAATCTGCAATTTTAGAAAAGAATCTACTAAAATTACATTAATCTTACTAAAATTTTATCTGTAACCCAGGTTGCAGTTACATAAAAAGTTCTATACATCGCAGTTTTCTAAAAAAAAATCTTTTTAACCTTACAGATTTTTTGACTTATAGTGTAAGAGTGTATCTTTTTTATGAATTTTTAGGTGCGTTCGTAATTATGTAAATACGTAGCACCTATTGTTGTCGTTCAGTCCGTCCGTCTGTCCGTCCGTCTGTCTGTCGTCTGTCTGTCCGTCTGTCTGTCCGTCCGTCCGCATATAACAACGCAAAAATTGCCCAACCGAATCGTTTGAAATTTAAAATATATAATTATTACATAAATTTGTGGAGTCATTTCAAATTTTATGAAAATCGGATGCATAGATCAATTACAGGGACAATCAAAAGGATTCCGTTACATTACGGTCAACGGGGAAAAAAGTTTCAAATGCATTTTAATCGTTTGAAATTTTAAATACATAATTATTACATAATTTTGTCGAGTTATTTCAAATTTTATCAAAATCGGATGGATAGTTCAAGTACAGAGACAATCAAAAGTATTCCGTTACATTACGGTTAATGGGAGAAAATGTTTCAACTGCATTTTAATGGTGTTACATTTATTCGAACGTAATAAAATTGATATGCATCTATAAAGTACATATTATAATATACATTTTGCATAATCTGTGGTGCAAAGAATATTTGTTGTTGATTTAAAAGGCCACACAAAAAGTATTCCATTGCATAATGGTATAGGGAGAACATTGTTTGGTGCGCATTTTAATTGTAATTATTTACAATTTTATGAGATTGATATATGAGTGATATTTTTAAAACTTCGTTATCGTACGAACGCACCTCATTTGCTACGCTTCACAAGCAATTTCCAACTTGTTGTTTCTGCCGTTACATAAAAAGTTTTAAGAATCCCAGTTTTTGTAACTTAACAGATTTTGTTTTTCAATGAACTTCAGAAATTACGTGAAATACTATTCATAAACAAACATATCACAGCACACATGTTTACTTAGTATTCTGCACTGAAAAAAAAACTGTGAAGTTATTAAACCTTTTCTAGGAAACTGGGATTCCTAGAACTCTTTATGGAACTGTAAACGCAAAAACAGGTATAACCGAATCTGTTACATTTATTTTTGCTGTTACCGTTACATAAAAAGTTCTGGAAATTTCAGTTTCGTAGAAAAAAAATGAATAACTTCACAGATTTTTTTTTTTTTATTTTTTTAGTGTACTCTCAAATTTTTCAACGGCGAAAAAATATTCAAAAACTTAAAAAAGAAAAAAAAATTTGAGTTGTAATTTTGACTTAAAATCACTGATTATTTCAGTTTGCAATATTTTTCACAAACAAATAGTAAACTATTTAAGTGATTTTATTGAAAAATGGTGAATATTAAGCAATCCGAGTTGCACATGACAGTAATTTTTTGAAAACCATAAATAAATACTTAAACTCAAGCAGTTTTTATCAGACAAAATTGCGTTTAAAAGAACATTAGTTTATCCATCTAAGGTCATAAAATGTAAAGTTTTGCAATTTTTTTTTTAAGTCGCAGAAATGAATTATTGCCATCGTCAGTATGAAATCAGTCTTTCTTACATAGATATTTTTATTTAATAATATTCAAACGTAAGAATTCAACCGTCCATTTTCCAAAAAGTGAGTTAAATCATTACTTACAGAAAGTGAATCAAGCTCGTCAGTTTCAACTCAATAAATTCACTCATGACCCAGTCCGCTTCAAATGTCTAACTTATAAATTCGGTCTTATTCTCTTCGGTAGTTTTTATTATTACAACTTCCAAAGGTGGAAAGTATATGGTCACTCTGTGCGTCTATGAATTTCAAAATCAAAATCAATTTTTACAATAGCATAATCATTTCACACAAAAGGTCAAGATGAGTCACACTGTTGATTCATTTATCATTTTATCCTCAGTTTCTTTGCCAGTTGCATAGTGGCTGCATATCAGTGTCAATATGACGTGTCACAAACGCATAACTTTCCAGTGTCTCATATATGAAGAGATTTTGATTTCATGAATCCGAATCCATACTTATGACGCCATTTTTTAACCCTGCTAAAGTACGCAATTCTGAAAACGGTTTATCATGTTATAATAATCAATTTTTTGCGCGATAATTTTATCTAAAAAGTATCTATCATTTCCAAAAATGATATGTCCCCTTCTTCTCTCGATAAATGTTAAATAGCTTTAATGAAGTAAAATGCAATAAAAAGATTACAATTTCGTAATTAATACATATTTTTTACATTAACCTTTATTCAACATTTTTTCTCGTGGTCCGCAGACAAATATTTGATACCTTAGGTGAGTCCCAACTAGAGATGTAAATTTTCCGGAAAAATATAAGTGGCGGAAAAAAACCGGTTTTTTACCGGTTTTTTTCGGAAAAAAACGGAAAAATTGGAAAAATTGATCTTTCATGACTGTTTCTCCCAAATAAATTATATTTTCTTAGAGAATATTAAATAATAAAAATTTTTTCCGATTTATATGTATTAAATGGAAAGTATTTTCACTTTATATTACAAAATAAAAAGAAAGTAGCAAAGTCTGCTTTTAAAAGTTTAGTTTTTTTTTTTTTTTTTTTCAACAGCCTAAGAATTTTTATTAAACGCTATTGTTTGTTATATCATATCTCTGTTGAAATGATTTTTCAGTTACATGTTTAACTACCAATTGACCTAATGTAAAAACCTGAGCCAATATGTCTGCAGTTTGGAATGAAATAAATTATGCATTCCATTTACATAAGTATAGTTTTTAAGTAAATCATACTAGTTTAAAGGATTATTATAAATATCAGTATTCAAAAATTCCATCGTTTGTTTAAAAAATGTATTTTTATATTATTACTTTTTTTTTAGAATTATAATTTTATTTTCTTTATAAAATATGTTTAGTTTTGGTATAGCTTTCCAATCTACACTCAAAAAAGTTTTGATTTAGTTTTATAATCTAAATTCAAACAAAACTAAGTTTTACTTTGGCTTACTCAGGTCTGCAACTAAAAAATAGCGTAGGATTTATTGACTGTTAGATTTTTACTCACTGAAACCAAAAAAAAATATATATATATATATATTTTTAAAATTTAATTAAATGTAATTTTTTTTCTTTTTACCCTGAAATCTGGTATTCTATTCTTGAATAAGAAATCATATTCAATAATGTTTCCACATGGTAATTTTATATTTCTAAGAGTGGAACTCAAAAGTTATGAAAACAGAACACTACAAATAGAAAATGCTCACTATTTGAGGAATTAACAAAAGCAGTTACATACAGAGATAAACTTCTACTGTACTTTAGAAAACTACAAAAATTCAAAGTTTAATCAAGAAGGAAAGTATAATTTGGAACATAGTTACTTGTAATAAAATATATATATATATTTTTTTTTATTGCAGTTCTACTTTTCTAATGCAAACTGCCCATGTTTTTGCAACATTACTGTACATTATGGAGGTAAAATGGAGGTCAATTTTAGATTCAACACCTTAAAAAAACATTCAATTAATCAGCTAAAACGAAATCTTGAAAAATGCAGCATAGTAGTGCCACCTATAGGACAATTTACACCAAAAACTAAACAACATTAATGTATATCAAAAACTGTCTGAAGCTGTAGTTTGATTTAAAAAGAAAAATCATCCTTGAGGTAAAGCTATTGCGATAATCTTTAATAATGCAGCATAGCAGTGTCATCTGTTGAGTAATTTACACCAAAAAGTAATGAGCACGAAGTTATGTCAAAGATTAACTTAATCTGAAATTTTATAAAAATACATACATTAGTTTGAGATAGAACTATTGTGGAAATTATGAATAATGCAGCATAGCAGCGCCATCGGTTTGGCGATATACACTAATAACTAAACATCTCGTGTTTATATCAAGGTGTAACTGAATCTAAAGTTTTGTGAAATTATGTGCATCAGTTCTTGAGATAGAGTGCTCATAAAATTTGTCACATACAGACTCACAGAGTGGCAGATATTTTCCGAAAACCATCAAAACGTGTTCAGGACCTTCTAAAACGTTTAAATACACCAAAAACTGGAAGTTAAATTTTTCACGAATTCAATACTTACTTCTTGAAAAGATAGATTAAAGTAATAAATGCATACTTCAAAATTTTATGTTGAATTTTTAATTTTATCACTTCCATTAATTGGCATATTATTGCAATAATTTTACACATGAATTAATTTTTAAAAAGAGAAGTTGCATTTAATTATATATCTAGATTTTTTTCATGTAATCAAGTTTTTGTGAAATTGTGAACTTTTTGTATATACTAGTACAAAATATATTCAGAATTTTTGAATAAGAAATTATTACTATATTTAGGTTCCTATTTAGAAAATTTCAATAAGGTTATTTACATACATATATGCAACTTAATAAGATTCAGCTGCTGTATGGCATGAGATTTTTTTTTCTTCAATCACCGCACTTGCGAAAGATTCAATTTATTGATTAAACTTTTTCTGAAATGTCTATTTTCAAGAGAAATTTTGCAAAGGGTCTTGTGTTTCAAACAAGAAAAAAATGTGAAGGATCCTTTCAAGTCTTCTCAAACAGATTTCTGCTCAGAGATCAGATTACCCACATTAAAATTTTCATGTGAGACACTCAACATAAAAATAAATAAAATAAAAAGTATGAGAATGTAGCTATTACAAAATTTTTACTATATTATTTCATAAATGAAATTTCAATTTTTCCAGTTCGGAAAAATTGAAAAATAAGCCTTCGGAAAAAAACCGAAAAAAACCGGTTTTTTTCCCAATTTTTCCGATTCTTTTCCGACCATTCCCATGTCTAGTCCCAACCAGGGTTGTAGTCGTAAAAATAGCAGAGGATGTACGCTCTAAGCAGAGGTTATACGCCCAAGACAGAGGGTATATCCTAGAGTGTGTATACTATGGCTTTTTTTAGAAATAGAGGCTATACGGTTTTCCTTTAAAAAATCCAGAAGGTATGCGGCGTATACCTCCGTATAATCTCCACTAAATCCTTGGTCCCAGCTATAGTATTATCAGGGGTTCTACGCGAGTTGCATTGATTTTCAGGGACATCGAGATCTGTTCTGCATAACTACTGCTCGTGACGCACAAATCTCTTTAAATTTTTTTCGTACCAAGTTAATAATTAGTCGGCATCGAATGGTGCTTAATATAGTTAAGGAGGCTTTTCACTCACTTGAAAACACCCGTTAAACCTATGGACAGGCTATATTTGACTTCATAATTTAAATTTGAATATTTATTTATTTCCTTCGGATAGCTGAGGTCAATCGCTATCCTATTTTTTACTTTTTTGATTTCGGTTGCAGATTTTTTTTTTTTTTGAAAGAGCTTTTACTTTCGAATAAGACAGCGATTACCTTATAGAAACCGGAAAGAATATCTTACAAATCTAACTGCTTACATAGAAGGCTGTCTATAACGGAATTTTTAAGCTTTAACGTACTTCTTTCAGTAAATCCTGTTAAAACAAACCTGTTAAAAATTGAATTAAAGCCTGGATTAAAATTGAACTATAACCTGTTAAAACCTGAATTAAAAATTTCACATTGTTAACGCATGTTTCTTAACCTACGAAAACATACTGTAATCAAGAACGAAAATATACAATTTAAGTCACCCAAAAATTTCGAAAAGTGTTTCTTTACTTTTAAAAAGTGATAAAAGCTAATTTTTTTTTTTCGAAATTTAAAGAAAATTTACAAAAATATGTTTTATTAGCTGCCCGTCATTTTTGGAAACGTTTCTGAGTAAATTTACAGTGCAATAATCGATTTTGCCAAATCGGAATATCACTTTTTGAGAGGGTAAATGTTTCGATATTCAGAAAACAGGTTTACTAAATTAACAATATTAATACTAACACGAAAATTAACATTATTTTATTACAACTGAAAGTACAAATTCTGTTAAACAGCTGAAAATGCTCACTTGAGAGTCGATAGGATCCGAAAAACCGATTTTCCGGGTACAGATAATTAATACATTGCGAAAGATATTAGTAAATGTTTCCAAAACTTACGGGAAGCTAATAAAGATTTATTTTTACAAATTCTTCTTTAAATTTTGAAACTAAATTGTTTTCTGAAGTTACTAAAGATAAAGAAACACTTTTTGGAATCTTGGGTTACGAGGAAGAGATTATTATACACTTGCGTTCGTGATTATCTTACATTTTCGTGAATTAAGAAGCACTTGTCTTCTTTTTACAGTGCAATGTGCCAAAGATTCCCTCCCGCATTTTTTACTACATAAGATTGTTGCACTTAACTAAGTACAGTAAAACTTGCTGAGACAAAGTCGAAAAAGTTGTAGAAAAAATCTTTTTTAAACATGATTCCGCCTTGTCAAGTATAATTGTATGGTACTTTTTCTGTAACGAAATTTTTATTTTTAAAACAGGATATTCCGTTGTAGATAAGTTCCGTTTAGTTATGGTTTACTGTGTTTTTGCGTTGCAATTTAGAAGCAGTAGTGCCATTTTTTACTTATTTACTTATTTATTTATTGTCTCCCTGACCCATTTTTGGTTACACTGAACGTGGTCTCTCTTCGAAACACACTATAATTATATAGCAATATAAAGAAAAGGTGACTAAATTTATTGTAAAATAATAAAGTTAGTATAATAAAGCAATATTAGTAAGAACCAGTATTATTTATATAATAATAAATAAATGTAGAATTTCCAAGATCGAAATATTAAAAAAAATAATAATAAATAAATAAAAATAAAATAAAATAAAGATTAAAATTTTTTCTTTAAGAAATCGAATTTTTAGCTATTTTCTTTTAATCTAAAAATAATTTACTTGATTTTAAATAATGTTTGATTAAAGTTGAAGATTTTAAAATATGTATGTAATTGTAACACAAATGGGATTATATGTACAAAGAATAGTTGTCTAAGCTTTAACTTTTTTTAACACAATTTTTAATTGATTATGTAATGCAAATAATATGGAATATCTTTCCTTCCATAAAAAATTTATATAAAATTGTAAAAATCTTAAATGTTTTTTTTTTTTTTTTTTTTTTTTTTTTTTGCGAGATTAAAATTTTTATAAATATGAATTAAAAATCATGTGCATCTAAATACAAATAAACGATCCACAGGACTCAAGATAAATATTAAGAAATTTCTTTTTTTTTAATACAATGAAATAGAATGCCTATAAAAACAATTAAAATAAAAAAACACCAAAATTGATTTTTCACCACAGACTATAACGAATGGAATTACTTTGTGTGTCGCTGTTGACAAAGTATAATGTCTACACGCTTAATTTTTAATCGGGAACATTCTACAGTGAATTTCATTGACATATGTATAAAAAGTACATATCAATTCGCGCTTATTTTAGCGAGTTAGAGAACAGCCAGACGGACATACAGATAAACTGAATCCATGAATAATTTTTAACAATGTCGAAAAGTTTTAAAGACAACACATTTCCTTTTATATTTACGTCAAAAAGAGTATCTTAATTTGGTTTCATTATGAGCTCAAGAAGCATGCTAAAATAGCAGTGATTTCTCGATCATTTTCCCAGGTTTTTTGGTATACATTTTGGGATTTTCTCTGAGAATCATTTCCCTACGATTTTATGAATCAAAATTTTCTGTGAGTTTTCCTTGATTCCCAAATTTTTTAATAAGACATGCGAATCCTGTATTACCTAGTAAAATTGAAATGCGAGAGACCGAAAACAAATTTCGTTATAGACAGGAATATTTCTTTTAAAATATAGTTGTGTGGTATGTTTTTCGATACGGCATTTTATGTTTAAGGTAGGATTCCGGGATATAGAGATTTCCCTTCATAGTATCCTTTCACTTTTACTATGCACGAAAAGTTTCTCTTTGCTTTATAAAATCTTTATGTTAGTATTTACAAGTATTGTTGTTTGGCATGCTTTTCGACGTTGTTGTTGTTGTTTGTTTGTTTGTTTATTTGTTTAAGTAAGAATTCCGGCATAGACAGATTCAGTTTTTACAGGTTTTAGAATGTAATAAAAATTATGTTTGTTTTAAATTTTCTTTCTATTTACTTTAATACAACAATTACAGTACTATTATTATTTAAAATTTTTAATTTTATCTTCAGTTTTTCTATTTAATCAAAATATCGGCACAGACAGGTTCCGTTTTCACAATATTTATCGTATTCGAAAAAAGTTTATCTTGCTTTATAATTTCCTTCTATTAACTCGTACACAACATTTACAATTGTAACAGTGCAACATTTTTAACTTTATCTAGGATTTTTCAGTTTAACCAAAATTACAACGTAGACAGGTCCGTTTACTTAGGTTTTGCTACATACGAAAAAAGCGTATGTTTACTTTATAGTTTCTTCCTATTGTTTCTTACACAATATTTACTATAGTAGTATTATTTAAAATTCTTAATTTTATCTATAGATTTTCTCTTTAAGCAAAATACCGGTATAGACAGATTTCGTTTTTACAGATTTTATTATATGTGAAAAAAAAAACTATATTTCCTTTTCGGTTTCTTTTTGTTTACTCATACACAACATTTACCGTATTAGAAGTATTACAAATTCTTAATTTTATCAAGGCCTTATCTGTTTAAAGAAAATTCCGTCATCGACAGGTTTGTTTTTCGAAGATAAGGTACCCTGGGGTAATAACGTCACGTTAAGATTCTATCAATTTTCACGGCTCAGTTTTAGTTTGTATTTTTCAAACAAATATATGATTTGATACAGCAACTCATTGACTATGTATGTAAAAAAAACAATTTAACAGATATGTATTCATAGAATCTAATGGCGTGATTTCTTGACCAATGCTATTTGGCGTTATTACCCACCTATATGGGTAATAACGCCATGCAAACAAAACTATGAAATAAGATGGAATAATTGCATATAGATTGTCCAATTCTAAAAATACAAACTCTACAAGCTTATAAATTGACACATTGCATTCTGAGCTATTGAAAATGTTCAATTTTTTATGAAAGTGTAAGAAAAATAAAGGTGTGGTGTGTGTGTATGTGTATGTGGGGGGGTTGGGGAGAGGATGACGCAAAAGAATATCAGACCGTGAGCTTCTTTTTGCTTAAAAAGGACCGCTTAAATAGAATTATTAGAAACATTGCACAGTTTTAACTGTGTTTATTTGAATCAGTATTTAGGATGTAGTTCGGCCACTGTAGGGAATCAACCGGGGTATTAATGCCAAGGATTGGCGATATTACCCCGTTATAGTTATCGCGCTGTACATTTTAAATTACAAATTATCTCGAGAAGATATCCAAAATCTTCAACAATATTTTGAAAGTCTGTGAAATGTACTACAAATTTATGTAATTAACAAAGATTTTCCGAAAAAAAAAAATAGTCTTCACATCACAAAACGTATCTCGCAAATTTTAGATCAAGCATTAATTTTAGTTGCTTGTAAAAACAATAAGACCTAAAAATGAAACAAATTAACTTGAAGCTGTTTTTTGCGATTTATATGACTCAAAACCCTTCTGCGCAGAGCACATGGATGTCATTTACCAGATTATTTTATAATTATGCAAAATATTAGCACTTGGCGTTATTACCCCGCCTGGCGTTATTACACCAGACCACCTTATTACTGTATGCGAAAAAATTTTATGTTTGATTTGCAGCTTATTTTTCTTTATTTGGACATAACATTTAATGGAATATATTTATTTAAAAGTTTTAATTTATTTTAAATGAAATTATCTGCATGTATCGTTATTATTATAGATATTATTATTAGCATTATTATTATTATTATTATTATTGTTTTTAAATGTGATTAGCTGCCCAAAATGCATATTTTCCTGACGCATCATTTTTGTACATTTTGTACATTTTTGTACATAGTTGTAGATTCAATTGTTTAAAGGGGGTGGGGAAGTAAGAAATTATTTTGATTATAAAACATTTTTCTTTGCACGAATTCTTTAACAGTCGGGAGAAAGACGTTTCGAATTATTTTTAGGAGAAAACTGAATTTTTTAAAACAAGATAATCCAATTTGAATTGTGAGCAGTTCGTCGTCATTGACATTTAT
The DNA here is from genome assembly GCA_964019185.1 of Maratus speculifer. Classification (NCBI taxonomy): domain Eukaryota; kingdom Metazoa; phylum Arthropoda; class Arachnida; order Araneae; family Salticidae; genus Maratus; species Maratus speculifer. Next base: position 157,762,427 of record OZ025302.1, on the reverse strand, counting down.
GCAAAGTAAAATGTATTAATTTTTCTACGCAGTTTTTTTTCTTTTCGCTGTATTTTCACTACTTTATTTATTGGGAGAGACAGATAGGATTGACAGTAAAGAGGATACATTAAATCAATATTAGATTTTTAGTTAAATTAATTATTTAAAAAAAAGAGAAAAATAAAGATGATTAAAAACAAATATTTTTAAGACTGGAGTGCGTTATTATGTAATATTAGTATTAAAATATTTTTTTCAAATGTGACTATTGGCCCCAAATGCATATTTTTCTGGCATACAGATGATTTATTTGTTGTTATTCATAGTTGTAGACTCAATTAACCCTTACGGGTCTGGTGTACTATTAATAGTACATGTCTTTAAATGGAGTATTATTTTGCTTTAAGAAATACTTTACTACTATTTACATGTAGTAATGTTAGTATGTATCTATGCATTTATTATATGGCTTAATTTATGTTGAGGCATTTAGAAATAATAATTATTATTATTATTCGCTTAGTTCCCTTTGCGCCGTTTGCGATTCTTTTATTTTAAATATACAGTCGGCTCTCGTTAATTCGAACTCGTCGGGATCACAAGAAATGTTCGAATTATCCGAAGTTCGAATTATGGAAAATATGAAAAAAATACACTTAATATGGTACTATTATAAAGGAATTTATGTTATAGTGTTTTTTAAATGTATTTCGTCTGTTATTATTAGAATATGACTTACTAATAAATTGGAATGTATAAATACATAAACTAATTAAATGATTAGAAACAAGCACAATGGAAGAAAATTTTGAGGTGTCACTGATGGATAGACGGGGCACAAAGAAAGTGGATATCAAATGCATTGAATTACATGTATACTCGTTCGGAACAATTTTTATAAAAATCAAAGAAAGAAAGTTATTCAAATGATCTGAAATCCGAGAGAAAGAAAAGAAAATGAAAAACCGGAATTTTCGTTAGTTCGAATTAAACGAAGTCAAGAGAAAATGAGTTCGAATTAATGAAAGTTTTTAACGTTATTCTGCCATTGAAAGTTTCGGGACTTCATGTTTAGTTCGAATTAAGCGAAGATTCGAATTTTCCGATTTCGAATTAACGAGAGTCGACTGTATATTTTACTCTTTATATTTAAAATAAAAATTACTTTTCTGAAACAATTACATGTAATAAAGCGCAAAAAATATTTGAAAGTTGTAATGTAACTCAAATCTTATTATAATACAATATTTTCTAAACATATCCGAAAACTATTCCTTAGCAAATTGTCATATGAATAAGAATTGTATATAACGCAAAACATGAACATTCGTTGTGTTTCAGAAATCAAATATTCGTTAAACACTAATTAATTTATCTGGATAGACAGTGTTAATGTAATTAACGTAAAAGTATTTTCTTTTTTAAATTGGAAAAAAAAAAAAAAAAAAGAAAAAGAAAGAAAGAAAAGAAATCGAATACGAAATGGTTAAAGGAGAAAAAAACTATTTTGTCCGTAAAACATTTTCCCCTGCATGGATACTTTAATTGTTGGGAAACAGAAGATTAGAATAATTTTTACAAAAACGGAAAAGTTCAGTTATCAATTAGTACCTTCCATGTACCTTACATGCGTTAAAGAAATAATAAAGTAGAATAACAATAGTAATATTAATAATAACAATAATAATAACAAAAAAACAAAACAAAAAAACAAATTTTTTTATCGCATTTGAATGAAATTACACCATTGATAATGTTTTCAAAAGATAAACTAATTCGAATTCTGAGCAATTCGATACGGAATGATACGCGTTTCTTGACATTTTAATTGATGACTTTTATATACAGTTCTTTTTGGCTTTTTACAATACTTAAAAAAAGAAGAAGAAGATGACGATGATTAAAAAACAAGTATTTTTAAGGATAGAGTTGACATGTTATCACACGCACGCGCACGTATATAATTTATTTATTTATTTTCAAGATTTTCAACACTTTATGAGCTCAAATTCGTTAAAAAAAAGTTTTTTCATTCCCCCTCCCTTCCCTTTCATTCAGGTGAAAGTGAATAAGTTATTTATTTGTTTATTTGTTTATTTCTAAACATAAAACAATCATGTAAATAAAATTAGAATGCATACTTAATTACAATATTAAGTAAATGTCCAGTTTTGAGCACGAACATTTTGTAGAGTTTTAAATGGTGATTACTTAAATTTTGTGAAAAAAAAAAAAAAAAAAAAAAAAAACGTTTCTATATTAAATTACAATTTTTGAACTAAGAACGTATGAAAGATGAAATAAGACGTCTTTAACACAAGAAAAAAAAATGTATTTTATCCAGTCAAAATTATTTTAAATAAGTTATCAGTTTATCAAAAGAAACGTTTTCTAAAGTTTTAAATGGTGATTTCTTAAATTTTGCGAAGAAAAATGTTTAATATTTTTATATTAATCTAAAGTCTTTGAACAAAGAACGCATGAAAGTGAGAAATAAGGCTTCTTTAACATGAGAGAAAAAAAAATTGTATGTAACGTTCTGAAATTTACCTAATAACGATTATATTTTATAAGTATTCAGCTACGAGGAAAAACATTCTATAAAGTTTTAAAAAGTAAATTTTTAAAGTATGTGAAAAAAAAAAATGTTTAGCATTTTTATATTAAACTAAAGTTTTTGACAAAAAAAGTATGAAAGAACAAAACAATTTTTTTTTTCTTTTATCGTAAGAAAAAAAAATATTTGTAAAATTTTAAGATTTATTCAGTTACAATTATATTTAATATGTATCCAATTATCATCACGAATATTTTATAATGTTTTAAATGGTGATTTTTTTACATTTTATGAAGAAAAATATTTAATAATTCTATAGTAAACTAAAATTTTTGAACAAAGAACGAATGAAAAAACGAAAAAAGGCTTTTTTTTCCATAAGGAAAAAACATGTATGTTAAATTCTACGATTTACCCAATTACAATTATGTAAGTTATCAGTTTATCAAAGTAAACGTTTTGTAAAGATTTAATTGGTAATTTCTTAAATTTTCTGAAGAAAAAATAACATTTTTATATTAAACTGAAATTTTTGTACAAAGAACATATGAAGGAACAAAATAAAGATTCTTATATTATTAAAAAAAATGTAAAATTTCAATATTTACCCAATTAAAATTATATTTAATAAATATTCAATTTATCAAGAGAAAAGTTTTGTAAAGTTTTAAATGGTGATTTCTTAAATCTTGAGAAAAAAATATTTCAAGGCTTTATTTATTTATTTATTTATTTTTACATGAAAAAAAAAAAAGGTATTTAAAATTTTGCGAATTAACCAATTACAATTATGTTTAATATGTCATCAGTTTATCAAAATAAACGTTTTTTAAAGTTTAAATCCTGATTTTTTATTTTATTTATTTATTTATTTATTTATTTATTTTTTTTTGTGTGTGTGTGTGTGAAGAAAAATATTTGACATTTCTATAGTAAATCAAAATTTTTGAAGAAAAAACGTATGATATGACAAAATAAGGGTTTTTTATCATAAGAATAAAAAGTGCGTAAAATTCTAATATTTCCCAATTACAATCATATTTAATAAAAGTTCAGTAATGTGCACAAACATTTTATGAAATTTTAAATGGTAATTTTTTTTTTTTTTTTTTTTTTTTTTCTGAAAAAAAAAATTAAATTTGTATATTAAACTAAAATTTTTGAAAAAGAGCGTATGAAAGAACAAAGTAAGGCTTCTTTATCATAAGAAAAATAAATATGTAAAGTTCTAACATTTAAATTATCGTATGACATCTTATGAAATCGCATGACAAAATGATAGATTTAATGATTCTTTTTCAAAGAAAAAAATTACTTAAAACTCTAATAGTTACCGAATTACAATTAAATTTAATAAACATCCAGGACAATTTCTGAAATTTGTAAAGAAATATCTTTATATATGTATTAATCTAAAGCTTTTGAACAAAGAACGTACGATGCATGAAATATAGATCTTCATAATTTTAATATTTTTCATAGGGGAAAAATTCCGAATTTTTAGTTGGTATTGTTTACAGTTCTATTTAATAACTATCCAGTTTATCGACAGGTACTTTTTGTAAACATTTAAATAATTATTTCTGAAATTTTGTGAAAAAATGTCTTTAAAACATTAAACTGAAATTTTTAAACAAAGAACGTATGATACAAAAAAATAATCCTTCTTTACCATAAGAAACAAAAAGGTATTTACTTACAAACATTCGTAAATGAGACTAATTAACCCACTTGTTGTGAGCGTTTTTAAGGAAATAATGTCAAAGATTAGTATGTTAAAAATATGGAGCAGCATTTTTTGGGTTCAATTTTTTTATTAAAAACTTATTACATTGTTTGGATAAAAACTTGATAATCATCAACACCATTTTAAAATATGCATAACATGAATAAATATATTTTTTTTTTACCTTTCTATTTTCTATCTTTTTTTTCTTTTTTTCTATGGAAAATCTTTCGATAGTTGAAGAAAGTTTCATAATCGAAAAATCAGTCGTACCTATTTGGCATGTTTTACATAATCGCTATTCAAAAAACATACCGGGAAAATATATTCTTATTGTAAACATTCTTTTAATTCATGCACTGTAAAAAAATCCGTTAAATTTACAGTAAAAACTGCTGGCACCAATGGTACCGTTTTGGCAGCATTTTGATCCGGCAGTTTTTCACGTAAAAATTGCAGTAAAATTAGATGTAATAAAAAATTACATCTAATTTTACTGCAATTTTTACGGCAAAAACTACTGACAACATTGTTGCCAACAGTTCTTGCCGTAAATGTAACTTTTTTTTTTTTACAGTGTGTGTTATTAAACATTGAAAGGGAAAAAAATATATCAAGTTTGGAGAAAAATGAATAACATTCTTCTCAAACGCTTGATGTACGAAAAAAGAGATTTTGTCAAAAAGTCATTTTTTATCTATATGACAATACTAGTGTTGCCAAATTTAAATTAAATTCTTTGTTATCCTATACGCTCAAAAATTCTTAATACTTTCAAATATTAATAAAAAAAAGTGTTAAAAAGTCATATTTGCTAAACTACATAGTTTTGCAATTTCGTTTGCCAGCTTTACAAGGTTTCTTCCGGCTATTTCAATAATCACTTTCTGTTTTTAAAGAAACTTTTTCCATTTTTTTTTTTTTTTTTTAATATCTTGTTTTCAAATTGACAAAGTTACAAAATAAAAACCGTTTTGTAAAGTTTAATAAATGCTGTATTTAATAAATCCAAAAGCTGGAAATTCCATTTTTTTGCGTAAGTTGACCATTTAAACGCATTCTGATACCTTAATACTTCCACGTAGCAAAATTATTAAGGGTTGTGTCCTTGACACATTCCCTTTAAAATAATAAAGTTTTTATTTTTAAATTTACAAATTCAAATATAGGTTTAAATTTCTAAAAAGTTATATAAAACGCATCCACTTTTAGAATATACGTATCGCAAAAAATTGATGTACTTATAATATAATAACTTTAAAATTTAAATATATAGTGACATACATTTAAATTCATTACGTATCCAATCTATACATATAATAAAACAGTAGGACCCGGTGTGTCTGTACATTGAAGATAATTGACAAAAATGGAGTCAGGGCGATAAAAGAAAACCAATGAAACACAAAAAAAAATTTTTTGAATTTTTTGTCTGTCTGTCTGTCTGTCTGTCTGTCTGTCTGTCTGTTTGTTCGAGGTTATCTTCGTAACTACTGAATGGATTTTTATGCGGTTTTCACTAATGAAGAATGCACACTCCCGGGCAGTGTATAGGCTTTGTTTCATCAAAATCGGACAACAGACAAAAAAGTAACAAAAAGAAACAAAAGAAACTATTAGGTGCGCTGCTCACGTTTTTTAGTACATAACGTTTTTTAGTACATATAAAATCCAATAGATGTCACTGTGCGATTTTAAAACGCGCTATCGTTATGTTTTCGCCAGTCTACTTAAGTATGAGAAAGTTTCAAGCTGGCTGTCGTTCCATGTGGTTTAGTCGGTAGAACGTCAGTGCGCCATACTGATGGCCCGGGTTCGATTCCCAGCATGGAATTTTTTTTCACTATGTTGGCATTAACGCCTATAAGCAATTAAAAGAATTTGAAATATTGTATTCAAGGCGAATTTTCTCTCTGGGAAAATTTCCTTGCATTAATATGTCAGTGTAATTTTTTTTTCGATTTAATTTTTTTTTTCGAAACTTTGTTTTTCTTAAAAAATTACAGTAAATATTTGATATTTCCCAACGTTTTTTGAATGATCGACTTGCTTTTTTTTTTTTTTAATGTATGTCTGAACCTTATCTAATTACTTCTTCAAGATTTCTTTAGATAAACCGACCAGCGTAGCGGGCGAAGGCCGCTAGTACTAAATATCTGAATTAATTATTTTAAAGTAAAACAAAAGAAAATCTTAAAATTCATACACAGAAGGCAAAAGTTATTTTTTATAAATAACATGATAAAAATACCGAGAGTAAGAAAAACATTTTTATTACTTTATTCTGAATGAATGCATGTTTAAAAATGTCCAATGGTGGTCAGAGAAATTTTTCGAATTACGAAATCACACCGGTTTATGTTCTATAATATCTTATTTTCGAACTGATATAGATACAATCCAAAACTGTTTTGTAAAGCTAAATAAATTCTTTATTTAATAAATCCAAAGACTGAAAATGTCATTTTTTTGCGAAAATTCATCATTTCAATGGATTTGACACTTCAACATTTTTACATGATAAAATAATGAAAGGCTGGTTACTTGAAACATTACATTCAAATTAACAAATTTTTTTGTGAAAAAAATGACGAATTCAAATACATTTTAAAAATTTTTGAAATTTATGTAAAAGTAGATGTAAAACATGTCCATCCCCACCTTCTACTTTAAGAATATAGGTAATTGTACATTGGCAAAAGGAAATTGTACTTCAATATAAGAGCTGTAATACTTAAATATATAGTAACAGAAATTTAAATTGATAATCTCTTAATTACATTTTTACATTTAAAAAATGGATAAAACTAATTAAATTTTAAATCCGAAAATTTTAAAACAGAAGGCGAAATAATCACATTAAATAATTATTAAGAGGAAATAAGGAGGGATATTTTTGTTGCTTTTTGAGGAATGCAAACAAGTTTTAAAATCTTGAATGATGGTCGGATAAATGTATCGAATTACTAAATCACAAAGGTTTTATATAGTAAATCAGACAAATTAAAATATAAAGTACATTCAAATATTCATATCATGATTCAATATTCTGTACTGTTTCAACAAAATGCATATATTTAATAATGCTTTAATGAAACATTTTTCCTGGAATGCATTTATTATAACAGAAAAACAGAGCAATAAAAATATATATCAATAAAATTCGTACTCACCAACACATTCATGGGCTTCATGAGCTGTTGCTCTTCCCCAAGGTCTATCAAAATGGAATGGCTTGCACTTCTCACAATCCCTTCCAGCTGTATTGTGTTTGCAATCGCAAACCAGCTGACCTTCTCTGTTGTGAATGCATCGTGATGCGTGTCCGTTACATTTGCATCTGCCTCCGACCGCAAAGTCCGAAACAGCGTAGAAATATGTGTCTCTCTGACTGATGGACTCATTGTCATTTGCCATTTCAGGCATCCATCCAATCAGTCTGTTGAAGACAACTTTAATATCGGTTGCGGTCACCCAGTCTTGCAGTACTGGGCTGTTGTCAAAGTCATAGGCAGACGGCCGACCTTCCAGGGTGCTGAATGCAATTCTGGCCCCGGTTATAGGTTCCACATTTGACTGAGCGTCAGTGCAGAGAGCTTCTTGTTCGTTTGCTTTCGTAATTACAGCTCTATTCTGACGGCCATACATCTTTCTGCACTGACTCGAATAAAATTGGAATGGGTGCCAAGTTTTACCATAGTCCATGCTCTTGTACAATGCCAGGGAATCTGGCTTCTGGTTGCAAAATTGCAGGCTTATGTAAGTTAGTTCATACTTTTTGCCCAAAGACAGGGTCAATGACACGTTGTGCAGTGACTGCGAGAAAGGTTCAGACATCCAACATGTCACATTGTTCGGGTTATTAAGATCTGTCAAATAACTTGTCGGGTGTGCTCGCTTTGGGTTGCTAGCGTCACATATTTGGCAGTTGCGAATGATTTCACCTTTGTCATCAGTACTGGTGGTGCAATACCTGTTTGCTGGTGTACCACATTCGCTGGAGGCTTTGACCTCTTTTCCAAACGCTGCGTTGACGAAATCTGGTATACAACGTCTAGGTTCTTGAGCCTCTTCATAGCAAGGGTCAGGTGGTGGATTTTGCTGAGCAGCGAACATACCATGATAAGTTATAGTGTTGCTTACATGCAGAAGCAGTGCGAAGAAGCATAGTGTCCGATACATGGTAGCCATTGTTCTAACAATACTTGACAGCCGGTTCTGGAGTAAAGAACTTGACTAGTTTTTTTAATCACCGGATTGGAATTTTTTTTTTAACCGGCTATTTCCTAATCTATGTAAAATAAGGAACTCGGTTTTATTTTATTTTATTTATTTGTTCACATTATAATAGTTTTCTCATCAAGGAATCTAAACAAATCCTAAATTTTCTCCAGGAAATATTATTCACATTGTAAATCGCTTAAGTCCAGAAAAATCTATAATTTGTACTCAAATGTAACCAAAACAGTTCAAGATGCATTCTTTTCTTTCGCAATTATTACCTTTTTCTTAATGACAACTGTAAAAATGTAGCATATGGAATGTGAACTGTAATTTTATTTCACTTTTTTTCTCTCTCACTTTAATATCAAGAGTGTTTTAAAAAGTTTTAATTATTTAATTCACTTCAGAAAAAACACCATTGAAAACGTCCTAAACACTTTTTACCTCATGAACTGGTATTTATGTTTTTGCCTTCAATATGTAAACAATGGGACAAAGTCGCGTCACGTTTCGGACCTGGTCGGTTGATCAGAGTTGTGCTGTGTCTCGTCTGCCGGACCGAACTGGCACTTTTACCGAAAGACCGCGGGGGAGTATCTGTGCGTTCGCACCGTCGCGCCGAGGAACGATTGGCGCGCCATCCCCCCACCCCTAGATCGATCCCTGTCGCACGTGCACACCCCTGCTTCCCTTTTTATATTCGTTCTTTTATCCTTAGAGCCCCCTCTTGCTGAGGTATCCTTGCCTTTTCTGGTATCACGTTTACTTACCTTTCTGTATAATGTCAGGCCTATTATGACCTATGAGAAGTTCCCCTCAAATTTTTGATTTTTTCTTTTCGAATGACACACAATGTAACACAATTTCTTCAAATGTAGCACAATTTTTTCAAATGTAACACAATTTTTTCAAATGTAACACAAATTCTTCAAGTGATAGATCTAAACAAAATTCACATTTTTTTAAAATTATTTTTTCATAAGATTTGCACATAAAATATTGAATTTATATTGTTAGTAAATATTCAATCACTTTTTAAATATTTAAAAAAATATATTTCTTTTATATACACTGAAGCAAGACTTCAAGTTTTCTTCTCCATTTGCAATGTATTTGCTTATATAATCATTTGCAAACACTTTTTCCTGTATCTTCGATAAAATTATAATTATTAAAATATTTTCTGTCTACTTCATATAGAAATGAAAATTCAAATTTCTCTGCCCAGCTGTTAAGTTTTTCTTTATAAAACCAATTGAAAATAATTTTAATATATCTTCAAATAAATGTTAAAAAATTTTATAAAATTAATTTTCTTTTTAATACATAAACAAAATCTTAAATTCTCTTCACCACTTCTAAAAATTTTACTCATATAATTGAGTATAAATTATAATGATATATCTTCAGTAGATTTAGTTTATAAAGATAAAGAATTAATTTTCCTTTGAAGCAAAATTTCATTCATAAAACTTTCATTGTCATTAATGTCTTCCCGTGTGTTTCTATCTAAATATATATTATCAATCACTTATCGATTGTAAAATTATATTAATTTTTCATGCAGCAGAAACAAAAAATTCAACTATTTCAGACTCTTATGCCTTTAATATGGTTAAATATATGCAGTACTAATAGATGTTCAATTACTTCATATATATTAAGATAATTGTAAAAATATTACATAACAGTAGAAAATTGACGTTATATTTCATGCAGAAAAAATATTATAATTTTTTCAGAAAAATTAAGTGATATTTCAAAAATAATCAACATATAAATACTAAATTCAAATAAAAAGAATTTTTACATTAGCATGAAAATTTTCAGTTTGTAATATTTTTTAAGCTCTAATTAAATTTGAAAATTTGCTGACCAATATATCGTCTAAAATAGGAAAAAGCTGTCTTCCTACAACTCTCCAAATGCATTATTATTTTTTTTAATACATTGATGCTCAATATTCTTAAGAGATTATGATTTAAAAACTATTTTTTTAGATATTAGGTTAGGAAAATTTTAGAACACCATATTTTTTGCTCTTAATTTATTTACTGGTGCTATTTTATTGTAATGGTAGAAAATCAGTTAATTTTTTTAAACTGTTATACAGTTTTACATAAAATATTAATATGTGGATAAAATATTATTTCACAAAAAATCAAATTTCTTCAACTAACATATATTTTACTCTTTTCCTTGATAAATTTATTTTAGGTAAAAATACTTCCTTGCTTTAAAGTATATAATAATACGATATATTAGTATAATGTAATCTAAAATTTATAATTTAGTAAGATTAACAAAAGAAGACTATTTAGTAAATCACAAATTTCTAAATCACACTTAAAATAAATAAAAACTAAAATTAATCTTCTAAGATCTGTCACAGATTTCCACAAAAAACGCTTGAAGAAATCAAAACACATTAAATATTTTATAGAAAAACTTACCAGAAACTTCTTCAAGAGTAAAATGTAAGACAAATTATGATTTGTGAGGTCTTACTTTTTATTAGCATACTTTTTAAAAAAAATCTTGCATTATTTGTAGCATCAGAAATACTAACTAAGTCCATTCCTGAATTTACTGATAACAATTTTTAGTCATCGTATCATTTTTGATAGCATTTTAAGTAATTATTTTGTACATAATTACATGACTACATAAATTGATTTTTGTGCTATTATTTTTATCCTGCTGACAACACCTGCAATTTATCTCCAATATTCTCTTTATTTTTTCCAAAGAAATGCATTCAGCACTCGTTTTTGCCACATTCACTTTTACACATTTATTAGATGAAAATATAAATATCGTGTTTCATTATTACTTTTTTTCTTCTTTCAAAAGCATTATAACTTTTATTTGTATCTCTATTGCCAACTTTATAGAAATAAATTTACAAAAATTCCTCTTAAAATAGTGCGTTTTTTCTTCTTGTTGTTTACACAGGTTTAAAGATGCAATAATATTTGTGCATAGTGAAAATATTAATTTCCTTGGATGAACGATGAGGATGAAGGTATAGGAATAAAAAATCGTCTGCTCAGAAAAAATGTTTGAAAAGAGAATATGATAAATCAAAATCGTCTACTGAGAGAAAATATTTCAGAAAGTAATTTTTACAGTAGAATTATTCAATATCCTTCCAATAAACTCGAAAGATGGAAATTTACCATTTCACAAAGCAAAACACTACTCCGCCACCGCTGCAAAATATACGAATCCCAATAATACACGCATGATACACGTGCAAGCACGGCAATCGGCGCGCTTCCAAAACAAGACGCACGTTTTTAAATGAAAGGGAAGTTTTAAAAGCGGTCCTGTCACACCTTCGCGAACACCTCCCCCCCTCTTGTTGTCCTCGAGAGCTGATTGGTTGGCTCTGATGGTTCATTCATCATTTTCGCGGCGTGAATTAGATTTGAGAACAGTGGTGTAACTCAGCCGCGAAAAAGTTTGAGATGCGGAGGGAGATTTTTTGTTTTGCTTTCGTTTCCCGCCGCGTATCGAATAGTTTCGAAAGTTTACGAAAAATGCTTTGTTATTTTCAAGCAGGCCCGTAGCCAGGATTTCCTTTCGGGAGGGGCTCAAATCTAGAATTTTTTTTCTAACCTGAAAGTAATAATCTCCCTTATTTAAAGTGTAAAAATATAAATCAGGATAAACCTAAGGAATCTGATGCTTGATGTCTCTGTTAAAAATTCTTTCGTATTGTTTCAATTTCTGTTAAAATTTTCGGTTTTCAGAAGCTCTTCCAGTTTCCAAATCAATTTGGAAACTGCAGTGCTTTTAGGGGGGGGGGGGCTGCAACAAAAATTATAAATCACATACTAACAATGCTTGGGATAAGCCTCATGTATTCTATGAGAGAAAAAATGCCTAAATATTGAAATGCAATAAACAATTTGAATATATTAGAACACAGGATCAATATTACCAATGCTTGGGATAAGTCTCATGTATTCTATGAGAGTAAAAATTCCTAAATATTGAAATGCAATAAACAATTTGAATATATTAGAACACAGGATCAATATTACCATGCGAGTGTCCCGTATTAGAAGCGAGGGGTCTTATTCCATAGATGAAATTAATTACACTTTTTCCCCGAAAAGAAAAAAAATCAATTGCAATAGATACATGTAATCATAACAATTATATTTCATATTCTCTGATTACAATAATTATAAATGCCACTGAGCAATCGCTGATTATCTTATCAGGGTTTACTGTAGTGTCCATCGAATGGAAATCATTGCAAGACCATTCAGTATTTCGTCTACCATAACGCTTCGAGACAAAGATTTAATTCTTTTCATGTCGTAGGCCTTCCACACTTGCTTGTTACCAGAATCAAGATTGTCAGAAAGTATTTTATCATATTGTAATATATTGCAATACAGTACTCCAAAGTGTTAAGACCACTGTGTATGTGACAACATTGGTAATCATATCACATCATAACTCATATTCAGTTTTCACTTAAAACATTGTCACCTTATCGTCAAAATATTGATAGACTGGGAAGCGACAGCACAGACAATCACCTGATTGCGTTCACGGCCGAAAATCTAGAATTAGTTAAATTTCGATTCGCATATTAAAACGAAATCGGTCTGTCAAGTCATATCTAGGTGGAGAACACCTAAAAAATCGAATTTTGCGGTTGACTCATAGGTTTACCATTATGTTTTCCTGCTTCTAGTCTGCAATGTTTTCATACTTTTGGTTTTGGGTGCAGGAAAGCACAATGGTAAACCAACAAGTCAATCGCTAAAATCGGGTTTTTAGATGTTTTCCACCAATTTATGTCTTCGCAGACCATTTGCGTTTTAATATACGAATCGGAATTTAATTAATCCTAGATCTTTATCCGTGAACTCAATGATGTGACTGCCTATGCTGCCGCCTCCCAATATATGAGGGAAATTATCGAATTTGTTTGCTTTTTACTGGAAGCAAATCCTGGAAGAAATGCTTGGAAATTATTATAATGTCTTCATTCGAAATGAAGCTTTCATTCAAATTTTTAATAAGACTTTCTACTTAGAGATTAATATAATCCTGTAAAACTCTTCAGCATAGGCCATTCGAGGATTTGCACGTGTTGCATGCCTAAATATTAATCTTGGTATCTTTATTTCATTTCTAATGAAGTCTTCCCGAAATTTTGAAGCAGAATTAAAAATCTCAAAAGCTTTCCATTATATTTTCTTTGTGCTTTTGTAAAATAAAAGGAACATCTTTAGCATAATTTCTAGTCAATATCATATCACGAAATTTTTCTGGAAGAACTGACAACAACTTTGTCAGACTGCTTGTGAAAAGCTTGTCACAAAGAACCAAGCTTATTTAAAAAACACTCGATGACTTCCAAGAAAACTCTAGCAATTGGAAATGTATTTTCATGTGTTTTCCTGAAATATTTTCTAAGCGAATGCAAATACATTTAACATTGTAACAGCTCCACGAAAGTTAATATGTTTTCATGCCTTTCGACAAATCTTCTATTGCAAAAATAGATATTTTTTTTCTGGGACAGATGATGAAATTGTTTTTTGAAGGAATAAATTTACTATTGATTGATTTTATAAAACATTTGTCACTTTATTCCACATTTCACTTCGTTCGTTCCAATACAGTTTCGGATGACAGGAATCAACATGATGTTGAACAATGCAAATTTAATCTGTGGCTTGCATAATGGATCTTTCTAATTTTTGGATTCTTTTGACGAATTCTAGATTGGACTTCACTAACATGAGCAAAAAGATTGGCTACCATGTCATATGTTTGTGTACGAAACCCTGCATAGGGGTAACCAAACCTAAAATTGATAATTCATCTAAAGACAACGAAACTTTTTTTAGCTAGACTACTCTGTAACCAGAGATGTAGTGGAAGATATACGGGGATATACGTCTTATACCCTCTGAATTTTTTTGAGGAACACCGTATACCCTCTGTTTCCCAAGAAAGCTGTAAGTATACATACTCTAGGGTATACCCTCTGTCTTGAGCGTATGCCCTCTGCTTAGACCGCATACCCTCTGTTGTTTTTACGACTACACGACTTTCTGTGACATATTTTTTCTATTAAAGATTCATATGCAAACTATTTAAAAGCAAAGTTCTCCAATGAAAAGTGGGGTACGTCAACGGAAGGCTTTGAATTTTATAATATCCTATCTTTTTTCTTTGTAATATTCCTTTTCAGAATTTTCTGCTACTAGATTTTTTTTTTTAATAAAAAGCCTTTTACACTTACAACGTCATTTTGAAAAATATATGTTTTTTAATTGTAATTTTCACATGATATTACATTATAGGTGGATAATTATTCCTTGATGAACAAGCTGTCTAATATTGTCTGTTTAATATTGAATTCTTATCGAAAAAATCGAAACATTTTGTTTTAAAATAAGAAAAGACAATTTTTCAACATTTTGCCGCCAAAAAATAAATAAATAAATAAATAAATAAATAAATAAATAAATAAATAAATAAAAACATTTCTTTAAATGTTTCTGGAGAAAATCTCGTTTAAATTAGCTGGGATAAAATATATTCTGTCGCCCCCTTAGAGATTAAATCTTTTAGCTTCTTTCTTTACAAAGCATTTTAACAGTGGGTAACTCTTAAGTTTTCATTGCACGCGTGATGTAAATTAAGGATAAAGAAAAGTAAGAATCATCATAACGTGCAAGTAAATATCTTATATTTTACTTCTAAAGTTAACATACGCCATACTCGTATTCCACTTACTTTTCCTTGATTAAATTATGATATGGAATTACACTTATCAAATTTTACTGTACATAAAGATAGTTAAATTTGCTCTTTAAGAAGAACTTATATTTTTATTGATAGATACGAATAAGGAACAATATATCCAAATAATATATAACGGGAGATTACAGTAACTATCTAACTTTATATTTTTATAACCAAACATGCATGCATACTTTAAATGTAACGGAAGATAGAAACAAGAAAAACATTGTCAATTTTCCCAATCATTAACGATAACTTTGAAAATTATTTTTTTAACTTTCGGGAGGGGCTTCAGCCCCCTTAGCCCCCTCCCTGGCTACGTGCCTGTTTTCAAGAACAATGTTTAGTTTATATAGCTAGTTTTACTGTTTTAAAATCTAAAAAACTGATATGGGTTTACCAACTGTTCCTTGCACCAAATATAGGTTATTATTATTATTATTTTTATTATTATTAATCTGAAAATAATTAATTCATAATTTTGTTAGCTATGTTTACTAGATTCACAATTGAAAATTTAGATACACTAATCAGCAGTGCGCTTTTTTTTTTTTTTTTCTAAAATCATTTTTTACTTCATTGCTGTATAGTTATCAGATATTTTTGTTTTGTCTTTTACGTTACCATAAATAAACAAAGACATTATCAATTATTTCGAAATTTCCCATTGTTAAAGCATAAAGTATAATAGCCCAGCAATTCTTCAGATAAATTAAAACAATAATTATTAATAAATTTAAAATAGATTTATTATTAATATTTTATGAGACAAGAATAGGTGCAGAAAATGGTTAATTGATGTGTATATCAACACTGTTGTTATGAGAGAAAAACATTTGCAGAATAAAAAAAATTTCCTTAACCCTTTCCGGTACGGGCAAAATCTGTACCAAAATGAGAAATTATCGACTGACACTGGAATTCACAAACGAATTTTTTAAATATTTTGAATTCCTTAATTTCAGCTTTTATTGTAAAAGCAAAATTTCACTAATATATTACTGGTGCCGTTTTCAAGTCTGGAATTAAAATTAGGTATCCCAAACCGGGCACAGTGTGTTTTTTACGATTTCTTTCTTTCTTTCTTTTTCCTTTTTTTTTTTTTTTTTTTTAAATTTCTATGAATGTAAGATGTATTATTTTTAACACTGATAAATCGAATCATCGATACATCGGTACGACCACTTTTTTATATTTTTTTCCATTATTTTCTAAGACTAAATAAAACCATAAGACGAAATACAGTATTCCACTTTTATTCGATCACAAAATACCCAATATGAAGTTAAAGAATTTAAAAAGCGATAATAATAATAATAAT
Source organism: Maratus speculifer (assembly GCA_964019185.1). NCBI lineage: Eukaryota > Metazoa > Arthropoda > Arachnida > Araneae > Salticidae > Maratus > Maratus speculifer. The sequence goes on along the minus strand of OZ025302.1, from coordinate 157,745,834 downwards.
AAATTATAAGCTAAAAAATGTACATTTTATTTAGAATTTCTTTGTATTTTCGGTCTGCGATTCCCGCGGATATTCTCAGAGAATATTTTGACATGAATATTTTATATGAATTGAACTGCAATTAATATTAAAATAATAATTCTCTGACGACGGTGGTTGCGAGAATTGCAGGCCAATAGTACTAAGAAATTTTAAATAAAATGTATATTTTTTAGTTTTTAATATCATATTATTATTATTATTATTATTATTATTAGGATTAATTTTTAATTCACCGAGATCCACATAATCCAAAAATAATTTAGCTTTCAAAAAGTTTATCTTTTAAAATTTATCTTTAATAGAAAACATTCTCATTTTGCAATATTTAGAAGAATTTTATTAAATAAAACTAATTTTATACAAATTAATAATAATAAAAAGTACTATATTTTATGTAGATGCACTCTACTTGCAAATATAGGTGTAATAATCCAAAAAATGAATTATAATGAAAAAAAAAAAAGAAAAAAAAAAAGAAAAAAAAAGAAATTCTTCTTTCTTTCTTTCTTTCTTTTTTTTTTTTTTTTCGAATTGTTTAACAATGAGTCAAGATCTTTTAAAACCTGATGAAGTGGATTTAAAGACATATATTTTTTCCTTTGCTTTTTTTAATCACTCTTTTTTTTTTCAGAATAATACACATTGCGGACATTCATGCCTAGTTAGTGCGGACTTTCAAGGGACTTTAAAATATTAAAAATAACATAAAATAATAAGGAGCCATTGGCTCCTTAAAAATATTCGGAATCTGCATCTATAGTCTAACATTAATTTCAAATAGGATATGATGCAAAAAAACAAAATTTTCATTAAAATATATATTTAAAAAAAATGCATTTTTAAATAAGGAACGGATTGATTTTTCCGAATTTAAAAGTTAAAATAAACATCATTTACTTAAAATAAATAAATAAATAAATAAAATAAAATAAAAATCTAGTATTTCCCTATGTAGTTAAAATAGCTTGCAGAAACCTGTATGTGTCCGATAAACCGAAACCTGAGCCAAAACCGACAAATAAAGAAATAAATAAATAAATAAATAACTCGTTGTCTTTAAATCCTACCCGAAACCGACAAAATTATGTTCATCGACCCGAACCAAAACCCAAATTTCTACACCCTGAACGCGACTCGAAATCCGACATAAAAAAAAGTTCATTGATAATTAAATATAATTGTGAAAAAAAAATAGCCTTCACTCATTTATCTAATATCAGTTTTGTCATTTATGTCGAAAAACAAACAAGTAAAAATTTATTCATATACCGATCTATAACTTTTCTCCTGAAACAGTATTCTAGACTTTCTTTTGAAAAATCGAAATGAACCGAATATGACCTTTAAATATTGAAATGCAGCATGAAACAAACTTGAACCCCCAAAATACAGTTTACCGACACAAAATCGAAAAATTGCAGTTATCCTGACCCGAATCCTAAAAAATTAAAATCCTCCGACAGCATAACCGCGACGAAAAAATTAGCTCAAGTCCGATCCATTGGTTGGGTTGTTTGGGGGTAAAATCGGGTTACCACACCCGTTGCAATGTTTTAATTGTCTGTTTGATGATAAAATTATCGCTTTAGACAACTTTCTGACTCTTTAAGTACATCAATAATTCAGTGGTATTGTTTTCATAGATACTAAGAAACTTTCTTTGTAAAATCTGCTATCAAATTAACTGTGCTTTTAAAAGTCGACAAATTAAAAAAATAATAATAATAACAAAATTAAAATTTAACAAATTACAAAGACTATTTGGAAAATGATATTTTCAAAGACTCAAATTTTAAAGACTTCTAAATATATTTAAATTAATAATTTAAATTAATAATTAGGATGAGCGAAGCGAATCCCTACTAGGCTACAGAAATTAAATTTTGTCGTACATTTTACAAAAAAAGAATATTCAGTATTTTGACTTGAAATTAAACATAGAAATAAATTATAATCTGTAGATTTGCACAGTTTTTTTTTTTTTTTACAGAATAGCCTCAAAAAATTATTACTATTTTAATTAATTTATTTTCATGTTTTTTCCCATTAAGTACGCGTTTTTGAAAATAAAAAATGAAACGCGTGTATTTTCATAAGGAAAAGTAAATCATGGAGTTTATAATTATAGATAAAAAAATAAATCATGGAGTTGGTAATTATAGAAAGAATCATGATTGATTAAATAAATAAAAAATGTTCGCATAAAATATCTTTTACGTATTTTAAAAGAATTATATACTGATTTTTTTGTAAAGTGGCAACAAAAGAGCTATAAACAAATAACATTAACTAATACTTTGTACAATTTTGCTTCGAAAATATTTTTTATTTATAACAGTCTTATATCATGAACAAAAAATTCCGAGGAAAATTATAGTTATTACATTTCTAAATTTCTAATTTACATTTCTAAAATTAAATATTTCAGAACAAAATAATGTTTTTTCTTAATAATTATGAAAAAAAAAAAAAAAAAAAAAAAAAAAGCACAGAAGTCATATAGATCGCGCGATTGTAAAAAATTGGGGTTGTTTTGCCTTACATGGTAACTCGGCTATATTTGTTTCTTTATTAATTAACTGCATATTTACTTTTATTCTCTTTTTTAAAATGATACAAATTGTTTTGTTTTATAGTTAGCTACTACACTTTTTTTTTATTTATTATTATTTCCTTTTTAAAATAATAGACAATAATTACAGAATATACACTCAAGAGCCAAAACATTATGACCACCCCTACATTTTGCAATGAACTCGCCTGGATGACGTGAAAGGCACGTGATCTGGTGGAAGTGGTATTTAACTGCTGCTGGAGAGTCTGAAGAATCATTCTTTCACTTACTTCTATATGTGATGGGAAAGGCTGCGGATCTAAGCGACTTTAATAGAAGGCAGATTGTAATGGCTCGAAGGCTCGGAACTAGTATTTCCGAAACTGCACGACTCGTGAGTTATTCGCGATCTACAGTTATTAGTACGTATGCAAAGTGGATGAATGACGGTGAAACCAGCAGTAGACGACATGGTGTTGGACGTCTACACGCTATCAAAGAAAAAGGTCGTCGGAGACTGCCTCGCATGGTGAAGCAAAAACGGAGTCAGACAGTGGCTCAGCTGACCGCCCAATACAATGCAGGGCCAAGTAGAATAGTATCGGAGCACACTGTTCAGCGGACACTGTTGGATATGGGGCTACGCAGCAAACGTCTCATTCGTGTGCCTTTGCTGACCAAGCGTCATCGCCAATTGCGCCTGCGTTGGGCCCAGGAACATCGCGATTGATCGTGGAATAAGTGGGAGAGAATTGCCTGGTCAGATGAATCACGGTTTGTGCATCACGCCCATGGCCGTGTCAGGATACGCCGTCTTCCAGGGGAACAGTTGCTTCCTCAGTGTACTGTAGGTCATACGCAGGCCGGTGGTGGCGGTATTATGCTTTGGGGGACATTCTCTTGGGCGTCTCTGGGACTTGTGATTGTGGTAGAGCAGACCATGAATGTTACAGGGTATCTGAACATCATTGCGGACCAGTTGCACCCTTACATGGCCTCTGTTTTTCCAGCCGAAAATGGAATGTTCCAACAAGACAACGTCCCGTGTCACAAGGCTAAAATTGTGTTGGAGTGGTTCCAGGAACATGATGCTGAATTCCAGTTAATATCCTGGCCGCCTAACTTACCAAATCTCAATCCGATAGAACACATTTGGGATTTCATGGGACGGCAGCTCAGAGTTCATAGACCACCAATTCGCAATATCTTGGATTTGCGTGACCGTTGCGTAAACATCTGGTACAATCTGTATCCGGCCATCTACGAAGGAGTTGTGGCATCCATGCCAAGGCTAGTTGAAGCTGTGTCGCGCGCCAAAGGTGGGACAACTCGTTATTGACAGGTGGTCATATGTTTTGGCTCTTGAGTGTATATGTAACTGGTATTTGAAAACGAGGTTTTTTCCAAATTGGCATTTAAAAAAAATCGCGCCGATGTGATGCTTATATGATATTTCTGCCAAATAATATAAAAAATAATAAATTTTGTACATAATAAATATTGCTGCATTCAAATATTTATTTTATGAAATAATGCTCTGCCAATAACAAGGCATAGCTTTTGCTAATAATAATAAACATCATTTTTTGGATGATTATAACGAGTCATATATTACGTACGCCATGCATTAAACATTAATATTCCTAAACCAATGATAAAAAAAAAAAAAAAAAAAAAAAAAAAAAACATTAGTTTCAGATAGACTTTTTTAATTGTTTAAAATGTGCATTTTTATTTGATGGAGTTAATCAGACTGACTTCTGACCACCTCATTTTACGCACGACATGAATTAAACAATAATATTCTGGACCCATCACAAACAAATTTTAAATGAAATTTCTGTTTTGCAATTTTCGGAACTGCACATTTTCAAACCTCTAACTGTCGCACATTTAAAATTTTTTACACCGTTGCGTAAGAGAAAGAAAAAATGGACTTTTTAATGAAATTTGTTTGAAATCTTTATCACAATTTGTTTTCAAATTATTAATTCTTTTTGAAGTTTTTATTACTCTTTTTGTCATACTGGCAACAGAAGTGTTCCACTTTTGGACATCAAATTTGGATCGATGGGAAAACGAATAAAATAACAAACAAAAGATTCCATTTTTGGACATTAAACTTGGACTAATCAGGAAACGAATAAAATAAAATAAGTTGCGGAATTCAACCAATAAAAAGATTCAGATATATTTCAGATTTCCCAATTCTCTGAAGAAAATAACAACTATTTCCCAAATAATTAAAAAAGCATATATTGCTATTTTTATAAGAAATGCATGAAAAAGCTGCATTTTATCAAAAAAGATCTGCATGTGGTAGAAAATTTTGAGATTAAATTCGTAAAATTTGCACCAAAAATGTATTAAAACTATCTAATTTCATATAAAAAACAAAATGTGTATTTTTGTGATCTTACAATCGTAAAACATATAGGCAGTGTTGAATTTAAGAGTTTTTTTCCGAGTGGGACATTAGAGAGTCCCGGGGGGGGGGGGTCATTTCATTGCTCCGGGAGGAATGTCCCCTCACGGGCCACCCTCTGAACTCAGTTTTTAACTACATATAAAATGATGCATTAAAAAAGAAAGAACCCACAAAATTGCTTATACTTGCAGTTTTAAATGAGGCTTCAAATATACTACATAAATACAAAACATATGGAGTTTATCGTTTATACACAAATCTCGGTTTCCTTCGGTATCACCGAAAGTAAATAGATATATTTATGCTAGCATTCGGTGCATTTCCTTTTATCTTAGAAATTATCTATTATTCAGTCACTCACAAATGAATTATTTATAGATATGCAATAATACATAGATATAAGCAATTCTGTTTATGAATATAAAGTATGACAAAACGAATGCGTAACATGTGATGTAATTCTTTTTTTTCTTCAAGGCGAATTGTTTCTCCTCTCTTTTTGTATATATACACTATAAGACCATTAATGACCGGGGCACTTTCAATTTTAGATGTTTTGTCAAATATTTAAAAATACACTCGTGAAATTCTTTTGGATCTCCAGGATTATAAAGATTACGTTTGATCTCATATTTATCAACTTTCATTTCATAAGGAAGGCAATTGGTGGGGCCGACAAACAAATCAAAGGGAAATAATAATATTTGGAATCACCCTGTACATTAAAATGCAGAAAATGTTCTATCGCTGCAGAATATAAATATGTGGATACTGTGTAACATGTCCACTGACTTTTGTAAGAATAGCTCGTGTATTCATGGAGATATAGCGATTTATTTTTTAAAGTACAAAAAATTCTTACATGCAAATGTATATTTTAATTAATTATATTAAATATATAAATGTGTGTTCACCAAAGCTGGGTTTGTTTGTGTTTCATGTTATGCCTCAAGATTATGCGCTCTTGAAGACATTTAAATCTAGTGCTGCAGTTGCAGCCTTTCTATGAGAGGGAGAAATGTCAGGCTGGGCATCGTCCTGTTAGCTTAAATGGTAGAACACTTGGAGCGCCATTCCAAGACTTCTGGGATCTGAGCATTTATAAAAAAGAAAATTTCTTTTGCTGACAATGATTTTCGGAAGAGTTTAAGAATAAGTTTTTTAATGTATGTAGCCAGTTTTATCATAGCGGAAACATTACCGATTCTCAATTAAGCATTTTAAGCTGCGTAATTGAATTTAAATGCAAAAGTAAGAAAATATATATTAATGTTAAAGATAATTATGAAAATACGTTTGTTGAGCATTAAAATATTTCTCTCAGAATTGAAAACGTGCAAAAAACTTGCATTCTGGGTTCAAAAAACTGATTTTATATGAAAACTACTTGGAAAGGTTTCCGAATATAAGTCCGAATAGCAGCAAAAGAAATTTTTTTTTTTAATTAAATCTGATAAATTTTATTAAACCTCGAAAATATTTAAAATTGTTTTTGCGATTATTAATTTTATATTTTGCTTCACTTGCACGAAAACACCCTCTTGCAAGTGTCAATGCTACGGGGAGGGGGGGGGGGATTTTAATCTCGTTTTCTTTTCCATTTTTTTAAATGGCTTTTTTTACCATTGGATAACTAAATTTGATGTTTTTAAATTTTTCGATTTAATTTGCACTTTTAATGATTATTATTATTATTTAATAATAATAATAATAGACCTTTGGTATCAAAAAAAAAAAAAAAAAAAAAAAAAAAAAAAAAAAAAAAACAGCCATTTAGAAATATAAAAATGCAAGCGCGATTATTTACAATTTTTTTTTTACTTCAGGTTTGACATTAGGAGAGGATGTTTTTGTAGAAACCGGAGTAGCATCTTAAGGCCCCACACTAGGCAGAAAAAGACCCGGATGATAATATAAAGTCTTCGGGAACGTTCTTTTCAAATATTTCGCCCAAATTTTAATATTTTTGCATGGTTTTTTTTTTGCACAAGGTAGCTGAGGATGATCCACAACCGGCCTAGTTTTTACTTTTTCCATTTTGCTTTTATATTTTTTATATTACGATAGTTTCAATTTCAGAACCGGTTTAAACCGGTTACGAAAGTTAAAGTAATTTTTTTACAAAATTTTTAAACCGAAACTGAAAAAGTAAAAACAAGACCGGTTGTTGGTCGTCATCAGCTACCTTGTGCAAAAAAATCATGTAAAAATATTAAAATTTGGGCGAAATATTTGAAAAGAACGCTCCCATAGACTTTACATTATCATCCGGGTCTTTTTCTGTGCCTAGTGTTGCGCCTTAAGAGAAAATTTTGAAATCATAATTTTCTTTATAAAAAAAGAACCCATAAGATTTTTTTTTCAATTTTCAACCTTTTTATTAAGGGGGTCTGGGACACATTTTAAAATAATTTTTATTTATTGAGTCTTTTTTTATGTGATGGTTAACCATGCCATTTGTAAACAAAATCACATGCTAAAATTTTCCTAATTAAAAAAAAAAAAAAAAAATCAAAAATTTATTAAAAAAGTGAGATGATTTAAAATCGTTATAAATCAAAATATTCGTTGTAGAATTAAATTTTTTTAACATTTAAATAAACAGACATACCTAAATTTCAACTTTGATTCAGAATTTTAAAAAATATATTAATTTATGGAAATTAAAAATATTTAAACAAAAAATTTGAAAAAAAAATGATGTAACTTGTATTTAAAAAATCATATTTTCAAAAATGAATATTTGTTTCAAATTTGCTGAATCAAAATAAAAGTAAAATAATCAAAAAAGACATGTTCCAAGTTTGAAATATTTATCTTTAAAGGCTCTTAAGTTATAGCAATTTAAATTAGAGAGATTGTGAAAAAACCCATGATGAAGGAAAACGCATTTTCACAAGAAGTCATTTCATTACAAGCATTGCTTGAAAACTAAATTGTGAAAAAAAAAAAAAAAAAAAAAAAAAAAAACGGAAAAAATAATATTTCCTCTTTTAAATAAGATAGATACTTGATCTGAACGTCATTTTAAGCATAAAAACAGAGAAATTTTTAATACTAGAAATTGTTTTAGAAAATTTGAAAATTCTTGTGCCCCGGACCCCCTTAAATAAACATTTTTATAAATCCGGAAAACATAATATTTATTTTCTACAATAAACAAAAAAGAATTGGGTAAGTATGTCTAGTTTGCAAAAAGAGTAATTATGTCAGAAGGTATATTAAACATTATATATGGAAAGTAAAAATTCTTGAATGAAGTATTTCACTTTTTTCATGAACTTCAAATATTTAAATACATAGCAAGTTAAAAATGTTTCAGAAGAATGTTTCAGTTAACCCTTTATCTAACTACGGTACTTATAAGTACCATTAAAAATTAAAACTATTAAAATTATTTGTTATAATTTTTTTTAATACGTCAATTAGTTGTAATACTGTTCCCTAATAGCATGCATGGTCACAGTGACGTCACTGTGAGTCACTTTGGTCACATCACATCTGTGACCAAAATGCCACCTCTCAGTGACGTCACATTGTGACTGAGATCTGACTTTCTTAAAAATCTTTAGAAATTCATAAATATCCTTCAAAATATGTTATTTATTTTAAAAAACATGTTTCTGGCAATTTAAATATCGTCACTTTTGTCACAGTTTCGTCACAATGTTAATGTCAAATAAGTCACAAATGACACATTTTTCACAAATTTGTCACATTGTGACCACTTTGTAAAGCGTCACAAAAGATCTCTAAAACGGCCATAACGACTTCACATTTTAGTCACTGTGGGACTTCACATCGACGTCACGTGACGTCACATCGACGATCGATGGTCACAAAGTAAAAATGTGACTTCACAACGACGTTGCAGTGACGTCACCATGCTTTACGGGTTGGTCACAATGTGACAAATTTGTGAAAAATGAGTAATGTGTTATTACTTTGACATTAACATTGTGACGGAACTGTGACAAAAGCAATGATATTTAAATTACCAGAAACATGTTTTTTAAAGTAAATAACATGTTTTGAAGAATTTTTATAATTTTCTAAACATTTTTAAAAAAGTCACATCTCAGTCACAATGTGACGCCACTGAGTGGTGGCATTTTGGTCACAGATGTGATGTGAACAAAGTGACTCACAGTGACGTCATTGTGACGTCACTGTAACTATGCATGCTATGAGGGGAATGAGCTACAGATACATTACTTTAATTTATTCTAAAAACATTTTTGAGCATACAAAACAGAAATAAATTTAAAAGGATGATTTCTTTTGCCTTTGTATCTTTAAAGTTTTCTTGGTGCTGAGAGAGGGGTATGGGGATTTTTCAATTTGGAAATATTTCTATATTTATATTACAATAATAAGACATTTACACATTTTATAATTCGACAAAATACTAAGAAAACAATTTAAAATAAAAGATTTGAATGGGGTTATAAATATTGCACAAAATCCCTGTAAATTCAAATTTAATTAATCCTTCTAAATCCTTCAATCCTTCTAAAATTCTTCTAAAATTTATTAAATGTTTATGTAAATCTTTTAATTTAGTCTAAACAATTTACTTAAAATGTTTTAGAATATTAAATTTTCACGAATTCATAATTCGGTAGATAAAGGCTTAAACAGTCGACCGGATTTAACCAGAAAATGTTCAGTTTTTAACGATATTGGAGGAGAGAATTCCAAAATTAGGAAACAAAAACCAAATTTACTCCCGCATCCCGCTGGAAAAAAGGCACAAGAAAAATAGTGAAATCATTCAAGTAAAACATTGTTATGAAAACGAATGTGTCTTGAGTCAGTCGCAAATCATAATTATACAAAGTGAAGTTCATAACAATAAATAACGAGTCGGAAATTGCACATATAGCATAGGAAATGGGGAGCGTTCTTACTATATGGAAGTTTTAAAAATATTTAGATCCTGGTATAATAGTATGCAATACTTCGGATACAGTATAGTAGACAAAATCTTATATGTAATCCCTGTAAATACTATTTGCTTTTCATTAGAAAGTAACTTTTAGTAAACCTCATCAACGTACATCAATTTCGTAAAATGTGAAGTAGTTTAATATATTTGAAACGCGCCCTATACCATTATGCAATGGAATTCTTTTGTGTTTTCGTGCAAATGAATAAAAAATGCTATTTGTACCCCACATTGTACAGAAAGTAGTATACTTTAGTATATACTTCATAGATCTATATCAATTTTATTATGTTCACAAGAATATAACATCATTAAAATGGACTTGAAACTATTTTTTCCCATTGACCATAATATACCCTAATACTTTTGAATGTCCCAGCATTTAAATTATGTATCTGATTTTCATAAAATTTAAAATAACTCGACAAAATTATGCAACAATTATGTATTTTAAACTCCAAAAGATTTGGTTGGGTAGTTTTTGCCCTGTTTTATGCGGGCAGACGGCCGGGCGGACTGTATGAGGATTATAGATGCCAAGTATTTACATAATTACAAACGCACATAATAAAGAGTATCTCATCTGAGCTGATACAGCTCAAATCAATGACCAACGTTGAAATTTTTCGAATTAGAAAACAAGATTTTTTGAATACAGATACTTTTAATCGAGTTAAGCTCCCGATCCTGCCGAATTTTCATCATCATTTTTGCCGAATACGAAAGGTAGGCAAAATTCAGATTTTGGACCAAAAACGAAACCGAAATTTTGATCCATTTCTAATTTAAATGCATAACAAATTGGAAGGGTTTCATAAACAACGGTTTTCAACAAACAAATGAATTTAATCAGAAAAAGATCTGTTTTTATAAACACTGAAGATGACAATTCCAAACTTACTCAAGACATTCAAAGAAAGTTTCTCCCGCATCCCACGGAAAAAAGCACAGGAAAGCTACTGATGTTTTTCGAGAAATATATTGCAATGAATGTACACTTTAAAACTGAGTTAAGGGAAGTTTATTCCATGCATTAGGGAAATAGACATCTCATAATAAATATTTGGAATAAATATTAGGCAGGAAGAACGCATTGGATGATATAGAACACAAAAATTTTGAGACAAAAAATTATCGCGTTTCTATTGCATGATAATCACTTCAGTTATCATCATTCTATGCCACTATATATTTTGACAATTACTTATTACCTTTCTTACAAAATGTAGAAAAACTTCTTCATTTAATAAGGTGCAAGACGATGTCTAAATAAACAATTTGAAATGATACCTTTGAATATCCCAATTTCAGCAATTATCATCTACAATCATAAATGTATTCGAATTATTTTTCGAAGTTTTGTATGTGATATACAGATTTATATGCACTGTTAAAAATTTTGTAATAAATTGAACGAATTTTTGTTGCTCCAGTAGCTGCAACCATAAGATATTGAAATCTTGATTCAACATTGGGAACTAACCGTAGCTTTAAATCTTGGAGTCAGAATTCACCATCGTTTGGTTCCAATCTACTCCATTCTCAAAGGGTGATTCAACCTATAAAAATTTTTTTAACAGTGCACATATAATGTGTTAAGATTTAAATTAATTAGGAAACACATACTAGCAGTTAAAAGTTCTCCTTTAGCAATTTACATTAACAAATGGAAAAATATTCGACTTCTTTGGCGAAGTGTTGTAAGAATATACAGATACACTGTTAAACATTTTGTGATAGGTTGAATTAATATTGGTGTTCCAGTAGCTGCAATTATATGATGGTGAAATCTTAATCTAACAGTTGGAGCTAAGGTTCAATTGGAGTTCCAAATTTTGGAGTGAGATTTCACCATCTTATGGTTCCAGGCTACTGCAGCACAAAAAGTTGGTTCAATCTACAACAAAATTTTTAGCAGTGTACATACCACATAAAATGCTAAAATTTAATTTAATTAGACAACATATAATTTCACTTAAAAATTCTCCTTTAGCAACTTTCGTCAATAAATGGGGAACGATTCGAATTTGTTTGCAAAGTTTTCTAGTGATGTACAGATTTATATGCACTGTTAACCACTTTGTGATAAGTTGAACCAATTTTTGGTGCTCCAGTAGCTGTATAGGTAAGATAGTTAAATCTTGATCCAACGTTTGGAGTTCCAAATCCTAGTATGAGATTTTCTCATCTTATGGTTCAAGGCTACTGCAGCACCAAAAGTTGGTTCAATCTACAACAAAATTTTTAACAGTGTACATTCCACATAAAATGCTAAAATTTAATTCAATTAGAAACATATAATTTCAGTTAAAAATTCTCCTTTAGCAACTTTCGTCAATAAATGCCAAAATATTTGAATTCGTTTGCAAAGTTTTCTAGTGATATGCAGATTTATATGCATTGTTAAACATTTTGAAGAAGGTTGAACCAATTTTTTGTGCTCCAGTAGCTGCAACCATAAAATAGTGAAATCTTGACCCAACATTTGGAGCTAAGGTTCAATCGGAGCTCCAAATCTTGGAGTGAGATTTCACCATCGTATGGATTTAGCTAATGTCGCACCAAAAGTTGCTTCAACCTACTGCAAAATTTTTAACAGTGTACGCATAATATGCTAAATTTTAATTTATTCCGAAGCACATAATACCATTTAAAAATTTCCCTACAATAATTTCCGTCAATAAATGAAAAAGTACACGAATTCTTTTGCTTAGCCTTGTGTACGATCTATAAAAAATATATATACACCAAGTATTTTATTAATATATATATATTATTTAAATTTAAAATCGCATACCACAAATAAAAACGCGCTTGTGGTAATTATCGCTCATAGACAATAACGATATCAAATTTTATATGTTCTTGTAAATGAACGATAAATGCTATGCACACCGTATTCTACAATAAGCATCTTATAATGCATATTAGTGCTATACATCAGTTTTAATGCTTTTAAAAATGTATAATTACATACAATTTCCCCCATAAACCAATAACCCCAAATAATGTAATGGAATTCTTTGAGTCCCTGTAAACGAACTGTAAATGCTTGTGAACCCATCTTTTAAATTCTGGACATTCTATAGTTAACTTATATAACATGTATCAATTATACGGCAATCCGAGTATATCTACGCCAATTAGAGCATTAACAGGTGGACAAACAAGCAAACAAGTGGGTTAGATAAGCGGTAATCATAAACATTTTTCAACGATGTTAAAATTTGTTAACAAAAAGCATTAATCATACAATAGTTTTTGGAAATGGTTGCATTCAACAAATTTTTTTAAATTGAAAACTTATGACATTGCAACGTTACATTGAAGAAAGATCCCACGTTTAATAGCTTTAATCTGAAATCTTCCCGCATCGTTATATTTGTGGTTGTTGGTAGTTAATTGATTTTTTGCATTAATATATTTGTGGGTGAATTAAGGTATTTAGAACACCAAGATATTTTCCTTTACCATACCGCAAAACTTAGAAAATCGCAGTTAAGATTGTTTTATTAATTAAAGAGCTGAGTAAAAAAACATGTTAAGTGATAAAGTTAAGATGCTTTACTCACACTTATCGTTTTATAGGTTACAAAAAGAATAAAAAAAAAATCGCCAAACTTTGGGAATATTTCCTTGAATGGTAACCTGGCTATTATGCTAATTAAGTTATTGCTGTTGAAATTTGATTTCGCAACCCCCTTTTTCGTGATTCTGGAAAAAAGATAAGGAAAATTATTGCGAATGCGTTAATTACGTCATTGATGATGAAATAGCGAAAATTACTTTTTAACTTCAATGCATAAATTCTATCTTATACACTGTTGAAAATCTTCAGATTTTGCTGCAGACTCACTCCACCGCTTTTCGAGAAAACGATTACTTGACTACATTATGGAGGTTTTCTGTGAGAATGCTTCATAATGTAGAATAGAGATGTCAGAATACTGTCCAATAGCCGTAATGTGAGAATAGAGATATTCTATAAAAACGATGGAGCTTATTCTAGGCGCTTTAATTTGTGTAAATAAAATAGTAAAATAGTCTGAACTTTGAGGATTAAAAATGTTTACTCTGATGTAACAGGTTATTTTAAAATAATCATATTCATTAAAATAATGTGATGATATTATTTGTAGGCTTCCCAGAAATTAGAGTTTGAGCTATTTGATGTTTACTCTGATGTATAAAGGACATTCTAAAACCAAGAAATGACGCAAGTAATACATTTACCATTAAATTTATGTTGTGAAATATGTGTTTTTGTTTTATTTTGATTGTTTTGGAAAAATACACCTTTTTGCGTTTTTTAATACTTTGTTATTTTTAAGTAGTGTATTAAGCATGATTCAAAGTTGTCGACTTATTAGAAACGAGTAATTTGGTGTGGACTAGAAAACCGCGCCAATCAAAAAATCGCCAAACACCAGTGCAATGTCGAAGCACATATGCAGGCTTCATGTCGAGCACACAAGTCAGATGTATGTTCTTCAATAAAAGAAAAAAAATCGAAGCACATGTGTTCAAAATCACTTAACATGTTCATTCACTCAGCTCTTCAATTCAGAAAACAACCCACTAAAGTTCAATTAAGGGGGCTCAGGGGTTAAAAACTTTTCAAAAATCCATTTTTTTATGATCTAGTTTGATTATTCAATTAATTCTTAACTCAATGCAAAAAACCGCCTAAAAATATTTGCATTTTTTAACGGAGTTATAAGCATTTATGTATCAACACTTTCATAGCCGCACCCATATAATTTCAACTTTAAGTCGCGTTTTCTCAAAACTTGATTTTTGACGACTAACACCAAGATTTAAAAAAAAAAAAAAAAAAAAAAAAAACTATTTGATGGAATGGCTTATTTTTTTTGCATGGATATAACATCATTATCTATAGAATGAATTAATATAGTTTAGATAGTTTAATATTTTGAGTATTTTTAATGAAAAAAAAGTTGCATCTTTTAAGGTTTTTTTAAATTTTTAAGTTTGAGAGTTTTTTTAATAATGTTTTTTTTTTTTGAGTGATTGTTATATCCTTAATTCATTCTATAGAGTAAAGTTTCCTGATCATTTTAAAGCAAAAATTAGATTCTTATATCAATTCAACGTTAAGATCTCTTGGTGTTGGTGATATAACACACAATTTCTTTTTTCGAAAATTGTGCTACATAAATTTTGCTATATTTTTTATTATATTACATTGAAGTACTTCATTTTTTAATTTTATAAGACTACAAACATACCTTTATAACATCAGAAAGTTTAAATTAATTACACTGAATACTTCTGTTTTTATATGGACTCGAAGCGAGAGCTCTGTTTACATGTTTTTCCATATCGATCAACCCCTGAGCCCTCTTAACGTTTCATTATAGTTATTTAGATAAAACAACTCACTTAACAGTATTTATACCGGTATCAAGGGATATCTTTTAAAAGTTTTCGATGGATAATTTTTTATTCGTAATGTTTAGATTGAAACAATTGTAAATCATTTTTAAAATATAACTCAAGGATTTTTTGTATGCTTATTACATTAAAAAACTAC
This sequence comes from Maratus speculifer, assembly GCA_964019185.1. Taxonomy (NCBI): domain Eukaryota; kingdom Metazoa; phylum Arthropoda; class Arachnida; order Araneae; family Salticidae; genus Maratus; species Maratus speculifer. Next base: position 157,730,308 of record OZ025302.1, on the reverse strand, counting down.
TACCAAAGTAAACATAAATCAAAACTTCCAAAAGTGTCAACTGAAGTTTTATTATACAGGGTGTCCCAGAGCTTCGTGTACAAACTTTGAGGAGTGGTAGAGAACATCGTTTGGAAACAAATTACATAGGAACGCATGGGCGAAAACGTCATCCTCACTTGTTAACCTTTTCACAGACAATGGTATGCATATGAAACTACAAAATTTTTAATACAAAATGAACATGGACACCAGAATTTTAATATGATTTTTCCAATTATTATGTATATGAAATGTATTTTTCTTTCTTCTTTGCAAATGCGTTTTTCTGCGATTTCTGATGTCAATTATATTTTTCCACAGTTTAGCAATTTCTAATTGCTACTAAAATACTTGATTTTAAGGAAACATAATTTTAAATTTAATTTAAAATTAAATCATTTCTTGTACTTTTTTCTGTGTAATAAAGCGTTCTACACTGCTTTCCGGATTGCATCATAACTGTGTCTGTGTTTCTTTGAGCTTTTCACAGACAAAGCACTTCCATTGCTAAAATGTGGGAAAATATGAATGACATCAGAAATTGAGGAACGATGTATTTGGAAAGAAGAAAAGTCAGAACTTTCACATACATAATAAATGGAAAAATCATATTAAAATTCTGGTGTCAATGTTCATTTTGTATTAAAAATTTCGTAGTTTCGTATACAAACCACTGTCTATGAAAGGGTTAACAAGACGTATCCGCCCATGCTTTCCTATGTAATTGTGATTCCAAACGATGTTCTCTACCACCACTCAAAGTATGTACACGAAGTTCTGGGACACCCTGTAGTTATGGTAAAGAAACTCTAAACTAGTATCAAATGATGCAGTAAAATATTTCATTTTATAGAGTTCCGTTGGTAATTTTTAGACTGAAGGCACTATAAATCATTTTAATAGAATGAAAACTTATTTTTTATGTTTATTATTACATTCTTTAAATTTAGTTTTTTTTTTTTTTTTTTTTTTTTTTTTTTTTTTTTTTTTATTACCAGCAAAATAGACATAAATCAAAACTTTAAAACGGTGTCATTTGACATCGGTAGAAATAGTGTTAAATAGTACTAATCACTTTTAAAGGAAAATATAATAATGATAGCAATGTCTTATTATTATTATTATTATTATTATTATTATTATTATTATTATTATTATTATTATTATTATTATTATTATTACTCTGAACTTGTACTTTTGTTATTAAATACACAATGGATTTATTACGTTTATTTTTCTTTTTAATTAATTTATATATTTTTTTTTATTCTTCAACATTACGCACAACAACAAACTAATTTTTTCATGCTTTCTCGCGATTATGTTTGTGTGTGGCAGTCAAGCCATGTGACTCATTTTTCATCCACTTTCTGTTGACATAGAGCTTTAAAATTTGGAATGTGTATTTCTGAGGGCAATGTAGGAATTAGACATGGAGTTTTAAAAATTTTATCCCTAGAGGAGAAAGCGAGGGAGACAAATTTACTTAATGATTACGTTTTATTTCCAATGGATAAATCAGCATCACCTTCAACAATGAGTATTTGTTGAAAAGTAGTAATAATTAGAATTGTCACGATAGCGCCAAATTTTAGCCAACTTGGCATAATATCGTCCAAAATCTGGCCAGCTGAACAAATAGCGCCAAAAATTTGGCGACGAAATAAGTTGCTATACATGAAGCCAATTTGGCGATAGCTGGGTAATTTGGCAATTTCTCTTTTAAAACCATTATTTTTCTATATTCGAGCTTATCACAATTTAATTTAAACTCCATGCATATAAGTTTTTTTTTTTTTTTTTCCAAGGTTTTTCTACTTTCTAGCGCTTTTCAAAAACATACGTATTTTCTACATGTTTGTGAATTTTAATGAAAGCATGTTTAAAAAAATAATAAAATAAAATAAATAAATAAATAATAGTAATAATAATTTTTATATTCATTTTATTTGCAGTTCTTCATGAATAATCTTATGTACGGCTGAGGAATCATTATTTAGTTCCTTCTGTGTCATTTGGGGTATAAATAATATCATCGACCAGTAGATCAATTCAAAACTTTCGCACTGCAATCTTTGAATTTGTGTTTTGTATTATTTCATTAATGTAATAAGTAACTGGCAATGTTTTTAATCAAATAACTTATAATTACGAAATAATGTCACAAGCTTGTATAAAAACTTTTCCTATAATACCACTCATTCATCGTTGAGCATTCTATATGTGCATAAAAAAGGGATGTCGCCATCAGAAATAATAAATATGATGTTCTAAAAGAATAATAAAAAATCAGCATGCAATGTCAAATGTTGGTAAAAGATTCTATCGAATGATATCTTATTTAATGCTGTACGCTACATAATAGTTATATTCAGTACGCGATGTCAAATGTGAACAAAAAATCATATCCAAATGAACCTCATTTATCATTGTTGTGCATTTATTAGCTGAAAAAAAAAAAAAAAAAAAAAAAAAAAAAAAAAAAAAAAAAACTTCTTGATTTTACAGAAAAGACTGCCAGCCAGAATGCCAATAAAAAATTGTTTATTTTACGGAAGTAAACTGTATATATCATGAAATTACGGCAAAGTTTCTAAAGTAGCTATAAGTTTGTAGTAAATACAGATTATTTCCGGAAAATAAACAGTTATTTACTGGTGTCCTGTCTGGCAGATTTTCTGTGAAATAAACAGATTATTTTTTTTTAATATTGTTATTATTATTATTATTATTATTATTATTTTTCTTTTACAATGTAAGAACTATAGCTGACAAAGGTCTTCCCGTGCTTTCTTCATCAAATTAAATAATAATAATATTATTATTATTAATTTTTGCTAACTTTTGTAAGTTATCTGAGTTTAGTGATACAAGATGAATTTGCATTTCCATTATGCTAATTGTAAATGTTGCTGTCATTCATCTTGATTTAACCACTCTTTTTTTTTTTTTTTTTTTTTGATGTTCTTTGAATAGTTACATCTATTAACAAAATTCTTGCAGGTGAGTTATGTACGATGTAAAAATATTTTTTTACTGCGATTCCCTGTTTTAATTCCAAACAGCAGTGATAGATGGTGCTGCAAGTAATATGCGCTCACGCGAAACAAAAACCGAAATCGCCCAATATTGATGCAAGGGAAGAAGGGTAAATATATGGAGGAGCTCCTACGAACAAGATTATATTGAAGGGTAAGTGAAAGCTCATCTAATGCATTCCTGACAGTTCGAAAAGAATTTAGCTTTCTCAAGCAAAACCTACATTTACCCTTTCTTGTTTTGTTCAATAGCGATGGATACAGTGACTTTACTTTTTCGCTGTATAACATTTTTATAAAACTTTATTCGATTAGGAGAATACTTCAAAAGTTTTAAATACCTTTTAAATATGTAATATAATTTTAAAGGTTCAAAACATTGAATAATTTTAAGGTCATAATTTTTAGGCCGAATGACTTTGAATTTGGTAGCTGAGCATAATATTTTAAACTTAAATAAAGAATAAAAAAAAAATAAATAAAATTTTGTATTACATTCAAATATTTAAAAGTTAATGCAAGTTTTTTTTTTTTTTTTTTTTTTTTTTAAGATGGTTTCTAAAGTTTTAATTCGCGAGTGTCATTTTTAATAGTAGACATTATTTTCCATCGATTGGCGGCACCATCATTTTTAGGGTTTCATTCATCTGACGAAACCGTATTCGTCTCTGTCATCTGTCTGTCCGTCCGTTACAGAGTTCGCACACAAAAACTGTATAAGTCAGAGACTTTGAATTTTGTGTAGGGGGAACTGGGGTACATTGATACACCCCCTGTACAGCACACAGGGTCATTACAGGAAGTTTCACAACAGCTCCAAAAGGTGATACTAGTGAAATTAACAACATACAGAAAGTTTTGTAATGATTCAATAGTTTGATGAAATGGGGTGGATGATTAATTATTTTTGTAGGTCAAAAGTAAATTTGAGTTGTACAATTGAAATGGTATTATATAACTGTTCCAGTATTTTCAACCGAAAAGAATACCCTCCCTGGCAAGTAACGCTAATCTTTATCAGTTCCTCATTCTTTATTGTTAGATAAATTATGATGTGTTGGATTTGCGACTCATTTTATTTAAAATGGCTGCATGGGGCACAATGATACAGTCTTTGTCAGGGCACATTGATACAACCTAAATCCTTTTCTAGTTCATTTTTTCATTACCTTTTATTTTTATTTTTACCGTACACTCCTTAATTCAACCATTTTTCGTCAAAAATTTCTACTATTAGTTTTTATTGAAGTGAAATAGCACCAATTTCTTTATATTTGAACAATTTATAGTATTTTTGCAAACAGAAGACGTACAAACTTACACAATATCTAGTGCTAGTAGAATTAACAAAAGAAATGGACGGCAGCCTGGCAAATCTCAAATTTATATAGATTCTCCAGAGAAAAAAGTATTATCGACATGAGAAATGTTAAGCAAGAGAAAACAAGCTGCAGAACAGTACATGATAATTATATTATAAACATAATTTTTAATATAACTATCCTTTATTTTCTGTGTGTAAATCGATTTATAAACAGAAAACCTGGTAATTCTTTCACCTTTCCTAAGAAAGAAGAGAATTCTGGTGTTAAAGTGCCAGATATGACAAAGTTGCCACAGCCAACAAACAGACAAGGAACAGCCAGAACATCAGGTCATTATACATTTCATTTTGATTGCTTTAATATCGCTTACAAATAAATTGTGTGCGATTTTAATCTATATAAATGTATATAAAATGATTTGCTAACTATTTTTCTGTGAAAAATATGTATTGATGTTATTTTGTCTCCATTTTTCCCAGACGTTTCAAAGTGTATCAACCTGCCCCGGGGATGGGGCACTTTGATACATATTACTTTTTTTTATTTTTTTGAAATTACATGCAAAAATAATATATAAAACAACGATTGTACATTTTTGTAACACACTACACAGGTTTTGCTGACATCACATAGAAAAATAACTTGAAATTTCTGCTTTCTAGACACCAAAAAAAAATTTTGTGAAAAAAGCTGTATCAATGTCCCCCAGTTCCCCCTACTTAATCTGAATATCTTGTGTCACACTGCAACTCAAAAAATGTTTTAAAAGTCTTTTATTTTCAATTAAATTAATTTTTCAATGTTATCCGTTCATTTTTGCCGTTTGAATTTTAAAAGAGAACCTTAATTTGAACGTTTTCGTGTAGACATCATAGCTTGCAGGTCAAGAGTTTTGCTACTAAGCAGAAGCTTCTGTTCAAGCCCCGATGCTAAAAGCTGAATTTTTCATATTAAGATGGATTTAACAGAAAGAAATTTCGTATTTTTTGCAAATTTAAGGGTTTATATTATTACGGTTTCGTTCATTTGATATTCATTATATATTTCGAAATTCAATTTCCTTTCTCAAAACTTTCAAATTCCTCTTTCAAACTCCTTCCTTTTTTTGTTATTAAAAAATGTTTCTAGTCTCTATGTTTATCTAGTTTTTAGGATATTAACCGGTAAATGCCAAAGTTGAAGTAAAAATCATGTGAATCTTTGATATTTTTGTGTACGCATTTCATGATCAGTGATCTCATCTATAATTGCATTTGTCACAATCGAAAATTTCGAGCTTTCTTACACAAAAATTGCATTCCTACAGGCTTCTTCTTCTTCTTCTTCTTTTTTTTTTTTTTTTTTTTTTTTTTTTTTAAATAGCAGTCCTTATTTTCAATCGTTTGGTGACGCCATCATTTTTATATGATTTGTGGCAAAAATTAAAAACGAAGGTTTTTGTGTCTGTGTGTTTTTCTACGATATAAACTTATTCCATTGGAACTTATTATAGAACTTATTGGAACTCAATAGAAGTTTTTTAAAAGGCTTATTTTTTTTTTTTTTTAATGTCTCTAATTATTTATGTTTACCTAGTTTTTGGGATATTAACCGTTTATTGCCAAAGTTAAGGTAAAGAACATGATAATCTTAAGTTTTTGTGTATGCTTTTCATGATCAGTGAAAGCTCACCTAATTGCATATTACAATCGAAATATTCTAGCCTTATCACACCAAAATTGCATTCCTACCTATTTTCTTGTTATTATTATTATTTTTTTTTATAGCAATTATTATTTTCAGTCGTTTGGTGATGCCATCGTTTTTATATGATTTGTGGCAAAAATTAAAAAGGAGGGGTTTTTTCTGTGTGTGTTTTTCTACGATATAAATTTTAAACTAAAAAGTTTATTATTATTTTTTTATATGTCTCTAGTCTCTATATGTTTACCTAGTTTTTAGGATATTAACCGGTAAATGCCAAAGTTAAGGTAAAGGACATGAGAAACTTTAATGTTTTTGTGTACGCCTTTCAGGGTCAGTGAAAGTTCGCTAAATGCATTTGTCACAATGCGAAAAAATCTAGCTTTCTCACACAAAAACTGCATTCCTCTACCTCCTTTTTTTTTGTTCAATAGCAATGGATTTGGGGACTTTGCTTTAGCCCTGTACGGCACAGGTACAAAGCTGTATTCGACTTAGCATAGAATGTTTCGTGAAAAATATGAGTGAAACTTCCTAACTTGAGACTTATTCCACTTTAGCTTTGATCATGGAGCGTTGTCAATGGGGTGTGAAATTGCACAAAGGGTAAATAACGGAGTTTCTACGGATAGCGAAGGGAGAGCTCAGCGGGACTCGAAGGGGGGGGGGGGGAGCTGATTTCTCTGCCCTACGTGGGTGGTTGTTTTCAGGTGTAGCCCCTCGCTAATTGAGTGAATGGGCAGCTATATTTAGATGAAGAATCCAAAGACGTCACATGCTGTTCATGGACTCGATATATACACTGGGAAAATATTGGATTTTTTTGTTTATAGGCAGCTCAGTGCAACTGTTCTAAAACATCTTTTGAAGCGTGTATTTTAACCATATAATTCCATTTTTAAAATTAATTTCAATTCCAAATTTTATGTATCATTTTACTGAAACACTTCAGCGTATCTCGTTTCTCGCAAAAGCTTACATTCAATGCATTCAATTAGCATTTTGGTGTAGCCAAGATCCTCTTCTGATACCATTTTTACTCAAAAAAGGAGCAGTTTCGCTGTGTCACATGATCATGAAGTAATTAATAAATACGGGGCACATATAAAACGATGAAATGTAAAGCATATAACCCTAGTAAATTTAGAATCTAAGAGTCTAAATTTTTAATAAAAAAGTTTATCCTCCAATTTTCATCAGGGGAAAAAAAGAGCGATAAAGAGAGAGGGAGAAAGAAAGAGAAAGTAGCCTAACATATTCAATAGTTTACTGCTATTGCTTCTAAGTTTTTCTTTCATTATTTTTATGTTGAAATGAAGGTTTCTATTCAAGGTTTAAAATCGGAAAATTCACGAACCAGAATACTACTTCAAAATTATTTCTGTTTATTTTCATCTTATTTTATTTATTTATTTATTTCAAAAACTCTAAACTCAGTAAAAATCCATTTTCAGCATATGCAGATATGCGAATTCTGTTGATCAACCCATTGAATTAAATATAGAATTTTTACACACCGCACAATGCACTAGGATTTTGATAAGTTTGAAATTGCATACCATAGAGATAGACGCTCATTCAGCACAATTATTGATAATAATGCATCCTGCAACCAAATTCTTTTAAAAGACTCTGTAAAATGATATATGCTACGCGTCTCATAATATATAGAAAGCATGTTCTAATGCACCCCATTGATAATTTTCTAATTTCATTATATTAGATGTGTGTCATAACATCATTAAAATGCAAATCGGGAGTTTTTCTCCCTACGTCATAATGAAATTGTATTCCTTTGTGCATGTCTGTAAATGAAGAATAAATGCTACATATGCTATATTCCTGGGAGAGTATGTCGTAGTCCGCTTCTAGCAAACTAATTTTATTATGCTTCAAATATCATAACCTCAATAAAATGCATCCTAAACGATTTTTTTTTTTCCCCGTTGACCATAATTTTACGGAATTATTTTGTGTGACTTTGTGAACGATCTATAAACGCAATGCTCTTCCTTTTCAATTCCAAACATCCTATACTAAATCTCAATATAAAAATTATATGGCAGTTAGAGTATGTTTACGAGAGTAAGAGAAGGGCAGACGAATTGACAGACAGACAAACCGAATTTACACGCACTTTTCAACTTTGTAAGAAATAGTTAAAAATATTTTTACTATTTTCCCATTTTATCGACCCCATGCCAAAAAAAAAAAAAAAAAAAAATAAATAAATAAATTAATTAATTAATTAAATAAAAAAATAAAGTGAATAGATAAATAAATAAATAAATAAATAAATAAATAAATAAATAAAATAAATAAATAAAATATATAAATAATAAAAATTATTCTTTTTTTAAAGAAAAATACTATTAAAGCTTAAAGTTTCACGAAGTGGCAATGCATCTAGCGGCATTTTTACCGCTTCCGTTTCTAAAATTTTTTAAATAAGCATTTGCAACCAAATCTGTCACAAAAGTCTCCAAGTAGCTAAGAAATACGTCAATTTCATCCCTAAGGTCGACCATATAAAAACAGAAGAGGAACTTTACCGTGCATTTTTTGGTTAACAATAATCATTGTTGATTATTTTCTGTGTTGTCAACATTTAAATTGTTCGATTTTTCTAATATAATTGTTAGATGACTTGTGTAATACTTTAAAAATGTCTCAACATATTTTTTATATTGTTGTGAAGAATAAAGAATAGGTGCGCAAACTCTTTTCAATCTTTATAATAATAGGTTACTTTCTAACCAACAATCAAACAACAATCTTTCATTATTGTAATTGCAAAATATATAAAAATATAAATAATGTTAAAACTTTAAGAACATAAATCTTAATCATTGTTGCGAACACTTAAGATAAGTAATATCACACAAGTCTAATAGTTTCCGCTTCAAAATATCCCAGAAAATAAGTATCACTTGTGAATCAAAGCAATAACCATATTAAAAATATCAAAATATAATTTAATTCGAGAAATATACTCCCGTGAAAATGATGTTCCTTGGATTAAAGCAGAGAAATGTAAGTGTATTTTTATGTAATTTTGTATTTCTCAATATTAAAATAGATTTTCAGTTGTCTTTCACATATAAGGTAAAGCACCCATATTTCATTCCCTCCCCTAATTTCGCTCCCAATCATTTCTCCGCTTCTCTGAAAATGGCGCCACTGATCACGCAAGACAAAGCGAACGGAAGACAAAAGGATTCAGAAGTGAAAATTTCCCTCGCCAAGACGAATCCGTGTATTATTAATCTCCGATTTCTTATTTTTAGAAGATCTAAGTTCTTGCTACGTCATTTGTAAAACGATACTTACATTGCCGTAAGTATTTATTTCCAATTCATTTCATGTATTCTACGTAAGTAAGATATTAATAGTACTATATAGTGAGTTTTACAATGTTCAATTTATTTTACAAGAACTGAAGCATCGCCATATTGGGAAGTAGCGTTGTTCCAATTTCGTCCTCTTTTCAATTTTTATTTTTGTACCGGGTACAAAATTAGGAACGCTTTTCAGTGCTGTCAAATCCTGATAAATAATGTGCCTGCAATTTTGTATGTAGATGTTAAGACGTAATCTTGAGGACTTGCTTCAGATTTTGTAAATAAGTTCAAATAAGAGATCAGGGAAGTGCCACTGATCACACCAGCAACTTCTGCCCGAGGAGGTTCAGCAACATTGACCACTGGATCTCCGCATAAAATCAAAGTGAAAAAGTCCTAGACACAGAAAAAACACTCAGCTGAAAAAAAAAAAAAAAAAAAAAAAACTTCAGACAACTACCCCTCTAGGGAAGGGGAAAAATCCACCGTGCAAAAAGTCCAAATATGACTTACCTAACATCATTGATGACGAAAGTGATTCTTTATGTTGAAATTCCTCATGATGACAATATAAGCGATGATGACGTCAATGATGGAGAGTGCCCAACTTGTTTGAAGCGTTTTTCTCATCATAGACATGAACATGATAGACATGACAGAACAATGGGTTCATTGCCTTCAGTGCTGCTCATGTTCACACGAAACATGCTCAGAAGCCAAAAATAGTACACAATTTAACTGTCCCTCGTGCTTGGATAGATAATTATTTTAATGGTATTACTGATCCTATTATTTACTATTAGGATTAATAGTACATTTCTTTATACCTTAAGTTAAGATACATTAAGTTAATTATTTATTTTAAAATAAATTTTGATTTAGTTATAAGCTAATCCTTGGCTTTTCGGATTTTTTTCCAGGGGATGAAATTGGAACATTAAAAAAAAAAAAAAAAAAAAAAAAAAAAATTCATATTGAGATCCTTTGGAAATTTTTTTTTTCATATTGTTAAAGTTTTTCTGTACAACATTTGCCCATGTTTCCATATGTGTGACTAGTTAGTCTATACAAAATCCAAATTTGGTAGGTTTTCACTGAAAATTAAAACTTCCAGGGGCCTAAAAGTAACTGGGGGACAATAATAGGGCACTTTACCTTACTAAAATTAATATATCTCGTATATAGTGTCAGATTAACGGCAGGGCATTCGGGGCACGGGTCCAGGGCCCCTGATTTTCAGGGGCCCTCAATATCTGCTTAAGGTTTTCAATTATTGTCTAAAATCTGATGTAGGATTTTATGTGGAATATTCAATGAAATTTTACATTTCATTCTACATTCTACCGTATTCCCCTGCATTAAACGGCATGCTAGAAAAAATCGAGGTACACCAGCATTCCGAAAAAACTCGTATTTAATAGCATGAGGTAAAATATGAGGTCTGACTACTGGAGGATGGACTGTTGATTTATTATGGTTGTTGAAACGAAATTTTTCATAAAAAAGTTATTTTTTTGCTTCTTTTTCTGTATATATTTATTTATATTTAAGTGATTATTAGATGTTATTTGTCTTATTATTAAGCAAAATTTTCATGCATGATGTTTCTACTAAGTTAATTAAATTATCGTGTAAAATTTTTTTTCTATATCTGTAAGCAGATATTTCTCTCTTTATACATTTCGATAATTATTAAATATATTTTTTACTATACGCATAGTAAGAATATTTCTGTTCATGTAATAATTTATGAGATAATCGATTTCTACATTGTAAATATCGGATGGGTGCTGGGGAGAAAGCTTACTGTGAAATGGTATGAGACTCATGAAACATGATTGTATTCTCTTGAATATGTTAAAAATATAGAGTAAATAATTAGAAAATTGAGCACAAACTTTATATTACACCTCTCCTTTCGAATAGAATTCGCGTCTATTGAATAAATACAAAAAATGAATCTCATTCCTTTCTGTTTTTGAAGGTCTTAGTTTTTTGCGGCTTACCGGAAAAGACCAGGGATTAATGTTCAAAAATCTGGTCTCCCTCGAATTTTGCAGCATGCCGGATAATGCAGAGGAATACGGTATTATGTTGATATTGTATTTTTATAACATTGTATATTTTGTCCAAAAACATATTGTATTTTTAATTCCTGTTTAATCCTTTACCTGTTATTTCCAGATTATTTTAGTGCTAGTCAGCGCAGATTGCAGGATTTAGAGCCCCCTAAACTATACTAATAAAAGAGCAAAACACTCTGTCTGTGTGTGTCTACAATGGCTAGCGAAATTTACGGCACGTACGAGACTGAAAATGTTTGTGAGAGTTGCTAAAGGTTTCTCCTGTGATATACCTGACATTCAGATTTTCAACATCCTAATTATTAACTGAGTAATTAATTAAAATTCGGAGCATTTTTTGTTTCATTTATATCTTGAAAAATGGCTGAGTTATAGCACTTTCAGTTTCCAGTGTGGTTGACATTTTGAAACGGTCTGAAATTCGTCACGCGATAATACGCATATTAGGTAGCTTTCATTACAAAAAATAAAAAGCTTCCTATTGCAGCCGTCCGGAGGAAAACACTTCCAGAAAATTTTGGTATATTTTTACCGATCATGACCCCCACACCCCAAAACCACCCTCCGTTCAAATGTTGACATATAGATATATATATCTGATTTTGTCATGCTGTAACCAGTGTTCTCGCTGACATTTGACCAACGTTAGTAATTTGGCTAATTAAAAATAAAAAACATTCGCCAAATGAAAAAAGTATTAGCCAGATAGATTCGCCAAGTAGCACTAAAAAAATTATCATTAATCTTTTAATGTACCCCCTTTTTTCAATATGTTCTAAAATAGGCTTAGTTTTTATAACTGTGACAATGATTGTTATTAGTCTAAATTCAACTATTCGCTACATATAGGGGGACAATGATACAGCTTTTTTCAAAAAAATTTTTTAGTGTCTAGAAAGCAGAAATTTCAAGTTATTTTTCAATCTGATGTCAGCAAAACCTGTGTAGTGTGTTATAAAAATGTACAATCGTTGTTTTATATATTATTTTTGCATGTAATTTTAAAAAAATCAAAAAAAGTAATTTGTATCAATGTGCCCCATCCCCGGGGCAGATTGATACACTTTGACACGTCTGGGAAAAATGGAGACAAAATAACCCCAATGCATATTTTTCATAGAAAAATAGTTAACAAACCATTTTATATATAGTTATAGACATTAAAATCGCACACAATTTATTTGTAAGCGATATTAAAGCAATCAAAATGAAATGTATAATGACCTGATGTTTTGACTGTTCCTTGTCTGTTTGTTGTCTGTGGTAACTTTGTCATATCTGGCACTTTAACCCCAGAATTATCTTCTTTTTTAGGAAAGGTGAAAGAGTTACCATGTTTTCTGTTCATCAATCGGTTTACAAACAGAAAATAAAGGATAATTATATTAAAAATTATGTTTATAATATAATTATCCTGCACAGCTCTGCAGCTTGTTTCTCTTACTTAACATTTCTCATATCGATAATACTTTTTTCTCTGGAGAATCGATATAAATTTGAGATTTGCCAGGCTGCTGTCCATTTCTTTTGTTAATTCTACTAGCACTAGATATTGCGTAAGTTTGTAAGTCTTCTGTTTGCAAAAATACTGTAAATGTTCTAACATAAAGAAATTAGAGCTATTTCACTTCAATAAAAATTAATAGTAGAAATTTTTGACAAAAATGGTTGATAAGGAGTGTATGGAAAAAAAAATAGTAAATGGTAATTAAAAAATGAACTAGAAAAGGATTTAGATTGTATCAATGTGCCCTATACAGCCATTTTGAATAAAATGAATCGAAAATCCAACACTTCATAATTTATTTAACAATAAAGAATGAAGAACTGATAAAGAGTAGCTTTACTTGCCAGGGAGGGTATACTTTTCGGTTGAAAATACTGGAACAGTTGTTAATATCATTTCAACTGTACAACTCAAATTTACTTTTGACCTACAAAAACAATTAATCACCCATCCCATTTCATCAAATTATTGAATCATTCCAAAACTTTCTGTATGTAGTTAATTTCACTAGTATCACCTTTTGGAGCTGTTGTGAAATTTCCTGTAATGACCCAGTGTGCTGTACAGGGGGTGTATCAATGTGCCCCAGTTCCCCCTACATTAAAAATATCTATATATTAAAAATATGTATAAATGCATATGTATGAAAAACGAAAAGAAAAAGAGAAGAAAAAGAAAAAGAAAGAAAGAAAAAGCAAAAATTGAACACTAGCAATTTGGCGAATCTAATCGCTTGTTTACTCACCAACTGAAGAATTTAGTCGCAATTTGGCGAAATGGCGAGCGACAGCGAGAACACTGGCTGTAACTATCGTATTTATGAACCGATTTGAATAAAACTTGGTACATACTTAGTACATACAAATGTCTCGACTGAGCTCGTTGACCAGCATCATCCACAGTCTTGTTTCAAAATGGCGGCCATTTAAATTTTAAAAAAATTAAAATTTAAAAATAAATGCTAAAAAATTAAAAGTGGAAAAATATTTTTCTTTTACGTGTTAGAACTTAAAACAATGATTCCAGAACACTTTTTATTTCGTCTATATCTTAAAAAATGACTGAGTTATAGCACTTTGAATTTCTAGTATGGCTGACATTTTGAAACGATCTGATTTTTGTCACGTGATAACGCGCGTATTTATGAATCGATTTGGATGTAACTTGGTGTGTTCATAGTACATAATGAGGCCTAGACCGAGTTTGTTAGCCAGATCCATCCGCCATCTTATTTCAAATTGGCAGACATTTAAATAAATAAATAAAAAAAAAAATTAAAATTAGGCACAAAAAAGTGAGAATTTGAAAAAAAAATTTCTTTTATGCATTTGACCTTGATACAAAGATTTCAGAACATTTTTTGTTTCGTCTGTATCTTAAAACATGGCTGAGTTATAGCACGTTTAATTTCTAGTGTTGAACATATTTTGAAATGATTTGATTTTTGTTGCGTGATAACACGCGTATTTATAAACCGATTTTAATGTAACTAATGCGTACATAGTAGATTACTGATGTCTGGACCGGGTTCGTTGGCCAATTTCAACCGTCATCTTGTTTCAAATTGCGGAAAATTAAATTTTTAAAAAAATTTTAAATTTTAAAATTAGGTGCAAAAAGTATGAAATTGAAAAAGATTTTTCTTTTTTGTATTCGACCTTGATACAAAGGTTCCAGAGCATTTTTTGTTTCATCTATATCTTGAAAAATGGCTAGTTTTAGCACTTTCAATTTCCAGTGTGATTGACAATTTGAAACGGTCTGAAATTAGTCAAGCGATAATGTGCATATATGTAAACTGGTTTGGATATAACTCCGCGTGTACATAGAACATACCAATGTCTTGATCAAGTTCACTGGCCATGTTCATCTGCCATCTTGTTTCAAAATGGCGGCCATTTAAGTTTGTCAAAAATCTTTGAATTGTATAATAGTGTACAAATAAAAAATTAGAAATTGAAAAAAGGTTCTTTCAAAGGTGTTTGACTTAATAATGAGTTCTGGAGTATTTTTTGCTTCGTCTTTATCTTAAAAAACACCTGAGATATAGCAGTTTGAATTTCTAATGTGGGTGACATTTTTTTTTTTTTTTTAATCAATTTGCCCGATCAAAATAAATAATCAAAAAAATTAATTAAAATTAATCAATTAAAAAATCAAAATAAATAAATAAGGTACATGAAAGCTACCTCTTCCTCCCGGTACTGCCGGAAGGACTTTTTTCCTTCCGCTTACTTTCGGTTGGTTGGTACATAAAGCGTCGCTTATGAAAAAAAAAAATACATTTTTTTCTGTAAGCTTACTTTTGGTTGGTAGGTTGTATAGAACTTTCGCAGAAATAATTAAAACAGCCGGGACAGAATTAAATAAACCACTTTGATTGCTTAATAT
The DNA here is from genome assembly GCA_964019185.1 of Maratus speculifer. Taxonomy (NCBI): domain Eukaryota; kingdom Metazoa; phylum Arthropoda; class Arachnida; order Araneae; family Salticidae; genus Maratus; species Maratus speculifer. The sequence goes on along the minus strand of OZ025302.1, from coordinate 157,714,918 downwards.
TTCAAACGTTACTTTTTTCAACTGAACATAAAATTTTAGCACAGAGTTAAAACATTTACTTTGAAAACGTATTTAATATTAATGAACGTTTAAGGGAATAGATTAGTTTCGAATGATGTCTCAACTAAGGCTTCTATAATCTATATACAAAATTATATTAAGTGGGTCGCAAAATTGTCTTTTACTTTGAGGTGGGTCGCGTACCAAAAAAGTTTGGGAACCGCTGATCTAGGTTATTGTTGAAACTCTCAAAAAAAGTAGGAAGCCCCCCCCCCCCCAAAAAAAAAAAGAGCTGACTTCATTTAATAAATTTATATATTCATTATTTTTTTGCCTATTTAAATAAAATTCACCATTTAAATAAAAAAAAAGGTACAGAAGTTGTTAAAAGTCTATTATTTTCTATTGTAAACATTTATTACCTTTGACAAAAATATTCCTGTAATATTAATGAAATTTATGGTAATAATGAAACTAATAGGTTTGCACATCAATGACCTCAAATGTCATAGTTCTGCAGTTTTTAAATTATTTTAGTTGCTGTTTAAAGCATCCAACCTGCAGTATAATTTTTTTCTATATTAGTAATATTAATTATTACAAGTATTTTTGGGGATCTAACTGTAAAAAATAGTGGAAAATAAATGAATCAATGCACTAATACTCGAAAACTTTATTATATATATATATATATATATTTATATTTATTTATTGCCCTCTAAACCTTGTACTCCTCAATAATTTTTTAACAGCATTGACATTTATTATTTTAAATTATCTAAAATAATTAAAATAAATACCTGGCAATATTATGATAATTAATTCAAACAGTGAATAATTCTCACAAATATTATATTAATTATTCATATCCCAACTATTTACTTTATTTAAGGTAACTATTTTGTTTCATTAGTATGTTTTTATTAAATCTTGGTTTTAAATAAAGTCAGTAAAACAATTGTAAATACCTATTACTATTGGTGAGGCATATATTACTGGAATTTTAAGTGTTTTGATATATTTCTATTATTTTGGAGTTAAATTTTGGTTCATATTGGAAAATGAAAATATGAGAATGATTACATATTGTTCATAAAATCATATAATATTGAAAAAAATAAAAAACAATATAATAATTATCAGTTAAAAAAAAAAAAAAAACTTAAGAAATTTTTTAACGTTGTTCATTATTACACTCCGAATTCTAGTTACATGAAAAACAAAATGTAATCAGACTTTTATTCATTGAAATTTCATATGCAAATATTTCAGCTAAAACTGTTTTATATGTATTTTAAAAAAGTATTTGGAAAAAAAATAATTTTATTACGCTAGAATAAATAAATTACAATGGAAAGTACTTTAATGCTCAATACTTTAAAAATAAATTTGTTAGGAAGTATAAAATAGGAAATTTTTTTATCACAGAACTCTGCGGATTTGTAAACATTGGCGAACAGAAGAATACGTCGCCAATAACAGTAAACAATTGTAAACAGTAACGATCTATGTACATTCTTCTTCAGATAAATCGATTTATGGATGAGTGAATTTCGAATAAAAAATGTTCAATAACTCATTCAAATATTAAAACCGATATTTTAATTAATAAGCAGATAATAACACTCACCTCACAGATTCTGGCATTCTGACCAGGAACCCATCCGCTTGCTCCACAGTTGTTGATCCATTTTCTTTTCCTTTGCTCATTAGCAGGAAATCTGAAAAATCGACATTTATGTCGGGAATTGTTTTTACAGTTTGTAACGGAACACTGGACCATGTTTACAATTAAACTATAAAAAATAATAGCGGAAAAAAATTACGCCAAACGTCTAGCGTGTACGAAGCAATGGCGGACAACGCATTCGAATATGACAGTGACAGAGCCTTTTAAGTGTGGCAGCCTCAACTCCGGAGCGATAGTTTGGTGTTTGATGGTAAAGTGGGTACCAATAATCCGAAAAAAATGGAGTTGCGTCAGCCTCTATTATAGGAGTTTTAGTCTCAACGTAGCAATCAATTTGACGGCCTGGAACGCATGTTGTTCACCCATTTGCTTTCTATTTTTTTCTCTACTTTGATTGGTTGAACGATAATATCTACTAAAATATCGCCGATTTCGGATGGTTTGGGAAAAATCGAAGGCGCGTAGTTGAAACTGTTCTATTTAAATAGCAAGGCATATTGTTTTTAAATGTTAAGTAAAACATCAGAAAAGTTCTCACTGGCTCTTTTACCACTAGATATAAGAAATTGCAAAATTAATTCCTTACATTCGAATGCTTTCTGTTGGTATATCGAGTACAATATTTTAAATAGAAGACTGATTTTTGCAATTTGTGTATTATGTTATCGATATATTTTAAGTTTTTACATTGTTAAGTATCCCTGAGGCCAGTGAGCCGCAGGATGACCGATCTCTATGGGAAATATCATTCGCTACTTCATTATTATTCATTTCTTTCTGCTTTGTGTCACTTACCTATAACTGTAACTTATTTTCATTGTTTCAATTTATTCTGTATCTGGCAAGGGCGGATCCAGCCCAACCTCCAGGGGGGGGTCACAACTTTTGACAGATGATTTAATGAAGCAATTTTAAAATACAGTAAATCTTGTGAAAACGGAATTACGATAAAAAATAGCAAATTTCGCCGATCGGGCATGAAAAAAATCGCGAATTTTGTCGATTATGCACGGAAAAATCACGAATTTTGTCGATCGGACGCGAAAAATCTCAGATTTCGTTTATCGGGCAAGGAAAAAAAGGCTAAATTTTTTTATAATACTTGGAAAAATTGTAAATTTTGTTCATAGGTTGCAGAAAAGTCGCCTGTTTTGTCTGTTTACCGCGCGAAAAAAAACGCGAATTTCGTTGACCGAGCGCGGAAAAATCGAATATCGTCAACTGTACATTGGAAAATCGCGAGTTTTGTCTATCGGCCTTCGAAAAATCTTGAATTCTGTCTGTATGTCTCAGAAAAATCGCGAATTTTGTCGATCTGGAACGAAAAAATCGCAAATTTCTTTAATAAGGCACGAAAAAATCCCAATTTTGTCGATCGGCTTCGTAAAAAGCGCGAATTTATTCGATCGGGAACGGAAAAATCGCAAATTTTGTCGATTATGCACGGAAAAATCACGAATTTTGTCGATCGGACGCAAAAAATCTCAGATTTCGTTTATCGGGCAAGGAAAAAAAGGCTAAATTTTTTAATAGAACTTGGAAAAATTGCAAATTTTGTTCATAGGTTGCAGAAAACTCGCCTGTTTTGTTTGTTTACCGCGCAAAAAAAAACGCGAATTTCGTTGACCGAGCGCGGAAAAATCGATTATCGTCAGCTGTACATTGGAAAATCGCGAGTTTTGTCTATCGGACTTCGAAAAATCTTGAATTCTGTCTGTATGTCTCAGAAAAAATTTTGTCGATTATGCACGGAAAAATCGCAAATTTCTTTAATAAGGCACTGTAACGTTCTGAATATCCTCATTAGCACACTGTCAATAAAGGCAGATGTTAGCACGTGTAAATACCCTCTGACAAGTACGATACATTTGTGTATAATAAAACTTCAACTTTCCAATTATCTAAGCAATAAATTCCACTTGAAACCTCTGCAACTGACGTTATAAAAATCGTATTTCAGATCAAGAATTTAACGTTAGACAGTTTGAATATAATAAATCTACACTACTTGAGCTGTCTGATTTACCCTGTTAATGATCGGCAATGATCAAAGAAAACTGCTTTATATATATGCAATTTCCAAGAGGCTCAAGGGAGGATTTTTGGTTTTGACTCTGGAGTGAGTCGACCTAGCTCTCCAGTCGGGGCGCATTTTTGCCCCGTAAAAAGTGAAGTCCGTCACGGCCATCGTCTGATTGTCATAACGGTGAAAAGGCCCAAAAACCCACGCGCAACTGTGAAACAGCTGCGGACAAGAGTACATAGTGTGCTCTTATTTTAATCTTCTATACATTTCTTCCAATTCTAATTTTCTTCTGTTTTGCTGTGCTGTGTGTTGCTGTAAATAAAGCTTGCCAAAGTCATCCTGGATTTATTCATTCAATACGTCACAGCACGAAAAAAATCCCAATTTTGTCGATCGGCTTCGTAAAAAGCGCGAATTTATTCGATCGGGAACGGAAAAATCGCGAGTTTTGTTGATTGGGAATAAAAAATCGCGAATTTCGAGTTGATATGGAATGCAAAAATTGCCAATTTCGTGAATCGGGAAAGAAATTATCGCGAATGTAGTCGATTGTCTTCGTAAAAAGAGCGATACGGGCGATTGGGTACGAAAAACTCGTGAATTTTGTCGAATCGGTACATAAAAATCGCTAATTTCGTTGATAGGGCAAGGAAAAATCGAAGATTTTGTCGATTATGCACGGAAAAATCACGAATTTTGTCGATCGGACGCGAAAAATCTCAGATTTCGTTTATCGGGCAAGGAAAAAAAGGCTAAATTTTTTTATAATACTTGGAAAAATTGTAAATTTTGTTCATAGGTTGCAGAAAAGTCGCCTGTTTTGTCTGTTTACCGCGCGAAAAAAAACGCGAATTTCGTTGACCGAGCGCGGAAAAATCGAATATCGTCAACTGTACATTGGAAAATCGCGAGTTTTGTCTATCGGCCTTCGAAAAATCTTGAATTCTGTCTGTATGTCTCAGAAAAATCGCGAATTTTGTCGATCTGGAACGAAAAAATCGCAAATTTCTTTAATAAGGCACGAAAAAATCCCAATTTTGTCGATCGGCTTCGTAAAAAGCGCGAATTTATTCGATCGGGAACGGAAAAATCGCAAATTTTGTCGATTATGCACGGAAAAATCACGAATTTTGTCGATCGGACGCAAAAAATCTCAGATTTCGTTTATCGGGCAAGGAAAAAAAGGCTAAATTTTTTAATAGAACTTGGAAAAATTGCAAATTTTGTTCATAGGTTGCAGAAAACTCGCCTGTTTTGTTTGTTTACCGCGCAAAAAAAAAACGCGAATTTCGTTGACCGAGCGCGGAAAAATCGATTATCGTCAGCTGTACATTGGAAAATCGCGAGTTTTGTCTATCGGACTTCGAAAAATCTTGATTTCTGTCTGTATGTCTCAGAAAAAATTTTGTCGATTATGCACGGAAAAATCGCAAATTTCTTTAATAAGGCACTGTAACGTTCTGAATATCCTCATTAGCACACTGTCAATAAAGGCAGATGTTAGCACGTGTAAATACCCTCTGACAAGTACGATACATTTGTGTATAATAAAACTTCAACTTTCCAATTATCTAAGCAATAAATTCCACTTGAAACCTCTGCAACTGACGTTATAAAAATCGTATTTCAGATCAAGAATTTAACGTTAGACAGTTTGAATATAATAAATCTACACTACTTGAGCTGTCTGATTTACCCTGTTAATGATCGGCAATGATCAAAGAAAACTGCTTTATATATATGCAATTTCCAAGAGGCTCAAGGGAGGATTTTTGGTTTTGACTCTGGAGTGAGTCGACCTAGCTCTCCAGTCGGGGCGCATTTTTGCCCCGTAAAAAGTGAAGTCCGTCACGGCCATCGTCTGATTGTCATAACGGTGAAAAGGCCCAAAAACCCACGCGCAACTGTGAAACAGCTGCGGACAAGAGTACATAGTGTGCTCTTATTTTAATCTTCTATACATTTCTTCCAATTCTAATTTTCTTCTGTTTTGCTGTGCTGTGTGTTGCTGTAAATAAAGCTTGCCAAAGTCATCCTGGATTTATTCATTCAATACGTCACAGCACGAAAAAAATCCCAATTTTGTCGATCGGCTTCGTAAAAAGCGCGAATTTATTCGATCGGGAACGGAAAAATCGCGAGTTTTGTTGATTGGGAATAAAAAATCGCGAATTTCGAGTTGATATGGAATGCAAAAATTGCCAATTTCGTGAATCGGGAAAGAAATTATCGCGAATGTAGTCGATTGTCTTCGTAAAAAGAGCGATACGGGCGATTGGGTACGAAAAACTCGTGAATTTTGTCGAATCGGTACATAAAAATCGCTAATTTCGTTGATAGGGCAAGGAAAAATCGAAGATTTTGTCGATGATGCGCGGAAAAATCGAAAATTTTTTTGAGCGGCTGCAAAACTATAGCGAGTTTTATCAGTTTATCGCGAGAAAAAAATTACAGATTTCATCAATTTACGGCGGGGAAAAAATGCAGATTTCATCAGTCAGTTAAGAATCGCGAATTTTATTGTTCGGTGCGGTATTTCAGGTACCAAGAACGGATAAAGAAATGAATCTCGTCGATTGGGCACGGAAAAATCCCGAATACGGTCGATCGCTTTCGTAAAAAGCCCGAATTTATTCGATCAGGAACAACAAAATCGCTTTTGGTAGGGCACGGAAAAATTGCGAATTTTGTCGATCGGGAACGAAAAAGTCGCAAATATTTTCGACCAGTTTCATAAAAAGCGCAAATACAGTCGATCGGGAATGAAAAAAATCGAGAATCACGTTGATATGGCAAACAAAAATTGACAATTCCATCGATCGGGAAAGAAATTATAGCGAATATGGTCGATCGGCTTCGTAAAAAGCACGGAATCGGGCGATCGAGTACAAAAAACTCGCGAATTTTGTCGATTCGAGACGAAAAAATCGCTAATTTTTGCCGATGATGCGCGGAAAAATCGTGAATTTTGCTAATCAAGTGAAGAAAAATCGCAAATTTCGCAGACCATTCGTAGAAAATTTTCAAATTTCGTCGATCACACCCAAAAAATTTTGCATTCCTGTTTTAGCACTTTTTACTTACACTGTACATCCCTCTTTGAAAAGCTCCAGGGGGGGGGGGTCATGACCCCCATGACCCCCCCCCCTTGGATCCGCCACTGGTATCTGGTAACGATCCAAGAGATAAAAACGTCATATGACGTAAGAGGTAAAAAGCGGGAAGTCAGTTTCTGTTCCGAGCGGCTGGGAAGAAGCCTCGCTTTGGGATCATGCAAACTTTAGTTCTTTTAAATTGCATGTGGGTGTTTTTTTTTTTTTTTTAATTAAATGTTGTGTTTGTCAAGCAAAAAGACTCTGAGTGATTCATTTCCACTAGACAGTCAGTCCCACATATACAGGGTGTTTCGCTACCAGACCGACAAACTTTGAGGGGTGATAGTAGACATAAAGACAAACATTATTAAATAGGAAACCATGGGGCGCAAACGTCTTCCGTAGGAGCTAGGGGCCATTAAAGTTTAAGGTCCAAAAATTCAAACGCTGATAAAAATTAGAGAAAAGGGTCGATTTGTTTGCGGTTTTCTCTAAAATCATTCTTTATATCACGATTTTTTATTTTTTTAATTTTAAAGGTTAAGTTCGAAAATTGTCGACAGAGGGCGCTTTAGACTTTAGAGTAACGAACAAATACTTTTTGCCGTTCTTTTGTGCATGGGGTTGAAATTTTTCTAAAGTTTAGACTTTAACTTAAATTTTAAGCCCAAAATCGGAAACATGGCGATCGGTTAACTAGCGAAAATTTAACTGTGAACCGAGGGGGAGATTTTAAACGCTCATAAACATTGGACAAACTAATCGATTTTGTTGCGGTTTGCGTGTAGGTCATTCCCTTGGTAATTATTTTATTCCAAATGACGTTCAGCTATGGTGTCCTCATTTTTTCATAGAGGGCGCTTCCAACGCATCTCCGACATTTCAATGGCATTACTCCTGGGTGTTTTACTACCAGACTACCATATTTCCAGGAAGTGTTAGAGATGCGAAAGCGACACGGAATCACATAGGAATGCAACGTTGAAAATGTCTTTTTTTGCGAGTTATGGTTAAAGGAAGCAGAGAAAAAACAACAGAAACAAGCAGAGAAACAGCAACACGTTAATATGACATAAAACAGTTTATTTAAAGGTTTTACTAGAAAAGATGTTCGAAATTACGACCAGAAGTAATTCGACATGCTTGACAGCGGCGTCGCATGTAATTCCTCACGCTCTGAAAGATTCTTGGGATCTTTGATAGATTTCCGGAAGCTACAGAAATACGAGGTGCTAAGTCTTTAATTGATGGTACGGGATTCTCATACACCCAACTTTTCATGTGACTCCAGCAGAAGAAGCTCATACTTGATAGGTCCGGTGATCTGGCAGGCCAATAAACCGGGCCACCACGACCTATCCACCGCTGTCCATATGTTACGTTGAAGTATCAGTGAACATCATTGGTAAAATGTGGAAGAGCCCGATCGTGCTGGAACCATATAGAGTTGCGCAAAGAGAGAGAAACTTTCACGCGCATTACCCCTCAGCGCCATCTACCGCAAGAAAATCACAGCGCCATCTACTGCCACTGTCAAGTTTGATGGATTTTTTCTGATCGTAATTTCGAACACTTTTTGCCGTAAAACCTTTAAATAAACTTTGTTCTGTCACTTTAACATGTTTCTGATTCTCTGCTTGTTTCTGTTGTTTTTTCTCTGCTTTTTTTAAACCTAACATGCAAAAAAGGAATTTTCAACGTTACATTCCTGTGTGATTCCGAGTCGTCTTTGCATCCATTACACTTCCTGGAAGTATGGTGGTCTGGTAGTAAAACACCCAGGAGTAATACCATTGAAATGTCGTACATGTGTCGGAAGCGCCCTCTATCAAAAAATGAGGACATAAAAGCTGTACGTCATCTTGAATAAAATAATTACCAAGGGAATGACCTACACACAAACCGCAACAAAAACGATTAGTTTGTCCAATGTTTATGAGCGTTTAAAATCTTTCCCTCGGTTCACAGTTAAATTTTCGCTAGTTAACTGTTCCCCATATTTCCGATTTTGGGCTTAAAATTTAAGTTAAAGCCTAAACTTTAGAATAATTTCAAACCCATGCAAAAAGAACGGCAAAAAGTATTTGTTCGTTACTCTAAAGTCTAAAGCGCCCTCTATGGACAATTTTTGAACCTAACCTTTAAAATTAAAAAAATAAAAAATCGTGATATAAAGAATGATTTTAGAGAAAACCGCAAACAAATCGACCCTTTTCTCTCATTTTTATCAGCGTTTGAATTTTTGGACCTTAAACTTTAATGGCCCCTAGCTCCTACGGAAGACGTTTGCGCCCCATGGTTTCCTATTTAATAATGTTTGTCTTTATGTCTACTATCACCCCTCAAAGTTTGTCGGTCTGGTAGCGAAACACCCTGTATATGTGGGACTGACTGTCTAGTGGAAATGAATCACTCAGAGTCTTTTTGCTTGACAAACACAACATTTAATAATAATAATAAAAAAAAAAAACACCCATACAATTTAAAAGAACTAAAGTTTGCATGATCCCAAAGCGAGGCTTCTTCCCAGCCGCTCAGAACAGAAACTGACTTCCCGCTTTTTACCTCTTACGTCATATGACGTTTTTATCTCTTCGATCGTTACCAGATACAGAATAAATTGAAACAATGAAAATAAGTTACAGTTATAGGTAAGTGACATAAAGCAGAAAGAAATGAATAATACTGAAGTAGCGAATGATATTTCCCATAGAGATCGGTCATCCTGCGGCTCACTGGCCTCAGGGATACTTTACAATGTAAAAACTTAAAATATATCGATAACATAATACACAAATTGCAAAAATCAATCTTCTGAATAATATGTTACTTTCTAACCAACAATCAAACAACAATCTTTCATTATTGTAATCGCAAAATATATAAAAATATAAATAATGTTAAAACTTCAAGAACATAATATCTTGATCATTGTTGCGAACGTTTCAGATAAATAATTTGACACAATATAAGTCTAATAGTTTCCGCTTCAAAATATCACCAAAAATAAGTAACACTTGTGAATCAAAGCAATAACCATATTTAAAAAATATAAAAATATAATTTAATTCGAGAAATATACTCCCGTGAAAATGATGTTCCTTGGATTAAAGCAGAGTAATGTAAGTATTTTTTTTTTTTATGTAGTTTTGTATTTCTCAATTTAAAAAATAGATTTTCAGTTTTCTTTCATGTATAAGGTAAAGTGTCCATATTTCGTCCCCTACCCTAATTTCGTCCCCAATCATTCCTCCGCTTCTCTGAAAGTGGCACCACTGATCACGCAAGACAAAACGAACGGAACACAAAAGGATTCAGAAGTGAAAATTTCCCTCACCAAGACGAATCTGTGTATTATTAATGTCGGATTTCTTATTTTTAGAAGATCTAAGTTCTTGCTGCGTCGTTTGTAAAAAGGTACTTACTTTACTTAAGTATTTATTTCCAATTCATTTCATGTATTATACGTAGGTAAGATGTTAACAGTACTATATATTGAGTTTTACAATGTTCAGTTTATTTAAGAAGAACTGAAGCATCACCATATTGGGAAGTAGTGTTGTTCCAATTTCGTCCTCCTTTCAATTTTTATTTTCGTACAGGGTACAAAATTAGGAACGCTTTTCAGTGCTGTCAAATCCTGATAAATAATGTGCCTGCAATTTTGTATGTAGATATGTATACACTTAATCTTGAGGACTTGCTTCAAATTTTGCAAATAAGTTCAAATAAGAAATCAGGGAAGTGCCACTGATCACACCAGCAACATCTGCCCGAGGAGGTTTACCAACATTGATCACTGGATCTCCGCATAAAGGAAAAGTGAAAAATTCCCAGGCATAGAAAAAACGCTCAGCTGAAAAAAAAATTCTGACAACTACCCCTCTAGGGAAAGGGGAAAATCCACCGTGTAAAAAGTCCAAATATGACTTACATAACATCATTGATGACGAAAGTGATTCTTTATGTTGAAATTCTTCATGATGATAATATAAGCGATGATGACGGCAATGATGCAGAGTGCCCTACTTGCTTGAAGCGTTTTTCTCATGATAGACATGAACATGATAGACGTGACAGAACAATGGGTTCATTGCCTTCAGTGCTGCACATGATCACACGAAACATGCTCAAGAGCCATAAATAGTACATAATTTAACTGTCCCTCATGTTTGGATGGATAATTATTTTAATGGTATTATTGATCCTATTATTTACTATTAGGATTAATAGTACATTTCTTTATATCTTAAGTTAAGGTACATTAAGTTAATCATTTACTTTAAAATAAATTTTGATTTAGTTATAAGTTAATCCTTGGCTTTTCGGATTTTTTTCAGGGGAATGAAATTGGAACATTTAAAAAAAAAAATTCATATTGAGATCTTTTTGAAAAAACAATTTTTCGTATTGTTAAAGTTTTTTCTGTACAACATTTGCCCATGTTTCCATATGTGTGACTAGTCTATACAAAATCCAAATTTGGTATGTTTTCACTGAAAATTAAAACTTCCATAGGCCTAAAAGTAACTGGGGGACGATAATAGGACACTTTACCTTACTAAATTAATATATCTCGTATACAGTGTCAGATTTACGGCAGGGCATTCGGGGCACGGGTCCGGGTAGGGGCCCTCATATCAGGGGCCCTCAATATCTGCTTAAGGTTTTCATTTATTGTTCAAAATCTGATGTAGGATTTTATGTGGAATATTAAAGGAAATTTTACATTTCATTCTACATTCTACCGTATTCCCCCGCATTACCCGTCATGCCAGAAAAAATCGAGGTACACCAGCATGCCGAAAAAACTCCTATTAAATGGCATGTGGTAAAATATGAGGCCTGGCTACTGGAGGATATACTGTTAATTTTTTATGATTGTTAGAGCAAAATTTTTCATAAAAAATTTTTATTTTTTTGTCTCTTTTACTATATATCATAGCAAACACGGTAGTGTTTGGTATAGTATATTTATTAAATGGAAAATGCAAACGTCTTTTTGAAATTTCTGGTGAACCAGTTGACCTACGACAGGAATTTTTTTTTTCTTTTGAAAAGTTAGAACTCGACAAGACGCATAAAATGATAGCATTAAAAAACTATCGTAGTTTACTGTAGTTTTTTATTCCATTTTTAAGGAAAAAATGAAGACTTAAAATTCAACAAGCGATAGCTAACGATCCCATGGATGGATTAACTTCAATTTCGGTTTATTTTAATCTTTTTTGTAAAACTTAAAATAGATTGTTTTTTAAATCTTTGTATGATTGACGATCGCTGAGAAAATCAAATTTGTGTTTTAAAGTTCCAGTTGAAAATTGTTTCTTGTTCTTGCTGTTGTGTAGTTTTTTTTATTCGTGCCACCAAATTTAAATAAGTATAAATTTATGTATGTAACATAATTCATTCAAATTAAATAAATCACGTGAAAAACATAATTTTTTGTTTTTATTGAGAAGCATTTAGTTTCAGTTCTTTAAATAAAGCTGTGAGCGAACTGTAATTATTTTCGTTCGACTCCTTGGTTTATTTTTAGACATCATGCATTTTATATAACAGTGCAATAACATTCTTAATTATTCTTATACAACGATAAAATTTTGGCAGTAAATATTTTGCTTTTCAAAATATTTAAAAAAAATTTCAGTTTATATCAAAAAAATTGAATCAAGTACTAAAAAATGCTCTGGTGAGCAACAAAGGTTAATATGTTTTAAGTATTCAAAAGTGTTTTACTAGTGCTTCTAATTGAGCATGAGAGAGGACTTAGGTTAATATGTTTTAAGTATTCAAAAATGTTTTACTAGTGCTTCTAATTGAGCATGAGAGAGGTTTTCAGAAAATATATTTCTACGTATTTCAAGTTACAGATAAAATCATACAAATTTCAGGTTCGTTTAGTAATATTAGTACCACGGATCCGGGTAATGGCGGGCAGGGCAGCTAGTATTTTAAATAATTATAGCTTGTGTTGTCAAAAACTATTATTTGATGCATACTTTATCATTGGAGATATATAGACTTGCATAGGAAAAGGTAATTAGAAACACACCGCTTATTTTAAAATGTCTACTCGTTTAAACTTCATAATTGTCAAATAATTTTTTAAAAGTAAGTTATTGATTATCATATTTAATTTTTTAATGAATATTTTAAAGTCAATAATTCTTACTTTAATAACTACCTTTTATTACTTTAAATGCAATAAACTGATCTTAAATAATACTTTGAGTTGTAATTTTTACATTTGAGCGAAAATGTTTCTCAAATGTAGAATTTTTGGCTTTAGTTTCCAATACTGTTCCAATTGAGATATATAGACGATATTTCTGCTAAAAAATAAATTATCACTCATTAGAATCACACCAGATGTTATTAACAAATGATTGCTTTTAGCGAATCTTCTGTTGTGTGATTGTGCTGCCTGAATTAAAAGAACATTGGCAATAGATCAGTTTCAACTGACGACACACCCTAGTAACCAACTTGACAACATGGCGAATAATTTTTGATTGCCTTCTAATTAACGGGTTATTCCACTTACATTGGTTGAGCGTTAAAAGATCAATGATTTTGATTGGTTGGTAGAAAATTGGTGGACATGTATCACCTGTTTGAACTGATCTATCGAAGTCAAATATACTGAATTCAAATTCCACCCGGGAAACATTTTCGCTCAGATCAAAAAATTACTACTGTGTAATTTTCAGTTGATAGTATGTAAGCTGGCAAGTTGCTTGAAAAGCGAGGGGGGGGGGGAGGTTAGAGGAAGGTAATTTCCACAACTTGCATGATAAAATTTATGTAACTACTTTTTTTTCCTCTTATGATTTTGAAGGAAAAAATAATAATGATACAATTTTTCTCCAGTCAAATCTATTGACCCCGCCCTATATATTTTCATAATGGCACTCATAGCTGCTAATAACAAATTTCATTCGCAAATTTTTTATTTCTGATTGTTTCAGACTCATACCGGTCGAAAAGGAACTTTGAAATATAGTAAAGGATATGCCCTGGCCGATCCAATTAGCAAGGCAACGCCATCCGAAGCTGTAAAATTTTTGGGTGCCCAGAATAGTGTACTTAGCAAGGATAAAATGGTAGATATGACTTATGGCGAGAAAAGGCCTCAAGTGCAACCTTTTGTACCAGAATATGTGAAACTGGATAATCGAGTAAGTACATAGTAGTATCATAGCAGTTGTAAATTTTTCAAATGAGCGGAATAAAGTCAAGACCAGGTTTCGAACAAGGAATGTCTTGGCTGAAACCGCCAATGCTCTACTGACTGAGCCAACCCGAAGGTATCCGGAGGACTAATTCACCCAACTTACTTTTACAGATACTAATATCTGGTCTGATATCAGAATGAGCTCAACAGAATAAATCGAATGTCATTATTATTAGAATTAGTTCCCCAGATTAGTTCGGGATGCCTCAGTCTTGTTTCAGTCTGCTTGTATTTTAGCGATTCTGCAGCCTTGGACTTAATGCATAGTTACAAAAAAGTTTTTAAAAATTCAAACGCTTTAAATTGTGCAGGAAAAACGCTCTAAAGTTTCAATTTCTATAGTATAGTTGTTACAGAAGTTTGCATAACCAGAAGTTTAGAATTTGATATGGAGTTTTACTTAAGTTTTCTTAACAAGCATTTGCATATTGATATGCAAATGCTCGCTAAGAACGGTTTCTAAAAAATGCTAAGCCTCAAATAAAAAGTTAAATGTGTGGAAACTTTCAAGATAGATTCTAAATTACCATTTATTGCAGTTTTTATATTAATTTAAGTCGCATGTTTGTCTAATGAAGTTTAAGAATGAAGTTACTTAAATTGTGGTTTAACAATTAGAAAATTTTTAATGCGTTCAGTGCCATGTCAGTCATAGGCACTGAGCTCCATGTATTATACGGACGGCCTACTTGCCTATCCGGCCAAACCACTTTCTGCCGGGACTACATCGCACTTTTCAATACGCGCAAGTATCGAACTTACTTACTCTATTTTTCTTGATATCACAAGCATTTTTTGAAGCTTTTTCGCAAACTTTTTATTATTTTTGGTTATTTCTTATCTTTTTAATATTTTTATGAGCAATATTTAACAAATCTTTCTTTATTTCTTTATGAGTTTAAATAAAATTTTCTTTTAACTAATATCAAATTTAAAATTTGCGATGAATTTAAGTAAAATCAACAGATTTTTTAAGCAAGAATATATATCAGTGAAAATTTTAGCAACTTCGTCTTAATTTTAAAAGAAAATTCAGTTTGAAAATATCTACCCCATACTATCCTATCTATGGGAGGAAATCTACGTTTTGCCAAAGATTTTCGTCGGAAAATCTTTGGCATTGTATTCATGGGCGGACCGCTGGCTTCAATGTATCAGAATAGGGAGTTAGCTCTCCGTGTTTTTCTCGAGCTCAGTGGTCATAGGTGACTGATACTGAACTTTCCATTTATATAATCCAGTAATAAATAAAAGCTAAGCAGACTTTTAATAAAATTTCAGTAATTACTTAAAGCAATATATTTTTTTAGATTTATGTCATATTTTATTTTGTCAGCCACTGGCGACTGACGCGGGCAAAACGGAAAATTTAGTGTCAGTCACCAGTAACTGACATAGCATTTGTTAATTATCCGTTGCAGTATAATTTTCACTAATAAAAATAGACACTCAAATACCTCTTAATATATTTCTATTATGAAAACAAAACACAAAACGCAAATTTTGCTAGCATATAAATTAAAAAACTTTTTATTATTAATGAATTTTCCATTAATGTTGATTCATTTATTTCATTTCTGACGTTAATGAATTCCTCAAATCTAAAGTAAAAAGCTTGTTTTACATTTTTGTTACAGTATTTGTTATTTCACGGGATCAGTTAATTAAAAAAAATGTTTTTTGATTAATTTCAATAAATTTTATAATGAAAAACAAAACACGTTTGCAAAAAAAAAAAAAAAAAAAACAATGAAAAGAGCCGAAACATATTTGAAAAGGAACTTTGAAATATAGAAAATATAGAAATTTAAAAATTAAACACACATAAAAATGAAACAGTCAAATGAATTTGTAACATGAGTCTTCTATGTCATTTTTAGAAGAATAAATAAACAAACCAAATTAGGTGTCCAGCGGTATTTATCGATGTTTGATGTATTTTATTTCATATTTTGTTTTTGTTTTTTTCAGGTACTCCATTTTGAAGGATTTATTCGAGATAAAGTGCAGGATTGGTGGACGGAAAAAAACAGGATTCACTTCGTTAAAGTTCTTTATTATCTTGAAAATAACACTATGAAAATAATAGAGCCTCAGGTGCCCAACAGTGGTCTCTATCAGGTAGGAAGATTTATTAAACAATTATTGAGTTAAGTATAAAAGTTAAAGAAATATATAAGGTGGTTTGGTGTAATAACGCCAGGCGGGGTAATAAGGCCAAGTGCTAATATTATGCATAATTATGAAATAATCTGGTAAATGACACCCATGTGCTCTGCACAGAAGGGTTTTGAGTCATATAAATCGCAAAAAGCAGCTTCAAGTTAATTTGTTTCATTTTTAGGTCTTATTGTTTTTACTAGCAACTAAAATTAACGCTTGATCTAAAATTTGCGAGATACGTTTTGTGATGTGAAGACTATTTTTTTAATCCGGAAATACTTTGTTAATTACATAAATTTGTAGTACATTTCATGGACTTTCAAAATGTTGTTGAAGATTTTGGATATCTTCTCGAGATAATTTGTAATTTAAAATGTACAGCACAATAACTATAACGGGGTAATAACGCCAATCCTTGGCATTAATACCCCAGTTGATTCCCTACAGTGGCCGAGCTACATCCTAATACTGATTCAAATAAACACAGTTAAAACTGTGCAATGTTTCTAATAATTCTATTTAAGCGGTCCTTTTTAAGCAAAAAGAAGCTCACGGTCTGATTTCTTTTGCCTCATCCTCCCCCCCCCCCCCTATCGCAAAACAATGCGAAATCGAAGCTATAAAATCTACCCGAAAATATAGACATCGTCGTTTTACTTCAAACGCGTGAAAAATAATTTAAATATCTTACAAAAAAATGAAGCTTCAAAACATTTCACTTAAAAACTTAACACAAACTTTATTCCAGAATAATTCTACTACTCTTTTTATCATTGCTCGTGATCATCTGCGAAAAATAAAACTATGACCATGGAGTCACTATGAGAGTGTGGACACAAAAGTAATTACAAATATTAATCGAATTCGCGACATTCTCCCACCTTGAGTTTTCGACAGATAAACTCAACAATGGGTACAATAAAATATAAAATAAAATATGACTAATACTTACATTACAGTGCTAAGATACAATTCTTACAATATTACATTTCTCAAAAACAGGTAAATAAACATTTTCTTCTGCAAAATTCAAATAAAATTAAACATATTATTACAAATTCAAATTAACACTATGAAATATACTAAAAAATAAGAATAAAGTTTTTTGTTGAAAGAGTATTTAGAGTTAATAACGTTTTGGGACAGTCACTATTCTGCCACTTCTCGTTCTTAATACTGGATCACTAGAAAGTTTTTTTTGGAATCTCTAAATTGTACAGCTTTTGGACAGGTCTCAAAAGTTCACCATTTTCAGTTTTTAATCGTGCAACTCTTGGGTGGCCATCTTTACCAGAAATAAGTTCTTGCACTCGGGCTAAAGCCCAATAGGCACGTTTCTTATCAGACTCTACGAG
This sequence comes from Maratus speculifer, assembly GCA_964019185.1. NCBI lineage: Eukaryota > Metazoa > Arthropoda > Arachnida > Araneae > Salticidae > Maratus > Maratus speculifer. The sequence goes on along the minus strand of OZ025302.1, from coordinate 157,697,352 downwards.
TACGACATCACCAACGGTAAGTTGCTTGACATTCTTTTGCAAAGAACTTTGCTGGCGCAATTGTCCTAAATATTCAATACGAAATCGCTTACGTAAGTGTTCTCGAACATGTTGCCTATACTTAACTCTTTTATTTAATTCTTGCGCGTCAATTGCATCAAAATCTCTCACATCTGAAGATCTTATGTCCTGTAAAAACATTGATGGTGTTAACGGTGCTAGATCGTTCACATCTTCAGTAACATAAGTTAGAGGTCTAGCATTCACAACTTGTTCACAATCACAGAGAATTGTGAGCAGTTCTTCGTAGGATAATGAAGCTCTACCTAGAACTTTTCTCAGGATGCGTTTCACCATTTGTATCAATCGCTCCCACCAACCGCCCCACCAGGCAGCGGTAGGTGGGTTAAATTTCCAGCGAATCTTTTGTGTTGCTGCAACGGCAGAGATTTGCTCCCAATCTATGGCTGAAAATGCTGTGTCTGCCCCGACGAAATTTCCGCCGTTATCAGAATACACGGTGGTTGGTCTTCCTCTTCGCGCTATAAAACGCCTGAAAGATTGGAGGAAAGTATCTGTAGATAATGACGTAACTAATTCTAAGTGTATGGCCCTATACACTGCACAAGTGTACAGAACAATCCAAGCCTTTTCCTCATTCTTTAAATATAATGGGCCGGCTAAATCAACTCCAATTATCTGAAACACCGCTGCGTCTTCAACTCTTTCTGCTGGTAAAGCAATAGAAATCGATTCTGTCTTTTGTGCACTGAATCTTCTGCATCGTACACATTTCTGTACTACTGCTCGAATAGTTTTCCTAGCTTTTAAGATCCAGTAGTCTTCTCGTAACGATGTCATCATAAGAGCCACTCTTGCATGCAAAAGCTCTTGGTGTTTCCAGGAGATCAGGCGGTGGACTACAGGATGGTCAGAAGGCAAAAGAACAGGGTATTTAAAATTGAAAGCATCTTCTCTATAAATAACTTGCGTTTTCACTCTTATAATACCATCTTCATCTACGATTGGTCTTAAGCTACGTATCTTCTGATTATTCTTCTCGTTGAATCTGTCTTTCTGAATCAAAATTATCAATTTTCTTTCGGCTTGTTCTAATTCCAAACACGTAAGTTCAGAAACTTCTTTTGAATTAGGATTTCTTAAATTGTTTAAGAATCTTAAAATCCAGGCGATCAATCTTATAATTTTCTTGAAAGATGAAAACCGTCGATAATACCAATCACTAGATTCTGTGTTCTTGTTCATTGCTGAAACGACACTTTTCCGTTTTTCAGAGTTAATAATTTCTTCATCGGGAATTTCGACACTTTGAGGCCAAGTATATTCAGGTTGAGCCAACCAATCCGGTCCCTCCCACCATCTTAGTTGTAAAAATTGTTCAATCGAACAACCTCTGGAAGGGATATCTGCCGGATTAAATTTTCCTGCAATGTGTCGCCATTGGTTCTTTTGAGTTAAGGATCTGATTTCTTCTACGCGATTCCAAACGAATGTTCCCCATCTTTCGTCTCGATTTATCCAGCTTAAAGCTGTAGTTGAGTCACACCAATAAAATATCTTTAAATTTGGAATTCGTAGATCAGATATAACTCGACTTCCCAACCTGGCTCCAATGCAGCATGCTAAAAGCTCCAACCGGGGTATCGTTATGTTCTTAAGGGGAGCTACTCTTGCACGTGACTGTACGAAAGTTACCAGGATTTTATCTTTTCTCTTTACTCTTAGAAAAATGCAAGTAGCATACGCATGTTTGCTTCCATCACAAAATATGTGAAGGCCTACATCATTACTTTCATAATTATCAAGATACATCCATCGCTGCAATTTGATGTCAGAAATCATCTTCAATCCTTGCACCCATTTTAAAAATTGTTTAGCCAAATTAGTTGGGAGTAATTCATCCCACTTAATTTTTAACTTCCAGCATTCTTGTAGAATAAGTTTAGGGAGCAAAGTCACTGGAGAGGTAAATCCAAGAGGATCAAACACTTTCTGAGCGAATGAAAGTACAGCTCGTTTTGTGGGAATAATTTGTTTTTCCTCAATAGAACCGATTTTGCAAGATAGGTTATCGTTTTCCAGATCCCAGTTTAAACCTAATACTGGTGTTACATTAGCTGCTGAATTTTCAGAAATAATTTGAATGGGATAATTTGACAACCATCCCCTGAGATTAAATTTTGCAGAGAATAGTAACGTTTGGGATTCAAATATAAACTTATTTAATTCTTCAACTGTGTTGAAACTGCAAACACAATTATCTACATATAACGATTCATTCAAAATTTCTACTGTAGAAGCAAGATTTTCAGTCGCACTTTCTAAATGATGTCTCAAAGTAGCCGCTAATAAAAAGGGGCTACAATTGATTCCAAAACAACACGTTTATGTCTATAAATTATGCCATTTTCCCATATAAATCTCAGATAGTCTCTATCCTCTGCTCTAATACCAATTTGTAGAAATGCCTTCTCTATATCGGATACTGCACCAACAGGATATTTCCGAAACCGATGCAATATAGAAGGAATCATTTCAATCAAATTTAATCCCTTATCTAGGCAATCATTTAGAAAAGGGGAACCTTTAACATGAGCCGAAGCGTCAAAAACTGGTCTAACTTTAGTAGTTTCACTCGATTCTTTAAATACAGGTCTGTGTGGCAAATAATGTGCTTTAGTTTCTTTATTATCAACCACCCTTTCAATTATTCCTGCATTTATCCACGAATCAAATACTTCGCTATATACCTCAATTTTATTTAAATTAATTAACTTTTTCCTCTTTGTAGCAAGCCGCTTTTCGGCCAATTCTCTATTGTTAGGTAAGCAAGCTTTATCTAGCACCCATGGCAATGCTACTTCGTATCTCCCTTCTGAACCTATTCTTATATTACTCTTAAAATGCTGCATAGTTTCTTCATGAATTTCAGATTTAGTTTTGGATTCAACTGGATCCGTTATACCCATAATATCCAGCTTCCACAAATCAGCAACGGAACAATTGTTCCAAAGTGATGAAATAATCATAGCTGCCTTATTTGTTTCTGATTTAATATTTGGAATTTTTCCCATTAGAGTCCATCCCAAATGGGTTTTTACCGCAACCGGACCATTTTCTAAAACTTTAATATTTCCGGTGAGTAATTTTCCGGCCACATCAGAACCAATCAATAATTTAATTTCATTTTCGGTTTCACATGAACTATTTTCAACATCAGAAATTTTAATGCCATATTTATTTAATTCTGATAACCAAGGCCCATTTGGCACTTTTCGTATTTTAGAACAAATAACAGGAACATTTAAAACATGCATATCACATTTATAACTATTGTCTATGCTACTTAAGTGAATTCTATACTTATTATGCTTTGTTTCACTTGTTTCAATATTACCAAATAATGTGTGAATTAATTTAATTTCACCAATACTTTTATAATTCAAATATTTAATTACATCTCGTGATAAATAGGAACATTCGGATCCTGTGTCAATAACTCCACGCACGATTTTATCTTTTCCATTGTGCTTTACACGGACACTCAAAGTTTGGAGTAACACAGTAGGATCCGAAGCTTGAGTAGTTAAAACAGTGTCACTACACCCTGATTCATGTTTATGACTTTCTAACAACACATTACCACCCTCATTAAAAACATTTTGACATAATATAAAAAAATGTCTTTTACCACAATTCGTGCATTTAATTTTAGAGTTACAATTGCGTGAAATGTGGTTTTTCTTCAGGCAAACAAAGCATGCTCCTTTTTTCAAAATTAAGTTACGTTTCTCATCAAAAGAAAGCGAACTAGCTTTAAAACATTTTTCTGATAAGTGACATTTGTCACAAAATATACACAAATATTTACGTTTTTTAACAAAATTCTTATTAGACTTATTATTTATAAATAAATCTGTGGCAGTTGGCATTGAATTATATTCATTATTACATTTATGATATTTCTTTGGGTTTTCAAAACCAAGATTGGAATGAGCCAAAAGAACCCGCTCTTCCGCAATAACTTCATTTTTAAAAAAGTCAAGGATGGAATTTAATTGGTTCTTACCTTGAGCAGTCTTCTCACGCTGTCTTTCCCAAATTTTTAATATATCATGAGGTAGACAAGATTCTACAAGTGGAAAAAGTATGCTGGCATATTTCTCTTCTGTGACACCTAAAGATTCTAGAGACCTAAGTTTTGTCTCTAGATTATCATATAACGACGATAAATTAAAATTCTTGCTTGATGATCTATTATTATTTAAGACTAATTGAAGAAGGTCTCTAACATATATCTCAATAAGTGTATCTTCTCTGCCAAACCTTTCTTTCAGATGTAGAATTACTTTTGGATAATTATCAGCAGAAACCGGATAACTATTAACTATCTGTGCTGCTTTGGATTTCGGCGTTATCGCCTGTAAAAGATAAACAAATTTCAAATGGTCATCTAAAATGGTGTCTTCATGAATTTTACTGAATGAATTCCAAAAGGTTAACCATAATCTTGCATCGCCATCAAACGGCTGTAAACTTATTTCTGGTAAGCGAAGTGGTCGAGACAGCGTTCTTTCAACATCTGTATAATTCTGCGATTGGAGTTGTTCTTCGATAGGCTTCACCAAAAATGTCTTTACTTTTTGCTTTATAGCAATAATTTTTTCTGTATACTCCTCGCATGCTTCAAATTCTTTAGAATAATCTTTTTCTATAACTTTCTCTGTCAACATAAAATTCAAAATTTCTTCATCTACAGCTCGCAATCTTGTGCTTTTATCTTCCAGTTGACACATTAAATTCTCTATTAAATTAACATCTGGAGTTGCGTCGTTTAAAGCTTCATTTAAAGCATTATAAGTTTTCGTAAATCCAGTTCTAAGAGGCGTTCTTTTGATTTTCAAAGCATCCATTTTTTTTTTCAATGACAACTTCTGTTAACAAATAAAAAACAGTTACTTTTCACACGTCCCTATTAGTTCGGACGCCACATATCGCAAAACAATGCGAAATCGAAGCTATAAAATCTACCCGAAAATATAGACATCGTCGTTTTACTTCAAACGCGTGAAAAATAATTTAAATATCTTACAAAAAAATGAAGCTTCAAAACATTTCACTTAAAAACTTAACACAAACTTTATTCCAGAATAATTCTACTACTCTTTTTATCATTGCTCGTGATCATCTGCGAAAAATAAAACTATGACCATGGAGTCACTATGAGAGTGTGGACACAAAAGTAATTACAAATATTAATCGAATTCGCGACACCCCCCACACCACACCTTTATTTTTCTTACACTTTCACAAAAAACTGAACATTTTCAATAGCTTAGAATGCAATTTGTCAATTTCTAAGTTTGTAGAGTTTGTATTCTTAGAATTGGGCAATCTACATGCAATTATTCCATCTTATTTCATAGTTTTGTTTGCATGGCGTTATTACCCATATAGGTAGGTAATAACGCCAAATAGCATTGGTCAAAAAATCACTCCATTATGAATGATTTTATGAATACATATCTGTTAAATTTTTTTATATAGATAGTCAATGAGTTGCTGTATCAAATCCTATATTTGTTTGAAAAATACAATCTAAAACTGAGCCGTGAAAATTGGTAGAACCTTAACGTGGCGTTATTACCCCAGGGTACCTTATACAATCAAATCCCATTAAGATGCTCATGGTTAATACGCGAACTTTTTCCGATCCTTTAAACATCGACCATGTGGCTCATACAAAAATATCACGTTTAATACGTGAACGGTTATTTCGCAGTTCCTCTTATATATAACTGAAAGACTTTCCGTTCTTAGTGACAAAAATTTTGTTTTAAGTCACGAACTTAGATCAAGATGCAGTATTTATTTATTTATTTATTTTTGAAACAACTTCTTCTTTTACCTTAAAGAAAAAAAAAAGTTTGATTACGCAGTTTCTTAATAAGAGTACTGCCAATTTGTTAAGATTGCGGATAAAAATGAATTAAAAAAACTTGTGCCAGACAGAAGCCAATTTGAATTTGTTGTAAATTACGATTTGGAAATCCTGAAAGATAGAATTTGATTATGCAAATCTTAAATATTTAAAATTTTATCTATTTTTTTTTTTTTTTTTTTTTTTATCTCGCTTTGTTGTATTATATGGTTTTATACGAGTTATTTTTTATCAATCTATTTTAATGTATACATTTATTATTCTTATTTATTCATTTATTTTGTTTAATTTATTTATTTATTTATTTTGCAGGGAACAATGTTCAATCGTGATCGTTATCTACATCCAAGTAATGTCAGAAATTACGACTGGAAAGATTTAAATATCGGAAACGACGTTCATATTTACGGAAGAACTATCCACCTTTACGATTGTGATTCCTGGACCAAAGTAAGTACTTCCAATGAATTTATTTTTGCTCTTTCAGCAGTTGCATAACACTTCAAAAATTAATAAAAATACCCCTACTAAAAAAAAAAAAAAATCTTTAGAAAAAATGAAGGCAATTGCCCCAAAAATCTGTAGAAAGTCTATTGGCAATTGGCCAATTCTGCAGACGTTTATGAGGATTTCATAAGAAAATATGCTGGTATTTTTAAAGTAAAGCTAAATCTGCAAAATTTCTTCAGATTTCTGTAAAACTGCTAAAGAAAAGGGAGATTTCTTCTGATAATCTTAAGATTATTTTTAACTTCTTGAGTAAATTTCGTTCCAGAGTAATTTTTGTCTAAAAAAAAGCAATTCAGATAAAAAAAATTTGTAAAAACACAGTAAAAAATCAAGACTCTCGGTAAATTTACACAAGTTCTCAGTTAAATGCATTTTATTGAGTTTCTCAGTCATCATTCTACAGACATTTTCCTCATCTTATATCTAATTCCGTCTAGGGATTTTCATGTCTTTATTTAAAAATACTTTTATCGTTTTTAAAACTTGTAATTCACACACTTTTAAAATACTTTGGTAATTTTATTAGACATATTAAAAAAAAATCAGTTTTATTTATTTATTTTTTAATTAGAATAACAGGGAAAGGAAAAAATCATTTTCTCGGAGTTAGTGGGAATTTTTATCGACAGTCATAAGTATCAATAGATATTTCCCTACTGAAACATAAAAGACATACAGGGCCGATTTAGACAGTGGGGGGCCCTGGTACAAACATTAGTAGAAGGGGGGACTTCTATCTTAAAAAAATTCGTAAATTATACTGAAGTGACTAAAACTAAAATTCATACCTATTATATGTGTACATAAATTTCTTACCAATTACTATTCACATCGATACACATAATAGCAGAAGAAAGATAACTTTAAGAAACTATAGAATGGAATTTTTTTTTTCGGTTATAGGAATATAAAGATAAATGTGAGGCCTTAAGGGGCATGGGGCACGGAAACATAAAGGGTAGGAGAAAAAAGCCCCTTAAAACTGAAAAAAAAAATATTTGGACATTTTTTATCATTTAATACTCTTTTAACAAAAAACTTATAAACTTATATTTGTCCTTGGGGGGGGGGCCTTGAAGCCGGGGGGCCCGGGGCAATTGCCTTGCATGCCCCTGCATTAGTCAGGCCCTGAAGACATACATTGTACACAACAACAACAATTTTTATTTCAGTGGTAAGGTGTTCTGTTGCTGCCATGATGACTGAGGTTCAAACCCCAGGACGTCAAGCAACGAATTGTGTAAAAATCAAATGATACAGCAATTCAAATTTACTCAAAAAATTCAACTTCTTTGATATCATTGAAGGCTGAGTGATTCGCTTTTTTTTTTTTTAAACTAAATTAAATGATTTTCATCAAGAATACATTTTAAAAGTCTTTTATATTTTTACCGATGTAAATTTAAAGAGTTTATTATAAATTTACTAAATAACTCCTCTGTTATTTAACAGAATCTTGGTTTTTCTAATCTCGGTAATTTTACACGACTTAAGATAATGGATTACCCATATATTCTCTTTAATTTTATAAAAAATGTTTTAACTGTGTACGATTCATAAATTCAAATATTTATTACTAAATTACGATTTCTATTGAGTTTTTAAAGATAGAAACCTAATATTTGACTTGGTAGATATTTATAAAAAGTAAATGCTGTCTAAGAACGGTTTCTGAAAAGTTCGAATTCTAAAGAAGTAAAATAAGTGAAAAGTCTTTTAAAAACATTCCTACAAAATCTTCTTTCTTACTGAAAATTCGTGAAGCACTTTTACAATACCAACTGATCATAACAATTAACACTAAAATCGTTTAAGTAATATAATAATTAATTAAAATCGTTTTTAATTATCTTGTGAATTTGTGGCGAGTGTGTTGTACCAAGAAAAAGATTGTGCAAAAAGTATTGTTAAAAATTACATAATTTTTCCAGAAATACAGTTAGTGATATTTATTGGAAAAATTAGTCAACTCACTCAGTAATCTCCTGCAATTTTTTTTCTCTATAAAGAAAACTGTCTTTTTAAAATTGTGTAATTTAAAAAGTTTTACTTGTTTTGCTTTATAGTGTTTAGAATTGTGTGGTGATAACAATGTATTATTAATTTGGCGACAAAGCCATGTGCAGCACAACACTATTGTGAGAAAATATTTTTATCAATTCTTTTTCAGTACAATTAACAACACTATTTTAAAAACACATTTCTAGATAACAATACTTTTTCAAAATATTAAGAATATATTTCTAGATACACTGAAAAAAATCAAGTACTCAAAAATGAGTAAGTCAATGTACTCATATTGAATTGAGTATGTCTGGATCAAAAATGAAAGCATTGCTTTCTCAATTTTAAAACATCATATGATATCAAATACAAACAAACGATAATTCTGTGCACTGTATTATTGGATTATTTCATTCACGGCGCATAAAAGATGCATATTAATGTAAATATTAAATTAATCATGGCATTTTAAAATAGTTTAAAAATGCTTGCAAATAATGCTCTTGTCATAAAAAATATTCGATTTGAGTATTTTGCTGATATTTTTTTTTAAAATAATTAATTAAACGTTTGTTGTTAACAATGTTGATCAAGAAATAAATGCCAGTTTGATTTAACTTTACTTTGTAAGTTCAGAGTCGCAGGTCATAGCGATGTATATTTGAACACAACCATGGAATCAAAAACGAGTACACGTTACTCAATTTTGAGTACTTTTGGATCGGAGCTATTTTGAGTATGTGAAGTACTTAAAATTGAGTACTTTTTACTTAATTTTAAGTACTAATAATTGAGTACTAATAAAGTACTCAAGTAAAGTACTTGAGTAATAATAAAATTGAGTACTTTTTACTCAATTTTTGAGAACCAATTTTTTTAGTGTAGAAACACTTTTGTAACATATTAAGAGCATAATCACAACACAAAAACGTTTTCTAAATGAAGTTTTCGAATTCACAACACATTAAAGTGTTGCAAATTTGTAAAAAAAAAAAAGTGTTCTAAAATGTGTTTATTTTTGTGTGTCGAGAATTTGTAATGCGCTCTATTTCTTTTGAATCTCAGGAAATATCAAACCGATTTCAAAAGTTTTAACCCTTTATCTACCGAATTATGAATACATGAAAATTTTACATTCTAAAGTATTTTTTAATTAAATGATTTATATAATCATTTAATAAATTTTTGAAAGATTTTAGAAAGCTTGAAGGATTTAGAAGGATTTATTAAATTTAAATTTACAGGGATTTTGTGCCATATTTATAACCCCACTTATTTTTTTAAAAAATTGTTTTCTTAGCATTTTATAGAATTATAAAATGTACAAATATGATGTTCTTACAATATAAATATAGAAATACTTCCGAATTGAAAAATCCCTATCCCCTCCCCCCCCCTTAGCACAAAGAAAGTTGAAAAGATGCAAAGGCAAAAGAAATCATCCTTTTAAAAATATTTTTGTTTTGTGTAACCAATATTACTTTTGGAACAGAATAAAGTAAAGTATCTGTGACTCATTCTAAACAGTATTACAACTAATGGACGTATTAAAAAAATATAATAAGTAATTTTAATGGTATTTATAAGTACCGTCGGTTGATAAAGGGTTAAATAATTATTTTTCTCTGAACATTTTTATTTTTGTACCTAGTTCTGAAATTCAAAGTTTCTTCGATGGCAAAAAAAATCTGCAGTAAAATAGAAAAGTACTCTCTTAAAAAGTCAGCCAAAAAATAGCTCAAGTTGAGTCGAAATTAGCTCATCTTACGTTTTGAAAGGCAGCTTCTCAAAAAGAGTTGAAACAACTCGAGTAGCGATTTGATTGTAAAAGCAATTTAAATCAAGATGAGAAGTTTAAAAAAAGCAATTTAAATCAAGAGGAGTAAAACGTTTAAAAACAACTCATTCACGATCCAATAAATTAGAGCTCTTTCCTGAGAAGCCAAATCCGCTCTTTCCTTTTATGAGTGTAACTAGTTATCCCGTATGACATCTTTTTCCGTTATGCTACGAAAAAATAAATAAAATTTGAAGAAGAAATTTTTGTAAGAATGCTTCCATTGGTGTGACTTAACTTGCGAGGGTCTTTACATTACAAGCCCCAACTTTTAAAGCAATGTAATACATATGCAAAGCAAAATAACCACAATCATCGAAATAAACAGCATCACTTTCTTCGTAAATAGTATCCAAACAGTTTTTGAAATTCTTGTCTTGAAATCAGGTATGGTATGTAACTTTCGTAACTATTCGAAAAATAATTAATTTGATGCTAATGATGAAGACAAATTTTGAAACATTTTCAGACTGGAACTATGTCGCTAAAGATAACGGTTAGAACTAACTATTGGTGAGCACAATAGAATAATAAATATTTGTATAAATCACCATATAAATTATAAAAATATAAAACATGCGTTTTGAACTGGAAATTTTAATAAAGTTTGATTACAATGATTAAAGATTTAAACATTGGGTTCAACCGCCAGTTCACTGTAAGATTAAAAGACCCAAACTGGATTGTAAGATTTCTGGATACAGTAGCGTTTCCAAAATGGTACTGTAGTGTTCTCAAAATGGTACAGTGGTGTCCCCAAAATGATACAGTAGTGTTCCCAAAGTAATTAACCCAAAATGATTAAAAACAGGTCAAATCCTTAATAACATTAAAATAACCAAAACTTCTTAGATTTTTTGGTAAATATCGTCTACATTCATTTATGTGAAAAAAAGCACCAGGAAGATATTGTATTCTTCATTTCGATGGTAATTTATTCTTCTTATTTTATATTTTTGGCAGCATTCTCCGTTTTATTTTTAAGTTCGTGTTTTTATTCGAGTGTGAAAAGATGATGGAATTTGTTAAGCCATTGTGGCTCGCTCGCTATTTGATGTGAAATAAAAACGCAAGATTACAGTTTACTTTGTTATATCTAATTGAAGAAAGCAGCGTGCATTGTATTTCGTATTCGCTTAAAAACGCTTGAACATTAGGTATAATGTATATATTATCTAAGATGCTTTGATTGTTTTAATGTTATTAAGGATGTGCTCTTTTTTTAAACCATTTTGGGCTACACAAGTGAACTTTGAAATTTTGAGCACTGCTGTACCCAGAAATCTTACAACTCAGTTTGGGTCTTTCTTTTTTACAGTGTTCTTCGGTGCTGTTTCATTAGATGAAACACCTTGTTTGATAACCAAAACACAAAAGCAATCACACCTGTAAAACTAATATGTATTTTTTTTTTAATTAGGAGTTTTTGACAGATCAGGGTATCGAAGTAAATGATCCCGAACCCAAACTTGAAAATCCAATACTTGTAGAAAGACAATTAATGGAAGGAAGACAAGAGTGGAGGAACGCAAGTTCGAATGAAAGTCCTCTCAGCCAGTTTTATGAGTATGATGGTAAAGTGCTACGGTTCTATGGTATCTTCAAAGATGATTCAGAGTCTCAAATGACCATCAGAAGAATTGTTCTTAGTGTAAGTATAGCTCGTATTGTTTTGCACTATTATAATAAAACTTTTCAATAAGGGACAGCCATGCTATCCGTTATATTTTATAGTACATTGTTTACTACTAATGGGTATTTAAAAGTGGTGCTAAATGAGAATTCAAAATCTATAATTGAACAGCCTGCAAAAACTGTTCTCAAATCCAATCTAGTTAATTTTTGACACATTTTTTAATTCATTTTTATTAGAAAATGTATCATATTGGCAGGCGTTCATGTACAAAAATGATATACTCGAGCGGTTCCCAAACTTTATTGGTACGCGACTCACGTTTAAGTAAAAAAAAAAGAAATTCGCGACCCACCTAATATAATGGTGCATATCAGTATGGAAATTGTTATATGACGTATATAAGCTATCGGCTATCCTACCTTACAAAAAAGGCAAATTGTCGTACGAAGGATACACTATAAAAAACAAGAATCGGAAATAACAATGTATGTTTATGTAAATGAAATAATAATTAACACAGCACACAAACAAGAAAGATAACTAAAAATACATTTAATTGCAATCAAACCATAACTTTATAATCAGAGCGTTTTCGGACACTGGTGTTTACCGATGAAAACATTTATATCAGATTTAAAACTTGTTAATTTAACCTTTATTCACTTTCAACACGCAGTGTTTACTATACTTGTTTTTTAAAAACAGCCAAGTATAAAAAGCATGTTCACGCGAGTATGTTGTGTCGAACTCCATCAAGGAATTCGAAGCTCATTTTTGATTTTTCTGAATATACTGCTCGTATATTTCTTCATTTGGAATTAAGGAAATTAATATTGAACTATTATTTTCTGTTGAAATTGTTATATTTTTGTAAACAGTGAAATACAAAATATACTTTTGTGACAAACTTCGATTGTTTCCGCGACCCATAGTTTGGAAACCGCTGATGTACTCGATTCTTTAAAAAAAAAAATTCGATAAAGGCGGAAAATTTTTCATACCATGCTGTCAAAGATGGTTTCTATACGCAATATGGGTGATCCTCCCTGCTTTGTCCAAGCTGATGGTAATAACCTTTTATGAAACTGAAATTTTCAGTATTTTATAGATTTAAATCCATTTTGTTTAAATTTATATTTTAAAATAAGAAATATTAATTTTTATTAGTAAAAGCGCTCATATGAAGATTTTCTAGTTTTTTTTTATGTCAGGTCATTTGATAATTAAAAAAATAAATCAGTTCTTGTAGTTGGAATTCTTTAAACTTTTTATCACTTATAACGTTTTTTCAGGCCGTGTGAAAATTTCGTGAAAAAATATTAAAATTTTTTATAAATGGGATTAAAGAATTATTCTTAATAAATGTTTAGTTTGAATCTGAATTATAGAATATCATCTTTCATTAATTTTTTTTTGTTTATTTTACAAACATACTATAAATTTTACAACCTATAATTGCCCAAGTATAGGTATGTTACATAAAATACGTCTGCACTTTCTGTGGTAAAAATTGGTTATAACAACTTATATTAAGTGGCAAAAGGAGTCGAAATAACTGTAATGGGAAAGGGGAGGATGCGATTTTACATTAAAAAGTGCATTTTTTTTTAAATCCAAATTCTGTAAATAATTTTCATGTTAATATATTGGTATTGATTTGTAAAAAGCAGTATTCTTTCTGTTTTTTTATTTTTATTTTTATTTTTATTTTTATTTTTATTTTTTAATTTTTTTTCTTTTGATGGATAGAATGCAAGACAAAGCTTTAGCAATTGAAATTCATTATTTTATTTCTATATGTTATATTTTCTGAACCAAATTTATTTCCGAACCAATGCATTTTCTGAAGCATATTTCCGACGACTGCGTGTAATTTTTGTTCTCAAATAAGGATATTTGGTTGTAAAAGTCATTGCTTTATGCATGACTATTTATTTTTGTTATTATTATTATTTTTTAAATATCGAATTCCTAAGTTAATTTTCTTTTATTTTCAAACTAATTTTTTCACACTTAAAACCAGCTCAAACCGATGCTCGATCATTAGCTAAAAAGTTAACATCTAGCATTAAAGTTTCAGAAATAATGTATAAAAATTAAGTGTTTTTTTTTTTTCCTAACAAAATGCACACAATTTTAATCCTATTACAAAAGGCGCAGAAAAAAAAAAAAAAAAAAAAAAAAAAAACGAAAACTGGTTTTGGAAGATGAATTTTTTAAAAGATTAATTTTCGTATTTTTTAATGTTTTGCATAAGTTTTAAAGGGAAATGAAAATATAATGCTATTTGGTGTTTTTTGCCTAATTAGATTTTTGTAGTCTATGTGTAAATTTTAAATGCCGGAAAAGGAAGAAGAAGGGTCTTCCGATATTTTAAATGCCTAAAAAGTTTTTCCCTATTGTTCAAACTCTTTTAAATTTTTAAGAGTTAAGAACATAATGCTTTTGTAGCCCAACTGAAAAAACGCGAAAAAGAAAATGATATTGAGTGGTAAAAGGGCTTGTAAAAATGCTTTTTTTTTTAATTATTTTTTTTTGTTTGACCTACTACACTAGTTAAAAAAAGTTTTTGGTGTTCAAATTCTTTGAGATTTTCAACAGTTTAATATGACGACTGTACACCTCATAATAAAAATTTCTGAAAAAATACTGATCACTAATTGAAAAAGAAATTTAGTTTCTTCTGAGCCGAAACTGTGACGAAGCATTCAAGTTTTTACTGATTTCGTCGAAATTTTCACAAAATTTATTTTGCAAAAAATATTTACACCCGTCCGAACGTTTTGAAATGTTTGGAGGTGATGTTAATTTGGCCTATTGAGATTGCGTTAAAATACGAGTATGGATATTTAGTTACATTTACTGCAGAAATAATATCATCTCCGTGAGGTGCGAAGTGACCTGCCGGTATATTTGAAAGTGTTAAAATTTATATTTCTTAAAATCAATTGCACCATCAATTAGAAAAAGGTTTCAGCTTTAAGAGGAACTTTTTGTTTTGTAAGCATCTCTAACATTGCATCCTGGAGGAGTATTTTCATAAAAGGTAACAAGACCTATTTTGATTTTTTTTTCAAAGGGTTAACTGCGATATATTTTCGAATTGATTGCGGCATTTGAGATTTAAAAGTACGATATTTAAAAATATGTGTTTCCATTTTAACTGTACTTCGGGGTTTGGTCGATTTAGGTTAAAACAAAACTATTGAAAACACTAATAAATTTAAAATGTCGGTTCTATGCTTTCATCCCATGTTCAAATGCGTTTCTGGACATACTCGAGCACTTTCAACAATTGTAAAGAAAATATAGATTTTTTTTCTTTTTTTTTTTTTTTTTTTTAATCAGCGTCGTTTCTTATTTATAATTGATACCCCAGTTAATTATCAAAATTTTTAAATTCTGATCCTAAGATACACTAGAAGAGGCCTTATACTACACACGCAGTAATTTTTTCGATAGATTTCGGTATGGTCACACACATAAACACACAGAGACAAACTTTCGTTTGTTAGTATCGATTGAATAACTATCACTAAATAATTAAAAAGGAAATTGTGATAGATTTTTTTAAAATAAAAATTGTCTCCACCTTTGGAACACTGCGCTAATCATACCTATAGTTCACCACTGCATGTAAATAAAAATAATGAAATGTGAGATCGTGCCGATTTATCGATCAATGCTTAATCGCAAACAATTTTTTTAATCGAGTTAATTAGTTCAATTGATTCGATTTTTTTCAAAGTTAATTTTTTAAATTAACAAATGAAAGTAAATGCAATTTTGTTTACAAAATAATTTTCTTCTAATATTCCATTAATAACATTCCGAAACCTGCATCAATCGATTGAAAATGAAAAATCAGTAATTAATTAATCATAAAAAATCGAAATCATAATAAAATTTAGCTTTCATTTTATTTTATTTAGTTTGTTTGCTTTTGAATGTTTTTTAATTATTTCCCAGAAAGTTCCAAAAATATGATAAGTTTTCAGATGGCGTTTTGAAGAATAGGTGGCACAGATAGTCTGTACTTCAAACAGAATAAAAATAGTCATTTTTTTATAACTTAAAAAACTAAGAAAAAAAATCCATTACATCATTTTGTCACTGGGTTTATGGCTGTTCAGTAGCATAAGGTTTTCTGTATTTGCTTTCGCAATGTTATATTATTCACGTAATAAAAATGTCTTTCTATTTACTAAAAAAAAATATATTTGGCCTATCCCCTTTTTTGTGAAGGTTTAATTAAGACTTTTCTTAAAACCAAATTGGGCTACTTTTTGACATACCTTTCTAATATTTTTTAGTTTATTTTTGTTTGCATGCAGATGAAATTGGCAGATACTGTTATTGAGAAACTTTGTAATCGAGCAGTTTTCCATTTTTCGATAAAGGCACAATATATTTCAGAAACTATTATTACAGTTGTTGTTTTCAACAGAATGTTTGAAGGCGATAGCCAGCGAAAGGAAAAACTGTTAACATGAAACAATAATAGCTTTTAATTTAAGACGAGATTCATTAAGGAGAAAAAGAAAAGCACTGTTTGATTAAAACGTTGAGTGCCACGTTAACATCTAGCATCAGAATTTCAGAAATACTGTATAAAAATTAAGTGCATTTTTTAAAAACAAAATGAACACAATCTTAATCTTATCGCAAAAATGCGCAGAAAAAAAAACGAAAACTGATTTCGGGGGGATTAATTTTTTAAAGGGTTAATTTTCGTATTTTTTAATGTCTTGCAGTGTTTTAAAGAGAATTGAAAACATAATGCTATTTGGTATTTTCTGCGTAATTCGATTTTTGAAGTCTATGTGTGAATTTTAAATGCCGGAAAAGGGAGAAGAGGGGTCTTCCGATATTTTAAATGCATAAAAAGTTTTCCCTATTGTGGCTGACACTGAACTTTCCATTTTGGCCACTCGAATCAACGGTGATGGACGGTGTAAAATATGATTTTAAATAATTTTTCAGTAATTACTTTAAAACAATATAAATATTTTAGTTTTTATATCATATATTACACTTTCAGTCATCAGTGACTGACGTGGCTGAAAACGGAAAATTTAATGTCAGTCACGGGTGACTGACACTCAGTTGTTAAAATTCAATTTATTAAGCATCGCTTAAGAAAATGCAATTAACCCAATTAGAATTTTCAATAGGCTCCCACCCTTATTAAAATGGTTCTGTAGTAATTTCTTAATCCTTCTTTGTTTTTCTGTCTATAGTTTTATCCATCAGACGGCACCATGGAAGTGATAGAAAACCAGAAGCCTAACAGTGGTCGCGGTCCTATGATACCCCACGGTAGAGAAGTGTTCGACAATATTCCCTATAATACTGGTGTGGGCAGCTGGATGACCATTATCAAAAGACAGAGAATACTGGTGGACAGAGAAAAAGACATTGGTAAGAATAGCATATCTATGCAAATCTTCCAGTATTTTCTGGTACATTGTGAGTTAATTTAAACACATTTGCAACTACAAATACTTTTAGAATTAAAAATTAATAGTTTTCATATAGAAGCATGAAATTTAAAGGAATAAAGATATACTAAATAAAATTTGTGGTTTAAAACACATTTGACTTGGTCTAAATATAACGCTATTATACGGAAGAATAGTAAAAATTGGTAAGTATGCGAATAATATTTATAGCTGTATATGCTTACTAGATAGTGCATATTTGTATGGAAATGCGCAAAAAAAAATAACCAAATATTTGTCTATTAAGCGAGGCTTATTTTTACTCTGATTGTTTCAATTTTTAAATAAGTTGTTCGATAACAGTTGCTTAGTTTGTGTTTTATTTGTTTATTTATTTATTTTATTTACAATTGATGTTTTAATTTCATTGTAGAATATTAACCGGAGATATGATCTGATCTATTTAAATTATTTTATGAGGAAATTAATTTAATCTTCAGTAACAGAGTTGCATGTAATATAGATTTTTAAAAATATCATGCTTAAAATAATTTTAATATTGGGTTGGGAAAGAAGTAATTTCGCTTTTTTTGTATTTTTTAAAGTGAATTTATTTATATAAATTTAAAAAACTAATCAATAATATATGTGCCGTTTTGTTCGATGACCTTTTGCATTTTTTCTGGAAAAACCATAATTCCGTCACTGTAGAACTTCTGAGAGTTCTGGGTGAAAAACTGAGCGAGGTGATTTTCACAAGCCTCTTTTGATGCCAGCTTAACATCATTAATGATCCTGTACCTGCCCGCGAAGATGCTCGCGAGCTAATGCTATTCCTTTGGAGAAGCACTTTTCTAATAACTCTTTCGCATTTTGATATTTTTAAATGTATATATATATATATATTTTTTTTTACATTGGATAGCCGAGGCCCCTCTCAAGATCGCTCCTTGATTACTTTTTCGATTTTGGTCGCAGATATTTTTTATAAGGTTACTATCACTTTCTTAATCGGTTCTAAAAGAGAAACTAATTTTATAAAAAATATTTGCGACCAAAATCAAAAAAGTAATCAAAGAGCGATCTTGAGAGGGACCTCGGCTATACAATGCAAAAAAAAAATTATTTAAAAATGTCAAAATGCGAAAGAGTTATTAAAAAAATGCCTTCCCATAGGAATAGCATTAGCTCGTGAACGTCTTCCCAGGCAGGGACAGAGGCCTTAAGAGAGTTCTGCAGAGAGCGGAACAAATGGTAATCGGTCGGGGCCAGGTCCAGAATATACGTTGGGTGCATCAAAACATCCCAGCCAAGCTCTCTCAGTTTTTGTCGAGTGACTAAAGATGTGTGTGGTTTAGCGTAGTCGTGATGGAAGACAATGCCTTTCCTATTCTGGTCGAAACTTTTTAATCGCCTGCTTCAGTCGCATTTGTTGTTCACAGTAGATAGTTGAATTAATCGTTTGGCCAGGTTCGAGCAGCTCATGATGGACAATTCCTTTGCAATTCCACCAAACACTCAGCATCACCTTCCTTGGCGTCAATCCGGGCTTTGCCATTGTTTGTGAAGCTTCTTCGGGCTTCGACCACAATCTTTTTTGCATGTTGTTGTCGTACGAGATCCACTTTTCATCACCCGTAATCATTCGTTTAAAAAATGGTTCGATTTCGTTCCGTTTCAGTAGCACTTCACAAATGGAAACTCTGACCATTAAATTTTTCGCAGTAAATTCATGGGAACCCGAGTATCGAGTGTTTATTGGTATACAATCTTATATAAATGGTTAAAAATTACTTTATGGTCAATGTTTAGTTTCGTAGCAATGTCGCGGGAAGAAATATGTTGGTCTACCCCGATTTTTTTTTTTTTTTTTTTTTTTTTTTTTTTTTTTTTTTTTTTTTTTTTTAATTTCATCGACTTTTTCAACGATTGGCCGGCCAGGGTCAGATTCAACTTTAACAACAAAATTTCCGGAGCGAAAACGAGCAAGACAATTCTGACTCGTGAGTTTACTTAAACACTGATTACCATAAACACCACACAATTTTCGATGAGCCTTCGCCGCATTTTTCTCTTTTCCGAAGTAAAAAAGCAAAAAGCGACGAAAATGATCTTCTGGAATCTCTATTCTTAAAACGCAAGAATTTTTAACTGATTAAACAGATAACGCTACCTTTATACCTAGAACTTTCTAGAGACTGTTACCTTTTAAACGCTGTATAATATGGCTTAACTGAGTAAGCATTACTCAAGATATGCGACTTTAAAACCATCTATTGGGAAAAAACGAAATTACTTTTTCCCCAACCCAATAGATTGTTTCATTTGTCTACCGACACCTACATGATTACACAGCTTATGTGATCACCAAAAGCAAAATACGTCTAACAACAAACTCCGTGCTCATTGGAGTAATCAAAATGTAACGCAGATAAAACAACGGCAGGAAGATTGCGCTCTCATAATTACGTCATATCATACTCATATCATATACAGTCCCCGATATTTTACATATATATATAATTATGATCCGTAATAAATTTTGTATTCATGCATTTTTGCATAAAAGTGCAACAGATATTGCACGAAAGTCTGAATACTTATAAAACTGATTAAAGTACAAATGCACCTCATTTTAGACGTTTGAAATACAATTTCCGACTTGTTATTTTTTAAGTGAGAAACTTTTCGTAATTAAAATTGTATGATGTTCGGATGCTGAAAAAAATAACAGTGACAGAAAAATTGGTAGAGTTACTGCCACTATAAAAAAAAAAAAAAAAAAAAAAAAAAAAAAAAAAAAATGATATTCTTTATTTGCGGTTATGCTTTTAATTTTTGATGTAGTTAATGAGAGTTCACCACTTATATATTTCTTTCAGAAAAGCTTCCTTGTTATTTGGAGCCAAAAGATGAAGATGACTTAACTTGGATATCACCAAAACATCTGAAGACTGGGGAAGATATTAAAATATTAGGCAAGACTTTTTTCCTTAACAAATGCGACGATTTTACAAAGCAATTTTACAAAAACCACTATGGAATTGATTTGCCTCAGATGGAAATTATACCAAAGCCTAAGTTGTCTACACCTACAGTAAGTTAAATATGTCTCATATAATCACTTTTATGATTGAAAGTTTTAAGATTTATGTAGAATTTTAAAAAAATTTTACATTCATGAAAAACAAAAGTAAATACCCTCTACTTCCTCTGCAAATATGTCATAGAAAAAAGTTTCTGGCTCCAAACGATTGGGAAAAAAGTCTACTTTTAAAATATATGTATAAAAGTTGCTTAAGAATTTATTTACATATCAAAACGAACTTAAACGTTGTTTTTTCTATAGTAATACCTAAGGGGCTGTACAAATATAACGTTATCAACTTATTCGTAATTTTGGACACTCTCTCCTCCTTCTCATATCATATATTGCTATCTCCTGTATCCCCCCTCCCTTGTAATGATATCGTTATCAAACAGTTTTTTTTTAGAATTTATTTCTTTTGTTTGGAGTCATATACAAATGTGGTTACATTTATTTTTTGCATGCTTTATTAATTCAAATGAAGAGAAGTCAATAAAATACCACTTTATATTAAATAACACTTAAGAGAAATAGATATTTAATAGTATTTTTTAATTACTTTTTAATGCATGATGTATTCCACAGTAATAAAGTCTTATTGCGCTTGCCTAGAACGGAGTAATAAGGGGATGCAGATAGAAATTCTCAACAAAAAGGATGACCAAAATTCTTTAACTTTTATTTATTAATAAATAAAAACTTCATTTCAAATATACATCGATATGGTTTTTCGAACCTTGATTATATATGCATACGCATATGAAGAAGATTAGAAATGCCAAACAATGGTTTATTCTATATTTTAGAATTAAATAAACTTTCATAATTTAGCGACTTTAATAACTTTATATTTTCATAAAAATAGATAACAGGCAAGAAAAAAAGATAATATACTATTTTAAACAAAAGATCATGTTAAATATAAAGAAAAAAAATTGGTTGGATCAAACATGATAACGATAACAAAAGACACCGCCTCTTCCCCCTAGAGATACCTTATGATATTATGTGTGATATTATCCCTCTCTCCTAAAATGATAACGTTATGTATGGACAGCCTCTAAATTTGATACCATAAATAAATTCTAAACTCTTCAATTAGTTTTAAAACAAATTTTTACGAAATTCATGCTACCAATTTTTAAGAAATTAATTATTTTGAAATGATGATGATGTAGGTGTTGTATCAAAACTGAAGTTCGGAACTCGTTTATTAAAATGCTACAGAATGACTACATCACTTTTATAAATGCAATTATTTTTTACTAATGTGACCATTTCACTCGCTTAATATTTTCTGACTATCATAGCCACTTATGAGTAAAATATATTTTTTCTAAATCATGCTTTTCTGCACATCATAGATGTAACATACTTAAACAATCTTTTTCACCTTTTTTCTTTATCATAATTTGAAAACTACTTTGAAGAAAAAAGAAACTGAGTAATCGCTTTAAGAAGGATAAAATGAATATAAAACTATCAAAAAATTTGTATGTGCCAATTCATATTTGTTTCGATTATTAATTTCAAAATTCATATTATAAAATTTTTAAAACTTCAATTTCAATGTATTTATGTTTGGATTCTTTAGTATTATAGTTACATAAACATTTAAGATTTTAGGATTATACTTTCAGGAGATATTAATGAAAATATGAAAATGTAATTTAACTTTAGCTCTAAATTTTGAATATTTATAATACAAAAACTTATCATCCAAATGACATGAAATGTTTGAAATTGTTTCTAGGCGTAGTTTGAATTGAAAATTTAAAATAAATTGTCAAAATTAATTCTTGCTTTTGAAAAAAAAAGGTCTTATATTGATTTGTAGGGTTTTTAACCAGTTAATCGTCGCGCCCGAGATATTCACGGGTTGCAAACTTCACGGCTTTTATTCAGAATTGTTTGATTCCCACCAGTTTTATAAAATAGTGTAGTTGGTTTTATTCTGGTATCATTTTACTTATCATTAAATAAGATTTTCTTGCTGAATGTCTATGCAATAAGATATACAGTGTCTCACATAAGTGATGGGACACTTGTGCTTTACAAAAGGAAACTAATCAAATAAATTAAGAAAACATGTATACATTTTTTTTTGTGGGTGTGTTTCATACTTAAATTTAGTAAAGATTTTTACATAACGTACATTTTGTCAAAATATTAAAATATTAATTTAATAAAAATACAAATGTTTAGAACGGAGCAAAAAATAGCTCACATAAGTGATGGGACACCATTATATATGCAACAAAAATCGTCTGAAATAAGCAATAAAAATATTTTTTGGGGTTTTATTTTTACTTAAAAGCAATTGGCAATAATTTATAAAATCGTCTGCAGTATTTCTCTCCAGTTTGTTTTGGAATTTTTGTGTTTTTTAGCTCTGTGTAGCCATGAATGCTAAACGAAAAGAAACTTCGCCTGAAATTCGAAAATTAGTTAGTAATTTGCACATTGAACGTGGAAAATCTATTAGAAAAACTGCTGAAACAGTTAACTTGAGTCGTTCAACAGTTTTCAATATCATTAAACGATATAAAAAGAATCATATGATTCAGGATAAAAGAAGACCTGGCCGACCATCAAAGCTATCCAATGGAATAAAGCGAATTATCGTTCGAAATATTAAAAAAAATCCAAGAAATAGTGCTTCAAAAGTTGCTGCTGATTTACAAGCATTATATGGAATAATTGTTAATCCTGAGACTATTAGAAGGGTAATTCGATCTGCTGGATATCACGGTAGAGTAGCCAGGAAAAAATTCTTCGTAAGTGAAAAGAATAGAAAACTCAGATTAGCTTTCGCAAAATCCAACATAAATAAGAATTCTGATTACTGGAATAAAGCTGTATTTGCTGATGAGAGTAAATTTAATATATTTGGTTCTAACGGTAGAATCTTGGTGTGGAGAAAACCCAGGGAAGAATTTCGCAAACAGAACTTGGTACCAACAGTAAAACATGGTGGAGGAGGAGTTATGGTATGGGGGTGTATGTCGTCCGCTGGAGTTGGTAATCTTGTTTTTATTGACAGTATAATGGATCAGTACATGTATATTGATATTTTAAAGCAAAATTTGAAATCTTCAGCACGAAAATTGAACCTTCATAACGATTTTAAATTCTATCAGGACAATGACTATAAGCACACTACTCTGAACATTAGACTCTGGCTGCTATATAACTGTCTTGAAATAATAAAAACACCACCACAATCTCCAGACTTAAATCCCATAGAGAATATTTGGCAAGAACTGGAATCAAGAATTCTCAAACACACCATTTCTTCAAAACAACAATTAAAATCGGTGCTTCAAGAAGAATGGGGTAAAATCACTCCAGAAATCACAAAAAAATTAGTTGAATCCATCCCAAAAAGATTAAATCATGTTTTAAAAGTAAAAGGAAATCCAACAAAATATTAAAACTTTTAAAAAGTAAAGTTTTTGGATAGATATTTGATGGAAAAGTAAGTGTCCCATCACTTATGTGAGCCATTTTTTGCTCCGTTCTGAACAATTGTATTTTTACTAAATTAATATTTTAATATTTTGACAAAATGTATGTTATGTAATAATTGTTACTAACTTTAAATATGAAACACACCCAAAAAATTTTTGCACATGTTTGTTTATTTATTTTATTGCAGTTTCTTTTTATAAAGCACAAGTGTCCCATCACTTTTGTGAGACACTGTATCGACTCATCGACTTCGAATGAAAATAAATTGGAGCAAAAGGACTCCAGTAGGCACTTTCATCATACATGCATTGGTTCATTGGTTAAATAAGAAGAATATTTTTTTTTCAAAAAAGTGGTGGCAATAATGAATTTGAATTTTTAAACCGTAATTTAATGGGACCATTAAGGGGTTAAGCAAATTTCACTTACATCATTTAAAAGTAGATTTTATTTAAACCAATAACTTTATTCTGTTATAATTGGATTTTTAAAATAGTCACGATGGGCATGAATTGTCTTTTAATTTTAACACTGTGGCAGCGAATTTTGAAGTATTAACATGTATGAGACAGAAGAAAGTTTTGGGATTGCCCAGTCCGACTAGTTGTTCATGAAAAGATATTCATTAAGGGTTGTAGCAATCATGTTAGTTCATTTCTAAAACTTAACAGGAAGGAAATATAATAAAATCCACTGACTTTATTTGATCAACCACTGTCTGGGTCCCTCTATGTTGGCTCTAAAAGAAAGAAATGTCGTGATGCTGGAGATATTTCACTAAACTTACTGCACTCATGATTGAAAATATACTTTTACGATGGTGGTACAATGTTGACAATGAAAAAGACATATTGAGAATATTTTTCGGATATAAAACACTTATCTGAAGGCATAGGGTAATATCCCCAGTAATTGGCACATTAAGAATTTGTCGTTAAACTTACTTAAATTTTCATTACAAAGAAATAAGCTATTTACTTGGAAAAAATTTTAAATCAAAGAATGCATACCTGTGCATCTATTTGGCCCACTAAAAGCAAAAAAAATTGAAAAAGTATTTTTATAAAAATATATTTATAAAAAGTTGCTGAAATCACCAGTAATTGGCACCTAGAGCACCAATGTATGACACCTTGTGATCCAGTAATTGGCATATGTTTATATTTTAAAAAAAACTTTACATTTTGCATTGGGTTTAATCACTTTAAATTAATTTACTGTAGATGAAGATGCCATATTTCAGGTTTTTGAGAGTAAGAAATCAGCATATTAGTCTGAAATGTGAACACTTTAAAACAATACAATACAATACTTACATTAATACCCAGTAATTGTCATGCGGTCCCCAGTAATTGTCATATGAAGCTTTAATGGATTCCAATTACTGATGAAATTTATATTTTCAAATAAAAACAAATGATAAACAAAATTAGTCTATAATTTTAAAAGCACTTCCAAAATAAATGGTTTAATCTCAAATTCCTTGCGAATTCCTTGTAATTGGAATAGGTGCCAATTACTTGGAACTAGCAAAATTGAAGCACCATTAATTGGCAACTACCATTAATTCAGAAATCCAAATATTTGTGTCGAAAATACTTTTACACAATTAAAGAACCCTTTTTAACTAAACAAAACTGTTGTCAATTAAAATTTAAAATACATTATAAATCAGATAATAATGAATTGAAAAGCATGCCTTCCTTAAGCCAAATAAGAAGAATTTGCAACAAAATGGCTAATTTGATACAAGTCGTACTTGTTTCTCTTTCCTAGGCTCTATTGTCATCTTGTAAAATAAATCAAAGTTATAATCTTTAACATAAATGAGCATATAACTGATATATGGTCTTGAATTTTTAAAAGACTGGATATAAATCTTTTTTTAGGACATGTTTGTAAAATGTGCCAATCACTGGTGCATGCCAATTACTGGGGGTGTTACCCTATAATACATTGAAATGTATAACCTTATTGAAAATTTATTTGATATTACAGTGTCAATTTCAAGATTTTTTATATGCAAATATTTTTTTAACAAATCGTCACCTGAGAATAATAAGATTCTATCTGTTTTTTTGTAAAAAATGACTTATCGATATAGAAATGTTCTATTTGTATCTATGAAGGCATTTCGGGATTGAAATAGTGTCATAATATATTGTAATATCACATGTGAATTATATACAACATCGTTTTCATGTAAAAATGCCTTCATAGATACAAAAAAGAACCTTTCTATATCGATAAGTCATTTTTTACAAAAAAAAAACAGATAGAGCCTTATTATTTTCAGGTGACGAAATATCAAGCGCATTGTTTGTACTTTTTGTAGTTTTAATTTTATTCCAATTAGAGCAGCGAAATACGTTCTAGAGACTTTTTAAGTTGGTAATTTGCTTGTAATTGCTTGTTAACCTTGTAATACATGTGCATATATACATTGCAAATTATGAGATTTTTCTCAGTTCAATATCTATTAAGTATTTTATTCATATGTTTCATTCGTTGATTTAATTTAAATATGGATTATACATCTCCAAATTTCTTAACTTATTTATGTTTCTTGGCTAACATTAATCGTGTAATGGTAGAAGTCTATGCATTAAGATTATTCTCCTGATTTCTGTCTCAGAAATTAATCGTATATTTTTGTGATTACATAGTATTGCTTTTGATACTGAGTTACGTATGACAAATTCCATTTTTACTCATCATAGTTCTACTTTTGTGCATTGCATTTGCTTATTTAGCTGGGTTTGAATACATTTCATTAAGTGATACTACGCTACGTAAAAGGAATTTGACGTGCTATACGGAATTTAAGAATTGATATTGATCACAGGCATTATACTCAGTTGTGAATTGTATTTGCTATGAATGTTGATTTGCAGTAATATATTATGTTTAGATACATATATATATATATATAACATACAGTTAAAAAAATTGATTTTACAAAATCTTCCAGCCACGACGTTTGTAAAGAATGATCTAAAACTGTAAATAATCTGTATTTATTACGAACTTTCTGTTACTTTAAGAGATTTTGACTGCAAGTTCGTAGTAAATCCAGCTTATTTCTGAAAAACAAGCATTTTTTTTTATTGGTGTCTAGGCGAACAAATTTTCGGTAAAATCAAGAATTTTGTTTTTTTAATTTGTGTGTTCATATAGTATATGTATAATTTTTTTCTCTTTTAATTTTTGTTTTGTTTCTTCTTAGCTCGTACCTCCTCACGAATACGGCCCATGGGAAGAAGGGTTACAGGATTGCTTCAAGCCGTATGCACCATTAGGAATAAAAGTGAATAAGATATCCTCGAAACCCAAAGATGTTGTTGATACCGTGCTTAGATTTTCTGCAATTCTTGTAAGTTATTTTCATACATATTGTATATTAGCTCCTTTTTCTTCAATAAAGAAAAAGTAACACTAACCTAAATACCTTTATAATTGGTAATAATAAAGAGAAGTATTCACACCTATTCTGACTAATAATATATTTTAATATAGGATAGTCCTTCTAACGTTAATTTATATTGATAAGAAATGATATTTATTTTAATCTAAGGTAAATAGTATGAAGATCATAATACGTTTTCTTTTTATTTATTTATTTAAATATGTACATTTAAAATAGCAGGATAGTATAAGATTCTTTATGAATAAAGACTGATCATTTATTAACGAAGATTACATTTTCAAATGTATATTATCAAATTTATACAAAATCTAAAGAACTAAGTAACTTTATTGTAATTTATAAGTAAAACTTTTCATTAAACTCAAGTATTACTTGGTAATTTTTAATCTTATTACTTTAGTGTTGATTTATTTTTTTATATGCAGTTAAAATTTTTATTCTTGGATAAACCAAGTTAGGCTATTGAAGAAGCTGCAACCATCGGATGGTAGTAAAAATTATGATGATTCGGTACTGTTTGAACTAATGCAATATTAAACGGTAATTTTATTTTAAATTGAACCATAAACTTATGTAAGTTGAAATTTCAACTGGTAAAAAGTTGTAAAATATATATTTATTTATTATTGAAGAATGAAATGGTAAATTGTTGAATAATAAAATAGCCATGATAGTCTTTTGCTAATAATGAGCTAATCAGATAGAAATTTCTGTTTAACCCTTTGTAGCTTAATTTTGAATAAAAAAATTAATTCACCTGTATAATTATTTACGTTAATGTCTAAGATATCGTGAAAAACATAAAAAATAATAATTTTACTTATATATTTTTTTAATTAAAATTGATTTAATAAATTTAATTAATAACGGATTTAGTAATGAGTTCTTCTTAAAAATATTAAAAAAAATAATTAGATTAATGAACAAAAATATTGTTATGTGATGTGGAAATATTTTCGAAAACTACGGGCAGCTAATAAAAACTTAATTTCATAAATTCTTTAAATTTCAAAGAAAAATTCTTCGGTAATATTTTTAGAGCTAAAAGAACCTTTTTGGAATCTTGGGTGACTCGGAAGAGGCTATTGTACATTTTTGTTCGTGATTATAATACATTTTTGTAAATTAAAGGGAGGAGATGATGTTGGGCCTGCTGGAAAAGGACAATAATTTGAATATTACTAAAGGCTTTGTATTTCAAAACCAATTAATGGAATACAACAATTTTTTATCTATACGTTTATAAAATACTAATGATTTAAAATAAACATTAAAGCATTCAAATATATATGTTTAGCAATATTAATTAGTTAAATTTTAATGACAAAATTGACGTTTTAAAAATATGAATTATCAAATATGCATTTTGTGCACAAGATTTAAAAAATTCTACTACAGATATATATCTAATATTGCATCTATATTTACTTATACTACTAAATTTTACACTGAACCTATTTTTAAAAGTATGTTCAAAATTCATTTGCATTATTAATGGCTTTAAAGATCATACTTATTAAATTTAGTAAAACAATTACGTCTACTTATCCAATAAAACATTTTCTATAACAAAACTCAGGCTAAATTGTAGTTCAGTGTAAATTATAGTAGTATAAGTAAATATAAATGCAATATTAAATATATATCTGCAGTGAATTTTTAAAATCTTGTGTGCAAAATACATATTTGAAAATTCATATTTTTAAAACGTAGATTTTGTCATTAAAATTTAACTAATTAATATTGCTAATTATATATATTTAAATGTTTTTTAAAAAACCATTAGTATTTTGTGAAAGTATAGAAAAAACTGTTGTATTCTATTAATTGGTTTTGAAATTACAGAGCTTTTAGTAACGGTCAAATTATTGTCATTTTCATTGGCTTCTTTACCTCATCTCTTTCCTTAACAAACATTTGCCACTTTGTACATTGCTTAAAAGCTCTGTAAAAAGCGGTCTCCAAAATACTCGTACTATAAAAGTGTTTCCAATTTGAAAAATAAGTTTGAGACATGTGACTATAAAGTATTATTGTTTTAGGAGAAATTCCATAAATTATAAAAACAGCTATAAAAATTACTAAAACCCATCATTAGCAACATTTTAATATAATATTAGTAATGCCTTATCTGACATATTCACTATTATTTCGTTTAATCATTCTTCTACAACAATTTTGTTGTTATTTTAACAATTCTTCTATGTTAATTATTTTATAAACTATAAAGTATATTCATAATACTAAAGAATTTGATTGAATGTTATTTTTTCTATTGTAAAGATTATTTTTAATCTATTTTAAATATTTTTGTTAACAATATATACTGGTGTATCTGACATATACAGCGCGACCAAACTCGCTTGAAAAAACACACGACTAGAGGATTTTTAACTATGTTTCCTCATTTTTTCGCCGCAGGATACGCCTCGTGAAACTGAACAAGATCGAGTTTTCATCATTTCATATTTCATGGAAGATGACACTGTAAAAATCCACGAAGAACGTGTGAAAAATTCCGGCCATGCAGGAGGAACGTTCCTAGGACGATGCCGCTTGAGAAAAGATCTTGGAAAAATTCCGGAACTCACTCCATCGTTGGCAAAAGGAGCTAAACCGATATATTACGAGCCGTCTGATTTCTACATTGGAGCTAAAATACGTGCTGGAGGTAGTGTTTTTCTAATCAAAGATGCAGATTTGGCAGTTTTCAAGTTTATGGAAGACCATCCGGAAATGTACCCAGGTAAGAGAGAATTGTTATTTGTATATTTAAACATGAATAATGTAATGTTTAAAACGTATTATTATTATTATTATTATTATTATTATTATTATTATTATTATTATTATTATTATTATTATTATTATTATTATTATTATTATACCGCAGACCAGGCCCCTACCTGCCAGGCAATATGCCTAGCTTAACAAGTTTTTTTCCTGGCTGCGGGACAGAAGCCGCTTGATTGTCACAAGCTGGGATCTACCTGATTGTGGCTGTATCACTATTATTTTCATAATATTAGTTACTATCCTAGCCTGTACTAGGTTACCTTTAATTATCTGTTTGGGTTCGTTCGTGCGTTTTTGGAAATGGGAGGAATTAAAAAGAAAAGACGGGGGTATTGCTAATTCTTCCACAGAACTCATACGAACTGCTTATACGACAACCGATACACGATTTTGATCTCGTAATTTAGAGCCTTGATCAGGTGATGAGATCTTCACCTGACTAGGCACTTCCAGAATGTCTCAAACTTAGGATATGAGACAGGAAGGAGCCACAACCCTTCCCTGAATTTCGAAACTTAATCCTTTGTATCACCGTGTTGCAGATCTGCAGTATATCCAAAAGTCAATAATACTTACACAGTAAATTTTAAAACATGATTTTATTTGTTGTTCCTATAATATTTCCCAATACACCAGTCAATACAAATTGATCATTGGAATTCTCAACAGACGATGATATTGATTTAATTTCTTATACCAAAGTTTTGTTTTGTTATTTGAGAAGCTTCAGGTCGATATTGCAAACATTAACTTAGTAAATTTTGTCATTTGGAGAAGTCCGAAAATAGATTTTTTAAAGGTAATTTTGTATACAGTTTTATTTTGTATTAGAAAATGGACAATATCTATGAGAAGTGTTTCAATTTCTGTTTATCGTAGACGCGAAAAAAGTACCTTTTAGTCAAAAAATATTTTAGTTGTCAATATTTTTCAAATCGGAATTGTTAAGCTACAAAGGGTTAAGTCTTTATTTTTATTTATTTGGAAAAAAAGTAAAAGTCATTCATCCTAACTGAAAAACAATTACCGTATTTACTCGTGTATAAGACGCACTTTTTTTTCCAAAAAATTAGGGCAAAACTACTAGGTGCGCCTTATACACGGAATATTTTTTTACTGTTTGATGCAGTCGAACGTAGAGGTCTGCACGGGCCCGGGCTTGGCCCGTGGCCCATACCCGGCCCGGCGGAATCGTTTCGATGTTTGGATGTCAAATCACTTTTTCCGTCGATTGACATTTTTGAAGTTTGTGATGAAATTAAAAAGAGGATTGACAAGGCGGAAATATATAATGACAGTGTAAAATGTACTTTAAAAGATGGTTTACAGTTGATTGTACAAAGTAATTATTTTGTTTTTGATGGTAAAATTTATAAACAAAACATGGGTGCCCCTATGGGTTCTCCTATTTCGGGTTTTTTAGCTGAGTTTAAAATGAGGCCTTTTGAAGAGAATATTTTCACCAAGTTCGAGAAAGTTCCTAAATTTTGGAAGAGGTATGTTGACGATGTGTTTTTAATTTGGGAGGGGGGAGTTGAGTCTTTCATTGTTTTTGTAGATGAAGTTAATAAACTAGATAGGAATATTCAATTTACGTTTGAATTGGAAAATGATCGTGCTATTTCATTTTTAGACGTGTGGCTTATTAGAGAGGGTTCTATGTTAAAAAGGAAAGTTTACAGGAAGGATATAGCTAGTCAGCATATTATTCCATTTTCTGCGTATTCACCCTTTGGGTATAAGTTTTCTACATTCCGGTTCATGGTTAATCGTGCGTTTATTATTTGTTCTGATGAATTTTTGTATG
Source organism: Maratus speculifer (assembly GCA_964019185.1). Lineage (NCBI taxonomy): Eukaryota > Metazoa > Arthropoda > Arachnida > Araneae > Salticidae > Maratus > Maratus speculifer. Next base: position 157,665,373 of record OZ025302.1, on the reverse strand, counting down.
AAGAGTTGAATTATATTTTTAATATTGCTAAGTTGAATGGTTACAAAAAGGATAAAATTAATAAATTGGTTAAAAATTATAGGGATAAAAATAATTCTCAAGTTAATTGTAATTTGGTTGATAATATCTGTGAGAAGGGGGAAGAGATTGGGGTTAAAAGACTATCGTTTCCTTATATAAAGGGTAATTTTGAGAGGCTTAAAGCTAAATTAAAAAAGTTTAAAATAGAATTAGTTGCTAAGCCACCTCCTAAGTTAAAACATCTTCTATACAGAGCTTTTGATCCGGTTCCACAGGATGATCTAGCAGAGGTGTATGAAATTCCATATGAGAATGAAGGGGGGGATATTAATTTTTATATCGGTATGACAGGTAGAAAGTTTGGGGTTAGAAAGAAAGAGCATGAATGTGACATAAAATTTGGTAGGGATAAGACTGCGTTATCAAGATTGTTTTTAAAGAGGGGGGTTAAAATTTGTTTTAAAGATAGTAGATTAGTGTTCGTTTCAAGTTTATTCCGAAAATTAATCATCCGTGAATCCATAGAAATATATTCTAGAAGGGATAGGGTTTGTAATGATTCTTATTCTTATGACATTCCGAGTTTGTGGTTAGAATTACTTAATAAATATTTAAAGGGTGAGTCTAATAGGAGGAACCGCGGTGGCATTGGCTATTCACGATCATAGAGGGCGCTATGTTTTATGTTTTGGGTTTTTAAATTACCTTTATATCCAGAGTCATTTAGTTTTTCTACTTTTATTATTTTTATTTTTAATATATGGTCAAAATTTATTATATTTATATGCCGCGGTGGCAATGGCTATATTCACGATCATAGGGGGCGCAATGTTTTGTTTTTGATTTTTATATTATATTTATATCCAGTGTTATTTAATTTTCTACTGATTTTATATGTTATGAATACGGTTCTTATAAATGAACCGAAACATGTCAACAACTTTTTAATTTAAATTTTTATTTCTGACACCTTCTAAGTAAATAAATATGAAATGTTTTTATACGTGAATGAAAAAGGTGAAGTAATTTTGTTTTAGTTTTTGAATGAAAGCTAACAACAGTTTTAACTTTGGAATCGTTTCGAATTTTCTAACGGGCCGGGCCGGGACGGCAGAGTTAGAATAGTTTTTTCAACGGGCCGGGCTGGGCCGATGAAAAAAATTTTCGGGCCTGCCGGCCCGTTCTGAAAATTTAACCACAAACGATAAAATATGAGCTATTTTCAACGAAAATGGTTTTAACGAGAATATGTATAAATGTGGCCATGCTAGTTTGACAGCATCAATATAAAAATGCACAGTGTATCGGCATCGGAGAATTACATTATGTGTAACCCGTTTTAATATATTTTTAGCTGACTCATGCCGGTCCGAGATCACGCTTGCATTATTTTTCTACATATAGACTGGCCGGACCGGTACTAGACTTAATTATTGGCAGAAAACATGATTTGTAAAATTATTAACAGCAATAAAGAACTTATGTTAGCTTAGTCTTCGGATATATACTTCTTGATGATTTTTAAATTAATTTCTCAATAATGCCAAAGTTTGGCACATTTTCTGATTAATTTTAAATTGTAAAAGTATAAAAGTGATAAGCCAAATATTGAAGGGATTTGGAATCGAATAGCGTTTTTCATTTTTGGTGAATAAAATACTTGTATAACCTTGTTGAGATATAATAGTTTCTCAAATGATTGCAGGTTTTTCTCCCTTTCCTTGCTATTGCTTCCGGAAATTCTATTCAAAACGCTAATTATGACAGTATTTTATTTGTTTGCAGTATTCTTAAATTGCTTGTATCAAAAAATGGATAACGCCATTCGATTATATAGTTTCTGAATAAAGATATCTGCTAATCTTATGCGTTTCTGAGGAAAAAAAATGAATTTAGAAATGTACCAGAAAGGAGCTTCTTTGAATTTAAGAATGAATTTGGATTTGAAATCTATAATAAAATGATATAGAAATATATTTATAAATCTTCTTCAGCAGCTTCAAAATTAACGATGTTTTTAGCTTTTTTTCTTTTTTCTTTTATTCTAAGCCATAATAATTTTTTAATGAATCTTTATTCGAATGTTGAAAACCTAAGAATCTAAGTAATCATTAATGTTGTTAATGTTATTTGCTGTAAAATATACTATAAAATCATTCCATAGATATGTATGCAGTATTCTTTAAAGGAATCTTAGTTATATGATAAAAATCTGAATTTTTTAGAAATCGTAGAAATTGTAACGGGCCAAAACGGGTCGGGCCGGGCCGGGCCTGTTTTCGCTGATTTTTGTACGGACCGGGCCGGGCCAGGCCCGGGCCGAACTTTTGAGTTTTACAACGGGCCGGGCCGGGCCGAAATAACTTTCCTACGGGCCGGGCCTGGAAATTCCGGCCCGTGCAGACCTCTAGTCGAACGATGTACATATGAAACAAGAAATTATTGAAAGAAGATATTAAAACTTGGAAAATGTTACTTAATTGAAGTATATTCATATTTATTTAATTCCCTTCAGTTTTTTATGCAACAGAGCTAATGACATTATCCAAACGCTACTTAGCAATTCCCTATACCGTCACTCATTCCTATTTCCCGTCATTCTCTTACAACCCGAAGTCTGAAAATGCATTTTCGTCTCGTTTTCTGGTCTGGTGTAATGTTTGTTTCGATTTTTTTTATTGAAATTCATTTGGTCATTCTTCATTAGCGTATGAAATTTATGGTGCGCGTTATATACGAGATTTTAAGAAATCGCCAATTTTACTTGTAAAGTAGGGGTGCGCCTTATACACGCGTGCGCCCTATACACGAGTAAATACGGTATACTATAAGCGAAAAAAGAAATAAGAATGTTTCATCAGGTAGAATCTTTTTCCTTTATACCCTGGGTGTCCTTTACAACATAAATTATATACTTATTTTACGCTTATGTGTTTAATTATAAATGAGGGATTTAGGAGAGGAAATGCATCCTGATGAAGAAAATATATTTAATATGATTAGCGTTTCTTAATTGCTAAATTTTGTTTTCTCATCTAAATATGTTAAAAAAGGTTATTTTCTCCGGAAGTATTTCACAAAATATTCTTTGTTTAGCCTATTCCAATTTTGTATTTTCCATTAATTAAAAACAAAATCTCATATTTAAGAAATTTTTGAAAGCAACTCTCAATTTAACATTTTTTTCAAGGTCTTTTAGCTTAAAAAAATCCAATTTGGCAATCAATTTCACAAATAGCGTTTTAGCATGATTTTTAACCACTGGCACAGCCAGAAAATAGAAATAGATCCCACAATACTATATTTTTAGATAGTCCGAATTGTTTTTGTGAGGTCATTTTCTTAAAGCTGTAACTTATACTTTCAGTTACTCAACAGCATTAATCTTTCTATCACAAATCATTATATTAGACCCCCTTGTTTCTCAAGAACTAAGGTGCGTTCTATAAAATCCATTTAACTTGAGGCTAAGAGATCTCTGTCCTACAACATATTTTAAAATAATTAAAATCTGTGACTATCAAAGATGGCTCTCTCCTTGTTAGACGTCAAAAATTAATCACCAAGTAAAAAAATTTAGTCACCATGTGATGACTGCGAATCTGCGCCTATAGAATTTTATTTATGCTTCTTACAAATAGGGTCTAGTTAAACTTATATGAGGTACTGGAGCAAAGATTTAATTAGAAACTGTGATATATTTACAGCCACAATTTTATTAATTATAAATAGAATTTTTCTTATACGTCCATTAAAAACATTTCAAAAATATGCATTAAAATATTTAATTGCTATAAAGGACGTCAAATACTAATAAAAACATTAAAAGATCTTAATAGTTTTTACATGTTTCGATTGAATTTACTCAATCATCATCAGAAAAACAAAATACAAATAAACACAAAGATGGAAAATGACAATAAACTATTACAAATGAAATTTAATTTTTTTTTAAAATAAAAATCACGCGCGTTATATTTTAATTATGTATCACGTTAAACGTCACAAAAAATTAAGCAACGTGATACATAATTAAAATATAACGCGCGTGATTTTTATTTAAAAAAAAAATTATTTCATTTGTAATAGTTTATTGTCATTTTCCATCTTCGTGTTTATTTGTATTTTGTTTTTCTGATGATGATTGAGTAAATTCAATCGAAACATGTAAAAATTATTAAAATATTTTAATGTTTTTATTAGTATTTGACGCCCTTTATAGCAATTAAATATTTTAATGCATATTTTTGAAAAGCCACAATTTTTATTAAAGTTTAGGGAAAAATATCTAATTTTTAGTCTGGGGAGGCTTTTTTTTTTTAAGTGTAAACCTGGGACAGCCGCCCCTTTTACATTTGCGATAATCTGGCATAATTTACAAATAATGACTACCTAACTGTTTTCATATTTCAGGTGAGATTTTACAATACAGTAACCCTCCTTCCTTTTCAAACTGTATCGCAATTTGTGGCCTTTATCTACCACTCTCAATTTTTGACGTAATTGATGGCTAACACTCCAAAAAAAAGTTTATATGAGAAACTTGGACAATTAATTGAATTCCAAATTTTGGATTCCTGATAAACGTAACAGCATCATATTCCGATATTCAAAGTGCGCCCATTAATTTCCAGGACTGATCTAATAACTACAAAAAATATTATATGCAATACATATCTAAATAATATGTTTCAAAGTAACTACCATCTGACCGTAAATGACCTTCTGTAATAAGTTGTATAAATTTCTGAAACAATTTTATACTCCCTTTTCGGAATGCTGTTGAATGTGGACATCACCATCTTCTTGAAGGTTTCGTCATCCTCAAATCTTATGACCTTTAGTCTTGTGTCAAAATTCACCGAACTACTTTCTCTAAAATGTTCAGTTCATTAGTGAGTACTCGAATAGTTAATTGATGATCTGAAGTCACAAGTACACGAACTTTCTCAATTATTTCTGGTGTACATATGGAATACAAAAATAAGCAATGTTAAAAAGCACCAAATAAGTTATAAAAGCAGCAGACCGGTTTCGGTAGCATTTAGCGTACCGTCGTCGGTGATAGAGTAGGTAAAAATTTGCTCATATATATAGTAGAGATAGGGGATTGAAGGCGACCAATAGGATGGCAGAGGACTGCAAGTAATGGCCAATAGGAAAACGCGCACGTGGAGAGGGACCGAGGGAGTGAGAAAAATGTCAAATGGAGCGAAAATAATAATAATAATTACGAAATAGAGGTTCTAATGTAAAATTTCCAGCAATTCGATAGAGGGGGGATAGCGAATTCACAATTGACAATTTTGTCAAAATTTTTATAAATGTGAAAAGCTTCAAGCAAATTAAGTTCATGAATGGATTTAGGTTTGGAAATTATTTTTGCAGAACTGAAATCGAAAGTATGGTTCATCTCCCAGCAATGTTTTGCAAAAGAGGATTTATTGATTTCTTGTTTCTTAATATAATTTTTATGTTAAAACGTACTAATGAGCATAAAAATTTATGTTAAAACGTATTAATGAACATAAAAAATATATTAAGAAACAAGAAATCAATAAATCTTCTACTGCAAAACATTGCTGGGAGATGAACCATACTTTCGATTTCAGTTCTGCAAAAATAATTTCCAAACCTAAATCCATTCATGTATTTAACTTCCTTGAAGCTTTTGACATTTAAAAATTTGACAAAATTGTCAATTGTGAATTCGCTATCCCCCCCCCTCTATCGAATTGCTGGAAATTTTATATTAAAACCTCTATTTCGTAGTTATTATTATTATTTTCGCTCCATTTCACCCTTTTCTCTCTTCTTCGGTCCCTCTCAAGTGCGCGTTTTACTATTGGCCATTACTTGCAATCCTTTACCATACCATTGGTTGCCTTCAATTCCCCGTCTCTACTTTAAATATGAACAAATTTCTACTTACTCTAGCACTGACGACGGTACGCTGAATGCTACCGAAATCGGTTTGCTGCTTTTCTAACTTATTTCGTGCTTTTTAACGTTGCTTATTTTTTTAATTCCATTACATTGCACCAAGCTCTATCTGAATAATAATTAAACCATTCATAATTGCTTGAATAGGATAATACGTCTTCTCCGTAAATTTGCTTCAACATTTCCTGGGTTTGTGTAGCTGTTTAACCCAATTTTAAGAATAATTTACTGTTTATTATCCGTTGTACATTGACTTCTCCACCAAAAATTTAATTACTACGATTTAATGTTTGTTACAATGTGAACAACTCGCTCTCGAAGAGTGCAGGCGTCATTGAACATGTGCAAGTATTACTGCGTTCTGATAATTTATGGTTTTCATATAGTTATGTCAGTCCTGTAACTTACTGATCGCGTCTTGTATTTTTAGATTACGATGATCATTCTTTAGTAGAAATTAATGTTAAGAGCTAAAGTATAAGAAGGGCACACGAAAGCTATAAACTTAAGTTGCTAACATCCGTTAAACAGTTGAAAAAATTGCACTGAATGATGAGTCTGATTTGCTTGTATTTTGAAGTTTACGGGGATTTGGAACCCTTTGAATTATTTTTTTTTATTTCACTATTTCATATTTTTAATTACCATTAACTTCAAAATTATTTTAATAAATAAATAAATTAAATAATTACGCAATTTTGAATAAAGGATTAGTGTTATTTCTGCTTAATAATATTTAATTTTGATAAATGCATAAACTGATCCTTTAAAATACATACATTTACTTTTTCAGATGCTGATCCAAAGGAGCAAAAAGAGTTGTCAGACTTCTTGAAGGGATTTGTGAAACCATCATAGTAAGTTCTCTTAACTTACTATATGTTTTTTCGTAATTTTTTTAAGTAGAAATATTAGTCTCAGTATATAGTACAAACATCTATTTTATTTACAGAAAAAGGACTAGCAATTAGAATGTCATTAAACTGTTTATTTTAAGGGAAAAATGTATTTATAACAAATTGTCTATTACTTTAACTTGTTTTCTGATAAAATAAAATAACTACAGATTTATTTTCGAAAGAAAAACCATATGTATTAAGAAATTTATTTCCTTTAACTTATTTTGCAGTAAATTAAACTGATTTCAGGTTTTTGGAGCTTAAACAAACAGTTTTTCACATACGTCTTGGATGACAGCTTTCATTTTAAAATCAGTATATATTTTTTTTCATTTTATAGTGTATTGTATGTACAGAAGCCAGTAATGATAGGATATAAGCTTAACTGTGGCCGACTTGAAATTTAAAATCCTCGCGTATCATGCGTACCCCCAGTTTTTAAATAAATTTTTTCTGCAATACCTAGGTGACATGCGCGAATAAATACGGTATTATGTCTTAAACGACTTCTAAATAAAATGGAGAACAAAATTTAAAATTTTTTGCAATTGAAAGTATAAATCTAAAAAAAACCGCTTAAGAATTAGAGGTATATATAGTTCTAAACCAATGTATTAGGCATTATATGATAATTATAAAAAAAAAAAAAAAAAAAAAAAAAAAAAAAAAAGCTGTAAAATAAGCAAAAAAAAAAAAAAAGTAAATCGCTTGTTTGTCGCCCAAAATCTCTGAACAGACTTGAAATTTATTCTTTTTAACTCTTTTATTTTAGACTTCTGATTTGTTTTTTAGCTTTTCATTTTTTTTTATAGATAAGACCTCGTACACCATTATTCCCATAGTTGCACCATTTCTTGGTAACTAGGGATGTAGTGGAAAGTATACAGGGTATACGCCATATACCTTCTGGATTTTTTAAGAGAGCACCGTTTATCTTCTGTTTCGCGAGCAATGTTATAGTACATACACTCTAGGGTATACCCTCTGTCTTGAGCATATACCCTCTGCTTAGAGTGCATATCTTCTGTTGGTTTTACGACTACACTTCTGCGGTAACTAATAATAAATAGCAGCAAATTAATAATAAGTTTTTGAATAACATATAAAGCGTCGAATTTAGTTTGGAACTTTACATTTCGACGACCTTGTTTAAATTCAGTAATTTTTCTAATTAAGCATGAATTTGCTTAAAAAAAAGGGGGGGGGGCTTTAAAAAATATATTGTACAGAACAAACAATGACCGTTTACTGATTTTTAGCAATGTCAACTTCAGATTTATGCTATTTAAAATAAAGATTCGATAGCTTTGATTAACCCTTAATAGCTATTACCTGTTTCCCATAGAACTACAATCTTAATTAAACCGTTTATGCCCAGGAAATACTTTGAAATACCATTAAAATAAATTGTCATAAACACCATTCAGTGCATCTGTTAGTCGTAATACATTTTTGAATGAGTTCTAGAGACTTTACTTTATTTTAATCCAGTGGCATTATTGGTTGAATAAAACAAAGACATTTTTAAAAGGATGATTTCTTTTTTATTTGCATCTCTTCAGTTTTCCAGATGTTGAAAAGTTGTGGATGAAAAGTTTCAGTTCGGAATTACTCGTATTTCTATATTTTTCTTGTAAGACATTATATTTGAACGTTTCTCAATTCTATAAAATACTACAAAAGAAGAAAACTAGCCGTATTGGGCCACCGTAATACTTACATATCATGGATATGTATATGAAAATAAAACATGTGAAAACTATTTACACAATGCTTTGCAATTCATAAACAAAATTTAAATATTGTTAATATACATAGTAATGCTATATTAAAGAGTTGCTGATGTACCAATTTCGACAAATCATATAAAACGCCAAACTACTCAAGTAGTACCGAACTGCGTAAAAGAAACATCCCTATAACTCCAAAAATAATAATTCTATTAACTAACAATTAACTGCGTCAGATTAAGCGTCTCATTTCCAATTAAAATATACCTCTGAATTGAAATTTGAATGAAATACAGGGTCATGAAAAATCGAAGAATGTTGAAAACAGGATTACAAATATCTGAGCAACTAATAATCCGATCGACTTCATTCTATATGCAAAATGTGTGTTATTTTATTGCCTTTTACGTCCATTTCTTAAAACAAAAAAATTCGAAATTTTTTATATACCTTTCATCAGAACGAATTTTTTGAGGGTCCGAAAAAAATAGTTCCGGATAATCGAGGTTGCTGATATTAAATAGGCTTCGTTCCATTCTTACATACTAACTACATACAAAATTTCAAGTCTCTATCTCAATTTGTTCGGGAGATAGAGCGTTTACAGACAGACAGACAGACAGACGGACGGACGGACGGACGGCAATTTTTTTTTTCTAAAAATATGTTTTTCGGAATCTCCACTATCTAAAGCGTGTAAATCCGTCAAAAAATTTTTTCTATTTTCAAAACGATTGCAAGACTTACCCTATATTACGTATGATGGGTAAGTAAAATGATTAAATAAAAGATTTGAGTTGATTTATAAATATTGCATAATATCCCTATATGTTCAAACTTAATTGATTAATTTTAATTGATAAAAACCTTCTAAAATTTATTCAATGGTTACGCAAATCTTCTAATGTAGCTTCATAAATTCACAAAAAATGCTTTTAAAAGATGAAATATTTATAAATTCTTAATTTGGGATATAAGGGGTTAACTTATAGTTTTAAGATTAATTGTAGATACTAGTGAAATTGTGTTTCGCTTAAAGTCCTAGTGCTATATACCAACAGAAGTTTTTGATGGTCAAATTTTAATTTCAACAGTTTTGCACACAATTTATAATAGAGAAACGATATCTATTAAGATCTGCTCATTTTTCATACAATTTTATTACTTTTTAAAGTTGATTACAAGGAATTATGTACACTGTTGTATGTCATATTTTCAAAAAAGAATATTTTTTATACTAAGGTCTCTGCAAATTATAAGAAGAAAAACTTGTCAAAATTACGGAATGTTGTTATAAAAAAAACCTTAATTTTTCAACTAGTATATATGCTATCCTCTTAAAAATGAACACAATTTATTTTAATAAGCCACATTATAAAAATCTGCAGTTTGAACGCTTTTTCTATATTAGATTTGATAGGGTTGTCTAAAACATCTTCGTTCTTTTTAAAATTGTTGACAGCATTTTAAAGTGATTTCGGAAAAAAAAAAAAAAAAAATACCTCGGGTATACACACCTGGAATCCCAGTGTATTTTCTTGATATTTAATAAAACGTTTAAAATCGCAACATTCCGGTCATCTTTCATAATAAAGTGTACAAATTATCATTATACAGATGTTTACTGTACATAATGTTTCATTGGAAATCTGCCAAACTATTAGAAATTATCATTATAAATATGTTTGTTGTATGTTACATCCTCATATAGTAAATTTGTTAAGTTGATGGATTTACCGTTTTAGACAAGTGTACTACAATTATAAGTTTTAAAGGATTATAAGTTTTTACAGGTTTTTATCAGGCTTTTATAAGTTTTTATAGGTTCTTATCCTATAAGTTTTTATGGGATATCTGATAAGACAGTACTAATTATTGTTATGAACAGGTTTACTATAAAAATATGTATGATAATCATTTATAATCAGCAAAATTCTCCTGAAAATTTCTAAAAGGAATAAACAATTACATTTAAAAAAGTCATAATGCGTTTATTTAGATCAACATATGTTTCACCGCACAAACGGTGGCATTTTAAAAATCCTTTTTTGATACAAATATTTTCGCTTAGAAAAAAAAAAAAAAAGAAAGAAATATTACTGTGTTTATCATAAATATGTAAATATGTTTCTTATTGACAAAAAAAAAAAAAAAAAAAAAAAAAAAAAAAAAAAAAAAAAAAAAAGGGAGAATATTTGTTTAATAAGGATTTTGAAAATGTGGCCGTTTGTGTGGCGAAACGTATGTCTTTCTAAATAATGGTATTTTGTCTTTTTTAAATGCATTTGTTTAGCACTTTCAGTAATTTTAAGCTTATGTTTACTACACTTAATTTAAGATAGGAAATTTTCTTGAACCGTAAAAAATCACTGTTATAAACAGGTTTGTTGAACATAATTTGTCAGGTTCATGGAAATTATCGTTTTAGACAGTTAATTGTGATTGTTATCATAAATGTGATTACTTAAAGATTTAAAGTTCTTATAGGATATATGCAAAGATTGTGGAAATTATCGCTGTGAAGAGTATTGTTGTATCTAATTTTGTATAGGAAAGTTTCCTTATAAGTAGGTTGCTGGATGTAATTTCTTATGGGAAATCTTTCGTGACCAAATAAATTCTTATAATACACTTTTAAATCTTTCTGTAAAAACACAGAAAATCAAACACAGAGAGTCAAACTTTCTCTGTGAACTTACACTAGTTTTGGGTTAAATGCATTCGAATGAGTTTCTCGATCATCATTTTATAGACATTTCCCTTTAATTAAATTTTATTCGCTATAGGGATTTCGTCTTCATTTAAAGATATTCTTATGTTTATTAAAATTTATAATAAAAATATACACTTGTAAAATTATTTTGCAATTTTATTATTATTTTTTATTAAGTTACAATAATTTAGAATGGGAAAAATCATTATGACATGTTAGTGGGGATTTTTACGATTTTTAGCCGCAGAGCCATAAAACACATATTCGGAAAAAAAAAAGTTATTATAGCTTAATCGTAAGGTGCTCTTTTATTGTCAAGATGTCTTGGGTTCAAATCTCAGGACGGCTAGAGACAAATTGTGTAGTGTAAAAAATAAATGATACAGCAGTTCAAAAGTACTAGGAAAATTCATATTCTTTCAGGCTCCCTAAAGGTTGAGGGATTTACTGATTGAAAACAAAATTAAATTATTAACATTAAAAATAAATTTACAGAATTTTATGTATTTTTAACGATGTAAATTTACAGAGTCTATTGTAAATTTACCGAATAATTTCTCTGATATTTAATAGAATCTATGTTTTTCTAATCCCCATAATTTTGCGTAAGACATAAGATAATAGATTGTCCGTATATTATTTGTAATTTCACTTGCATTCACACACACACACACAAAACTAATAGTTTAAACAGGTTTGCTACATGTAAGTTATCATAAAAATAACCTGGTGGTGCTATAGCAGTTATAATTTAAAACAGATTTCTCGTTGTAGTCGTTTTGCTGTATATATATATGTTTGATATTAATGTCAATCTAATTAAAAAGGTATTACAATCCAAGAATTTAATAAAATAATAATACATATAGATATTTTATTTTATTTTTTACTTTTCAGCAACGAACGGATGCTTCTACTGCAAGAATTAAAAGATCAAGTCCTGCATAATTATGGTTCACCCGTCTTTCCTTATCCCAAAATACTGAATTTAGGTAGTCACTATCGACCTCGCAATATTGTAGAAGAAGAACTCTACTGTGCAAATCTGCCGATTTCAAAAACCACTCTCAAAAAGGTAAGCGTGATCTTGTTCTTCTAATAATTTAAGGGTGTTATCGAAACCTGTGGAGACACTCGCGAGCTAAAGCTATTCCTATGGGGGAGGCATTTTTCTAATAACTCTTTCACATTTTGACATTTTTGAATATATATATATTTTTTTGCATTGGATAGCTCAGGTGCATGCCGACAGCGCACTTTTTTTACTTTTTCGACTTTGAATGCAGATATTTTTTTACAAAGTTAGTTTCACTTTCAAAACCGGTTTCGAAAGTGAAAATGCTATTTAAAAAAAATATCTGCAACCAAAATCGGAAAAGTAAAAAAGGTGTGCTGTCGGCATACGCCTCAGCTATCCAATGCAAAAAAAAAAAAAAAAAAAAAAAAAAAAAAAAAAAAAAATTATTCAAAAATGTCAAAATGCGAAAGAGTTATTAGAAAAATGCTTCCCCTTAGGAATAGCATTAGCTCGCGAGCGTTTCCTCGTGCGAGGACAGGGGCCTTAAGGGTGCTGTCGCTGCCCGCGGTGACACTCGCAAGCTAACGCTATTCCTATGGGGGAGGCATTTTTCTAATAACTCTTTCGCATTTTGACATTTCAAGTAATTTTTTTTTTTTGCATTGGATAGCTGAGGTCCCTCTCAAGATGTTTTATCTCATTGATTACTTTTTCGATTTTGGTCGCAGATATTTTTTATATAGTTACTTTCACTTTCTGAACCGGTTCTGGTTTTACACATTTGAATGAAAAAACTTAAGATTTTTTTTAATGGGTAGGGTATAACGTGTTTTCAAAATGACCTACAATGAAAAAAAAAATTATAGATCCAAAGAAAAAAAATATTATTTAAAGAAATTCGAAATATCGGGATTTTTTTAATACAAAAGTAATCATGTATTCTAAACTTAAAACATTCGCTGCCGATCACGCGCCAGCACGTGATATAGCGCCAACGTCAAGGGGCCACTTACGCGCCAGAGCGTGATGTGCGGTGATGTCTGAATAGCCAGTCACGCGCAGGCGCGGGAAAATCTTTCACTGATTCTTTGTTATAAAAAGTAAATCGGCTTCTGGGAAAAACCCACTTCTACAATGCGGCGCCAACTATCATCACGTCTTCATGTAAGCGGCAGCGAACGTGTTAATTGAGAAACATAATAATACGTAATTTTGTGCCTCTATATGTTTAATACATTCAGCAAAATTTTTGTAAAATTCTATGGAGCCGTCTTTCAAAAATCGTGCGCGCAATGATCAAAATCGCTGTTTTGAAGATTGACTTTGAAGATTAAATCACCCATTGATCATATAGGAAAAGCTCAAATTGTTCTTGACATAACTTTTTTTCTGATGTGGGTTTTTGTATGAGGTTTCTTTTTAAATATTCCTAAATATTTATATTTAATTATAAGCTAATTTAAAAAGAATCAATTTTTAGATGTTTTAAAAAATACCTGACCGTTTAAAACGTTAAAAATTTTTAATTCATGTTATTAAATATATCATTTTTTTCTTCCAGCTTTTGGACGCCTTCACCTTTCAGGAAAAAACTGACGTCAATGAAGTGAAAACCCTACTGACAGTTGCACTTGGGCATGATCGTTGTCATGAAAGTGGAGACTATTGCAATTAACCTCCTCAACAATACTCTCAATATATCATAGAAATATGTAGTGAATCTCTATTTCAAAACCATTGTGAAATATTTTAGAAATCTCTACACAAAAATCAAAAAATTTTTCGAACTGTTGTTAATTGTGCAATATTCCCAAATAAATAAATGGCTATAAAAACTTTGTCTTTTGTATCCATGCATTGTGTTCTTTGCCTAATTAATCTCTTATATTTGTAAAAACTCTGTAGTTTATTTTACTTAAAATGCTATTTTGTCAAAAGTGGAAAGATTTCTGACTTTTGAAACTTCCATATGCATTCTGAATTATTTTTGAAATTTATACTGTATTAAGTGCACATTCTTCCGATCCAAGCTATAAAAAAAGTAACCCCGCAATCAAACGAACGTCAAGAACGAAACGATACAACAGCTTAACTGCTTATTATACGGAAGACAACTTCTTTATGTTAAAACAAACAAAAAACTTGAAAATATCGAAGTTTGTGTAAAATATGAATAGATGGCCGCTAAGCCTATATTTATAAAGAATTTTAATACATATTTTTAAAACATTTGAATTTTCAGAAAGATGTTCAGATGTATCATTATTCTCTTCCAGCTTTTGAACGTCTTCTCCTTTAAAGGAAAAACTGATGTCAACAAACTGTGTTCTGTCGATACATTTTGAAGAAAGCAGTAGACTTTATTATCACTTTTCATGCAATTTAATGACACATTTCACAAATAAAATCCGCTGAGGGAACACAATACCATTTCGTCGAGATTGATTTGATTTGATTTATTGAACAACATACATCTTACTTGTGTGCTCGACATGAAGTCTGCTTATAAGCCATCGTCAATATACAGCACACAAGGAAATATTACAACACAAGAGAAGTACAACCAGGAGCTCCACACAAAGAGTGTGTGCAAGGGAGCCAGTGGGATTCGAACTCACAACCTCGCGATTAGCAGCGTGATGTCTTAACCACTCAGCCACGGAGGCCCATTTCGTCAAGATTCACAGACTCAACTCGTAAAAGTAAACATAAGAGAACAATAATATCCCTTCGCAGAGGGGGAAACAGATATTATCCCTACGCAGAGGGAAAAGCACTGGAATAAAAATATGCAGACGATTTTTAAACTAAACAAAGTGAAAACCCTATTGATAGTTGCACGGGCATGATCGTTGCAATAGAAGTGGAGACAATTGTAATTAACCTCCTCAATAATACTCTCAATATTTCATTGAAATATATAGTGAATTTCTGTTGCAAAACCCTTGTGAAATAATTTTTAATATTTTAGAAATCTCTACATAAAAATCAACAAATTTTTCGAACTGTTGTTAACCGATTATTTGAGGTCAATATTCCCTAATAAAAAACTGACAATAAACACTTCGTCTTTTGCCTCTATGCATTATCTTCTTTGCATAAGGTTTTATATTTATAAAAACTGTATATATTTATAGTATTTTATTTTGCTTAAAGTGCTTAAAGTGGCTTTTGCTTAAAGTGGAAAATTCCCACATTTCTAACTTTTGAAACGTTCCATGCGCATTCCGAATTATATTTAAAATTTATACTGTATGAAGCAGGTTTTCTCCCAAATCAAGCTATAATCAAGTCGGAAATTGCACGTCAAACGTGTCAAATGAGGTGCGTTCATAATATGAGTAACTTTTAAAAATATACATCACTTCGTATATAGTACAGTATCCGAAAACTTTTGTATGGCCCTGTAAATGCTACCTGCTTTCCATTATACATCAAGTTACTTGTTATAAACCTCAGCAACGTATATCAATTTCATAAAATGTGAAATAGTTTAACATAATTAAGAGAGATTCAAACGTTTTCCCCTTATCATTATGTAATAGAACACTTTAGTGTGGCCTTATAAATTAATAAAAAATATTCTTTGTACCACGAATTGTTCAAAATCTATATTTTAGCACATACTTCATAGATGCATATCAATGTTATTATGTTCTAACGAGTGTAACATTATTAAAATGCAATTGAAATTATTTTTTCTCATTGGCCGTCATGTAACGGAATATTTTTGATTGTCCCTGCAGTAGTTCTTTGGGTGTAGTCTCCACATGATGTTTAAAATAACATGCTAACAAAATCTTCAGGTGCAATTTCTTTTGCATTCATGTTTATTCTCCCTTCTATTTCAATTTTCTATAAGTCATTTGTAGAAGCGTTTTGTCACAAAAATGAGGAGACAGCCTCGAGAGAACTACGGCCTGGCTGACAAAGATCGGAATGCGATCCTTATCAGTCAATGTATCTATATGGACTATTTTACGTTGCTTTCTTGCAATGCTCTAAGTAAACCTTATTTATTGTGCAGCGAGCTTTTGATGACATTTATAAATGAAGTATACTGTGCAAAATAGAATTTACGCACTTAAAGGATACATAGCTGGTGCTTTGATAAATAACATCAAATTTTAAATAAGAAAGCTTAAAGTATTTTTTCCGAAAAGATTTCAGAAAAGACATTTCTATTAGAAATACTACTGTATTTTTATTTCATAATAAGATAAAGGACCCTTTTAAGTATAATTTCCAGCAAAAATAAATTTAATAGAAATTGCACCTTTGATAATAGTGCCCCCCCCCCCCTTTTTTTTTTTTTTTTTTTTTTTTTTTTTTTTTTTTTTTTGTTTTGTTAATTCATTATTTTTTTCCATAAAAAATTCGCGATTTCTCAAAGCTTCAATAATTTTGTAAGACAAACTTAAAATTTTATAAGTATAACAATAATTTTTTTTCATAAGTTTCGTATCCTATTTATTATTCATAAATTATTTGAAGAGGATTTGCCCAATAACTATTTAAGTAGAATTATACTTATGACATTACTGCATTTGAAAATTGAGCAGTCTAGAATGCCAATTGATGGCAGTTTTTCAAAATTCTGATATATATATATATATATATATATATATATATAAATACTTTTATAAATACATCCAAAGTTATTCAGACAATACCATTAAATAGAATAATGAAACCAGTCTTTTTACAATCATATTATAAAAACAGTTGAAGTTTGAAGAGAAATAGAAGGCAGATTACCAAATTACTAAGAAATATATGGGTAAATAGACATTATATAACAAGAGTAATTCATATATTACCATACAATAACCAATGAAACCATTATTTTCCAATCGACTTATTGAAAACAGTTGAAGTTTGAAGTGAAATAGAAGGTTAATTATCAAAGTAATGTAAGATAAATGGATAATAATACAGTAGAAGGCTTTTTTATTAAACTACTTCATCAGGGGTGTATAGTTCAACAAAAAAGCAAAAACGACCAACCAGTTTCTGTTATGAGACGTGCTAAAAGCTAAGAATTCGTCTCAAAATACACCCGACTGGACAGGCCGGAAGTTATTCACATGACAAATTAGTAGAAAGATACTCATTGAAGAAAATAAAATCATTAAGACAAAATAACAATAATATAAATCTTTTAAAAAGTAAAAGGGATATATATACTAAAATATTTACCATTAGCCAAATCCTAGCAAGATTGCAATGTAATCATATAAAACTACATCTGACTTACTAACAGTCAAGGTTATGGCCATAGTATAAAATCACATAGATAATAAAATAAAGCAGTAATAATATTTATAAAAATTAGTAGAACATATATTATCATATATAATTCATAATATATTTAGAAAAAAAAATAAATGCTACTATTAGAAGTATTATATTTTTATTTTTAATCAATTATTAATATTACTATATAAATTATTTAACTAGAGTATATTACTTCAACTTTTAGCAGAAAAATAACTTTAGTGTTGCCATCTATAGGATTAATATATTATTTATATTATATGTTGATAGTGCTGCCCTCTATTATAGGAAACAAAAATTAACTAAATTATTTAATAGCTAAGAATTTCCAAAAATAATTTATATTCTAATATTTTACAAATAATTTCTTTAAGATAAATACAATAGACAACCATATCTTATCTCAATAACTTGATCATTTTTAAGTTATGCATATTAGTTTTTAGGTAAACAATCTTTAATACTATGTGTATTTTTTTATATATATATAATGTATAATAATTAACCATTGCGTATTAACCAGACAACACCGCCCTCCTCCGTAATCTAACATCTAACCCACCCAACCATCCTATTATTCATATTTTTTACTTTTTGTATTTATTATTATTATTATTATTTTGTATTATTTTTATTTTTTATAATTTTTTTATAAATCATTTTTTTACGCAACGTGTTAATTATTTTTAAGATCATGTAATAACTTATTATATATTAAAGACCACAGGAGCTCTTATCAGTAACATCATATAGTGCTGCATAAATTAGCTTGTTAATGTTTGCCATATTGGTTGAAGAGAAAATAGAGAGTTTATACAGATAATATTTTTTTAACCAAATGTAAAGGATAACCATAACTTATTGCAGTTTCTTGTACAGTTTTTAAATTATGCATTTTAAATTTTATATATATTATCAGAAACTATTTTATCAATGAGTTAAAACAATTCCTAGTGATCATATTTTAATAATAAGAAAAAACACACGCAGTTTCATTAAAATCTGTGATGGTGGGTTTCAGACCTGCCTGAACTGACATGGAATGACTATGGTGGGATAATGCCACCTTCTTGTAATTGGCCGTGCTTGTTGTTTTATGAGTTGTCAATGAGGTCCATTTTAAAATTTTCTTGTGGAATAAAACGATGAAAATATTTCTTCAAGGAGAACAGTTCTTAAAAATATTCTTGGCTAATTATTTTATTTTCCATAATGCGAGAATTGAGCACTTATACACAACATGAATGCCGCAAGCTAAAATAAACGCTTTCAAACATAATAAAGGCATATTTATCATTTTTGACAGCTACGAGTGTGCGGGTTCACACGACCACGACAAATCATAATCTGAATAAATTTTTACATTACACAAACGCCAAGAGAGAATGTCTTGGCATACAATACATTCCCAAGCCGGGATCGAAACCGTACAGGTAAAAAAGACCGTCATATAAAAAGCAATGGGAAAATTTTAAAATGAGTGTTGTCAAGAATAAAACAGTTATCGCCTGTGGCGAAAAGCGCGCAACGTACAGTAACCCTAAAACAAAATTGCATCATCGGTAAAAATTAAGTTCTTTATACAAGACAAATGAGATGATAGAAAATAAATATAGCAGTTATTTAAAACAGAAAAAAAAATATTTAATTCGTTTGATATTAAATCAACTGAAAAGTAAGAAAGAAAAATCTAGAAATGAAATGATATTTTAAAACTAATTTATTATTTGTTTTTTTTTTATTATTTTATATGCAATTTGGAGACGAACACTCAATAAAAATACTTATGAAAAATGTTTTTCTTTTAAAATTAAATTTTAAAAGAGGGGGGACTAACATTTGAAATATTAATAGAAATATATAAAATAGAATATGTGTTACATCACATAATCGTGGTTCATATACTTACGAAGGTAGTGATTGCATTCAAGGTAAGTGAGTTTTTTCTTGATTTGTCTCTTTTTAAAACAATTTTGCTTGTTTCTTCTGTTTACCATTATTTTTGCATTTAGAATCCAGATGAATAAGACATGATAAGATAATAATAAAAATTAGAGCAACACGCATAAGTTTACAGACTTTTTTTTTCTACTACTTATAAAGTAGGTGATGAAATTTACAATAGATAGACCTGATACATCTGATACTAAATATTAAAAACACCGACAAGCTATGTAAGAGTTAGTTTTTTCCTTAACACGTTCGCTGCCGCTTACGTGAAGATGTAATGATAATTAATGCCGCACTGTAGAAGTGGGTTTTCCCATGAAGCCGATTTACTTTTTATAACAAAGAATCAGTGAAAATTTTTCCCGCGCCAGCGCGTGACTGGCTATTGGACATCACCCCACATCACGCGCTGGCGCGTGAGTGGTCCCTTAACGATGGCTCTACATCACGCGCTGGCGCGTGATCGGCAGCGAATGTGTTAACATTATACAGTGAAAAATGTAGTTCGATATTACATGTGAAACAAGGGGTGACATTCAAGATAAATCATTCATCGCAATTGCTGGATATTTCTTTTAAACTCTTTGCCTCTGAAAATTCTTCTGTTGTTTTTTCTGTTTGATCACTTCAACAAACAAAATTGCGATTGATAAAATTTATCCTGAAATGAGAATAGAAAAAGAAGAACAAGTTTTTCATGAGTTAGTTTTCTACGACAGGGATTTTCTTTGTTTTCGTAATATTTCATTAGAAGTTATTTAATATTAAGCATCGCGCAAGTTGTGATATTCAAGGTGAATCATTCATCACACTTGTGGATATTTCTTTTTAATAATATTCTTCTTAGAAAACTTCTGCTTGTAAACTCTGCATAGTATCACTTCAGCGAAGGCACTTGCGATGGATGAAATATATCCTGGAACAAGTTGGAAATTGCACGTGAAGCGTAGCAAATGAGGTGCATTCGTACGATAACGAAGTTCTAAAAATATTCAGATCTTACTGTTATAGTAGATAGTACTTCGGATACAGTATAGTAGCCAAAATCTTTTGCGTGTCCCTGTAAATACTATCTGCTTTCGTTTATATTATCTGTTTCGTTTTGGAAATAACTTGTAGTATTCCTCAGAAACGTACATCAATCTCATAAAATGTTAAATAGTTAATTACAATTAAAACGAGCACCAAACAATGTTCTCCCTATATCATTATGTAATGGAATACTTTTCTGTGGCCTTGTAAATCAATAACAAATGTTCTTTGCACCACAGATTATGCAGAAAATATTATCATAATATGTACTTCATAGATGCATATTCATTTTATTATGCTCGAATGCGTGTAACACCATTAAAATACATTTGAAACTTTTTTCCCCATTCACCGCAATGTAGCGAAATACTTTTGATTGTCCCTGTAATTTATCTATGAATCCGATTATCATAAAATTTGAAATGACTCGACAAAATTAAGTAATAATTATATATTTTAAATTTCAAACGATTAAAATGCATTTGAAACTTTTTCCCCCATTGACCGTAATGTAAAGGAACGCTTTTGATTGTCCCTGTAATTGATCTATGCGTCCGATTTTCATAAAATTTGAAATGACACGACAAAATTATGTAATAATTATATATTTCTAATTTCAAACGATTCGGTTGGGTAGTTTTTGCGTTGTTATATGCGGACAGACGGACAGACTGAACGACAACTATAGGTGCTACGTATTTTCATAATTACGAACCTCAACTAAAAAGAAAAAAAAATCCCTATCGGCGTGACCTATAGGCAGAGGTAGATTTCGAAAAGTGCTCATTTCAACAACAAAAAATAAAATTTGATTATAGATAAACCCAGTTTATCAACTTTGTTTGGCTTCTTTTGAAAAAATTTTAATTTCAATTTTCTGTAAGAACTGCTTTTACCAGAATAATCTTAAGCTAAATTCGGCTCAAATGCCCATTTTGACAACATATTTTGAAATATATTCTGACATTATTAAAAAATTGACCAATACGTCGCATTATATAGTTTCTAAATAACAAAAAACAGTCAATTGAATTTAAAAATGAATTATAAAATAACTAATTTGTTATTTGAATCGTTTCGGGACATTTTGTGTGAAGTGTCTACTTTGACAATATTTTTTTAAATATATTCAGCCTTTATCAAAAAACTGATCAATACGGCACATTATACAGCTCCTAAATAAGAGAACCTGTAAGTTAGATGGGTTTGAGAGCAAAACTGAATTTAAAAACGAGTCAGAAAAAACGCAATTTGTTATTGTTTTGAATGTCTCAATTTTTCAATCACGATCGCTTCGGAAAATTCTGTTCAAAATACTCATTTCGGCATTTTATGAAATATAGTCTGCTTTTGTCAAAAAAAAATAACCAATGCGTCACATTATATAATCCCTAAATAAGAGGACTTGTAAACTGGATGCGTTTGAGAACAAAAATGGATTTAAAAATGAGTCAGGAAAAACTCAATTTGTTATTTGAATATTTCCTGAAATTTTCAATCACGATCACTTCGGAAAATTCTGTCCAAAATACCCTTTTTGAAATATATTCTGTCTTTATCAAAAATCTGACCAATGCGTCACATTATATAGTTCCTAAATAAGCGGATCTGCCATTTGGATGCGTTTAAAATCATGAATTTAAAAATGAGTCAGAATATAAGCAGTTTGGGTTTGAGGTTTTTTCTCCAATTCCTATTTTTGTTTAATTTCTTTTTGCTATACGAATTGGTCCTATGAAAAACTTGTCAGTATAAAAGATGTAGATATTATTGAGAAGATGTAAAATATATTTAATTGGATTTGATAGTTTAAGAATTGACGAAGTTATAGATGTTTGTCTTTTTTCATCCCCCTCCCCTTTTGACTTCGTTTTTATTTATTTTATATTTTTTATCGGTAAGAAATAGTCCTATCAAAAACTTGTAAATACAAAAGTTTTAGATAATGTTAAGAAAATTTATACAAAATTTAGTTGGATTTGATGTCTTAAGAATGGAGTTATGAATTTTTTTCTCTTAAAAACTGTTTTTTTTTCGTTCCTTGAGCCCATTTCTAAATTTATTAAAAATTTGTCATGTATAAACTTTTGGCCCATTTTTAAGAAGGAATATAAACTTTAAACTGATTCGATATCTATTTTAACTAAGAAATTATTATT
This sequence comes from Maratus speculifer, assembly GCA_964019185.1. Taxonomy (NCBI): domain Eukaryota; kingdom Metazoa; phylum Arthropoda; class Arachnida; order Araneae; family Salticidae; genus Maratus; species Maratus speculifer. Next base: position 157,642,631 of record OZ025302.1, on the reverse strand, counting down.
ATTATTATTATTATTACAAAAAATTTTCCTATTTCCATTCACTTGGACCGATTTTGCCCGTTAACGAACTTAGCCGAGATTTTATACCCCTTGATTTTATGTATCAGTTTGGAAGAGATATGAGCAGAACTATAGAAGTTATCGTATCTAGAAGAAAGTGATGTATATATATATATATTTTTTTCATATATATAGATATAGATAGATAGATAGATATAGATATAGATAGATAGATAAACTTTTTTACTGATGATAGTTTTGGAGTCTAGAGTTCATGATCGGCGTAGATCTGCTAAATTTTTTCAGAAATTCCAACATTGGAGCGACCTCAATAGGTAGTATTTCTACGAAATCTACCTAAAAAGCAGTAGCAAAATCTATAAGAGTTAGTTTTTTCTGAGTGTCAGTATCTTCGTATTATTTCATTAGAAGTTGTTTAGTATTACATATGAAGTAAGTAGTGATATTCAAGGTAAATATTTTATCGCCATTGCAGGATATTTATTTTTAATATTCCTCTTTTTAAATTGCTTCTGCTTGTTTATGTTGCTCGATATCACTTCAACAAAGAAAGTTGCGATGGATAAAATATATCCTGAAATGAGAATAAAAAAAGCGGAAGCAAGATCTGTAAGAGTTAATTTTCTGTTAGAGATCTCTTAGAGTTAGTTAGTTAGAAAGTTTATTAACTTCAATAAACGTTGAAAAAAAAAATAGAAACTTTCCATTTTCATTCCATAAATTTATAGCACTTAACTACAATGCACTCACTCCGAAATAGCTCAAATGCTTGGAACAAAAGTTTAATCCACCGATCGCTGACTCTAATTCCACAACATTGAAAATCAGAGTATGATTTGGTCTCTGAATCTTAATCTGACCAGCCATTCAGAAGCGTTCGCAATCTGAAGCGAGTTGGCATTGTGAACATGCCCAAGGCATCCGTCCCACAGCGGGGTCTTGTCTTCACTTTACCCTAAATATTAGTATTCCTTAGTGTCATTATCTTCCTATTAAGTCATTAGAGATGGTTCAATATTACATTTGATTCAAACGGCCATGTTCAGGCTAAATCATTCATTGCAATTGTGGAATAATTCCTTTTAACATTCCTCTTCTTCTTTGAAGGCTTCTGCTTGTTTGTGCTGCTTGATATCAGTTCAGCAAAGAAAATTGAGACGGATAAAACATACCCTGAAATGAGAATAAAAAAGCAGGAGCGAGATCTGTAAGAGTCAGTTTTCTCTTAGTGTCATTATCTTCGTACTATTTCATAACAAGTGGTTCAATATTACATATGAAGAAAGGGGTGATATTCAAGGTATATCATTCATCACATTAGAAGGATATTTCTTTTTAACATTCCTATTCTTAGAACACCTCTTCTTGATTATTTTGCATGCTGTCACTTCAGCGAAGGCATTTGCAATGCATGAAATGTATCCTGAAAGAAAAATGAAAAAAAAAAAAAAAAAAAAAAAAAAAAACAGTAGCAAGAACTATCACAGTTAGTTTTCTCTTCGTGCCATTACCTACGTATTATTTCATTAGAAGTGGTTCAGTATTGCATATAAAGTAAGCGGTGATATTCAAAGTATGTCATTCATTGCAATTGTGGGATATTTCGTTTTAACATTCCTATTCTTAGAACGCCCCTGCTTCCTTATTTTGTGTGATATCAGTTCAGCGTAGGCACTTGCAATGCATGAAATGTATGCTGAAAGGAAAGTAAAAAAAGCAATAACAAGATTTATAACAGTTAGTTTTCTCTTCGTGCAATTATCTATGTATTATTTCATTAGAAGTGGTTTAATATTACATATGAAGTAAGAAGTGATATTCAAGGTAAATCTCTTATCACAATTGCCGAATATTTCTTTTTAAAATTCCTCTTCTTCTTAGAACGCTTCTTCTTGTTTCTTCTGTTCGATATCAGTTCAGCAAAGAAAGTTGCGATGGATAAAACATATCCTGAAAGGAGAATAAAAAAAGCAGGAGCGAGATCTGTAAGAGTAAGTTTTCTCTTAGTGTCATTCTCTTCATAGTATTTCATCAGGAGCGGTGTTCCAACAACGAAATTCGCATCGGATTCATATTTGTAAAAAAAACCGGTAGCCATCATTCTGTTCAATAATCTGTCTAGCATTTTTTTGCAGCAGAAACCCTTTCGGACAAGTAACGAAATTAATTTTTGAAGGAAAATATCTTCAGAGATGAAGAATTTTTCCCTGAAAATGTCAAGATACGTAGTTTCTGTTACATAAGCTAACTTCTTTCCCTTGCCATAATGGACAAAATCGTCAAAAGTTCTATAAGTTAAGTTATTATTTTCCAGATCATTCCCTATTATGCGCAAATTTGTGTTATTTGTTTGCGACAACAAAATATCATTATTTAAATTTGCTACAGCATGATATCCATCATATTGTATTGCACGAGCCAAATCTGAAGTATCTTTTATTGGGTTGACAGGGGGAAATGATAGGAAGGACAGGAACACTGAATCGTAAGCGAGACATAAAAACATTGCGCTTACGACCCAAGAGTAAATCAGCAATTTTTCAAACTTCGTCGTTGGTTTTATAATCGCAGAGTGTCTCAGAAGAACGCCAAGTACATGAAAAGAAATTTTTCCAAAAGAATATTTATGCTTTAAAATTATATAGTAGATAAATGTTACTACAATTAATATGATACCAATTGTTATCCAGACCGATAAGGAAAATGTTTTGAATATTCCGAAAAATTCTGGTTTATATTCTGGTTTATGAGTCACAAAAGTATAAGAGGTCATTTGAAATGGGTAACAATAGTCTCCTGGGGCTTCGCTTTCGTCTAATAGCTCTACATAAGAAAATAGTATATCAGTTTCTGACAAATTGATCAATCTAACTGCTCCTTCCCAGGTTCCATTTGGAAATCGTGCAAGTCTGTCCGCAGATTCACTTATCAAAAGGTCAAAATTATCAAATTTTTTCGCACGAAACAGGAGATAATATACTACATCGACTAGAAGTCGACCACTAATATAATGCTTCCTCATTAAATATTCCACTACTACTTCAGGATTTTGGAAATCTTCATCAGTTAGGAAATAGCCAAGACCAATCACAAGAGTTCTCAATGTTCGGTCAGATCCCGCAGTTATATTTGTTGAATTAGCAATACAGTCATTTGATTTTATTGAATTCAAAAGCAAAACAATGCTTAGGTTTACTATTTTTATTAAATTCATTTATAACTTTAAAACAAAGAACAGCTTATTTGGCCCAGTTGTTAAATTACTTAAAGTATGTATGTAAAAGATCTTACAATTCTTTTGAAATACAATATTATGCTAGATGTTGTTTAATAGTTTAATATAAACTTCCTCGTGCAAAACGAATAACGATTTTAGCTTTTATAAAAATGCTTTTAAATAAACTTGTTCAAAGAATTTCTGAATAGCAAATGTTGATTTTTCGAATATCTCCGTTAAATTGTATACATAGTATGCAAGTTTTTTTAATTACTTTTTTTTATTGATTTCGGCGATGTTTTTTCCATAAATTTTATTCACAGAAATCCAAATACAAGTTCAAAAGCAACAGTACACCCTTAAAGTTAACGTTTTCCAGATCTAAGAATGTTTGGAAATACAATATTAGGCTTGTTGTTGTTTAATAGCATAAAAATGTCCTCATGGTAAATAAATATCAATTTTAGCTATTATAAAAACGCATTTAAATAAACTTGTTCAAAGGATTTCCAACTAGTCACTTGTTGATTTTTTTAATAGCTCCATTAAATTGTTCCTAGTTTGCAAATTTTTTTAAATTTTATTTAACTGACAGTAGTGAAATGTTTAAAATTAGTTTTCTTTCATAAATTGGGTTTACAGAAATCCAAACATATTTTTTAAAAGCAACAGCACTGCATTTAAAATAAATGTTTTTTAAAACGTTGTCGAATAGTCTTACAAATTTTTTTATGTTTATTCAACAAAACCGGTTTCTAAAAGTTTTGCTCCTTTTTCTGGATAAAAAGCAGCTTGATTTATAATACGAATTCACCTGTGTCACATCCGAAACCTTTATTTCTTATTTGCCCGATCGTTATCAAATAAATACAACGAAATCCACAAATTCAGTTTTGACTTTTTTAGGACCTGTATTCCTCGAGTAGATAATCGGCAGTCATAAAATAAACCAAACTAAACGAAACCAGATTTGACTTTAGTATTGCACTCTAGAATGCATTCAAACTTTTCTTCACCACGGTTCTTAGATATAATACCTTTGTATAACTACGGATGCATCTATTATTTATAGTTAATGCATGAAATATATATATAGGTTAAAAGAGTTACTAATAAATATGTCATATTGTATATATTTCTGCATGTTTATGTGTAGAAAACAAGCGTGATTTGTAGTGACTGGATGTGAATGGTATCCTTTTGTAACACTTACATTCTTTCTAACACAGTGGACAAACTTTCATTAAAAAAAATACAGTAATTATGATTATTATTTCTGTAGAACATATTGAATGTAAAAATGTGTAACATTCATTTTGCTGCCATATATTTTGATAATAAATATTCGTGAAATGGCATGTATGCTTGTCTAAAAGAAAAAAATATATGTATAAAACTTCGTATAATAATACATTTATTACAATTTCATATTTAGAATTCATTGCAAATTGTACAATGCATTATGATGAAAAATTACGGATTTGTTGTTAAAAGTACGAAAATTTCGTATTTACATTTATTTTATGTACTGTAGTTGCAGTCACATTTGTATGATGATTTGTTATAAAGTTCAATTTAAACGTATAAAAATAATGAATGAATAAATGAAAAGCTATAATACTTATTTTTAAAATACGGTAATTATAGATATAACGTAAATTAAAGTGTGGTATAACACATGTTTGTGGATCATAAGTGTATCATGAAACGTCATTTAATTATGTAACGATGATTTATTTAATCATGTTTCTATTGCAGCAAAACGTTATTTAACAAATATGCATTTTATATTTTCTAAACATAAATGCGTGTTAGAAACTGTGTTGTTCTGTGATATTTTAAATTTTAAGGTTTATATCCATTTTTTAAACACTGAGTTTTTAATTTACAGTCATAAAATTGTTAACGAAACAATCTATAAAGTTTTCTTTTACATCATTATGAGAGTAATAAAAAAACATCCGCTTCGTATTTAATATATAATGATATATATTTTATTATAACAGTTAATGACAAATTCCTTTTACAAATGTATTGTATCTAATTATCTTAATGTTATATGAAAACATTAGGATTATAATCTAAATTAGTAAAAGTTTTGTCTTATATAATTTAACTTATATTAATAGTCTAGTATGTAGTGATATTTCGCTAATGGTCTCTAACAAAGTTTAATTACAAATCTGTAAAAATAGTGATGTGTCACTGCAATAACTAGTAACATAAGAAAGGCATTAAATAGATGTTTCAAAAGAAATAATTATGAATGTAACGTTTGAAAATATTAAAATGGGATGTAACATATGACTGTACAATAAACATACTTAATCAAGCATCATGTTTCACGTCTTCACAATCTATTTAATCAAATTATTACTAAAGTAATCTTTTTTCTAACTGATATTCATTTACAATATTTTCACAACAACTTGCGTGACACAAATAAATTGTAAAAATAACAAATTTATGAAAATAATAAAAATGTAACTCCAGTAACGTCTAAAGCAGAATCCTATTAAATTACTCTTTAAAAATTATTAAGATAACTTTTGGAAATATTAAATTGTGATGTAAAATATCATTATACATTGTAAAAAGCTAATAAAACGGCCTTTAATAATGTCTTGTTTTTCTTTTTTTTTTTATATATTTTCAGTAAAATATTCACTAATAAATCATAAGACATAATAATAATAATCTTTTATTTTGCAATAGAGAATAAATATTTCATTTTAATTTTTGATTTCACTGTAATTAATGATTGTAAATGTTATTTTAAATGAAAGTATAATAATTATGATTTTACAATAACATTTTAAATATTAAAACACGTGTACACATATTGAATATTTCTTTTTTTTATTTACGTTCATAATGCATGTTAATGAGAAAACGGTAAAGTTTTCATTGCTAAATGCTTTTACACCATTATAATGTACGATATAACTCCATTTGAAGAACAAAAACATAAAAAAAATTAACTGACTCCAAAACTTAATAATGTAAATTTTACAAAGCCATTAATTATACTTTTTCTTTTCAAATGCAATACAAATTTGCTTATTGTAAAAAAATATAATAACAAAGTAATAATTTTTCACCTAATGTCGTAAAAATTTTGTTTTCCTCTTTTACTTATTCACAATAACAAAAATGTAATCATGTTTCTACGAGGGTAACTATAGCATTCATTTGTAAAAACAAATAATAATAACATATGAAATTTCATATTAATTTAAAAGCCATAATAAAAGATATTTTAAAGCAATAGCAATAATTATAACGTTCATGTTTAATTCCAAATGTACATGATTGTGTATTATAAATGTCGAAAGTGACTAAACGTTATTTAATCATGCGTTGGATATATGTAATTATGATTCAACTAAATAAAGTGTTCGCCATCTAAAGTTTAAAAATATATAAACATAAACAACATAATCATTGCATAACAATGAGCTTGGCACGGATCTATAAAAAAATATAGTGAGCAAATTTACAAATACATAATAACTAATTTATCGTTGAAACATCGTGCTTCTGTTCTGCTTTTATAGTAGTTAATGATTCTTTATGATATTTTATCACACTATACTTTCGAAATTTATTCATTCGTTTTAAATATATTCGTGCCTCGCACAACGTTGTTTTTTACGTCTTATTACCATCCATTACCGTTGTGATATGCGTAAACAACGATTCAGAAAATTTTAGCGAGCTGCAGTATAGCCTACCATAGGCAAAGAACCATAAATATTTTTTGTTAATTACCTTCTTAACCCTTTCGGGTCCGATTTTTTTCAATTTTTAGATAAAAAAAATACTTTCATGTTAATAACATTAACACTAGCTATTCAAATAGATTAATCAGTATTTAAGAAATATTTCACTGTCTGAAACATAACGAATGTTGTTGTTTTGCACACTATTTAATTCATATTCATATGCCAATAGACTAAGGGAGAGTTTTTGAAGATGTTTAGAAAATATTATAGTACAACAATATTTTAGTGATATTACAACTTTATAATACTTTTTGCGCAGTATTACATTTGATTCTTTCAGGAAAATAACCTTTATTTTAAATTTAAAGAGTGAAATGTATATTTAAAAGTAAAGAATCACAAGCGACGCAAAGAAAATTAAGCAAATATTTGTTATTGTTATTATTACTAAGTATCTAAACATAAATGAAGTCATATAGTAAAGTCATAGGCACATACTAATATTACTACATTTAAACTGTAACATGTAACAAACATATTTGTTAAAACAGTATAATTCTCAATTAAAAGTTATGTATTATTAATAATACACCAGACCCAAAAGGATTAAGTTATGTTTCCCAACCTTAGATACCTTGAGATAGCATTCCTCACGTTCTGTCTAACATGTATAACTACATACAGGCATTCCTATAATTTACAAGACAAAAAATGGCGAGTTTTAATATGTGCTTATTTTTCATGTACGAAAATACACATGCATCATAAACCTAAGCAAAACACATTACACGGAAAACGTAATAGGCATTCCGAATGCAAATAATCATACTAACAATAATAATCTATATAATAAAAGCCTAATTCATGTGACTGACATTAAGAATTCAAGGATGACCGTTTCAATTTTTATGCGCCAAACGGCCTTTTCGGTCCTTTTATATTAATCGAATAGAGGTTACAGATACCCAAATATTTTTCCAATGGCATCGTCCCTTTTAAAATATGTATACCTATATTTCACCTTATTTAAAATATACACCTATCACTCTTTAATTTAAAATACATAACATTAAAATATAGTTAAAATAAATATCGTTCATTTAGCTTATTTAAAATACAATAAATAAATTAACAAATAAATGTATTTTCCAGTATAGGTCCCTAACGAAAAAAAAAAGGCATTTTGTTTTCTAGTAATTTCTTTACTATTTCACATACAGAATCAATTTTTCCATAAGTATACAATTAATTTAGTATAAAAAAGCCATTAATTTATTTTTATGTAAATACAGAAATAATTTTCATATAAAAAATAGGTACTGTTTAGTTACCCCGTCGCCCAAAAATTATCACCAAATTATAAGATTAAATGCCGATAAGGGTTGATCGTAAATGTTATTTAAACTCTTTACATATTTCTGTTACGTCATCAAATTGTTTTTATTTTGGCATTTTATTTGCATTTTTATTAATGTTATACTAATTTATTTGGTCTCTCGTTATTTAAAATAAAAATTATGTCAATTTGTATAGTTATTTGTATATTTGTAATGATGAATAGTTAAGCACGTTATATAGTTTGGCGAAATAGGTCGGCCGAATAATCAAGTAGTACCCAAAAACATGAATGTCTATGTATAAACAAAATATTTATGTAAATATGAAAAATACGAATATAAACAAAATTAAAGTTACGATTTGTTTTCATAGCTATTTATATACATTCTGGCAACATACTGCACTTGCAACGTGGAAACCAAATTGTACCAAGATTTTAAAAAAAGAATGAAAAAAAGCCAAGGTCCTTATAGTGGAAAATTTATTTATATAAATAATTAATGGTAATAATAATAGCATAAACAAAAATATTTCTGTTCAACATCATAATACTTTTTCTAATTTACATTAAAAGTATATACAGTCGAGTCTCTATATAACGAAATCCATTGTTCCAGTAAAAAATTCATTATATAGAGAAATTCGTTGAATAGAGAAAGCCGTTAAAATTTTTGTTTAATGTGCAAATTTTGAACAAGTATTATTTTTTTATACGTTTAATTAAACTAACTGTTTAACTATAAATATTAACGTAATATCCTATTTCTTAATTATTTGAACAGTTTCAAAAAAGAGAATAGACATTTATTTAAAAGCGTAATAAAAATCACTCAAAGAAATACGTTATTTTTTTTTTTCGCCATTGAAAACACAACATCTCAAATTTTCGGGGGCGATCTCATTGCTCAGGGAGTGAATGTCCCCCCCAAGCCACCCTCTGAAATCAACATTGACTTCAATTACAACATTTATCCAGGTTTTATGTGTGTAACAATTAAATTGGCACTGTTTCTCGAAGGATGTTAAAAGATGTGTGGGAGGGGGCTGGTGGAATGAATTCGTTGGACTTAAAGATCAAGGAGATTCAAGGTAGAGAAGCAATATAAAAAAACTCAGCCTTGAACGATAAATCAAAAATAAGTGATGGAAATTTGACTCCATGTGATTTTGAAGCTTTTTTAAAACTGAATAAATAAAGAACATTTTATGAGAAAAATCGTCATTTGGAGATAGATATTTCGCTATATAGAGACTGTTTTTAATGTAATCATGAAAAAAGGGGACCGTTCCAGCTAAAAATTTGTTATATAGAGAAATTCGATGTATGGAGTTTCGTTATAGACAGACTCGACTGTATATTCTCCGAGAACTTCAATTGAAATTAGGCTGACAGCTTAGTATTTCATTTTTAAACAAACACAAAAATTTCATTCTTCATGAATAGTAAGAAACATTGGTACTACTTGGTTATTTCGTCGACTAATTTTGCCAAATTATATAAGTCGCCAAATTATACATATTGACATATTTTTTTTATGTTTTTAAATAACGCAAGAACAAATAAATGGGTAAAAGATTAAGAAAAATACAAATAAAAAGCTGAAATAAAAATCACTTAATGATGTTTTAAACACGTGTATCATATTTAATGTCATTGAATGTGACATTTATGATCATCCTTTAGTGATATTTAATCTTATAGTTTGGTGATAGTTTTTTGGTAGACGGGATAACCAAGTAGTACTGAAGTATTAAACCTTGAAACCTCGATCTTCATTCGCAAAGAAAATTCACCAACAATGAAAGCATAGCATTTTCATGCTATCATAGTAAGTATATTGGAATGCTTAGTTTACAGCTTGTATTCACGAAGATTTTATTTTGCCATTTCCCTTAGTTACGTCGCCTTCATATTTACGTCGTTGTCATATTTACGAACTCAAACATCAAAAAGCAAAAGCATATATATTTGTTATTTAATTATTAAATGTAAAAAAAAAATAAATGCATGATTTGCAAAATTTATATAAATTCCTTTCTTAATTTGAAAATAAAAACATTGAACTAACATAATATTTTAAATAAATATGTTGAATTTACTTAATAAAAACTTAAATTATGTGACTGACATCAATAATTCCCAGGAGACCTCTTCACTTTTTATAAGCCGGACGTCCACATTGCTATTTTTTTAATTAGCTGGGCTCAGGTGATTAAGGGGACAGTTTCCATGCAAATGGTCAAAAATGCTAGAAAACCGATTCAATTTCTATACCTTTTCACAAATTAACTAATGAGGCAAATTCAGTGAAATTTTTTGGACTGTTAAGTATAGCATTACTTGCTGCAATAAGTTAAACAGACTGATGAAAAACATTTAAATTAATTAGGAAAACTTAATTAAGTTACCTAGAGTGTTTTTGTCTTCGTAATTACTATGCGTCACTGTGCGCATGATATCGCGTGTTCATTTTAATTTTGGAACTTTAAACAGATTTTCACTTAAAGATAACACTTTTCTTAAAATAATGAACTAGAATCTTTTAATTATCTTCATTTATAATATTTTTATTTATTAATCAAATTCAAAAAAAGAAAATTTGTAAATTTTATCACACATTTTCTAAATAGTAATATATATTAAAAATAAAAAAATTTCTGTTTAAGATAATTCTAAGATTTTAGTTCATTTTATGAAGCAACGTAAGTTTAATGCGGACAGAAAATTTCAACCCATTACCTTTAATACTTTTTGAGAAATCAAGCTCGCAGTGATATATCGTACAAAAAACAGTAGGTTACTCAATTAAGATTTCCTAATTAATTTAAATATTTATTATTAACCTGTTTTATTTATTGTAACGAGTAATTCTATGCTTAACAATCCAAAAAATTTCATTGCATCTGCTTTATTAGCTAGTTTTTAAAAAGCTATGGAAATTGAATCTGTTTTCTAGCACTTTTGATCAGTTGCAGGGGAACTGTCCCCTTAAATCGGAATATAGGGTTCCACCACCATCATTTAATTAAACTAGTCATTGGGGGCCACCGTAATACTTACCCATCATGGATATGTTATGAAAATAAAACATGTGAAAACTATTTATACAATGCATTGCAATTCATAAACAAAATTTAAATATTGTTAATATACATAGTAATGCTCTATTAAAGAACTGCTGATTACCGATTTCGACAAATTATATAAAACGCCAAACTACTCAAGTAGTACCGAACTGCGTAAAAGAAACATCCGTATAACTCTAAAAATAATAACTCTATTAACTAACAATTAACTGCATCGGATTAAGCGTCTCATTTCCAATTAAAATATACCTCTGAATTGAAATTTGAATGAAATACAGGGTCATGAAAAATCCGAGAATGTGGAAAACAGGATTACAAATATCTCGGCAACTAATAATCCGATCTACTTCGTTCTATATGCAAAATGTGTGTTATTTTATTGCCTTTTACGCCCATTCCTTAGAACAAAAAAATTCGAAAATTTTAATGTACCTTTCATCAGAACGAATTTTTCGAGAGTCCGAAAAAAATAGTTCCGGATAATCGAGGTTGCTGATATTAAATAGGGTTCGTTCCATTCTTACATACTAACTACATACAAAATTTCAAGTCTCTATCTCAATTCGTTCGGGAGATAGAGCGTTTACAGACAGACAGACTGACAGACAGACAGACAGACAGACCGACAGACAGACAGACGGACGGCAAATTTTTTTTTCTAAAAATATGTTTTTCGGAATCTCCACTATCTAAAACGTGTAAATCCGTTAAAAAATTTTTTTTCGATTTTCAAAACGATTGCAAGACTTACCCTATACTACGTATGATGGGTAAGTAAAAAAAAAAGCAAGTATTGCAAATTTAATTTGAAATAAATGTCTGTCAGATACATTTGAAATACATGTCTATCATTTTTAATATTAAAAGCCTACCTAAGACATGTGACTGTCATAAACAAAAACAGGCTGACCACTTCGCTTTTCATATATGCCAAATGGCCATTTTTAATGAAAATTATTTTTTTCCATTAAAACGCCACAAAAGTAGCATTTTTTGAAAGATCTTTAAAAACATTTAATGTTTGAGTGATAAATTTTATCCAAATATGAATATATTCTGAGTTAACTTCAGATGAAATTAAGATAGTAGCTAAATATCTAATTCCATCAAGGTAAACCAACAATAGAGATTCAGCACGTGGGCTATAGGACCTAGGAGTGGTGCCCTTACTGAGGATATTTCTAAGGGAACCTAACTCGTTTACGCAAAAGGAAATCCAAGGTTCAATGAAAACCACGGGAAACTTCGAACGATTAGGTCTACGGCTGTGATTGGGATTAAACCCAGCACATTCCGACTACCAGTATCGAAGGCAGAATTTCTTGGACACTGGTGGGGCTCATAATAGAAAGACCTGCATAAAAATTGCAATGTGAAATTATATATAATTTTTTCTTTTCTATACGATGCAGGCGTCTCCAGTAAATTTTAGTAATTTAAATTCTAAATTCACAGTAATTGTTTTAATCTGGTACTGGATCTTTTGGGTATCGTATCTCTCTCTGTTTCTCTCTCTATTCTGAAAAAAAAAAAAAAAAAAAAAAAATCGCCGTAATTGCCGCTGACTTTGAATTTTTTACGACCTAAGGTACTTCTTTGCTAATATTAAGAAAACTACGGCATACAAAAATATGAAAATTGGTGGTATTATAGAGAAATGTTTGATAAATACGTTGATATAGGTAGCTTTTGAATCGAATAAATATTTTATGAGATATTTAACATTACAGTTGATCAAAATCGTTCTATTAAAAAGGTTCTATAAGAGCAAATACTATACGAAGAAATTTAAACATTTTTAGCTCATTTTATATTAACCGACTTCAAAGAGGAGGTTATGATTTCGACCTGTATGTATTTGTTGTTCACCCATAACTTTTGCAAATATGAACCGATTTTGATAATTCTTTTTTTGTTTGAAAGCGTATGAGGCCCATGTGGTCCCATTCGAATTTCATAAAAATCCGATAATTAGAACTTTTTTAAAAATAAAAACTTTAAATTTCAAACTCATTTTGAAGCAATCGACCAATTAGAAGTGTTCCTTTTGCATGCTTTCATATTACACTTACATAGACACACAATATTTTCACTGTTAAAAGTTTGAAGTTTTTGCTGCATCATCACTCCACCGCTTTTATGGAATATCTCCATTTTGACCAATGAGAATTCACCATAATACAATGAAGTAATCATTTTCTATAAAAGCGATGGATAGACGATAAAGTAAAAGTTTCAAATTTTTAACAGTGTTCAAAGTGCAAAATCCTAACTGGACGAGGGCCAGGATTCACATAAATTTTGCGCTGTTTGCGAAACGAGATTTATTAACAAGAAAATTTATTTAAAACATTGAAAAATTTGCTAAAATTCAGGCTTCTGATTCGTTAATCTGGTTTCGCTAACAGCGCGAATTCTACCTGGATTCCGGACAAGTTCTCTTATGCAAGAAACCGGAAATATAGCATCTAGGGGATATAGTGTGGAAATCGGCTATCTCAGGGCGTGTTCAGAGCAACTTACAAAAGTAACCAATGTTACCGATCGATTGTAGGGCAGTACAAAAGCAAACTGTGGCAGCAATGAAAACTATTCTGTTGAATTGTAGCTGGCTTCACACTTTGCTTTGATTTTCATTTCGTATTTGTCTACAATCGGTAAGTGGTCGGTAAGTAACCGGTAAGTTGTGGTGAACACGCCCTCTTTAATACTTAAAATAAGCGCTAAAATGTTCTGTTCGTTAAATGTGCAACAATGCTAATGAAATTTAAAGATAGAAACGACATCTGCAGGACATTTTCTAAAAATGCAAGAATTATTGCGAGTCTAGATAATGTATCACGAAAATGCCGCAGATGTCGCTGTGATCGACACTTTGGAATTCAGTAGTATCGTTGCACATTTAAAGGATACAAATTTTTAGCACTGCTTGCATTGTAAAAAATTGAACCCTTTTGCTGCATCGTCACTCCATCGCTTTTATAGGAAACGATTACTTCGCTCTATTATGGAGCATTCTCATTGGTCAAAACAAAGAAATTCTATAAAAGAGATGGAGTAACTATGCAGCAAAAGGGTCAAATTTTTTACAGTGTCGATAGCAAATTTTCACTCCATGTAATCCAGACTCTCTCCTTCGAACAATGAAAAGTTCTTAAAAATAAAGGCTTATGATTGGTCAATCTTGTTTTGCTTAACAGCGAACAATCATTCTCGATCCTAACCACTGTTGCAGAGATGCTAGTTTTTTTTTCAAAGTACGAAATCTTGGCTGGAACAATTCTCGTATCCACCAAAGTGAAAGATCCACATCGATCCAGACATGAGAATTCGATATCGAAAAGCTGAAAATTCATCTCTAAAGAGCCTTACACGCTAAAGCAAGAGTGTCTGTAAATCAGGGTGCTTGTTATGCCGGATTCACAAAGTGATTAAAGTACATTGCTATGTGCTAGATTTACATTTGGACAAATATAAATGACGAAAAATTTTGATAAGCTTACCATTAAAGTTAAGCGAGTTAACTTCTTTCACCCATAAAACAAATTCGTTCAGGCGACTACCGCCAAGTTCTGGAATAAAAATTCTTAAATTTTCTGTACTTTGGAAAACCGCGTTTATCAAAGAACATTCTTAACTTCAAATATTACTACTTTCATATAGACGCATGTTGAATCATGGTGTGATTTTGATAATATCTTCCTTTTTATTTTTTAACCGACTTCAAGGAGGAGGTTATGATTTCGACCTGTATGTATTTGTTGTTCACGCATAACTTTCGTAAATATAAACCGATTTTGATAATTCTTTTTTTGTTTGAAAGCGTATGGGACTCATGTGGTCCCATTCAAATTTCATAAAAATCTGTTGATTAGAACTTTAAAAAAAATTAAAACATTAAAATTCAATATCTTTTAGAAGCAATCGACCAATTAGAAACGTTCATATTTCATGTTTTTAAGTTACACTTACATAGACACACGATCTTTTCAAAATGTGAAATCCTAACTGAACAAGGTTCACATTTATTAACAGTGTACACTGTAAAAAAATTGACCCTTTTGCTGCATAATCACTCCCCCGTTTTTAAAGAATATCTCTCTCTTGACCCATGAATATTCTGCACGATAGGCCGAAGTAATCGTTTTCTATAAAGGCGGTGGATTGACGATGCAGCAAAAGGGCCAAATTTTTTACAGTGTACACTGTAAAAATTTTGATCCTTTTGTTGTATCGTCACTCCCCCGCTTTTATAGAATATCTCTCCTTTGACGCATGAGAATGCTCCATGATACATTGTTAAAAATTTGACCCATTTGCTGCAGCGTCACACAACAACTTTTATTGAATATGTCTTTATGACCAATAAGAATGCTCCGTAACACAGTGAAGTAATCGTTTTCTATAAAAGCGGTGGACTGATGATGCAGCAAAAGGCTCAAAGTTTTTATAGTGTAATTGGGACCAAAGCGTTTGTAAAAAGAAATATTTCCGAATCAAATGCTGTCACTCTCTTATAGAGGCAGCCAGATGTAGGTAATGAGTTTCAGATTACTCATCGAATACGCCACCGCTCATTTCCGATTACAGTGTCACTGTAAAAAATGTGACCCTTTTGCTGCATCGTCACTGCCCTGCTTTTGTAGAATATCTCTCTTTTGACCCATGAGAATACTTCGTAATTGGGTGAAGTAATCGTTTTCTATAAAAGCAATAGAGTGATGATATAGCAAAAGTATCAAATTTTTTACAGTGTAGGTTCCCTCGATATGAATATGACACATGTAGCACAGTATATAATTGGTTGAAACGATTCTGGACAAAAACGAGTCACCAAGCATCTTGTTGAGCGGGCAATTTTCGTCAACCTTGTTAACTTCTCATACGAGTACAATCTAATTCTTCCAGGAAATCATCATCATCAAATTCCATAATGAAAAAATGCCTGGCAATGCAATGCACTGTTAAAAATTTGCAACTTTTGCTGCATCATCACTCCATCGCTTTTATAGAATATCTTTACTTTTATCAATGAGAATCCTTCATAATGCATTTAACTAATCTTTTTCTATATAAGTGGTGAAGTGATGATACACTGTTAAAAATCTGCTGCATTTTGTTGCAACGCACTCCGCCGCTTGTATATAATGTCTCTACTGCGACCTTTGAGAATGCTCCTTAATACAGTCAAGTAACCGTTTTCTATACAAGCGCTGGAGTGCGTAGCAAAAAAATGCAGCAGATTTTTAACAGTGTACACTGTTAAAAATATGCTGCATTTTGCTGCAACGCCCTCCACCACTTGTATATAATATCTCTATTCCAACCAATGAGAAAGCGCCATTTCACGGCCAAGTAACCGTTTTCTATACAAGCAGGGGAGTGCGTTGCAGCAAAATGCAGCAGATTTTTAACAGTGTACAGCAAAAGTTTCAAATTTTTAACAGTGTAGTTGGGACAAAAGCGTCTGTAAAAGAAATATTTGGGAATGAAATGCTGTCACTCTCTTATAGAGGCAGCCAGGTATCGGTTATGAGTTTCAGATTCCTCGTCGAATTGCCACTGCTCATTTCTGATGCCATTACTACCTGTATAGGTATTAGAGTGTTGCTCTTTATCGATTGAAGCATAGTGCGATTTTTGCTAAAATCTTTCTTTTTCCTTTTTCTGAGTGAAGGGGGAGTACTTTTGACTGACTACACTAGAAAAGCATTTTACTATACATTAATATATGAAGTCATTTTGCTCATATATGGAAGCACTATGTCGCGCTCTTATGTATAAGGACACTTTACTTGATGGATTGTCACCTTTTGAAAGCCACTTTCGATGACCGTAGGATTCGATGCAGACTAAGATTTCATAAATGCGGTAGCTTTTCGAAGTGGCAAATCTTGTCTGAAGAAGTTACCATACAAAAAAAATCTTAAGATTCACAACGATACTAACCGATATTGTAAGTGGTTTCAGAAAAGTTGACAATCAAACAGTGACAAGTAAACTGAATACATCAGAACTTAGCAAAGTGCGTACATTAATATTGCATTGCAAAGAGCTATCGTGTGCCAGTACACATAATTATGTATTACGGTATGCATAACTAAAAAGTAGGAAATAAAATAAGCTTTTTAAGAAAAAAATATCAACCGACTTCAAAAAAGCGCTAAAAAGAATTAAATAATTCTTTAAAGTTCTCTAAGGCCAAAACGTTATCCAATAAGCACACATCGGATATTAGATACCGGCATAAAAAACGGTTAAATTTAATATGTATAATTTAATGTCCACCAAACATAGATTTTAGAGATAATATTATTTTACAAGAGATGAATTGACATATTTATGATTTATTTTATGAATATATACATATAAAAAGTAATGAATTACTTTTTGAAGTTGGTGCCAAACTCTATTTGATGTATATTAAGAATTGTAGCTAAATTATACCTAGTGCCATAATTAAAATGGGGATAATCATTATCGATTGTGATTGTTTGGCACCAACTTAAAAACGTAATTCATTACTTTTTATATGTATATATTCATAAAATAAATCATAAATATGTCAATTCATCTCTTGTAAAATAATATTATCTCTAAAATCTATGTTTGGTGGACATTAAATTATACATATTAAATTTAACCGTTTTTTATGCCGGTATCTAATATCCGATGTGTGCTTATTGGATAACGTTTTGGCCTTAGAGAACTTTAAAGAATTATTTAATTCTTTTTAGCGCTTTTTTGAAGTCGGTTGATATTTTTTTCTTAAAAAGCTTATACATTAGAAGTTGCCAGTGTGCAGACTGCATTTATTTATTTATTTATTTATTTTTTTACTCATTTTTTTTGAGGATTAATTTAAATTTTAAATATAAATTTACAGTATTTTAAGAGACATTTTAATATATTTTAGAAAAGGTTATTATTTTAAATTGTTGGCAAATAATAAAAGTATAATATTGCCTCTTCCAATTAAAAAAATATTTACTCGCGACTGTCATATATACAAACAGAAAAAAAATCTTCTAGTGGGAATTGAACAATTTGAATTAAAAGCGGGAAATATTTAAAATTACGTAATAGAACTATATTTACATGTGAATATTAAGAGAAAAAATATTAAAATAATAAATTCCTTAAAATGTGTCTAATGCCATAAAAAAGTCATATTTAAAATAACCAAGTAATAATATTGCAGATAATTTAAATTTAAAAATATATTTACGTGAGACGTAAAAAAAAAAGAAAAAATAAGTAAATGGTCAGGGTATATGGTGGGTATATAGGTATATGGTGACTGGAGGTGATTTCAAAAGTGAAACTCTGAGATCCGTTATATTAGACCATAATACAACCGCGTACTTTCGTAAAAGAAAAGAAAATAACTTATAGTAATACAGTTTTTAACTCATCATATAATGAAATGCTACCCTAGAATGCTTAGATATAAGAAGAGAGAGATTTCATTTAGAGAAAAGAATACACAGTTGATGTCAAAGAATTCGATCTTTGATCCACGTGTTTGTTTTGTTGAAAAAGAGAAAAGAGAAAGAAAATTTTTAAATAAAAATAATTCATTAATGTGCGTCAAAAGCTGCAAGTAAAAGAAATTACATCATATTTAAAATGACCAAATAATATTTCAAAACAGTAAAAAAAAAAAAAAAAAAAAAAAAAAAAAAAAAAAAAAAAAGACGGGACATTTTTTTAATATTTTGATTGATCTTTTTAACACTTTACATCAAATTTGAAAAGTGTTAGATTAAAAAGTTTGAAAAAAAAAATTGAAAAAAAAAATCTTCATAAAAAATAAAGGAAACTATACTGATTTTCAGCCAACACAAGGGCTGAAACTTTCGCTACTCAAGCCACACAATAATACAGTACGCTATATAGTATATAAATGTCCAGTGTCAGATATTCATAGAATTGGTAAAAGAAAGTGAGTTTAAGTTGTAAATATATATTCCTTATAAAACAAAATTTGCGAATAACCGAATTCAGTCTCTGCGAATATTGAAATGTTTCGCATTTTTTATTTTGTGATTAATCAAAACTCGCTAATGTTAAGAGTTTACTGTATTACACATTTATGATATAGAAGAAACTTTTGGGATTGTCACACCCGACTCGTTATTTTTGCATTAATCGTTTGAACATGCTAGATTAAAAATGTAATTTTTTGGCGTTCTGTTCAATGTCCGAAATACTGTCGAACATCAACAAAAGCCATGATTAGACAGCTCGTTCTTTCTATGAAACGTCTTTGATGTTAGATAAGTCATTTTGTTTCCCACGAGAAAAAATAAATCCATGAAAATGAAGGAAAAGCATCCTAATTATCATATCTGACAGCAGAAAATATAAACAAAAGAGATGGAACTAAAAGTGTATGATGGGCAAAAGGCATATTTTCAAGCAGTAAGTACTTCGGCTGTATGCTTAAAAGCAGTCTTGTGTTTTTGTTGTGACAGTGAAAGAGCACTTGACATAGAGCGTTTTCTTGACCGTCGAAAAAAAAAATGTTACACTGGGAATTCATTGTTTGCACTTGATGCAGCTTTTTGCAAAAAATGTCTCACTACGTTTATAGGGAACGCAAAAAGAAATTCTTCTTTTTTCTCACTTGGCAGAATCAAAATTAGTGTTCTGAAATGTTTAGAAGTAAGTAGTTCCGATGATTCTTCTCAACCTAATTTTTGTATTTATTCTTAATAAATGGTGAAAACAAAAGAAATAATTTTTCTTGCGCTTTATAAAAAATATATATATCATAACAACAAAACGCATTTCCATAGATTTAAATACTTTTGTATTTTTACAGTATAATTTCTCTGCAATTTTGCCGAATATGTTTTTAAAGCACGTTCTTTCATTCGTAACCGTTTAAACATGCTAGGTTGAAAATAAAACTTTTTGGCATTCTGCTAAATGTCTGATATGCTGTAGAACATTAATTCAAGCGATGATTCGACAGCTCATCTTTGTATGAAACTTCATTGATATGAGATAATTCTTTTGTTTACCACAAGGAAAATAAAATCATGAAAATGAAGGAAAAGCATCCCAATTATGATATCTGACAGCAGAAAATCGAGACAAAAGGGATGGAAGTAAAAGATTATGATGGGCAAAAGGCATATTTTCAAGCAGTAAGTACTTTGTCTGTTTACTTAAAAGCAGTCTTGTGATTTTGTTATGACAGTGAAAGAGCACTTGACATAGAGCGTTTTCTTGACCGTCGAAAAAAATGTCACACTGGGAATTAATTGATTGCACTTGATGGAGCTTTTTGCAAAAAATGTCTCACTACGTTTATAGGGAACGCAAAAACAAATCCTTCTTTTTTCTCACTTGGGAAGATCAAAATAATGTTCTGAAATGTTTGGAAGTACCTACTCAAGATTATTCTTCATAATCTGATTTTTGTATTTATTCTTAATAAATGGTGAAAACAAAAGGAATAATTTTACCTGTGCTTTATAAGAAATATTTTTGTAAATTGTAACAACAATACCTATTTCCGTAGATAATATTTTTTTTTTTTTTTTTTTTTTTTTTTACAGTATACCTTCTCTGAAATTTTGAAAATTATTTAATTTTTTTTTTAAATTATAATCGTTTCAACATGCTAGATTAAAAATGCAACATTTAGGCATTCTTCTATATGTCCGATGTACTGTAGAACAGGCTTGTCACACTTTTCAGTAAGCAGGAGCGCACATCAGCTCCTGGCATCCAATGAATGGCGCCATTATTCACACCACTGAAAACCTGCGGCAATACGATTCATGCCTCTTTCGCCGAATGATCTCCTGCTGTTTCTTGATGGTTCCTACTAATGAATGGCGTGTGACTACCTTTAAAAGCCGGAAGTTTTTAGCCGAAAAAAGGGGACTGGTAAAAATTAAAATACGAAACAGAGATAAGGAGTTTTCTATCTCCCACCCTCTCTCAACGTTTCCCTGTCTGAGTGTTCTTCTCAGTTTCTCTCTGTCCCATTAGGGTCACGAAGGTCGTTATGTTTCAATGGCTATTTTATTTATTGCACACATGTATTATTTGCTTTCTCAGATTTAGATAATTTGAAAACATTAACACTTATTTTGGATTTGATTTATCAAAGATGATTACATAGTAATTTATTAATTCAAAAAAACCAGAGTATATATATAATTAGCTAGGATAATTGCTGTGTTGCATATCTCATTGTGTATTATAATTGAGATTTATACTATGTGGTTTCTGATACCTCTTTATAGGAAATTCCATTATAAGTTTGCAATATTATTATCTAATAATTTCATATAATGATACAATGTCATAAAATATAAAGATATAATATAATGATTTATGACTAATATTAAATGTATATTGGTTTTGATTATATTCCTTTTAATTAATTTTTTCATGCGTTTAAATGATGCATATTGTATTATATACATATATATATTTGTGCGTGTGTGTCGGCGGGGGAGGAGGGGGCAATCTCGAAAATACTCTTTCGCTGAACATCTATTTTAGCCTAGTTTAAAAAACAATTTCGATTAATACTTTTTAAATAAAGATTTTCTTTCAACGAAATTAATATAAAACAGTAATTAATATGTAAATAATTATTTTACGCCATAGTATCCAAACTAAATGAAATGTATGCAATTTGATAATATGTTGTTAAAAAATCATTTACATAATTTTTTGTTAAGGTTTTAGGTAGCATGGCGCAAAAAATAAACCACATTGTTCAATATTTCAGTGAATTAATATAGGTTTAGTTCAAGTGATATACTTATCAATATACTGAAAAATTAAACGTATACTTTGGTTGTCTAAGTTTACTTTAGAAGACAAATCAAAAATAATTTATGTTAAAACTTAAAAAAAAAAAAAAAAAAAAAAAGTCAATTAAAGTTGCATCAAAACATTATTCGAGTTTTAATACATCTTTTAAAACTTATATTTTCAATTTATGATAGATGTTAATGAAAGAACTTTATACATATTTTTATCTTGAGCAAAATTTTTACACATGCAGTTATAAATAAAGAAAAAATAAAATGATTAAATAAATAATATATAAATTAAATAATAGCATAGCATCACTCAAGATTTGATATTATTATTTTTAAGAACCATTTTTAAAATTGTAGAGTGATAAGGTTAAATGCTGCGAAAGAAACTTTTAATCTATTTTGATATTATTGCACTTTTTAGGTTAATGATCAAAAGATTTACAAAAACATACATTAAGGTATCTGCCTACATCAAATTGGCTGTTTTGGTGAAAATTTCCGATTTTTTTTTTATTGTTTTATATGAAAGAGCAATCTTTTACGATTCCAAATCTGTTTTAATTTTATTCCTACTATTATTAGAAAAGGAGTTATGGCAATTTTAATAAACATCGAAATGGCCATTTTTGTGAAAATTTTCTTTTTTTTTAATTGATTTTTATGAAAGAACACTTTATTACGATTCTAAATCACTTTAATTTATCAGTTTTAATTTATAATTCAGGATATTTAGGACTTTTACCTGTATTGGAACAATTATGAGTATCAGTTGAACAAAATATGATCACAAACTATTTTAAAACCGATGATGAGTGAATAAAAAATTCAAAAGTCACTCGCTATCCTCTGCAAAACTTACCAGGAAAACAAAAAGAGCTACTAAGTTAAAAATAGTTAAATATGAAGTTAAAAATGGGTTTGAATATAAATGTGGAGCACATTTTAAGTGCATAAATTAAATATATCAGATTTTTACAAGAAAATACATGTATGTGATTTCTGGAAAATTATTTTTTTCGTTATTTCTATGTTCAATAAGCTTCATTAGGCTTCAATAAAAAGTTCTTAGGATATTTCCGTAAAATTTTGTAAGTATGTTTTCAATTTCACTTACTATGCTCTGAAGTAGGATCTAAGCTATATGTGATAATTTAATTATTTTATAGGCACCCGAATATGAAAAAATGATAATTTTTACTAAAATATGTACTTTTTTACATATTTTGAAAATTTTCGGCTATTTTTGAAGATATTGTAAAACTCCTAGTTCAGTGCACAGATAAGTGTAATAGAAGTATGCAGCATAAAGGAAATTGAAATATTCTTATTTGAATTGAGTGTATGCTGTCTGGCGTAAGCATGATATTTTGCTAGGAATGAAAAATTCAAATCGTCCCTCGCTACACACAGCAAAGCTTACCAGGAAAACAAAAAGAGCTACTAAGAATTTAAAAATGATAAAAATGAAGTTGAGGAAGGGTTAGAATATAAATGTGGTGCATTTTAAGCGTAAAAATTAAATATTGTAGTTTCTTACCTAAAAAGAAATCTTTAAATGCAATTTCTGGAGAATCAATTTTTTCGTTATTTCCATGTGCGATAAACTTCATTACATAAGAAGTTTTAAAGATATTTCAGTGAAATTTTGTAAGAATGCTTTCCATATCACTCACTATGCTCTGAACTAGGATCTAAACTATATGTGAATATTTAATTATTTTATGGGCACTCGAATATGAAAAAATGGCAATTTTTACTCAAAAAAATGTATTTTTTTACATATTTTGAAATTTTTTGGCTATTTTTGAAGATATTGTAAAAATCCTAGTTCAGTGCACAGATAAGTGTAATAGAAGTGCGCAGCATAAAGGAAATTGAAATATATTTATTTGAATTGAGTGTACGCTGTCTGGCGTAAACGTGAAATTTTGCTAAAAAAACAGTAAAAAACCGCAATTTTTCAAAATATTAAAAAGATATTGCTAGAATTTTATGTTTTCTTATCATTCTGTGATACAATAGAACTAAAAATTAGTATATTTCAGAGTTTCCCCCAGGTTTAAAAAAGGGCAGGGCGCTACTGTTCTGAAAAGGGCACTTTTTACATTTTTCAGGACACTTTTATAGAGTTGAATCTAGAATCTAGCGGTTCAAAAAGTCGTAACAAAACAAATTTAATCAAAAAATTTTAAAAAAAGTTAAATTTTGTTAAAAAGTCGCGAAAAAACGGCAAATTTTATTAAAAGATTGCATAAACAGCAGTTTTTGCTAAAAGATCGCAAAAAACGGCATATTTTTCTACAAAAATCGCGAAAAACGATAAATGTCGTGAAAAAAACGGAACTTTTCACGAATTTTCCGTTTTATTGCGATTTTTGGACGAAATTTGCCGTTTTTCGCAAATCTTTTGACGAAATCTGCCTTTTTATCGCTATTTTTTGACGAAAAATGCCGTTTTTTGTGACTCGTTTGTCAAAATTTTCAGTTTTATTGCGATTTTTGGAAGAAATTTGTTGTTTTTTCACGATCTTTTGAGGAAATCTGCCGTTTTGTGAAATTTTGTGACGAAATGAATCATTTTTTGCGCATCTTGCCGGAAATTAGACGTTATTTTGCGATTTTTAACATAACTTGCCGGTTTTTTTAGCGATTTTTTGACGAAATTACCCGTCCCACGAGACTATTTTTTGCGTAATTTACGCGCTATAGCGCGTTCGGATCATCACTGGAGAGCTGCATGTTTTCAAATGTGGGCAAGAAGGGCGCTATTTTTTTGAATGAATGACAAGAGGGGCGCTTGTTTTTGAATGAGGGGCAAGAGGGGCGCTATTTTTTAAACTAAAGGGCAGGAGGGGCGGAGCGCCCCTTTGAACCCCTCTGGGGGAAACTCTGATATTTTTTCAAAACTGTCCTTTTTTTAAAAAAAAAGTGCTCCGCACGTAGGCAGATATCTTAAAAGCGAGGTATTTCGACGAGGCTTCATCTCATGTTTTCATGTAAGTATGTATATTTTTTTCATGAAAGTTTAAAGAGGATTTGGATACAATTCTATTTGCAATAGGTTAAAATTTCAGAGTGTTCGGGCTACAAGATTTTATTACTTTCTTCTATATTTTCAAGAAGAAAGTATTGGATTCGTGTAAAAATTCAACTTCCGATTTTCAATGAATTCATACGCCTTAGAAAATCCTGAACACGTTTTGATGGTTTTTAGAAAATATCTATCCTTGAGTCTGTCTGTCACTTTGTGAGTCTGTATGTGACAAAAATTTTGTGACCGGTGTATCTCAAGAACTAATGCACGGAATTTCACAAAACTTTAGATTCAGTTAGACCTTCATGATAAGCTGAAACTGATTAGTTTTTGTAGTATATCGCTGCTGTACTGCCTTATTCACAATTACCACAATAGCTCTATCTCAAGAAATTATGTACAGATTTCCATAACACTTTAGATTCAGTTAGTCCTTGATACAATTTGCTGTTGATTACTTTTTGGTGCAAATCGCTCAACAATTGGCACTGCCGTTCTGCATTACTCATGATTATCGCAACAGTTATATCTCAAGAACTCATGCACGGATTTACATGAAACTTCGGATTCAGTTAGTTTAAGATAGTTCAGTTAGTTTCAGTTAGTTTGGTGTTTAGTTTTTGGTGTACATCCCCCTACAGGTGGCGCTGCTATGCTGCATTTTTTACGATTTTGAAATATATGTATCGCAAGAACTAATGTATGGTTTTTCATCATACTTCAGTTTCAGTTTGTACCTGATGAAAATTGAACCTGGTTAGTCTCTGGTATACATCACCCTACAGGTGGCACTTCTATGCTGCAGTTTTCATAATTTCTTCAGTAGTTCTATTTAAGAACTAATGCACGGAATTTCATCAAACTTCAGATTCATTTAGATGTTGATATAAGTTGTTGCAGTTTGGGTTTCGGTGTAAAACATCCAACAATTCGCGTTGCTGTGCTGCATTGTACATGATTTACATGATTTTAGCTATTGTCATTTCTCAAGAGAACTTCATATAATTAAAATCTCCATAATGGGTATAAATCGCCATTTAATTTTGTTACTGTGACAGCGAATTTTGAAGTATTAACATGTATGAGATAGAAGAAAGTTTTTGAAGAAACTGGCTTCTAAAAATATACAATAAAATAAAAGCAAAAATATTTTTTTTAAATATACCAAATTTGTTAATGTATCAATTGTCTTATAAAAAGGGGATAGCAGGGTTAAATTAGTATTTATGCGTATTAATATTTTCCTGGAATTAAAAATATGGACATTAGAAAATCGAATCAAAATCTGTAATCTAGAATATTACTTTTCCTTAAAAGTAAATGGAAAATATATGTATATCATTTATGTTATAACATATAATTCATAACAGGAAATAGCATATAGGCTTCTTTTTAATTTCTTTGTAATATAATTTTAATAAATGCCATCAGTTTAACTGGGCAATATTCTTTTTATTTTTCTATGTGGATGCTAATTTTGTACAGCTTAAACACATATTTAAACAATATTATTGTTATTTAGTAAAATCTAGATCCTAAAAAAAAAAACTTTTTTGAAAAAGCACAAAGAAAATTGGTTTCACCCAAATAAGTAAACAGTACAGAAAATTTAAACATTTTATAATTGTTAAACTTGATGAAAATAATATAAAAATATAAGAAACAGAAAAAGTAGCACATGTACTTTGTTACTGTTGAAGGTGTAATCTCTTCTTCGTATTTAATTATTATTATTATTACTATTTAATTTTGAATAAGTAAATTAATTATGCCTGAAAACTAAGAATTCCGAAAATAATTTGTACAAACAAGTAATTTGACATAGATTTCATTCAATACAACATTTTTTTATAGTTGAACTAATCATTGATTATAAGGTTAATGTATTTCTTTCTAGGAAAAGGGCACTGAAAGTGAATTAAGAAATAACTGCAGTAAACTTTTCACAAACTCAGGAACAATTAAGTTTTAAATTCCTCATATGATGAGGACGTAAAATGCATTTTTTCTTTAGATATAAACAGAGGTAACTTAATAATTAATATTTAATTTTACAAGGATTACATGTATTGGATTCAAGTGCTATATTTTAAGAGATTTCCTTTAGCTATATGTCCTTAAAAATTACTTAAAAATACCTATTTTTCATTTACTAATAAATCCTTGTAATTGGTGCGGTTGGATTGGATTTTATTTTGTTTACCAGCTGATTTTCAAAGTCTATTTGTTGGCTTTCTTTTGAGGTTGTTTCATTGTTGTGAGAAAATTTTCCGATTTTAAGAATGTCATTATATTTTAATATAATTCTTGCCTTGAAGAATTTATATCGGACACAGCGCAAATAAGTCTTATTTTTTATTTTTTTATCTTTGAGAAATAAATTACCATCATAAACAGCACAAACGTTTTTTCCTTAAAGAATTCCTAAAGCACTCTTCCATTTCTAAGATAAAGAATGAACAAAAGTTTAAAAATTACAACGAATGCTGTTACCCTTTTATTGGGCAGATGATACAATACATAAACAGTGTTCTTTCCTGAGGTTTTGTCGAATCTTCCCTGGGGTTTTGTCGAATCACCAAACGTGGGGGTGAGTTGGCAATATGCAACTCCAGTATGACCCCTTGTATTTTCCCCTCTTAATCGTTTTCGGGTTTAAAGTAACAAACTATTTAGGCATTTTTCTAACGGAAGCACTTAATTCATAGGATGACAGAATGATTGACATTCGGCGAATCCGGAATACATGCGGCAAGACTATCGCACTGTAGTATTTGCATACACGCACGTCTTAACTTAGTGCAAAAGCATCTTAGAGCACAAGACAAAATGCTTTTATAAATTCAGGAGTTACACATATTAAATTTCAAATCAAACATTTTTCTATGACAGCTCTATCTCAAAAATGTTTGTATTGTAAGATGCCAGAAACTCATCATGCTTATATTAAGAATAATAACAAATGAAAAAATAAACATGAAAATCAGCGATACACTGTTAAAAGTCTTGTCTTGGTTTGAACCAAATTTTGGTGCTCAGTAGTTGCTACCATAAGATGGTGAAATGTCGTACCAACATTTTGAAGCTTCCTATTTCAACTTCGTTCTAATTATTCAAACTATGCTTCAGCAGGAGCTTCAAGTATTGGTTTAATATTTCCCCATGTTACAGTGGAAATTATTTAGCACCAAAATTTGGTTTAAACTCGGGCAAGATTTTTAACAATGTATGGATAAGTTTCTTTTAAGATGTAAAAATGTGCTTTGACTTACTTTCAGGGCGTGAATTTAGTTTTATTTTTTTAAAAGGAAAAAAGGCATGATAATGACCAATCCATATGGGTTATTTCAGAGAGAGAGAGACAGAATCTGAAAGTGCTTTCATGTATGGAAATTATTCCGCACCACTCTATTCATTGCTCTGAACTACTAATTTTTATTAATTTTTCTAAGGAAATTGAAACCAAACTCTTAAAATTTCAAAAGTCAGGAATGAAAAATTAAGCACTTTTATTCCTCGTATAAAACAGCCAATGGGCAGCAAAAACGAAAAAAGCTTTCATACACATATACCTCCAATGAGATGGGGAATATGGGGAAGCTTTTATTTTTTTGTTACTTATTGATTACTAAAAAAGAGCTATTTCAAATTATTACTACGTTTAACCATCATAATTAGACTTTAAAAAAAAAACTACATATGCATGATTAAATTTTGAAAGCATGTTTCTGGTTTTTAATATGTTTTGAAAATATCTCTGATGCAAATATTAATGATTTTACAAAAAAGAATTCTTTATAATTCAATTTTACTTCTAAAAAAATCTAGTAACAGGAAATCTTCAAAGGGGTGCCAAGAAAAACTTCAAAGTGTGCTAAGGCCCCCGCGGGCGCGGCGTTTTACAGCCCTGCTGTAGAACATTATTAAAAGCGACGATTGGACAGCTAGTTCCTTCTACAAAACTTCACTGATATTGAATAATTCATTTATCTTCTACCAGGCAAATAAAATCATAAAAATGAAGCAAAAAATCCCAATTATGGTATCTGACAGCAGAAAATAGAAACAAAAGAGATGGAAATAAAAGTCTATGATGAGCAAAAGGCATATTTTCAAGAAATAAGTACTTCGGCTATATACTTAAAAGCAGTCTTGTGTTTTTGTTGTGACAGTGAACGAACTGTTGACATAGAGGGTTTTCTTGACCACAGAAAAAAACAGTTACACGGGGATTATATTGATTGCACTTGATGGAGCTTTTAGCAAAAACAGTCCCACCACCTTTATAGGGAACACAAAAACAAATTCTTTTTTCTCACTTGGGAAGATCAAAATAATGTTCTGAAATGTTTCGAAGTAAGTACTTCCGATGATTCTTCTCAGTCTAATTTTTGTATTTATTCTTAAAAAATGGTGAAAACAAAAGGAATAATTCTTCTTGTGCTTTATAAAAAATATTTTTGTATGTCATAAAAACAGCACGTATTTCAATAGATTAAAATACTTTTGTATTTTTACCGTATACTTTCTCTGAAATTTTGCCGAATATTTTTTTTTTTTTTTTTTTTTTGAAATACTTTTTTCATTCGTAATCGTTTGAACATGGTAGGTTAAAAATGCAACTTTTTGGCATTCTGTTAAATGTCCTATATGCAGTAGAACATTATGAAAAGCCATGATTCGACAGCTCATTCTTTATATGAAACTTCATTTATATTAGATAATTCTTTTTGTTTTCCACCAGGAAAATAAAATCATGAAAATGAAGGAAAAGCATCCCAATTATGGTATCTGACAGCAGAAAATCGAGAAAAAAGAGATGAAAATAAAAGCTTATGATAGGCAAAACCATATTTTCAAGCAGTAAGTGCTTCAGCTGTATACTTAAAAGCAGTCTTGTGTTTTTGTTGTGACAGTGAACGAACAGTTGACGTAGAGGGTTTTCTTGACCGTCAAAAAAAAAGTTACAGAGAGAATACATTGATTGCACTTGATAGAGCTTTTAGTAAAAACAATCTCACCACGTTTATAGGAAACACAAAAAGAAATTCTTCTTTTTACTCACTTGGGAAGATCAAAATAGTGTTTTAAAATGTTTTTAATTACTTAAGATGCTTCTTCTCAGCCTAATTTTAGTATTTATTCTTAACAGATGATAAAAAGGAAAGGAAGAATCTAACTTGTGCTTTATAAGAAATGTTTTTTGCAAATCATGAAAACTGAAAAACTTTTGAAACTATGAAATTTCTTACATAGCTTAAAATGTTTTGGCAACTGAACATAAATTCAAAAGGCAGCAAAAATTAGAGATAAAGAAAATCAAAACTTTATGTTCATTGAAATTTATGCAATTCAAATAAATGATCAATATATCGCAGATGCTAATTATAAGAATCATTTGTTAATACATTAAAATACCATTTGCGATAAAATTGTGATCATATCATAGTGTTACTTTTG
Source organism: Maratus speculifer (assembly GCA_964019185.1). Classification (NCBI taxonomy): domain Eukaryota; kingdom Metazoa; phylum Arthropoda; class Arachnida; order Araneae; family Salticidae; genus Maratus; species Maratus speculifer. The sequence goes on along the minus strand of OZ025302.1, from coordinate 157,611,953 downwards.
TTGGGAATTCGACTCTGCTACTTGATTAAGTCAAAAGTTTTGATATGAATGTGATTTAATTAAGCGGTAAATGATGTACAGATGATAAAATTAAGCAATAAAAATATTAAATAAATTTAGCTAAGACACATATAGTCTTGTAATTTATTGTAATTCAAATAGAAGCATACTTCAAGGATAACTACACTGTTAAAAATAAATCTGTGAATTCACGATGAAACTACCGGCAGCAAAGTAGCCGAACTTTTACCGTTCCGTTAGTAGACTTTTCCGTTGTGGGAAATACAAGAAGGGAAAACTCCATTTGAAGAATCAGTAACTTTCCGTTACAAAGTTTGATTTTTAATAATAATAATTTAATGTAATCTTTAAAATTAATCACTCGATTAATTGTCAAATAATTCGAAATTACAGAGCGATTTTAAGCTGCTATGTTATTTTACTTAATTATTATTTTGTATAATTTAGTTTACGCCGTCCTGAGGATCGAACTCGGGAACTTTAGATTGCGGAACAAATCCTTACGAACTGAACCAAAGCTGCTGATGCTAGATTGCACAACGTATGTCTTTTATAATTTCGTGGGAAAATCTGTTATGCTTTTTAAAGATTTCCTTTCAAATATATTCCTTAGAATATTTGTAAACGGTTTATTTTATTTTAATTTAGACTGGTGCAAAATACTTATTATTTTTTTAAATCAATTTTAATTTTTTAAGAAGCTTAAATTAAAAAAAAAAATCACTGTTTGAAACCACTGTTTTTTTTTTTTTTTTTTTTTTTTTTTGAATGAATGAAAATTTTGAATGAAGGGATTTTTTATGTTTTCATTATTCCATGGAGCCAGGGGAACCCGAGCCCATAATCTGCGTTCGCAGACGATTAGCGGTGTGGTGCCTTGACCACTCGGCAATGGAGCATCCCTCACAACGGAGTGTCTCCTTTTTTTGCTTTTATTTCCACCCGTTTCGTTATTTTCAGGAAATATGGTGGAATTTTGTAATTTGTATCGGAAAATGCCATTTTTTGTGAAAAGGGACCTTTTCTGTGAAAATCAGGGAAAAAATGTTCGTGAATTTCAGAATTTTTTTAACAGTGTATAATAATACAGTAAAATCTCGGCCACCACTGGGAGTACGTGAAAGTGACCGTACTTCGCAGGTTGCCGTTATTCAGAAGTTTCACATTTTAAAAGCTCAAAACTGCATTAAATTTGAAGGAAAATAACTGAAATTATTTTATTCTTCCAGTTAAAAATTACATATTATAATTTTACTCTTAAGAAATCACTTATTCGCAGTTATTTTGTTTTTAAAACATATCTCTTTCTCTAAATATATAATCATTTCCACATATTTTTTGTAGAATTTGTAATTATTTTGTGAGCACAATTTTTTCAATTTTCCAGTTTTTTGACAATTTCTGGGCTTGGTAACATTTATCTGGAAATTTGGAGATTTTACAGTTGATAGTTCATAAGCCATTCCAAAAACAATTATTTTTATCTTCGACGCTTCGTTTTAGATTCCAAATTTACATCTTGTAACGTCTTTGTTATAAAAGTCACATTTTTTTTTTCAGAATATCATTTATTTACGTCTTTCCACATTTGCATATTTCAGATTATTTTAGTGCACTTACACCTTTTTTGCTATCCTGGATAATTTGCACCTTATCACTTAAAGTTTAAATTCTTCACAATCTCAATTGTAGTTAAAATATGGTGTAAAAAAAAAAAAATAAATAAATAAATAAATAAATGTTTTGGCTTTGGAGTGGCCGTTATTCGGAATTCGTCGTTCGGAGTTTTAGTGTAATAATTATTTCTATAGAAGGAATTCGGTAACACTAAAACATGGCCGATATTCGAGGGGTTATCGTTGTTCGGAATGACCGTTGTTAGAGGTTTCACTGTACTAAGAATTAAAAGAAATGTTTATTACATGCAAGCTATTACTATGTTTCCAAAATATAAATTTTATTTCAAATATAATTTAGAATTGTCCATGGTATATATATCGAACAGTACAGTCGGATGTCAGTTAAATTATCTAATTATAGAGAAACAGTGAAAAAACAAAGAACTTTGTAAACCAACAGACTTTTTTGACACTTATATATATGTATATGTAAATAACTACCACATATGTTGATTGTAAATAGAACAGTATGTTGGTGGACATCACAAAACTTTCTTCTAAATTATTCTAATGCAGTGAAATCACCTTGTGTGGCCAACCTCATGAACGACTATTTTTTCATGGAACGAAATTTATTCCTATAGGCTCAATACTAATTTTATCTTCATTCAGAAACCATCCCAGTTAAATCTCCCTCCATAAGTGACTTTTTTTTTTTTTTTTTTTTTTTTTTTTTTTTTTTTGAAAAAAATAAAACAAGCTCCTTTTTTTTTTTTTTTTTTTTTTTTTCTTCGGGTTACTTGAAAAAGGTTTTATTCAAAACATGATTCCAGCGAGCGCATTATTCATCAAAATTCTAGACTAAGTTTAGATGTTATGGTTAGATATATGGTTTATTTTTATATGGAAATGACTTTTTGTTTTTATGTTGAAATATATTTCAATAGTTTGAAATTTTATTTTGACGTTGAAAATTATTTGTAATTATCTGAATCGGGCATTTTATATCAAGTTAGCGAATATAAAAGTACTTTTATAGTTTTACAATCATACTCGTTTTGTATTCAACAAGTCATAATTCAATCACTATCCTATCAAGTTATTATGTACTCAAAAAGGAAAACTTTTATACTTTGAAGTGTAAAAATTCATTTTTTCAGATCAACTTTGTTACAAATTGAATAATTGTGGTGCTATTTATTGGGTAGAATTTGAACTATTTTTTTCAATTATTGTATACAGAATTTACTTGTTTTCTTATAACTCTGTTTTTAAGTTTATGTTTAGTTAATGAACCTTTCAATATTAACGTTTGAAACATGTAGTGCACATTATATGATTACATATCCATAGGTGGAACAGTGAAAAATTCCTCCCCCCTTAGTGATAATAACGAGAAATCTTGTTCTCGGTATGTATGAACAAATTTTCATATTCTGTGAGTCATATCCAATTTTAATTTTTAAATATAAAACAACAACATATATTTCCTTAACGATTTTTTCCTTTCTTTTCCTACGTTTTCTTCTTATTTTTGGTCAACTACTCTTGTACAACAGCAACAAAGAAGAATGTTAAAGATTCCCAAAACAAAGTAAATCCCAAATGTCCATCTCGTAATAAATACTGCATCTCAGATTCATTCAATGTACTTAACGGCAGAAAAAACATCAGATGGACAAGTCTTTCCTCTCAGGACAACCAATCCCTTTACGTTAGTTTCTTTCTAGAAACCAGAGTCAATCACAAACTTTTTATTGGTCTGTAAGGTAAGATCCCTCGGGTACATAAAAAAACGAATCATTTTTTTCCTTAGCAAAATTATTTAAGTACTTATTCCGCATTGATCCTATTGTAATATCTCTCTCCATCTATGTGTGTGTTTACAGATAAATGTATAGTTTATTTTCCTTTTTAAAGAAATAGCTTTATGTTTCTAAGTTTAAATACGGTTAATTAACTTAAAATTTTATTTTTATGATGAAACTTATTAGTAAATATGCGAATAGGACATTTTATATCCGGGTAACGAATATAAAAGCGAATAAATACTTTATAGTTTTACAAACATAGGGCCAAAGATCATTCATTTTTCACTCATTATCCTTGTAAAGGCGTTTTCCTTTACATATTAGTTAATAACTGTTTTCCCTCCTTAGTTAAAATTACAATATTCCCTTAATTTATAACTTTATTTAATGAGCTATATTTTTAATATCTTTAATTCTATTCAGTTACTAACGGCCATTTTTCCTTTAAAATATGACTTCATTTATCTCTAATTCTTTCTTTAAAGACACAACATATATCTGTTTGTTCATGTAACTGTAAGTATTTTCCCATAGCAACAACCATTTAAAGAGTTATTTCTAGCCTGTATTTATTCATAGTTAAACGCTACTCGCTTAAGAAGCAGATGCGCTAAGTTTGTCTTTTATTTTATTTCATTAGAATTCATTTCCTTTCGGAGCCCGTGAGACTCTTGTTAACCCTAGGTAAAGAATTCAATCCTTGTGGTTTTCCGGTGCCATATACACCCTTTTATCGTTTGGCATTAATTATTTCAAATTTTACACTTTGAGCATTCTCATTGCACTCTATGTAACGGAAATCAAATGCATGTCTCCTATCATCGAAAATGTACATCTGGTGTTCGTTATTGGCGATAAATACCAATGTAATACGCCAAAGACAGTGGTTTCAAAAATTGTATTTTTATCATTGGGCTCTCATCCTTGGTACTGTTATGTAATACAATATTCTCCTACGTTCCGGCGGTCGACGGGACTTACCGTCGACCGGAGCCTTGTTACACGCCTGATGCTCTTCAATAAAATGATTTTGTGTCAAGAATAACTCGTCTTCTCTTGGAGTTTTTTTTGTCTTTTCTTGAACCCGTGCTTACATCACCGATGCGGAGTGAAGTGCCCCCACAATCCTATCAATTTATAATGGGTTACAAGAGCTCCCAATAATAAAGTAAATACCAAGTGTCCATCTCGTAATAAATGCTGCGTCTTGAATTCACTCAATGTACTTAACGGCAGAAAAAAAACATCAGATGGACAAGTCTTTCCTCTTAAGACAAGCGATCCCTTTACGCTAGGTTCTTTCCAGAAACCAGAGTCAATCAGAAGTTTTTTATAGGTCTGAAAGGAAGCATCCCTCAGGTACATTAGAAATAAGAACTGTTTTTTATTTTAGCAAAATTTATATATTTATTCCACATTGATCCTATTTGTAATATCTCTCTCTATCTATGTGTAAGCTTACAGATATTGTTAATTAACTTAAAATTTTATTTTTATGATGAAAATTATTGGTAAATATATGAATTGTTCATTTTACATCAGGGTAACGAATACAAAAACGAATAAATACTTTATAGTTTTACAATTATTGATCAAAGTTCATTCATTTTTCACCCGTTATCCAATCAAGTTAAGTTCTACATGAAGAAAAAGTTTGTGCTTTGAAGTGTAAAAATTCATTTTTCAGGTCAACTTTCTTACAGATTGAGCAAGTATTGCTATTTATTAAGTAGAATTTGAACTTTTTTTAAAAAAATTACTGTATACAAAATTTATATGTTGTGTTATAACCCTGTCCTTAAGTTTATGATTAGTTATTGAACCATTGAATTTTAAAATTTTGGTTCTCCTTTTAAACACCTTGCATACATTATATGATTACATATCCATAGGTTAAACAATTAAAAATTCCTTCCCCCTTATTTAAAATAGCGAGAGACCTTGATTTCGGTTTGCAAATGATGAAACAAATTCACATATTCTGTGAGTCATATCTGCTTTTAAGTTTTAAATAAAGAATTACCAATATTATCTTAGCGACCTTTTTTTATTTTAACGTTTTCCAACAAAGTTGAAAAGTGCTATTCATTCGGTTTGTCTGGCCGTCTGGCTGACTGTCCACGCTCTAACACCTGTAAATATGCACAGATTTTCATGCAATTGATAAAGCCTATTTAGGGTCACCAAAGCATTTTGATATTGCATAAGCAGTATGTATGTTACAGGCCAAACCCGATGTTAGGCTAAACTAGATTGTCCTAGGCCAAACTAGTCTATCCTAACGCTCATTGGATAAACTAGTTTTTCCTAGGCCAAACTAGTCTATCTGAACGCTCATCGCGCTCATCGGATAAACTAGTTTTTCCTAGGCCAAACTAGTCTATCCGAACGCCCATCGGATAAACTAGATTTTCCTAGGCCAAACTAGTTTGGCCGAACAGCCGTTAGGATAAACTAGTTTAGCCTGCTATTCATTGGTTTGAAATAGTTTATCCTAGGCCGATTTAGATTGTCCTAGGACAATTCAATTTGGCGTGATTTTATTTAATCTAAAGACCGCAACGGCGCCAACTTTCTAGTTTTTATCTAATTTATCCTAGGCCGATGCAATTTGACCCGATTTTAGCTCACAGACTATCAAAGCCTGAGAGCTAATGTGCTCGTATATTCTGTGTTTGTATATGTAACCATGTACGTATGTATGAACGTATGTACGTAATGCGATAACTCCTGATAGAAATATCCAATTTGCTTCAAATTTTGGACATAGATTTATCCTGATAACTCCTAAAATGTGTAAATTCTTCAATAACAAAATTTGAAAATTTTCACGAATCCAATACTTTTTTTTTTTTTTTTTTTTTTTTTTTTTTTGTAAAGACAGAAGAAAAACTAGTCGGGTGTGACAAATCCAAAACTTCATTCTATCTCACACACGTTAGCAGGTCCAGGAAAATAAAACAGCAGCGTCACCGAGTAGGTAATTTATAACAAAATCTAATCTGTAACAACGTCTTTCAAATTCTAACTCGGTCTGAAATTTGATAAAAATCTGTGTTTTAGTACTATTTGAGATAAAATTATCGCAGAAATCATAAAAAAAACTGGATAAAAGCGCTACCTATTGAGCCATTTACTCTAAAAATAAAAGAATATTAATTTATATCAAGGACTAACAGAATCTGGAGTTTAAAAATTCATGCATTAGATCGTGAGATGGCGCTATTGCAATAATCACGAATAATACCGTATAGCAGTGCCACTTTTCGAGATATTTACTCCAAAAGCTACAGAATACTAATTTATATCAGGGACTTACTGAATCTAAAGTTTGATGAAAATTCGTGCTTTAATTCTTGTGACAGATCTATTTCAGGAATAGGGAAAATTGAGCAGAGCAGCGCCACCTATTGGGCAATTAACATGAAAACGTAAACAGAATTAGTTCATTATCACGGATTTACTGAATCCGGAAGTTTGATGAAAATCCGTAAATTAGTTAATGAAATAGTGTTGTTGCAAATCGGTAAAAATGCAGTTTAGAAGCGCTATCTGTTGAATGATTTACATGAAAAAGTAATCATCATCAATTTATATCAGGGACTATCTGAATATAAAATTTTATTAAATTCCGTTTATTAGTTTTTGAGATACAGATATTGTGAAAATTGTGAAAAATGCAGCATAGAATAGACATGTTGAGTGATTTACTTCAAAATAGAAACAACACCAACTCATGTTATGGACGAACTGAATCTGAAGTTTGATGAAAATTTGTGTATTAGCTATTAAGATAAAGCTGATGCGTAAATTATAAAAAATACAAAACAGCAGCTCCACCTGATGAGCGATTTACACCAAAAATTAATCAGCATCAATTTAGATCAGAGACTACCTGAATATAAATTTTTATTAAATTTCGTGCATTTGTTCTTCAAATACAGCACCTACAAAATTTATGACACAGACAGCCAGACAGAGTCATAGACTCACAATTTGTAAAAACATGTTTTTTGGAATCTCTGACCTTTAAAACGTGTAAATGTGCCAAAAACCGGAATTAAAATTTTTTAAAATTTTCAGAAGAAAGTAAAATAAATAAAAGAATGGATTTTAAATGAGCTTTGCTTATTTTAATAGATATGTTTGAGCTGAGCGGATTCGTTTGAAATATTTTTAACTTGAGCTTAAACTTGATTAATTTTTGAGAAATTAATTTTGAGTTTGAAATAATTCTTTTTTTTTTTGTGAGCGTGCCAAACAGTAGTTGCCATCAATTACAGCACGTCAGATTGAATTGGCCTAGGATAAACTAGATTGGACTAGGCTAAACCAGAAGATGGGCGCCGAAGCGGTCTTTGGGATCAATAAACACACGCCAAATTCAATTGACCTAGGATAAACTAGATCGTACTAGGATAAACTAGTTCAGGCCAATAAATAGCAGGCTAAACTAGTTTATCCTCATGACCTTTCGGCCAAACTAGTTTGGCCTAGGAAAAACTAGTTTATCCGATGGGCGTTCGGACAGACTAGTTTGGCCTAGGAAAAACTAGTTTATCCGATGGACGTTAGGATAGACTAGTTTGGCCTAGGAAAAACTAGTCTATCCGATGGGCACTAGGATAGACTAGTTTGGCCTGTAACATGTACAAATAATGGTTCATTTACAGAGAAACTCATAAGAATTCGATTACATTATGAAGTAAGGGAAAAATCATTTGGAGTTATTTAATGACATTAATCTACTTGAAATACATTGAAACTGATATGAATCCCTGAATTGGACTATAATCACGTTAAAACAGAGCATTCATAGCATTTTTTATTAATTTACAGGGACACACCAAAGTAATCAGCTACAGTACTGTCTTCCCTTAATAATAATTGCTGGAGAGTACATTTTAAAATTCGGTATGCGATTTTAAATTTATTTAATTTTTTGTACACGACTCTTTATATATAAATAATATACTTCAAATAGAGGGCTGTTCGAAAGAATTCTCATAAGATTCTCCTTATTAGAGAAAATTGCTGAAGGAAAAATATGTTTATCTTAAACGAATTCAATTTTGGAATGCATGCTGTTTATAGATAAAAATCTGTGTATCATATACAGGGCTGCTAAAATATTCGGTTAATTTTCCGATTGTAGATCAGAACAGTTGAAATTTGGTTTTCAATTGAGTTATATATTTCCATATGGTGAAATGAGACATAATATTTTAATTTTTTTAAACGGTGCAGATTTGTTACATTATTCTGAATGTGTTGGGAAGTGCTTCATAATCTATGCTTAACACATAATTTTTTTCTTCCTTGTTAACATATTTCTGCATGTATATGTGTAGCAAGAAGGTGTGATCAGTAGTGACTGGATCTGAATGGTATCCTTTTGAAAAGATTACGTATATTCTAAAAACAGTCGACAACTTCCAGATTTAAAAAAAATATAAATGAAGCAATAATAATTACGCTACAACATATTGAATGTAAAAATGCAATATCTAGTTTGCTGACGTAACGATTAAATTTTTCAAACGGTGCAGATTCCTTACATTATTCTGAATGTGTTGGAAAGTACTTCATAATCTATGTTTGACTCATGAATTTTTTCTTTCTTCTTTATTTTTTTTCATGTCTTCATATTGTTGGTCACCTACTCTTGCACAAAAGCAACAAAGAAGAATGATACATATTCCCAAAACATTATAAATCCCAAGTGTCCATCTCGTAATAAATGCTGCATCTTCGATTCACTCAATGTACTTAAAGGCAGAATAAAACATCAGATGGACAAGTCTTTCCTCTCAAGACAAGCGATCCTTTTACGCTAGCTTTTTTCTAGAAACCAGAATCAATCCCAAGCTTTTTATTGGTCTGTAAGAAAGGATCTCTGGGGTACATCTGAAAAAAGAACTGTTTTTTTTTCCTTTAGAAAATTTATTTAAGTACCTATTCCGCTTTGATTCTGTTGTAATACCTTTCTTCATCCATGTGTGTGTTTACAAATAAATATATGATTTATTTCCCTTTTTAAGGAAAATGACTTTTTGTTTTTAAGTTAAAATGCGGTTAATTAACTTAAAATTTTATGTTTATGTTGAAAATTATTTGTAAATATGTGAAACGGACATTTTATATCAGGGTAACGCATATAAAAATGAATAAATATTTATTATTTTACAATCATACACGGTTTGTAATTGCCAAAACAAATTTCTCAGTTTTTAAATATTTTCTAATTTAATTAGAGTATTCATAGTTTCTTATTAGTTAAATAGCTAATTTGTAGCTACAAAAATGAATCGCGATTTTTCTTTTCTTTTTTTTCTTGATCTTCTCCTTATTTTCGGTCAACTACTCTTGTACAACAGCAACAAAAAATAATGTTAAAGATTCCCAAAACAGAGGAAACCCCACTGTCCATCTCGTAATAAATGCTGTATCTTTGATTCACTTAATGTACTTAACTGCAGAAAAAACATCCGATGGTTCAGATGTCTTTCCTATCAAGACAAGTGATGAAGCTAGTTTTTTTCCAGAAACCAGAGTCAATCACAGAGTCAATTCTTTATTCGTTTGCCAGGAAGGATCCCTCGGGTACATTAGCAAAAACAATTGTGTTTTTTACTTTAGCAAAATTATTTAAGTATCCATTCCGCATTGATAACATTGCAATATCTCTCTTCATCTATGTGTGTGTTGACAGATAAATATACGGTTTATTTGCCCTTTTTAAAGGAAATGATGGCCGTGGTAGTCTAGTGGTCATACCACCGAACTCCAGACTGAAATGTCTCGTGTTCGATACTCGACACCACCAAAGGCCCACCGAGTGTATGCAGTGTACGTGCTCGTTAAATAAATGTGACCTGAAAGTCTTGTTGTGGATCTTAGCAGTTACCACGGGTATCCTCCCCTTCATATGCATATTGAATTTGAGGAGGTGACGATGCTGGTGCTGCCGTCTATTGGGGTTTTGCCGGTCATCCTCTTCTGCAGAGGTCTGACTTCCAGCCCCCTGGGTGCAGTCCAATGGAAGCTCCAGCAGCCTTCTTGACCTTCGATCACACGCCAAGAAGAACAAAGGAAATGACTTTTTATTACTTACCCATCATACGTAGTATAGGGTAAGTCTTGCAATCGGTTTGAAAATCGAAAAAAAAATTTGACGGATTTACACGTTTCAGATACTGGAGATTCCGAAAAACATATTTTTTCGAAAAAATTTTTTGCCGTCCGTCCGTCTGTCTGTCTGTAAACGCTCTATCTCCCGAACAAATTGAGATAGAGACTTGAAATTTTGTATGTATTTAGTATGTAAGAATGGAACGAAGCCTATTTAATATCAGTAACCTCGATTATCCGGAACTATTTTTTTCGGACTCTCGAAAAATTGATTCTGATGAAAGGTATATAAAAAATTTTTATTTTTTTTTTATTTTAAAGAATGGATGTAAAAGGCAATAAAATAACACAAATTTTGCATAAAGAACAAAGTCGATCGAATTATTAGTTGCCGAGATATGTGTAATTCTGTTTTCCGCATTCTTTGATTTTTCTTGACGCTGTATTTTAATCAAATTTCAATTCAAAGATATATTTTAATTGGAAATGAGACACTTCATCCGACGCAGTAAATTGTTAGTTAATATGATTATTATTTTTAGAGTTATAAGGATGTTTCTTTTACGCAATCCGGTATTACTTGAGTATTTTGGCGTTTTATATAATTTGTCGAATTTGGCTCATCAGCAATTCATTAATAAAGCATGACTATGTATATTAAAACTATTTAAATTTGCGTTTAAATTTTGTTTTGGAATTGCAGTGCATTTTATAAATATTTTACACATATTTTATTTTCATATTTTATATTATGCATATCCATGATGGGTAAGTATTACGGTGGCCCCCAACGACTAGTTTTTATGTTGAAATATGTTTCATTCACTTAAAGATGATGAAAATTATTAGTAAATATGTGAATCGGACATTTTATTGAACAACGAATATTATCCTACCGATTTTTTTTCTTTTTCTAACACTTTTCCAAAGAAGTTGAAAAGTGTTTATGATTTTGGTTTGTCTGTTCGTCTGTCTGCGCTCTACCTCTTGTAAATACAATCGGTTTGCCATGAAATTTTTGTAAGTAAATTAAAATATATATATATATATATATTATATGGTGTGTATAGGTGGTATACTTTATATACAGGGCTACACAAAAGAACACCTAAATGATATTGAACATGAGGGTAATTTACTTAAAGGTGACTTTTAATAAAGTTATGCATTTTTACCCTGAACTCCACTCAGTTTATGAAGAAATGTTTGTTGAATATAGATAAAAGGATATTTAGGGTCACGGAAAGAATTGGATGCATGGTCGCCGATGGATGATAATTTCTGGTAATGAGATTTCAGTAATTTTAAGAATATTTTAGTTTGAACTAAACTTTTGCGAAATACTGGCATATAATAAAGGTACTAGGTAAACTACAGGGCTGAACAAAATTATTCAAGTATGTTGCTGTCTATTAGTATAAATTGCTGAAAGAGAAATTTCAGCCCGTTAGGCGTTTTCTAGCTATACTAAATTTCCCCATTATATAGTATACACTGTAAAAAAAAATTCAAGAGGTCACTAAAAATTTCTTAGTAAATTTGTATTCCACAGAATTTTTTAGTAACCATTACAAACTTTTTTTTTGCAAGTGAAACAAGCATTTCTTTTGTAAACTGAACAAAAGAATTTTTTGTATAACTGACTTAAAAATTTTTAGTATGAGCCACAAAGCAAATTTTAATAATAGCTCCAAAGTTACTTTTAATAACCATTACGTGCAACCGAAGCGGAGGAGTTTCCTTCGAGCTGCATCCAGACTTCTGAAGCGGAAGATTTTCGGCAAAACCGCAATAGATGGCAGCACTAAACTTTCTTAACTGCTCCGACAGGATTTTCATAAACCCTTTATTAACGAGACACTACAGACATTCGAGGTGTATTTGGCGGTGGTAAGTTTCGAACCCGGGACCTTTTAGCCTGGAGTCAGTTACTATAACCACTATGCTATCAAGGTCACACCAACTGAGTTTTAGTAAGAGCTATTAAAAATATAAAACTATTAACTCAATTCGTTGCTAACTTTTTTCTAGTAACCGACTAAGATTACTAAAAATTTTTTAGTAATTACAAGGATCACTAAAGTTTTTTAGTAGATCGACCTTTTTTTTTTACAGTGTACATCAATTGACAGATGATATACAGGGCTGTTCAAACTAATTGGAATACCTGTTTGATTTTGGAAAATAATAACTTTTTCCTTAAATAAGGAAGTTTTGTTAAAGATTTCACGAATGTTGGAAGTGTTTCATAATCTATGTTTAACGCATGATTTTTATTACTTGTTTCCATCATCTTCTTATTTTTGGCCATCTACTCTTATACAACAGCTATAAAGAAGAATGTTAAAGATTCCCAATAATAAAGTAAATACCAAGTGTCCATCTCGTAATAAATGCTGCGTCTTGAATTCATTCAATGTACTTAAGGGTGTATTCGAAAAAATGCTTTTCCACCTTCAACAGCTCGAAATTTTCCGATACAATTTCAGACACATTTTTAAAAGTAGAAATATGAAACTTGCTGAGGGGATTCTTGAAGGGACGTATGAGGTGCCGTGTGATGTCATTTTACGCTCAATTCATTAGAATTTGATTTATAAACAATTACCTTCTCAGTATGACCCTTTTTTTCGTTCCCAGACCTGCTGCTTCGGAAAAATCGGTTCGAAATGCCGTTTTTGATTGCTTTTTTGCAAAATTTTTTGCATTTATCAAAGAATCGACAATCACGGCACCTTGTGTACTTTCTAAATAAGAGATTTTGAAAGTTTGGTGCATTTGAGAGCAAAAATGAATTCAAAAATAAATTGGAAAATAAGCAGCTTGATTCGAAATACACCCTTAAAGGCAGAAAAAACATCAGATGGACAAGTCTTTCCTCTTAAGGCCCCTGTCCTCGCTCGAGGAAACGCTCGCGAGCTAATGCTATGCCTATGGGGAAGAATTTTTCTAATAACTCTTTCGCATTTTCACATTTATGAATATTTTTTTTTTTTTGCATTGGATAGCTGAGGTGCATGCCGACAGCGCACCTATTTTACTTTTTCGATTTTGGTTGCAGATATATTTTTTGAAAAGCACTTTCAGTTTCGAAACCTGTTTTGAAAGTGAAGCTAACTTTGTAAAAAATATCTGCAACTAAAATTGAAAAAGTAAAAAAGGTGCTCTGTCGGCATGCACCTCAGCTATAAATGCAAAAAAAAAAAAAAAAAAAAAAAAAAAAATATTCAAAAATGTCAAAATGTGAAAGTGTTATTAGAAAAATTCTTCTCCATAGGAATAGCATTAGCTTGCTAGCGTTTCATCGAGCGAGGACAGGGGCCTTAAGACAAGCGATCACTTTACGCTAGGTTCTTTCCAGAAACCAGAGTCAATCACAAGTTTTTTATAGGTCTGCAAGGAAGCATCCCTCAGGTACATTAGAAATAAGAACTGTTTTTTACTTTAGCAAAATTTATATATTTATTCCACATTGATCCTATTTGTAATACCTCTCTCTATTTTTGTGTGTGCTTACAGATATGGTTAATTAACTTAAAATTTTATTTTTATGATGAAAATTATTGGTAAATATATGAATTGTTCATTTTATATCAGTATAACGAATACAAAAACGAATGAGTACTTTATAGTTTTACAATTATTGATCAAAATTCATTCATTTTTCACCCATTATTCAATCAAGTTAAGTTCTACATGAAGAAAAATTTTGTGCTTTGTAATTTAAAAATTCATTTTTCAAGACGACTTTCTTACAAGTTGAGTAAGTGTGTTGTAATTTATTGAGTAGAATTTGAACTATTTTTTTTTCTAATTACTGTATCCAAAATTTATGTGTTGTGTTATAAACCTGTCCCTAAGTTTGTGTTCAGTCAATAAATCATTGAATTTTAAAGTTTTGGCTTCCGTTTGAAACACTTTGTATGCGTTATATAATAACATATTCATAAGAGAAACAATTAGGAATTTCCCCTCCGTTAGTGAAAATAACGAGAAAATTGGTTTTCGGTAGGTAAATGACGAAACAAATTTACACATTCTTTGAGTCATATCCGATTTTAATTTTTAAATGACAATCAACAAATATTATGTTGGCAATTTTTTTTGTTTTTAGCATTCAGTTTGTCTGTCCGTTTGTTCACAATGTAACACCCGTAATTATAATCGAATATTCAATTCAATTGATATAAATAATATTTGGGTTACCAAAGCATGTTTGGCATTGCATCTGAAATATGTATGATTAATTGTTCTTGTATAGGGACATTCAAAATAATTCTTTCACATTATGGAATATGGAAAAATAAAATCATTTGGAGGTAATATATGACATTACGCTTTTTCAAATATATTGAATCTGACATAAATCACCGAATTTCACTACACTAACGTTAAAACACAGCATTCGTAACATTTTTCATTAATTTACAGGGACACACAAAATAAATCGGTTATAGTAGTGCATTTGCGTAATAATTGCTGGAGAATGCGTTTTAAATTCGGTATGCGCTTTTAAGTTTAATAAGTTTTTTGCATATTACTCATTACATACCATTCTCCTTTTTAAAAGAGATTGCTGAAGAGGAATTTTTAACATAAATATATATATCTCTAAAACGAAATAAATTTTAGAATGCATATTTTTAATAGATACAAACCTCTATATCATAAGCAGGGTTGCTGAAAAATTCAGATAATTTTCCGATTGTAGAAAGGAACAGCTGAAATTCGGTTTTCAAATAAGCTACATATTTCCATATGGTGAAATGAGATGTAATATTTTAATTTCTTAAATGGTGTAGATTTGTTAGATTAAGTTAGATTAGGTTAGTTTTTGTTAGAGAGTCTGAATGTGTTGCAAAGTGCATCATAATCTGTGCTTGATGCATGATTTTGTTCTTTCTTGTTAACATATTTTTGAATGTTTATTTAGCAAGAAAGTGTGATCAATAGTAACTGGATCTGAATGACATCTTTTTGAATCAATTACATGCATTCTAAAAAACAATCGCCAGTTCTTAAAAATATAAATGTTGTAATTACGATTATAATTCCTCTAGAATACATTGGATGTAAAAATACAATATACAGTTTGTTGACGTAATATTTTATTTTAATCCTTTAAACGGCCTAACCGGGATTTTCCGTCACGTAGTTTTTGGATTCAAAGGCCTATTTAACTTAAAATTAATATTAATTAATATTATTTTTTTTTCAATTGCATATGATAAATAAATATTTAAGATTGTAGAATAGAAATATCCATATCAATATTTTCCGTAGCTGTTATTTTATGAATTGTTAAACTTGGATGTAAAATTTCGTAGGACACTTAAAGGGTTTATAAACGGTGCATTTTTGTTACATTATTCTGAGTGTTTAGAAAGTGCTTCATAATCTATGCTTGATGCATTATTTTTTTCTGTCTTTTTTTTCGTTTTTTTTTTTTTTTTTTTCCATTTTTTTTCTTATTTTTGGTCAATTACTCTTGTACAACATCAACAAAGAAGCATGTTAAAGGTTCCCAAAACAGAGTAAATCTCAAGTGTCCATCTCGTAATAAATGCTGCATCTTGGATTCACTCAATGTACTTAACGGCAGAAAAAACATCACATGGACAAGTCTTTCCTCTCAAGACAAGCGATCCCTTTACGCCAGGTTTTTTCCAGAAACCAGAGTCAATCACAAGCTTTTTATTGGTCTGTAAGAAAGGATCCCTCGGGTACATCAGAAGAAAGAACTGTTTTTTTTTTTTTTTTTCCTTTAGCAAAATGATTTAAGTATCTATTCCGCATTGATCCTATTGTAATATCTTTCTCCATCTATGTGTGTATTTAAAGATAAATGTATAGTTTATTTTCCTTTTTAAAGGAAATGATTTTTTGTTTTTATGTTGAAATACGTTTTATTAACTTAAAATTTTATTTTGATGTTGAAAATTATTTGTAAATATGTGAATCTGACATTTTAAACCAGAGTAGCGAATATAAAAACGAATAAATATTTTTATAGTTTTACATTTTTTCTTGCTTTGTAATCAAAAAATTTATTTCTGAGGTATTTATTTCTTAATTTTTATTATTTAGTAATATAAAAATCAATAATAATACCATTTTAACAAGTTTTGACATAGTTTCATTATTTCTCTCCATCAATGTAAAAGAAGTATAATTAATACACGATGAAGTAATACAAGACTTATGATGAAATAGATTTACAGGAGAATTTATGTAATAATATGAATATTTCTTTGAAGACAGGTTTAAACCTGATAACTGATAGCAATATATTTATTTTTATCACTAAGTATTATAAACAGATAAAAGGAGCATCTATGGGATCACCGATATCTGGTGTTCCTTGCTGAATTTAAATTAAGACCTTTAGAAAAGTACATTTTAGATAACATAAAACCAGCTCTTAGCATCTGGATTAAGTATGTGGATGACACATTTGCAGTTTTGGATCATAGATTATCCTTGAAAAAAAATCAATGAAGTTTATAAGAACATCCAATTTACTATGAAAATATAAAATAATAATTCTCTGTCATTTTTAGATATTCTACTGAGAAAGGAAAGTAATAAAATTAATAAAACAATTAATGTAAAAGTGGACCATATTATACCTAATGATGCAATAGCCCCATGAACTTACACCCTCAGTGCCATAAAATCTTATATACATAGAGCATTCAAGGTTTGGTCAGATCAATACTTAACAGATGAAGTTAGTTATATAATTCAAATTGCAAGCAATCATGGTTTCCAGCCAAAAACAATATGTAAGATTATTGATAATTGCAATAAACCAAATCTTGATCAAGAAAGGACCACCAAACAAATTTACAGAAAAATTACATACATTCCAATCATTTTTGAAAGGTTAAAACCGTTATTTAAGAAATATAATATTCAACTAATTGCATCAATCCCATGTAATCTTATAATTGTAAAAATCAAGAAACTGGACACCATTAATCATGCAGGTGTATGCGAAATACTTTTTTCTGCTAAACAATAATGAACTCAGATATTATTTAGGAATAACCGGACGTAAATTCAGCAAAAGGCTTAAAGAGCATGAAAGATATATTAAATATAATAAATCAAGCACATCCATATAAAGACTTTGTTCCATAAATGAAGTAAAATCAATTGATTATAACAGCGCAACAAATATTGTTCGGCAAACGAACCCACATACAGCTAAAATCCGGGAATCAATAGAAATTATAACATGGAATAATCATCTCAGTAATGCTAATTTATCATATATTATGCCTAGTGCTTGGATAGACATTCTAAGAACAGAAATTACATTCAAATGAACATTTAAGTTGATTTCTACACTTCAGATGGTACCACTACTGTATTCATAAACGAACTGGATGAAGCTCCCTCTAAGGAAAGGCGGGATTTACTTTTAATATTATATAATATAAATATTGTGACGTGTTGGTTTTTGTCTCCTAATGTTTCCCTGATGATGAACAAGTTTTATTGTTCGAAACTGTAGGAAATTAATTCTACTTTATATTGTAAGTAGTACATAATTTTAATTAAGTTTTTTAATATCTATTATACACTGCTAAGTTGAATTTATTGTGTATGTATTGTGTATATATTATTCACCTTTTATATGTCTTCCGACTTAATTAAAGTGTGTTTATAATTTCTTTATAGTTGAATGGCTAATTTAATAAAACAAAAATGAATCGACATAAAAAATATTTTCTTGTGTATTTCACAGTTTAGTATTTTCGTAATTAGCCTCAAATGTTCCGTTTTTTCGGAACATTCGCAATTATATAAATAATTAGCACCTATAGTCGTCGGTATAGTTTTTGGTAGGTAAATGACGAAAAAAATTTGCATATTTTATGAGTCGTATCTGCTTTCACTTTTAAAATGAAAAACAACAACCAATATTATCTTAGCTGCACTTTTTCTTTTTTTTTTCTTCATTTTCTTATTATTTTTGGTCAATTACTAGGGGTGCCATTTGAGGGGGTCTGGGGAGGGGAGTGCCCTCATCCCCCCCCCCCCCCAAGGAATATGAAATTTTAGAAAATTTATCTCTCATCTCAGGTCATGACTCAAAACTTTATAAAAATTACTCAAAACCTAAAATAGCTTGTGAAATTTTAATACAATAAAAACACGTGCAATAAGTAAACACATGTAACGCACATAAACTAATAATTATCAAAATAATTTTATAATTTGCGAATTTATTTACTTTTTCCAAGTTCAATTTGCAAATTTCGCAATTTTTTTCTGCGGTCGATTGACGAATCAATTTTACGTCGTGCCCGCAAAAAAAAAAAAAAAAAAAAAAAAAAAAAATATTTAAATGAATAAAATAACTTGGTCTTCCTTTGAAAAGTAAATACAAGAAAAAAATCATTCATTAAGCATGGATTATGAAACACTTTCCAACACATCCAGAATGCGAAGCAAGACGTAGGCTTTAAATAAGGGGTCAAAGATATTTATATATACAGTTTAGAGAACATATGTCATATTTAAAAACCAGATTTCAATAATTACTGCCCATAACCAAAAAAATCTTTTTTTTAAATTTTTAGTTGAAATATTTTTTAAAAAGATGAAACAAAGTTAAAACTTATATATATCTGTTTATTTAAATGAAAATAAAATGAAATTCTACAAATAATATTTTGAGTTATAAAAGTTTTTAATTACCTCAGTTTTAAAATAAATTTAAAATTAAAAAAAACATATACGTGAAATATTATCATGAAATTTTGTTTACCAATGGTATGATTAATCATCATAAAAAAAAAAAAAAATTGGAATTTTAACTCAAAAAGAAAAGAAAAAAAAGGGTCCGGACACCCTTAACTTGTTGGGGACAAGCGAAATGTATACGTACTGCAAAAAGGCTTAAGAACCCTTGTTTATTCCCACCAGTAAAATTTTACTGCGAAGTTGGCTTTAATTAATCGAAGCATTTTCTCGATTCAATAAGGCACAAATTTCTGTTTTGAAAAACCGGTAACAAAGTATTCAAAATTTCGTAAAAGGCTCCGGTGGCGAAAATGTTAAGTACATGATTAATGACTTCCGATTGTTCAGTTCGAAATATGTGTTGTTTGTGTTTTAAAAAAAATCCCCCCCCCCCAAAAAAAACAAAATGTTGTGCACATTTTAAACTTTTTTTTTCAGAAATACTTTTATATCTGTTTCCGGCCAATCATGTTTATTCTAGCGCCCATCAGATAAACTAGTTTTTCCCAGGCCAAACAAGTTTATCCTAATGTCCCATGGTATAAACTATTTTTTCTACGCCAAACTAGTTGGCCTAACGCTCAGTAGGATAAACTACTTTAGCCGGCTATTTATTGGTCTGAACTAGTTTAACCTAAACCGATCTAGTTTACCAAAGGCCAATTCAATTTGGAGTAATTTAACTGATGCCAATCAATGTTAAATACGCGAAAAAAAAACAGGGTAAATTAGTTTATTCTGTGATGGTAAGCCAAATTGGTTTGGCCTAGGAAAAACTAGTTTATCCTATGGGCGTTAGGATAAACTATTTTGACCTAGGTAAAGCTGGTTTCTCCGATCGTCATTAGTATAAACTAGTTTGACCTACGAAAAACTAATTTATCCGATGAGTATTAGGATAAACTAGTTTGACCTATAAAGTATGAAGAGTTTGGCCGGTAACGTATCTAACTTTTAAAGTATATATCTGTTCCAATTAGGAAATGCAGATGAGTATATGTACTTTACTAAATTTATTTCAATATTTTTATAAATAATTTGTATAAAAAATTATCAAAATTTTTTATTTTTTTTATTTGTTTATTTTATTTATTGTGCAGCAAAAATTTTCATTTAATTATGTAGCTGAGTCAAATAAGCCGTAAAAGTAATGCTATATTTTCAGTTTATTCATAAAAATGTTTAACTCTATTAACCAATAATTTGTATAAGTAGTGAGTTCCGTATATTGATCTTTTCTTTGGATTACATAAATTTCAATGAACAATGCTGTTTTCTCGGAATTTTTATTACTAATGTTTGCTGCTTTTTGAACTTATGTTTCATTTGCCATAGCTTATTAGGTGCGTTCGGAATTATGCAAATAAGTAGCAACTACAGTCGCCATGAGTCCGTCCATCCATCCATTTGACTGTCTGTCCGAACGTTTGTCCACATATAACAGAGTAAAAACTACTGAGCCGAATCGTTTTAAATTTAAAATATATAATTGTTGCATAGTTTTGTCGAGTCATTCCAAATTTTATGAAAATCGAATGTATAGTTTAATTACAGGGACAAACAAAATATTCCGTTACATTACGGCTCATGGGAAAAAATAGTTTTAAGTGCATTTTAAGGGGGTTACACATTTTCGAACATAATAAAATTGATTTGCATTTATGAAATATATACTAAAATATACATATTCTGTACTATCTATCGTGCAAAGAATATTTGTTATTAATTTAAAGGCCACACAAAAGTATTCCATTGCATAATGGCATCGGGGAAAGATGCTAAACTATTTCACATTCTATGAAATTTATATACGTTGCTGAAATTTACTGCAAGCTAGTATATATACTAGAAAGCAGATAGTATTTACAGGGACACACAAAAGATTTCGGATACTATACTGTATTTGAATTACTATATACTATTACACATAGATCTGAATATTTTAAAAACTTAATTATAGTACGAATGCACCTCATTTGCTACGTCTGACGTACAATTTCTAACTTGTTAAGTTATGTAAGCAACTTGATTATTTCACTAAGCTGGCTGTTTTGTTGACGTCATAATTTACAAAAGAGCATTTCTTATAAAGCACAAGAAAAATTATTCCTTTCCTTTTCATAATTTGTTGAGAATAAATAGCAAAATTAGGTGCTAAAAGTCATCTTAAGTACTTCTAAACGTTTCAGAACACTATTTTGATCTTCCCAAGTGAGAAAAAAAGAAGAATTTGTTTTTGTGTTTCCCATAAAACGTGGTGAAACTGTTTTTGCTAAAAGCTCCATGAAGTGCAATCAGTGTATTCCAAGTGTAACTTTTTTTATTCGACGGTCAAGAAAACCGTCTATGTCAAGTGCTCTTTCACTGTCGCAACAAAAAAACTAGACTGCTTTTAAGTATACAGCCGAAGTACTTACTGCTTGAAAATATGGCTTTTGCCCATCATGAGCTTTTATTTCCATCTCTTTTGTCTCGATTTTCTGCTGTTAGATATCATAATTAGGGTGCTTTTCATTCATTTTCATGATTTTATTTTCCTGGTGGTAAACAAAAAAATTATTCAATATGAATGAAGTTGTGTGGAAAGAACTAGCTGTCCAATCGCCGCTTTTATTAATGTTCTACAGCAGATCGGACATTTAGCAGAATGCCGAAATGTTTCATTTTTAATCTAGAATGTTTCAACGATTATGAATGAAAAAACTTTTTTTTTAAATATTAAGCAAAATTTCAGAGAAGGTATACTGCAAAAAGACAAAAATTTTCTTATCTACGAAAATACGTGTTGTTGGTACAACTTACAAAAGTATTTCTTATACAGCACAAGAAAAATTATTTCTTTTGTTTTCACCATTTATTAAGAATAAATACAAAAATTAAGTTGAGAAGAATCATAAGAAGTACTTACTTCTAAACATTTAGGAACATTATTTTGATCTTCACAAGTGAGAAAAAAGAAGAATTTGTTTTTGTGTTCCCTATAAACGTGGTGAGGTTGTTTTTGCTAAAAGCTCCATCAAGTGCAATCAATGTATTCCCAGTGTAACTGTTTTTTTCGGCGGTCAAGAAAACCGTCTCTGTCAAGTGCTCTTTCACTGTCACAACAAAAACACAAGACTGCTTTTAAGTATACAGCCGAAGTACTTACTGCTTGAAAATATGGCTTTTGCTCATCATAATCTTTTATTTTCATCTCTTTTGTCTCGATTTTCTGCTGTCAGATATCATAATTGGTATGCTTTTCCTTCATTTTCACGAATTATTTTTCTCTAGTGAAAAAAAAAAATAATAATAAATGTTGTCAGAGGAAGGTTTATAGAAAATGTTTAATTATGGCTTTTCTTATTCTTCTATAGCATGTCGGACATTTGGTAGAAAATCAAAAAGGTTGCATTTTTAATCTGCTGTGTTAAAACTATTATGAATGTGAAGTGTATTTTAAAAAATGCCGAGCAAATTTTAAAAAGGTAGTAGAGCATACTACAATAAAACATTACACTGAAAAAAGTGAAGTACTCAAAAATGAGTAAATCGATCTACTAATATCGAACTGAGTCTGTTTGGATCAAAAATGAACATATTGTTTTCAAAATTTTGAAAAATCGCATGTTTACAAACCAAAACAAAACGAGAAATTTGTACTCTATAATGGCTTATTGAATTATGCACAGTATTTTAAAATAATTTAAATGCACTTGTCATAAATTATTCGGTTTGAATATCTTACGAATAATTTTGCTATATATCTTAATAAATAATCAATGAAACGTTTCTTGTTAATAATTTTGAGCGGGAAATAAATGCCAGTATATTTTAACTTTCATTCGTAAGTTCCCGGGGGTAGCTCATAGCTATTTATATTTGTACCCAATCATGGAATGAAAAATGAACACTTGTGTTTCTCAGTTTTGAGTACATTATAACCGGAGCTATTTTGAGTATGTGAAGTACTTAAAATTGAGTACTTTTTACTCAATTTTTAGAGCCCATTTATTTCAGTGTTTATATTGGAAGACAATGTCGCAGAAAAATGTTTTCGAACAGGGTTTCGAACATGCAACTTTGACTAAATCTACAAGTCAAATTTACATGTTTGTTTAGTTTGAACTTCATACTGCAAAACTGATAACGTCATAGAAAGAGTTGGAAGGTGTTTAGGAGTACACATGATGACACTGTATTTTAAGTTCAACGCGTAACTATTGATTGCATTATACCAGTAATGTTGGAACACAAATAGTGATGGCTATTTCTAGCAATTCTCCTGATGTCCTGTATTTCAAACTAAACAAAGTAGGTTTACTGATGATTTTTTTCAAGTATAAGCGTATAGTCCATACATTATAACCGGAGCTATTTTGAGTATGTGAAGTACTTAAAATTGAGTACTTTTTACTCAATTTTTAGAGCCCATTTTTTTCAGTGTTTATATTGGAAGACAGTGTCGCAGCAAAATGTTTTCGAACAGGGTTTCGAACATGCAACTTTGACTAAATCTATAAGTCAAATTTACATGTTTGTTTAGTTTGAACTTCATACTGCAAAACTGATAACGTCATAGAAAGAGTTGGAAGGTGTTTAGGAGTACACATGATGACACTGTATTTTAAGTTCAACGTGTAACTATTGATTGCATTATACCAGTAATGTTGGAACACAAATAGTGATGGCTATTTCTAGCAATTCTCCTGATGTCCTGTATTTCAAACTAAACAAAGTAGGTTTACTGATGATTTTTTTCAAGTATAAGCGTATAGTCCATACATTATAACCGGAGCTATTTTGAGTATGTGAAGTACTTAAAATTGAGTACTTTTTACTCAATTTTTAGAGCCCATTTTTTTCAGTGTTTATATTGGAAGACAGTGTCGCAGCAAAATGTTTTCGAACAGGGTTTCGAACATGCAACTTTGACTAAATCTACAAGTCAAATTTGCATGTTTGTTTAATTTGAACTTCATAGTGCAAAACTGATAACGTCATAGAAAGAGTTGGAAGGTGTTTAGAAGCACACATTATGACACTGTATTTTAAGTTCAACGTGTAACTATTGATTGCATTATACCAGTAATGTTGGAACACAAATAGAGATGGTTATTTCTAGCAATTCTCCTGATGTACCGTATTTCAAACTAAACAAAGTAGGTTTACAGATGATTTTTTTCAAGTATAAGCGTATAGCCCAAGAGCCGACCGCACAAAACTCTATGTCATCGATCACAAGAAAAATCCTTTATTTTATGGAAGAGTAGTAATAGAGGAATCTAATGATCCATGTCTAGTGGAAGCAAAATGGTGCATAAGCTAAAAATTAAAACTACTAGTGGTTGACTCATAGCCCTAATAGCATGCATAGTCACAGTGACGTCACAGTGACGTCACTGTGAGTCACTTTCGTCACATCACATCTGTGACCAAAATGCCACCACTCTGTGACGTCACATTGTGACTGAGATGTGACTTTCTTAAAAATCTTTAGAAATTTATAAATATCCTTTAAAACATGTTATTTATTTTTAAAAAAAAACATGTTTCTGGAAATATAAATATCGTCGCTTTTGTCACAGTTTCGTCACAATGTTAATGTCAAATTAGTCACAAATGGCACATTTTTCACAAATTTGTCACATTGTGACCACTTTATGAAACGTCACAAAAGAGCTCTAAAACGGCCATAACGACTTCACATTTTAGTCACTGTGATTTCACATTGACAATCGATGGTTACAAAATCACAATGTGACTTCACAACGACGTTGCAGTGACGTCACCATGCTTTACGGGAGGATTAGCATTGTGTTTTCGTACACCCAATTTTCAATGTTTTTGTACTTCTGGTTGTTCGGCAAACACAATGTTAAAGCTACGAGTCAACCACTAGGTGTATCAACTTTTGGCTTATGCACCTATTCGCTTCCGGCCGATATGGATCACTAGATTCCTCCATTACTTCTCTTCGATAAAATAAAGGATTTTTTATTGTGCTCGATGACTTAGGGTTTTGTGTGGTTGGCTCGTGGACTAGTAAGTTATGATTGAGAAATTTATGTTCGGTTTGAATTGGGACATCTGCTCTGTTGACTGAATAAACAGATTGCAAATCTCATTTTCTGAAACAAAGCTGTTTGTTGCCGAGTGTACTAACATGCATCAGAATCAATAAGATGGCCATGTAATTCTAAAAAAAAGAAAAAAAAACTACGTGGGGAAATAAAATATTTGTCTCACATTGAGAAAAAGTATATATTTTACAGTCTAAAAATTTTAAAATATCTTATCTTTACCGTAAATAGAATCATAAGGTATTCTAGGATAATAACACCACGTTAACGTTCTACCAATTTTCACGGCTCAGTTTTAGATTTTTTTTTTTTTTTTCCAAACAATTATGAGATTTGATACAGGAACACATTGATTATCTATATAAAAAAGAAACAATTTAACACATATGTAATATCCATAAATTTTAGTGGCGGTATTTCTTGAACTATGCTATTTGGCGTTATTACCCATCAATGTGAGTAAAAACGCCTTGCAAACAAAAGTATAATGTAAGGTAGAATAATGTCATGCAAATAATCCAATTCTAAGAATACAAACTCAACAGCCCTATAAATTGACAAATTGCATTCTAAACAAAACTAATGTTCAATTTTTATTAAAGCGTAAGAAAAAGGACGGGGGGGGGGGGTAGAAACAGGCAACAGAATATAAGACTTTAACTGTGTAAATAAATCAATATATGTATTTGCATATGAGCATTCTAAGCGATAGAAAATGTTAATTTTTTGGTGAAAGTATAAGCAAAAGGAGGAGGGGGGAGGCAGCAGAATATCAGACCCTGAGTTTCTTTTTGCTTAAAAAGCCCGCTTAAATAAAATTATTAGAAACATTGCACAATTTTAAATATTTTTAAATCTAATATTTTTATCTTGTGACATTTTGTAATAACTTGAGTTCTGTGTAATAAATGTCCTTGGTAATACTGCTATAAATGTCTTTAAATATTTTTTAACCTGTAATTTCTACATTAATGCGGGTTAGCACAGTTCAGAATTTAAAATGTCGGTGTTATTTAAAACGTGTTTTAATGAATTTGTGTTTTTAATTAATTAAATAAAATTTTCTATAAAAATCAATATCTCTGTTATATCCTTTATTAAATTATGTGTACGTTGAATGTTGTTATATTTCATTATCATTATATTGCCAAAAAATTTATCTCTAAATGCAGTTAGAGATTTCACTGATTGCAGCTTTTTTTTTTTCAATTTTCAGAATTTAACTTGTAATTTTTAGTGTAACTATAATTACTACTGGAATTTTCTTTCATTTGGAGTCCTAATAGTATTTAATATACTATCTTTGGATCTTCTATATACTTTATTTGGAGTACTAAAACTATAAATAATGCTACTAAATACTAAAAATCTATAAATTAATTAATATTTGAATAGATGAAATTGCACTAGAATTAAAACAAAAAAATCCTTACTAATATTATAAATCGGAAAGTGAGTTTGTTCGTTTGTTCCGCTTTCACGCCGTAACTACTGAA
Organism: Maratus speculifer; assembly: GCA_964019185.1. Taxonomy (NCBI): domain Eukaryota; kingdom Metazoa; phylum Arthropoda; class Arachnida; order Araneae; family Salticidae; genus Maratus; species Maratus speculifer. Next base: position 157,585,059 of record OZ025302.1, on the reverse strand, counting down.
CCGATTGCTTTGAAATTTTGCAGACGTAAAGTTAGAAGTCCGGATTAAATAATAGGGTACTTTTTATCCCGGAAAAAATTGATATTCCCAAGGGAAAACAAAAATATAGTTTGCTTGATGGATGGATTGGAGATGGCGCTGTTTGTCGTTTAAAACAAGATAAAATATTGCAAAGAATATAAACATGTAAATTTAGAAGCTCATTGATACGATAATGAATCCCCGAAAATGAGGAATTCCCGAGGGATGACGTACAATTTGTTTTATCGACTAAACTGTTTTTTTACATCTACTTATATATTGCAAACGAATATGAACATGTAAATTTAGAAGCTAAATCATACGATAATGAATCCTCGAAAATGAGGAATTCCCAAGGGATGACGTACTATTTGTTTTATAGTCAAAAATTTTTTTTTACATCTACTTATCCTGAAATAACTATAAGTCAACGAATTACTAATTGGTATAAGTATTAGTTACGTTATTTAGTTATTGAGGTATGCGATAGATGGCGCTGGGTGTTTTTAAAACGTGGTAAAGATGTGCAGTAGCTGTATAATAGTTAGGTTAGGTTAGTTTAGTGTTTTTTTTCTAGGTAGATATCTAAAGTAGTTATTGTTTTTTCGATAGGTAATTGCGTCGCTTTGTTCGTCGTTTAGATTGTTATAGTTTAGTTTGGGATTTTAGTTTAGTTTAGGTTTATAGTTTACTCATATTTTCATAATGCCTCGCAAACGTAAATCTAATTTGTCGAGCACCTCATCTAAAGCTCGGGCAATGAAAATTGCCCGATCTCAAGAATCGTCTCTCCATGCTGAATTAAGAAGGCGCGAACAAGCAGAACGTCAGGCTGCTTCGAGAGCTGCTGAGCTACCATCTCAGCGCCAGCAAAGACTTGAGGAGCAAGCCGCTCGCCAAGCTTCTTTGAGGGCTTCTGAGAATGATATTCGTACTCAAGTCCGTTTATCGCAACAGGCTCAACATCAGCATGGTCAGCTCTATGTAGCGTGTTCACGGGTTTCCAGTGCCCAAAATCTGCATGTTTTGAAAACACATAATATAGTGTACCATTCAGTTTTGGTTTAACAACTAATCGTATCCAGCGTTACATCGCGTTTATTACATTTTTCCGTGGAAATGAGAAGTTTTCTTATAGTTGTGCTTTATACCGCAATATAACCGAATTCAACGCGGGCGAAGCCGCGGGCGGAAAGCTAGTAGTATGTAAACAGTATCCCTTGTAATATCTCATCATCAGAATACTCGTTTGGAGACATATATCGGACCGCGGTACATCGGAATGTTGTCAAAGAAATGGTACAAAATAATGAAAACACTCTCCCTCTTTGTGAAATTTAATTAACTTTACCATTCATTGAACAACTATCTTAAAAACGTCCATAAGTGTTGTTTGGCAAACTGAGGCGTTTCGTTTCTTTTCGGCATATTATTTCACATTAGAAAGATGAAGTAGATAGACACTATCGTCTTGCCTTTCCATCTACAAAATTACTTTTGTTTAATGTGAAATGACTTCATTAACGCGTGGAACGTCCTCTTCCATTACCGCATTATTTTCAGTTTCATCATCATCATCTTGCTCACTGCAAATTTTATGCGTTACAGCATTAATGATATCCTGATCTGTTACGACCTCTGAATTTGGTTCGCTGTTGTCTATTTCTATCCAGTCATTTATATCGTCAGCAGAGATATCCAGATGCATAGCACTAACCGCTGACTGCAAGTCTTTCATTGTTTTCACTGAAAAATTTACCCGAAAATTGATCATATTTTTCGGGGGGCATACTTTACCCCGCGTAAGATCTGAATTTCTGTTATATCGGACCGCTGTATATCTATAATTCTTGTTAATGAAACTATTCAAGCGATAACTTTTTGCTGCTGAAACAATTCAATATCGTTAGAAAAAAAAGGGACTACACTGTAAAAAAAAAAGGTCGATCTACTAAAAAAACTTTAGTGATCCTTGTAATTACTAAAAAATTTTTAGTAATCTTAGTCGGTTACTAGAAAATCTGTAAGAATTACTAGAAAAAAGTTAGCAACGAATAGAGTTAATAGTTTTATATTTTTAATAGCTGTTACTAAAACTCAGTTGGTGTGGCCTTGATAGCATAGTGGTTATAGTAATGGACTCCAGGCTAAAAGGTCCCGGGTTCGAAACTTGCCACCGCCAAATACACCCCGAATGTCTGTAGTGTCTCGTTAATAAAGGGCTTGTGAAAATCCTGTCGGAGCAGTTAAGAATGTTTAGTGCTGCCATCTATTGCGGTTTTGCCGAAAATCTTCAGCTTCAGAAGTCTGGATGCAGCTCGAAGGAAGCTCCTCCGCTTCGGTTGCACGTAATGGTTATTGAAAGTAATTTTGGAGCTATTACTAAAATTTGCTTTGTGGCTCATACTAAAAATTTTTAAGTTAGTTATACAAAAAATTCTTTTGTTCAGTTTACAAAAGAAATGCTTGTTTCACTTGCAAAAAAAAAAGTTTGTAATGGTTACTAAAAAATTCTGTGGAATACAAATTTACTAAGAAATTTTTAGTAACCTCTTGAATTTTTTTTTTTTTTTTTGCAGTGTAGAAATTCTAGATCGTTTCGTCTATTCAGCTTAGTTGTTTACTCTATTCACATAGTTCGTAAATCTTTATTTCTAGTTTAGGGATTCAGAAAGTGATTTACAAAACATTCTAGGTAAAGATGGTATATATATATATATTTTTTTTTCTCAGTGTATTGTACTCTGTATATTTTTTCAATTAAACGATTGATAGGTAAAAAATGTTATTCAATAGAAACATAATTATACATCTCCAAATCATAAAAAAAATTATCGCTTTTAATTTAACATGCATTTTGATATGATTGTTTTTTATAGATTTACAAATGAATATTGTAGACATCATCGAAGACAGGATTAATGTTATTGTTAATAAGGATTTGAACAAGAGACATACATAATGCTTGCGACATTATTTGAAAAAATCTGTATTTTGTTGTTATATTCTTTCATAAAACAAACTAATTTGTATTGCATTTAAAAAAAACTGTCCTTAAGGGTTTTAATATAATGCATATTATTAGGTTTTGGAATGAGACAAATTTTATTTTGTTCTTCAAAATGTGCTTCATCGTTCATTATAATTATATAAAAACGTGTCACGACCTACAAATGACTGTTTTTTCAGCAACAACTATTAAAGGATTTTTTTAAAAAAATGCTCAAAATACGTACACGCACTTTAACATTTAAAATGTTATTGTAAAATCGTAATTACTTCACTTATACTTAACATACCAGCCATGTACAAAAAGGTCGTAAAAAAAGTACAAATAAGGTCGTAAACAATACAAATAAAGTCGTATAAAAATCCTATTAATTTTTTTGCCACAAATTACTGTAGAAGGAAGTTACTGAAGTTTGTCATAATTCAAAAACTACTTGGAAATAAACTTTGAAATTGAGAATTTGCATGATGCAAAATATAATAAATATAAATTTGTAAAAAAAAAAAAAAAAAAAAAAAAAAAAAAAAAAAAAAAAAAAAAAAGGTTGAAATTAATATTTTTTTCGTATATTAATTTCACACTTTATATTATAAATTTTTAAAATTACAAATTCAATGAATTATGTTTGAGATTTTTTTTAGTATTGTAGCCACATAAAAAATTATCACAATAGGATTATAATATCAGGGGATATTAAAAAAACATGAAAATGTAATTTAGCATTAGAAACTCTAACTTTTGTATGTTTATAATTCAATAACTTATCACCTAAATGACTTCAAATTTTGTTTCTAAGCATAGTTCGAACTAATGATTTAAAACAGGGCGCCATGGCTCCGTTTGAAAAAAAATTTAGCGCGATTTTGAAGGCTTCCTATTATTATATTTTTTAAAAGTAAAATTCCATTATAAAGAATTTTTTCTTTAAAATCATTCTTATTTCGATGAGAGATATTTTCAAACCCTGCAAAAATATAATAAAAACGAGAAATATTGAAATTTTAATCATTCCAATTTTCACGATTTCTAGTTATTGTTTATAAAGTGTAATTAAGATTGTTAAATTTGGTATCAATTGCAAATAGCCTTTTTTTATATTTAAGATGTAGCAGAAAAATAAGTCTTTTTCTCTACCTTCTACCCACTTCTTTGAAGACACGTGTGCATGTGCATGAAATTTCAGCTTGCCTGACGGTTTTATATCACAGATAAAGAAGTTTAATTTTTCCTGCATGAATTTTGAAATTTTAGGCCTTTTTTTTCACTTAAAAAAAAAAAAAAAAAAGAGATAAAACAGTTTAAAAATTTCTTTCTATGAAAGCACTACCACACTATCTCGCTGGAATTGCGGCTGTACGAATTCCTCACTATCATGCTTGTTTTGCATTTTATGCTTTTTATAAGACTAAATTCGCGCCTTCAAAATAAGTCAAAACGTATTTTAGCATTTCAAAAGAAATCTCGCAATATCTTTGATCTCCATGTTTATTTATTTTTATTTCTTCTTATTGTTTTTATTATAGGCAAGTTTAAAGTTTTTTGGTACCTAACCCTACAAACATTTTTGAAATAGTCCTTACGTAGCGAAAAAAAGAAATTTAAAAATTTGAAATTTAATGCATGTAACTTCAGAAATGAAGTGTCTTTTGTTTACTACCTGAAGATTCATTCTTACATCGTTAAGATGTGCATGTAAACGATTACTGTGCAATAATACTGTCGTATGTATTCAGTCAAATGAAAAATGGTGCCCTTCATTGAATACCAAGAGCTGAGGTGCAACCCTGCTTACTGAAAGGTTGGGCAGCCCTGATTTATAATATACTGTCAAAATTGAGTGTTACCATGAAAAAAAAAAAAAAAAAGTATTGTTTGATTATAATTTTTGGATGTCCCTTAAACAAATTGTATACATACTATTTAAAAGTAGAGTTACCTCCCAATTGTTTGGTACAAGTAACTTTCTAATAATTAGTTGCAAGGTTAGAACGGGGCGTTTACTTTTCTTTTCAGAACTGTACAATCATTAATTACAATGAAACCGAAAATGAACCTGATATATTAATGATCGATTTCACATTATACTTATAAATACATATATTTTATTTTGTCTTTTATATTATTAGTGCTACTATAGATCTTACTCGTAAAAACATTAAAAAAAAAAAAAAAAAAAAAAAATGTGTTATAGAACATGTTACATTAGTAATAATTTACTCGTAATTAAATGCATCATCAAGACATGATTAAATGTCGTTAAATGAAGTGTTTATGATTTTTAAATCATATTTTATATCATAATTTAATATTTCAAATAGTTACACCAATAATTTTTTTAAAGAGTTGTTCAATAGGCTTCTCCTTCAGTCATTATTAGAGAAACACATCATTATTTTTATAGATTTGATATTCATTTGAAAAAAAAATAGAGTTACACATCATTATTCTTTTAGATTTGGAAGTTATTCATGTCATGCAGGTTTTTACACATGAAAATGATTTAAATAAAAATCAGTTTTCGAGAAGGTTTTGTAGTTGTAACTTGATTAAATACATCATCAAGGGGTAATTAAATGGTGTTTAGTTAAGTATTTATGAGTAACTCTTATGTTATACGGCAACTTAATATTTCCAAAACTTAAATCTGTGATTATTTCTTTTAAAATATCTATTTAATAAGTTTTTTCATTTATCTGTTATTGTAATGACACATCATTTTTTTTACAGATTTCTAATCATAGTTTGTATGAGACATAACAGACACAGCATTGTGTACTACTAAAATAAGTTAGATTAATATTCTTATAAAACATTTACTATTTTAAATTGAAATCCTGATGTATCCATATATGCTTAAAGTAATTAGTATATACTACATTTGCAAAGGGAAAATGTGGTTAGCCGTTATATTATATACCACTGAATAGAGAGCAGGTTGTTTTTTATTATTATCATAATGATGCAAAAGAAAAAAAAATATGTATGGTTGTAAATTAAAAACTGAATGTCTGAAAAATGCTTACAAACCTTAACATATTTAAAATATAATACTAAATCACAGATCCTAACACATATTTATAATTGTTATAGAACTTTTCATTGCTGTAAAAACATGATTACATTGATCATCATCACATAATTAAATAGCGTTTAATGACATATTTATGATACACAAGCATGTGTTATACCACACTTTAATTTACGTTGTATCTATAACTATTGTGTTTAAAAACATATTTCATACTAATCACAGATCCTAACACATATTTATAATTGTTACAAAACTTTTTACTGCAGTAAAAATATGCTTAAATTGATCATCATCACATAATTAAATAGCTTTTAATGATATATTTTTAATGCACAAACATGTGCTATACCACACTTTAATTTACGTTATATCTATAACTATTGTGTTTAAAAACATATGTTATATTTTTCTATTTTGTCATTTATCATTTCTACATGTTTGAATTAAAATTTGTAACAAATCAACGAACAAATGCGACTCCAGTTACAAAATGTAAAATAAATGTAAAGACGAATTTTTTTTCAACATTTAACAACAAATCGATGTTTTTATATCATAATAGAGTGAATCATTTGCAATGAATTCTAAATGTAAAATTGTGATTAAATTGTCGTATATACGAAGTTTTATACATACTTTTTTTTTTTACAAACAATTAAATATACAATTTCAGGAATTTTTATGAGCAAAATTTATGACAGCAAAATGAATGTTCGATACTTTTACATTCAATATGTTCTACTGTAATTATAATTATAATTGCTGCATACTTAAAATATTTTAAAGTTGTCCTCTGTTAATTATATTTCATGTAGCTGTTTGAAAATGATACCACTCACATCCAAGTCACTACTGGTCACGCCTGCTTGCCACCCAAAATACATTAGGAAATGGGTACAAACGACACATTTTCTGGTAACCCATTTAACTTTTACATAAAACAATAAATAATAGATTCGCCAAAAATATTAAATCTGAGAACCATGGTAAAAAAGTGTGTATAAATATTCTGGAGCGTAGTATTAAAGTCAAATGTGAAACTCATTAGATTTCGTTGGATTGATTTGACTGCTTTTATCCAAAAAAAGGTAGAAAAATCTTTTAAAATCTTTTCCACTTATTGAGTATCAAAACTTTTACGAAACTGTTCGACAACATTTTGGAAAACATTTATTTTACAGTTGATTCTGAACTCGTGTTTGGATTTCTGTGAATAAAAGTTATGGAAGAAAAATATCTCTACCGTCAATTAAAAAAAGTAATTTAAAAAAAAGTTGCAAACTATGAACAATTTAACGGAGCTATTCGATAAATCAAGAATTGAATGTTCGGAGGTTCTTTGAACAAGTTTATTTAAATGAGATTTTATAGTAGCTGAAATTGATAGTTATTTATCATGAGAAAATAATGCAATTTTAGGCAATTAAACAACACAAACCCTAATATTGAATTTCCAAATATTCTTAGATCTGGAAAACGTTTACCTTAAGGATAGTACTGTTGCATTTGAATTTGTGATTGGATTCCTGTGAATAAAATTTATGGAAAAAAAATCACCGAAGTCAATAAAAAAAGTAATTAAAAAAACTTCCAAACTATGTACAATTTAACGGAGATATTCGATAAATCAACAACTGATTATTCAGAGGTTCTTTGAACAACTTTATTTTAATGCTTTTTATAAAAGCTAAAATTGATATCTGTTTAGCACGAGGAAATTTTTATGCTATTAAACAACACCAAGCCTAATATTGTATTTCCAAGCATTCTAAGATCTGTTACATCCAAACTTTAACTAATTTAACAACTGAGCCAAATAAGCTGTTCTTTGTTTTAAAGTTATAAATGAATTTCATAAAAATATCAAACCTTAGCATTGTTTTGCTTTTGAATTCAATAAAATACAATTATTGTATTGCTAATTCAACAAATATAACTGCGGGATCTGACCGAATATTGAGAACTGTTATACCTGCTCTTGCTTATTTCCTAAATGATGAAGATTTACAACATCCTGAAGTAGTAGTGGAATATTTATTAAGGAAGAATTATATTCATGGTCGACTTCCCGTCAATGTAGTATATTATTTACTGTTTCGTGCGAAAAAATTTGATAATTTAAACATTTTGATAAGTGAATCTGCGGACAGACTTGCACGATTTTCAAATGGAACCTGGGAAGGATCAGTTAGATTGATCAATTTGTCAGAAACTGATATACTATTTTCTTATGTAGAGCTATTAGACGAAAGCGAAGCCCCAGGAGACTATTGTTACCCATTTCAAATGACTTCTTATACTTTTGTGACTCATAAACCAGAATATAAACCAGAATTTTTTGGAATATTCAAAACATTTTCCTTATCGGTCTGGATAACAATTGGTATCATATTAATTGTAGTAACATTTATCTACTATATAACTTTAAAGCATAAATATTCTTTTGGAAAAATTTCTTTTCATGTACTCGGCGTTCTTCTGAGACACTCTGCGATTATAAAACCAACGACGAAGTTTGAAAAATTGCTGATTTACTCTTGGGTCGTAGGCGCAATGTTTTTATGTCTCGCTTACGATTCAGTGTTCCTGTCCTTCCTATCATTTCCCCCTGTCAACCCAATAAAAGATACTTCAGATTTGGCTCGTGCAATACAATATGATGGATATCATGCTGCAGCAAATTTAAATAATGATATTTTGTTGTCGCAAACAAATAACACAAATTTGCGCATAATAGGGAATGATCTGGAAAATAATAACTTAACTTATAATAGAAGTTTTAACGATTTTCTCCATTATGGCAAGGGAAAAAAGTTAGCTTATGTAACAGAAACTATGTATCTTGACATTTTCAGGGAAAAATTCTTCATCTCTGAAGATATTTTCCTTGAAAAATTAACTTCGATACTTGTCCGAAAGGGTTTCTGCTGCAAAAAAATGCTAGACAGATTATTGAACAGAATGATGGCTACCGGTTTTTTTTACAAATATGAATCCGATGCGAATTTCGTTGTTGGAACACCGCTCCTGATGAAATACTATGAAGAGAATGACACTAAGAGAAAACTAACTCTTACAGATCTCGCTCCTGCTTTTTTTATTCTCATTTCAGGATATGTTTTATCCATCGCAACTTTCATTGCTGAACTGATATCGAACAGAAGAAACAAGAAGAAGCGTTCTAAGAAGAAGAGGAATTTTAAAAAGAAATATTCGGCAATGGTGATAAGAGATTTACCTTGAATATCACTTCTCACTTTATATGTAATATTAAACCACTTCTAACGAAATAATACGTAGATAATGTCACGAAGAGAAAACCAACTGTCATAGATCTTGTTATTGCCTTTTTTTTATTCTTCTGTCAGGATACATATCATGCATTGCAAGTGCCTTCGCTGAACTGATATCACGCAAAATAAAGAAGCAGGGGCGTTCTAAGAATAAGAATGTTAAAACGAAATATCGCACAATTGCAATGAATGACATACTTTGAATATCACCGCTTACTTCATATGTAATACTGAATCGCTTCTGATGAAATGATACGAAGTTAATGGCACAAAGAGAAAACTAACTGCGATATTTCTTGCTACTGCTTTTTTCATTATTGTTTCAAGATAAATTTATCCATTGCAAGTGCCTTCGCTGAAGTGATATCATGCAAAATAAACAAGCAGAGGCGTTCTAAGAAGAGGAATGTTAAAAAGAAATATCCTGCAAATATCATGAATGATTAACCTTGAATATCACCGCTTGCTTCATATGTAATACTGAACACTGTTAAAAAAACAGGTGACAAACCGGTTGCATTTGGCGCCTTAGGATGAAAAAGGAGTTACCGTTTGACACCCGCGGGCTTTAAAATGTTTTTGTTGTGCCATTTGATTTCTCTCTGGGTGTTTGACGCTAATTAAGGTGCCGCGCAATGCATACCGTTGGAAGATTTTCACACTTTAGTCATTTGGGCATACTTTGTGACTTGTATCCTTCTCCTTCAACCACAACAATTTCTCTCTACGATGACTATCACCGCTATGCGCTATCCCAATTTCGTTTAGAATTTCGGAAAGCTAATTTTTGGTGAGCTTTTTTATATAAAGCAACTTTTGAATTTCAGGATATTTAAACATTTCAGGGAGACTTTGAAGGTGAGCTAGACGGCCAAGCGGTTAGAACGCTGAGCTTGCAATTAGGCATTGTGGATTCGAATCCTTCGAGAGCCAAAAGTCGGTTTATATATTTTTTAATTTTTTATAATAGGGCACTCTGGATTAAGGGGGCCATCTTTTCACCCTAATTAAAGGTTCCATTCTGGCTCTCCTTGGGGTGTCACTAGTGAGACAAGCCTTTCACCCCGAAAAGGTGCAATGTGTCAACATTAGTTTTAAGAGTGAACCAGCTCTAATGAAATAGTACTAAGATATTGACTCTAAGAGAAAACTAACTAGTCTCTCGGTCTTGCTCCTGCTTTTTTTTATTCTAATTTGAGGATATGTTTTATCCATCGCGACTTTCTTTGCTGAACTGATATCAAACAGAATAAACAGAAGAAGCGTTCTAAGTAGAAGAGGAATGTTAAAAGGAATTTCCGACAATTCCAATGAATGATTTAACCTGAACTGAGCCATTTTTTTAAATGTAATATTGAACCACTTCAAATGACTTAACATGAAGATAACGACACTAAGGAAAACTAATATTTAGGGTAAAGTGGAAACAAGACACTGCGGTGAGACAGATGCCGAGGCATGTTCACAATGCCTACTCGGCACAATCGCTTCTGATTGGTTGGTCAGATTAAGATTCAGAGATACAAACCATACTCTGATTATCAATGATGTGGAATTAGAGTCAGCGATCGGTAGATTAAACTTTTGTTATAAGCCTTTGAGGCATTTCAGAGTGAATGCATAGTAGCTATGTGGTATAAATTTATGGAATGAAAATGGAAAGTTTCTATTTTTTTTCAACATTTATTGAAATTAATAAAATTTTCTTCAATTAAAAAACGAAAAATATCTATTTTTTAATAATTAAGTTGCAAAAAATCACTTTAAACATAACTTTCTACCTAAACATACACTTACACACACACACACACACACACATATATATTCATTATATTAATTGTGATTTTGTTACGCCGCATTTGCTACGCGTTTGTAATTTCCGACTTATTCACTTGAAAATACTTTTATTACTCGAAAGGAAATACTTTTATTTGTGCTGCCTTGCAATTGAAAATAATAGTTCAAAATATCATCTAGAATAGAAATGTGAAATAAATGTCTCGTATAAATACTTTTTTAAATTTAAAATATTTGGCAACATTATTATTTGGCCAATTTTAATACGACATATTTTTTTTTTCATTTGCGTCTTTTAAGGTATATGGATGAGTTTATTATTATTTTTCTTTTTTTTTAAATTTACATGTAAATATTAGTTTTTATGATGTAATTTTTAATGTTTTCCTGTTTTTAATACATTAGTTAATCCCAATTTTTTCAGGTTTTTTTTTATTTTATTATTTTTTAAATTTATAATACTTGTGTGCAAATAAATTTTTAATTTGAAGGAAATGTTATTCTGATTTATTTACTCGCGTCGCTCTTACTTTCAATCTATCATTAAAAGAAAAAAGTCTTGTATTCATGAAAAATTTTGATTTCCGGTTTTAGACGGATTTATACGTTTTGGAAAGTCCTAAACACGATTTAATAGTTTTTAGAAAATGGGTGTCTGACAAAAATGCTGTGGGCACATTACACTGTTAAAAGTGAAGGTGACAAATGGCCGGTGCCATTTGGGACCCGGACGTGAAAAGGCCCTAGGGTCCATTGGAACCCGGGGCATTTGGAACCCTAGGGTGCCATAGGGGCTTCGATATGTGGTTTCAGTACCGACAGGTCTCTTACTGGGTGATTGGAGCTAAATAAGGTGCCATGCACTTCGTATTGGCAGCAATGTGGCACCTCATCGGGTGACTGGAACCATGCGCATGCGCTGTGACGTGTGTCTTTCTGTTTTCTGTGACGGCAAGTAAAATATATGGCCATGAGTGAATGAAGGTGAGCTCGATGGCCGAGCGATTAGAACGCTGAGCTTGTAATCAGGCGTTGTGAGTTCGAATCCTTCGACGGCCAAAAGTCGGTTTGTATATTTTTTAATTTTTTATTACTGGACACTCTGGATTAAGGGTGCCATTTTTTCACCCTAATTAAAGGTGCCATTCTGGCTCCTTTAGGGGTGTCACCAGAGAGACAAACCTTTCACTCCTAAGAGGTGCAATGTGTCACCATTAGTTTTAACAGTGTATCTCAAGATCTAAAGCACGGAATTTTACTTACTTTAGATTAAATTAGACCTTGGCTTAAAAAGGGTCCTGATTAAGGATAGAAAACCAACGATTATAAATGCACAAATAATGTAAGAAAAGGGGAGCAAACAGCTGTTTCGAATCTACTAACGATATTCTTCTTCAGTGCAAAAACTCAGCGAGCTAGATAAAGCAAAACTGAGCTCATTTCTTTGGCTCATTTCTTTTTCTCATATCTTTGGCTCAGTTTTGCTTTGTCTAGCTCGCTGAGATTTTGCACTGAAGAAGAATCTCGTTAGTTGATTCGAAACAGCTGTTTGCTCCCCTTTTCTTACTTTATTTGTGCATTTATAATCGTTGGTTTTCTATCCTTAAACATTTTTACACAAAGGCTTTATTTGCTATTTTAAGGGTCCTGATTAGTTTTTGGTGTATATCACCCAACAGATGGCGCTGCTATGTTGAACGTTTCTAGATTTTTCCAATAGCTCTATCTCAAGAATTAATGGACGGATTCACAAAATTGTCAGATTGAGTTAAGAGTTAAGTTGTTGCTTATTAGGTTATTATATAAGGCGCCCAAGAGGTGTCGCTGTTATACTGTATTTTTTACTTTCCTCTATCATTACAAGAAAAAAGTACTGAATTCATGAAAAATTTTGACTTCCGGTTTTCGATGGATTTACACGCTTCAGACGGTCCTGAGCACGATTTATTATTTTTCAGAAAACGTCTGTCTGTGAATCTATCTGCTTATATCTGAAAAAAAAAAAATTGTGGACGCTCTAAATAAAGAACTAACACAGAGTACTTCACGAACAGGTTGCGCGGCTATGCTCTATTTTTACAATCTCTCTAACTCAAAAACTTCCGCACGGATTTTCTGCAAACTTCAGAGTCAGTTGCAAGTTGACTTAAGATGTTGATTATTATATTCAGGTGTATACCGCCCAACAGTTGGCGTTGCGATGTATAAAACTTTGGATTCAGATATAAATTTACACTTGTTAGTTTTTTATGTGAATTGCCCGACAGATGGCGTTGCTGTGCTGCATTTTATACGATTTTTTCAATAGCTGTAGTTTAAGAATTAAAAGACGGATCAGTTAGTAATTGATGTAAGCTGTTACTGATTAAGTTTTGATGGTGCACAACAGGTGGCGCTGTTATGCTGAACGTTTACAATTTTCGCAAAACTATATCTCAAAACTGATGCATGCAATTTAATCAAGCTTAACATTCTATTATATAATATTAACGTTATTAAAAGTGCGAGATTTTCATTATTGCATTTACAGAAAATCAAAAAATATTTAACATTTTTTCAGAATCATCATTAATTTATGTTAATTAAATTTAAATTGTGTTAATTGTGTTCATTAAATTTTCATGTAACTGTGTTATATACGTTTTCACTGCATAGTTGTCAATATTTACATACTTATAGCACTTTTTAAGCTTCAGACCTGTGTAGAAAGTTGTTAAATTTACTCTAACAAAGGTTTTTTTTTTCATATTTTAAGTCGAAATAGAAATTTCATTCCAAAACTTACTAAAACTGTAAACTAGATCCCAGTAAAATACAGACGCATGCTTGTTTTTCTCCCGCGTCGATCATATGACACAAAAGGGCTGTGTGGCATCTAACTCGCCACTATGATATAGTTGCCTCACCGAGGCTGAGGGACAGATACTACAAAATGTACTTTTGTTTTTCAATTTAATAAATTAGTCATTTCAATTTAATAAATTAGAAGATTAGTCTCTAGTTGAACTGAGAGTTATATGAATATAAATTCAGCGCATTCTGCTACTTATCAAATTAGTCTGAGCAAAAATGTTGGGTCACTATCTATGAATAAGGAAAATGTAGGTATTTTTCAATTGTCATCATCTAAATTGTTAAACAGAATGTTTCGTATTCCAATGGCCAAAAGACCTACACGACCTACACAGCGAAGTAAAACAAAGCAAAAGGATGCTAATATTACAAGCAGAAAGTTCATAAACAAGAAGAAAGAATAAGAGGAACAAGAAAGAACAAGAAGAAGGAAATAAAAAGCAAAATAAACTAGAAAGCGTGAAATAATGATAGCTTAGCGGGAGCAAAATGTGTAAAAAAAAAAATAAAATAAAAAATAAAATAAAATAAAATAAAATAAAAAAATAAAAAAAAATGAAAGGAAAGATTGAAACCACCTTGAAAACATCACACTTGAAATCAGTGGCGCCAACTTATATGGACCCATGGGTACGAGCCTGCCCAAAAATCTTATTGTTGCATCCACACACTTTTCATTGATTTATTTCGTTATTATTTATTTATTTATTTATTATCATAGAAATAAAATTTGGTTTCATTGACGTTCTCAATAATTTAATAATTTTGTTTAGAAAATAATAAGGGTATCAATTAGACTTACACAAAAACTGAAAGCTTCTTTAGTGGATGCATAATTAAACTGCTCAAAAACAGATTTCCTGCATATTTTATGACAGGTCTGCATTGTATTTTAATTTCCCTTTACTTAATATTTAATAGCCTACAATTTAATAGTGTTAAATTGTAATTAATTATTAAAAAGTTGACAATTTTTATGCTATTTATAATAAATATTAATGTATTTATAAGGAAGAACTTTTATCAATATAATTTAATTAAATTATAATAGTTTTAAATTTTACTTCGAATTATCCTTTTTGTCCATTCGCTCCTCTGCCACCCTTCTCTACCCACACGCACAGTAAGAAGGAAAAATTATGTGTTACTCTACTGAAAAAATTTTAAGCCCACCCAATATTTTACAAACGTTGGTGCTACTGCTTGGAAACATCCTACTTGAAGAAGAAAAAAATGTGAGTCTTTTTCTGACCTTGACTCTTCCATAAGAGGACTCAATGTTCCTCTTATAGATTCTGATACCAGTATTAGATTGGAATTTGATGGCTTTCAATGTGCCCAGTGCATGAAATCTTATCAAGAAACAAAGTCTAAAATGGACTGGATTCAGTCTATCAAATGCAGCAGTAAAGGCTGCATGAAACATGCTTAGTTTACTTTTACAACGGCTAATAAGGTGTGATTGTAGGCAAAATGAAATACAAATCAAAGGATGAGAAGAAAGGCTAAAAATAAAAAGACTAGAGCCTAAATAGACTAGAACGCTTTTACCATTAAGAGCAAAGTGCAACGTTCGTCTGGATGTAAACCAGGGATTTATATCTTTTTTGTAATTGCACTGTCTATTGTTTCTAGTAATTATGCTATCCATTCATTTTGCAACGGCTGGACACTCAGCGTGGAGGTGGAATGGAGACATAACTCAGAACATAAGATAAAAACAGTTTATTTAAAACGGTTAGGGCTCAAAGGCAGTGGAGCAGCTCTTGAATTTTAATAACTAGTAACAATACTGAAGGATTAAACTTATACTCACAGCTCCGGCACTGACTCAATCGGGGCACTTCAGATTGCTTCTCACTTAAACTTCCGCTAGACTGCTAGATGGAACTTTATTAGACAGCCCGTGGCTGTATATATACTCTTTATTAACTTTGAAAATATTCAACGTAATCAATATTAACTCTTACCAACGGCAAACTTCTCGACTCGCCTTCCAAAACTCCTTGTCAACTCACTGAAGGCTCGATAATACTTGATATCACTCGCTCTAGATCAATCCCACTGCCTGTCGTCACCACCTAGCTAGCTTCTAGACACTACTAGCTGGCTAACGCCGCTAGACACACTAGTCGGCTAACGCCGCTAGTCACACACCACACACACTCAAACTCCAAGCTTTTATATGCTGCAAACTGAGATACTACAAATTTATATATTACTTCTAACCGCGACATAACTGTAAACTCCGAGAAAGACACTCACGCTCTAGAAAGTTAAAGTGAAAGAGAGGATAGATGTCGCTTTCACGCTTACACATGTTAAATCATTGACGTCACGATCTCAAAAATGCTAGAGTGTCTTTATTACAAAGGTCACTCCCTCACAATTTAAATTCAAATATTTACTTTTCATTTTCATTTTTTGTCTTTAATTTTATTTTTGGAGTTTATACTTTTGCAATTTGTTGAACTTTTATCAATTTAGGGATACATATGTAATTATTGTAAATTTACTGTTACTTATTTTCATCCTTTATAGGTTTAAGAAAATAAAAATGTAATTTGCTTGAATATAATAAACACCCTAGCTTTTTCACTATATGCAGCATCTGGCCCAGCGCATAAAAATGATATTAAAAAAGGACATATTAGAAAATAATTATGTCTACTTTATTAAAGGGGTTTAAACTTGTTTAACGCAGTAATTAGATTCTAAAGAGTTTAATGAATGATTCTTTTTACAATACACATACATTTAACGTCTAAATTTAAAAAAAACTATTAAAAGATTGAATAATATAAACTAAGACAGCCTTGAACACATTTTTTTAAAATAAATAAAATTTACATACAAAAAATAAAACATTAAAAAACATTTAAAAATACAAGAGTAAACATTTCGCCAAGCTACACGCAAGGCCTCATCAGTACATTAAAGGTACACATAGATGGAGAGAGATATTACAGTAGGATCAATGCTGGCTAAGTAATGTTGTTTTAGCCGTTTTTTAAGAATTAAAGTAAACAACGAATTTAGGAAATGAAAATTTTCTCTGTAAAACAATATAAGCCGAAAAATTCCATAAATTATTATAAATTTCAAAATTTGCGATTTTTTCCCGTATCGGTTGACGTTAAAAAATGCAGCCCATCTGAAAAAATTATTGGAGGGACCCGAGGCCCGTGGGCCTATACAATTCTACGCCTATGAGTACAACCTCCTTTTGTATGTCCAGCTCAATGGTATCTGGTTAACATCTGTTTCTAATCCGATTGCTAATGATGGTTTTGTACATGAGAAGTGAAAAAAGAAGACACAAAAGGTAGTTTAGTAACCAGTAGGCGTTGAAAAAATACACCTTCGTCGTAATAAATCACTGTAATTTGACAGCCAAGAATTTTTTTTTTCACCCTGATTGGATACGAAATTCTTTCGAAGGCACCTCCTTTCCTAGCGGTCATAGCTTGAACTAATTTCCCAATATACCCAGTTTGAAGTTCCAGCTCAGAAGGACGGGCCCTTAAGGGGTCTCAGGACTCTTAAAATCGGAAAAATTGAAAACAAAGCGAACATCTTCAATATTTAATATCTTAAAATATTTATGATATTAAAACACAATATTTTATTGAAATGAAAGATATAAAAAGGTTCTTTCATTTCATGTATTTAAAAAATTGCAAAGTGCAGAATTAGCATTTACAGGGTGCTCCAAACTGTCAGACATTTGACGAGCAGAAAATTGGTATAGTAATAGCTTACGCGCAAGATTACAAAATAAATATTGAAACATAAATAGAAATTTTGGTGCCTACTTATACGTCAGATTATAATAATTACTTTGAACTTAAACAAATTTTTATTTAAAGCGATTTTCTATTTTTAATACAAAGTTGTATTCAACTAATACAAAATTTTGAAAATTTCAACAACATAATCACCTAAGAAATAAACTTTTTTGAACAATAAAAAAGAAATTTTAGGTTTAGTTTCTTGAGATTAACATGAAATATATATTTTGAGAATTTTATGTAAAAATTCTCACAAGATTTTGAGATATAGTGCGCACTATGACCAAAAATGTCATTTGGAGGAAAATGACTTCAAAATTTCGGAAACGCCGCTTCAGCTGTTGAAAGAGTAAAATTCTAAAACCCATAACTTTTGTTGTAATCAGAATTTTAAGAAAACAATTTTATTAAAATGTTCAGAAAAGGTAGCACTTTAACATATAAAAAAATTGAAATTTCAAAAATTTAGATGCTTTAATAGTCTTGAGACCCCTTAAATAATTTTGCTACAGAAAAAAAAAAAAAAAAAAAAAAAAAAAGCAGTTTTTTTTTTCTAATGTACCTGAAGGATCCTTTCTTGCTGACCAATAAAAAGCCTGTGATTGACTCTAGTTTCTGGAAAGAAGCTAGCGGTAATGGGATCGCTTGTCTTGAGAGGAAAAACTTCTCTATCTGATGCTTTTTTCGCCGTTAAGTCCATTGAATGAATCCAAGATGCAGCATTTATTACGACATGGACACTTGGGGTTTGCTCAGTTTTGGGAATCTTTAACATTCTTCTTTGTTGCTGTTGTACAAGAGTAGTTGACCAAAAATTGTAAGAAGATGAAGAAAAAAAAAATGAAAGAAAAGAAAAATCGCGATTCATTTTTGTAGCTTCAAATTAGCTAACTAATAAGATACTATAATCCCACTTTAATTAAATCGGAAAATATTTAAAAGGTGATAAATTTGTCTTTCCAATCACAAAACGTCAATAATTGTGAAACTATAAAGTGTTTATTCTTTTTTATATTCTCTACCATGATAAAAAATGGCCGATTCACATATTTACAAATATTTTTCAACATGAAAATAAAATTTTAAGTTAATTAATCGCATTTTAACATAAAAACAAAATGCCATTTTCTTTAAAAAGAAAAATAAATCATATATTTATCTGTAAACACACATATAGCTGGAGAGAGAGAGATTACAATAGGATCACTGCGGAATAAGTTTTTCAATTATTTTGCTAAGGGAAAAAAAGTTCTTTTTTCTAATATACCCGGGAGATCCTTCCTTACAAACCAATAAAAAGCTTGTGATTGGATCTGGTTTCTGGAAAGAAGCTAGAGCAAAGGGATCGCTTGTCTTAAGAGGAAAGACTTGTCCATCTGATGTTTTTTCTGCCGTTAAGTACATTGAGTGAATCTAAGATGTAGCATTTATTATGAGATGGACACTTGGGATTTACTTTGATTTGGGAATCTTTATCGTTTCTTCTTTGTTGCTGTTGTGCAAAAGTAGTTGAGCAAAAATATGAAGAGATGAAGAAAAAATAAGAAGAATGAGAAAACTCATGCGTCAAGAGTATATTATGAAGTACTTTCCTACACATTCAGAATAATGTAACAAATCTGCACTGTTTAAAAAATTTAAACATTACGTCGCAACAAGCTGGATTTTGCATTTTTACATTCAATATGTTGTAGCGTAATTATAATCCTAATTACCACATTTAAATATTTTTTAAGAACTTGAAAGGTGTCCACTGTTTTTTAGAATGAATATAATCCTTTCAAAATGATACCATTCAGATCCTGTCACTACTGATCACATCTTCTTGTTACACATAAACATGTAGAAATATGTTAACAAGAAAGAAAAAAATCATATGCTAAGCATAGATTATGAAGCACTTCGAAACACATTTAGAATAATGTAACAATTCTGCACCGTTTAAAAAATTAAAATATGTTTCATTCCACCATATGGGAATATATAACTCGTTTGAAAAACGAATTGCAGCTACAATAGGAAAATTATCCGAATATTTTAGCAGCCCTGTATATTATATACAAATCTGTATCTATAAACAGCATTCATTCCAAAATTTAATTCGTTTAAGATAAACGCATTTTTTAGTTGAAAATTTTCCTTCAGCAATTTTCTCTAATAATTAGAATCATATGCGAATACTTTTGTGCAACCCTGTATTTGAGGTGTATAATTTATAAATAAAGAGTCATATACAAAAAACTAAATAAATTTAAAAGCGCATACCGAATTTTAAAACGTACAATTATTAGGGTAAGATAGTACTGTAGCCGATTTCTTTCGTGTGTCCCTGTAAATTAATAAAACAAGGCACAAATTCCTGCCTTTAAAAACCGATGACAAAACATTAAAAATTTCGTAAAAGGCTCCCGTCGCGAAGGGGTTAAAGACTCCAACTCCGACTGTTTTTCTCAAAATATGAGCCCGACTTTGATTCCAATTAAAAGCAGTAATAACAGTATTTTCTCTAATAACCAGTGGTGAAGTCGTAAAAAAAAAAAGCAGACGGTATACGTTCAGAACAGAGAGTATACCCTAGACTGCATGTACTACAGCTTTCTTGAGAAACAGAGAATATACGGTGTTTCTTAAAAAAAACCAGAAGGTATACGGCATATACCCGCGTATACCATCCACTACATCCCTGCTAATAACACAGTATGAAAAACGTCATTCTCAAATGTCATGTATGTTAATTCAGCATGATGAAAGGTTCAATATTCATCATGCATTCAACATTCATTCTTTCTAACACTGAAAAAGAAAGGAATAAATCTAGACAAATTGAATGTAGATTCTGCCATTGCAGAATTCAGTTTCGCCTCCGATTTAAAAAAAAATAATAAAATCGATGAGGTCTTTTAGAAGGGCGACCCCGTTTAGAATGCAATGACTAACTTCATTTTTCTTGTGTTTATCATTATAATAGCAAACAGAACGGCGTGAAATACCCAATTGAATAGCAATTTCTCTCTGAGACATTGAAATTGCGGAATAATAAAAAGATCCAATTTGACGTGCTACTTCTTCATTGACTAGATTCATCAAAAACGGATTTTTTCTTTAGTTAAAACGCTTTTTTAATGACTCTGAGAAAAAGGAAATGCATTTTAACAATAAAATTGTATGAATGTCTCGTTTTAACGGCCAGATTACGAAACTAGTCGTTGGGGGCCACCGTAATATTTACCCATCATGGATATGCATTATTTATATAATACGTGAGAATAAAATATCTGAAAACTATTTATAAAATGCATTGCGATTCCAAAACAAAATTTAAACGTATATTTAAATATTCTTAATATACATACTAATGCTCCATTAATGAATTGCTGATGAACCCATTTCGACAAATTATATAAAATACCAAACTACACAAGTAGTATCGGATTACGTAAAAGAAACATCCTTATAACTCCAAAAACAATAATCATATTAACTAACAGTTTACTGCGTCAGATTAAGCGTCTCATTTTCAATTAAAACATATCTTTGAATTGAAATTTGAAGAAAATACAGGGTCATGAAAAATCGAAGAATGTGGAAAACAGGATTACAAATATCTCGGCAACTATTAATCCGACCGACTTCGTTCTTGATGCAAAATTTGTGTTATTTTATTGCCTTTTACGTCCTTTCCTTAAAATAAAAAAATCGAAATTTTTTATCTACATTTCTTCAGAACGAATTTTTCGAGAGTCCGAAAAAAATAGTTTCGGATAATTGAGGTTACTGATATTAAATAGGCTTCGTCCTATTCTTACTTACTAAGTACATACAAAATTTTAAGTCTCTATCGCCATTTTTTCGTGAGATAGAGCTTTAACAGACAGACAGACGGACGGCAATTTTTTTTTCTTAAAATATGTTTGTCGGAATCTCTAGTATGTGAAACGTGTAAATCCGTCAAAATTTTATTTTCGATTTTCAAAACGATTGTAAGATTTACCCTATACTACGTATGATAGGTAGGTAAAAGTGGTCCACAATTTTTGACACGACACTTTTTAGCTTGTCTGAAAGAAATAGCATCGGAGGTGATCATAGTCAAATTCAGTGATTCATATCAGTTTCAATACATTTGAAGTAGCGCGATGTCATTAAATAACACTCGAAATGATTTTCCCCATATTTCATAATGTAATCGAATTCTTTTTTAAAGTGTCCTGTAAATATTCCATTAATCGTACATACGGCTTATGCAATACCAAAACGTTTTGGTGACCCTAAATTAGTTTTATCAATTACGTGAAAATCAGAACATAATTGCGGGAGTTAGAGCGTAGACAGACAGCCAGACAAACCGGCAGTCACTGTTATATATACTCTACACTGTTATATATAATCCCTGTTTAACATTGTTGGAAAGTGCAAAAAAGAGTAAAGATCGCTAAGATAATATTGATTGTTTTTTATTTAAAACTTAAAAGCAGATATTACTCACAGAATATCGGTCGGGGTTTATTCTTATTTTGTTAATCATTCGCATTCTTTTTTGTGCCTGTAGTATAAAAAGAGTTCTTCGAAAAAGCAAATAATATTTTAGAGATGTAAGTGAAGAAGCGTGATTTAAATTTTAAAAACATAATGAGATGGCTCTCAAAATATATAAATTTATTTTTAGCCAATTAACTACCGAAAACGTTTCTTTCTATTTAGATAAGGCATGCATTTTTCACAATCTTGCCATGGATTTTTCTTTCATATATTGGTGCCAAAATGGTGATTAAAAATTCTGTGATTATCTAATTATAATAAAGAAGGGATAACGGATTTGTTGTTAAATAACTTACAAATTTTGTATACAGTAATTTAAAAACTAATTCCACTTCTAATCAATACACTGATACAATCTACATATGAGATGTAAATTTGTTTCGTCATTTGCCAACCGAAAACAAAGTTTCTCACTATTTTCACTAAGGGAGAAGGAATTTTTAATTGTTCAACCTACACTGTTAAAAATTTCTTCGTCAGAAAACGGTCATTTGAACGGCAGCATTCTGTCCGGCATTTTGACCGTAATTCAAGATAACAGTTACTTAACCGTATTATACATATATTGTCATATGACCGTAAAAAAATATATATATGGTCATTTGACCGTAGTTGTATAAAATGGTCATTTGACCATAACTCAATGAAATGGTCATTTGACCGTAATTGTATAAAATTATCATTTGACCGTATTTGTATGAAATGGTCATTTGACCGTAATTGTATGAAATGGTCATTTGACCGTAATTGTATGAAATGGTCATTTGACCGTATTTGTATGAAATGGTCATTTGGCCGTATTTATATGAAATGGTCATTTGGCCGTATTTGTATGAAATGGTCATTTGACCGTAATTATATGAAATGGTCATTTGACTGTAATTGTATGAAATGGTCATTTGACCGTAATTATATGAAATGGTCATTTGACTGTAATTGTATGAAATGGTCATTTGACCGTAATTATATGAAATGGTCATTTGACTGTAATTGTATGAAATGGTCATTAGACCGTAATTGTATAAGATGATCATTTGACCGTGAAATATACATGGTATGGTTTTTTGACCGTATTATGATTTTATTAACATATGACTGTAAAATATGTATGTACAGTCATTTGATTGCATTATAGTTTTATTAATATATGACCATAAAATATATAGGGTGTTTTTGAATTTGATCGACGAATTCAGAGAGGTGATAGTAGGCATCAAGAGGATGAAAAATTGTCATAGAACATCTGATGGTTGCAAGCCACATTGAGAGGAGAAATTCACAAAAGTAGTTTTGAAGGGTGTTACATTCAGTGGAACAAATAATAAGTAGACAAACATTTATTTGACCTAAGCAGGAATACAATGCATTGCAGTTTGACATCAGAAGGACATAACGAGGAATTTTCATAGGAATTATTTGAAATTGAGGCCACAAAGGTAATTGCACAGCAGACATCTACAAGATTGCTGTGCAATGACATTCGCATATGTAATTTTGAACAATACCTGTAAAAATGCCTTGTCATGTCTTTTCTGAT
Source organism: Maratus speculifer (assembly GCA_964019185.1). Taxonomy (NCBI): domain Eukaryota; kingdom Metazoa; phylum Arthropoda; class Arachnida; order Araneae; family Salticidae; genus Maratus; species Maratus speculifer. The sequence continues at coordinate 157,561,187 of OZ025302.1, read as the reverse complement.
GTCAAATTGTAATGCATTGTATTCCTGCTTAGATCAAATAAATGTTTTCTTATTTATTTGATCTACTCAACACACACATTTAACTATTTTTGTGATTTTCTTTCACTCAACGTGGTTTGAAACCACCCCATGTTCCATGAAAAATTTTCATTCTCTTGATGCCTACTAGAAACCCTCTGATTTTGTCGTCCAAATTCAGTAACACCTTGTATATTTTATAAGCATATACTAATAAATCCACAATAAAATCAAATGATAGTACATAGATATTTTACAGCCACATGTTAATAAAATCATAATACAGTTATATAACCACAATAACTCCTCAGAATTTGTCAGTCAAATTTAAAAACACCCTGGACATGTTCAGTCTTTTGACTATAAATTTTAGATAAGTTATTTAACCATATTTTCAGTTTGTTATATAAGTTATATATATATATACACATTGGTGCCGACTTTTGAAAAATATTGGGTGGGCTCAAAATTTTTTGAACAAATACAAACTTATTGGGTGGGTTCGATTATTAATGGGTGGATGGAGATATCAAATTATTGGGTAGGCGCCTATACAAGATGGCGCCACTGTATATAAAGTTTATATAACAAATATATATATATATATATGATTATTTGACCTTATTAAAAACAAACAATCAAATGCTCATATATATTTTTCACAGTTATAAAACTATAAATTAAAAATGTATGTAATAAATTAGAAATAAAAATTCTTATTTTATGTAACAAGAGTATCAGAAGTACATGTCAAATTGTATCAAATTGATTTGTCTTAAAAAAAATAAAATAAATAATTAGCTGTTTTTGTACAATAAATAATAAATTAAAAAATATAAACAGACTATACTGATTATGCCCATGTAATACTGATGTATGTAATACTGATTATGCCCAACCAGGAACCTACTTTTCTTTTAGCCATATAACAAATAATTCATTACTGCACTAGATTAAAATTTCTTAATCATGCAATGTAGATTATTATCCATGGGTTTCTTTTTCCTATTAGAATATCGATATTTATTGAGCAAGAACATCAATGTATTTAAAAAAATCGCATATTTTCAAAGAATAAAATTGACCAAAACTTTACATTACTTCCAAGATTCTTGTCATTTGTAAATTAGAATTTATTTTCTCTCAACATACAAATTTATCTAAATTTTCTTATTTTCAGTTAAATGCTTGAAACTGCCACTGCCTAGCAAATCAAACTTTTGTGATTTTTTAAAAATGAAAAAATAGTGTTTTGTTATTCTTGCAAAACTTGGTATATAGTTTAAAATGTAGAACACTTATGAAACAGACTTTCAGAAATTGTGTATGTAGTTAACTTAATAGATTTTTTACAATATCATAACATAAATCAATTATTTACTGAGAAGTTTACTACAGTATGTTGGGATTTTAATCCTTTATGTTCATAATTATGAATTTGTGAAACTTCTGTTTTCCAAAGCACTTTTCGTGAATATTTGAAGCTACATTAGAAGATTTACACAATAATTTAATAAATTTTAGAAGAATTTTGCTAAATAAAATTAATTAAATTTGAATGTATAGGGATTCTGTGCAATATTTTTAATTCCAATTTTGTAATTTATAGAATCAACAAATGTACAAATATAATGCTCTTACAACTGAAATATAGAAATATTTCCAAACTTTAAATTACCCCCCCCCCCCCTCTATTCTTTCAATGCCAAGAAAGTTAAAAAGATGAAAATGGAAAATAAATCATCCTTTTAGAAATATTTTTTGCAACCAATAATGTTTTTAGAACAAAATAATATAAAATAAGTATAGTTCATTCTAAATTGTATTACTACAATCAATGCACCAGATGAATCTTGGAACAAGTTATTTTAATGGTGATTTAAAATGCCATTGGGGACTAAAAAATTAATGAAATTATGACTAATTTATTGCAGAATAAGTTTTGGATATTTAGATTTTGAGTTGATATAGCAAGAATATACATATTACTATACTTGTGTTTTTTAAACATATTTCCTATATATATATAAATATTTTGTAATAAATTTAATACAACTGCAAAAAACTGAAAACAATATCAAAATATTAACAACTTATTCTCTAAATGACTTATACAGTTCCAGCACAGTCATTGATTATCTGAAATGTATGAATTTAGTATTAAAGTGGAATACAAGTTAACTTAATGGGCCTTTACAAACAAATACGTAGAAGTTTAATTGACTATAAAAAACATGCATAAATTGAAAATCATTAAATATCATTTTCAATATGAAAAAAAAAAAAGATTGATTGATAAATTAAAATGAATCCAATAAATTTATACAATTATGAACAAACAGTATTTAACAAAACTTCTACATATTAGCCACTGGCAGAGAAAATAATAAAAAATATTGATGTGTGTAAATTTAGAAAAAACATAAGTCAAGCTTGTTGATTTTAGTATTAAAAAAATAAAGATAATTGTGAATCAGAAATAATCACAAAACAAACAATTAAAATACAGAAATACATTTATTATAATTAATAAATTACACTAAATTAATATACATGATTATATTAATAAATATTTTTTTTTGTAGAAATATTCATTGGTTGGCCATACTATACAATAATATAATTAAGTATGCCAATTGATTTGCTGTAGTTTGTTCCACACACAGGATTCATCAAGATTGAGTACCTTAAAGAAAAAGTTAAATACATTAAACTTAGATATAATATAACGATATTTTGATTTAAAAAAAAAAATCAAATGCATTTTCAATACAAAAGTAATTTATTAAAAGTTTTATAAAATCCTCTTAAGGCTAAGATTTAAAAAAAACTGACTACAGGGTTGGTGATTTTTGACGTTTCAATTATGATGTCAAAACGCTCTTGTGAAAAACCCCATCAAAAACCCAAAATACCTCACCGATTTGAAAAATTTCACCTTGATCCAAACAAAAGATTTAAAATATGAGCTTTAAAAGCTCCCTGTTTTACTTAAAAGGCAACTAAAATAATAGAAGAGAAGTTACAAGTCGAAAATACAACCCGAAATACAAAGAAGTTTTAAATAAAACGTATATTTTTAACTATAGTAACATATTTCTTATTATTTTAGTCGCTTTTTTAAGAAAGACTAAGTTTTTTAAAGTTTATATTTTTCTGTTCACATTAAATGTCACACATAACAATATTACACATAATTTTTAAAATTCACTATTTAATGTACATCAATAATTAGTATATATACATAGTATATTATTTTTAAGTGCAACTTTTTAAAAGAGTAAAACTTTTACTTTTTTGAGGGGGGGGGGAGGGGTAGAACTATGCTTTTCAAAAAAATACACACTAAGCTCACATGAACAGAACTTTTTTTTTCTCTTATTTAAAATATTTTTAATTTCACTATTACTTTTAAAAGCTTAAAGCTCTTTTTTGGGGGGGAGGGGGGGTAAGAAAATAAATTTAAAAAAGTGCAGATATTTTTAATGTAGGTGTATATAAATATCAACATTGAGTACCTTAAAGAAAATATTAAATGCATTAAACTTAGCTATAATATAACAATACTTTGATAAAATACATTCAGATAAATTTTCAATAGAAAAGTATATATATATATATATATATATATATATATATATATATATATATACACATATATATATAGAACCATCAGATAATACTACAAATCAACATCAATTACTGTAAAAAAAAATTTTTAATGCCAAACCATATCACACAGAGGAGCTGTCAGAATTAGAAATAAAATTGAAAATGTGGTATTTAGCTCGTTATCAAGGGCAATACTAAATAGCCACATTAATTGCGATTAATATAAAACAAGATAATATGCATCAATTTTACTGTAATCTAGACGATAGCCATTCTATTAACATTGAAACCAGGTTATTAATGTTGTGTTTTGTAATGCTAAACATTTTTTTTAAAACAAGAAGTAGTTAAAAAAATAATAATAAGTGAAATCTTCATAAAATATGCTTTGTTTGAACATTTGATTTAGCTCACATTTAGCTTCAAAGAGAATTTGTGGTTACTTGCCAGTGCTGATTATTCTGATATATTTTATGAAAGTAAAGAATCCCCTAACTTTAGTGTCATAGGAAGGAACCCAAATGGTGAAATGGTATCATTAGATGCAATAGCTTTTTGTCCGAGCCTCCTTTAAAACTTTCTCATCTAGTAATGATTTTGCTATCAAGTCCATCTAGATGACTATCAATTAACCCTTTCAGGGACAAGATATTTTTGCTCCAAAATTGCTTACACAACCAATTCACACAAATCACAAAAAATTTATCTGATAATAATAAAAGACTCCTTATCACGTTTGTTATGAGATCAAAATTGTACTAAAAAATTACTAGTGCTACTTAGCATTTTGGGCAGCAAAATTGATTGTTTGCAGACTGCAAACAGCACCCATGAAAGATTTAGAAAATGGACCATTTTCTAATGCTTCATACACTCAGACTCATAAATCATTTGGCTATAAATAAATGTGCTGAACAGGTATGTGCCACAGCATGTTGAGGGGTAAAATTGATCCGAACTATTTAATTGCACAAAATGATTTTCATCTGATTGAAAATTCGAAAATATTTTATTTCAATTAATATATTTTTTAATTATTAAAATTTTATAATTTTAAATAAAATATTACATAAAATCATTGGCTTGCTTAATGTTTACATATTGTTATTAAAATTTGTTTAGTGTGTTAGTTTTTCATGCTTATCATATCAAAACCTCACCCTGGCTTATTTAAACCAAAACCCTTAGCTCATTGCATTCCATTGGATAGTACATTCTTGCGAAAAAGAACTGCATAGAATCAAATTGGAGAAAATATGTAAGTTTTTAAATTAAATTTATGAAAAATACATACTTTTTTGACAATTGTTTCACCTAATTAGTATGTTTTAGAAAATTTACAATGAATAATAAAATAATCAGGGTTGGCACGGTTTAAACCAATTGGTTTTAACCATGGTTTAAACCAAATAGTTTTTTTAGAAGAAATCTAATGACATTTTCTTTTTTTTTTTTTTCTTTATAATTTACGTGTTTCAAATTATCAGACATAAATAATTTCTACTTTTAACACTTCATTTCAGTAATAAGTATTATATGTTGTGGGTTTAGGGTTTTTTTTTTTTTTTTTTTTTATGCATAAGATTAAACCAATTGGTTTTTTTCTATAAAAAGAGCAATTCTTTTTTAGAAGAAATCTAATGACATTTTCTTGTTTCTTTATAATTTATGAGTTTCAGATTATTAGATATAAATAATTTCAATTGTTTTTTAGGAGAAATCTAATGACATTTTCTTTCTTTTTAATTTACGAGTTTCAGATTATTGGATATAAATAATTTCTACTTTTAACACTTTATTTCAGCAATAAGCATTAGATGTATTGAGTTTATGTCATTTTTTATGCATAGGATTAAAATCAGTACACATTGGTGAACATATCTATTGCTCTAAAGAAAAACTTCAAACATGTGAATTGATCAAAGATAAAATAGATTCAATATTTAGTATAAAATATTTTAATTTTTTTAATAATGCAGATTATTTAATGCAATTAATAATGTAACACAATGATCTTTTAAGATTTTGTACAAGCTGTAAAAGAAATTTTTCTTTTGGGAGATTATCTTGATGAATTAAAAGAAAAACTGGTCGCTAGTTATAGCACTTTTATAATAAATTTTTTCCCTCTGCTATCTGCTGAATCTAACGACTAAAAATGTTAACTTCAAATTGTCACTCAGAAAGAAAAAATCATAAGAAGTATTTGTAATTTATTATTTGAATAATTTTGGAAAAGAATATTTATCAAATTATATCCAAATGCTTATTATTAGTAATCAAAAGATTGTTTATAAAGATTTACAGGGCTTCAATGGTTCACTGTGTAGAACAGTTAAAACTTTCAACAGAAGACTGTTTGCTAAAACTGTTTAAATTGAAAAATGATTTTTTTCAATTTTCAGCATAAATTCACTATAATTATTAAATTTAAATTATTTTAAATGAAGTTACACTGCTTATAAACCAATAATGTCTGTTTTTATCAGTAAATATGCATGTATATGTAATAAGAAAAGATTTTTTTTTAAAAAACCTGGTTTAAACCAAAATAACTTGGTTTAAACCAAAGAAACTGGTTTTTTTTTTTTTTTTTGGTTTCTTTTTGAAAAAACCTGTTTTTTTCCCCAACCCTGAAAATAATTGTTGCATATTATTATGTTAGTGTTAACTCTAAGTTGTTTTAACAGGCTACAAAACCGACATTCCTTTTTTTTTCTTTTATGCCCCTGACGGCTCTTTTAAAAGGTCTATAAGTTGTATGTATGTGATCACCATGTTCTATTGAGTTTTGTCAGACCTTCAAAGTTGAAGGCATTCCAATCATGTATAAATCTGTTTAGGGATAGTTACTGGTCCACATTTTGTTGCAAATAGATGTCAATGTGTGCTTGTTTTCAACATAACTGGTTTCAAAATCGAAATACTTGGGAATAAAAACAGCAATTAAATAAATTTTTGAATTGCTTAAAAGGCGCAAATGCCAACTTAGTGGAAAAGTTTCCATGCCGGGAATCGAACCCGGGACATCAGTATAGCACACTGACGTTCTACCAACTATAAATCACATGGAACGACACCCAACAAGGAACTTTTCGCTATTACATATTAGCAAAGGCAACAAATGCAGCTCAAGATGGAATACAATCCACGAGCGACTTATCTGAGGTAGTCACGAAACTCACATTAATCCAGCATCGATTGAATCAATCGATGTTTGATCGTTGAATCATTGATATTCATTCGATGCTGGATTAATTTGAGTTTCGTGATAGCCCCAGATCGGTGGCTCGCAGATTGTATTCCATCTTGTGCTGCATTTGTAGCCTTGCCAACATGTAATAGCAATGAGTTCCTTGCTGTGTGTCATTCCATGTGGTTTAGTTGGTAGAACATCAGTGCGCTATACTGATGGCCCGGGTTTGATTCCCGACATGGAACCTTTTTCACTAAATTGGCATTTGCGCCTTTTAAGCAATTCAAAATTTTATTTTTATTTGAAATGTTATATTTAAGGCGAATTTTCTCTCATTATTTTTAATTTAATCAAGAGTATTTTATTAATCATATAGGGATTTTTATTTTAACCTTTTATAATGTGAGATAGTTTTTATTCCATTTAAATTTAATCAAAATTTGTACAGAATTTTTGAACAAATTATACTTTTATAACATCAGTGAACAAAGCTGTAAAATTGCTTTTTTTTTATTATTGAAAAACATTATTAAAAAATTCTGGTGTGAATTTAACATTACAAAGCACAATTTTCTAGATCTCAAAAAGTTAATAAACTTTTGGAAGATACACCAGTAGAACTCCATTTTAATTTCGATCCACCACATTTACATTATTAATTTTTAAAAATAAAATAAAAAAATTTAGATCTTTTCCACTTTCATTCATGCATATACATTTGTATGCATAGATAGCCAGAAAACATTTTTAGTTGTCAATAAAAGACATCTGCTTTTTTGAATCATACACAAAAAATTATGTATAAATTTAATTTATAAATTTAGATGGTTTATTTATAACAATCAACAGAAAGAAATCATATCTTAGCATGTTAACAAAAAGTCAAATTTTAAATTATTAAAAAATACATTACAAAAGACCTTACCCAACAAATTTTCTTATCCTAGTAGAAAGTAAACTGTTCTAGTAATAACTTAAAAATTACACATCTAAATATTTCTTAATAAATTTTTAGATATTAATTAATAGTCAAATAGATAAGCATAAATAGCATTAACCATTTAACATATTTTAGCTTAAGTTCTCTATTAGCACTTTAATTTTAAAATTCAATACTTGATATATATAAAAAAAAAAGCTTTAAAAGGATGGACTTATGCCTGCTTTCTTATGTCCTCTATTCCTAAAATGTGCAAGATATTTATAGTCAAACACAATTTTCTTAACAAATCTTGATCTAAATTCTATATAAAACAACTTATTCAAATTATAGATTTAAATCAAATGAAAAAAAAATTAATTCATTAAAATCAAGCTAATAATTATTTAAACTAGCAAATCATGTAATTAAATAGAAATACAATGTATCTTTGGCAAAATTTCAAATATGTAACTATGAGAATTGAAAGTATTATACCAGATTTCTTGTTATGAAAACATCAGAATGGCAGGCATCAGAAATATCAAAAAGCAGGACATCAAAAAACTTCAATTAAACCCTGAAAAGAAACAGATGAACAATTAAAAGCAAGTACATGAACAGACTGATAAGGGGCTGGTATATATAATATATGTTATCACTTTAGGGAAGAGGGGGGGGGGGTAACCTGGCACAAGATATCTTAAAGTATCTCTAGAGAGAATGGTAATTTGTCTTTTCATATCATTATCATGCTTGATCCAAACCAAAAATCTCTCTTTTTATTTGTGACTAGTTATTTGCTTCAAAATTTCAACATAGTTTGTAATCTGTTCTTATCAAAATACAAAGTAATTAAAACTTTTAAATGACTATAAAATTATCTTATCTAAATCAGAAATGTGGTGGAATTCTTCCAACATTTGGCATTCCTATTTTTATGTCATATGGTTATGCATCAGGGTTGCTAATCATACAGCGATGAAATTCCCTGATTTTTCTATGTGCATTTCACGAAAATACTAATCTAGCAGTGTAGTGCTTAGTGGAGATGCTGTGAGTTAAACAAATATTGCATCACTCTACACTCAAATTTCCTAAATACTGATGACAAGTAAAAAATTTTCTTATATTCTCCTCCCCTCCCCCCACACAGGCACACTACAATTCAAAAAATGCTCTGAAAACTATAAATGGAATTACTTTAATAATTTATAATCATTATAAGCTTCCAACAAATTATTAAAACTTGCTATACAATACTGAGCTACCATTTACTTCTCTGTATCAGAAAATCACTAATGCCCAGATAAACTGTATTTTCAATAGGAGGCAAAACAAGAAAAGAAGCAGATACTTCAGTGATGAGATGCAGTCTTGCGAAAGTTGTTTATTGTAACTTGAAAATAGAAAACAATGTTGGGAAATGTTTAAAAAAAAAAATCCTGCCTACTACCCCTCCCAGGCCTGTAGCTAAGGGGGCGCTATGGGCGGCTCACCCCCCCCCCCTAAAATATTTTGAGCCCCCCCCTGGAAAAGATTCCAAGGTCACTAAATGAATTTCTGTTCAAAATTCTAATTTAGTTTTGAGACTTTTTCACAGTTTTGCAGTTACTAAATTGTATCTAAAAATAGTATTTTAACATTTACACATCCTATTTGTACATTTGAAGTTAACAGATGTTTAATTTTGCACCAGTTATACACTCAAAATTTTCATCATCCTATACTTTTCTTAGCATAAGATGAAGTTATTACAACAGTTTAATAAGAAAGATAGTACTTATACAATGTGAATATGCATTAATTTAACTTTCTGCATTAGAGAGAGAGAAAAAATATATATGAGCCCCCCCCCCCCATGGTTCACTTCTAGCTACAGGCCTGCCCCCCCCCCGGGTAGGTGTAAGAAGGTTGTTATTGTTGAATGCATTATGTAACAAAAGGCAAAAGCACAATTAAATTGTTTAAAATAGTATATATTTCTTTTAAATGGTATATGATATAAAATTATTCATACATAATTATATTTTACTCACTTTTTTTCATTTGAATCAATGAAGTATGCAAATAATAAATGCATAATTATATCTGTGTATCACATTGAACAAATGAAAAAACACCAGCAAAAATAAAAGTAATTTTAGACATTGATAATGATACCATTAAGAAAGGAGGGGGGGGGGGAGTTGACAGGATGATTACATGATATCAGAGGTCATTTAAGAATTACATAAGCAATAAAGGGAAGAGGGGGTCCAGTGTCAGCTTATTTTTGCAGATAAGTGGGGGGAGGGGGGGGACACGAGAATTCTTATATAAGCATTAGGCTTTGAATAAACTATAAGTTAATAAAAATCAAAAGTCCATTACTTGAATGACTGTTCTGCAGATGTTGAATTACTTCAGAAAAAAGATATGGAGCATAAATAAGAATTGAAAATGAACATTCTAGATTGTCACTACATTGAAAACATAATAATAGACAATCAACCAGAATAGAAATGCAAATGCTGAACACATATTGCTATGACTCTGGTTTAAATTTTTAGGTATGTACCTAAATAAATTAAAAACTGTTGTATTTTTAGTTTTTTTTTTCTTTTTCGTTTAAAGATTATAAATAATAATGCATTAAAAACTATTTTGTATTCTATGAGCTGTTTAATTTAATAAGTGACAACCTATTAAACTGATTTTGTTATTGTTCGATATCACAACCCCTATATAAAGGGGTGGGGAATTTTTCCATATTCTTACCAGCCAAGGAATTATTTCACCAGCCCGCAAGATGCAACACACACGCTGTTGAAAATAGTTATGACAAAATCGCACGCGATTACAGACAAAATTACTATTAATACAATGCACTTTCATAATTCTTTTTTCTATAATATTAGGAATTATACATAACAGAGGTAAGATTAATATTAGATAGAACATAATGCCATATTTACACTGTAAAAATTTGGAAAGTTAAAATATCTAGATTAAAAAAGTGTTTCTGATAATGTGCCTATTGCCCACAGTTTTTCAAAAACTAAAAATGCACTCGCCTTGTGAGAAAATCCACTCGCCAATGGCGAGCAAAATGATGTATTTCCCCACCCCTGCCTATATATATATATCTATTTATATAAATTTGCTGGATTAATAACATAAATTTATAGCTAATTTTGTATGACAAACAATTTTGATGTTAATATGTCATAAAATCTTACATAAGCAATTGGGAGGGGTCTATCGTTTGCTTTTTTTCATACAAGGGGCAGAGAGGAAAGGAGTAACGCTTAAAATTAGTAATAAAATGTGTAATTAGTAGCCATTGTTCTCTTTAATTTTACAAAGCAATAAAAATGGAAAAACAAGGGTAGGATTAAAGATCAATGTAAATCAGAAAAAAGGACTTGGTATGCCCATTTTATAAATTAGCACATACTGACATACTTGCAATTCTGACTATAAACTACCAGCAACTCCACCAATGTGTTATTCTAGTATTAATGTCTTCATTATTGAGAAATTGGGTTAACCCAATTTTTCATAATGAATCATAATTAAAATTTCAATTTTCCATTTTAATATATAGATTTATTATTCAGTTAAACATTATTAAAACTACTTAGAAAATACTTAATAATGTGTAGTTTACAATTAAAATGTTTCATGGTATTAAAGCCAATAATGTTAAAAAAAAAAAAAAAAAAAAAAAAGCTGGTTAAAACTAATGAAAGCCACCATACTGGCTTTTTAATTTTAGCCAGCTTTTTTGCAACCCTGGTTTAAAATCAAAATGTGAAGTTGAATAAGAGAGTATTCAAAGATTGGGTGCTAGTTATAGCATTTTAATAACAAAATTTTTTTCTTTGCATTATCTGATGAATCTAATGACCAAAAAGGTTGACTTCAAATTGTCATTCAAAAAACAAACCCAAGAAGAATTTTTAAAGTTATTATTGGAATAACCATGGAAAAGAATATTATATTTATCAAAATGCATCCAAATGTTCATTGTTAGTTATCAAAAGATTGTTTAAAAATATTTTCAGAGTGTCAATGTTTCTCTGTGTAGAGTAGTTTATTTTTTGGACATAAAACTGCTTTCTTATACAGTTTAAATTAAAATATGATTTTTTTTTTCAATTTTCTACGTAAATTCACTAAAATTATTTAATTTAAATTATTTTAAATGAAGTTACACTAATTAAATCCAACATTGTCTAATTTTATCAATAAATATGCATGTATATGTAATAAGAAAGGATATTTTTAAAAGAATCTGGTTTAAAAAAAAAAAAAAAAAAAAAAAAAAAAAAAACAGGTTTTTTGTTAACTTTGAATAAAAACAAACTTGATATTTTCTGCTTGTTTAATAAACAGTACAGGGTAGATGTAGATCAAAAGATTGTTTATAAAGACTTTCATAGTGTCAATGTTTCACTGTGTAGAACATATTATTCTTCGAGCATAAGAGTGTTTAAATTAAAATTCGATTTTTTTTTTCAATTTTCTATATTAATTCACTGTAATTATTTAATCTAAATTAGTTTTAAATGAAGTTACACAACTTATAATCCAATAGTGTACATTTTTATCAATAAATATAATTGCACTTGTAATTAGTTAACAAAACAGAGGGGGGGGGGGAACCTGGTTTAGACAAAAAAAAGAAATTGGTTTCTTGCCAACCCTGCTGTAGATAAATAGTTTAAAATACTAGGGCAATATCAGGCGATAACTGCTATCAAATTATTGAAACAGTAAAAGGTAAATAAAAGTAAATAATAATAAATTATGGAATATTAGTGTATAGTTTCATCTCACTATTTTTAAGAATTAAACTTCCACAGACTACTTGATAATTTATAATAATAAATATTACAAATCTTAAAGAAATGTACTGTGAAAGGAATATTTTCAGCACTTAATAAAATAATTTAAAAAAGAAATGTAGGAATGATGTCTGAGGCCACAAATCTGCAGATTTAATAATCATTCGCATTTGCAACAATTATTATAATTATCAGAAGATAAACATTTTAATAATTTTAGATTTAGATGGATAGTTTTACAAAATGTAAGGCAATTTCACTATCAAATTATTGAGACAATGGGGTACCTAAAGAGTAATAATATTAATAATTTTTGGAATATTATCGTCTCACTTTTTTTTATCAATTAACCTTTCATAGAAAATTTTATACACCATTTATAGTTAACATTACATATGTAAAATAAATTATACTGCAAGTTGAATATTTTGAATACCAAATACAATAATTCCAAAATAAAACACAGAACTGATGTTTGAGACCACTAAATCTGCAGATTTAGTTGCTTTATGGTTACTTCATAACTTTTTTTTTTTTTTTTTTTTTTTGGGGGGGGGGGGGGAGGGTGAATAGAAAAATATTTAAAATACAAAATAGACTATAAATAGTTTGTGTAACTTAACTGTTTTTATTTAAATGGGGACGGATTACACCTTATGAGCCTCTCTTACACTGTGCCCTGAAAGAATATTTTCTGCTTCATGACTGGTTTGATTGTCAGATCATAAGATATGCAAGACAGAGTTATATACATTAAAAACAAATAAATAAAATATTGAAATTTTACTAACCACATAAAATAATTTAGAATCAGCTATTCATACAAGTTTTGGGATTATTACATTTTGGTAAATGTAATTTAAAAATTAAATTTGATCATTTAAGATTTCTGTTAAGTCAAAATATTTTTTGCTCTATAAACATTAAAATAAAATTGAATTTTTAGCAATGTCTACATGAAATGTCTATAACTGGAAAATAACTTATTAAGAATCCCAATAATGGACATCCTCCCCCCCCCCCTCCTCTTAACACCTTAAAAATAAATGAAAATTTGTAAATTGCTATTGGTAAATAAAATTCAAACATTTCCATTGTTACTCAAGCAAAAACATGTTCAAATTTTGCAAGAAAATAAATATACAAATTTATTAAAGTCAGCCCTTACAATTTTCTTTAAGATTTTCACTAACAAACAGTGGAGCTTTGAAACATTATTTTCTGCTTTCTGACTGGTTTGACTAAAAGTTTCAACAATAACCCAAATATATAAAACGTGCAAGAGAGAGTTATAAAAACATATTTAAAGCTAAATATTTAATAGTTATTTTTTTATGTTCCAAAAGCATCAAGAACTGCCCATTACACTGGCAGCTGGCACATCGCCCATGTATAATTTTTTATTATGCTCTTATACTAAGCATGTGTTTTAGTTTCTAATTTAAATTAAGTGTGAAAATATTTATAATAATCCTAAGTTAACAATTTTAAAAAATCAGATTATATATACATATATTTATAAAGAGTAGATGTACCAGTAATGGAGACACTTAAGGAATTTATTTTCAAACAGCTATACATATTTCTTTTTTCCGATGTTAAATTAATCAATCAACAATATTTAACAACTCCTATAGTTTCATTTCCCAATATATGAATCAAAATTTAATTTTAAATAACAGATAGAGTAAATGTGCCAGTTGTGGACCCCTTTAAGAAATTTCATTAAAAATATTTTTTTTAATATTAATTATTATTATTTTATTCTAGGTTTTTTTTTTTTTTTTTTTTTTTTTTTTTTTTTTTTTTTTTTTACATTATATTAATTATTCAACAATATTTAACCAATTCCATAGTTACATTTCCCAATATGGCATAGTTTATAGCCTGCAGTTATAGAAAAACAAATTCTATAAAAATTTATTATCAGAAATTATCGCTTGTAGAGAGTAAAATAATGAATTTCCCCATCTCTGAGTATGGCAAAACACATCGCAGATTCTTAAGCTATAAGGATGACATTCAAGAAATTTTCACAGAATTTTAAACGATATATAGAACAATATACGAGGCAATCTAAATTAGATTTTTAAACATTTAATAATATAAAAATAAATCGCGTAAAATACATATAAAAGCATAAATGAACTTACTTTTTTCACGCACATGCCGGGACCGGGAGACGAGAAGGCAATTCATCCTTGCCCGCCAAAGCCAAACAAACACTGGTATGTTGCCATTCGTGAATCTAGATTAAGAGAAACGGATAGTTTAGCGAACAAGGTATAAATCCATCACGTTGGTTTTAGCGCTGTTCCCGAGGCGAGATTGACCAATCACAAGGCTGCATGGGATGTTATTTTATGCTTCATTCACCGTATTCAAGTGCAACTGCTAAAAGAGGATTTTTTTACTGCTGGTCGTTTGATATCTTTGTAGATTAATGGTGCTTCTTCAATTTTCTAGAGAAATGGTAAAGTGAATGTCAAATATACATTCAACGCATCATTATTTTACAGAAATTTTTAACAGTGTATGGATATGTAATCCTATGATGTATACCAGGTGTTTCAAAGGAGAACCAAAACTTTAAAACTCAATGGTTCATTAACTAAACATAAATTTAGGGACAGTGTTATAAGACAAAATAGAAATTTTGTATGCAGTAATTAAAAAAAAAAAATCAAATTCTACAGTCCTATAACCGATTTCTTTTGTGTGTAAATGTAAATTAATAAAAAATTAATAAAAAATCCTATGTAAATTCTCTTTTAACTTTATTGTAGTGAAATTCAGTGATTTATATCAGTTTCAAAACATTTGAAATAGCGTAATTCCAATAAATTACTCCCCGAACGATTTTCCCCCATATTCCACAATGTAATCGAATTCTTTTGATTGTAAATGAACAATTAATTGTGTGTTTCATACTCAATAGAAAACATGCTTTAGTGATTCAAAATAAGTTTTATCGATTGCATGCAAAAGAAAAAGAACCCGCTAAGCTAATATTGGTTGTTTTTTATTTAAAAATTAAAAGCAGATTTGTCTCACAGAATACGTAAATTTTTCCGTCACTTTCCTATTGAAAAAAGGTTTCTTGTTATTTTTAATAAGGTGGATGGAATTTTTCATTGTTCCGCCTATGGATATGTAATCATATGATGCGGACAAGGTGTTTCATAAACTTAGGGAAAGGATTACAGGACAACATATAAATTATGCATACAATAATTGGAAAGAAAAAGTATTTCAAATTCTTCCCAGTAAATAGCACCACAGTTACTCGACTGTAAGAAAGTTGATCTGAAAAATGAATTTTTAAACTACTAAATACAAACATTTTTCTCATGTAGCAATTAATATCTTGTTAGGATAATGAGTGAAAAATGAAAGCACTTTGATAAAATTTTGTAATTTATTTTGAGCACTCTGGTTGTTTGAGTTAGAATAACACAATTTTTTATAGACATTTGAACTGTTTTTTAAAGTTTTGAACTATTTTATATACGCGTCATTTTTGTTCATCGTAATATTCATTATAATTAGTGGGTTATTCAATTTTGAAATTACGGCATCTTTCTATAGACCCCTACCAGTGTATTTATATGTTAAAACATACACTGAGAAAAAAATACAGTTCTGGAATCTAGAATCTAAATTGTGGCTCTAGAAAAAATAGTTCCATGTCATCCTTATAAATTCTAGTTGCCATTATATGATAGTTCTAGAATCTACTACAGGAATTC
The DNA here is from genome assembly GCA_964019185.1 of Maratus speculifer. Classification (NCBI taxonomy): domain Eukaryota; kingdom Metazoa; phylum Arthropoda; class Arachnida; order Araneae; family Salticidae; genus Maratus; species Maratus speculifer. Next base: position 157,544,861 of record OZ025302.1, on the reverse strand, counting down.
AAGAGAGCTTTTCTTTATTCTCGTAGTAATACTTGTTTAAAAATCTCAGCAAATAGATGCGAACACACAAGAGGTTTGATTTAGTAGCTATAATTCTAGTTTTTGAAACTATTTCCGAAATCAAGCTATAATTTCTCGTTACTGAGACGAGCCAATATCGTTTCGTCACCTTGAAAACAAGAGACTAGAAATGTTAGGTCATTTCGGCTATTCGCATAGTTCAACCTATTCGCATATTTCGGTCGTCTATAATTCTAGTTTAGGTATTCAAAAAGTGACTAACTCAATGGTTCATTAACTAAACATAAATTTAGGGACAGTGTTATAAGACAAAATAGAAATTTTGTATGCAGTAATTAAAAAAAAAAAAATCAAATTCTACTTAATAAATAGCAACACTTGCTAAATCTTTAAGAAAGTTGACCTAAAAAATGAATTTTTAAACTTCAAAGCACGAAAGTTTTCCTCTGGTATTACATAATAACTTGATAAGATAATGAATGAAAAATGAATGAACTTTGATCTATCTCTAAAGTACTTATTCGTTTTTATATTCTCCACCCTGATATAAAATGTCCGATTCACATATTTATTAATAATTTTCAACATCAAAATAAAAGTTTAAATTAATGAAACATATTTCAACATAATAACAAAAAGTCATTTCCATTAGGAAGAAAAACAATGCATATTATTTATCTGTAAACTCACACATAGATGGAGAGAGATATTACAAAAGGGTAAATGCGGAATAGGTACTTAAATAATTTTGCTAAAAGAAAATTAACAGATCTTTTTTCGAATGTACCCGAGGGATCCTTCCTTACAGACCAATAAAAAGCTTGTGATTGACTCTGGTTTCTGGAAAGAACCTAGCGTAAAAGGATCGCTTGTCTTGAGAGGAAAGACTTGTCCATCTGATGTTTTTTCTGCCGTTAAGTACATTTGAGTGAATCTAAGATGCAGAATTTATTACGAGAAGGATACTTGGGATTTACTTTATTTTGGAATCTTTACCACTCTTCTTTGTTGCTTTAGTATAAGAGTAGTTGACCAAAAATAAGAAGAAGATGAAGAAAAAAAGGAAAGAAAAAAATCCCTAAGATAATATTTGTCGGACGCTCTTCTCAGTCCACCAAACTTAGAAGAATGTCCTAGGTAGTTTAAGCTGCCACCACCGATATTAATGGGTGATATCGGTCACCTGCTGTGAGGATTGGGTAAAATAACACTGACGCTGTTAATGAACTGAACTAACAGTTTATTTAAGATATAGATATGTACACAAGAAACAATATTTACAACTATCTACAATTACAACTCGGATATAGATGATCCGGTTCAACATTAAATTAACTACACTAAACGTTGGTTGTGTACCGTTCAGCTTACACTTTCTTCCTCACACTCAACGCACGTTCGATACGCTTTATCAGAGATTACTGCAGAATCTCAATACACAAGAGTATTAGGCCTCACTTCTCGGCCTATAACACTATCCACCGGGACGCCTTGTCCCACGCTCAAAATATACACTATCCAACAGGACCACAAATCCTGAGCGACCTATCGGTCTCAACGCCAAGCGAGAACTGTCTCCCACCTCTCAGTACAGAGTTGACCTTGTCAGAGATCTTCCTTCCCCCCGCAGGGCCTCTTAGAGTTCCTCCATTGGTTCAATTCCGCACTCCAACCTTGAGTCATGACATCTCCTGTTTACACATCACTCCAATTGCTAGATGACAGCTGAGGCACGCCCCGCGGCCATCACTTTCATTCATCAACGAGTGCGTCATCTGCACACCTGTGTCAACATCTGTCATTCGTTATTATAGAAAAGAAAGAAAGGTATTTCGAGCTTCACGGATACACAACCCACAATACATAAAATATTCAGATAAGGAAATGTTATTCCTTTCTAATTCAGGGCAGATGTCTTCTAGGAACCTGACAATATTGGTTTTTGTTTTACATTTCAAAATTGAAAGCTGATATGACTCACAGATTATGTAAATTTGTTTCGTCATTTACTTATCGAAAACAAAGTTTTCTCGTTATTTTCAGTAAAAGTGGGAAGGGAATTCTTCAATGTTCCGCCTATAGATATACAGATTGTCCACTCTCAACGGTGGCCAATGGCTAATTTCTAAACCGTTAGTCATAGACATGTAGTTCCAATTGCAAAAATGTTTTTAAAAAGATAGAGAATTGTTTTTTAAACGATTTAGGTAGAAATTTTTTTTATTAAAAAATTACAAAAATTAAATTTTTATATGGTCCTCCGGTTCTATAAGTGATATTTAGTAAAAATTTTCTATCACTCTAATAAGCAATATAAAAGAGGTCCCATTCATCTAACACTAAAATTGACCGAGTTACGAAACTCGGTCAACATGACTTAAACCACTTTTCTGTGTTTGAAAATGGAAGAGTTAGACTATGCTTTAAGGGAACGTACACTAAGTGCTTAAAGTCTTATAAAGGGTATCCATTGCCAATGCTGTCCAATGACCAATTTTTAAACCATTTGTCACAGACTTATAGTTCCAATTACAAAAATGTTTTAACCCTTTCCAGCGCACTACTCTTTAAAGTTGGAATTTAAAGAAAAAAAAAATTAGGCAATCTATTTAGGCCTAGAGGAGTACACAGGCATAATTTTGTAAAGATTGCACAAACCATTTTAATTATACAGCTGTTGCCGAAGTGGTAACATCCTATAGGTACAGCATTGATAAACGGAGTGAGAAGAGCTTTGCGGTGAAGCGCGTATTAGAGTTAAATGTTTTACCTATTATTTAAAAACAATAGAATTTGATCTCTGTGGTGCTGTCATCTAGAACTCATAAGAACGATTTAAAGTAGCCATTAGAGTAGTTTTTGAAATATTCACGGAGTTTTTGTGCCTCTAAACAGGGGGAACTTTAGGTGTCGCCGACCCGGCAACAGAAAGGGTTAAATGAGGTAAAGAAGTATTTTTAAGCAATTTAACTGAAGATGCTGCCATCGTAGATGTTTTACGGTTGTGATAACTTTAATTAATTAACTTCTAGATTGGTTAAAAAAATTAAAGACGTGAGTTTCAAAATTCTCTATATCGAAAAAATTAAATTTTGAGAAAAGGCAAAAAATCGTTAAATGTGTCCATTAGTTTTCATTATAAATTTGGAAATTGTAGTGTTACATGAGTGCTATTTGGTATAGACTGATAGAGAAAACTAAATCGATAAGGCGAGTTTTGAAATACACATCTTCAATTATATTTTTACATATGTTTTATTTTGTAAGGAAATAACGCTGTTTCTTTTCATGAATTTATTTTTAAAAAGTGTATTATTTTAATAAGCTTCTATTTTACTTATAACATTCGTATGTATTTTTCCTAGTTCAAAATTTGTATTAAAATTGTAACTCACTTCTAAACATCCGATCGAGATTCAAATCGCATACGCATACTTATTTATATCCAATAACAATGCATTATTAATACAATTTTAGGTGCGTACCATTTATTTATTTTATAGGACTACACCAAATTCTATTAGGTTAAGTAATCTAATAGAATTTTAAATATGCATCAATTTGTTACGTATTTTGACTGTTGCTTTCATAATTTAATTTAACAATATATCTGTTATTTTTTTACTTATATTTTTAATGCAAGTTGTGTATTTTGCTTTAATAGGTAAACAAACATTTATTTAAAAAATAATATTGTAAAAATTATTTCATTCTCAACGTTTAATATTAAATTTTATATCTGACGTTTGACTTTTATTTTTATTTCCAGTAAATTTATGACTGACCCCTATTTTGCAGCAAAAAAGATGCTTCAACTTTAAACAGCTAATAATCGGTCAGTTTTAATCGCAGAGGAATGAAACTTTTTTTGTCTTACTTGTTAGAGTAGTGATAAAAATTTACTAAGTATCGCTTATAGGACCAGGTGACCGTATAAAAATTTAGTTTTCGTAATTTTCTAATAATTTTTCTAAATCTAAATCGCTTAAAAAATACTTCTTTACCTTTTTAAAAACATTTTTGCAATTGGAACTATATGTCTGCGACACGGTTTAGAAATTAACCATTGGCCACCGTTGAGAGTGGACACCCTGTATATTTATGTAATATAATTTACACAAGGTGTTTCAAAGGGGAGCAAAAACTTTAAAATTCAATGTTTCATTAAATTAATATAAATTAAGGGATATGGTTATAAGACAACATATAATAATTTTCATCATAAAAATAAAATTTTAGGCCAATTAACCGTATTTCAACATAAAAACAAAAAATCATATTCTTAAAAAGGAAGATAAACACTATATAGATGGAGAGAGATATTACAATAGGAACAATGCGGAATATGTACTTAAACTATTTTGCTAAAGGAAAAAAAAAAAGCAGTTCTTTTTTCTAATGTACCCGAGGGATCCTTCCTTACAGACCAATAAAAATGTTGTGATTGACTCTGGTTTCTGGAAAGAACCTAGCGTAAAAGGATCGCTTGTCTTAAGAGGAAAGACTTGTCCATCTTATGTTTTTTCTGCCGTTAAGTACATTGAGTGAATCCAAGATGCAGTATTTATTACGAGATGGACACTTGGGATTAACTCTGATTTGGGAATCTTTATCATTCTTCTTTGTTGCTGTTGTATAAGAGTAGTTGATCAAAAATAAAAGGAAGACAAAGAAAAAAAAACAATAAAGAAAAAAAATCATCTGTCAAGCATAAATTATGAAGCACTTTCACACGCATTCAGAATAATGTACCAAATTTACACCATTTAAAAAATTTAAATAGTATTATGTCTCGTTCCACCATACGGAAATGTGTAACTCATTTGATAACAGAATTTCAGCTGTTCCCATCTACAATCGGAAAATCATCCAAATTTTTTAGCAGTTCTGCATACGATTACAGAGATGTGTATCAGTTAACGGTATGCATTCAAAAATTTAGTTGATTTAAGAGATACACATATTTCAGTTGAAAATTCCTCTTCAGCAATTTCCTCAAAGAAGGACAATGCTTTGCGAATACTTTTGTGCAGCCCTATATGTGGGGTATATAATTTATACTTAAAGAGTAATTTGCAAAAAAAATACTCATTGAATTTAAAAGCGCATACCGAATTTTAAAACGTATTCTCCAGCAGTTATTCCAAAAAGGCAGTCCTATAACCGATTTCTTTTGTGTGTAAATGTAAATTAATAAAAAATTAATAAAAAATCCTATGTAAATTCTCTTTTAACTTTATTGTAGTGAAATTCAGTGATTTATATCAGTTTCAAAACATTTGAAATAGCGTAATTCCAATAAATTACCCGAACGATTTTCCCCCATATTCCACAATGTAATCGAATTCTTTTGATGGTCTCTGTAAATGAACAATTAATTGTGTGTTTCATACTCAATAGAAAACATGCTTTAGTGATTCTAAATAAGTTTTATCGATTGCATGCAAAAGAAAAAGAACCCGCTAAGCTAATATTGGTTGTTTTTTATTTAAAAATTAAAAGCAGATTTGTCTCACAGAATACGTAAATTTTTCCGTCACTTTCCTATTGAAAAAAGGTTTCTTGTTATTTTTAATAAGGTGGATGGAATTTTTCATTGTTCCGCCTATGGATATGTAATCATATGATGCGGACAAGGTGTTTCATAAACTTAGGGAAAGGATTACAGGACAACATATAAATTATGCATACAATAATTGGAAAGAAAAAGTATTTCAAATTCTTCCCAGTAAATAGCACCACAGTTACTCGACTGTAAGAAAGTTGATCTGAAAAATGAATTTTTAAACTACTAAATACAAACATTTTTCTCATGTAGCAATTAATATCTTGTTAGGATAATGAGTGAAAAATGAAAGCACTTTGATAAAATTTTGTAATTTATTTTGAGCACTCTGGTTGTTTGAGTTAGAATAACACAATTTTTTATAGACATTTGAACTGTTTTTTAAAGTTTTGAACTATTTTATATACGCGTCATTTTTGTTCATCGTAATATTCATTATAATTAGTGGGTTATTCAATTTTGAAATTACGGCATCTTTCTATAGACCCCTACCAGTGTATTTATATGTTAAAACATACACTGAGAAAAAAATACAGTTCTGGAATCTAGAATCTAAATTGTGGCTCTAGAAAAAATAGTTCCATGTCATCCTTATAAATTCTAGTTGCCATTATATGATAGTTCTAGAATCTACTACAGGAATTCAAGAGAGCTTTCCTTTATTCTCGTAGTAATACTTGTTTAAAAATCTCAGCAAATAGATGCGAACACACAAGAGGTTTGATTTAGTAGCTATAATTCTAGTTTTTGAAACTATTTCCGAAATCAAGCTATAATTTCTCGTTACTGAGACGAGCCAATATCGTTTCGTCACCTTGAAAACAAGAGACTAGAAATGTTAGGTCATTTCGGCTATTCGCATAGTTCAACCTATTCGCATATTTCGGTCGTCTATAATTCTAGTTTAGGTATTCAAAAAGTGACTAACTATTCATTTTAGGTGAAGGCGGTACATTTTTTTTCTCAGTGTACATAGATACAAACACACAATTAGATAGATGTGGAATAGTATAATTTTTAAAAACGAAAACTATTTTATTTGTCATGTATTCTTCGATCTTCCTTGCAGACCATTACGAAGGTGGTTAAAAAATTACTATCCCTAGCGTATATAAAATATTTGCACTGCGATGGTTTATATGGAATATTGAAGCGTAATGTCTTAGATGTTTATAAAGCTCATTTTCAAAACCATCTTACGAAGCAGATCCATATGGGCACATAAGGGCAAAAGTGGATCAGGGATATAGATTTATAAGGGCTACCCGTATGGTCCCGTATAGAATGTCCACTTTTTTTACATATGGGTCCATATGGTCTATTAATATGTATCTATATGAATGCCCATGTAGATCTATGATGATATCCATATGGGCAAACATGAATGTCCACTTCTTTTCCCATATAGGTAATTTATATATAACTAAATAAATGTATATATTTATCTATAAAAATACCTATATGGATCTATGTGGATGTCTATGTAGATCTATAATGAATTCTATATGAGCCATAAAGAATGTCCATTTTTTCCCATATGGGCCCATATATTCTATTTATATATATATTATTTATATATATATTTGTAGCGATATCTGTATGGGTCTATAAATCTTTTTGCATAGATCTATAAGGATTTATAATGTGATCTTTACAGATTTAAAGAGACACTTCACTTATTTGAAAACATCTGTTCCGTAATGGAAAAACCTATGGGCAAGTTGTTTTCGAATTTCCTCATTGAAATTTGAATATAGTCGAGTCTCTATATAACGAAATCCATCGTTCCAGTAAAAAGTTCGTTATATAGAGAAATTCGATGTATAGATAATGATATCAAAAATTGTATTTAATGTGTAAATTTTGAACAAATATTATTTTTGATCTTTTAAATTAAGAATTTGAAATGTTTAAAAGTAAATATTAACCAAACATTTTATTTCTTAGTTATTTAAGCTGTTTCAAAAATGAGAACAGTCATTTATGAAAAATGAAAATAAAACAAGGAAGACTTGCATTAATTTCAGACGAAGATATCTGTAATTTTTTGTTGTTTTGATTTTAAAATTGTTATGCTCTCAAAAAAGAAAAACTCAAATTTTAGCAAGGAATGAAAAATATTAGTTAACATTTTCCTCCATTTGAAGGCCTCTTTTATGTGCCTCTCATTGATTCTTCTCTTATATGTGTAACAATCCAATTGACTCTGTTTTGAGAAGGATGTTGAAAGGTGTGTGGGAGGTAGGATGAATTCATTGGATTTAAAGAATCAAAAATAAGTGGTGGAAAATTGATTCCATATGATTTCGAAGCTTTTTTAAAATTGAATAAATTAAGACCAATTTACGAAAAAATTCGTTATATGGAGGTAGACATTTCACTATATAGAGACTGTTTTTAATGTAATCATGCGAAAAGGGGACCGTTCCTATTAAAAATTCGTTATATAGAGAAATTCAATGTATGAAGTTTCATTATAGAGAGACTTGACTTTTTAAATGATGTTTTCTGCATAGTTACTATATTTGCATATTTTTGGAAGTAAGGGTGAAAGGCTGGTTTGGAGCTTATGGGGCTAGATAAGTGACAGTGGATGAGACGTGGCTAATGTCACGTATACTCGGGATCATAGTCAAGTAGCCATGTTCTATTCGCTGTCATAAAACTAGATCCATAATCTCCAAACCAATCTTTCACTCTCACCTCCCCCCTTTTAAAACACTTAAAAATAATTCTTTAAAACTTCACTCCTCCGTCCAAAATTATGTTAATATAGTTGCAACAGTTCTGAAATTGAACATATAGGCATCTAAAATATTAGGCATCGGTATTTCATATCAGCATTGCCATACAAATATTTTACATACACTAGGGACAGTAACTATTAAACCATCCTGGTAAAAATTTTGTGATTAACTTTGGTTTCTAATTAAAACAAGTTGGAAATTGCACGTGAAGCGTAGCAAATGAGGTGCGTTCGTACGATAACGAAGTTTTAAAAATATTCAAGTCTTGCTGTTGTAGTAGATAATACTTAGGATATAGCAGCATTGCCATACAAATATTTTACATATACTAGGGACAATAACTGTTGAACCATTCTCGTAAAAATATTGTGATTAACTTTGTTTCAAATTAAAACAAGTTGAAAATTGCACGTGAAGCGTAACAAATGAGGTGTGTTCGTACGATAACGAAGTTTTAAAAATATTCAAGTCTTGCTGTTATAGTAGACAGTACTTCGGATATAGTATAGTGGTCGAAATCTTGTTTGTGTTCCTATAAATATACAGGAAGTAACATTTATTACACCTTAGCAACCTATATCATATTCATAAAATAAAGAGTTTAATATAATTAACACACGCCTCAAACAATGTTTTCCCATATAGCATTATGTAGTGGAAAACTTTTGTGCGGCCCTGTAATTTAACAATAAATATTCTTTGCATAACAGATTGTACAAAATGTATATTTTAATATATATATACTTCATAGGTTTATGTATTCTATAATATTCGAATGAGTGTAATGGCATTAAAATGCATTTGAAACAATTTTCCCGATTGATCGTAAGGTAACAGAATATTTTTGATTGTCACTGTAATTGATCTATGCATCCGATTTTTATGAAATTTGAAATTACTCGACAAAACTATGTGATAATTATATATTTTAAATTTCAAACGATTCGGTTGGGTAATTTGTGCGTTCTTGTATGCGGACGGGCAGACAGAACGAAAACTGTAGGTGCTACGTATTTACATAATTTTGAACGCACCTAAAAAAAACTGGCATTGAGGGATCGTATATCTTCAATGTAAAGACATGTCAATCTGATATCTTTTCTAATGTTAAGCGGACTTAGCACCTTTGAAACTATCTTTTCAATTTTGAATAATATTGTAATAATGCGTGGTGACACAGGACTTAATACTAAAAGTTTAATAACATTTAAAAAGTCTCGTAGAACCCATTTTATTACTTTTTTTTATTTAACTTTATTAAAATCTCGATTTTTTTTATAAATATGAATATTTTTGCTTCAAATTTTTTTCCACATTCATTAGAATATACTATATAAAACAGTGCATGTATTTTTGGATGTGTGGGATTTTACATTTAATATGATTTTTTTTCTCTCCTTTATATAAAAAAAATGGAGGAAATTCAACAATCTCTTAATTTAAATATTTGAAAAAAAAAACTATAAACTTGAATGTTAAAATCATGCACAAAAATGTTAAATACATCATAGAGGACAATTAAAAAATATTCAAACCTCTATCTGAATTAGAAAAAAAGTCTTAGTATTTATTGAATAAGCAAGTTATAAAAATATGAAAAGGCAGAAAAATTATTTTAAAGTTTTTATTTATATGGCAATTGCGCTGGATCTATTAACAAAATGTACTGTATCTCACAGTATATTTGTCGTATAGGTAAAAATGAAGTGTCAAAATTTTCACAATTAAAGAATTTTCAGTTACTATTAGCCTCATCATTGGTAGAGAGGTTCTGGCCTCTCAACTGGTAGACGGCAGGTGCTGGGTTCGAACCCAAATGCGGCGTTCGGCCTAACCATTTGGAGGCGTGGTTTTCTTCGAACCTTGGATTTCCATGCGTAAATACGGGTTAGGCTCCCTTAGAAAGACCCCCCACGGAGGACACCCCACCCATTTAGGGCTTATATCTCACGTGTTGATAATCGGCCGTCATAAAAAAAACGAAATTAGTTAAATATTAAAAAATAACAATAATCGATATTTTAACCAGTTTTAAGGTACACTGTTAAAAACTTTTTTGTGAAATTTACAGAGAATCTACGGTTAATCCATTATCTTAATTCTTGTGTAAAATTACAGAGATTTAAAAAAAAACAGAGATTCTGTTAAATAACAGGAAAAATATTCAATAAATTTACAATAAACTCTGTAAATTAACAATTTTAAAAATGCAAAAGACTCTATAAATCTATTTTTAATGATAACAATTTAACTTAGTTTTCAAAATCAGTAAATCACTCAATCTTCAGTGGCCTGAAAGAATTTGAGTTTTTCGAGTAATTTAAAAATTTTTAGATGCTTTATAATTTATTTTTTACACAACTAGGGGGCTCCGCCCCCCTGCTCGCTACGCTCGTAAACCCCCCGCGTAATCGCTTCGCGATTCCAAGTTGTAGACTACCCCTGCTTGTTGCGCTCGACAATACCCCATGGTATGAATAAGCAGTTGCAGACCTTTCAAATGATGTGTCACACGACTGGTGTTGTAAAAAAATTAAAAATGTGCTCCCCCTGGGGGGCAGAGGGGGGGTGACACACAAGACGTCCATAATATGAATAAGCAGTTGCAGACCTCTCAAATGATGTGTCACACAACTGGTGTTGTAAAGAAATTAAAAATGTGCCCCCCTCCCCTGGGGAGCAGAGTGTGGGGGTGACACAAAAGACAACCATAATATGAATAAGCAGTTGCAGACCTTTCAAATCATGTGTCACACGACTGGTGTTGTAAAGAAATTAAAAATTTGGCGAAATATTACAGTTATCGCCAAGTTGGCGTTACTTTTGGCGACTAATTTTGGTCGCCAAATTTGGCGATATATCGCCAAGTTGGCGACAAACTTGGCGATGGAAACCTTTCCCTCTTTATGGTAACCCATATGGCGATGCATAGACGGAGCCCTTTCCTGATTGGTCTATTCGACTCATGGAAGGAGTGGTCCGCCCGGATTCGTTATTTCCAGAAATCTTACACATCAGCATCATTCTAGGAGTCATTCCTTTTAAGGCTAGTTTTTTTTTTTACTATAGAAGGATAAATTTCTAGACGTCCTGGGGTTTCAACCGGAGGCCTCTTGACATTGAAAGAGCTTTCATTGACAGAGATATAAGAGCTTTTGTTATTGTCTTCAAAATATGATTCTTATGATTCAGCGGGGAAAAATCGATAAAAATCTCCATTAACACCTTTCTCTTTTCAAATTATTCTAACTTAAAAATAAAATAAATTTTCTTTTTTTAATATTTCTTATAAAATTAAAAAAAAAAATTATAAGTGCAAATTTGGAAATTATAAGTTTTAACAAAGATAAGAATATCTATCTATATTATAAAGGCCAAACGTATCTGTGTGTAACGCATACGTCATTTTGCGAATAGCAATGCTTTCTACTGCAATTTCGGTTTTGCAATTTTCAGTGCTGCATATTTTATACTTCTAAACATCGCATATTTTCAATTTTTACAACATCGCATATTTTCAATTTTTACAACATCGCATATTTTCAATTTTTACAACATCGCATATTTTCAATTTTTACACCATCGTATAGAGAAAAATATGTACTTTTAAATGCAATTTGTTTGCAAACTGTATCTAAATTAACTCTTGACATTTTTTTTTTTTTTTTTTTTTTTTTTTTTTTTTTTTTTAGTACGAAATTTGTAGTCAATTTGTAGCAACAGAAATACGCCATTTTCTCTTAAAATTGATAAAATTTAAAATGTACGCATGTAAATTTTGAGAAGATGAAAATTATGACGGGTTTAGATTCCATGCAAAGTTATAAGATCGTGTCAATTTGAAATCATTTTTTTTTTCATACGCATTTATACCAAACATAAGAGCCTCAATTCATAACTTCATCATAATAACTTATCTTTATTATATTTTGCTTTATTATTGTATTTTTACATGCGATTAAAGTTTAATTTTAATAATTTGGACAACTGAATTTTATAGAAATAGTATTTTTTTCTTTCTTAATTTTAGCTTTAAATAATATTTGTTTGAGATCTAGACTGACCATTGTAAGATGTGTTTTTTATCGCAGCTAATTTTGTAGATTTATTATAAATCAATGAAACAGTTTCTTCTTAAACATTGATTTTCGTCGAAATTCGATGGGTTCCACCTTGTCTTTAAATAAAGACGAAATCGCTACAAGGAATTACATGTAATGTAAGGAAATTGTCGGTAAAACGATGACCGAAAAACTTGATCGAATGCATTGAACCGAGAACTAGTGTAAATTTATAAAGAATCTCGCATTTTTTTTCTTATTTGTGTGTGTTTTTACAGAAATTTTTAACAGTGTACTGTGTTAAGTAGATTGAGTGAATCTAAGACGCAGTATTTATGAGATGGAAGCTTGGGATGTATTCTTAGTTTGCTAATCATTAACATTCATTTTTGTACCTGTAGTATAAAAAGAGTTCATCAAAAAAGTAAATAATATTTAGAGATGTAAGTGAAGAAGCGTGATTTAAATTTTAAAAACATAATGATATGGCTCTCAAAATATATAAATTTATTTTTAGACAATTAACTACCGAAAACGTGTTTTTTTTTTCTCTTTAGATAGGGAATGCGTTTTTCACAATCTTGTCATAGATTTTTCTCGCATATATTTGTGCCGAAACGGCGACTTAAAATTCTGCGATTATCTAACTATAATAAAGAAGGGATAACGGATTTGTTGTTAAATAGCTTAAAAATTTTGTATACGGAAATTAAAAAACTAATTCGACTTCTGATCAATAGATGGCACTGCATTGATACAATCTGAAAGAACGCTATCTGTATCTAACTTCAAAAAGCAAAACATTTATTGCTGTGCTACATTAAAACAGAATGAACAATAAAAACTGAGCAATCTTTTGATTCAATGGAAGACGTTCATTTAAGTATATTTAATTAATTAAATTTTCAAAAGCAGGATGGAGCATTGACTAACTCCTTGCCAACAGCTGTGAGTGTAATACTTTTGAATCATCCTGTATATTTACAAATAGAGACAGAAGTGAACCTTCTATTGATGATTAAGATTATTTTTAAATTGTTATATTAAAAAAAATTTAACCCCACTTCTGATCATGTCATCTATTTCATCTTTATATATATTTTTTATAATTAATGAATTAATTAATTTTAAATTTTAAGTGTCCTTTCCGAAATGTTACTCGCATATTTATGTGTGAAAATTTACACACAACAATTATATCAGTGAACCATAGATATAAGTGATTTTATTAAAGAGAAAACTGTTATTATTTTTTTTTTCGGTAATATGACAAGAATCAGAACAATAAAAGAACTGTTTTTTTTTGTTGTTTTTTTTTTTGTTGTTTTTTTTGCTGCAATTTTTTGTAGATTAACTTAATTTTTTTTTTCGTGACGTACACCATTTAATCCTTAATCATAAAATATCTTTCAGCTTTTTGTTTTTAAAGTACTTTGTGTCGCTACTTCATCACATGCATTCAGTTTGAAACTGAAACCAAGCTGTATTTCCCTAAATGATCGATGGAGTCTAAATGTTTATGCTGTAATAACTTTTAAAATAGTCGACCTTTCTTACTACAGATGGACGATAAATGCAAGAATTCTTTATGCACTTAATGCATTGAATATTTTCATGTACCTTTTACAACTTTCTTTTTTAGACGAAAAGTATATAACTTAAAAAATGTATGGAAACTAATTTCCCTTTGAAAACGCTCATCTATAAAATCAATTTTATTTATTTATGTCCAGAAATATATTTTTTTATATATACAGGGTGAAACAAAAAAGCGTTTACAAAATGATATGACAAAGCAGGCGCACACGTTTTGAAAGTATCAGTTCTAAATATGGTTTGTCAAGTTCATACTTATGGCGCGTACAATGCAAATTTCTGGTACTTTTGTTCAGGTTATAATATTTCAAACAAAGGTGAGTATGACAGTCATATTATAATATACTCCAGTTATATGAATGTTACTGCCCGAATTGTGGTAAGGTGAAACACCCTGTATTTGTGACTCAATGAGTGATTTGCGACCTTATGTTCCTATCTGATTTTTTATCCTTGTTATATTACTGATTTGTCGTATCAATCTGTAAATTTTTTTTTAATCATTCTATATATGTATATTTATATATATTTATATACACTATATGGCCATTAATGGCGATTTGCTTCTGATTTTAATCATTTGCGATTTTAGCAAATATGTTAAATATCTAGAAAAATACATGAGGAATTATTATGAAATTCTAGGTGTGTAAACAAAATAGTACAAGTCATATTTTCGCGAAGATTTTTTTTCAAAACTCCATAGGGGACCGTCAACAAATTCAAAAAGAACGAAGATCTTTTGGGTAACCTTGTCAAAACTAATAAAGCAAAAGCGTTCAAATTACAGATTATGATTTAGTGGCTTATTGTAATAAACTGTGTTAATTTTTATACGGATAGCATGTATACTCGTAGAAAAATTAAAGTTTTTACAAAAAAAAAAGGCCCAAATTTTGCCAAATTTTTGGCAAATAATTTGCAGATTTCTTAATATAAAAAAAACGTTCTTTTCAGAAAATATGACCGACAACATTGTACATAATACCCTGAAATTTGAATTAAAAAATTAATAAAAATTGTATTAAAATGAGTAGATTTCTATAAACTTATTGCGCAGTAAGTTTTTGTCTGTTTTTGTACTAGATGATGGGTACAGGCGGAGCTGAGACATTCGCTTCTATTTTACTTACCCATCATACGTAGTATAGGGTAAATATTGCAATCGTTTTGAAAATCGAAAAAAAAAAATTTGACGGATTTACACGTTTCAAACACCGGAGATTTTGAAAAACATATTTTTTGAAAAAAAAAAAAAAATTGCCGTCCGTCTGTCTGTCTCTGTGTGTGTCTGTAAACGCTCTATCTCCCGAACAAATTGAGATAGAGACATGAAATTTTGTATATAGTTAGTATGTAAAAATGGGACGAAACCTATTTAATATCAGTAACCTCGATTATCCGGAACTATTTTTTTCGGACTCTCGAAAAATTCGTTCTGATGTAAGGTATATAAAAATTTTCGGAATTTTTTATTTTAAGGACTGGACGTAAAAGGCAATAAAATAACACAAATTTTGCATAAATAACGAAGTCGATCAGATTATTAGTTGCCGAGAGATTTGTAATCCTGTTTTCTACATTCTTCGGTTTTTCATGACCCTGTATTTCATTCAAATTTCAATTCAGAGGTATATTTTAATTGAAAATGAGACCTTTAATCCGACGCAGTAAACTGTTAGTAATTATTATTATTTTTATGGAGTTATAACATAGGTTCCCAACGGGGGCGGTACCGCCCCCCAGTGGGCGCTGGAGCCTTCCAGGGGGGCGGTAGCTTGTCTAAAGAAAAATGGGGGGGCGTTAGGATAGTCGAGGGGGGCGGTCATGGCATAGCTACTTATTAGGAACTAATATAATGAAAATAGTTGATTGCCTCTACATTGTCCAGTACGAGACAAAAACCTTAACTGCACATTTGAATGGAAATCTATACAGACGAACCTAAATCTGAGGGGGGGGGGGAGGTTGAATTTATTTTACTAATATCAAAAAATAGCCGTAGAACTCGAAGAAGGGCAATGACTCGAATCAGAAATCACTATGAATTCAAAAACTGTGGAGAAAAAATACGCGATAATTGGCTGGCTATAAGTTTTAAACATTATTATTTTTTCATTAACCTCTATTTCGAAAAATTCTGAAGTATGGCGACACATGCCTGGAAGAAGATTTTTAAACAAGCCCGTGATTTTAATCAGTTCAAGAAATTTGTATATATAGTTATATAAAGTTGTGTATAGTCTTAGTGAAAGTGATAAAAAAAATCGTTATATCTATAAATTGGTTTTCCGGCGTATGATCCGCGAATCAAACAATTATTTTTCTACACAGAAAAATAAAAAAAAATAAAGAATACTGCCCAGCTAAACTGATGGCATTGAGCTCACAGGCTACAAATACTAATTG
Source organism: Maratus speculifer (assembly GCA_964019185.1). Lineage (NCBI taxonomy): Eukaryota > Metazoa > Arthropoda > Arachnida > Araneae > Salticidae > Maratus > Maratus speculifer. The sequence continues at coordinate 157,528,461 of OZ025302.1, read as the reverse complement.
TACATTAAAGCCTTATATTTTCAAGGGTTAATTCCGTTCGAAAAAAAAATTAAGAAGGGGAAACAGCTCTCCCCTTTCCTCTTTTTTTATACTTAATCATTGAACCTCCTATACTATCAAAGACATGCTTTATCATATAAAAAATCTATATCCAAAATTCAGAGCAAGTTAGATAATTCTTAATAAAAACCCATTTAGCATTTATATAATTTAAAAGGAGTTATCCCCCTCTTTTATACTTAACCATTAAACTTCCAAAACTATTCAGAGATTTGAACGAAATCTGAAAATTCTGCTTGAAAAACCCATTTATATAAATTAAGGGGGGGGGGCATTAGAACCCCTGTTCCCCCTATTTATACTTATTCAATGAACACCTAATAACAGTCACGGAATTGCCTCATCAGAATGATCCTAATCTAAATTTTGAACGAAAACATAATTCTGCATGAAAATCCCATTTATATCAACTAACGGGGGGGGGGGATTAGAACCCTTGTTCCCCCGATTTATACTTATTCAATGAACACCTAATAACAGTCACGGAATCGCCTCATCAGAATGATCCTAATCTAAATTTTGAACGAAAAATTAATTCTGCATGAAAATCCCATTTATATCAACTAACGGGGGAGGGGCATTAGAACCCCTGTTCCCCCTATTTATACTTATACAATGAACACCTAATAACAGTCACGGAATCGCCTCATCAGAATGATCCTAATCTAAATTTTGAACGAAAAATTAATTCTGCATGAAAATCCCATTTATATCAACTAACGGGGGGGGGAGGCATTAGAACCTCTGTTCCCCCTATTTATACTTATTCAATGAACACCTAATAACAGTCACGGAATCGCCTCATCAGAATGATCCTAATCTAAATTTTGAACGAAAACTTAATTCTGCATGAAAATCCCATTTATATCAACTAACGGGGGGGGGGGGGGCATTAGAGCCCCTGTTCCCCCTATTTATACTTATTCAATGAACACCTAATAAGTCACGGAATTGCCTCATCAGAATGATCCTAATCTAAATTTTGAACAAAAACTTAATTCTGCATGAAAATCCCATTTATATCAACTAACGGGGGGCATGAGCCCCCCGTTCCCCCTCTTATACATATCGAATGAACTCCAAAAACTAATCAGGGAAGCGCCTTGTCAGGATATACCTATATACAAAATTTCAAGTGGATCGGATATTTTTATCATGAGTTATCGCGTTACGCACATACATACAGAACGGACGGGCACATAAGCTCTCAGGCTATGATAGCCTGTGAGCTAATAATGTGATTTCGTAGATCGCGGTAAATATTTGGCTTAAATTACTAAATAAAATATCTGTAGCGAAAAGGAATTGTTTGATCCGCAGATTATACGCCGGAAATTACGGTAATTCAAAGTATCTTAATCGAAGAAGAAATGCCAGCAGTACAAAATTGAGTATTTGAAGTATGGATCTAGGCATTCTCCTACAAACCAATCGTTACTTATGTGCTTAATTTGCCAAGAAGTTTTTTTCAAATGAAGCCATGAAGCCTTCTAGGCTACAAGAATATTTGAATAAATGCATGCTGATAGAAAAGACAAAAATATATGCTTTTTTTACTTTCTTCTATCTTTAGAAGAAGAACGTATTAGATTCGTGAAAATTTTCGAGTGCCGGATTTATACGTTTTAGGGATCAGAGATTCCAAAAACATGTTTTTACAAAATGTCTGTCTGTGAATCTGTCTGTTAGCTTATTTATTTGTATGTGACATAAATTTTATAGGCGCTATGTTTGAACACCCAATGCATGGAATTTATAAAAAAGCTATATTCGGGTATTCTCTGTTATAAATTGATACTGATTAGTTTTTGGTGTAAATTACTCAACAAATGGCGTTGCTATGCTGCTTTTTTTCACGATTACCGCAACGGCTTTATCTCAAGAACTGCTGCACAGATTTTCACCAAACTTTTGATTTGATTATTTCTTAGCATAAATGCTGTTTACATTTTATTGAAAATTTCTCTACAGTTGGTGCTGCTATGCTGTGTTTTTCACATTTCTACAACAGCTGTATCTCAAGAGTTAATGCACGAATTTTCACGAAACTTTGTATTCAGTTTTATCTTGACAAATATCATTGCTGATTATGTTTTGGTGCAAATTGCATGACAAGGTGGCACTTTTATTCTGCATTTTTCTCGATAGTCTCAGTAGTCCTATTTCAAGAACTAGTGTACGGAATTTTATACCATTAGAATCCTTACGATGGACATAGATTGTCATTTAGTTTTGATACTGTGATAATGAATTTTGAAGTATTCACATATACGAGATAGAAGAAAGTTTTGGGATTGCCACATCTGACCACTTCAAAGACTGGAAAAGGAAAATTATAGTCCACTATATCAAACCTTTTTAAGTCATTTTTTAAACAAGAAGATGGCGGACTATGAGCCTTATATATCATTATAATTTTAATAACAAATGTATTAAAATTGCACACAATCGGCGAGAAATAAATCTTGCTTGTAATCAGAGAGATAATAAAAACTGTTCTTCATCCTAAGAAACCATCTCATATCAACAGAAAAAATCCTGAGTAATAATTCGGTTCAAAGAGGAATAGATGGCTAAAAACATTGAAGTATCATTATGCTGTTACTTAAAGACCTGCAAATTTTACATTCAACTCCATGGATCAGCGTTACCAAATAACAACAAATCATAAAAGAAAATAAAAATCAAGAATTATTTGCTAAAAATTTTCAAACTGATACAAATACAGAATAAATATTTAATATCACGAAGTTAGTCCAAGAGAAATAAATTCTTTATCATAATAGTTTGCCATTTACTGCTGATGTTGCTCGACCGACGACGGGACATCAGGAGGGTTTCATTAACACATTTTAAACAAGCAGTACTAAATATACTCTCTGTAAATTCCATTACACATCATCAGTAATTGGTTTTAAAAAAATGGAATGATAACCTGTATACGTCGTTTCATTACATTATTAGAGCAGTCAAAAGAAATAAAAGCAAATCATTAAATGGTAGGATATTTTGCCAATATGTAAATGAAAATCATTTCACAACAAAATGAAACGTTTTACTTTGTAGTGCAGTTGTCACTGTCACTTTGTATCAGACTTGCAATTGAATTCAATCGGTTACTGCTGCACACTTAACTTCGTTGTCTCTGAAAAGGTATTTGTCTGAATCGTTTTTCGATATATTTGCTTTAATATTACACTTAACTAAAAACAGAGGTGTAAAAATACGCTAAAACCTGATTGTATTGAAAAATGACATCGATTTTGTGACAGACCTCTTTAGAATCTTTAATTAAATGAATTTAAATATTCTAAATATTTATAAAAAGGCATACGTTGATTGCAATATGATGAGTTGAATTTAATTCAAATAAAAAAATCTCTTAGCTGCTTCTGTGGGTAAATTTCTTTTGCTCAAAGGAAATTTAAGTAGAACAGAATACAGCCAAGTTGTCACAATATTCGCAGTCTGTGATAACAAGAACATTTACTTATTTACTCTCAACACTTGGACGCTCTTCATGAAGTTTACTCATACAGATTCCAAGATACATGACTATGACATGATACACTTATACATGATTTTACGAGTTGCTTTTTAGATCCTTTCGCAAATGCAGCTACAGCAGTATCATCATATTTGGAGAAGGAAATTGTGTAATTCGCAGCAAACGAGAACTATAAGTAAAACATGGAATGGACACCAAGAGTTCTAACTTTAAAAACCTACAGCTCTCTAATCTGGATTGCGAGGGAGAGTACATAAAATTTTAATTACTTTCCTTTCATCAGCTTTGGCTGAAAGTGGGTTCCGTGTAGTAGCAAACTTACTAAGAAAAGGAACATGCATCTTTGAACATGACATTTTGTGATTGATGTTGAAGAAATCAAAATCTGGCATGAATAAGTTGTTGAAACTATTAGCCTCGATTATTTCGTTATTTTTTAAAAATTCTTATTGTTTTTGTATTTATTTTTCAATTTTTATAAAACAATTTTCTACTACCACAATTTCCGGCATATAATCCGCGGATCAATCAATTCTTTTTCGACTCAGAAGTTTTATTTAATAATTGAAGCCAAATATTTACCGCGATCTAAAAAGTTACATTTTATTTCAAAAAATTTCTGGGACGAAAAATGATTGTTTGATCCGCGGATTATATGCCAAAAATTACGTTACACTTGATGGTCGTTTTAATTAACTTCTATTTTGATTAATAGATTGATATAGAAAATATAGATTAATAGAAAATATAGATAATATGCAATAATATTTTAATATTTTGTATACTTAACTATTATGGAAGAGGGGGCGTTGGAATTTTTTTCCTCTTGTAAAGGGGGCGGTGGACCAGAAAAGGTTGGGAACCTATGAGTTATAAGGATGGTTCTTTTACGCAGTTCGGTACTACTTGAGTAGTTTGGCATTTTACATAATTTGTCGAAATTGGATCGTCAGCAACTCATTAATAGAGCATTACTATGCATAATAAAAATATTTAAATGCACGTTTATATTTTGTTTTGGAATTGCAATACAATTTATAAATAGTTTACAAATGTTTTATTTTTATATATTACATATATATATATATGATGGGTAAGTATTACGGTGGCCCCCAACGACTAGTTACTTTTGTAATTATTTTGAATGTCTTAAAAAATTTGAAATATTTTACCATTTAATAGGTTTATTATGGTTTTATTTATAATAGTTTTTGGTAATTTATTTTTTTGAAATAATTTAAAAAAATCATGTATTGCTTTGTGTTTAACATTAGGTTTGTCTCATCATATAAAACCTGCCAGTAATACTTTAGAATTAAATAATGGGTGGAATATATATAGCTATTCCGCCTGCTAATGAGTAAAGGCTAATGACTTTCATACGTAGTTTTATTTTAGCATTTTGATGTTTAGTATTTTTTCTCAAGAATTTAATACTTTATGTACCCGCTGCTCCATAAGATATTTTTCATGCAATTTTTGAATATTTATGTGTTGCAATCTTTTGAGAGCTGCTTTAGTGTCCACATTTGCAATAATTTATATGTTTATAACTAAGGTAAATATTTATATATATATACACTATCTACCAATAAGTGTTTGAAAAATTTCGATTTTTGGCATTTTCTCAAATATTTAAAAATATACTTGTCGGATTCTTCTGAAATTTCAGGATTATGAAGATTATGTCTGACCTCATATTTATCAACATCCATTTGATAAGCAGGGCAATTAGGGGGCCGACAAAAAATTAAAGAATAACAGAAATGTTTGGGATCACCCTGTACATGAAAATGCACGAAACGATTTATCGCTGCAGAATACAAATATGTGGATACTGCACAACATGTACACTGATTTTTGTAAGAATAGCATGTATATTCATGGAGAAAGAGTGATTTTTTTTTTTTAAATTCAAAAATCCTGGTATGTTTTTTTGTTTATATCATGCAGGGGTTTTTGACCAAATTTAACGCAAATTTCAGAAATATTGGCAAAATCTATTAGAAAAAATACAGCCCAATTGGAATATAAATATATTAAATATCTCATGAAATATGAGTAGTTTTATGAAATAATTTTTGTCTGCGCATGCGCAAATAATAAAAATGATTCTTTTACATCATTTAATAGTCAATTCTATAAAGTAACTTATAAAAAAAATCCAATCAAATATCATGAAAATTCAAAAAGATATCATTATTATAAGTAAGCTGTTTTTACATTGCTCTCTAAAAACGGCTGAATTATAAGGGATTCTCCACAAATTGCCATTTTTTATTAACTGACTTTTAGGAAAAAATTGGTACTATTTAATGAATACAATATTGCTGCTAATAAGTATCTTGACACCTTGAGATAGAAAAGAAAAAGAGCTTTTATTCTTTTTTATCACAGATGTCAAGATACTTATTAACAGAAATATTGTATTAGATATTGTGTACATTAAATACTAATTTTTTCCTAAAAGTCAGTTAATAAAAAATGTCAATTTGTGGAGAATCCCTTATCATTCAGCCGTTTTTAGAGAGCAGTGTAAAAACAGCTTACCTATAATAATGATATCTTTTTGAATTTTCACGATATTTGATTGGATTTTTTTTATAAGTTACTCCATAGAATTGACTATTAAATGATGTAAAAGAATAGTTTTTATCGTTCGCGCATGCGCAGATAAAAATTATTTCATAAAACTACTCATATTTCATAAAATATTTAATATATTTATATTCCGATTACGCTATATTTTTTCTAATAGATTTTGCCAATATTTCTGAAATTTGCGTTAAATTTGGTCAAAAACCCTGCATGATATAAACAAAAAACATACCAGAATTTTTAATTTAAAAAAAATCACTCTTTTTCCATGAATATACATGCTATTCTTACAAAAATCAGTGTACATGTTGTGCAATATTCACCTATTTGTATTCTGCAGCGATAAATCGCTTCGTGCATTTTCATGTACAGAGTGATCCCAAATATTTCTGTTATTCTTTATTTTTTTGTCGGCCCCCTAATTGCCCTGTTTATCAAATGGATGTTGATAAATATGAGGTCATACATAATCTGCATAATCCAGAAGTTTCAGAAGAATCCGACAAGTATATTTTTAAATATTTGAGAAAATGTCAAAAATCGAAATTTTTCAAACACTTATTAATAGATAGTGTGTACCTACATCTCTCTCTCTACATATATAATAAAGAATTGCCGAAAAGTCAGTGAAGGCTTACTTTGGAGACACGAAATTTTTTGTTTTTCTGTCTGTCTGTCTGTATGTCAGTCAGTCAGTCAGTCTGTCAGTCAGTCTGTCAGTCAGTCTGTCTGTTCCGCGATAACTAACGCAAAAAACATCCAATTGGCTTGAAATTAAGTGGGTATGTTAGTGAGGCACTGGGATTAAGCTGTATAGTTTTTTGTTAGATTTGATTCATTCGTTCGGAAAATATAGAATATTTTATTTTGCGCAATAATGCTTTTCTATGGCAAATCCAATGATTTTCAATTTTTTTCCCTTGAGAGAAAATGACACATTTCTTAATGGAATTCAATGATAAATGGACACTGAAATTTACCGGTTAACTTATTCATATTGTTTTGAAATTTTGTCTACTCATTTGTCAGATTTTTAAAGTTATTACTGTAAATTTTGGAGATTTTTTATAAATGTGTTCCAATAATATAAACTAATTTGTTTTAGAGATTTACTTATTTAAAATGTATTTATTTCATTTTCTTTATTTTCTCTTAATGGTTGCTAAGCAACCATTCATCCTAATCCTTATTATATTTTAATGCTATAAATTTGAAAGCATGTACGAAAATTTAAATGAAGTCAACGTCAAAACTGATGAATTAATTAATGTCTTTGTATCTTTGCGGATAAATATAACATAGCCCAGAAAAGAATATAGGCTACGTTTTATTAATTTTATTCAAATATTTTCCTTAATAATTCAAAATTTCCTTCTTTTTCATACAGAATCAAGAGCGATTTTTTAGATAAAATTTAACCAATTTCCTTTATCGTTGCCAAAAAAAATCTGGAATAATTTTTCAATGTCAATAAGTTTCAATTGGGCAATTTCCATTCGAAAAATTAAACTAAGAAAAAATAAATATGCCGTCAGAATTAAAATAAAAATAAAAATAGTACTTTGTTAAATATTAAACATGGAAATTTGTTTAAGAATAAGAATTTTTCTGACAAAAATGAATTAGAAGTAAAAGAAATAAAAAATAATTATATTTTTAACAAATATTTCAATTGGTAAAATTTGACGTCATAATTGAAATAAAACAGGTATTTTATAGTTGTCGTTAAAAATACAAGAAACAAGGACAGCAATAACTCATGAATAATGACGTCATTGCCGAAACTTCAGTGAAGGCTTATTTTGGCGACGCAAAATTTATTGTTTTCCATCTCTCAGTCATTTCTTCTGTCTATCTGTCAGTCCCCGTTAACTGCCACAAAATGCAATCAAAACTTCTTTTTTCGCAAACAAAATTGTAAAACCCTAGATTACTGAGTTTACACTTTCAAAAGTTTCTGATACATCAGATTTAGGTGTTTTTGGTGGGCACGTTTCTAGAAGTATCAGGATAATGAAAAATGCTTATTAAAACTGTCACTTATCCTTATAAATCAAAATGTAGAAAGAAATACAAGACATACGATAACCATTAGCAGATTGATAGAAAGTTAGAAATTTAAATTTAATGAGACTACGGGGGGTTCAGGAAGGCGGAGCCCCTCTGAAGAAATCCACTGTGGTATAATAAAAAAACAAAAATAATAGATCATGAATTTTTCAGAATATCCTAACATAACTAAATCTTTAATTTAACGGCTTTTGATGGCTTCAAATTTCTTATTCTTATTTTATTCTTATAAATAATTACGTAATTCGAAAATTTTAAATTACAGTTTCCAGGAGGTTGAATATTACGCTAAGTGTGTTTTAAAAAAAAGATGTGAAAAGCTGACGTTGAGGCTCTTGATCTGCAGATTTACTAGTTAAAATAAAATTACAAAATAGATCAATTACGTAATATATATTATTCAAATTGTTCACTAAAGCGCTTGAAAATCCTAATAACATCGGAACCTAGTGACAAGATCCATGCAAGTTAGCTGAAAGTATGACAATATGGTTATTGTCGATCAAATGAGAAAGTTGGCAGCAACACTAGAGGCGAAATGTTAAAGTTAGTACCTCTAACTTCAATGGAGTGAGATAGGGATTTCAAACGGAGTGGCATAGAGAAAACATGTCAATGCCATAGAGAAAACATGTGAATGTCAATTTCAAGTTTTTCACCATAAATCAAAATACAGTGGAATACTAGCTATACGTTTTCTTCTGGATCGGACAACAAAATGTAGAACTCAGAAATCGTACAACTCATCTAATGGGCTACCGGAATTTGTTTTTCAGATACATCGTGAAAATTTATCTTTTATATCAAAAACTGAAATTTTGTAAATTTTTCCTTCATTCGTAACATAAATTCACGGAAATAAAAAAGAGGAAAAAAAGAAAGTTACATAAAAAAGTACACATGATGTTATTTTATTATAAAAGCTTTATTAAAAATATTTATATATATAAAGTATTTTTTAAAAAATCACTGAAATCGATTTGGCATGTATTTTGTTAAAAAACATTTCAGCAATTTCCAAAATTTTACTAAAATAATCATTAATCTTGGATCGTTTCTTTCCTCTAGAACTGACTTTGAACATTTATGTTAATAATGCTTTCACTTTGTCACGCGCTTGTGCTTCTAATGAACCACTTTACTTCGTCAAAATTCCTCATAACAGCTTGTCAACTGAAGATTGGCATCAATTGTGATCATTCCGACTGGGAACATCGCAATCAGACATGTCGTCGTGTCAGTCGGCAAATATGTGAGGCGAGGAGTTGCAAAAACTCTGAAATTATTTTCAGCAAAACGTAAAACTGAGACAAATGTTCATCTGGAAACGTGAAAACGGAAAGTATAACTGAGGAAAGCGCACAACTCAAAAATGTATAATTCAGCTAAGTTTTAATGGCAAACGATCGGGACTGCTGAATTGAAATGTATAGCTGAGGGAAACATTCAATTCAGGTAACGTATAAGCGGAATTCCACTGTAAGTACGAAGCTACATATTGCGTACACTGATCGAATGATTAGAAGGCTGGAGATGTTAATTTGTGACAATCAGAGTCACGTCTATAACGCACTACAAATGAGGCTTCAATAGCAAAATTTTGTAAATCATATTGTGAAGACGCGGAGGAAAAGTATGAGACACATGGTTACACATAAGTACTTCGTAAAACTGGAATGGAAGGAACGGTACTTACACTCGTACTGTATCAAGAACGTATGCCCAGTTCAAAGAGACCGCCACCCGCCACAATACACGATTGTATTAAAACATATTGGAAAGCATGGCCCCGTGCGTGTGAGTTTATCAACATCTGAAGTACAATAATCTTTCAGGCATCGACGATATGACGATAGTAAGGCGATTTAATTCCATCATATGCAATTGGGCATTCAGAATGCTCCAAGAAGAAAAAAAGCCCATGGCGGCTAGGTGAAACAATTGAAGATGCTGTTAGACATATGCAAAGTACCCGATTATTTCTTGACAGAAAGTGTTAGACATGAAGTCAGTCACCGGTGTTGTCTATTGTGCAGAGGCATAGTCATGTTTAAACCACAGAGTAATTCCAGCCAAGTTTATTTAGTCAATCGATTATGTAGGTGATGCACACCATCTAGTCAATTTAGTAAGGTATTTAATACCTAGAAGCAGTTGAGTTCTGTTAACGGTCCTACGTAGAAAACAAGTCCCACTAGCAAGTTTTTCAAATAAAGCATCAAACTTTTTTTATTACTGCGCCTTTTGCTTCATTGCACGACGTCGAAAAAGTTTCGCATAGGACCAATAATGAGTATTCCATTTCTTGGTACTTTGGACCCCGCGAATCAAACCTCATTGATCAATGGGACGTTGAAGGAAAAATATGGATTATCCTCTTAAGACATCAACACAAAATTGTACCAATCTAAGCATCGTCGGTTGTTTTCTGACGTATATTGGCAGGACTTAGTACGGATTTGCACCACATTCGTGTATGATTTTCCGCTCAAAGGATCAAAATAATCTACACTGTACTGGCGGCTATAATCTGAGTATGTGGGTGGTCTAACGAAATGGTCTGTTACGAAAGTTACTCACCTCGTTGGAAGGGCCGACCATAGCGAAAATGAAATGGTATGATACTAGTCTATTCCAAGTCAAACAATGGCATCAAAGTTGTTCCATGACGTGAAATGCAATCCAGGATTTAAACATTCGACATAACTGCGTGCAGCTTCACGAGCGTTCAGTCCATAATCACTATACATCAACAGCATCTCGTAATACAGGTCGTGCGATTAAACGACCATGTATAGATCAATCGTTGGAGTGGATATCCTTTTTACTTGTCAAACTGTTCATTTATTTCGTAGGGTATCTTCTTCGTTACAGATTTAATTTAAATTTTTTCGTAGCTTCTTCCTTGTTATATTCAAGTGTGGCAAGTTGTCAATATATCTACGTTTCTAGTCTTTTAATATTCATTTTTTACCATTTTGAATATGTTGAATAACTTTGTAGCTGATATTTTTTCTCATATCCATAGAGGATTGACTAATTCTAAATTCTATAATAAAATAACTTTTTGTACTGACCTTCTTGTGATGGAACAAGTTAAAAAATTGCACTGAATTCCTAAAATTTCTCTTGAGTTTTTTCATACCTTGTTTTTAGATGAAACAAACAAAAAAAATGCATTTTTCCAAATAAATCATTTTTAGATAAAAATTCATACTTACCGCCACGCTAATCAATATACGCTGTTAAAATTTAGTACTTATTCAGTTTCAAATATTTTCTCTTCTCATAATACTTTCGAGTATTCCAATATTTTTATCCATCTTTTGTAAAACACATATAAAAGGTTAGCTGGAGCAACTGGACCCGCGAGGTAACCGAGCCATAGGCTTTTTTATGAAAAATCATTAATGCCTTTTAAATTTTAGCTTTTGTGAACAATACCCCCTAATCTCTGCTTCTTAAAAAAACGTGTGTCAAAACAATCATAACTCTGTCTTTCCTGTGATAGTTTGTCGAAACTTTCCGCCTCCTTTTAAAAAAATAACGCCAGTTTCTTTGAAATTCATTGGCTTTTTACTCAAATACTGTAAGTACTTTTATTAAGCAATATTTTTTTTTAAACATTAGATATATATCTGTATTAATATTATTAAGCATCTATACATATTTATTTCATGTTTGAAATGTAAGAGCGGTGTCCTTGCTATCCCATCAATTTTTTCAAGAATGGGTAACTGGGACATATATCAGCGGTAACGGGACCATATTGGGTCCAGTTATCCCAATAGTTATAAATAATTTTTCTGAGTTTCTCTTACTATGAGAAAAGTTTTTTTCTTTCTTTTTTTCTTTCTTTTTTTCTTTGTTACTTTTTTTTTACAATTTTAAAAAAAGTTATATAATATCTTATTAAAACTACAAAATAAAAATGTTAAAAAACATATTGAAAGTATCAAACCAAATTTCTTAAGTGAACTAGCCAAACTTTGGAATTTTACGATACAAATGAAGAGGTGTGTATAACACAAAGAAACATTCTTAAAAAGTTATCGAAACCAATAAAAAATTGTTCTGTTTAATATAAAAACATGGTTATATTCTTCACTGATTTATCGGACATATCGCACTTCAATTGGGGTTAATAAAAAAGAGAATGGGGTATTTATATACCTACGTAGCCGTTTGTTCATAGATTTATCTTGTTACTTTTTTCTAAAATATCCATGTAACTTTTGTACTGATTACCAAAACTAAAATACACAAGTAATCACTTAATTCCTATACTTTTAGTATAAATAAATGTAATAATTTCATATTTAGTGTTTTTTTAGACACCTTGACAGCAAAGCTTACCCTGTTTAGTCGATGCATAATTGACATATCTTCCGGATAATTTTTTTTTAAATATTTACACTTTTTCAAACAGGACCTGATAACCATATTAAAAACCAAAAACTTCTGTAGTTCACAGACCCACCTGATCTACTTTTAATTAATTTTTTATTAATTGGGCATTTTTTATTAATTTACAAGGCCACACAAAAGTATTCCATTACATAATGTTATAGGGGGAAACATTGTTTGGGGCGCGTCTTAATTATATTAAACTATTTCACATTTTATGAAATTGATGTACATTGCTGAGGTTTGCAACAAGTTACTTTTTGTAGAACAGGAAGCAGGTAGTATATATAGGGCTTAGAAAAGATTTCGGATACCGTACTGATCCCTGTATACACTGTAAAAAAAATTCAACAGGTTACTAAAAATTTCTTAGTAAATTTGTATTCCACAGAATTTTTTAGTAACCATTACAAACTTTTTTTTGCAAGTGAAACAAGCATTTCTTTTGTAAAATGAACAAAAGAATTTTTTGTATAACTAACTTAAAAATTTTAGTATGAGCCACCAAGCAAATTTTAGTAATAGCTCCAAAATTACTTTTAATAACCATTACGTGCGCCTGAAGGGCAGGAGCTTCCTTCGAGCTGCATCCAGCCTTCTGAAGCGGAAGATTTTCCGCAAAACCGCAATAGATGGCCGCACCAAACATTTCTACCTGCTCCGACAGGATTTTCATAATCTTTTTATTAACGAGACACTACATACATTCGGTGCATATTTGGCGGTGGCAAGTTTCGAACCCGGGACCTTTTAGCCTGGAGTCCGTTACTATAACCACTATGCTATCAAGGCCACACCAACTGAGTTTTAGTAAGAGCTATTAAAAATATAAAACTACTAACTCTATTCGTTGCTAACTTTTTTTTAGTAATTCTTACAGATTTTTTTGTAACCGACTAAGATTACTAAAAATTTTTTAGTAATTACAAAAATCACTAAAGTTTTTTTACTAGATCAACCCTTTTTTTAGAGTGTAGTTTAAAAAATCGTTATAGTACGAATGCATGCCATTTACTACGTTTGTTGTGAAATTTCTGACTTGTTTTGTTAGTATTTATTTGGTTTAAAGTTAGCCGAGAAGTATAAATGTTACCATGTTTCTCAATATCATTAACGATAAGGAAATCTACCTAATAATTTTTTTTAACGCAGGAAGAAGCATTGCCTCCTCCTCTTGTCAACTCATGTGAATGGAACTGTTTTATTTGGTTCATGAAAATATTCTGTAAAGATACAATTTCGTTGCGCAAACATCCGTGGAAGTTTTATATAATCCACAATGAAGAACATTAAATCACTTCTTTGATTCACATTTTGCCCGTGACAACGAATGAGCGAAACAGCTTTAAGTAACTACAGTTTCTTTGTTGTCGGTTAACTTTGTTAAAGTTAGCGCTTTTCGTCAGTAGTAAAAAACCGGAAGCTAAATCAAATAACTATACTAAGGATAATCCTCGATCTATTTAAGTAATTTTTGGAAGACTTTGTCCGTAATCCAATACTAACGCTGTACATATTTTGATCCTTCATATATCTGGAAACTATTCAGGAGATTTCATAGGAAAAATCCTTTCAGCAATGCTACCCGTTTTTTCAGGACCCGATTAAGGCCATGGGAGGGGGGGGGGTGCTGGGGCAAACATCATTCGGTAGCTCCCTTCAATCTTTCTATAGAACTTTTTTGTGAAGAATGTGGAAGTGATTAATACAGAACTTCATATCTAATGAATGGATATATAAATTTTGTACCTGGTACAGTTCACATCTGTATGCAGGGTATCTCAAAAAGATAATCACAACTTTAAGAAAAATACTAGCAGGATAATTATATAAAAAGGGATAGGTTGGTTGCCAGAAGAATCTCTTTACAAACTTTTACTTTGCTTATCTATGTACGTTATAAGATATGTAAAAGAAAGTAACCCAAATTGGTCATAATTAATGATTTTAACTTGTCATGTTACGAGAAAAACGTTAATAAAGAATTTCTTTTGAAAACAATAGAATACTCAGTTGTTATAATAAAACTTTAATTATTAGTTTTCAAATGCTGTAGTTTGTTTTATGGCATAAATGAATGGACTTCACTACCTTCTTAAATTTTTGAAAATATATGAATTTTGGTCACTTTTGGCTAATTTAATTGTTTGGCTCCTTTTTATGTAAATTCTGATTAGTCTTATGCGGGAGAGGGGGCTCAAAAAAGGGGGGATCGGGACAGTTGCCCCACAAGCAACTGCGTAAGTCGTTAAAAATGTTTTTCCAAGTTATTTCTCCAAAGAAAGACTATACAGTGTCCTGAATCGTATCAGATAACTCTATTTTATCCAAAACTGACTATGCATGTTTTAAAGAAAAATTTATATTTTCCATTTTCACTAAAAGAATCGTCAATGGATAAATAGGATGAAGGCATAATCATTAAAATACGAAAAGGTACATTGAACAGTTCACATGAATATAGATTTTTCTTATAATTAGATGTACTATCTACATAAATTACTAAACATAGTAAAACCAACTGTTTCTTATGCATGTTAATTTTTTTTAATCCTCTGAATGTTTTTGACATTTTAAATAGTTTTCTAAATATATAAAATTGTTCACATATGGCCCACTTTTTAAATAGTTTTGAACACACGTGGGGCGCATATGAATACAGGAAAAAAGTATCTTTTGACATGCTTAGCGTACATTTTGTGTACAGTATCAACCATACTTTTGGTTGTTTTATTGAAAGCAATCATTTCTGGTGTCAAGAAGAAAAAAAAATTTAATAATGACGTGTATCGTTTCGCTGGGGTTGTAGAAAACCAAAACTTTCTATTTATTGATCATGAAAAGGAATTCAAACGGATATATATCCACAACTTTTATAATTTTCATTCATGAAATGAGCGAAATAAACAATTGTGATGATAAATGATATAAAATAAATAAATAATAATAAATAAAAAAAACGGACGAGTTCGGTCACAACGGTCCTGAGAGGCCACTATGGTTGTATCTCTACTCTAAGGAAATGACTAGGTGTTTTACAAACATTGCATATTGCTAAAAAAGACGCAAGTATCTGGAAGGTTGAAGCACTGCGTACTCTAGTGGTCGATTTCAGAAAGCAAATAATTCTTTCTGCTTGTCTCGCCTACAGAAGATAAAATTTGAGTTTTTACACGCTACCCCATTAGTGTCATTTATTGCCACTTTAGATCAAATGTCATATTATTTTTCATTTGTTATTCAAAATTTTTGCTTTATTCAATAATAGAATGCCCAAAATAAGTTAATTTATTTTAATATAAATAATATAATTTCTCTTCCCTTCCAAATATTTGGATATTTTAAGATAATCAAGAGAAAATATTCGAAAGTCAATATAATTGCCCTGTTTAAAAAAAATAAAAAATGCTTAAAGAAATTTACTGAATTGCGATTTAAAAAAAAAATGTAGATTTCTAGTTGCTTTGAATTTTCTACTATTATTGACACGTCTGTCTACTAAAACAGAAGAATCCAACAAGTGGCATGAATCATTGTAATGTAATTCGATTTGCCAGTTTATTATGAAGTATTTCACCCCACACGTCTCATATTTACATCATTATAAAAGAAATGGAGGCTAATCTATCATTTTGTGCACATGCTAGCTGTAGAAACTTCAGGAGACCTTAGCTTCCTCATTTCCCAGTGGAACAATTAAAAGGAGAATCGCAACAGATTGTAGATATCATATTCCCCATATACTCTCTATATATAATTTTTTTTAAGTTGGAAGGTTAAGGATTTTTATTAATTCAATATAGCTTAGATTAGAACAAAATATCAGAACACACTAAAACAGAATTATCTTTCTTATTTTTCATTATTAGGGACACCGTAAGCTATTACTTTTGTTTCTACAAAAAATATTGCTGAGAAACAATACAGTATGGATGTTTAGAAAGTAATCTCCATTTGGAAATAAGTAAAGCTGCATAAATAAATTAGTGCATACATTTTAAAACTACAGTTTTTCACTATTTTTCAACACAGTTAATATTTATGAATACTTTCTTCATAAAATTCGGCCGTCTGTGTACGAAGACAACTTTTCGGGGAATTTTGAAGTATAAAAGTGTCATATAAGTGCTGCGGTGGAAGCCACTTCTTCATGTGAGAGAAGCGGTTCCGCTCGACACCAAGTTCGCGCTTTAAGGGGAATGATAAAAAACATCCAATTTCAATTGATTTAAAAATTCTTGACTTTTTCGAACACTGTGAGGACGAGCGTTGTCATGTCGATGGAAATGATGAGTAGGTTTCCCATGAATGTCTACTACTGAAATGTTTTATGTCTAAAGAACAATTATTACAGCACGCACCTAACATTTGGCGGGGTTTTCTATTGCAGTATTTATTGGGGTTGTAACAAGCAAATAGACGAATGAACGAAGATTGCACTGTCAGAGCCGCAGTGTCTCACTGCCGCTGGCTGATTTTTTCGCACACTAACCTGCAGGTTTCACTGCAGCATAAGCAATATTTAAATTAATATAATTCTACAAATAAAACCCAGTTTTGAAAAATTAAGTTAGGATTAATACTCTCAAAGATTATACACCTATACATAATAACATATTTTGTATCAAGTTGGAAAAAAAATCTTTTTTTAATATTTTTAATAAATTACAGAGAAAACAACATGACAATTTTACCCTTTTGCCGGGCAGTCAGGGGGTTAAAAAGATTTCTGTGAAAATACAGAGAATCTATGGGCAATCCATTAACTTAAGTCTAATGTAAAATTACAGAGATTAGAAAAGCTGAAATTCTGTTAAATAACAGAGCAGTTATTTGGTAAATTAGCCACAGAATCTGTAAATTAACATAATTAAAAGTACACTAAACACTGCAAATTTATTTTTAATGGAAATAGTTTAATTTAGTTTTCGAAATAAGGGAGCTTTCCAGAATTCGAATGTTCGAGCAAATTCGAAGTGCTGTATTACTGTATTTCTGCACAATTTGTTTCTGGCCATGCTGAGGTTTAAACCCGAAACCTCTGGATACGAGATTAATACGTTTCTGATAAGAGCAATTGCCATAAGAGCAATTGCTACTAAGCTCAAAGTATGCCTTTTGTGATTCAGCGGGGGTAAATTTTCACTAAATCTCGTATGATGATTTGTCCCTTTCTAAGTTATTCAAGGTTTTTTTTTTTTTTTTTTTTTTTTTTTTTTTTTTTTTTAAATTAAGCTAAGTTTTTATTTTTAGTATTTCTAATAACACTACAAAAGAACTTTAAAATTGTGTATTTTGAGTTACAAAACTTAACAAAGATAAAAATATCTTTAAATAAAGACACCGAAATCCCTAGATAAGGCAAAGATGTGTAAAATGATGTGCGAGGAACACAATTGAATGCATTTAACAGAGAACTAGTGTAAATTTATAGTTTTTCTTTCCTATGTGTTTTACAGAAATTTTAAACAGTATGGATGCTTGCGGAATTAGAGATCACGTCAATGTAGCAATGACGCCTATTATTAGCAACGCCACCATATAACGTCAATTTTATTTATTTATTTATTTTTTTTCAAATTTGAATAGTATGGTATTTTAAATATGGAAAGATAATTTAAAAAGATTTTTAGTTGATTTTTAAGTGTAACCTTATAGACTGAACCTTGCATTCAACAACTATTATTTACTCATGATCACCTAATTTTTGCAACAATTTCATGATATGTTCCATTTTGGTAAGTCTTTTTATATATAATTCAGTATATTATGTTTTGGCTTTCATTTTTGTAATTTTCAGTTTGCCAAATGGATCCATAAATCTAGATTTAAATTTGACCTCAATCTTCTTTTATGTAAAACGAAATTTTGTATTTCGATTCTTAGATTTAACTTCTCATTGATATTGAAAGGAAAGTAAAAAAATTAATACAGGCAATTACAAAAACGAATTAAAAATAAAAGCAAACCTATGCATTTTAGGCGACCAGATTATATTATCTCTCTCGCTATATTTTTTTCAATCCCCTTTGGATCACTCACGAGATATAAAACAACAAATTGTTGACCTATCTCCCCACTTTAGAAAGACTTTTGTTCCGTTTTCAACTCCTCTCCGTCCAAAATAAATCTTCATTTTCCAAAGAAAGCTTTAACCTGCCATTAAATTCCTGTTTTCCTGATTTTTTGCCCTCTTTAATCTTTTTCAAATCTTGAAAACTGACTGTTTTTATTTCTTTTCTTTATTTTTTGCATAAGCGAAACTTTTACACATGGTACTTAACTGTGAATATGTTTGATTTCAAAAAATATTTTTACACGCAATTTCCTTTTTTTTATTATTATTATTACTATTATTATTATTATTATTATTATTATTATTTTACAAAAGTGTTAAAAATTAAAATTAGATCTCAAAATATTATGTAGGACGTTCTATTTACTATAGTGACATGAAATTCGTACATCAGATAATTCATACGCGGCGCTGAAAATTCATTAAAAAAAAAAACTGCGTAAAAAGTCATAAAACTTTGTGCATATTTCAATCTAATCCTGTTAACGTGAATCGCGTAATACGAATTTTATTTTAAAATAATTGTTTCCTCAATCCATGTCAAAGCGAAATACAAAGATTTAGTTGCTGACAACATGAATGTAAAATTTAAAATACTTTTTCTGAGTGAAGGGGGCATCAAAAGGACACCGTGCTTCTTCTAGATATAATAAGCCCCTGTTCTACAGTAATTTGAGGACTTAGTTGCTATTTAATGGCATTTGGTTCCACTATCTGTTTTTGTAAAACATGTAAAATAATGCACGCACTGCACAAATTATTCCATAGGCACTGATTATATTAAAAAACACTTTATTCAAAGAATAACACTCACTCGCAGCTCACTGCTGCATTATCGTCTGCACATTTCTTAAACCCAACTTTGGAATAATAATATAAAAAACACTTCACTTCTTTTCACTTTCTGGACACTGAGATTTTAATTATAGGTAGCACGGTATCGTCTGCCTACATGGAACAAAACGGTTGAATCCACTTTCAAATATATCTATCTGTTGTACTCTTGTGATCAAAGATTCTCCGTAACGCCATTAAATTAAAAGTTTGTGACAATTTCAACGTATATTCCATTTTTTTATATCTATTATTATCATTATTATTACTATTATTTTGAGTTTGAGGAAAGTTTGTTTTTAATACAATTCAATATATTATTTTTTATCTTTTATTTTTGTCATTTTCAAAATATTTTTTACCAAAGATGAATCCATAAATCTGGATGTAAATTTGAGCTGAAGTCTACTTTCATAAAACCAAATTTCATGCTTTAAATCTTAAATCTAACTTCTGATTGTTATAAAAACTAAAACAGAAAAAAGTGATACCCTGCAATTACTAAAACAAATTACAAACAAAAGGAAACCTGGACATTTTAAGCGACCAGAGGATATTTTCTTTTTTGCTGTTCTTTTTTTCAATCCCCTTTGAAACACTCACGAGATATAAAACAAATTGTTGACCTGTCTCCCCACTTTAGAAAGACTTTTGTTCCGTTTTCAACTCCTCTCCGGCCAAAATAAATCTTCATTTTCGAAAGATAGCTTTAATCTACCATTGAATTCCTGTTTTCCTGATTTTTTTCCTCTTTAATCTTTTTCAAATCTTGAACGTAGGCTATTTTTATTTCATTCCTTTATTTTTTACATAAGCGAAACTTTTACACGCGTTATTTTACTGTGAATATGTTTCATTTCAAAAATATTTTTATACGCAATTTCCTTTTCTTTTCTTCTTCTTCTTCTTCTTATTATTATTATTATTATTATTACAAAAGTGTTAACAATTAAAATTAGACATCCGTATCTCGAAATACTAAGTAAGATGTTCTATTTGTTACGATGACATGAAATTCGTACATCAGATAATTTACACTCTCCACTGAAAATTCATTTAAAGAAGCTGAGTAAAAAGTCATAAAAGTTTTTGCATATTTCAATCGAATCTTGTTTACGTGAATCGCGTAATGCGAGTTTGTTTTCAGATGAATTGTTTTCACAATCTATGTCAAACCGAAAGACTAAGGTTTAGTTACTGATAACATGATTGTAGAATTTAGAAAACTTTTTCTGAGTGAAGGGGGCACCAAAATGACACCGTGCTTCTTCTAGATTTAAAAAGCCCTTGTTCTACAGTAATTTGAGGGCTTAACTGCTATTTAAGGGTATTTAATGCTATTTAATGGTATGTGTTTGAAAAGCGATTGAATCCACATTCATGTATATGTATCTGTTGTGCTCTTGTGATAAAAGACTCTCCGTAACGCCATTAAATTAAAAGTTTGTGACAATTTCAACGTATATTCCATTTTTTTATACATTATTATTATTATTACTATTACTATTATTTTGCGATTGACGAGAGGTTTTTTTAAAAACAATTCAGTACATTATTTTTTGCCTTTTATTTTGTTATTTTCAGCGTTTTTTTTTTACCAAAGATGAACATAGATCTGGTTTTAAGTTTGATCTGAAGTCTTCTTTCATAAAACCAAAATTCATGCTTCATATCTTAAATCTAACTTCTCATTGTTATAAAATTAAAATAAAAAAATTAATACCTGCAATTACAAAAACGAATTTAAAACAAAAACAAACCTTAGCATTTTAAGCGACCAGATTATAATTTCTCTCTCGCGATACTTTTTTTCAATCCCATTTGGATGGGATATAAAACAACAAATTGTTGACCTGTATCAACACTTTAGAAAGACTTTTCTTCCGTTTTCGACTTCTCTCCGACCAAAATAAATCTTCATTTTTGAAAGAAAACATTAATCTGCCATTGAATTCCTGTTTTCCTGTTTTTTTTCCTCTTTAACCTTTTTCAAATCTTGAACACACGCTGTTTTTATTTCTTTTCTTTATTTTTCGTATAAGAGAAACTTTTACACATGGTATTTAACTGTGAATATGTTTCATTAAAGAAATATTTTTATACACAATTTCCTTTTTTTTAAATATTATTTTTTGAACAAAAGTGTTAAAAATTAAAAATAGATATCCGTATCTCAAAGTACTATGTAGGACATTCTATTTATTATAATGACATGAACTTTGTACATCAGATACTTTAAATTCTGCGCAGAAAATTCATTTAAAGAAACTGCGCAAAGAGTTATAAAAGCGTAACGCAAATTTCTTTTTAGATGAATTCTTTTCACAATGCATGTCAAACCGAAATACAAAGATTTAGTTACTAACAACATGATTGTAGATTTTAAAAACTTTTTCTGAATGAAGGGGGGGGGGGGGGTCTTCAATATGCTGCTGTGCTTCTTCTGTATTTAGAGGCCTCTATTCTATAGTAGTTTGAGGATTCTACTGCAATTTATTGCTATTTGGTTCCACTTTCTGTGATTGTAAAGCGATTTACTCCACATTCATTCTATCTGTCTATTGAGCTCTCGTTATCAAATACTTTCGTAACGCCCCTAAGATAAATATTGGTGACAATTTTGCCGTATAATCTATATTGTTTTGCGTTTCAGGAGAGGTTTTAAAAATAAAATTCAGTACATTATTGTCTTCCTACCATTTATGTTATAATTCTAGCCTATTTTTATTTAAATGAATCTATAAATCTAGAATTTTTTTTCATTTTTTTTATTCTCTCATTTTATAAAAAAAAATGAATTTATAAATCTGGTAGTAAATTTGATCTGAAGTCGCTTTTCATAAAATCAAATCTTACATCTAACTTTACATTGTTATAGAAATGAAAATAGAAAAAATAATATTTGCAATTACAAAAACGAATTAGAAACAAAAGCAAATCTGAGTATTTTAAGCGCCCAAATTATATTTTCTCTCTCACAATCCTCTTTGAATTACTTACGAGATATAAAACAACAAATTGTTGACCTGTCTCTGCACTTTAGAAAGACTTTTGTTCCGTTTTCAACTCCTCTTCGGCCAAAATAAATCTTCATTTTCGAAAGAAAGCTTTAACCTGCCATTGGATTCCTGTTTTTCTGTTTTTCTTCCTTTTGAATCTTTTTCAAATCTTGAACACATGCTGTTTATTTTTTCCTTTATTTTTTACGTAAGCAAAAGTTTCATACGTGGTATTTAATTGGGAATAACTTCCATTTCAAATAAGATTTTCATACGCAATTCCATTTTCTTTTTGTTATTTATTTTACAAAATTGTTAAAAAATTAAAATTAGACATCCGTAACTCAAAATACTATGTAGGACGTTCTGTTTATTATAATAACATCAAATTTGTTTATGAGATATTTTACATTTTGCGCAGAAAATTCATTTAAAGAAACTTCATAAAAAGTCGCAAAAGTCTTTGCATATTTTTGCCGAATCACGTTGAGTGAATATGCGTTCTGCGAATTTCTCTTTAGAAGAATTGTTTTCACAATCCATGTCAAACCGAAATACAAAAATCTACTCATTGACTACATGAATGTTGAATTTAGAAAAAAAATTTCTGAGTGAAGGCGGGCTCCCGATGGATGCTGTGCTTCTTCTAGGTTTAGAGGCCCCTGTTCCACAATAGTTTGAAGTCTCTAAAGCTAATTATTGGTATCTGGTTCTTTTTCTGTGTTTATAAAGCGATTGAATCCACTTTCATTTATTTTACAAAATTGTTGAAAGTAAAAATTAGATTTCCGTAACTGAAAAGACTACGTACGAAGTTCTATTTATTATAACGACATGGAATTTTCATATCTATCTATTGAGCTCTCGTGATCAACGACTGTCCGTAACGCCACTACGGTAGACGTTTGTGACAGTTTCCCTGTATAGGTTTGAGGAGAGATTTATAAAAAAGTATAATTAAGTGTATTATTTTTTGCCTGTCATTTTTGTTATATTTTCAGTCTATTTTTATTTAAATAGATCTATAAATCTGGATTTTTCTTTCATTTTTGTTGTTCACTATTTTTAGGCCAAAAATAAATTTATAAATTTGGATGTAAATTTGATCTGAAGTCTATTTTCATAAAACCAGATTTCGCGTTTCAATTCTTACATCTAACTTCTCATTTTTATGCAAATGAAAATAGAAAAATTAATATCTGCAATAGCAAACAGAAATTACAAACTAAAGCAAACATGGGTATTTTAAGCGACCAGAGAATATTCTCTCTTCTGCTGTTCCTTTTTTTTCAATCCCCTTTGTATCACTTACGGGATATAAAACAACAAATTGTTAACCTGTCTCCTCACTTTAGAAAGACTTTTATTCCGTTTTCAACTCCTCTTCGGTCAAAATAAATCTTCATTTTCCAAAGAAAGCTTTAACCTGCCATTGAATTCCTGTTTTTCTGACTTTTTTTTTTTTTAATATTTTTCTAATCTTGAACACAGGCTGATTCTATTTGTTTATTTTATTTTTTATATAAGAGAAACTTTTACGCGTGGTACCCTTTAACCGTTTGTCCTGGCTTTTTCCGTTTCTAGAAATCATATTTAAATGGCTGCAGACAAAAATATTTTAAACAGAATGTTATTTTGAATCATACATAGAAAGAAGTTATATTAAGGATGTTATAGCATCAAACTGTGATTAATTAATATAAATATCTTGCAAATTATAAGCATTCTAATAAAAATACATGAAAAACCTTGGACGGTGAAAGTGTTAACTATGAATATGTTTTGTTTCAAAAAACATTTTTATGCGCAGTTCCATTTTTTTTTTTTATAAATTTATTTTGCAAAATTGCTACATTGCATAATGTTTCTATAAATATCAAGCAAGATATACTTGAAATAAAAGATATACTTAGCAAGATCTACTTGAAAAAACTTGTCATTTTCTGGGGAAATTGGTCGACGCTTCTGGATGTTCTAAACAAGACAATGTATCCATCTACACGGCAAACAGAGCTTGTGAATGGTTCTTAATAATTGTGTTCATGTAATTCCATTACCATCTGTTTCTCCTTCTTTAAATCCAATGGAAAATATACGGAGTCTACTGGTTAGGACAGTTTAAATGGAGAACAATAGACAGCAATTTCAGAATTAAAAGCTGCTATCATTTTACACTGGGATGAAATCGATCAAAGTATATTAAAAAGCTTGGTCTGCTCCGTGTCTGATCACGTTTTTACATTTATTAAAAGGTCTGATGCATACGTAAACTGGCTATTAATCTATATTCTTTGCCAATGTTCATATCACTATGAAACATATAAAACGATATGTTCTGTTTTTAGCATTGATTAGACTTCAGTTTTTAGCATTGATTAAACTTCAGTTTTTTTTTTTTTTTTTTTTTTTTTTTTTTTTTTTTTTTTTGTAAAATTTTCTTCTTTATTACATTTGAAAAACTGGGTGTTCATATCTTTTTGAAACCCAGGATACTAACTATTGAATATAAGTTACGTATAATGAAATTTAAGACTCTTTTCAATTCCAAAGACGTTACTTTTTCCGAAATGTACGTTTTCATTTATAAATATGAAAATATATATATATTTCGTTTCTTATTCATTTTCAAAAAAAAAAAAAAAAAAAAAAAAAAAAACATTTTTCATTTTTTTATAAAACGCAAAGTATTTTTCAAAAAAGTCAAATTTTTTGCAATGCCAGGAAATGTGTCCCTCATAGTCCAGAAAATGTGTCATCTGAGAGAAACTATTACTACTCAATGCTAGTGGAAAATCCTGTTTTTTTTTTATTCCGAGCATACTGTCCCTTACCTGTTTTTCAAAATAGTATTCTGCTGCATTTTTAATTTCAAAAAATTTTTAGAACACATATTAGATACGAATGCCAAAAATTATTATATAGAAAGAGCAAATCCATTTGAAGTAAGAGGATTACTCCTGTTCAAGATATATTCCACATAACAGGGCGAAGACTAGGGAGGGGACGAATGGGGCGAGAACCCAGAACGCAAGAACCAAAGGTGTGCCGAAAAATGATTTAATTCTTCATTCAGTTTAAAAAATAATAACATTTGCAATAAAAAATTTCAAAGTAAAAACAGATTATTTTGTTAATTTTATACTTTGAACGTTTGAACAGGGTAGATTTAATCATTATTCTTAGTTAGTTCGTTGGCTTACAATACTCAATCAGATACTACAAATTCTTATTGTACAAATTCTTTTTTCTGATAGCGTCAGTTTAAACCACTAGCCAAGATTTAACGGTATTTAGATTTATTTTTAAATTGATTTTTTATTTGGATATTTTAAAAAAGCTTAAAATTAATGTAAGATTTAAATACATCGTATGATCAATATATGTAATAATAACCATTTCATCATAATATAAAATACAGGTAACTTTACTCGAACATTCGAGAAATCCACTGATAGTACAGTATCAAAAAGTGCCTTGTCCAGAGTTGTCCAGAACTCTAAGATGATGAGATACAAGCAAAAGGAACCCCAAACGCGTGTAAGTAATATGTGTCAGCAGAATTGTCTGAAATGGACAAAAGATGTATGTTGAAGTTATAATATGAAAGAGTAGTATTTTCGGATGAAAAAAGTCAATTTGGATGATCTGGACAGTTTTTCTTATTATTGGCACAATCTGTGCAATACACCAGAAACGTTTTCAAAACGTCAGAAGAGTGCAGGTTCACTCTTAGTTTGGGCTGCGTTTGGATTTTATGGTAAGATCAACGTTGCGTTTCAATTTGAAAAAATGAGTGCATTAGCTTAGCAAGATCTACTTGAAAAAATTTGTTGTCATTTTCTGGGGAAATTGGCCGACGCTTCTGGATGTTCTAACAAGACAATGTATCCATCTACACGGCAAACAGAACTTGTGAATGGTTTCTTAATAATTGTGTTCATGTAATTCCATTACCTCTGTTTCTCCTTCTTTAAATCCAATGGAAAATATACGGAGTCTACTGGTTAGGACAGTTTATGCAAATGGAAAACAATAGACAGCAATTTCAGAATTAAAAGCTGCTATCATTTTAAACTGGGATGAAATTGATCAAAGTATTTTAAAAACCTTGGTCTGCTCCGTACCTGATCACGTTTTTACATTTATTAAAAGATCTGATGCATACGTAAACTGGCTATATTTTTTGCCAATGTTCATATCACTATGAAACATTTCAAAAAGGAATAATGCAATTTATGTATAAATCGCTTTTTTAGCTATTTTGTGTTATAAAATAAGACGATATGTTCTGTTTTTAGCATTGATTAGGCTTCAGTTTGTTTTATAAAATTTTCTTCTTTTTTACATTTGAAAAATTGGGTGTTCATATCATTTTGAAACCCAGGGTAACTATTGAATGACATAAGTTACGTGTAATGAAATTTAAGACTCTTTTCAACTCCAAAGAGGTTACTTTTTCCGACATATACGTCTTCATTCATAAATATGAAAAAAAAAATATTTCGTTTCTTATTCAATTACCAAAAAAAAAAAAAAAAATCATTTTTCATTTTTTTTTTTATAAAATGCAAAGTATTTTTCAAGGAAGTAAAATTTTTGCAGTGCCAGGAAATGTGTCCCTCATTGTCCAGAAAAATGTGTCATCTGAGAGAAACTATTACTACTCAATAATAGAGGAAAATCCTGTTTTTTTTTATTCCAAGCATACTGTCTCTTACCTGTTTTTCAAAATAGTATTCTTCTGCATTTTTAATCTGAAAAATTTATTAGAACACGTATTAGAAACGAATACCAAAAATTATTGTATAGAAAGAGCAAATCCATTTGAAGTAAGAGGATTACTCCTGTTCAAGATATATTCCACATAACAGGTCGAAGACTAGGGAGGGGACGAATGGGGCGAGAACCCAGAAAGCAAGAACCAAAGGTGTGCCGAAAAATGATTTAATTCTTCATTCAGTTTAAAAAATAATAACATTTGTAATAAAAAAATTTCAAAGTAAAAACACATTATTTTGTTAATTTTATACTTTGAAGAGGGTAGATTTAATCATTATCATTTAATCATCAACAGCATACATCAATCAGGATACTACAAATTCTGCTTTCTGATAGCATCAATTTAAACCATTAGCCAATCAAGAATTAACAGTATTAAGATTTTCTTTAAAAATTGATTTTTTGTTTTGGATATTTTAAAAAATCTTAAAATTAATATAAGATTTAAATACTCTTAAGACTAATATATGTATTAACAGCCATTTCATTATAATATAAAATACAGGTAATGAAGCAAAATAAATTCTATAAATTTACTTTGGAAATGAATGGTGCGCCGAAATTATTACTTTCCTCGGGTGAAAAAAATTCCCTAGTTTTGGTCTTATAACATACAAAGAATCGAAAAAAGGTATTTGGCTTTAGGAATTTAAATGTTAATTTCTGAAAAATCCATGCAGTCATACGCAAATGAAATATATGAAATGAATCAATAAATTTTGCGGGAAAAAAATAAATTTACGAAAAAAAAATGAATTTTACAGTAAGTTTCAAATTGATGGTAAAGAGAAAGAAAAAATGTAGAACACTAAGTTATTTTTTTCCCTAGATCCCTTAAAGATTTTTTTTTTCAATCGAATGGTAACTTTCTATGCCGCACATTACCGTCAGATCTTAAGTGCTTATAAAAGCAGATTGTATTGAGTTATACGAAGAAAAAAAAAAGAAGGTAATTCCCATGTGGTTTCTAAAAGATCAAAAGGATCTCGTTTTTGAAAAGAACGTATCAATGTTTACCGTGGGATTTTCTGTTTTCCGGTTGTGATTTATCGTTGGCGAGTAGAAATCTCGCGAGATTGTGTTACTCAGCTTAGTTATGTCATCTCTATTCCGTAATTACATAGATTATAACTTTTCTTTTGATACCATTTGTGCTGCGAAAGCCATCAACTATGAAATTAAATGAATGATTTTCGTATGTATTGAAATGTCCGAATTTATTACAGAAAATAATTGACTGCATCACCCTCGTTGAAAAGAATCAGTATATATTTCAACTTGCGCATTAGCAAGCTTATCAAATCATATCTCTATTTTAACATTTCTAAAAACATTTACTCTATCAAACTTTTGATAGTTGAACTTTCTAAATAAAATCTGCATCTAAATTTTTTTATAGACATTCACAAACTCTTAATTGTCTTAATTAAGTCTTCTATTTAAAATTTTAAAATTTATGCATTTTAATATTGCAATAACTTTAGGTTCGCCCAGAAGAAAATTGGGCAACCATTTGTGAAAAAATTGTACTTATTTTTCTTTTTTTTTTTTTTTTTTATAATAAATATTAGATGGGGCTTGTTGAGCTCAAGCCATATAGTAGGCCTCCGCACCTAACTGAATCTGATACCATTTGTGATGCTTTTAAGTATCTTTTCATGAAGCATTGTTGGAGATGTGCAACTAATTTTAATTAAAATTTATTAAAATTTCTTCAATTAAGAATACGAAAAATTATGTACACGTGTTTACAATTTTCCAGGAAAAAGTTTCTCTGTTTAATGTTCTTTTCCTTCCATAAAATATCCGTCCTAATATTATATAAGTGTACTTCAATCAGCCTGTTATTTTGAATGAAGTATTCAAATTATTGTTTTGTTAGAAACCCTCTGTCCGATCACCGATCGCATTTACCCACTTGTTTAATTATCCTAATAGTAAACATTTTTTGGATAAAAATACAAACTTAACTACCACTTGCAAATTTCAACTGTTACGTGAGCAAGTATATTAATATTTTAACATATTTTAATATTTTAATATTTTAACGGCATCATGTTAAAAGAAAAGGAAATAAAATCTGTCCCTTTAAAGATGAAATCTTTTTTTTCTGTTGAGTTATCGATGAAAGACAGCAAAAAGATTTTAAGAAAGATTTTTTTTTTACTTTTTCCAGTCAAGGGCAATAAATCACTACAAAATGGAGCAATTGATACAATATCCCTTTGCAAACATTTATTGTAACTTTTGAAGACACTTATCTTTTAATATCGGCAGAGGAAAGAGGGGGAAAGTGAGTCACTTCTGTTTCACACTTTTTTTAAAAAACGAAGAAAAAGTAAGAATAAGTACTTCTCCCCCCCCCCCCCCATTTTTTTAGATCTTTTTAAGATATAATGCAGAGAAACATTTGTGTGAATTCAGAATAAAGTAAAATGACTTTTTTGCGACATTGGATGCACTAAGTTTGTCGTAAACCTGGGTTTATAATACTTGATCATATTGTAGAAAAAGTTGATGAAAATGTACACATCACCTCCGCAAAAAATAAAAATGAAGAATTTCAGAATAAAAAAATATGTCCTATTTCATTTCTAATTGAAAAAACGAATTTTTCAGATCCAATAAAAAAATTGTTATAATGGATATCCTTTATCAGTGGTATTGTTTATCAAGAAATGGCTTCACATCAATAATTGTCTTCTTTAATATCTGAAGATATACTGGAATTTTTAAATAGTAATAATGTGAAATTTAGAAGTATTTTCATTAAAACTGATTAAATAGATCGGTATTTATAATTTTTTTGCAAAATATTTACAAAAATAATCAAATTAATTAACCGAAAATACTCTTATGGAAATATTACAATTCTTATAAAAGCAATGTACAGTCGAGCCTCTATATAACGAAATCCATCGTTCCAGTAAAAAATTCGTTATATAGAGAAATTCGATGTATAGAGTATGATGTTAAAAATAGTATTTAATGTGTAAATTTTGAACAAATATTATTTTTGATCTTTTTAATTAAGAATTTGAAATGTTTAAAAGTATATATTAACCTAGCATTTTATTTCTTACTTATTTAAGCAGTTTCAAAAAAGAGAAAAGACATTTATTTGAAAGCTTAATGAAAATCAAATAAGGAAGACTTACATAAATTTCAGAGGAAGAAATCTGTAATTTTTTGTTGTTTTGATTTTAAAATTACAATTGTTACGCTCTCAAAAAAAATTCTCAAATTTTAGCAAGGAATAAAAAATTGTAGTTGATATTTTCCTCCATTTGAAGGTCTCTCTTATGTGCTCTCATTGATTCCTCTCTTATATGTGTAACAATTCAATTGACTGTGTTTTGAGAAAGATGTTGAAAGGTGTGTGGGAGGTGGGATGAACTTGTTAGATTTAAAGAATAAGGAGAGAAGTAATATTTATAAAAAAAAAAAAAAAAAAAAAAAAAAAAAAAAAAAAAAAAAAAAAACCCTCTCCACTGAACGATAAATCAAAAATAAGTGGTGGAAAATTGATTCCATATGATTTCGAAGCTTTTTTAAAACTGAATAAATTAAGATCCATTTATGAAAAAATTCGTTATATGGAGATAGATATTTCGCTATATAGAGTCTGTTTTTAATGTAATCATGCGAAAAGGGGACCGTTCTTACTAAAAATTCGTTATATGGAGAAATTCGATGTATGGAGTTTCGTTATATAGAGGTTCGACTGTATTTAAATGTATTATGATGCTCTCTGTAAATGGAAAGGCTTTCACCGTCGAAAATATTTCACGACTTTTTTTCAAAGAAAAAAAGATATACTTATGAAAATGACTAAGAAAATTACCTCTTTTTTAAAATATCTAACTTCGTCTGTTTTTCTATTCTATCTAAATTAGATCGAGTAAAGTATATTGTGGTAAGAAAAAGAACTTTTATTATTAGACTGATTAAATATGTTTTTTATTAAATTTTCCACAATGGTACTTATAAGTACCGTCGCTAGATAAAGGGTTAAAAGATATGTGCTGACATATTTCTGATTTGGAAGTCTGTTAATGATAAATGTTATTATTTTTTTTATTTTGCTTATGATCGAGTTACAATTAAAAATCAACTGAAATTCAGTTCACTGTATCGCCGACCTCTTTATTCTGAATTTTTATAATATTTTGCTGCCTTTTTTTCTTTTTTTTTTTCTTTTATAGGATTTGTATATAGTTAACTACCAATATCCTCTTCATTCCCTGGGTACCCATTCGGGATTTCCTGTAATTTTACTTATAAAACCTAAAACATTTGCATTTTTACATCATTTCTTAATTTCTGAATGTTTTATGCGTTTAAAGCAATCGAATAAATTCTTGCTTTCTCAGCTGTATCTCCCATAAAATAAATTTTATTTTCACCTGAATTTGCAAAATGACTAAAAATGTCCAAAAGACCAAGAAAGTGATAAATTTTTATAAGTACTTAACTTAAGTCTTTTTCAATAGTTTTATTTGGGGTGGGTGGGATTTATATATTATTTACTTGTTTAAAGCTCTAAATTTGAGATTGCGTTAGTTTTTATAAATGATTATAAAAGATGTTATAAGGGAATTTGTAGTTTTAGAACAAAACATATTTTTGAACAAAAATTACTAAGCGCCAAAAGGATGAATTTCAGAAAAAATATTTTTTCTGTCATCTACAATGCCATTATGTTTGGAAGAAACCCAATGAATAAGTATTTGTGTTAGTATTTTAGCATCGGAACTGAAGAGGTTACGAAAAGAAATTTTTAATATCGATTCTAACGCGTAGTTAAAAATGGTGTAATACAAATATATTTATTTCATCAGTTCTAAAAAGTTCTGAAATAAAAAATTAAACAAACAGTTTAAAATGTAAACTAAAAATTTGAAAATAATGTTGTCATTGTTTGAAACGGTTCTCAAATTTTCTGCTCAAAGTTTTGTGACAAATTTTTCGACTAATTATTAAACGTCAAGGTATAAAATTGGTAGGCCTGACTACTGAAGCGATTTGGAATCGAAATGAGTTTATCATTTTTTTTTTATTATTATAAATAAATTACTTATAACATAAGCAATTTTGGTCTCATGATAACCGGTTCTCTCTTTTCTTGTAGTTTTGCATGCAAAAATTCATTTCAATATACCATCTTTTATTATAGTTACCGAAAGATTTTCAGCCTTTTTTCAAAAAATTGAAAACATCTTTCAATAACAGAATTTTCAATAACAATTCAATACCTGCTCATTTCATGTGTTTCTGAACAAAAATTAACTTTAAAAAAAAGCATCTTTGGATTTGAGAACAATCTTAACATTAATTAATTATCAGCAGAACTTAAATAAATTTTGTAACATTTTGAATGTCAGAGCACACAGGTATGTAAGTCCAAGAACCGACAGCAGAAAATCTAAGATATGGAGAACAAGAAAAATACTTTTATTTTATGGAGGAGTAGTGATAGGGAAATCTAATGACCCATGTCTGCCGGAAGGAACGTGGCGCAAAAGCCAAAAGTTAATACCACTAGTGGTTCACTCGTAGGTTTATTATAGTGTTTGCTGTACAATCATTTCATAGATTTTATTGCATGGCAGACACAATGATGAACCTACGAGGGAACCACTAATGGCATTAATTTTTGTCTCATACACCACTTCACTTCCGGCAGACATGGATCATTAGATTCCCCATATTACTACTTTTGAATAAAATAAAAAAAAAAATTTCTTGTGCTCGATACCTTAGGTTTTTGGGTTGTCAGCTCTTGGACTATGTTTGCCGGCAATGTTTTTCGGGGAACCATACTAGATGAACATGTATGCCATCGACATTCTCATTGAAGACAATTTATTGCTATGAAACGGGATTATTGATAATTAAGTATAATGTATTTTCCAAAAGGACCTCATGCATTCCCCGAACCCTCCCACAGCATGTTAAGGGCGTTTGAATGCGTAGAGCGTGTGAAAATGACTAAAATTTTAAATTTTTTAACTAAAAATGTTAATTTTAGTTAAAATTTTTTAACTAAAATTAATACTTTGTATAAATTAACAAACATTGTTGCGACTGAGAATAGTGAACTGACTCAACAGACGCTTTGCCAATGTCTACCAAAAAAAAAAAAAAAAAAAAAAAAAAAAAAAAAAAAAAAGCCACTACGTCAAAGTCTGTGATACTCAACATGTTAACATAAAACTTTTATAAAAGCATTTAATAGCACTAACTAATAAAAAAAGAATTTTTGTTGAGAATTCTTCAATGAGAATCGTCAATCTTTACTAAGTCAATCGTCAATCTTTACTAACCGAGAAATCCGGATATAACTTTTTTTTTTTTTTTTTTTTTTTTTTTTTTTTGTTTAACTTATTATAAGTAATACAGCTATACGAACTTATAAAGTAAAAACCTATACTGTGTTATTATGATATCTGTAAATCAGTTTTTCCTGTCTGTAGTTCATAGTCAATCTTTGCTAATTATGATCGATAAAATCTTTTAATGATCCCTTAAATGATAAAAAAAACCCTTAAAAGTATTCCTTAAAGAACCTTAGAATTTTGTTATTAGCTGCACTGTGGTAAGATATAGTACTACTTTCATACAAACTCATATATTCAAATCTATACGATATGAATATAAGATAGAGCCAGAATTAGAATTATTTTTCATCGATTAAATGTACAGATTAATTATAATTAGAATAAAATTATGATATAACTAGAGGACTTTGTCCCCCGCGATCTACGCCCACCAAGCCTCGTTCAGACTTTAAAATATGTTAATTTGTCTTTTCTTTAAATATTTTATCAAATTACGGAATATTGAAGGAAATTCTCTCGAACAACGTGAATTTTTTGCAAGCGGGTTGCCATGCTTTTCCGTTTGAATGGGGCATTTTTTGGTTATGATGTTTTCATCCACCGCTGTCACGACAGATGACGATTGCTTTAAGATTTGACAAATAAAATCAGTTACATATTTTAAAATTTGCTTATAAAGAATGGTTATGTTTAAAATATCCCTACCAATCATTTTATAAAGACTCTATAGACAATATTCTTCCGTTGGGTTCGAGAATTGAGCTCCATCTATTTGGGAATAATATTTAAAACCACGAAATATACTGTGTATTGTAATTTTACACTTATATATTATGTTTTTATAGACTTGTAGATATTGTCAGTAACAGGCTTTAATGATTTTCTCTATTTTAATGCAACATTATGCATATTTTCATATTACTTTTCAAATTTAAATTGTTTATTTTATTTATTAAGCTATTTACGAATTTTCTCAGAAGTATTGAATAGTAATTTATACAAAATAAATCGAAAATATTTAGTGTGAGCAATCTGCATTTATGCTGCCTGCAATGCAGGCATCTATTCATGTATGATGCATAAATGCCTCATTTCTTTCATAGCATAATTGAAACAAATTTGATAGCCGTGTTATTTTTACACTATGTGATTCCCAATGCGACATCAAATGAATATTGTCCTAGTTAAATCATTTTAAATGCATAGTTTTATAAACTAATTTTTACCTCAAATTTGATTTGAGTGAAATAATTCAATTATTTTTTAGTTTTTTTTCTCCTTCAAATTTAAGTGTAAATATATAATTCAACCATCTTATTGAAATAGTAATGTGTTTTAAATTTTAATAGTATTTCTGCGAATGCTCAAGAGAAAAGAGAAAATGATGTCATTTCTGCATTATTTATGTCATTTTTTTATTAAAATAGAACAGAAAACCAAAGGGCGGGATTTTTTCTCTTTGCAGTCATTTGGGCGTTTGTTATTTCATTTATCAGAATAGTTACAAAGGAAATTTAATAACATTTAAAATTTCTAAATGCAAAATATAAAAAAAATAATATTATTGAAAGATTAATTTGTTCCAAATTTTGATGATATTTCTCTTATAGCTACAAAAAATATTTATTGCTAATGATAATTGTCATCCTCGCAGCATTAATGTCATTGTCTCTTTAAAATTGAAAAGAAAACGAATCAGGAAATTTCATTCTCCTTACATTCAGTTAATCGAACAACAGACCATATCCTTCCATTCATTTCGAGACTATAAAAAAATGCCATTTTATCAATCGCGACGTCACACGAATACATCTTATTGAACTTATTGATGATTACAGAGAATTTCGTTATATCAGTAGTTTCACATTTATTTTCAGCTAATAATTCATAAAGAAATGGACCATATCCTTCCTTTTAGTCCGAGGCTATAAAAATTGCCATTTTAGGAATTGTGGCGTCATAGGAATACTCTCCATTATTATTTCATATATTCATTTTAAATATCCGAATTGGTGATTTTATAAATTCGTTTCATCAAAAAAGCACTTTTCGATAGATGCGAAAATGCATACGATATGAAAAAGTGATTTCACGTAGCGTCACAATCCGCCGCACATTGTTTTCGTATCTTGTAATGTGGATATAAGTTTTTTTTTTTAATGACAAAATGATATCAATAAGTTATAATCCCTATTAGTTTCTTTTCTCTCTCTTTTTAGTTTTTGCATTAAAGACGTCATTTGGAAATGATTTTAAATATTCATAGTATAGGAATTAAAATAATTACTGAGAAAATTGCATATTTTCTCTTTACACCATTTCGGTTTATGCGCTATTCTCAATTTAAAAAAGAAAGAAAGAAACTGAAAAAAAAAAAAAAAACTACGATGGAGATATTATTTTTAAGCATAGAGTAAAGAGAAAGAAATAAAATAAAGTGTGGTGGCTGATGGTCACGCTAAAAATGTAATCCTAAAATTTGCTACATTCGGCCTAAACATACTTAATACGTGTATACATACGTAATATATACTTAATACACGTGCTTTCGCAAAAAAGAAGAAAAAATTAAGAATACTATTTTTAAATTCTAATACAATGAAATGCTACTTTAGAATACTTAAATATAAGCAAATAATTTTCATTTACAGAAAAAATGCACAGATTATGTCAAAGAATTCGCTCCCTATTCCACGTCCCTGTTTTGTTTAAGCTGAATGAGGGCATTTAAATTTGAACAATAATACGCATCATGTTACAAAACAACTTTTACGGCATACTTCATCTCCATCTATCTCTTTCCTCCATGTTTTTTTAGTCAATGGAATTTATCTCTGCAATTAAAAGGACAGACGATTTTTTGTTTTCTTACATAAATTTATAGCTGGAGTACAGTGTCTGGAGATTGAATATGTAAAATTAAGATTCTGTTTTGTCAGATGTTTTCAAAAACTCATTTTAATCATAATATTGACTTCACTATTGATTGAAATAAAAGATAACTTCGATTTCAATTTGAAAATAAAAGAAGAAAAACATATAAATAATCTCCCTCATTATCCTTTTTCTCCTTTTTTTGCACAAAGATAGAGTAATTTGGTTGCCATTATTAAATAAATTTAATTCAAATTAGAAAAAAAATAATACCTCAAAAACTAATTCAAATTTTAAAATTCCAGTACCAGTTTTGATATCTGTGGATCAATGTTGATTTTTGGTGCTAATTTCACCACGTAATAGTCCATATTTTTAGAAAAATCGCCGTAAAACATAATCAGTAGTTTCATAAAATCGTTTCATAAATTCATTTCATCAGGATTTTATATATATAGGGTAGATTTATATTACTCTGTAAAACTATGTAAAAATCCACAGTTTTTCATTGAAATTTCAACTTATTTCAAAACACTTAGCTAACTCAAAATTTTAAACATCATTTTCATTTTTCGTATGCTCGAATTATATTGAAACAATTACTTTCGTTTAGCATTTTAACGTTTGACGTGAGTTTGACGAGACGTTTCAGTGACAATAAGAAAAGATTTATTATTATTATTATTATTATTATTATTATTATTATTATTATTATTATTATTATTATTATTATTTGAAGTTTTTTTTTCTCAGTCAATAAATGTAAACTTCAAAGTTTTTTTTATTTATTCTTTTGTTAATTATAATAATTATTCAAATAATTCTGTGTCACACATTACGTCGGCAGAAAAAATAAATACTACTTTCGAATAAGAGGCACTAAATTCCTTTTGCTGCGTCTTTCAGAGAAAAAAAAAATATGCATTTGGCTAAACAATGAATGCCTACCAAGGGATTTTAGGAGAACTGTTTTTTTGCCCCTACTTTGATTTAAAGCTCTTAGCTGGCAATATATTCGTAAGGTAAAGTATACGAAATAGTTCCTCACTGCCTTTTTAGAACATCGAAACATCTAAAAGCTTTCTTGCAGAAATATAAAACTTCATATTTCGTGATTATATAAGACTGAGATAATAAATTTTGGATCGTTGGTAGAAATCATAAAATACTTCTGAAACAGGCTGACACTAAAAGATGAGCAGTTTTTCTAAAAGATTTATAATATACAAATTTTTTTTTTGTTAGTAACACAAATTTAAATTAGTGAAACATAATATGTTTTGAAGAGTGAGTGCATTTTCCCAAATGTAAATGCAAAATAGAAGAAAAAATTGTTTTGACAATATTAATTATAGTGTGGACAAAAAATTATATGCCC
Organism: Maratus speculifer; assembly: GCA_964019185.1. NCBI lineage: Eukaryota > Metazoa > Arthropoda > Arachnida > Araneae > Salticidae > Maratus > Maratus speculifer. The sequence continues at coordinate 157,490,537 of OZ025302.1, read as the reverse complement.
GGAAATAAATAAACACCCATCCATGTATGCCAACTTCCGGCTTTAAATATATTTGTTACGATGAAACACCGAAATCTAGAGAATGTCGACTTTCACCGGTGAATGTCAACATTCACATAGTCGCTTGGTTTATGTCCGAAATATTTGCTAAATACCCTTATTTCTGAGTTACACCGGTAAATGTCGAAATTCACCATGCACTAATGGTGAATTTTGAACACGGACCAGATTTATATTTTTTTCTCCGTAATTCGTTTGCGAAAAATTTTTCGCCTCTCTTTCCGAGAGAAATGACTAAGAACTTAAAACACACAGTACATTCAAAATGTGAAAGGAAAATAATAGAAGCTAAAAACTTACTTAATTATACAGTACACTTAAAATTAGAAAGGAAAATAATAGAAATTAAAAATTTACTTAATTATACAGTACGTTCTAAATGAGAAAATAAAATAATATTAATAAAAAACTTACTAACTTATGTGATTCAAATCTTATTTATTGAAATTCAAGCTCCTATCTTTTCGACCTCCATCAGAGTATATCTGTGATTGTCGACATACACCGGTGAGGGTCTGAATGTACAATAATGTAATGAAATATTCGATCTTTCACCGACGTATTTGGTGTTTGTTGACATTCAATGGTGAAAGACGACATTCTCCAATTTTGGTCTTTCACGGTAACACACACACACACACACACACACACACACATATATATATATATATATCTGCTTCGAACTAGAATTTTATTTCACGAATAAATTTAAACTTTCCTTTAGAGGATTCATCATCTATTTTTCTCTAATTCGATTAACTGCTGAAAGGTTAATCAAAATTAATAAAAAACCGTTTTAAAAACGAACTTAAAAATATTCGTGAAGCAGGTTATAAAATGCTTTCCAACACATTCAGAATACTGTAAAACAATTTAGAAAACAATATTAATAAACAATTTAGAAAATTCATAACACAAATTTTCAAACCCAACTTCTTCAATTACTATCAATACTTGCAAAAAAATATTCGAATTTTTTGTACAGCCCTGTAGATGATCTATAGATTTATATGTATATCACATAATATACTAGCAGCAAGTTCAATTAGAAGCATTGCAGAACTTCCGGTTTACCAATTTTCGTCAACATACAAAAATGTACTTGAATCTTATATATTGCCCTATATAGAATCTATAGAATTTATACACACCAAGTAATGTGCAAAATAATAGCTAAATTTCAAACCGCATAACAAAACTGAAAACACTCACCTCAATTGTACTTCATAAGCGGTACTGAAGCCAAATACTTTAGTATGTCTCTGCAAATGAACGATAAATTATATACACACAAGATTCTACCGTAAGCGTCTTGTAGTACATCTAAATGATATATGCAAATTTCAAATTGATTAACATAGCATAGTATCATTAAAATACACTGCAAATGGTTTTCCCCCAAAATTGTAATATAACGGAATTGATTTGAATGTTCCTGTAAATGAACTTTAAATGCAATGCGGTTCATCTTCCGTTCCAAGCATTCCATAATAAACCTCAAAAACATATATATATATATATATATGTATATATTTCATTTCACAATTTGACTTATATTTAAGCAAGTTAAAGCACGAAAAGGCAGACAGACAAACCGTATTCATAAAAAGTTAACAACTATGTTGGTACGTGTTGAAAAAAGCTTATAATCATCCCATATCACGACAAAAATATTTCCATTTTAAACATAGAGAGTGTCTTCTTTTAGTCCGGGAGCATGTGATATAAAAAGCTCCGTCGTCGCGGATTTTTGATCACTCTTGAAGCATTTTATAGAAAATTTTGTATTCTTTCATAAAAGAAATCGTATGACAAACTTTATACTGCCGAAAAGACTCTTATATCTATTTTAAAGTGGCGGATGGTGGTTAAAATACAGATTTATTTTTGCTTTGAATTTCACCAATGGCTACTTTATTTCGCGTCTGGACATTGGCCAAGTATCAATTTTCCTCGAAAGTGGTCATTCATTACAGCTTTTTAACAATTAATCAAATATTAATAAATTCAAATTTTAATAATTTTAATAATTTATTTTAATTTAATTCCGGCATGTCAAATCATATCATACCTAGCTCATTTTATTTGTATGGCATTTTACTATCGATTTATATATATTTTATATATATTCCGCGATGACGGGACTTCCGATGTCACTTGCTACTGGACTATTAGATAATTCGCGAATCTTTGTTTTTAGAGATAAACTTGCAGTAATTGCGAACTTAATTAAAACGTTGTTCATCATAGTAGAAGCCGCTATTTAAGTCAATATACAGTGGCGGTCAAAAGTGTCCGGCACATTAATTACTTTGATTTATTTAATAGAAGGTTTCAGCGAAGAAAAAGTGCAATTCCTTCAAAAGTTAAGAATATGTAAATGGTTTCCGACCACGTGATCATTTTGATTGGATACTGAAGATACTTGATGCAACGAAGATAATTTCGAAATTCACGGAAGCAAAAGCTTCCAACCATTCGTCATTTCTTAGTTTTTTCTATCGGTAAAGTGTTTTTTTCCGTATTTCGGAATGAATCAACTTGAATAGCGTGGTTGAAATTCAAAAATAAAAAAATCAGAAATTATTGTTCGTAAATGGTGATTACTATGCCGCAAAAGGGCTAATCATCTCATGAGATTGAGGAGAAGTTATCGATCGGAAAAAGATATTTAAAAATTGTATAAAGATGGAACTACCCTTCAGGACTTTCTGAGGTCCGGGAGATCTCAAAAAACGACTGTTTGTGTGGACAGAAATATCAGGAGAAAAGCAGTTGATGACCCTCATAAAAATGCCATTGAGATATCCCGCGATTTACAGAATGAAAATAGTTCTGAAATAAGTCGATCTACTGTGTCACGATGTTGATGTGAAGTAGAACTTTATGGAAGAGTCTGTGTTAAAAATCACTTCATAAGAGGAATAAAAAATAAGCTTATCCGACTGGAGTTTACCAAGGAACACAAAGTCTGACCAAGTGAAAACTGGATAGAACTATTTTCCCATGAATCAAAGTGCAAACTTTTTGGGAGTGGCGGCAGAACTACGCCCGTTGAATTAATAATAAAATATATGATTCGACACATTCTGTGGGGAACATTTTCTTCAAAAATTATCAGTCCATTATTTGAAATTCGCGGAAGATGAATGATGCAATGTATACGGATATCTCGCAAGATCATTTGCTGCCTTATTAAAGGAAAAATTGTAATCGCAACTGTTTGTTTCAAGATGATAACGATCCAGAGAATATATGCAAGCTCGTTAAACAATGACTTTGCACAAAAAAATTTCGCTCTTGAAGTAGCGAGCACAAACATAAAATATGAATTCAATAGAAAATCTTTGGAAAGATCTTGGCCAACAAGTGCGGAACTGCAAATGTTCCAATTCAGTAGAAATTTTCAAAAAAAAAAAAAAAGAAAAGAAAAGAAAAGAAAGAAATGCAAGAAGTGTGGAAAAAACTTACCACAGACGATCTTCAACCGTTGATTGAATCGATGTCACATTGCTGCACCGCAGTATTTATTATTAAAGGTATGGCAATGAAATACTAATTGTAAATGTTGTTGATCACTGTTACTTTTTATTATTGTGCCTTTTTTTTTTTTTTTTTTTTTTACAAACGTGTTAAGGTGGCCGGAAACTTTTGAGAACGCACGTTTTCCTTTGCACTTAATATTGTAAATTAAATTTATTGAAATTTATTTGTAATTCTATTATGTACTACTATACTGTCTATTATGTCAATAAAATAAATAAGCATCAAATTGAGATTCCTCTTCAATACTGGTATACTTACAAATTAACTAAAAAATTTTTGCTGGCCGGAAACTTTTGTCCGCCACTCTACATTGTGATTAATGACAAATATTTCTTATTCATTTATAATATAATAGAAATACGGCTGAAAATATTTGAATAATAATCGAATAATTATACTTATTGCATATTCATCGCTAAATTTATTTTCAAAATCCCTTGTGGGTGAAATTTTAAATCAATTATGTATCAAATAATTCATCAAAAATTTTTATCGAAAAAAACATTCTTTGATTGCCAGTAAAATTTTCACATAGGGAATTTATTTCTCTGAGAAACTTATTTCTAAATTACCAAAAATGGAAATGCTAAAATTCTAGTTAAATAGTTTTTGTCAAGCTTATTTCTTGAATATCTCAGAAATTAACAAATACGGATCTGCTAAAAGTCAGTTTAAATGTCATTGTTAAACTTACTTCTTGAAAGTGTCAAAAATTAGCGAATATGGATCTGCTGAATGTCAAATTATTATTTTCAAATTTATTTCTTGAATATGTTAGAAATTAGCTAATATGGATCTGCTAAAAGTCTAGGTAATGAGTCATTGTGAAATTTATTTCTTATATATGCCAGAAATTAGGGGATATGAATCGGCTAAAAGTCTAATTATTAGTCATTGTCAAATTAATTTCTTGAATATGTCAGAAATTAGCGAATATGGATTGGATAAAAATCTAGTTAATAGTCATTGTCAAATTAGTTTCTTGAATATGTCAGAAATTGACGAATATGAATCTGCTAAATATCGAGTTAATTAGTCATTGTGCAACTTTTTTCTTGAATATGTAATAAATTAGAGAATATAGACTTACTAAAATTTTAGTTACTTGGACACTGTCACTAAAGCTCTGGGATTTTTTTTCTTTTAATACTTTAAAAAAATTCCTGTATTTTCAAGTACAATTTCCTGATTTTAACAGACTTTTTCTTCTTGCATTGTAATAATAAAAACAAATTCCACACTTTTAGAGAAAATGGAACTTTTTACTATCTAAAAGATAATTTCAATTCCATACTTTTTGCCATATGAATAATATCGCGTTAATCACGATAATTTTTTCTAAAAAATACAAAAATTGTATTGGCAATCAACAGTTTTTTTAACAGTGTCGAATCCTATTTGGCACTGTAAATATAGTAAATAAAAATAATATTTTTATTTACTTCTTAGACACGCCAGTTATGGAAAATCGGGTGAAGTTTCTCCAGCTTTTTATTATTGTTTTATTTATATATTTTTTTATTTAGTTTTACATTCTCATTAAATACATTTTCCCATGATGTCAAAGATCTAAATATAAGTTGCGGCCTCAACCCGTCGATTATCTTTAAATACATTTACTCCAAAATAGAGTAAGCTATTTCATTACTATATTTTAATCATTTAAATTTGATTCAGTAAATGATGAGAAGAGTAAAATAAGCGCAGTTAAAAAAAATATCAATCATATAAAGAAAAAAATTATGAATTTAATTCGCATATTAATAAATTTTTATCATACAGTTACAATTCGGTAGATATAAATGCGTATTTCTCAAAGACTTCACAACTTTGAACTGAACTGAAAAAAAACCCGCCAAATTAATTTCAATTCTGCCGTCAATGGCTCATCATACAGCTTCGCATTATAATTCTTTTATAAATTTTTTTCTTCTTCTCGATTATTGATTCATATATGGCAACCGGAGAGGTGCGATTCTGAGAAGTAAATCTCTGACGGCCCATCCGTAATCATTACAGTCAGGTGTCATCCGAGTGCTAGTGTCTGTAATCAATATAAATATTCCATTCCTGAAGCAGCCGCACAGGAATCCATAATTCGTATTAAGTCCCTAGGAAACCATCTTTTGGCCATTAATTAAACTCACAGGCGGGGAGAGGGCTCATAATGGAGATGGATGGAGTTTTAGGTACAGGGACTGTCGAAGGAACTGTTGTTGTTCTTGAGGGGAGGGGGGAGAGAGGTGTTGAGGGTGTGATGTGTTTTAGGGGGTGTTCTGTTCACACCTAAGTTTGACTTTTCTGGTTTCAGGTGTAGAGGAAGAATTAATATGCAAAAGATTTAATTTGAAATCTCGTGGTGATATTTTTGAAAGTTAATTCGTGAAGTTCGAAATATAGGGGGTATTTTTTTGTTTGTTTGTGTACTGCAACAGATTAAATACACATTTAATATTGCATAAAAAGAGTGAAAGAAGGAGCTTTGGCCATGTTTTAAGAGATATAAAAAGGAAAAGACGAAATAATAATTATATACACAACTTTCTTATAAACTGCCATAAAAAGGTAACACTTTGACTTTTTTTAAGTTCAACAGGAGCTGTTGTTGTTCTTGTGGGGGGGGGGGGGAGATGTTGAGGGTGTGATGTGTTTTAGGAGGTGTTCTGTTCACACCTAGTTTGACTTTCCTGGTTTCAGGTGTAGAGGAAGAATTAATATGCAAAAGATTTAATTTGAAATCTCGTGGAGATATTTTTTGAAAGTTAATTCGTGAAGCTTGAGATGCAGGAGGTATTTTTTGTTTGTTTGTGTACTGCAACAGGTTGAATATAATATTGCATAAAACAGTGAAATATAGGGCTTTTGCCATGCTTTAAGAGATGTAAAAAGAAAAAAACGGAATAATCAATATGGATACAACATTCTCATAAACTGCCATAAAAAGGTAAACCTTTGACATTTTTTTAATTCAACAGGAGTTGTTGTTCTTCAGGGGGAAGAGAGGGATGTTGAGGGTGTGATGTGTTTTAGGGGGTGCTCTGTTCACACCTAGCTTGACTTTTCTGGTTTCAGGAGTAGAGGAAGAATTAATATGCAAAAGATTTAATTTGAAATCTCGTGGAGATAGTTTTTGAAAGTTAATTCGTGAAGCTTGAAATAAAGACAACTTTAGGGGATGTGTTTTTGTTTGTTTGTGTATTGCAACAGGTTGAATTTAATATTAGCAGAGAACAGTGAAATAAGAGCTTCTGTCATATTTTAAGAAATATAAAAAGAAAAAGATGGAATAACGAATATGCTTTCTCATAAACTGTCATAAAAAGGTAAACGTTTGACATATTTGAAATTCGTCTTCATAATTTAAGATACTTTCAGTTTTTCTTCTCCTTAACTAAGCATCAAATGTCTTAAACTTATTTTTTTAAATAAAAAAAAAAGCATACCTCATAAATTTGTAATTATTTTATGTTTTGCATTAGAATTGTCATAGTTGATCATGGCATTCTGTTGTTTGACTTTTCTGGTTACAGGTGTAGAGGAAGAATCAATGTGCAAAAGATTTAATTTGAAATCTCGTGGAGGTATTTTTGAAAGTTAATTCGTGAAGCTTGAGATAAAGACGACTTTAGGGGACATGTTTTTGTTTGTTTGTGCATTGCAACAGGTTGAATTTAATATTTGCAGAGAACAGTGAAATAAGGAGATTTTGTCATGTTTCAAGAGATGTAAAAAGAAAAAGACGAATATCAACAAAACTTTCTCATAAACTGTCATAAAAAGGTAAACGTTTGACATTTTCGAAAATCATCTTCATGATTTAAGACACTTTTAAATTTTGCTTCGTTATATGGATCCGGGGACATTTTAAACTTATCTTTATGTATTGAATTAAAATTTGGAATTTTTTTGTGAAGATTAACCGATCACTTGAAAACAAAATCAAATAATAAAACTTCTGAAAATTTTTTTGTCAAAATTCAAACTTAAAATTTATGAAAAAGATGGTTTTATGGTTTCAGTTAAAATCCCTATAACTCGAACTATTATTGGTACAATTTTATCATTGAAATAAACAAAAATATATAAATTTTAATTTTGAAATCTCATGGAGATATTTTTGAAAGTTAATTCGTGAAGCTTGAAATAAAGACGACTTTAGGGGCTATGTTTTTGTTTGTTTGTGTATTACAACAGGTTGAATTTGATATTTGCAGAGAACAGTGAAATAAGGAGCTTTTGTCATGTTTTAAAAGATATAAAAGGAAAAAGACAGAATAACGAATATGCTTTCTCATAAACTGCCATAAAAAGGCAAAGGTTTAATATTTTCAAAAATTTATCTTCATGATTTAAGACATTTTCAAATTTTCCCCTTGTTAACTAAGCATCAAATGCCTTGAACTTATTTTTCTAGAAGGAAAAAAAAGCATGTCTCACAATTTTGTAATTATTTTATGTTTTGCATTAGAACTGTCAGAGTTGATCATGGCATTCTGTTGTTGGACTTTTCTGGTTACAGGTGTACAGGAAGAATTAATATGCAAAAGATTTAATTTGAAATCTTGTGGAGATATTTTTTGAAAGTTAATTCGTGAAGCTTGAGATAAAGACAACTTTAGGGGATATGTTTTTGTTTGTTTGTGTATTGCAACAGGTTGAATTTAATATTAGCAGAGAACAGTGAAATAAGAGCTTCTGTCATATTTTAAGAAATATAAAAAGAAAAAGATGGAATAACGAATATGCTTTCTCATAAACTGTCATAAAAAGGTAAACGTTTGCCATATTTGAAATTCATCTTCATAATTTAAGATACTTTCAGTTTTTCTTCTCCTTAACTAAGCATCAAATATCTTAAACTTATTTTTTTAAATAAAAAAAAAAGCATACCTCATAAATTTGTAATTATTTTATGTTTTGCATTAGAATTGTCATAGTTGATCATGGCATTCTGTTGTTTGACTTTTCTGGTTACAGGTGTAGAGGAAGAATCAATGTGCAAAAAATTTAATTTGAAATCTCGTGGAGGTATTTTTGAAAGTTAATTCGTGAAGCTTGAGATAAAGACGACTTTAGGGGGCATGTTTTTGTTTGTTTGTGCATTGCAACAGGTTGAATTTAATATTTGCAGAGAACAGTGAAATAAGGAGATTTTGTCATGTTTCAAGAGATGTAAAAAGAAAAAGACGAATATCAACAAAACTTTCTCATAAACTGTCATAAAAAGGTAAACGTTTGACATTTTCGAAAATCATCTTCATGATTTAAGACACTTTTAAATTTTGCTTCGTTAAGGGGATCCGGGGACATTTTAAACTTATCTTTATGTATTGAATTAAAATTTGGAATTTTTTTGTGAAGATTAACCGATCACTTGAAAACAAAATCAAATAATAAAACTTCTGAAAATTTTTTTGTCAAAATTCAAACTTAAAATTTATGAAAAAGATGGTTTTATGGTTTCAGTTAAAATCCCTATAACTCGAACTATTATTGGTACAATTTTATCATTGAAATAAACAAAAATATATAAATTTTAATTTTGAAATCTCATGGAGATATTTTTGAAAGTTAATTCGTGAAGCTTGAAATAAAGACGACTTTAGGGGCTATGTTTTTGTTTGTTTGTGTATTACAACAGGTTGAATTTGATATTTGCAGAGAACAGTGAAATAAGGAGCTTTTGTCATGTTTTAAAAGATATAAAAGGAAAAAGACAGAATAACGAATATGCTTTCTCATAAACTGCCATAAAAAGGCAAAGGTTTAATATTTTCAAAAATTTATCTTCATGATTTAAGACATTTTCAAATTTTCCCCTTGTTAACTAAGCATCAAATGCCTTGAACTTATTTTTCTAGAAGGAAAAAAAAGCATGTCTCACAATTTTGTAATTATTTTATGTTTTGCATTAGAACTGTCAGAGTTGATCATGGCATTCTGTTGTTGGACTTTTCTGGTTACAGGTGTACAGGAAGAATTAATATGCAAAAGATTTAATTTGAAATCTTGTGGAGATATTTTTTGAAAGTTAATTCGTGAAGCTTGAGATAAAGACAACTTTAGGGGATATGTTTTTGTTTGTTTGTGTATTGCAACAGGTTGAATTTAATATTAGCAGAGAACAGTGAAATAAGAGCTTCTGTCATATTTTAAGAAATATAAAAAGAAAAAGATGGAATAACGAATATGCTTTCTCATAAACTGTCATAAAAAGGTAAACGTTTGCCATATTTGAAATTCATCTTCATAATTTAAGATACTTTCAGTTTTTCTTCTCCTTAACTAAGCATCAAATATCTTAAACTTATTTTTTTAAATAAAAAAAAAAGCATACCTCATAAATTTGTAATTATTTTATGTTTTGCATTAGAATTGTCATAGTTGATCATGGCATTCTGTTGTTTGACTTTTCTGGTTACAGGTGTAGAGGAAGAATCAATGTGCAAAAAATTTAATTTGAAATCTCGTGGAGGTATTTTTGAAAGTTAATTCGTGAAGCTTGAGATAAAGACGACTTTAGGGGACATGTTTTTGTTTGTTTGTGCATTGCAACAGGTTGAATTTAATATTTGCAGAGAACAGTGAAATAAGGTTGGTTGGTTGGTTGATTTTTGTCGTCCGATTATCTGCGCTAATGGGATATAGGACCAGGGGGAGTGCCCTCCGTGGGGGTCTTTTTAAGGGAACCTAACCCGTATTTACGCAAGGTTCGAAGAAAACCACGAAAACTCCGAACGGTTAGGCCGACAGCCGCGATTGGGTTCGAACCCAGCACCTGCCGTCTACCAGTTGAGAGGTCCGAACCTCTCGGCCACTGGTGGGGCCAGTGAAATAAGGAGATTTTGTCATGTTTCAAGAGATGTAAAAAGAAAAAGACGAATATCAACAAAACTTTCTCATAAACTGTCATAAAAAGGTAAACGTTTGACATTTTCGAAAATCATCTTCATGATTTAAGACACTTTTAAATTTTGCTTCGTTAAGGGGATCCGGGGACATTTTAAACTTACCTTTATGTATTGAATTAAAATTTGGAATTTTTTTGTGAAGATTAACCGATCACTTGAAAACAAAATCAAATAATAAAACTTCTGAAAATTTTTTTGTCAAAATTCAAACTTAAAATTTATGAAAAAGATGGTTTTATGGTTTCAGTTAAAATCCCTATAACTCGAACTATTATTGGTACAATTTTATCATTGAAATAAACAAAAATATATAAATTTTAATTTTGAAATCTCATGGAGATATTTTTGAAAGTTAATTCGTGAAGCTTGAAATAAAGACGACTTTAGGGGCTATGTTTTTGTTTGTTTGTGTATTACAACAGGTTGAATTTGATATTTGCAGAGAACAGTGAAATAAGGAGCTTTTGTCATGTTTTAAAAGATATAAAAGGAAAAAGACGGAATAACGAATATGCTTTCTCATAAACTGCCATAAAAAGGCAAAGGTTTAATATTTTCAAAAATTTATCTTCATGATTTAAGACATTTTCAAATTTTCCCCTTGTTAACTAAGCATCAAATGCCTTGAACTTATTTATCTAGAAGGAAAAAAAAGCATGTCTCACAATTTTGTAATTATTTTATGTTTTGCATTAGAACTGTCGGAGTTGATCATGGCATTCTGTTGTTGGACTTTTCTGGTTACAGGTGTACAGGAAGAATTAATATGCAAAAGATTTAATTTGAAATCTTGTGGAGATATTTTTTGAAAGTTAATTCGTGAAGCTTGAGATAAAGACGACTTTAAGGGATATGTTTTTGTTTGTTTGTGCATTTTGCAACAGGTTAAATTTAGTATTTGCAGAGAACATTGGAATAAGTAGCTATTGTCATGTTTTGAGAGATATAAAAAGACGGAATAAGGAATATGCACACAATTTTCTCATAAACTGTCATAAAAAGGTAAACGTTTGACATATTTGAAATTCTTCTTCATAATGGAAAGCACTTTCAAATTTTTATTCTTCTTTACTAAGCATCAACTATGTTAAACAGATAGACCTTAATTTTTTACCAATATTCATAGTAAACACGGAATTTTTTAGGGCGATTTTTTAGAGTTTTTTTATGTTGATTTTAATACTTAAACAGGTAAGATAGTGAGATAAGTAACTTTTCTGGTATATTGAAAGATAAAACGAGAAAAATGCTGAATAAAATGAGCAAAACGTTTTAAATGTATTAAACATACGTTCACAAGCACTAGATTGTTAAAACTACTTCTTTTTATCAGTTCTATCAAACATAATAAAATATCAATAATAACAGTTTAAAAAACACGTTAACAAAAATTAAAAAAATATACTTATTCATTTTACAAACGCAAAACTGCTAATTTTCACGAATTTTAACTAATTGCTATTGTCGTACTGAAAAAGCCATTCATCCACAACTGACCATGAGGAAAAACCTAACATTTCCACAAACGATTAAGGAGAAACTGCGAAACTTCATTATCGATGACAAAATGTTTCATGGCTCCAAGATAGATGAGAAAAGAAACTTCACAGTTTCAAAAAGTATTAGGAATTAATTATATTAATCATATAACTAACTGTTCGTATATAATTAATACAATATGTATTACTGCTAAATGGTTACATGGGTTTGAAAATTCAAACAATCCATTATTTTTTTAACTAATAATATGATATATCTAGAATATTTTTCCAAAGATTCACTTCAATCGGAGTAAAAGTCTAGGAGATAACCTTTAGAAATTCTCTCATTAAGTCTAGGCGGCCATACGCAATCATTTTTTCTCGCGAAACGGAAACATAAGGATCAGACTTTAGATGGGCACCAAACAGAAGTTTCCGACTTCAGACGGACCGCAACACACGCATGAAATGTTTAAAAAAAATTAAATAAGATAAGTAGTCTAACAATGCAATATAACATGGTTAATATTATTACTTAAACATTGACGCGGGAGAAATATCACCAAATTATTTAATATTATTCTTTCGAAATAGTAAACATTGTTGTTTGAAATTATTACTGTAGAATGTTTTCAGTGTCAATTTTTTTTCCGCGACAAATATTCTACCCTAAAAAGTAGTGTTAGCTATATAATAGGGCACAGATGTGATATACGCACCACATTTGCACATGTTTTTTCCCCTTGCCGATTTGGCGTTGCACATCTGTGCACTGATGGAGGAGATCCGTTTAATAAATTTATAAAAATGGCTAGGGAAATAAAATGGAAAAATTAAAGATTTCAGTGAAATGTGTTGTTTAAGTAAAACAAAAGCATGCATTCAGTATGGCTTAAGTATTAATATTTACGATTCATTGTGAAAATTATACTTGCTGTTTTATTACTTATTAAGTTTATTATTTGTAAATGTTAATTTATTGTTTAATTTTTTATTGAACTCATGTTAATTTATTATTATTTTTCATTTTAATTGTTTAAATTATTTTTATTATGTACTATATCAATAATTATATCAAACTATCATTTATTTATTATTTCCTTTCTTAAAATACTAGAATCTCTTTCATTTTTTCAAGTTATTTTATTTTTTTATTGCAGTAAAAAATCACATGCTGTTATTGCATGCAATTTGTAACATATATTCAAACGCAAAATTTTCACCAAATTGGCGGAGAAACACGTGCAAATGTGGTGCGTATATGACATCTGTGCCTATAATAGATATGAAACATATAATGATAACAATACAACATTTCCAACGAGATTTTCTCTTACAAATTAATATTTTGCTCAATGAAAAAAAAAAATCATTAACTGTAGAAATATGCAGTGCAATAGTGCAAATTTAATGTGAAATGATGTTTTATGATTGTTAAAGATTAATAAGTGTGTACATCATTGTTTAACAAGTAGGATTATATGCAAAAAACAATTTTGAGTAAGGAAATGACTTTTAAAATAATTTTCAATTAAAATATGTGCCGTTATATATAATTATCTGCCCAAGAAAATATATAAACGACGCTGAACATTATAAATACTTTTTTACGCGCATCTCAATTAATTGTATAAATATATATTAATGGTTATGAAAAATTCCACACATTTTTGTTCACTCGTCAAAAATTACAGAGAACTAGATTAGAATCAAATTCACATTCAGCATATAGCCCCGATCTCGAACCTTCATATTACCATTTATTTAGCTCCATGCAAAATTTCTTAAATGATAAAACTATTGATGATGCTGGGGACGTAAAATCACACTTATTTCAGTTTTTTGCTGCCAAAAAATTAGAAGTTTTAAGAACATGGAATTATGACACTACCTGAAAGATGACAAAAGATCATCGACAAAAACTGATAGTACTTAATTGAAAACAGTTTTATTTTTTAAGGAAAAATTTTTAATTTTCTTTCTCATTCAAAATCTGGAATCCCTTTGTTGCCAACCTGATATAATCATTATAAACCAAAGCAAATGATAATCTAAAATTGAGAATAAGACGAATTAGAAATAAAGCGTTATTTTTTATAAATATTTTTAAAAATATATCATAACAAACAGGAAAAAGAATTTAAAATACAGTACACACTGCATATCATAAAAGTGTTGGAAACATTGGACAAATGGACATATTTGTGGATATATGGATATATTACTTCTATTATTGTTAAAATTCGATTCAGAAGGATAATTCGTTGTAAAAACTTACACAGATAAGCAACAACTTTAGATTCACAGACAAGCAACAACAACATTAAACTTTATATAGATTATAGTAATTATTTTGTTCAAGTTAATCATGAATAAGTAAAAAATATTAAAAACACGATTTTGACTATTAATATAGTGCTTAAATAAGACTATTTTCAGAACTACTGAAATAGTGTTTTATTTTGTTTATTTGTAACATATGCCATTCTTCCATATTCATCCATTGAATTCTATCTATAAAAGTATGAAATGTGTACCTTAAAGACATACTTAAAACTTGATGCACATAAGATCACAAAATAATTTTATTAATATTTTGTCAATTTTATCAAAATACTTTAATATTTATGGCTTTATGCAATCTTTTATAACTTAAAAGAAGTTCTTTCATTTCTGAAACTGAATTTGAAAGTCTTTGCTCTTCAATTTTATTTGGTCATAAACTTAAAGAAAAATGTGCATTTAAAAGCACATAAAATGTCTTATAAAGTCTTCTTTGAATAAAAAACATTTATTTTAAACTGCACAGTAAGTATGGACCTAGGATAAATTTTGCTTTTTCGGTATTTTATTTCTTTTGAGCTTGTGACAAAATCTCAAAAAATGAAGAAGTGGAAATAATTTTTAGAATTCTTTTTGTCCAATCAACTACTTAATTCATGCGAAAACACCAGCTCGTTAATGTTAATCCTACACTGTAAAAAAAAATGTGGGATTTTACTAGAATATTCTTAGTATCATTACAAACATTATTAGAATTACTAGAGAATCTTTAGTAATTATCCGCTTTGAAATTCGCTACTAATAATACTCTAGTAACGTAACTACATTTACTCTAGTAATATTACTTACATTTGTAACTCATTTCCTGAAACGCTGACTTACAAGCAGGCTTCATGCCGAGCGCACAAGTCAGATGTATTTTGTTCAAAAAAATCTTGCGAGAGAGTCAACGCCGTGAGCCGAGAGTCAACCTCAACGCTAGCCGCCATTATCGCCAATCATTCGCCTGTGATCTATCACATTGTTTTTAAGGTAAGCTATGCTTTATAATTTTATGTCATTAAAACTATTTATGATGTAAATTAGACTTAAAGTTTGACTTTTGATTTATTTATTTGTCTGTGCATGTTTTCTATTCTCCGCAGTTTGTTTGTTTACATTTTGAATGCGTGAATAATGCAATTTTGTTAGCATATTGCTGTCGATATATCAAATTCAGTTGGTAAGGATACATTATCAATTTATACTTGTCCATATAACAAAGGTATAACAAAAGTTATTTTGAAGGAATGATAATCAGGAGTGGGGAAATACATAATTTTACTTGCCACTGGCGAATGAATTTTCAAGTTATCTTCCAAAATTGTTAACTATAGATTTGCCAAAAACTTTTTACTACTTAACTACAGTTTGCAACTTTTCAAACTATTGTAATGTTGTCATAGATGAAAGTACTATCCTTGCTAAAATCTTCTACAAAATTGGTGATTCTTTTTCAAAGCTGATCGATAAAATTTGAGGGGTTTTGCCGGCAGAAAGTAGTTATAACCAGTTTTAACCGGCAGAAACTTGCAACAACTGGCATAAATTCATTTTATAACATAATTTGAGACATTTTTAGTAGTATTAAATTGCTTATATACATTTTATTATTTAGGATAAATAACAAATAAAGTATTATGAGAGTTTTAATTAGTATTCGCCCGGGATCGGCCATTTTGATTCTTTTGCCGATTTTAAATTTCTGTATTTCTATTTATTCATTTGTTTTTGTTCTTCTTAATTTTTTTTAATATATAAACTCTGAAACATTTTTTACTGTAATTTCGGAATGTATATGTATATTTAAAAATGAATATTTGGCTTATTTAACTGCTTTAAAATTTATGTATTTACCATTTGCTAATTATAAATTCCTTCTCTGCCTTCCGCTATTTTTTTTTCTTTTTTTACAAATGTTTGGAGTGCTGATTTTCAGTTTAAAAATTTGCTGTTGTTTACATTTAATTTCTGAATTGTTCAAAAATAAGTATAAAGTGGTCACAAGTGATCAACAAAGAAACAAAATGACGGATTCCGGGTAAATACTACATCTGTTCCAAAAAATGTATAAAATTTGTATTAGAATTTGATATTTTGAATCTTTTATTGAGAATCAGTCATATTATTTACAGATAATTGTGAATCATGAATGATATTTTAAGGAAGTAACCGTTATTAAAATTGTAAATAAATATGATTTATCAAAACGTTAACAAATATATTGCGAACTATGTTGTGTTTGCAGCCATTTGTAAATCACTCCTGATAGTTAACAATTATCGCCTTTTATATTTTTTTAAAGTCATTAAAAATATTAATAATGTAAATTAGACTCAAAATTTGACTTTTGAATTTGTCTGTGCATGTTTTGTATTTTTATTCTCCAGAATCTGTTTGTTTGTTTACATTTTGAATGCATGAATAACGCAATATTGTTAGCTAAGTTTTTGTTTGAATCTAACGGCTTAAACATGGGTTATTATTGCTGTTCATGTTTATTGCATTGTATACATAGCACAGATATAATAAAGATTATTTTGAAGGAGTGATAATATTCCTTTTTTTAATCGGGGGAGTAAGTTTTGTTGTATTAAAAGTGCTAAAAAAACACAGGCATGGAAGTAACCCCAATATTAGAAACAATATTAGCACTGCAGATTAATCCACCAACATCAAAAGAAATTCTGGGCTTAAAAAACCAGAAATTTACTTTGTCTTTAGGTTTATGGTATTTGTTGAATCTTTTTTTATTTTCTTTATAAATGCTTATTTTGCTCTTATTTCTTTTGATAGAAATCTTAGTCTAGCACTATTAGGACGCAGATAAATTTTAATTTGCTGCAGAGTGCAGGCTGATGCAAAAGATTTTGCTCCTCGGAAATGGCTTGTGCTGGGGTAAAAAAAAAAAAAAAAAAAAAAAAAAAAAAAAAAAAAAAAAAAACTTATGAATGGCGGTGAAGGCAATAAATGAAATTTGAGATATGTCTGCGTCTGATTGACGAAAGTCAGTTGTTCTGCTACTATCAAGAAGATGAGATTTTTGTGCACCAGATTGTCGAAATTCGTGATATTTTTTAGCCTGATGGAAAAAATTAGTGATTTTTTTTTTTTAGCCTGATCAACAACAGTAGTGATTTTGTTTAACCTAATCAACAAAAAGTGATTTTTTTTCAAGCCTTATCTACAAATGTAGTTTTTTCTTTCGAATCTGATTAATAAAATTTGATTTATTTTAGTCAAACCAATGAAATTCACAATTTTTTTCAATCCTGACTGACAAAATTTGTAATTTTCAGGACAGGATCGACAATTCATGTTTTTTCCATATTCAATCGATGAATTTTTTATTTTTTGTGTCTGGTAAGCAAAATTTGAGTTTTTTGGTTTAACTGATTAATAAAATTTTTAATTAACTACTGAATTTCACTAGGGATGGGACGAATAGTGATTTGGCCGAATACCGAATATTCGGCCAAATTTTAGGCCGAATATTCGGCAGCCGAATATTCGTCCCGTCCCTAAATTTCACGAAATTTGTAATTTAACTTGTGCCAGATTCTTGAAATTCATGATTCTTAACTGACTCTGTAGAAACTTGTAGTCCTTCCTGCAGCAAATTAAAAAAATTGCAATAAATAGACAAAGCATGTGATTTTCTGCAGTCGATCAACAAAATTTGAGATTTCTCCCTTCCTAATTAAGTAAATTAACAAATTTTTAGCACACGATCGAGGAAATTTGCAATTTTTAACTGGCTGACAAATTCAGTTTGCTTTAAAATTTGTTTAGTAAATCGATAAAATGTGCAATTTTTTTACGGCTAATCAAACTCAAGATTTTCTACAGCTAATAAACAAAATTTGCAATTTTTTTGCTCATTTTTAACAATGGATATATTTTTTTTCATACTCAATCACCAAAATTTGATTTTTCCCACAGCTGATTAGTGAAAGCTTTTTTCCATGCCTGATCAACAAAATTCAAGATTTTTCTGTGCTAAATCAATAAAATTTAGGACTCGTCTGCACCTCATTGACAAAATTTTATTTTTTGTGTCGATTTAGAAAGAATTGTGATTTTTTTTGTATTCATTCAACAAGATTTCCAATCCTCATCGACAAAATCGGCTGTTTTTCTGCACTCTGTTCATAAAATTCATGATTTTTTTTCGCAGCAAATTGATGAAATTTACAATTTTTTCTTGTATTCTATAGATAAAAATTGTAATTTACGCTATATCATTTAGAAAAAAAATAAAATGTTATAAATTTTTTTCAAAAATGTGCCATTGTACAATTAAATGATAAATTCCAAAGAAGATAGTTAAGAGTATCTGATTTTTTTTTTTTTTAATTTATTTTCTTTAGGACATTTTAAAATGTTGAAAGATACTGTGACCAACAATTACCCCGGGTGACCCTACTTCTGTGTTTATAGTTTCAACGAGGTAAGTGTTTACTGATTTTTTTACATGTTTTCAATTGATTTTTTGCCAATGTCTTTCCAATAGTAGGGATGCACAACCTTTTCAAAAGCAGGGCCACATCAATAACACAAAGAGAATTTGATTTCAAGCAGGTGATCTGTGGACTATAATCAGATAAAAATTATGGTTCCAGAGGGAAAGGGGAGGTTATCCATTAAAGTTTACTTATCCATTCAAAATATCCAATTCAGTTAGTAAGGATATATCAACAGTTTTTACATTTGTATGTAACAGATATAGCAAGGATTATTTTCAAGATGTAATAATATTCCTTTACTTTATTCGGGTGAGTAAATTGTTTTATTAATTTACAAAAAAAAGTAAAGCATATTCCTAGAACAGCCAAGACACTTTATTTTGACGATTTTTTAACATCGCCTAGAGATTTAAATTTTCCAGAAAAATTGAAGTGGCGGAAAAAAACAGAAAAGTTGGAAAAATTGATTTTTCATAGTTTCTTCCAAATAAATTATATTTTCTTAGGTAAAATTAAATAATAAACATTTTTTTTCATTTATTTGTATTAAAAAAAAATATTTCCACCAGGGTTGGAAAAAAACCAGGTTTTTTTTTAAAAAAACAGTTTTTTTTTGTTTAAACCAGGTTTTTTTGGTTTAAACCGGGTTTTTTTAAAACATCCTTTCTTATGACATATACATGCATATTTACTAATAAAAACAGACGTTATTGGTTTATAAGCAGTGTAATTTCATTTAAAATAATTTAAATTTAATAATTATAGTAAATTTGTGCTGAAAATTGAAAAAATTCATTTTTCAATTTAAACAGTTTTAGCAAACAGTCTTATGTTGAAAGTTTTAACTGTTCTACACAGTGAACCATTGATGCCCTGTAAATCTTTATAAACAATCTTTTGATTACTAATAATAAACATTTGCCCTAATTTAATCCCTGCCTTGGATGTAGTTTGATAAATATTCTTTTCCACAATTATTCAAATAATAAATTAGAAATACTACTTAGGATTTTTTCTTTCTGAGTGACAATTTGAAGTTGACGTTTTTAGTTGTTAGATTCAGCAGATAGCAGAAGGGAAAAAAGTTATTTAAATGCTATAACTAGCAACCAGTCTTTGTTTTTAATTCTTCAAGATAATCTCCCAAAACAAAAATTTCTTTTACAGCTTGCGCAAAATCTGATCATTGTGTTACATTATTAATTGCATTAAATATTCTGCATTATTAAAAAAAATTAAATTATTTTATCTTTGATCAATTCACATGTTTGAAGTCTTTTTTTAGAGCAATAGATATGTTCACCAATGTGTACTGATTTGAATCCTATGCATAAAAAAAATGACGTATACCCAATATATCTAATGCTTATTGCTGAAATAAAGTGTTAAAAGTAGAAATTATTTATATCTAATAATCTGAAACTCGTAAATTATAAAGAAAAACAGAAAATGTCATTAGATTTCTTCTAAAAAACGAATTGCTTTTTTTATAGGAAAAACCAATTGGTTTAATCCTATGCATAAAAAAAACCTAAACCCACTATAAATAATACGTATTACTGAAATAAAGTTTTAAAAGTAAAAATTATTTATGCCAATAATCTGAAACACGTAAATTATAAAGAAAAAAAAAAGAAAATGTAATTAGATTTCTCCTAAAAAAACCAATTTGTTTTTTTGAGAAAAAAACCATTTGGTTTAAACCGTGGTTTAAACCATGGTTAAAACCAATTGGTTTAAACCGTGCCAACCCTGATTTCCACTTTATATGACTATATAACAAAAAATAATAATAATAATAATAATAATAAATAAATAAATAAATAAAGAAGCAAAGCCTGCTTTTGAAAGTTGTTTTTTTGTTTTTATCCTCCTATTCTCGAACTTTCAGAATAATATTCAGGCTTTATTTAATTGTATTGTTTGTTATATCATGCTTCTTTTGAAATGATTTTTCAGTTACATGTTTAATTATCAATTGATCTAATTTTGCCAATATCTCTACAGCTTGGAATCAAATGAATTATACATCCCATTACATAAGTATTGTTTTTAAGTAAATGATACTAATTCAAAGAAACAAATCATTGCAGTTTTGTCATTAATATGAATATCAGTATTAATGTCCTCAATTGTTTTAAAAAATGTATATTTTTACAACATTGTACATTTACAATTTTATATCCTTTAAGAAATATGTTTGGTTTTGGTATAACCTTCCAATTATTAACTCCAAAAAAGTTTTGATTTAGTTTTATAATCTGAATGAAAACAAAACTAAGTTTTAGTTTCGCTTATTCAGGTCTGCAACTAAAAAATAGCATAAGATTTATTGACTGTTAGATTTTTACTCACTGAAACCAGGAAAATATTTTTAAAAAAGTTTAATCAAACATACAATTTCTCTTTTTATCTGAAATCTCCTATGACATCCTTGAGTAAGAAACCATATTTAATTTTTACATTTTGTAATTTCATATTTCTAAGAGTGGAACTCAAAAGTTATGAAAACAGATCACTACAAATAGAAAATGCAAGGAATTTGAGGAAACAAAACTTATTGTCAAAGTTTGTGTGGCCCGCTAACTTCGATAATTTACTACTGGAAAAAATTACAATTTTTGTGCTTAAGTCGCAAAAAAAAAAAAAAAAAAAAAAAATCTTGAAAAAAAAATAGGAAAAAAGTAAAATTTCGTCAGTTACTTAAGAATAGCAAATTTCATAGATCGGTAGCGGAAAAATCGTGAACTTCATTGATCAGGTGCACAAAAATAACGAATTTTGTCGCAGTGGCTTGGAAAAATCACAAAATTCATTAATCAGGTATGGAAAAATTGCAAATTTCGCGATGATGCACAGAAAAAATCACGAATTTCATCCTGCCGTGTAAAAAAAATGAAGGTTGTGTTAGTTACTTAAAAATCGTGAATTTCATTGATTGGCTGTGATAAAATGAGTATTTGGTCAATTAATGGTGGAAAAATTGTAATTTTAGTCGATATGGCACGAAAGAATCATGAATTTTATCAATCATGCATGGAAAAAATGCAAATTTCACCGATCAGCTTTGTAAAAATTGTGAATTTCTTCGATCGGTTGTGTAAAATTTGCGAATTTTAATCTGATTAACCATGGAAAGATCATTAATTTTCTTGATCAGCTTCATAAAAATCGCAAATTTTGTTGATCATGCAAAGAAAAATCAAGAATTTCATCGATCGGCTTCATAAAAATCATGAATTTCGTCGATCAATTTCGTAAAAATCACGAATGTAGTCAATCGGCTTCTTAAAAATCACAAATGTAGTCAATCGGCTTTTTAAAAATCGCAAATGTAGTCAATTGGCTTCTTAAAAATCGCAAATGTAGTCAATCGGCTTCTTAAAAATCGCAAATGTAGTCAATCGGCCTTGTAAAAAATCTCGAATCTTGCCGATCGGCATTGTAAAAATCGATAATTTTATTGATCAACCATGGAAAATTGTCATTCAATTGATCAGTCGTGAATTTTGTCGAGTAGGCAAAGAAAAATCATGAATTTCATCGATCAGCTTTATAAAAGTCGTGCATTTTGTTGATTGGCTTCGTAAAAATTGCTAATCTCATTCATCAGATGGGGAGAAATTCTGAATTTTATCGATAGATTTCGTATAAATTGTGAAGTTTTTCAATGATGTGAAAAAACTCGTGAATTTCATTGACCAGTTTCATAAAAATCGCTCAGTTCGTCGATGAACTTCATAAAAAGCGCAAATTTTGTCAATTGGCTTAGTAAAAATCACGAATTTAGTCTGTCGGCTAGGTAAAAATCCCGTATTTCGTCGATCAGCTTAGTAGAAATCACGAATTTTCTTGTTTGGCTTAGTAAAAATCAAGAATATCCTTGATCGGCTTAGTGTAAATCACGAATATCCTCAATCGACTTAAATAGCGAATATAGTTGAGGAGCATATCTACATTGATCCTTTTTTACTTTTTCAATTTTGGCTGCAGATAAAGGCACTTTCGAAACCAGGTTTTGAAAGTGAAAGTAATTTAAAAAATATATATTTGTTACCAAGATAAAATAAATAAATAAATAAACAAGGAATTATTTTTACACTTAAAATAATTTTACACTTTTTGCAAAATTTTCTTCCAAACTATTTCTTCTCTTAAATTGAAAGTTTCATTGTTTACATCTGTGATGTGCGGATTTCAGGTATTTGTGCATTTGAGAGTCTGCTGTATAATCTTTATTGTAAAATTTTCTAGTTTATTTCTAACTGATTTTAATATTAAGGTATATAATATAAGGAGTATTTTTAGGTATATAGCTAGAAAAATTTGTTTCATTATTAATACATATTATCAGTGTTCTCGCTGACATTTGACCAACGTTAGTAATTTGGCTAATTAAAAATAAAAAACATTCGCCAAAAGAGAAAAGTATTAGCAAAATATATTCGCCGTGTAGCCAAAAAAAAAAACTTTAATCCTTTAATGTATTTTTTTTTTCAATATTTTCTAAAATAAGCCAAATTTCATAACTGTGACAGCGATTGTTATTAATCTAATTTCAGCTATACGCTACAAATATAAAAAATATGTATATATTAAATATATATGCATATGTATGAAAAACAAAAAAGAAAAAGTGAAAATTGAGCATTAGCAATTTGGCGAATTTAATCGCTTGTTTACTCACCAAATGAATTTAGTCGCAATTTGGCGCATTGGCGAGCGACAGCGAGAACACTGCATATTATAGAATTTTTCAGTTTCACCGTGTGAATAGGGTAACTTTGTCTTTTGTTTTGAATAAATTTTGTGTGTATTTTCTTTTTAAAATGTACTAGTTAAAAATAGAACTGTAAGAAGGTATTTTGTATGTATTTGGATACTCTGTATACTCTGCCAGTTTGTTGATTGCTTGATACTTGACCAGATTTTGACTGTATACTAGGCCGAAATTAGGGTTATGATTTTGCCAAATCAAAAAAAAAAAAAAAAAAAAAAAAAAAAAAAAACCTGGGTGCGTTTTTAAAAATGTGAACTTTAAATTACATGGGTAATATATTTTTTAATATTAGTACACTAGTAAAAGTTTGTCACCGTTCATACCAAAGAAAGGTCTTAATTCTCCCAATGACAGTTATCAAAACAAATATCATAACTTAATTTTCTAGAAATATGTGAAACTATCAGAAACACAAACTAATTTTTTCCATTTAGAAGAAAAAACATTGATATGTAACAGGGCTTTAATTTCCATGCAGGATTTGCATCCAAAATTTTAAAATTCTTGCATAAAAGAATGTCAAGCAAAAGTCCCCCCCCCCCCTCCATCCCCCTATACAAAAAAATTTATAATTTTCCAAAAAACTTTAGCATTTGCTACTCTCGCAAATGCCTTTCGAACAACTTTAGTTTTTTACTGCAAAATAATACTTGTAATTCATAAATTTTTCGCACCATCAATAGATTTTTTTTTTTTTTCTAGAATTGGTTGACAAGTTTAGGTGCAGATTCATGGTTGCCAATTGCCTCTTTGCGACTAAATTTTTTGACTTGTTGACTAATTTTCCACGGCTTAAGTTGCCATCATTTGGCGAATATTGTATTTTTTCTGAAATCCTCTGACGAAAACCCCCACTTTTATCTTCTTTCTTTTTTTTTTTAATCTGCTGACTAAAATTTAATGTCTGTTATCCTCTAAACAAAATCACATTTTGTCTGCAATCATTTTACTGTTAAAAATACCCTATTAAATCTCATCAAATTCACTAAGTAAGGAAATGAATATTTAAGTTTTAGCCAGCCTTAATAATTCAAGCTAAATTAATACACAATTATAATCTTTTTACCAAATATATTTATCAATAATATCAACAATATCTTTTTTTTTTTCTTTTTTTTTTTCAAAATTAAATTTATACTTCCTTCTTGAAAAATTGAGTTTCATCATATTGATAATATTTAGAATTATATATTAAAATACATTCAGAATGATATAAAACTAAAAAATTCTGAAATTTTCTCATAACATCTAAATTGAAAGTTTCATTGTTTACATCTGTGATGTGCGGATTTCAGGTATTTGTGCATTTGAGAGAGTCTGCTGTATAATCTTTATTGTAAAATTTTCTGGTTTAAGGGGAGATTATCCTTAAAGAATTTAAAAGAGTAATTTAAGATATGAAGTTGAATAACACAACTTGCAAAAATTGAGTGTTAATAGTATTTCAATAATGTATTGCACTATTTCATTAATACAAATCAATGTTTTCTGTTACTTGTTTAATCTAAATGGTAAAAATATGTTGATTTGACATTTGAAATTATCACAGAGAAAACAAAATAATCAGAAGTTTTTGTATATTAAAAATAACACCAGAATAATATATTCATTGATTTGTATCAAATATGTATTATATTATTAATCAAAAGATTCTTCATAAGATTTTCAAAGTATCAATGTTGTATTGTGTAGAGCAGATTATGCTTTGAACATATATCTACTGAACTGTTATCACTAATGTTTAAATTAGAAATGATTAGTATTTTAAAATGTTACATTACTTTTATATAATATCAAAAAATGTTTATTTTATCAACAGATTTGCATTGTATGCAATGGCAAATGAATTTTAAAATAAACTTTAAACTAAAACTAGTCGTTGGAGGCCACCTTAATACTTACCCATCATGGATATGTATATGAAAATAAAACATGTGAAACTATTTATACAATGCATTGCAATTCATAAACAAAATTTAAATATTGTTAATATACATAGTAATGCTTAATTAAAGAACTGCTGATGTACCAATTTCGACAAATTATATAAAATGCCAAACTATTTAAGTAGTACCGAACTGCGTAAAAGAAACATCCTTATAACTCAAAAAATAATTCTATTAACTAATAATTAACTGCGTCGGATTAAGCATCTCATTTTCAATTAAAATATACTTTTGAATTGAAATTTGAATGAAATACAGGGTCATGAAAAATCGAAGAATTTGGAAAACAAGATTACAAATATCTCGGCAACTAATAATCCGATCGACTTTGTGCTATATGCAAAATGTGTGTTATTTTATTGCCTTTTACGTCCATGCCTTAGAACAAAAAAATTCGAAAATTTTTATATACCTTTCATCAGAACGAATTTTTCGAGAGTCCGAAAAAAATAGTTCCGGATAATCGAGGTTGCTGATATTAAATAGGGTTCGTCCCATTCTTACATACTAACTACATACAAAATTTCAAGTCTCTATCTCAATTTGTTCGGGAGATAGAGCGTTTACAGACAGACAGACAGACGGACGGCAAAAATTTTTTTCTAAAAATGTTTTTCGGAAACTCCACTATCCAAAACGTGTAAATCCGTCAAAAAAAAATTTTCGATTTTCAAAGCGATTGCAAGACTTACCCTATACTACGTATGATGGGTAAGTGAAAAGCAATTTTTTTTCATTTTTTTGAAAAAAAAGAATGATTTTTTGCCAACCTACAATAGAAATCTCTAGTTGAATCATAAAAAACATGCAGTTACAAGTCTGAAAATTAAATTCTATTTGTTGCTTTGTGATAATAATAAAATTTCATACCTGAATCTACCCCCCCCACCCCCACCCTCCCCCTCTTCTCTGAAATTATTTCTGGTTATACCAGAAATTTTCATTCTCGAGCTCATTACAGCTCATAAAACTTGAAATTTATGCTTGAACAGTGGAATCAGAAATAACGCTAGGTGGTACTGTTCCTTTTCTTTCTTTCTTTTTAAAATATATATATTTTAAAAAGATATATCAAATATATCTTTTTAAAATATCCCATTTTCATATTTTAGTGAAATTACAGTACAGGGTTCGTACTCATCAAGGAAATATGGGATTCCTGGGAAAATCAGGGGATGAATTTTAGGTTGTAAAAATCAGGGGTACTACAAAAAAATTCCCAAACCTGGGGAAGCCTACCAAAATTAGTCTATTCTGGAATATTGGAGGCAATTCTTATTGTTTGCATGCTTTATTATCATATATAATATCAAAATGTTAATTGTTGATATGGGAAAATTGACCGTCCCGTAAAATACATCAGGGGATTTTTTCTAGGAAAATGAGTATGAATGCTGAATTATTTTATGCTTGCACAAATATCAATTTTATATCTTAAAAGTTTCTTCCTTTCATTATCAAAACAGGTGGAAAGATTAATTGGATGTTTGGAGCAATTCCCATTTAACTGACTTGGTTTATCTTCATAGAAAGTATATCAAGATTGCAGATCCTGCCTATAATTTTGATGCATTAAATACATTAATAAAGTGACTACTTTCTTTCACCAAAGAGCAGGCAGTGTTCAGCAGCATCCCAACACTGTCTGAAGAAATCTTTATATGTAAAAAGTATTGTTATTGAATATTAATCATATATATCTTTTAATAAACATAATTTGTATGTTCAATAAATGAAGCGGTATGCCGCAAGTCAACTGAATTGTGTGTGTGTTTTTTTTATTGTGTATGTGACCTTTTATTTCAGGTAATAATGGACTGCCATTGACAAGTTTGTTTGTTTTTTCTCTCCCCTCTGTTTAAAAATAATTATATTTTTGTAGACAAAATGCACCTGCTGCCAAACGTAGTTATTTTCAAAATGTTTAGCATATTAAATTATTATTGAATCTTAGAGGTACAAAGAAAATGCTACTATGAAATACATATACTGGGTTTAAGAACTTAGTAAATTTTATTTAAAAAATGTCTAAAACATTAATATTCTGTTTCAGAATTAGTTGCAAAAGTTTTTCTCTAATCCACAACATTTTAAGAATTTTTATATGAAGTATAACAATCTTGACACCTGAAATTCTTTTATCCGTGTAGAAAAATGCAAATGAGTTAGTTTAGCGCATATGATAAAGACTGATTTTTAAAAAAAAGAATTGTGCTAGAAAATTATTTTTAAAATCTTGAAAAATCAGTAATTTGAAATACAGTCTTCAAATAACTTACTCCATTGTTTGCTTTATGATTAGAAATTATTAAATTTGAGAGAGAAATGAATTGTTACCTCTGTCTATATGTGTCAGCTTTATTCACAGACGTGCTTTGACATATAGTATTATGTTTTTAATTTGCAAAAAAGATACTTTATTGCATAAATTTCAGAGAGCTTAAGTAATTTTGCACTAAGTAAAATTTTTATTTGAAGCTGATTTCTAAGTACAGTCAAACCTTATTAGTATGAACACGCTTAATGTGAATTACTTTTAACATGAATTGTTTTCACAGTCCCCTATAAAGGCAATTACAAAGATTTGATACTGATAACATGAATTACTGTTGGCAAGAACAAAATTTTGATTTTCCCTGAGGTTCATCTTAACGAGGTTCGACTGTATATATGCATTAGTGATTTCTTAGAATTGAAATTTTGGACAAAAATTGTGAACTTTACTTAAGAGTAAAAAAAAAAAAGGAAAATGATATTTCAAGTCTACATGTTATTAAAGAATGCTGTTTTTAATGAAATGTGGTGTGTGTGTGTGTGGGGGGGGGGGGGTAGAACTTTTCTCTACATTAATGCTTTTATGTCTATTTCTGTGCAAAAATCCATTTTTAAAGAAATTACTAAATATACAAGTATTGTTTAGTAAAAAGATATTTTATTTTCTGGATCTAAATTAGAAGATAATAAAAGAAGATACATATTTAAATCAAAGGAAATTATTTGTAAAATATATATTTGTTGCAAACATTTGTAGATAAACAACCAATAAAACAATTATTATAAATAATTAAAAACAGTTAAAAAGAATATGGAATATAGTAAGCGAAATATTTCTTAATATTTTATTTTACAAGACTAATTTAGTTTAATTATTAAAATATTTGTATACTAAATACAAATGCATTTATTACAGATATAGATCTATATTGAAAATTTAACAGAAACTCAAATGGAAGTTATATTAAAGGGTGATCTATATTTTATGTAAAAAAAAAAAAAAAAAAAAAAAAAAAAAAAAAAAAAAAAAGTTGATATTATTTATAAAATTTTGTAGCATAAAATATGAAAGGCATACAGAAAATTATTGCAGAGTATTTGGCTTGCTTAATATTTATTAGATATTTCTTATTCTTTCAAATTTTCCTAACTGGTATTAGCTTACCTGTTTAAAATTATTGTGCAAATCATGAGAAAAGTAGCTGTAACATTACTACAGCTTCTTAGAAGTGTTACAGATGTTTTCTTATAAATGCTCTAATATGAAAATAAAATAATAAAATATATAAAAGTTTTTGTAATTCTATTAAAAGTTTCTTAATAAACATGCTAAAAATGACCTGTAACGGCTGCTAACAATTTCTTAGTTAAGATACGAAAGAAATATCTGTAATTGTACAAACCATTTCTGAATAAACATCTGTAGTACTACTAGAAAATCTCTAGGCAACTGGGATTCCATAAACTTTTCTAGTAACCAATACAGTTCCTTCTTAAATAACACTACTGCATTAAACTTAGTAAACAGCACACAGATTTCCTTAGTAAACATACTAAAAAATCAAGAGTAGTGTTACAAATACTTCTCTTGTACTTTCACTTAGAAATGGTTAGTAGTATTGCTAACCATACCTGTAATGGCTACTAAGAATATCTTAGCAACGATACAAGCGAAGTATTTGTAAAACTACTAACCATTTATTGGTAAACATCCTTAAAAAGGACCTGTAATGTCTACTAAGAATTTTTTAGTGAAGATACAAGAGAAATATCTGTAATACTACTAACCATTTCTTAGTGAAGGTACAAGAGAAGTATCTGTAATGCTACTTATCATTTCTTAGTATTCCAACTAAAAAAGCACCTGTAATGTCTACTAATGATTTCTTAGTATGTTCACTAAGGAAGTCTGTGTGCTGTTTACTAAGTTTAATGCAGTAGTGTTACTTAAGAAGGAACTGTATTGGTTACTAGAAAAGTTTATGGAATCCCAGTTGCCTAGAGATTTTCTAGTAGTACTACAGATTTTTTTTTATAGTGTATGAAGAAATAAAAAATTAAAAACATCTCGTTTTCATTCTGTGGTCTATCTATACAAATTCTGTTTTTACTATTACGATTTTGTTTAGAGGCTTTTTTTATGGCGATAATTTCACTTTGGTACTGGTTCCAAAGTAAAAATATCCTAATTTTTAAAAAAAAGAAAAAGAAAAAACCCTCCAAACAAAGTCGTAAAAGTAAAAAAAGTCTTTATAGAGATCGATATACCTAATGCAATAAAAATATTGTTTAAAAATATGGAAATTAAAACAAGGTAATGCATAAGATTTTAAAATACATAAACTTGGCAATGGTGTACAAAAACAAGAAATTTTACATGAACTTGCATGAATAAAATTAATGATAAAGAATAATATCGAAATTTCGAAGTGCTTCTACAATTGTCTTCAGGATAATAATACTGGTTACTCATTTTCGTATAAAATTTAAACCAAAACTTAAGGCTCAACACTAGTCACAGAAAAAGACCCGGATGATAATGTTAAGTCTATGGGAGCGTTCTTTTCAAATATCTCGCTCAAATTTTAATATTTTACATGTTTTTTTTTTTTTTTTTTTCTTTTTTTTTGCATAGGATACCTGAGAACGATCCACAACCGGGCTAGCTTTTACTTTTTCAATTTTGGTTTCAGATTTAAAAAAAAAAAAATACTTTAACTTTCAAAACCGGTTTGAACCGGTTTTGAAATTGAAACTATCATAATATAAAACATATTAAAACAAAATCGAAAAAGTAAGAACTAGGCCGGTTGTAGATCGTCCTCAACTATGCTATACAAAAAAATCATGTAAAAATATAAAAATTGGAGCGAGATATTTGAAAAGAACACTCTCAAAGATTTTATATTATCATCCGGATCTTTTTCTGTGACTAGTGTTGCGCCTTAAGTTTCCATTCTGGTATTATTGTTTTTAAATCTTCTTCTCCTTTGTGGTTTCTTAGGTACTAGAAAGTACACTAGATGTTATAAGTGTTTGTGTGTTCAATGCATGTGTGCGATAATATAAATTAAAAAATATTTTATGCACATCATATTCAAAGTTCTGAATGAGAGGGCAGGGGGAATTGCACAAAAACAAACTGGAATCCTATCGTACTTATTTGCATCAAAAATATTATTTCTGCCGATTTTTTTTTTTTTTTTTTTTTTTTTTTTTTGTGAAAATTCCAACAACCCGACTTGCAAAAAACCCAAATATGACCCGCAAAAAATATTCTCGGGTGAATCCGAACCACAGAAAGAAACTTAGTTATCCAGATAATAATAAGTAAATAAATAAATAAAATAAAATAAAATAAAATAAAAACATCCTGACAGGGAGCAGGACTCAACGATCTCGAAGTATCCATTATTCAGGGGTATTTATATTTGAATATTAAAAAATACAGATTTGTCCATTTTTCTACATAAAACATTAAAGTGATATTAGCGATATAATTCTAAGATTACTTCTCATAATTGCATTAAAACATAATTTTCTTTCCTTTCACTTCAGGTTCGGGTCCGGTTACTTATAGACAGGCAGACAGACAGACCAGATAATGACTACAGGTGCTACGTATTTATATAATTACAAACGCATCTAAAGCTTCCATATCTGTAGCTTTAAAATTGCATAGATGATATTGAAAAAACATATTTTACCGAAAAAAGATTATAAATTAACAGCATTGTCCTTAACGTTAAAATAAATATTATTATTTACTCTTGCAAGAATTATTTATAATTGCGCTCTTATGTGTGGACAGACGGACGTACCAGACTATAGGTGCTACGTATTTATATAATTACGAACGTACCCAAAAATTACATATCTGTATCGTTAAAATTGCATGGGTGATATTCAACAAACAAGTTTTACAGACAAATATGATAAATTAATAGCATTATCCTTAACATTAAAATAAATATATATAATTTTTTTAAACTGTTGCATGTATGAATTCAATTACGCAGCTGAAAATGCCTTTCTTTAAATTGATAACATTAAAAAAACATTAAATGTTTTCATGTTCAGTCTCTATTTTTACAGAAAAAAAACACATGGAATGGTATTAAGTGGGGTATGTCAATTTCTTTTCTATCCTAATCTATAATTAACCAATATGAAATGGACCATATATCAAGCTATAAATGTAAATCTTTTATATCTACCCTATATATATATGTGTGTGTGTGTGTATGTATAATTTTAATTAAACGAATTTATGAAATGATTTTATGAAATGACTGATTAAGTTTGCACAACTGTTTCACTTGAAATATGGAAGTTTTAGAAAACTAACACCAATTGATCCACAGGTTTCAAATCTGGTAGTAGAATTTAAAAATTTGAATAATTAATTTTGAAGTCTTTTGGGGTTTGGGTTAAAATATGTCAAGATCAGATCTGGTTCTGGGTCGCCAAAAAGTATTTCGGTGGGTTCGGAACGGGTTGCAGAACGATAATTTTTTTTTTCGCCGGAATCGGGTATAGTAACCGGTTGACTTCAAACGGAATTTTCGACTTCGAGTCGAATACAACCCGATCTGCGCAGAACTCTAAATTGGACCAAGTAAATTTCCATGCAAAAGGAAAATAACAATTACATTCTACCATAGCACACACCAATTAAGATTCTAGCCTACTAACCCTAGGGTCATTTTTTTTCAACAAGCTGGCATCTAAAATTTATAGATGCGGAGTAATGTGAGATGACAGGTGGTCTTAAATCCTGATGCTCATGCTTTAAGAATAGACGAAAGCGGATTAAATATGAAGTTGAAAACAGATTGTTCTCTGTAGGCATTTCTGTTTTGTTTATATATTGAAGAACAAAGGTTACAATTCAGAAGCGACAAAATAATAAAAACTTCCGTGTACTGACTTCTTTTGGAAGGGTTTTGTTTCATATTGTCTCCAAAAATGAGGTTATAAATAAAGTATGCCGTTGTTTTTGTATTATAAAAATTAGAAGATCCTGCCCTTGCGTTGCGCTAATGCTGTTTTACACATATTACAGTGTCAGTTTTGCCACCTTGTTTTCAGGTAATTATTTTCGGCATATTTTGACAAGTTTGGCGACAATTTCGCGCGTTTGTGTATGTCTGTGTGCGTGTGGCGTAGCATCAGAATGAGAGGTATTTTGATACCAGCACTATTAATATCGTTAATTTGACTTTATTTAATTATTGAATATTATACGATTAAACAAAGCAAAATTTAGCATACAACAATACTGATAATAAAAAGATTCAATCCCCACCACCTATTTCTACGTCACTAGTGTGTGTAATACATGCGTTTGCTTGTGTATGCAACTTGCTTAATATACACTTTTTTGTGCATAATTACACGATACCCCAAAAAGATTTGGTGGAATTCGCTTTAACTTTTGCTTTTTGAAAATAAGTACTCAATGTAAATTCAAAATACATCGGAAAGTAAAATTATGTTAATTAATTACTCTTCCTTCCACAATTTTCATAAAGTATTTTTATTTTATATGACTCCGCTAGAAAAGATTGATCAATTAGTGTGTTTTTCTTCCTTTTATTCCAATATCATTATAAAAAAAGGTTCTTACGTATTAACGCCACCGCAGCAGAAGTTGTGCAAATACGCCAATAGAGTTGCTCCCACATATGAGAAAAAAAAAACACTTAAATTGGAGCCAAAAATCAGCAAACAACACGGCAACGAGGAATCCAAAAGGTAACTGCGTGCGCGTGCGAACAAGATTGCTCTTTATTTGCACATTAGCACAAATTCTGCTGCGGTAGCGTTAATACGTTAAGTACCTAAAAAAAAAACAATATATCCGTATCTATAAAATTGCATGGCTTATACTTAATCAAAAGTTGACCACTGTGAAATTGGACGATATATCCAGTTATAAATCTGCGATACATTCAATAAAAATAAAAACAAAGACGCATGGTATTTGCAACTAACTTAAGCCTTTTTAGGGTTTCGTTCATCTGACAAAACCCTATTCGTCTCTGTCCTCTGTCTCTCTGTCACAGAGTCCGTATACAAAATCTATATATCCCAGAGATTGCAAATTTTGTGTGCTTACAGCTGTATACCTCTTGTCACACAAAAAATCACAAAATTTTGAAAAAGACTATTATTTTAATTTAAATATTTTTTTTTAATCATCAGGGCATTTTGTTGTTGTTTTGTCTCTTATAATTGTTGCCACGCAAATTTAAATAGATATAAAAAATTATTTTTTTTTTTTATCTTTTACTTTTAAAAGAGATGAAGTACTTCTGTTGAAACAATTACAAAATTGATATTACAAATTACAAAAAAATTAATATCTCAAAAATAAATTGAGATACAGCTTTTAAACAAAATGCATTTAAAAGTACGTTTATTTTCCCGAAACGATGGTGTAAAAATTGAAAATGTGCAATATTTAGAAGCTTAAAAATTTGCTGTAGCGTAAATTTCAAAATTGTAATTTCATTTCTTTTAATTGCTGCACGCAAGTTTAAATAAAATTATTATGTATGTACATAAATTGATTAAACAGATCAAATAAAAACGTGCTTATTCGTTTTTATTTCATCATATTAAATCATATTTGTCATCTATTTTGACACGCGAAATGAAATATTTTTTATATTTATTAAATTATTATTCATTTAAATTAAGAGCCGCCTCTGTTGACCAGTTTGGTCTCCCTTAAATTTATGCTAAGCTTTGCAATGTTTTACTTTTATTCATAATTATATTTACTTGCGCATCTTCATTAAATCTGCAGATTCTGATAGAGAAATGAACAAATCTATGCCATCAAGGCAACATTTAGGGGAAGATTCTGTTAATATTCTGTTCTGGTTGGCGCGATTGGCGTAGAAATCCCAAAAGAGCGGAAAAGCCGTTTTTCATTTGTTAATTTATTGAATAAAAATGTGTTTTAAAGCAGATATTAAACAAAACCCTCTGCGCGATCTTCGATCACACTTAGCCACTTGTTTTTTTTTTTTTAACATTATTTTGTTTGACAATCAATGCTTTGAGATAATAAGAGGTGAATACTTGTTTTAAGACACATTTATATATTTTTCTGTTTGTTAAATGCAGGTTGTCTCATACAACGCAAGCATCAAATGCCTCGAAAAAGTGGTTTAATTTCATTTTTTTTCTTTTCATCAATTCTGTAAATTTAGGAATACAAATATGCAATTTCTGAAATAATCTCATTGGATCAAAAGGAGGAAGAGTTCTAATTGACCACTTTTGTCTCTTCAGCAAAAGGTTGAGGGGTCGAATAAAACTGTAAAAAGTGTAAAATTTTAGACAATTTTTATGGAGAAAAAAAATCTGCATTATTATAATTATATATTAAAATTATACCAATTTTCCGGCATTAGTATCATAATAAAGAACCATCATAGCATAAACATTTTTTTTCATTTTATATCATTTAAGTTATTAAAAACATGATGCATTATTTTTTATTCAAAAACTTCTTATATTCATTTGCGTTACCGTTTACATTGAAAACAATTTTATAAAATATATATTTCGTTATTTTTCATAAAAGAAATATAATCTAACAGTTCAGAGGTGTGCTGCAAATCAATATTGCTTAGCTGACAATCAATATAGATAATATTAGATACCTGGTATATTATATAGAAAGTATAAAAATCTATACTATATAAGAAATTTTTGAATTAAAATAATATGTCATATTTATGAAATATGACATTATGAATATGTCATACATATAATGAAGAAAATGTTTATGCCGTGATGGTTCTCTATTATGATAATAATGCATGAAAATGTAGTATAATTTTAATATGAGTTTAAATTTTTAAAAATTACTGAAATGTGTATTTCTTTAACATAAATTTATTTCCTATCTCACTTTTTTTGCAGTTTATACTACATTTCTAATTATCTTCAACAGCTAAAAAATTAAAATGCGTTTTGGGACACCTTGTATTTCATTCAGTTTATTATTATTTTTTTTCTTTACACGAATTTTTTCATCTTAATTATAGGTATCATAAGAAATGAGTATACTTCAATCTGCATCTATTCTTCGTTTCTTATCGATATATTTGGCATTCAAAATTTAAGAAGTTGATAATACATAAAAGGATAAGTGCTTACATTAAAAAAGGAAATATATATATATATATACATCAGTGTATCCGTGTAATTTATCTCACTAATGAACAAGGAGTCCTAGAAGTTTCCTTTAAAATTAATTCCACAGTTTCTTTATAACAACAAATAATGCAGAAACTGTACGTCAAATATGACAGATGAGGTGCATTTCTAAAATATCTAATTTTATAAATATTTAGATCTTGGTGCAATAGCTGTTGCACTCGACTGTGCAAAAATACATGAAAAGAAAATATATTACGATTACACAGAAATAATAGCACTCCATCTTAAATAGGACTTCTTCACCATAGCAATCTAGAATCCATACCTATCATGGAATACTACTGAATTAATTACATAAAATAAGATTTAATAGAATGAATAAAACTTTTATTAATATCTTTTTTAATTTTGATTCGATGTTCCCAAATTTTGAAATGGCTCAACAGAATCTTGAAAGATTATATATATTACATTTCAAACCATACTACTGGGTAGTTTTTGCTTTGTTATATGTGGAGAGACAGATGGACGGGCCAGACGGTGACTATAGGTACTATATATTTAAATTACGAACGCACTTAAAAATGCACACATGTACTGAAATGTTTGACTCATTAACGAAGCAAAGGTATTAGTGTTACAATAGAAAAACATACAAATTCGTGGTAGTGAATTCAAATAATGTTCAACTGCATCAAATCCCTCCGCGTATGATGTTTACTAATTCATTCATATTTTTAATTCATAAAATGTAAGTAGGTGGCATTTAATGTCAAATTGGTAAAGTATACATAATCCGAAAAAGATTGAAAGACGCTTTATTTTTATTTATTTATTTATTATTATTATTTTATGTTGTTGGGAAAGTAAAAATGCAAGTTGAAAACGTATTCACAATAAGACTTAATTTTAAAAAGGTTAAATTTAAAATCCTGAATTATTATTATTTTTTAAATTTTTTACGGTTTTTAAATCGTATAATTTATACTTAGAAAAATCTTTTTTTCTAGTCTGAGAAGTACGGCAAAATTTCCAATCCTTCTCCGACCAAATTTCTACATATTAAGACATTTTGTTATTAATCACATTTTGGGACTTTACGGTAGTAAAACACATTTTTTTCTAATGCTGGAAAGCTGCGGAATTTTATAAAATTAAAAGTATTCTAACTCAGTAAATTTTGATCATAAAAGTATGGAATTTTTATTGTTGTCTTTGTTAAAACATAGTGGTAATTTTATTAACTATAACTTATAAAATAAAAAAAACGCGTGAAAACTTTAAGAAAAAAGTAACTTTTTGAAAGCTAATTTGATGAACATTTCATGTTTATAACTTTAATTCTTACCTTATTTTAAAAAGTTTTGCAATTTAAATTGCTTACTTACATCCAATACCAAAACACTTAAAGCACTTTAAAACTTTTTGAGATACCATGTATATTAATGTTGAACAGGTCGTGCGTAACCCAATGGTACAAAAATGGTTGCAACAACATAATAAAAAAACAGAAGAGTGTGCATGATAAAGTTGTTAGTGACCGACAAACGAAATGGAATATATTTTCTCACCCAATCTCCTCAAGTCAGAAATTATGAAGAGGTTTTGAAACAATTTCTTATCACTTACATAATAACATCGTTAGAAGAGTAGAACTTTGGTATTTGTAATGGTAACTTTGTTATAAGAGTCGCCCAATCTCCTCAAGTCAGAAATTATGAAGAGGTTTTGAAACAACTTCTTAACAATTATATGACAACTTTCTTACAAGAGGTTAGAACCTTCTTTGATATATTCATACAAAATAAACTGTAAAGTGAAATTCTGTTATTTTTTAGTACAATTTCCATATTTTTACAGATTTATTTGCCCGGTGAAAGGATTTCGTGAATGTGTCAAAAATTAGAAAATACGCATTTTGTATTATCCTTGATAGATAAATCAGCGCTTTCAGCATTTCTAAAATTCAGAGACTTTACTACAACCATTTTAAAACACTAATATTTACTGTTGACTTCTACTATAGGTGTTAAAAGAATCAACCTTGAATATATTTGATTCAAAATGATGATGGAGAATTAAAAAAAAAATTAGGAACACTGCGAACCCTGCTAAATATTTATTAGTTAACTTGTAACTTTTCCTAATCTATAAAATATTCAATGCATTCCTATTTTAATTTCATTATACTATTTCTACTGCATTTTGCCAAGTTTTCAAAAGTTGTGTTAAATTTGTATGAAAACTCTGTATGCTATAAATTAATAACTTTTGAATTATTCGCAGAAATTGGTTTGTGTAAGTATATCTTCACGAATATTAGTGATATACTTACACAAATGCATACAAACTTTGTAAAAGACCCATCACATAATGAATTGCTACAATAAAAGACTATTTTTATTACATTCTGTCACATGGGAGATCGCAAATATTATTCTTTCTGCTATTTATTATTGGATTCTTCTTCTAGTATTGGATTTATAAAAAATTTCAAATTCCGGTTTTCGACGGATTTATATATTTTAGGGGTAAAAGATTCCAAAAAACGTGTTTTTTTACCAAATGTCTGTCTGTGAATTTTTTTTAGCCTGTCTGTATGTGACATAAATTTTGTAGCCGCTCTATTTCACGAACTAATACACGAAATTTCACAAAACTTTGGATTTAGTTAGACCTTGCTATAAACTAAAATGAATTAATTTTTGGTATATATCGCCCAACAGGTGACGCTATGATGTCTTTTTAATGATTTCCACAATAGCTATATCTCGAGAACTAATGAATGCCTGTTTATAAAACTGTACATTTCATTAGTTTTTGATATAATATATTTCTAGTTATGTTTTAATGTATATCTAAAAACAGGTGGCGCTACTATGTGGCATTATTCATGATTATTGCAATAGCTCTACCTCAGGAACTAATGTACGAACTTCAGATTCAGTTAATTCCTCATACAAATTAATATTCTTCGTTTTTAGAGTAAATCGCTCAGCAGTGGCACTGCTATGCGACATTATTTATGATTATCGCAATAGCTCCATATCAGAAACTAACTTACAAATTTTCATCAAACTTCAAATTCAGTTAGTTCCTGATATAAAGTATATTCGTTAGTTTTTGCAGTATATCGTCCAACGGATGACGCATTTCTATTCTTTTTTTTTTTAAAGATTTTCGCGAAGATTCTATTTGAAATAATAATACTTCGATTTTCATCAAATTTCAGATTATTAGTTAGAACTTGAAATAAGTTGTTATATAAATTAGATTTTGATGTAAATTACCTAACCGGTGACGCTGCTATGTTTTATTTGTCTGGAAGTATTATTATGCATGAGATAGAAGAATGTTTTGGGATTACCATATCTGACTAAGTTTTTTACTATATTTATTTTTGGCCTGTAATTGTCCTCGAAATTAAATCTTCACGGAAAAATATGAAGCCAGTTATGTCCTTTACATTCCAGAATGTCAAGAACCATTCGCCAAGAAATTCACTTGATATTCGAAAAAAAAGTGTAAAATCGAAAGGGTTCGATCACTGCAGCTTAGTTTTTGATATCAAAGTAGGTATACTTCCTGTTATGATTGCACGCTATTATTTGAGCTGCGACTGTCAAGTTCACAGCTCAACAATCGCGAAACTTTCTCATCCAATTACACACTTTAAAAGTAAAGGCACGAAATTCGAAGAGGAATCAAATACATACTATGGAAGCAAATTTGGAATCGAAATAGTTTTCCATATTTTTTATACATAAATTACTTATCGATTAATAAGTGATTTTGAGTAACGTTAGAACAGATTTTTCTCTTTTCATTGACTGGTATTTCAGCTTTCGTCCGGAAATTCGATTCAAAACGCGCGCTTTGTCAGACAGCATTTTCTAAAAAATATTTTGTCCTAAAAATAATTAAAAAAGGAAAACGTCTATTGATCACATAGTTACCGATTAACAAAACCTACGCATTTCATGCTTTTATGAACAATAAAGAATTAAAAATTGGGGCATAAAGTTGCTCCTTTGGAATTGAAAACAACTTTAACGCAGAATGATTCGCTACATACAGGTTATTTTTTGGTACGGTTTACTATCTTCATTATTATAACAACTAAGACATTAAAAATTTGAGAATAAGGAAGGGTTTGTTTATGTTTGTCCCGGGTTTTTTCTATGATAATATTTTCTTAGTATAAAAGAAGTTGAAATAAAAATAAAATGTCACACTGCTACTGACGTATTATATTCAAGTTTTACATGATAATCATCTACATATTTTCATAATGAAATGTTTACCTAGCAACTAACCGACTTGGTAATGTGGTGACAGATTCAATGTCAACATCTACGAATAGGCACTTACTACATTGTATAAGAGTTGACCCACATTGAACCCAGGCATTTTGAACGGTACTGTAACTAAAACAATGGTAGATGCTAACGACAATATCTACAATATGTATCATCTTTCCTGACATGCCCTTCCCATAAAGTCAAGGGGTCGAATTCAAGAATCTGGAAGTTTTAAAAGGTGTGGGAAAACAGGGGGTTTACTGTTCTTACTGACCTGTATTTCACAAGGTATATATACGGAACTTTACTTGCGCCAAAGTTTCATTACTTCTTCGAAATTTTCTGTATGTAACGTCGACTGTCTTCAAGAAAGAGGTAAAATGTTTTTTTTATTATTAATGAACTTTCAATTATTTAATCTTTTATATCCTAAATTACGAATTCTTAAAAACTTCATATTCTGAAGCATTTTTTGTGAATTTTTGAATCTATATTAGAAGATTTAATCTTTTATTTCCCAAATTATAAATTCCTAAATACTTCATCTTCTAAAGCTTTTTTCGTGAATTTTTGAATCTATATTAGAAGATTTAATCTTTTATATCCCAAATTATGAATTCCTAAAAACTTATCTTTTAAAGCATTTTTTTTTAATTTTTTCAATTCTGTATTAGAAGATTTAATCTTTCATATCCCAAATTATGAATTAGTGACAACTTCATCTTCTAAAGCATTTTTCGTGCATTTTTCATTTCTATAGTAGAAAATTTAATCTTTTATTTCCCAAATTATAAATTCCTGAAAACTTCATCTTCTAAAGCTTTTTTCGCGAATTTTTGAATCTATATTAGAAGATTTAATCTTTTATATCCCAAATTATGAATTAGTGACAATTTCATCTTCTAAAGCATTTTTCATATTTTTTTCTATTCTATATATTAGGAGATTTAATCTTTTATATTATAAATTATAAATTCCGGAAAGCTTCATCTTCTAAAGAATTTTTTGTAATTTTTTCAATTTTATATTGAAAGATTTAGTCCTTTATATTCCAAATTACGAATTCCTGAAAACTTCATCCTTTAAAGCATTTTTCGTTAATTTTTCAATTCTATATTAAAAGATTTAGCCTTTTATATTTCAAATTATGAATTCCTGAAAATTTCATCTTCTGAAGCATTTTTCGTGAACTTTTGAATCCATAGTAGAAGATTTACTCAATCATTTAATAAATTTTAGAACGATTTTGCAAATTCAAATTAATTTCTAAAATTTGAATTGATAGGTGTTTTGTGCAATATTTGTAACTCCACTCAAATCTTTTATTTAAAATATTTTTCGTCTAGTATTTTATAAAATTAGGAAATGTACATGTATAATACTCTTACGATAAAAATGTAAAAATATTTCCGAACTGAAACTTTTTCCAAACAATCTTTCAACACCAAGAAATGTGAAAAGATTCAGATGATAAAGAAAACACCCCTTTAGAAATGTTTTTGTTCTGTTCTACTGATTATTCTTTTGGAACAAGATAAAACAATGTACGTATAACTAGTGTCCCACAAACCCCTGGCGACTAACTTTTTGACCTACATAGTAATTTAATTTTCTTCTTTAACCAAAAAAATTCCATTATTTTTAATAGCATGATTAAACATTATTCTTGTGAAAGAGGTTTCTGCAAAATGGAAATTAACAAAAGTAAACTTCATTCAATCTTAAAACGGGATAGTATGAACAGTTTATCGTTTACAGTTTATTGTTTATAAATTTAAATGGGCCATCGCCGATCCAGTGGCGTGGTCGGTAGCGTGAGCTCCTCCCACACCGCTGGACCCTGGTTCGAGTCCAGCTAGCGGCATGGGTGTGCGGGTGTTGTCCCTGTGATGTGTTTTAAAATGTATGTACTGGATTTCTTGTAATAATAATAAAGTGTTCTGTATTTGTTTCTGTGGTTTATGGATCATTCGAGGTAACAGCCATTTGTAGCTATAGACCTCAAAGCATTGTTCACTCAAATTAAATGGGCCATCTTTAAAGGATTTCAATCCTGAAAAATCAATTGAAAAGAGCTATTTCAAATCAAAATCTCAAAGGCACTGTTAATTTAAGCATATAACTTTTTGTTAGGAATTAAATGTA
Organism: Maratus speculifer; assembly: GCA_964019185.1. Taxonomy (NCBI): domain Eukaryota; kingdom Metazoa; phylum Arthropoda; class Arachnida; order Araneae; family Salticidae; genus Maratus; species Maratus speculifer. Next base: position 157,448,124 of record OZ025302.1, on the reverse strand, counting down.
AGGATTTTAACTTGCCCACTATTTTAATGTTTATTTTCATAGTTTATTTCTATTTAAGTTTTATAATGTAAAAGTAGTATTATTTTAAACCTTTTTGCAATTTGATATGTATATATATCTTTTTGAATGGTTAACCTGTTTACTGTAAAATGACGCAAAATACTCAAAAATGCCGAATACAGTTATGAGTAGCCAGTGTTTCATTTTGCAGTGAATGTGTTAATGTCAAAGAAACGATTCTTCAAGCTGGCTCCTAAAAAAATTTCCTGGCACCTAAGAATTTTCAACTTTTGTCAGTCCCTGCCTATAACCTATTCTAAACTACATTACTCTAATGGATGTATTAAACTAATTTTATAACAAGTTATTTTAATAGTACTTTAACATACCGTGTCGTCTGGGCATAAAGTGTTAATGGATATGGTCTACCATTTTTATTTCACGTGATTTGTGCAGTGCTTTTCCATTAGAGCGTACTTCTAAGGAAGGCTATTTTTTGTTTGTACTGAACAATGTTTGATTTAAACGCGTAAGAATTTGAAAGGAGTAAAATAATCTCTTACCTTGAATAAACGGAATTCGATTTTAACGAAATTACAGAAGTTACCAACTTTACGCTAAGGGAAACTATAATTTTGTACTTTTATTAAATATTCAAGTTATATATAACAAAAACGAAAAATCATGCATCAAGCATAGATTATGATACTTTTCCAACATATTGAGAATAATGTATCAAAATTTCACCGTTTTATGTTGTGAAAGATAGTATCTAAAATAAACATATTAGAAAGTACATAAAACAACTGAAAACATAATTTAAATAAATCCCATCTATAGCTGTAATAGCTGTTAACCTATTTTTTATTGCTTGTGATTTATTTTTTTATAAAATAGCCTTAAAAATTATTCCATCATTTTCTCATAATGTTACTTTTATTATTCTAGAATAGTTTTTTCTGATTTCTCAGGATAAGAAACATTTTAAATTCTTTAAATTAAATGGATTCTAGAAAACTTCTAACATAATTTTTTTATATATATAAATTTAATGGTTTAAGTCTTGAACTTATTAATTCGTCGGCCATTTTTATTGCTCATATAGCCAATTCACAATTAACAGTTTTCCGTAGCTAGAATACACAATGATGTATGAAAATGTCTATTTTTCTACTTTAATAATAAAAAATGAATAGGTATTATTGATTTATTATAATTTTTACTTTTTTTCTTCTCAGCTGGACCAAAAAGAAAGAAAAAAATGAAATCTTATCAAGACCAAATGATTTTTTGGGTTCTAATCTTTTGTCACGTGCTTCTGCAAGCTGCTTTTGAAGACCAAGAAGATATTAAGGTATTTAAGTATAAAAAAAAATTAAGCCATGTACCATTTTTTTACATGACACTATTTAAAAAAGGCCATTATTAAAAAAAAACAGTGATTAATAACCATAGTAATATACATTGTCAAATACACGGTAAAAAATCGAGTCACTCAATCTTGATTAACTAAATATGCATTTATATTTTGATAATAATAGGTTTAACTACAAAAAAACATATGTGCATATAAAATCTTTAATTAGTTTAGCATCTTTAATTTGTTTATAGCATTAATATTAGTATTAGCATTAGTATAGCATTAGTATTAGCATTAGTATAGCATTAGTATTAGTATAGTATTAATTAGTTTATAATATTATTTATAGTTACCAGGAAAAACTATGTTCAGCTAACATTATTTATATTGACCATACCTTGAGTATTATCAACAATACTCGCATGAAATGTTAGGTCCAAAATTTACATTTTGATAATTTTATAATTTCATTACCAATACTTTCAGTGTAAAGCTTCTTTTTCTACCATATAAGCATTTCGAATCAAATATTTCAAATATAAAAACACAGTTTAGACAATATTAGCATTCAGTAAAAATACTCCTGATTAATGTAATAGTAACGCAGTGTAACAAACATCCGTTTTCCTACAGGAAGAATTTTAAAATATCACATTATCAGGATATTTTAAAGACCCTTTTCATTTAAATATTGTCTATGGTTTAATATCAAATAAGAATAAAAATAAAAATAATAAAAAAAACTGTTTTAGAAGCATTCAATATTTATAGTGAAAATTAAGCTTATTTTTTATTTATATTTTCAACTTTTACTGCTTAAAATATTTCATTGTTGTCGTTTTACAGCCATCTGGCCTTTTTTGACGAGTACGGTTAGGCGCATCATTAAATTCGTTTTTGTTTTAAGGGTGTATTCGAAAAAACGCTTTGTCACCTTCACCAGCTCGAAACTTTCCGATACAATTTCAGACACATTTTTAAAAGTAGAAACATGAAACTTGCTGAGGGGATTTTTGAAGAGACGTACAACGTGCCGTGTGATGTCATTTTAAGCTTCATTCATTAGAATTTGATTAATAAACAATTATCTTCTCATTATGACCTTTTTTTTCGTTACCAAATCTCCCGGTTCGGAAAAAATCTGTTCAAAATGCCGTTTTTGATTGCTTTTTTTTGCAATGTTTTCTGCCTTTATCAAAGAATCGACAGTTACGGCACCTTGTGTACTTTCTAAATAAGGCAATTTGTCAGTTTGATGCTTATGAGAGCAAAAATGAATTCAAAACTAAATCGGAAAATAAGCAGTTTGAATCGAAATACACCCTTAAAGCTTAAACTACTTATTTTTCATACAGCCCAAATTATAAATCTTGAAAAAATGAAAAAATAAATTTGTAATTTGCTCTTACACCAACTCCTTAAACTATTTAGTTCCTTAAAAATTTTAATTTTTTTTTACAATGTATTGTTTTATTTATAATTTTTCTCAGGATAAATAGATGTATTCTAACAGATCGTAATTTTTAAAAAAAAGAAAAAGGTAAATTCTCAAAAGTTCGATAAATTTTAAAGCATCTGATAAGTTTTCAAATTGAATGCTAACTCTGCTTTTATACATTTCCAATGTCATTTACGGTTTTGAGTTCATCTGTCACAAAAAAAGAGAATTCTTTTTATTTTTTTTATTTTTAGATAAATTACAAAAATCCTGCCTATTTTGAAAAAATATTTAAAGATACTACTTCAATTTTTTTTTTAATTTTCAGTTTAGCGATAAACGTTTTCGTTTTGAGTTTTTATCGGTATTATTTCCTAGATAAAAAGCTATTCGTATTTTAGTCAAATGTTAGAATAACTAAGAAGTTTAAAGGAGTATTAAATTTTATAATCATACTGGGGCTCGCAGCGTTCCTAGAATTTTCGCAACTTGTTACCAGTATTTTAAATAAAAATTCTTCATTGTTTAGCATCTATAATAGAAAAATGCCATAATATTATATCGATTTAAAATAGTGGTAGCAAAATGCGAAACTGTAGGAACGCTTCGAGCCCTGAATCATGTAGAAAAACGCGATTGCGGTTGAATTTTTATTGTAAGAAACATTTTAGCGGATTTAGTAAGTAACTTTTTCGCTGGGAATGCTTTACTTTTCGCACATGTGTCTTAGGTTTTCACACATTTCATAATAGCAATCAACGGTACATAATTTGCGCCAGAGCTTATCGAATCATAGCTTTAGTTTTTATTACTTTGTACTTATTTATGTTTTCGAAACTTTTCTGTTAAATATTAAACATGTAAAGACCATATACGTAAGTATTAGTTATATATGTACATAACTTTGTTATATACTCTTTTACATACGACATGTAAACACTTGGATCGCATAAAGTTACCAAAATAGGACCAGCACGTTCGAATTTTCTGTCCAGATTTATTTATTATTTATTTATTTATTTATTTATTGTACAAGAAAGAGAAATTGACTACAATCAAGTAGACAAACAAATGTGCCATACTTAAATCTTAACAAAGATTGCAGGATCCACCAAAACAAAACAAACCTTTTAAACAAATTAAAATGAATTACAGGGGAGAAAACACAATACATGTGAAAGTAAGGTATGAGCATTTATGTTGAATAATATTTTAAAACAGGATAACCTCATTTTTTCGCCGGTTAAAAAAGAAAAAAAAACTTAAAAGCAAAATTAATGAAATATTAAATTGCATCATTATCTAGAAACATTCGAACGAGGTTGAACTTTTCAATGAACAATAAGGACTTTTGCAAAAATAACGGTCTCTCAGACTGAAGGAACGGAAGAAACTGTAAATAAAAATGTATCCCGTTTAGCTAAGTACCCGTAAAATCACCTGACGCCTTTCCTGCGATTTCATAAGCGTCTTACAAAACTCAAAATTAGGAAGTTGGCGCTCGTGAGTTTTGAAGGACTTTTGGGACAATTGCGCTGGGGAAGTACAAAACAAAATTGGAAAAAGTGAACTGTGAAAAAGTTTCTTTTGGTCGGAAATTTGACCCAAAGCTATTCAAAAACAAAGGTGTCAAAAAAGATCATGTTGCTGAAGAGGTACACGGCCTTTCTGAATTTTAAATATGAAAAGTTTTTGGTAAAATGCAAATGGCGTTCTATATTGAAGGAATGCTTAAAAAGATTCTAAGGAGTCCGGAAGGCCTCACCGCTAGTAAAAACGGATGTGATTTTAAGTTTTCATAAATTTTTAAACACTTATTGAAATTGCATCAACCTCTGTAATATCCATAATAGTAAAGTTCTTTCAATTTATCATAGACATTAAAACATATTTATATATCACCCTTTAACATACACTTAAACAATCAATTATATGTCAATAGTTACCAAAATATATGCTTCTAAAAACACATACACAAAGAAGTTTAAAGAAATATTTTCAACACATTTTCCAGAGGCATCTTCAGCCAGTGATTCTTTTTTCTTCCTCTTACTTGCTAGTCGTTATTTTTGAAAGTTTTTCTGCTATTTTTTCATTTTTAATAATGTGTCGTTATCTGCCACCGATCACTGTTAGTTACTCATTAATTTCTTCTTTCTCTCTCGCTTTACTTTATGAAATGTGTTTCCATCTGTTATCTATTGTTGGTGAACGGTTTGTTTCATTATAGTCCTCTGATTTTGATATTATGAAGGATACAATTAAAAACAGCTGTAATATTTTTATGGCGGTATTCAAAAAAATATTTTTCCATTTTCAGTCATGTTTTCAGACTTTATTTAAAAGCTGAAAACATGAAACTTCTGACATGATATTTGAAGAGATATAAACACTAATATGGCCATTAATCACTAGACACTTTCAATTGTAAACATTTTGTCGAATATTTAAAAAAAATACTCGTCGGCTTCTTCTGGAACTTCAGGATTATAAAGAATATGTTTGAACTGAAATATTTATGAACATCAATTTTATAATCAAGTTAGCGGACCATCAAAAAATCAAAGAAAAATTATAATATTTGGAGCCATTCTAAACATTAAAATGCGCACAATGATCAACATCTGCAGAATACAAACATGTAGATACTATACAATATGTTCACTGATTTTTGTAAGTTCATAAATGTGCATAGAGATATCGTGATTATTATTATTACTTTTGAAAAGTTCAAAAATTCTGGCATGTTTTTAGTTTATATCATTCAGGGTTTCTTCTGAACTTAACACCAGTTTCAGAAGTTTGGAAAAATGTAGAATAAACAATGTTGCGCAATTGAAATATAAATAAGTTAAATATTTTAAGAAATATGAGCAGTTGGATGGAATAATTTTTATCTACACAAGCGGAAAAGATAACAACGAATTTTTTACATAATTTAATAATCAATTCTATGGATCAACTTAAAAAAATATCAAACATCTTTAGAATTCAGTAAGATATCGTCTATACAGGGTGTCCACTCTCAACGGTGGCCAATGGCTAATTTCTAAACCGTTCGTTAGAGGGATATAGTTCCGATTGCAAAAAATGCTTTAAAAAAGGTAAAAATTTGTTTTTTAAGCAATTTACGTCAAAAAACTTTTTTTTTAAAAAAAATTACAAAAATTAAATTTTTATACGGTCCCCCGGTCCTATAAGTGATATTTAGGAAATTTTTACCACTACTCTAACAAGTTATACAAAAAAAGTCCCATTCCTCTGCGATTAAAACAAACCGAGTTATAGCTGTTTAAAGTTGAAGCATATTTTTTGCTGCAAATTAGGGGTCAGTCACAAATTTACTGGAAATAACAAGAAACACAAAATATAAAATTTAACATTAAACATTGAGAGTAAAATAATTTTTACAATATTATTTTTAAGTTTATGTTGATGATTACATATTAAAGCAAGATTTGTACTAAAAATATAAGTAAAAAAATAACAGAAAGTTTGTTAATTTAAATTATGAAAAGCAACAGTTACAATTGTTACAAAATGACACATATTTAAAATTCTATTAGATTACTTAACCTAACAGAATTTGGTGTAGTCCTATAAAACAAATAAATGGTACGCAGCTAAAATTGTATTAATATTACAATGTCACTGGATATAAATAAGTGTGCAAATTGAACCTCGATCGGACATTTGGAAGTGAGTTAAAATTTTAATAGAAATTTTGAACTAGGAAAACTAACATACGTACGTTTAAAGCAAAAAATAAGCTTATCAAAATAACACACCTTTTTAAAATAAAATCGCTATTTCCCAAAACTTTATTTTCTCGATAAAGAGAATTTAAAAACTCACGTCTTCAACTATTTTAACCAATCTAGAAGTTAATTAATAAAAATTAACACTACCGTAAACCTTATACCGTGGTAGCACCTTCAGTTAAATTGCCTTAAAAATATTTCTTTATCATGTTTAAAACATTTTTGTAATTGGAACTAAACGCATGTGACAAATGATTTAGGAATTAGCTATTGGACAACGTTGAAAATGGATGCCCTTTATAATAATTTAAGCATTTAGTATACACGCCCTGACCAAGTCCAACTCATTTGTTTTCAGCTACAGAAAAGTAGTTTAAGTCATGAAATTTAAAGTTTCATAACTCGGTCAATTTTAATGTTAGATGAATGGGGCTTTTTTTTTTTTTTTTGTATTGCTCGATAGGGTGATAGAAAAATTTTACTAAATATCACTAATAGGACCGGGGAACCGTATAAAAAGTTATTTTCGTAATTCTTTAATAAAAAGTTTTTTTGACTTAAATCGCTTGAAAAACAATTTTTTACCTTTTTTAAAGCATTTTTGCAATTGGAACTATATGTCTATAACTAACGGTTTAGAAATTAGCCATTGGCCACCGTTGAGAGTGGACTCCCTGTAGAGTGAACTAATTTTTAGTTGCTTCCAAAAAAGCAGCTCACTGATAAGGGATTTTTCCACAAATTGTCATTTTTTATTTACTGACTTTTAGGGAAAAGTTAATATCTAATAGATATCAATGGATAGATTTGGAACAAATGCTTCGATTTTGATGCTTCTTTTTGTCATGGAATAGGTTCGTTCTGGTAGTTATCCAACAAGAACTAAAACGTCAATAAAAAATGCAAAATTAATTTTAAAAAATTAAAATCGACAATTTGTGGAAAATTTCTTATCATTCAGCTACTTTTAGAAAGCACTTAAAATTTAGCTCACTCCAATAATGGATATCTTTCCGAATTTACATGATATTATACTGAATTTTTTTAGAGTTGCTCCAGCAGTTGACTATTAAATTGTGTAAAGAAAAATCCTTGTTATTGTTCGCACAATCGCAGATAAATATTATTTTATCCAACTGATCATATTTCATAAAATATTTACTATATTTATATTCTAATATCCACTCCAATAGTGGATATCTTTCTGAATTTAAATGATATTATACCGGATTTTTTTAAGAGTTGCTCCAACTGTTGACTATTAAATTGTGTCAAAAATCTTTGTTATTGTTCCCACAAGTGCAGATAAATATTATTTTATGCAACCAATCATATTTCATAAAATATTTACTACATTTATATTCCAATTTCAGTATTTTCTTTCTACTACATTTTGCCAATTTTTCTGAAATTGGCATTAAATTTGGTTGAAAATCCGGCATGATATAAGCTGAAAATGCTGGAATTTTTTTATATTTTCTAGAAAAAAATCGCTATTTTTCCATGAATATATGTGTCATTTTTACACTAATCAGCAGATATCTTGTACAATTTCACAAATTCTGCAGCGATTGATCATTTCGAGCATTTTAATTTACAGAGTGATCCCAAATATTCTTCTTCTTCTTTGATCGTTTGTTGGCTCTATATTGTCCCCTTTATAAATCGATATTGATAAATGAGAAGTCAAACTTACACTTTTTAATCCTAAAATTACAGAAAAATCTGACAAGTATATTTTTAAATATTCGACAAAATGTCTAAAATTGGAAGTGTCCGATCATTAATGGCCATATAGTGTAAACGGCCGTGTGTTTTCATTTTATACTCGATTAATTAGAACTTAATTTATCAACAATTTTTTCCATCTTTCTCCCTTTGGGGAATTCTTTTCGAAACGCCAACTTTGCAAATCTATTTTGAATTATGAAAAAATCGGAAAGCCCAACACATTATACAATTTCTGATTAGAAAAATCTGCCAATTTGATGCGTTTCAAAAATATATATATATTTAGTCAGAAAATAATCAGTTTGGATTTTAGTATACCCTTAACTGTTTCAGTACCGATTTTTAGGGTTCCGTACTAAAAAAGTTAAAACGAAACCAATATTGCAAGATCTTGCGTGTGACTGTTTCTCTGTCTGTCACACTGGCACTTTCCTACTAGTGATTTAAAGGTTCTGCTATCGAAGCTGGTAGATGCAAGATACTGAGTTTGAATCCAATCACATCCGTCGGCCTAACTGTTCGGAGTTTTCGTGGTTTTCTTTGAACCTTAGATTCCCTTGCGTAAATACGTGTCAGGTACCCTTAGAAAGACTCCCATGGTAGCCATTCTCCTAGAGCCTATATCCTACGTATTGATAATCGGCCGTCATAAATAACACCTACACAAACACCAACACCGTCTGTCACAGTATTTATTTATTTATTTTATTTTATTTTTTTCAAAAATTATGGAAATTGGAATGTTTAAACTTAGCAGAGTTATAAAAGCTATTCATCCACATATTTAAAAATTATTATCTATTCACAAATATTTTTAGGAAACATTTAGTGGTTCATTTAGTCACTTGATTTTTTATTTATTCATTTATTTGTATAGTGTGGAATATCTTGCGTAAAATCTTGTAACACCTAGCTCAAAAATATATTTGTTTTAATTTTAGGTACCATATATTCAGATATATTTTTGAAATCATACTTCAAACATGTACCCCCCCCCCCCCAATAAAAAGAATATGAAAATCTAAAAAGAAATGAACCGCATTAAATCTTATAAAATAGCAAAAGAAAAAAGAAACTTTTAAGAATATTTTAAGCGTTGTGTGAATTACACTTTCTTAGCTGAAATATTAAGAAGGAGGAAGGAAATATATTTAGGGGAGAGGGGGGCACCTTTGAACACTTTTTCAGAAAATCTATATATTTCATACTTGAATTATATTTATTGAGTTTAAAATATTTCATAAAAAAGACAACACATTTCTTCATCATATAAACCATAAACTAAACATTTTCCAAAAAAATTAAATAAGTTGTGAGGATTTAAAAAGTTGAAATATTTTTGTTCAAAGGTGCCCCATGTAGGGGTACCTTTGAACAAGCAAGGGGCACCTTTGAACAAATGAATAAAATATGAAAATATTCAGAGTTTTTATAAAAAATTGCATATGTTACAGAAATATAAGGTGATATGAATAAAATTAAGTAACTACATTTTGTTGAAATTACTAATTTTTTTGTTATTTAACCAAACTTATATCCATCAAAGTTGATGTCAAAACTAATTGTTAATAAAACACAAAGTGTCCCCCCAGTTGTGTTTGGTTGTAAAAACTTTTTTACTATATCCTTGAAATACACCAATCTGATATCTGATGCTTCTGGGAAATTAAAATTTTTTATACGCTATTCTTTTTAAGAGACCTGATATAAAATTCTGTCTTATCCGTTAAGGAAATCAGAAATAATGTTTGGAAACCTGTTAAATCATGAATCATTATTTTATATCCAGGATTTGCAATTATCGAATAAATGAATTTAGATTTGAAACTTCCCATCACTGATACCTAAAGAGGTTGGAAACTATATGTGCAGTATAGGGAATTGTTAGCAGTATAAGTCCATGTTCTTTGGCATTCTTAATTAACCTTTTTTCGCATAAAAAATCAGAAATAATAATACTTAGATACATATTAACAACTCTTTATTTCATAGCTTTAAGTGTTCTCTTTAAATTGTTTCACTTATTATTTATCACCAATTTATTCGGTGTTTCTTCGCTGTTCAAAGGTGCCCCAACTTTTTTGTTCAATGGTGCCCCATCACATGGAGTTAACATTACAACGGTTTACTTAATTCGACTGAAGAATTTGAATAAAACAAAGCTTATAAACTAAAGCTAACATCTTTGTTCAAGCATTGAACAATGAGTTAAAATTTTAGGGATAGAAGTTTGTAAACAAAAATCTTACAACTTTATTTTCTTAAGTTTAGATTCAAGAGGGGGAAAAATACATATCTTGTTTAGACAGTACTGTTCATACAAAATGGTACAGGTTTGTATAATTATATCCTTGAAGCAGCAGTAATGTATTGCCATATATGTTTTTTTAAAGAAATTTATTTGAATAAAAATATTTAGACTGTTCAAAGGTGCCCCCAGTTCAAAGGTGCCCCCCTCTCCCCTATTTATATAAATAATTATTTTGTTTCGACCACGACAAAGTTAACTTGTCTGTGTATATTTTAAATTTAAGAATTAGTTTATATTATAAATAATAATAATTAATAAATAACGAGGTGGGGACAGGTTGTTTTCAAATAAATCAGTACAGAAAAAGATAACTTTAATACTCATTATACTATCACATCTGTCTTAAGAAAATTTCCATAATTTTAAACAGGTAGGTAAATATTTATTTAAACACAAAATTTATACAATTCGTTCTTAAAAATTAATGGCCGACATTCGCCAATATATACTTTTATACTTATCATTGTATTCATTCTAAAATATTTTAAAGCGATTTATAATTTTCTTCACATAGCGGAACTCTAGTTTTGTACACAATCAGCAAAAAAATAAAGACATATCTTTATTTGTATATTCGAAAACGCAATTCTTTTGGTTTAATTTGTACGAATATACACAGATATTTTAGAATTTGAATGCATTTTAATAAAAATTTTATATTATTTGAGAGAGGTTTTACAAAATTTAAAAGAAATAACATTGACATGTTTCGGATCCGTCTAATAAGATCCATAATCATAATAAAAATAAAAATAAAATTCAAATCGTTTCACGGTCAATACGAATGACGCGCGACAATGAGATATAAACAACAAAAACCACGCGCACTATTGTAAAAAAAATTAATTAAAATAGACCATGATCTAAAAATAATTTCCAACTTGGTTCATCTCATTCAAGCTTTCACGAGGAATTTATTCATTAACTCTGATCATAACTTAGGAATAATAAAAGAAACGGTATCATTCCAAACAAAATTTTTACGCGTATCAATTTCAATGGACTCTCTTATAATAGGCTTACGACAACAATTTGATAAGAAACATAATTTGCTTTCTCTAAACAATATTTTTATCCCCTCATTTAAATATGTTATAGATAACGCAGTGTTAGTACGACCAAATTTAATATCGGATTCATGTTCGCCTTTTCTAATTCCAAGCTTTCTCCCAGTTATGCCTATGTAATTTTCTATAATACACATTTTTCTGTAATATAAGGTATTTCATAGGCTCCTGCAAGATCATCATGCCTTATAGGGTCCACTTGCTTATAAAGTAAACACTTTAATTTTGGTGGCGGCGTTGCAATCAATTTAATATTAAACTTTTTTATTTTAAATTTTAACTTCTCAAAAAAAGTTATTAAAATGTTTTTATAAAAAGGTGAAGTTCTTGAAATATTTTGATTTAAAAAATCTAATGGATTTAATAATATTTGTATCAGAATTCGAATGCTTTTTTTAACTCATCAGAAATCAGATCGATTTGGAATGAGCTGGTTCGATGCGGATCCTTGGCTTTCAGAACCTCTTCCGCCGGCACCTATAGGGCCCACGCAACAAAGACCCCAACCAGCCAGGCCTCCTGCTCCTCTGGACCAAGCTCGACCTCCTTCTTCGCTAGATCAAGCACGACCTCCTGCACCCCTTGTCAAACCACCAGCATCGATTCAAAATCTCAATTATCCGACTCCATTATCCGACAGTGTCACCAGAGGAGGAGTACATGCTGAAGGTAGGATTTTAATTTTTATTTATACTGTTAGAAGAAAGTTAAGACCCGGATGGTAATGTAAAGTTTATGGGGGCATTATTTTCAAATATCTCGCTCAAATTTTAATATTTTGACGTCATTTTTTTTTGCATAGGATAGCTGAGGACGATCCACAGCCGGCCTAGTTTTTACTTTTTCGATTTTGGTTTCAGATTTTTCTTAACTTTAACTTTCAGAACCAGTTTGAACCGGTTATGAAACTGAAACTATCCTAATATATAAAAAATATATAACCAAAATCGAAAAAGTAAAAACTAGGCCGGTTGTGGATCGTCCTCAGCTATCCTATGAAAAAAAAAAAAAAAACATGCAGAAATATTAAAATTTGAGCAAAAAGGACGTTCCCATAGACTTTACATTATCATCCGGGTCTTTTTCAGCCAGTAGTACGGGCTCTTAATTGAACCAAATAAATAAAAGAAACAACTCTTAGACATCTCTTTAAATACAGCTGTAATTCCTACTTACAATGTTTTCCTACAAAACACGCATACATGTTTTAATAGAATAAATGGATCTTCTACAGGGTAATATATATACAACATTACCATAACAACAACTAATCATGCGTCTGCTCTTATGTAAGCAACTTAACTTATTTTTCAGCCTAAACGAAAAAGACTATTATTTTAAAAAGTATTTTTTAGATTTAACAGTGGTTTTAAGAAATTGCATGTGTATAAGTACATCGTGTCTATAATAAGAGAATTTTGAATCTTTTTATTAATATTATTATTTATAGTCTTAAGCATTTTAAAAAAAGTTTAAAAGGTTAACAAGTTTTGCTTATTCTTTTATTCTTCCATTTAAAAAATATTCAAATAAAGATAAGTAGGCATTAAAATCAGAAAAATAATAACATTTCATTCCCCAAATGAAATGTTCTTATATTTATACATTTTTTCATCAACATCTAATACACATATAAAACTTGTAACTCTAAGCTGCATCAACCATATTATTTATACATTTTTTATCAACATCTAATACACATATAAAACTTGTTACTCTAAGCTGCATCAACCATATTATTTATAAATTTTTATTCCCCAAGCTCAACAATGTAGTCTTGATATTTCAGATTTATATAAACTCAGTAAATCTGCCGATAGAGACAGGAATAAATGAAAATCAATTTTGGCGACTATCCAATGGGATATACAGAAGATCCACAATATCTCTAAAAAGTACTCTTATCATAATTTTGATGACATATTCAATAAGTGCAATGAAGTATATTTTGCTTTTAGAGAAACCGTTTTCACATAATTTCTTTCAATTATTTGAGTCTTTGACTATGTAAAATTTTGTACTTTTTTTTTGAACCACTTCCATCGAAATAATTTTCTTCAAATATTGCATAGAAGCTCATTATTGCCGGGGGATACAATTCGTGCATTAACAGAGCTGGAGAAAAGTTCGGATTTTTTTTTTTTAATCCGACCCTGCCAAAACCCGAAAGATTTTGTGTCATCAGAGCTTTATACCAATACTGAAAATATGCCGCAGAAAATTGCAAGCACCACTTAAAAATTGTTTGAATATTAATTACCTCAAAAAATCTCTTTTTACATAAAAACAACTATTAATCTAGGATATTGGACGAAATTTAGTGATTTTCATGTCTTCCCTGAGAGGGAATAATGAGCAGTTTGCCTCTTGAACAGGTTAAATTAACCCTTTTGCAACCCATTAGCACATATATGTGCAAAATCTGCCTAGTCTTTATCATCAAAGGCCTATGTATATATGTCCACAATTTTTTACAAGATGCTAACCAGAAATCTTACGTAGCCAGTTCGTCCAATAGCCTTTCGAAGTCAATTTTTAAAACATTGTAAAACATTTCAAACTCAAATTTAGAGTGTTTTAACTTGTTGTCGACTGTTTTTTTCTTTGTTGTTGTTGTTGTTTCTCAAATATCATCTGATATTTTTTTTACTTTTCTTCTTCAACTCCTGAATAAATAAAATTTTCAGTTTGAATCCAAAGCCGAAAACTGTTATAAGAAATCAAGTACAAGATCGTCTAGGATCTGCCTCATCTCCAGTCAAAAATGTACATTAGAAAATACACGCATTCTGAACCAATCACAAGAGGGTTCAGAACAAGAGCAATCGTTTGAGTTTTTGATTGCAATCACATATCCAACGAACCAATTTTGCTTAAACGTACACAAATTAATCATCGGTGATAATGCAATAGTCATACATTTTTATAGTCCAAACACCAACTGCAAAAAAAATCTAGCTCATCCATTAAAAGCTGAAAATTTCGAAAAAGAAATCAATTATTAAATAAAGCAAAAGTGATAGAGTTGCCTCGTAAAAGTGGATACATTAAAAAAAAAAATAATCTCACTTCCAGTTTGAATTTTTGCTACTTATGTCTTTTATTAATTAGAAAAAAGAAAGAAGTGTAAAATGAACATTTTGAAATTCTTCAATAAACAAAATAGGTTTGACTGCTGAAATCTGGGTATCACCATTAGGAACCCTCCAAAAATTGGGATTATTTTTGGCTTCTTCTTTATTTGATAAATTAAAAGATGAAACCAACGTTAAAATATAGAGCTATTGTTAAAGATAGAAAATTCATCATTTTAGACATTTATAAGATGTAAAATTTAAAAGCTCTTTAAGAATAGAAACTCTCGAAATTTAAAAGGGTAAAATAAGCGAAAAGCATTCTAAAAAATTTCTAAATTACGATTTCTATAAGAAGTCGCAGGAAATACTGAACCGATTTCAAAAGCAATTATTGTCAAACTGGTGGTGCCATTCCTGCTCCAACAGAGGCTATAGTTTTTGTTTGTGCCACTACCACCAGAAAGGTAGACAATGAACTTGGAATATGGATATTGGTTACTTTTCATATATAAATGACTACTAAGATCGGTTTCTAAAAAAGTGAAAAGTTCAAATAAAAAAATGAAAGGAACTTCAAAATACATTCTAAATTACATTTTTATTTTCTTCTATCTCAACAAGAAGAAAGTATCGCATTTTTGAAGACTTTCGAAATCCGGATTTTGACGGATTTACACCTTTTAGTGGTCAGAGAACCGGAAAAATATGTTTTTACAAAAAAGTCTTTCTGTGTGTGACATAAGTTTTGAGGGCGCTCTATCCCAACTCTAATGCACGGTATTCCACAAAACTTTAGATTCTGTTAGACGTTAATATAAACTAGATCTCATTAGTTATTGGTGTATATCGCTCGATAGGTGGCGCTGCTATGCTTCATTATTCACCATTTCCACAAAGCCATACCTCAAGAACTAATGCATGGATTTCCATAAAACTTTAGATTTACTTAGTATTTGATATAACATGGTTCTGATTACGTTTTGGTGCAAATCGCTCTACAAGTGGCGCTGGCAAGGCGCATTATTCACGATTATCGCAATAGCCCTATCTTATGAACTAATGCACAATATTTTCTGAAACTTCATATTCAGTAAGTCCAGATGGCACTGCTATGCTGCCTTTTTTACAATTTCGTAATAAATGTATCTCAAGAACTAAAGCTTGATTTTTCATCAAACTTCAGATTCAGTTAGTACCTGATAAAAAACTAATCCTGATTAGTTTTTGATGTACATCACCCAACATGTGGCGCTGTTATGCAGTTTTTCTTATAAGATTTTGACATAGCTCTATCTCAAAAACTAATGCACGGATTTTCATTAAACTTCAGATTATTCAGATTAATTTCAGTTATAAATTGACATAAGTTATTGCTGACTAGATTTTGATTAAAACCACCTTACCGGTGGCGCTGCTATACTGTATTTTTCAGGAAGTATTAACATGCATAAGATATAAGAAGGTTTCACATATGACTAGTTATGGAATTAGGTTTAGTTCTTTTTATTAATTTAAACATCTTTGATTCGTAATTGATGAAATTTAGTCAAACTGTGATTTAATTAGTAAATTTTGAATCATCATTAGAATTATATTTTTTCTAATAAAAATAAGCACACGTAAACCACTTGGCATTATTACGTAAGCAAATCCTCGGGCTATGAAAGTAGAGTAGAACCCCGCTAATTCGGACCCCGATAATCCGGATCTCCGGATAATTCGGATCGGTTTGGTCATTTTTTTTTTCAAGTTTGAGAATCGATTGGCTAATTTTCATTACATTAACTTGTTTCATCGTCGTATTCTAAATAAAAAACTTTTTCTGACATGTTTTCGGAATAATTAAGCTAAGTAAACATTATTACTGTCTGCAAATATTCAATAAGTTTAACATAAAGGTGATTTTCTGTTAGTATGTTATATTTTATTTCATTTTTTTCTAATTCTCCAGATAATCCGGATTTTCGATAATCCGGATTGGGTCCGGTCCCAGTTAATCCGAATTATCGTGGTTTTACTGTAATATATAATTTGTGTTTACTTTATGAGTTGTTTTGAAAAGTTCTTTTACTCTTCGCACCAGACAACAAGAGATAATGCAAAAATTTTCACTTCTATACTTTGAAATATTTTCTTTTATTTTATTTTTCACGATAAACAATGTCCGCTTGACATTTCAAAGTTATTTAATTTTAGCTTATCCACTTAACATTTACTATAAGCTGTTAAACTGCAATAAATCTTCACGCTATGACATGGGTAAATGATGATCTATTTTGGCGAAATTCCAATTGAATATGTGCGAATTCTAATAATTCCCCCCCCCCCAAGCAAGTAATCTTGTCATAATTGTGTTGCCTATTTAGTGTTAAACTTACTGGAATATGTACATTTTTTAATTTTGGAAGTTATAAATTTATTTATTTGTAACAATTTAAAACTTATAATACATCAACATTAAAGATTTTTTGGTTGCTTATTTTTTAAATTTTAAGTTATAAACTAATAAACATTGCAAATATAAATGTAGTTTATAACTAAAGACAAAAAGGAACTAGCAACCCTATAAAAAGAGAAGAACGAAAATAATTTTTTTAAAAAATTACAAATTTATTCTTAAAGTAAAACGTTATAAAATCTGCTTAATCTGCAGATTTTAGTGATGCACTAGCAAGGGAAGAGATAAAATATATCTTTTAAAAAATGTACATACTTATTAATCTTAAATAATTTTGGTGAGGAAAATCTGTATTTTTTATAATTTGGTAATTATATTTCTAGCTATACTGATTTATTTTTTATAATTTAATTTAAAATAAATAATTTTAATTTGGTAGTAATTTAACAACTTTGCAATTTTAAGTTAAATAAGTAACTTCTTTAAAATTATTTAAAGCATTTTATTAATATAAAAATAAAAATTCAGCTTAGAGGCATTACAAACATAAAATATGATATTTTAATAAGGTGGTCTGGGGTAATAACGCCAGGAGGGGTAATAACGCCAAGTGCTAATATTTTGCATAATTATGAAATAATCTGGTAAATGACACCCATGTGCTCTGCGCAGAAGGGTTTTGAGTCATATAAATCGCAAAAAACAGCATCAAGTTAATTTGTTTCATTTTTAGGTCTTATTGTTTTTACAAGCAACTAAAATTAACGCTTGATCTAAAATTTGCGAGATACGTTTTGTGATGTGAAGACTATTTTTTTTATCCGGAAATACTTTGTTAATTACATAAACTTGTAGTACATTTCATGGACTTTCAAAATGTTGTTGAAGATTTTGGATATCTTCTCGAGATAATTTTTAATTTAAAATGTACAGCGCAATAACTATAACGGGGTAATAACGCCAATCCTTGGCATTAATACCCCGGTTGATTCCCTACAGTGGCCGAACTACATCCTAAATACTGATTCAAATAAACACAGTTAAAACTGTGCAATGTTTCTAATAATTCTGTTTAAGCGGTCCTTTTTAAGCAAAAAGAAGCTCACGATCTGATATTCTTTTGCCTCATCCTCCCCCCCACACACCACACCTTTATTTTTCTTGCACTTTTACAAAATATTGAACATTTTCAATAACTTAGAATGCAATTTGACAATTTCTAAGTTTGTAGAGTTTGTATTTTTAGAATTGGGCAAACTACATGCAATTATTCCATCTTATTTCATAGTTTTGTTTGCATGGCGTTATTACCCATATAGGTGGGTAATAACGCCAAATAGCACTGGTCAAGAAAACACGCCATTACATTTTATGAATACATATCTGTTAAATTATTTTTTTTATATAGATAGTCAATGAGTTGCTGTATCAAATCATGTATTTGATTGAAAAATAAAAACTAAAACGGAGCCGTGAAAATTGGTAGAACCTTAACGTGGCGTTATTACCCCAGGGTACCTTATCTAACAAAATATAGGCTTTAATTAGTAATGAAAATAACTAAAGCCTATTTTTTGCTAGATATTAAAATATCATATTTTACATCTGCTATGCTCATAATCATTATTATACTACTGTATTCAAATGTGAAACCCCATTTTTTAAGTGTTTGTAAAGACTAAAAGAATGAGAGCCGGCAACAAAGATACCTGAGATCTGGAATTTTGGGGCATCTTTCACTACTCAACAAAAACCCACTACAGCAAACTTTCTCTCCTTATTTATTAAACGATTGTTTTGAGTAAAAAATATAAGAAGAAAATTATCTGCAACACTTCTAACTACAGTCAGTCACAAAAGTCTACATAAATCTCATAAAATTACAGCAATCTAACGCAATTGTAATATTTCGAAAAAAACCTTTAATTCAGTAAACATTTCAGGCATTCATTAACGTCCATTAAAGGAAATTAAAAAAACACTCATTAAAATTTAGCGAAATATGCTTTAAATGTTCACAATAAAAATTTTTTGAAAAAGTATCACAGATATCGATTTAAAGTAACATTACACAACTTAAATTACTTGGGCGTATTTGAATGATTCGATTTTTCGATTTATTGCAAGAAATATGATTTTCCAGTGCTTCTTTTTTCTAGGGATGAAAGCATTGATCATATCATCACCAACTGTGTTATAATAAGTCAATATAAAAATATTAACACTCCCGATTAATTAAGGGGAGAAGCTAGTCAGCTATGGCTCCTTAGATCTTGAAAATCAACTTTTTTTCTTTATGAGTAAAAATGGTTGGACTACCCAAAGACTTGATGTGCCTTCGAAGGCATTTATTGTCAAGAGTACTACATGATATTTGAATGTTGCAGCTGCTAGTTTTTGCTTTCTTCTACCTTTACAAGAAAATATCTTCTATCTTTACAAAATGTCTGTCTATCAGTCTGTGTTTCTGTCCGTCTGTCTGTATGTGACATAAATTTTGTGGGAGGTTTTATCCCAAGAACTAATGCACGAAATTTAATAAAAATTTACATTCAGGTAATCACTGATATAAATTGCTGTTGATTAATTTTTGGTGTAAATCGCTCAACAGGTGACGCTGCGACGCTGCCTTTTTTTATGATATCTGCAACAGATTTATCTCGAGAACTACTCCTCGGATTTTCACCAAACTTCCGTTAGTTCTTGAAATGAAGAATACTTTTTACAATTTGGTGTAAACCGCTCAACAGGTGGCACTGTTATACTTTCTTTTTGAAGACTTCCGCAACAACTCTACCTCAAGAACTAATGCTTTGGATTTTCACCAAACTTGAGATTCCATTAGTCCTTGACAAGAATGGATGTTGTTTGAATTTGATATAAATCACTCAACAGGTGGCGCTGCTACACTGTCTTTTTCATGATTTTTTGCAATAGCTCTACCTTAAGAATTAATGCATGGACTATCATAAAACTTCGGATTCAGTTAATCCTTGATATAAAGTGATTCTATTTACGTTTTGATATCAATCACCCAATAGATAGTGCTACTATGCTGAATTTTTCCGATTCCCGCAATAGCTCTATCTCAAGAACTAATGCCCGAATTTTGATCAAACTTCATATGCAGGTTTACCTTGACAAATATTATTGGTGATTATGTTTAGTTTAAATCGTACAATAGCTGGCACTTTTATTCTGCATTTTTCCCGTTATCCATGATGGTCCTATTTCAAGAACTAATGCATGGAATTTCATATCATTAGAATCCTCACGATGGGCACAGATTACCATTTAATTTTGGAATTGCGTTAGCGAATTTTGAAGTTATTAACATGTATGAGATAGAAGAATGTTTATGGATTGCATCATCTGACTAGTTCTCTATAGTGTAATTGCGATAATGCAGGACCAATAATAAACCCGTCCGCCTACAATGTGACAAAGTTACCCCGGTGTGTCTAAGTGTCCCGGTTTACAGTAGTGGTCTTTTAGACTGTGATGGTAAAGGGGCGACCATAAAACACAGCCAGTATTAGAATAGAGACTGTCACTATCAATTTCTAAACATTAATGTTGAAGTCGGTTTGGTATTTCTGAGATTCCATAGAAGTCGTAATTTAGAAAGTTTGTAAAATTACTTTTCATTCATTTTATCCAGCTAAACTTAGAATATTTTAGAAACTGTTCTTGGAATTTACATCATATGAGTAACTGTTATGCCACTTTTCAAGTTTCTATCTTCAACAATTACATAGGAATCGAAATTTAGAAAAATTTTAGAGCGGTTTCCGGGCATTTTATCGAGCGTTTCACACTTTTAAATTTGGAATTTTTAGAAACAGTTCTTAGAGAACATTTACATATCATTAGAAACTGCAATACCAAATTTCAAATTTCTAGACCTTTTAATATTTTAAAAATTGCGATTTAGAGCTTTTTTTTATTTCACCACCCCTTTTTGAGTAGTGGCTTCTGCATAAGATATAGCCCATGTTGGAGCAGGAACTGTCACCAACTATTTTTCTCAATTAATTTTGAAATCATTTTTGTATTTCCTGGGATTTCATATAAATCGTAATTTAGAAAGTTTTTAAAGCGCTTTTCATTCATTTCAACTTTTTGAATTTCAGATTTTTTAATACCTGTTCTTGGCGATCATTCATATCTTATACGTAACTAGCAACAAACTTTAGGTTGCTATCTTTAGCAATCACATAGAAATTGTAATTTAGAGCAATTTTAGAACGCTTTACGAGCTGTTTTGCTTATTTAGATTTCGAATATATTTTTTTTTCCCGATTGTTCTTAGAGAGCATTCGCATCTTATAAATAACTAGCATGCCAAATTTTTATGATCTAGCATTTTCAGTATCACAAATATGACAGGCAATTATAGAACGTTTTTTTGCTCCTGCGACGTCTTGGCGGTAATGGTATCGATCTAACATACAGATTATCTTGGAACAAGTTTAGAATGTTTTTGGAGCACTTTTCGCGCATTTTGATTCCTCTTAAATTTCGAAATTTCTTTCGGCTATTCTTGGAGAGTATTCACATCTTATAAATATCTACCATGCCAAATTCCTAGTTTCTAAGATCTTCAGTGACACACAAATCGCATTTTTAGAACTTTTTTTTCTCTTGCACCACATTGTAGGTAATGGAACTGAAATAAAATATAGCCTACGTTTTGGCAGGTGATTTCTCCATCAGTTTACCAACATTATTTTTTTAAATCGGTTAGATAGTTCCAACAATTACCCCTAAAAACGCACAAACGAAGTTACTTCTTTATTATATTAGTAAATATGTTCTACACGTCTTTTACATTGATTTTATTTCACACTGATACTTCAATATGTTTTCCTTTTTTCCAGACATAAACTGCATACGCTCAAACGGTGTCACTCTTCTTTCTGCACTTGTCATCCCACCTCCTGAGTACACAGCCCAACCTGTTTTCGAAGATGCAGTTGGTCCCAGTTATTCCCCAGCCGATTGCGCAATGCGGCCCAACGAAGGTCCCAGTGGTCAACCGCACAGATCTTCATTCGCTATGTACGTCCAACATTTTAACAAATGTGGTGTTAGGGTGCAGCAAGGATCAGATGGAAAGGTGAGACTTTGGCTAATGTTTAGCATTTTTAAGAAAAGGGCTTATTTATAATCAAATATTCCAGTCAAACAATCTAATTACTATTTCACAACTACTTGCTGGCCTTAAATCTGCAATGACGAATTAGTGATCACTACTTAATATTATGGTAACGTAGACTAATCATACCGTGAAATTTAATTCGTAGACCAATCATATCGTGGACGTTCTACGTTCTATTCATCAACCAACCATACCGTGGATGCTTCATTCGAGTCCAATCATATCGTGAACGTTTTATTTGTAGACTTATCAGATCACCTGATTTATTGTGTACAATAGAAATCATAAAAACTGCACCAATCAAATGACAATCTATTTGCCCATTGCTTATGTTAAATTTCATCTCTCTTGTCTTCTATAAACTCAGATGGGAACGGAGGTGAGTAAATCGTTCAGTCGTTATCTATTGAATATTGATATCTAAGGTAAAATTATTATTTAAATACATTGTTAGTTTTATCACAGGTATAGTAGAATCAGAATATGTGTAGTTTCGAGCTTACTTAAGCAGTTGTGATTTAGGAGAGTGCTTTACAAAAGAATACTGTGATTGGAGCTTTATTTTGGTTTTGTTTGCCTCTGATAATGCGCATAGCTTTTAACAGCAACAAACAAATATAAATACAAGCAAAGGAACCCTGCTGTTTTTATTAAGGCTAAAGAATAGTCTACTAAAATAAAATATCCATCTAAAAAAAAGACATTTTTCAGCCGAAAGAATACCTTTTGTCTAAGTCTATAGAAACCTTTACTTAAAGAAAATAGCGATAGCAAGCATTTTAAACTACCAAAAGCCATGTTTTGTTTGGATTCACGAAGCATTATTTCATAAGATAAATATTTGAAAGTAACGATATTTTCTATATTATTTTTGCATCTTTATTAAGCAAAAAAATTATTTTATGTTTTGGTGCATTTTAATTTTAGAAATGTAAACTCAGCCAAAATTTTACAAATGTAAACTTTAGAAATGTAAACTAAGAATTTCCCCGGAATTTTTTTATTTAGAATAACAATTAGTTTTATTTATTTACAATTCTTTTGTTGGAACTTTACAAAAAAAAAAATCATTATATATATATTTTTTTAAATGTGTAAGTATCATTCTGCATAAATGATCTACATAATAAGAATAAATTGTATATTTGAATTTTTAACACTGAAAAATTATTTTATAATTGAATGTAAATAAGTGAATTTTCACAAATATTTATTCATTAGAAATTTGCTATAATTCTCATTAAAAAACATTTTAAAAATTTCATAAAAAAAAAGTGAAACTATTACATGATTAAAAGGAATGAGCACCAAAATATGCGCCATTTCCAACCAATCTTAATAAAGTATTCTATTAAAATGTTTATCTTCATTTCAAAATAACATACATTTTTAATATTAAGAAATTTAATGTTCTTTTATGGTTTGAAATATGAATTCTGCAGTTATTTTCAATATTTAAAGTATCTCGTCTTCGCAAAATGCAGATTTATAAGTTCCCTTCCTTATTCATTTATTATTTTTTAAATGAGAAATTTTGATGCAATGATAATGTTTCACGTACTTAATCATTCATGACTTTATTAATTTTTACCGGTTCAATGACTTTTATTTACTATAAAAAATACTCAGGTTACAGTATAGTTTATAAAAATGAATCCGTATTATGGAGAAATATATTCAACAAAATAATAATAATAAAAAAAAATCTAATCATTCAGTAAGAAAATAATAATATCAGAATTTGCAGATCATATTTTATTTCAATCTAGTGCAAAAATATGTAGTTTCTTAATTAAGTTAAAAAATAGTTTTTGAGATATCTTAACGGAGTGATGAAAAAATATTTTATTTATTTAATTAATCATGATTCTATTTATAATTTATTTTTATTTTTTCTGAAAATATACATGTTTCATTTTTTATTTGCAAAAATGTGTCCGTAATGGAAAAACATGAAAAATAAGTTAATTAAAATAATATATTTTTTAAGCTTATTCTGCAAGAAAATAATATTGTGCAAATATAGAGGTCATTATTTATTTTTTATGTTTAGTTTAAAATCTAAATACTAAATACTAAATAGTTTTTTTTTTTTTTTTTTTTTTGTAAAAGCCGCGACAACATTATGTAGCCTAGTAGAGGATTCGCTTCGCCCATCCTAATTGAAATTTTAACACTGAAAAAATACTTTTATAATTGAATGTAAATAACTGAATTTTCGCAAACTTAAATTCATTAAAAATATGCTATAATTTCCATTAAGAAGGCTATTTAAAATAAATTATAAAATAAATCGTGAAACTACTATAAGATTAAAAGCAATGGGTACCAAAATGTACGCCATTTCCAACCAATCTTAATAAAGTAATCTATTAAAATGCATATTTTCAAATCAAAATAACGTACATTTTTAATATAAGAAAGTTTAATTTTCATTTACGATTTGAAGTGTGAATTCTGCAGTTATTTTTAATATTTAAAATATCTTGTCTTCGGAAAATGCGGATATAAGTAGGTTCCTTTCTTTATTTAAATAACTTTTTTTAAAAAATGAGAAATTTTGATGCAATGATAATATTTTAGGTACTTAATCATTCATGGTTTCATTATTTTTTACTGGCTCAATGATTTTCATTTACTGCAAAAAATACTCAGGTATCATTAACGTTTACAAAAATAATTCCATATAATGGAAAAGTATATTCAACAAAGTAATATATTTTTTAAATCACTCGATAAGAAAAAAAAAATAATTTCAGAATCTGCAGATAATATTTTATTTAAATGAAGTCCAAAAATATTTATTTTCGTAATTAAATTAAAAAACAGTTTTTGAAATATTTTGGCGGAGTAATAAAAATATATTTTATTTATTTAATTAATCATAATTCTATGCATAATTACCAGCTCCATGATTTGTTCTTTCATCTAAAAATATACGTGTTTCTTTTTTTATTTGCAAAAACGCGTCCATAATGGAAAAATATGTCAAATAAATTTATTAAAATAAATTTTTTAAAGTTATTCTAGAAAAAATAATTTAGTTCTGTTTAAATCTAGAGATTACAAACTTTAAGTAGGCTTTATTTAACAATTTTTTATTACTAGGCTAAATTTTACAAGGTTCCGCAATGATTTAGATACATTGTAGTCCTAAGATCATGGTAATCGCTGAATCGTTCATTTTTCTAAACATTTTACTTAGATGCATCTTTTCAACTTATTCAAATTCTTTTACAGTATTTTGCAAATCTTGGAAAGTGTTTTTTAATCTATATTCACTGCATAGTTCTCTTTCTTGTCTTTCAACTATTTTCAGGAGTGGATATCTGTGACAATCCGATTTCCTTTTATGGAAGGCCTACGTATGGCGGAAGATGAGTATGTGATGATCATGTGTAAACCTCAAGACAGAATTGCTACGACACATCATGTGATGGATTTGCGACCAACAGCGTACGTGCGTTTTCTTACATTACTGCTTTTATTATTATTATTATTATTACAATCTAAGACTTTGAGAAGTGACCATTTATATCAATCCTACTAATTAAGAAAAAGCTGTCAATTAATATTTGAAAAAGCTTTTAATGTTCTGTAATTTGTGGAAATATAAAATTTTTAAATTCAATAAAATCCCTTTAAGGCTTCTGTTCCTGATAGTGAAGTCACTCGCGAGCTAATACTATTCCTATTTGGAGGTTATTTTCCAATAACTTGTTTTCATTTTGGCATTTTCATTTTATTTATTTATTTATTTATTTATTTATTTATTTATGCTTTGAATAGCTGACGTTTACCTCTATATCGCTCCTTATTTTTACTTTTTAGATTTATTTGCAGGTATTTTTTTTATAAAGTTACTTTCATTTCCAAAACTGGTTCCGAAAATGTAAGAGTTGTTCTAAAAAATATCTGCTACCAAAATCGAAAAAAAAAGAACTGTGTAGAAAAGTGCGTCAGTTATCCAATGTTAGGAAAAAAAATTAATTAATTTAAAAAAACTAAAAATGTCGAAATGCAAATGGGTTATTAGAAAATAACCTCCCCGTAGGTAAAACATTAGCTCGCGACTCCCTTCGCTTGCAGGGACCGTAGTCTTAGTTATGGAAATGTGGAGAACAAGGATAGGATACTAGTTATACATATAAGTTACTAGTGTAGGGTACTAGTGCTATTTATTGGCTATCCTGTTGAACACAGCATGGATTTTCAATAAATACCGAATTAATTTTTATTTATTGCATGCTTTTCTTTTAACTTTATGCTGCATACTGTTTGTTTGTATCTGACAGTAAATTCTAGTTTCTCATTCTTTACTCACTTGCTATTGATGAAGAGCTTTGAAATTTCGAATTTATATGTATTCCAGTTATATGTATTCCAGAGGGCAGTACGTGAATTGCACATTCATTTTTTAAATTTTGATCCCTAAGGAAACAACGGGGGTGAAACGGTTGATCGTGTATAGAGAAATCTCTAACAGCTTCAATAATTAGTATTTATTGAAACGGATTAATGGCTGGATTAGCACAATCGCACCAATTTTTGGCCATCTTAATATATTTAGCGATAAAAACACGTTGCCTTACAGGAAGTCAATTTGGCGATAGTTGATTAAGTTGCGAAATCACCATTTCTACATTTTAGTGTATTTATTTTTCTAAATGTTTGTGAATTATTATAAAGGCACGTTTTAAAGAATAAAAATTATTTGCATTTATTTTTTATTATTGTTATTTCTTTCATCTGTGAACGATAGAAATTTTTCAATACAGTATTTTCTCCCAGCATCCTTTAAGATATAAAAATTGCCCCATGTTGCGCGAGAAACAGATACCTTGTTAAACAGCATAATTTTCGGCCATTTACGACTTCATTCTCACATACGCTTATGTTTTATGCATAAATGAGATTGGATAATACGTTCTGTCCTAATAAATGCTCTGATTATATCTTAATTTTTCACGCTTGTAATGCTAATTTGAAACATTAAGATTTCTTTTTCTATTCGCAGTGCTTTTTATTTTCTTAAAAGTCTGTTTTTATGATTATGTTTTAAGTAATTAAATGTTTTGCGACAGTTTTTTTTTTTAAAAATCTCTGAAACTACGTGCTTTGGATTTCATTTCACAAATGGCATATAGAACATAATTAATATAAATTTAAATAATAGAATTATTATTATTGTTGTTGTTTATTATTTATTTTGTTTTATTAAACATTTGAAAATAATTATTTCTTTCAGTCTAGAGATATCTGAACATATCTGAATCCTTGTGATGTCCGGTTTTTATTCGCCTTCTGATTGATCCATGTTTAATGTCCAGAAATAAAATACTTCTGTTGACCACTCTTTCATATTATGAACCTTTCTCCTCCTGGAATTAAATTTCAGGAGTGGGAGGGGGAGCGATGAGTATGTGAATTTTTTTAATCGTATCTATTTCGAGAATAAATATCATTTTGATGTGGCTTTTTGATGAAGCCTCCGGTAAATTTTATTTATTAAATGTAAACATTTTATAGTGCGGGCTGCGTGATTTCCAGGTATATTCTGGGAAGACAAAGGAAACGTGAGGAGTAAATTTCAAACTTTTTTGAATTCATCATGTTGCGCCCGGGTACAGTACTGTATGTATGTAAATGTCAGTTACTGGATATGCGTTTTGAGTGAAGAAACACGCTTTTTTTTATTTCAGATTTTTCTTTCAGGTTAATTGATGATTATAAATTCTATAGATAATCTACATGGCTATTTAAAAATATTCGAGTATGCTTTCCTTTATTGACTGAAATATCCGAAGAAGAGCTTCTAACTGAGTTATACCTTTTCTCACTGAACTCCATTTATCAGCATATTGTGTAGTACATATATAAATCTACAGCTCGAACACTGAGCTGCCCTAAACAATTTAAATACTTTTCTAACCGTAATCTGTAATTGCTGAAAATTGGATATTCAAATGTTTGAGTTTGAGTGAACAATGCTTTGAGGTCTATAGCTACAATGGCTGTTACCTCGAATGATCCATAATGCACAGAAACAAATACAGAACACTTTATTATTACAGGAAATACAGTACATGTATTTTTAATACACATCACAGGGACAACACAGACACCCATGCCGCTAGCTGGACTCGAACCAGGGTCCAGCGGTGCGGGAGGAGCTGATGCTACCAACCACGCCACTGGGTCGGCTTATTCAAATGTATTTTGCACATGCCAGATGTATTTCGACTGGGTGGTGGCGGCACTTTATTGAGTTGTTTGTTGAAACCCCATGAATAATTAAAACTCGATTATCATTATTAAAATGCAACTAATCTGCCCAGTCAGCATATTTCAGATGTGTATATTGCTGGGACGATTACTGTTTCTAAACCAATAGGAGAGCGTCATTATCACGGTCAAGTACACGCCCACACAGTTTGATTGACAGGAACTCGTGGACAATTGACGGTGCTAATTATAACGATAATCTGTTGCGGATGAAAGTGAGCTGACTGGCTGAATGGTTAGAGCGTCGAGCTTGAAACCGGAGGATATGGGTTCGAGTCCATCGCGGGCCGAGAGTCCGTTGGTGATTTTTTTTTTTTTTTTTAAATTATTGGAGGCTGTCTTTTATTAATAAATAAGACATTTAAAAAAAATATTTCAAACCCTTTTAATATTCTAAATATCGTTCCAAAATGATTTATATATATATTAAACAAATGGCAAAAAAGTATTCTGCGAAAATATCCGTATAAGCAAAATTCTTACTTTAATTTTTATTTATTTATTTATTTATTTATTTCAGGATCAGAGGAAATATAATTTCTAATTGAAGTAAATAAAATTCAGTCATTTTGAAAAAAAAAATTCTTTCGTACCTTTAATTTTTAATTACCGAGTACAAATTCAAACAATCCGAGTACAAATAAATAATAAACACACACGATCAATTGTCCACGAGTTCCTGTCAATCAAACTGTGTGGGCGTGTACTTAACCGTGATAATGACGGTCTCCTATTGGTTTAGAAACAGTAATCATCCCAGCAATATACACATCTGAAATATGCGCCCAGTCATATCTTGATGGAAAACACCAGCAGACCTGAATTTAATGTTTGACTGGTAGGATCACCTTTTTGTTTTCCTGCTTCCTGTCCTCCATGTTTTCAAACTTTTTAGTGCAGGAAAAAACAATGATGAATCTACCGACTAATTTTTTAAAATCGGGTCTGTAGAGGCTTTCCGCCAAGACATGATTTGACAAACCAATTGCATTTTAATATTACAATACAGTCTGATCATGAAATCTCAGGAGTCATATGAATGATGTAATGATCTGTGCAGCAGCCACCCGATATATATACTTGAATATTATTTCTCACCTTATTAATTAGTTTTTTGCAGTATTCCGAGTGTATTGGTAAGTCTGCTAATCCACGCTTCACGTATGATTTTTCTTTCTTATCTCTTATGTAGGAAAGAGGTTCGCAGTTCGAATAAGCCCCGTCCCGTGTTCCGGAGTGGTCCCCGCGACGTATCCTGCAGAGTGTCTTTGATGACGAGGAGTCAAGGAGGACGCACTTTCAACAAGGAGATGAAGTCGGGATCCGTGGTCAGAGTGGGGCAAGAATTGCAGATTCGAGGACAGGTCAGAGAAGGAGATGGTAACTAGATAACCTGCTGTAATGAAATGCTGTAGAGATGTCGGTCCACTTTGGATATTATGTAATTATAGAAAGACCCACAGAAGTTAGCTTATATCTTGGAACAGTTGGATACAGTGAAGCATCGTTTATACGATGTCGTCGAACTTAATTTCACTTAATTTTAACGTTTAACGTTTTGATGTAAATAAATTTCTAAATTAAATTAAATTGCAAAAGAAACTTTTTTTTATAAACGTTTAGTTAAATCACAAAAATAAATTGATTTCTGTGGCGGACTAATGTGTGTGTAACTCGGAATTGATTTTTGCATGGTTTCTTTCGTGGTTGTATTATATTAGATTGTATCAAGAGTAATTTCGTTTCTGTAGTGAAATTTTTGTTACAATATTTCAACGTAAAATGAACTTATCGCAAAATCAAAATGTAGACTATGAAATTTTATTCTTTCGATATTCTTGCATTGAACAATACCATTTTAATATCAATCTTTCAATTTGGAAACAAAAGAATCTGGACTAATGCGTTCCAGATCATCAACAGTGGAGAAATGTCTTCACCGAAAAAATGATGAAATAGAACAGAATACGTAATGATATAAAGGAGCAAGATCAGGACTAAATGAAGGATGCGATAAAAGTTCAATTTCTCCAAGCTCTTCTACTTTATTGCCAGTCTTGCGAGATATATCTGATCGTGAATTATGTCTTGTTAGAGAAGGGTTTCCCCTCTTATAACTAATGCAGCTTATATTTGTAATGTATTTGTAATGCTTGTATGTATTTGCTTTTGAAAGAAGCATACATCTTGTCCAGCTATTCATACCGATCGATTATATAGAATGATTCTAAAATGAATGGCTTCAAAATTCCGCCAGACGTTGATCATGATCTACTTTTCAAAACGTACTTGTTTTGCAGCGAGTGGGCTAACTGGCTTTATCTAACCATTGATTTTGATTATCGATGTTTCGTAAATGTACTCATTTCTCATCATATGTAACTATGCGTTTGTAAAACCGCAATATGTATATTTTTCTTGTATATTTTTCAGGAGAGTTTTGCATACTTCCACTCTTTGATTTGCTTCCTGTTTAATGAGTGCATGAGGAATTTATATAGATTTCTTGTCTCTTTTCTTCATGCGTAAAACTCGGTATATAATGTTCTAGGATGATCCTAGTTCTTGTGAAAGTTTCTGTGTGTTGGTGATTGAATTCATCTTTACTTTTTTACTCCAAATACTTAAAATTAACAAGTTATGACCTCCCATTTCTGGGTTTCATTTCAAAAGTTTCTCCTTTAAAGCGTTTGAGCCAGTTTTGGGCTGTAGATCGCTGATCGTATCATCTCCTTCAACTTCTCGAAATTTGCGAGCTGCTTCAGCAGTTTTATGGCACATTTGAAAATAATGTGTTAAAATGGATAATACTACAATATTTGTATCAGCCATATTATAACTGAAAAGTAAAGTATTAGTTTAATTCAATATGAAAGAACATGTACTCTTTAATATAATATTTTGCATTGGTCAATAATTATAAGATAGTGCCATCCATAATCTATGCTATATAGGTGTTCAAAAAACGAAGTTACCTTTGGTAGACCTCAGTAATTTTGTAAATCAATAAACATTTGATTACATACATATATACAGTAGACTCCCTCAAATCTCCACAGCTTGAGAACAGGGGTTGTGCAGATTTTAGAATTTTGCGGATTTCTGGTCATTACATTCTGTTTGGTTTACATTTTTTAAACAGTAATTTGAATATAATTAATAAAGCAATCGAAACTATAATGAATGCTTACAATATAATGAAATATTAAAATAAGTAATAAAAATATTAAAATTTAGATAAGTTTTAAAATGATTAAAATATTAAAAGAAAAGGGTAAGTTAATAATCAATAATGTTTGATTAAATATTCATTATAAAGATGAAATGTATTTTTCCTAAATTATTCAATGAAATCTACCTCATAAAGGTATATTACTAATTCATATAAAAATCGTAAAATGAAGAAGTTTTTTTTCAGGCTTATCCAGATTTACTAAGCAAAAAAGCTTGATTAATGCATAAATGTATTTGGTAAGAAGATTGTGATTATGAATGATATCAGCGATATCTTGAATTTTTTCAGAAATATATTTGTTTTCCTTCAGGAAAAACATGAATTCAGTAATAATAACAAAAATTACAAATTAAAATATTTATGGCATTGATATAAAAGTAAAAACGCAAATTTTGTCCCTATATTTGAACTGAATGTTTCATTGTTTACATTCGTAAATTATGTTACGGATATGAGGGAGTCTACTGTGTATATATAGTGTATGTGGAATGCTTTAATTGAAAATTTAATTCGTTAAAGGATGGAATTTCGCCATGCTGAAAGACGTGATCGTGGCTCGAGTATCAAACAAGAATCGAGGGCAGGATTCCTCCGGCAATCTTGACATCTTAGAAAATGCTGTGTATAGGGATCCCAGACCAGCTGACACCACCCATGATATCGCACAGCTTGTTTTCAGTGACGGGTGAGCCATTGACATTCATTCTATTCCTTTGAATATATTAAAAGGGCACTTAAGAAAAAAAGAATTTTTCGTTTCATTTTTGATAATTAATAGTGTTGCTTATGTAATTTCCGAAACGTCAGTGAAGACTTGCTGTGGAGACGTGAAATTTTATTGTTTCGGCTGTCTGTCTGTCTGTTTCACGTACCCTTTCCGGCACGGGAAAATTCTGTTAGTAAAATGAGAAGCTATCGACTGTCACCGGAATTTAAAAACGATTTTTTTAGAAATTTAGAAGCCTTTAATTTAAGCTTTCATTGTAAAAGCAAAATTTTATTAAAATATTATTGGTGCCATGCAGTTTGCAAGTTTGGAATTAAAATTAGGTATCCCGGACTGGGCATAGTGTGCCGGAAAGGGTTAACTAACTCGCAAAAAGCATCCGATTAACTTTAAATTAATTGGGGGTGTTCATGAAGTTCCTGCAATTAGCTGTATAGTTTTTTTTTTTTTTTTTTTTTTTTTTGTTATATTAGGTTCATTCGTTCTCAAAACATAGAATATTTTATTTTGCGTAATAATGCTTTTCTATGGCAATTCAGACAATTTTTTCTATTTTAATTTGTTCTATTTTATACTCGATAATGTAAAATGTTTGTCTAAATTGGTGCTTATCCAAATGAAGCAAAGAGTAAAAAAAAAAAACTAAGAATTACGATAACCGTTAGCACAATTGATAGAAAGTTACAAATGTAACTTTAATGAAACCAGGGAGGTTCAGAGTGATAAAGACCTCCTCAAGAAATTTAATTTATTATTTAAAAAAATACCAGAATTAGTACCTCATGAAATTTTCAGATTACCTTACGTAAAAACGTTTTTAATTTAACTCTTCCTAATGTCTGAAAACTTCGTATTTTTTATTCTTATAAATAATTACGTAATTTGAAAACTTTAAATTGCGTTTTACAGAAAATTGAATGTTATCCGAAGTGTGTATTTAAAAAAAAATGACTTGCAGAGTTGACGTTGAGGTTCTTGATCTACAGATTTACTAGTTATAGAAAGGCGAATTCATTTCGAAAATGCGTAGTCGAGTTTAGCCGCGTAATTTAGCACAAACCCTGCCCAAATTATCGTTGAATCAGTGTATTCCTATCCTCACCAGATAATGGATTGGTTTGAGTCAGAGTTCAGTTTGGGTTGAAGGTTTACAGGATTGATCAGATTGTTCACAGATTCTTCTAGTGATTAGCTTGACACATTGTAAACTAATGAGAATACCTTGTGACATTGCACGTCTCAATTTATGTTTAGAATACAGTCAAAAATGATATTTTGAAATTCGAATTATTAAAAAAAAAAAAAAAAATCCAATCTCTCGATCAGGATATCTTTCCCGCATCACAGCCTATATCTTTCTCCTATTATTTCAGAATGTTCTCTGGTTAGGTTAGATGAAAGTTATACCCTGCTCGCACTGGGATAGTTGAGTCACTTAACTTTAAGTCACTTAAATTTTTTGAAGCGGGATACCCGGAATTAGGCTTCACCTGTTCGCATTTACTAAACATTGTAAGTGACTTAACTTGACCAAACTGGCATCTGAGCATGCGCATAAGTTCTGAAATTTGTAACTGCAACTTTTAACTTTTTTATTTACACAGTAATTATCCTGCATTATTTCAAGTAAAAAATTAATTTCTTTTGTGGGAGGAAATAACAGGTAATCTGTATTTATTTTATCAACGTTTTCCATTTTCGGCCTTTGATTACAAAAACACCCCACAAACACTGGAGTAAACAAATAACAACTTGAAATAGTTTATAATTATTTGTAGGACTCAAATTCATTAATTTAATAATCAGAATTAAATATTCTAAAATTCAGAAATAATAATTAAATATTCAGAAGGCAGATTTCCACTCAACTCATAGTTAAGAGAGCAAGCTCACTTGAACAAGTTTCAGAAACTTGCTGAAGTGACAATCTTGATTCCGGGTACGACCGCTTCAAAAAACTTCAAGTTAAGTGACTTAACTTTCTCAGTGCGAACAGGGTATTATAGTCAGCGAATACATCTGAGTGGATTGGATTTTTACGACATTCGTATTCTGTGGGAGAGTGCTGACCGAAGGTTATCAATAGGCATTGTGTGTTTTGAGAACCTAAAACCACATTCACATAAATGCTTCGCATCGATATATTTTTTAGTTTAAATTATTTGACTGTTTTGATATCTGCCATTTTAAAAACAACTTAATTTCTCCGATTTGTTGCTTTTAACTCATAGTAATGCTTTTATTATTTCAAACTTTTCTTTCTCTTATATTCACGTATAAATGCAATAACGGAATTTTTTATATTTTCCTAGTTTTAATCTGTATTTATTTTATTCTAATTTAATATATATATATATAGTCACGTGCAAACAGATTTTTAATCGTAGGGAAATAGTATTCTTTGCGCCTTTTGGAAATTTGTAGCATTTTAAAATAAACTTTTCTAAAATATGAAAAAATATTTTAAAATTATTAAAATTTGGTTAAATAAATAAGAAATTATTATTTATTTATTGTTGTTATTCTTTAATCAATTATTCCTTTAATTTTTTCTAAAAAAACTAATTTAATCACAGTATTGTCTTCACATGCGATTAAAATAAAAGCGAATTCCAATTTCAGTTTGAAAATTATGAAAACAATTCTAATAATTATTAAATTTTCCCTTTTTTCCTACAAAAATGAAGTTATTTATTTGCCATCATTATATAAATGTCATTTAAATTAGAAAAATATATTTTAAAAACTAATTCAAATGTAGAAATTAAAATATAATTTTAACATCCACGGTTCATTATGGATAACTTGTGTTGATTTCACCGTCAACCATTCCATATTTAGAGAAAAATAACTATGAAATATAATGAGTCGTTTCATAAATTCGTTTCCTTAAGATTTTATATTTACAGGATCGATATTTCTTTTCATTTCAAGATTTAAAAAAAAAAAGACCATTACAGTGATGCAAATTATTTTTTCCTTTATTTCTTTTTTAAATTACTGCCCTTTTTAAAAATACTTAAATTTTGAAAAAAATCTTGAGATGCTTCATGTAGTCAATACGTTGAAAATTTTAAAATATGCTCAACGTATCCAACCGATAAAACAGTATAAATTTAAATGAACTGTTCCATTATTTAAGATAAATTTATTAAGTACTGTGTATTTAAGCACTCATTAAACAATCAATTTCTAAATACATTAAAATCATTTACAGCTAAAGGGGAAGCGTGTTGCTCGTCAAATCGCGCGGCGCATTTGTATTTTCGAGCCAAATGCTGGAAATAAGGTTCGTACGGGGTCCCGTATTTTTTAGATGAAATATTAGTATCCTTATATAATTATAAAAACTAATGATTTCGAAATGGAGCAATGAAAATCTACGTAGATAACTGATGGAAGAATGAATATCTGCAAAGATATAGCAAGTTGGAAAACCCGGTTCTGTCGCCAAATGTTGCCAAGTTTGTTGCCAACTTGACGATTTTTCTAATATTTCTCCAAGTTGCCATAGACATTCAGGTAAAACCAATAGTTTTGCTTGCTTGCAAAAAACCAACACATTGAGACATATTAATGCAATAAAAACAAGTATTAGCTTATGAGTAGAACTTAATAAGATTAACTACATTATTTTTGAGTACAGATACTATTTACAAAATCTGTCACAATATATGTATGTGAGCTTCTTAGACAAATAAATCCATATGCTAAAAATTATAGAATGTTGCATGAATTAATTTTAATTGATGGAAAAGAATATGTTTTAAATTTTATAACATACATTTCACAACAGGGAGATCCCATGATATTTCCAATTCCTCATGCTGATCCGGGATGGACATACAATATGTCTCAAAAAAAGTAAGAAAATTACACAATTAGAGTAATGTGAACATCGTTTAACACTGCGGAAAAATTGTTTTAGTCCTTTACTAAATTAGGTTTACTTAATTCATTTTACATTAGGTTACTTCAAAAATTTTAGCTTTTTTTTCGTTTAATTAAAGACGAAGACATTGTATCTTTAAACAGCAGTTGATTTGGCCTTAAAAATCTCCAGTCAAAGGAAAATGAATGGAAACCCGTTTAAAGGGAAATTGGCACTTTTCCTTAAAATTATAATTCAAGCTTTTTAAAGCCGATGAAATTAGTGCACTTTTACAATCTGAAGTAATGAATTGGAGTTAGCGAGTGTAGCTCGTAGAGAGCAAAGCCCCCAAGTTTTTCTATGGGAAAAAAATCTATTTCAAACGACAGAAATTTCGTCTTATTTGAGCAGCAATTTTCTGTAAGAAAATACTGGGATCGAATAATTTTTTGGCCCGAAAATTCCAAGATCCGTATGAATCGTGGGAAAGTTTTTAATATTTTCGCACAATTTCTACTGAGATTCCGCAAAGAAATTTGACAATTTTTTATTACATATTTAAGTAGTTTCTTTCAGGGTTATGTCCGATCCGGCGATCTAGGATCGGGGGAAATTTTTAACCGCCAAGGGAAAATTTTGCAGAAAGATATGCAATTGATTTCCATTTTAATAGCGAATTCCATAGTTCCCTTAGATAGAAAATTTTTATTGCGAATAAAAAGATCCATTTGGGGACATTCAAAAAATCTATCTGAGAACAACAATATGTACAGTATATCAGGGATGATTGTGTTAGGAATTTTCCGAAAAAAAAAAAATCGATCATCAATTTGAAAATTTGAACATAAAAATACTGCAAATTTTGCCCAAGAATTATTAGGGGGGGGGGGACGCGTATTTTGGCGCAAGATTTGCAAAATAACCGCAACTTTTCAAAAGATCGCGACATGAACGCACATTTCGTCAAAAGATTGCGAATAAATTCCAAATTTTATCATAATTTAATCTCGAAGCAACCGCAAATTTTGTCAAAAAACACATCTTTTTCACTTTTTCGATTTTGGTCGCAGATATTTTTTATAAAGTTACTTTCACTTTCAAAACCGGTTCCGAAAATGAACGTGTCATTCTAAAATATATCTGCAACCAAAATTGAAAAAGAAATATGCACGATGTACAGACGGGCCTCGGCTATCCAATGAAAAAAAAAATTAAAAATGTCGAAACGCAAACGAGATATTAGAAAAATCCTTCCTCAAAGGATTAGCATCAGCTCATGAGTGTCTTCGCTGGCCAGGGATAGGAGCCTTAACTAGACCTTCATTGCAAAGCTCTTTAATTTACATTTGATTATTGTTTTTCAGTTGTAGAAATCCTGTGTATCGTCCAGTGGCTCCTCTTCATCCCCAAAGGGACCAGAAAAACCCTTTGCAGATCAGTTTCACATTCCGAGCTTTCATGTTTCAAGACATGTTGGACGGGGAGACCCTTCGGATCTCAGCGCAAGTGGTGGCCTGCACTGAACTCGCAGACTGCCAGCAGGTAAGTTTTATGCATTGTAAAAATATATATAAAAGGGTTTCTTTAACTAAAACAAGTTAGAAGCTGCTCGTCAAACGTAGCAAATGACGTGCGTTCGTACTATAACAAACTTTTAGAAATAATCAGATCTTGGTGTAATATTATACAGTATGTCGGATACAGTATAGTGGCCGAAATTTTTTGTGTGTACTTGTAAATACACACATAAATGCTTTCTATTATACAGGAAGTAACTTGTAGTAAACCGCAGCAATGTTTATCATTTTCATAAAATGTGAAATAGTTTGATAGTATTAAAACGCGCTCCAAACAGTATTTCCGCCTATATCATGGTGTAATGGAATACTTTTGTGTGGCCCTGTAAATTAATAACAAATATTCTTTGCACCACAGATAGTGTAGAATGTATAATTTAGTATGTACTCTATAAATTCACATCAATACAATTGTGTTAGAAAGAGTATAACATCATTAAAATATGCACAGGAATGCTTTTGATTGTCCCTGTAATTATAAACTATACATCCGATTTTCATAAAATTTGAAATGACACGACAAATTTATGCAGCAATAAATACAGTTTATATTTTAAATTTCAAACGATTCGGTTGGGTAGTTTTCTCTCTGTTATATGCGGACGGACAGACGGACTGAACGACGACTATAGGTGCTACGTATTTATATAATTACGAACGCACCTGAAAAGGTTTATGAAAATATGAGTAGAGATCGACCAAAAATTTAGTTTCTTTTTATTTTTCGGTTCGCCAAAAGTTTATTTTCGGCTTAATTGGTTCGGTAAACTCGACCGAGTTAATCTGTATTCCGGAAATCCCAATTTTTCCTTCGGGGATTTTGAACATGACTCACTGATTTGAGCTGTGTCGGCTCAAATAAGGTACTCTTTCTTTATTGATATGAGCTTCGCTGTTTTTAATTATCAGTTACGACCAACTCAAGACTTGAGTGCACATTATAAAACAACAAATACATACAAGAAAAAACTTTGAAGACGCTTTTCACTTGCTCATTTAAAACTACAGATTTATCGATAACAGAATTTTTTTTGTTTGAAACTGTTTTTGTTTGAAGTGTTTCGAATACGCTTTGAAAAATTTCTAGCATAACAGATGAACATTTACAAAAATCATTACAAAAGTTAATCGAAGTATGTATACTTAAAGCATTTTTTAATTAGATGAAATTCATATAATTAAAAATCATGATGTGTTAATGATGAATTAATTATATTTTATTTGATACGAAAATAAAATGTTTTGATCAGAAGCACAGAGAGTGAATTTGGATTACCAGCATAATTAATACTTACTGTAATTAATAAACACGTATAAGTAATTAATAATTATGTATATTTATATATGTATTAATTACTTAAAAAATTTTGTGGAAAATTTTCGTTTTAATTTTCGGCCGAAAAAAGAAGATTACTGAAATTCGTTTTCCGTTTCTGTTCTGATTTCTGTTTCTGTCGATCCTTAAATTCAATACAGTGAAACCTCCAAATAAGGGACACTCCGAATAAGGGACACCTCTATTTAAGGCACAAAAGTTCCGGTCCCATACCTGTCCCTTATTTGGAAGTTTCACTGTAATAAAAACTCCAAATAAAGGACACCTCGATTTAAGGGACAAAATTTCCGGTCCCATAGGTGTCCCTTAGTCGGAGGTTTCACTGTATAATATTTTCCGAGTGTCTGATGATTCGATGTAGAATATCTTTTTTCCAAAAACCAGCAGATATCCAAGATTTGGAAATATTCTGAATCAAAATTTATCTATTTTGCCTAAAAATTTCAAAAGCGTTTTCCACTGACATTTATAGAATATTAATCAAATTTCTCAGTCTATTATTATAATAACTCACTTATTAAAATAATACATTCATTGTGTCCTTCCTGGTTATGAAAGGTCTGTTATAAATACAGTTTATATGAAATACAAAATAGATTCCCCTGAGGAGACCTTTTTATTATAAAGAATTCGTACAATACGAAGGTTACGAATAGAAAAGACTTAAACCGCGATTAATATAAAAGTTCTTAAATGTGAGATTTTATAAATATAAGATATATATCGTGAGGTATGTTCCCCACTGTTAAATCATATTTTCTATTTATTCAGTAAATAAAGTATCTCAAAATTAGGTAAGAAAATTTGCTTACCTTTAAGTAGCTAGACGTTAGTCTCTGTCTTGACTCGAACGAAGAGCTGAAATTTTTTGTTTTATATTTTTTCATTTTTGTGGAAAGAAATAGGTTGCCTGGAATCTCATTAGAAATTCAAATTTGAAACTGAAATTATCTTCATTACAGCTTTAATGAATATAAATACCAAAACATATATAATTAAACTTGATTATATATTTTCACACTACAGATTGAATTGATTAAAGAAAATTAATATATGATGGGCGATTCGACAGTGAAAATTTGTTTTTTGTAATAAAAGGATTAAAATTAGCTTTTTACACAAGTTTATGCGGCGCGAACACTAATTCTCGAAAAATACAGGTCTTTTTGGAATAGTTATAAAAT
Source organism: Maratus speculifer (assembly GCA_964019185.1). Taxonomy (NCBI): domain Eukaryota; kingdom Metazoa; phylum Arthropoda; class Arachnida; order Araneae; family Salticidae; genus Maratus; species Maratus speculifer. The sequence goes on along the minus strand of OZ025302.1, from coordinate 157,407,605 downwards.
CCGCTTAGGCAGTCATTTCATAAACAATTCTCTATTCAACATATATGTTGCATTTTTGCGAAAGGAGAACTGTCGTTGTTAATTTGAGCTTTATGTCTAAAGTTTGTAATGTCACCATTTAAAGGGACTTTGTGATACTAGAATCGAAGCTCAGTTTGTTTGATGAATGCGAAAGGCTTCTTTTTATTTTCACGCTGAGAAGTAACAGTACCCACAGTACCCAGGGCCTGATTACTGTACAGTACAAATAGGCTGTTGCCTTGGGCCCACTGGTGAGAAAGGTAAAAATTTAATAAAATTATTTAACAATTATATCTTAATACTGCATTTCCTGCAATTATTTTTTCAAAAACCAAAAATGATTTTGCTTAACTTAGCAACCGTATGGTAATCTAACTCTGCTGCTTCCGCGGGAAAGGGAGAATCTAGCTAATATTTTGGGGCGAGGGAGCCCCGAAAAGGTGCTTCGACTTGGGCCGCCTACAACCTTAATCAGGCTCTGACAATACCAATTCATAGCATAACATAAATATACCTTACAAGATTTATTGTCCAATGAAACACTATTTTCCACAATGAATATTTAGATAGAGAATCGCATATGCTTCAAAAAACACACAAAATCTAAGATTATTAAATTGCAGTTGTCAGTATGCAAATTTTGTATAAAATGAAATGAAAATTAAAACGTTTTGGAAATTGACATTGATCTCTCTCAAGATTTACCTGTTAATTTCTGTTTTAACTTTTAAAAAATCTCCCTTATAAAATCTTATTTCTTTTTCGCAATTTCTTCTTGATTATTTGCAGGTGTTTTGTGCCGCTGATGGTCAAAGGGGACGCAATAAACGGGGAACGCCCAGCAATGTTACTTTGACTAATAACCTGCATCAAACACAAAACTTCTCTGAAGATTTTCAACTAACTGTTAGTTTAGGAGGATTCTCCAAAAGTAAGTAACTTGTATTATAAATTTTAGTGGATAAAATTGTTCGTGGAAGATAGGGCCTGTGTCTATATCACTTTAGGGGGGGGGGGGAGTCTTGCATGTGATATCGTGAATGTTTCTAGGGAGTAAGGAGATTGACTTTTTATATCGTTATCATTTTTGTTCCAACAAAAATTTTCTTTTTTCTTTTTTTTAAGTTTTTCATAGTTTATACGCAATAAAAATCTGAGAGCTTATATGTCCACAGGTTTTGCATGTATACAGTAAAACATACCTAAATATGTACAAACATATGTACGTATGTATGTTCGTAAAGTGATAACTCTTCATAGAAATGTGTATTTGATTTTTTTTCGAATTTTGTACATAGGTTCATTCTGATAAAGTGCTTCCCTAATTATTTTTAGGGGTTCATTGGTTAAGTATAAAAACAAAAAAGGGGGAGTAAATCCCTCTTAATTTAAGTAAGTGGGTTTTTCATGCAGAATTATCAGATTTGCTTCAATTTGGTATACCTGTTTATTCTTGTAAGACGCTTGAATGATTAGATGTGAGATTCATTAATTAAGGGTGTTTCTCAACTGCTCCGCTCAACAAGCGCAAAACATTTTGACACATTTACAAATTCATTTTTTAACAGATAGTTACAAAATTTGGATGCCTGACTATGGAAGCGATTTCAAGTTGAACTTAATTTTCCATTTTTTGATAACTAAATTACCTATCCAGTTCTAAGCTATTTCGATGACGTGATCACCCGTTTTTCTCCTGCTTTTCGACCGGTTTTTCTGCTTTCGTCGGGAAATATGCTCAAAAACGTCAACTTTGGAGGCTTGTTATGAAAGATCTATTGTGTTTTTTAAAAAACAAAACATTGAGTGCAATTCGACAGTTTTTGAATAACAACACCTGCTATTTTCATGCATTTCCGAACAAAAATAAATTAAAGCATGTGTAACAAAGTTGCCTTTTTTCATTTAAGAACACCCCTCAGTATAAAAAGAGGAACGTGAAGCTAATACCTGTTTGATTCAGATAAACGGATTTTTCATGCAGAATTATCCGATTTGCTTTAAATTTGGCATACTGATTTATTCTGGTAATGCGCTTCTTTAATTAGTTTTGGAGGCTCTTCTTTCACATTTGAATTATATGGATATGTATAATAACAAAAAAAAAACGCTGTTTTTTATGATTTTCATTTTAATGGTTTATAATTTTACTATCGAACTTTTTATTTTTCGAGGGGCATTATCCTTTGAAATAAGGGTAGAATATAACAATTACTGTGAGTATCCTGCGATGTAGTCTCTTATATATCTTCAAGAAAATACAATGTTATTATTAAAACCTTTAAATAATTATAGAAATATTTCATTCCGAATTCTGGAGTACTCGAACGTTTGACATTCCTATTCATCTACCATATGTGCATATAATCCGCTATAGGAGAAGCCATGATCGAAGTATGTTTCAAATAACACTTGTATTTCTTGTTTATTCTTAATAAAAAAAAAACTTACGTATCAATAAAACAAGTTGCTTAACTGTTTTATTGATAAAAGTTACTGCTTACCATCTCCCCATGCAAAGAGAAAGTGCAAGAAAAAAATATTACTGCTAAATGCATTAACATGAAGCTATTATTAAATGCTTTAAAAAAAGTTCTCCTTTTATATTTTAATTTATGTATAGTTTTCTTTTTATACTTTAATCTATGTAAGTAGTATTTATGTAAGTAGTAAGAAGTATTATATGATCTCTTCTTTATATCAGTAAAGTATGTGAATAAAAAAGTATAAATCTAACCATATCTGTGTTTCACTGCAAACGTATAACAAGAAAATAAAAGAAAAACATCTAAAATTAAAAAGAAATTTATGACATTCATAACAATGAAATTAGTAACAAGGTTGGGGTAGGGGGTCGATAACGTATTATATCATAAGGAGTTAAGGGGGTCCAGAATAACCATAAAGTTACCTATGTATAGCCCCAAGAATATTTACATGGTCGCTCGCTGAACCAAATATACAGAGAGAGTAATGTATTTTGAACAGATATAGATCACCCGCAAAAAAAAGTGTCACATCTCGCAAAAATTCATTTTTCGGTTTACTCTACTAATCTTTCTGTCACATGTGTATCTTGCTATACAAAAAGTTTCATAAGTGTAGGTATACGGGAGGTTATTTTATTATACTAATTGTCCATTCGTAACCACAGAAGAGGGGTTGGATTGTGTGGGGAGATAAAATTGTAAAACTTTAAAAACCTCATCCTGTTAGTCCAAGATCCAACAGCACAATACCCTATGTTATCGAGCACAGGAAAAAATCCTTTATTTTATAGAAGAGTAGTAATAAAGGAATCGCATCATCCATGTCTACCTGAAGCGAAGTGGTGCATAAGACAACAAGTATGAAAAATCATGCGTTAAGCATAGATTATGAAGCACTTTCCAACACTTAATGAAATCTTTAACAAAACTTTGTTACTTAGGGAAATAATAGTGTATAGCCAAATATAACCAAATATGTATTCCAGTACTTTTGAATAGCCCTGTATTTCATATGTCAGTTCATATAATGGGAAAATCTAGTTTAGCAAGAAAATACCCAGTAGCTTGAGATTTCTTTTTCAGCAATTCATACTATTAGATGGAAACATACTTGAATACTTTTATTCAGCCCTGTAGTTTACATTGTACCTTTATTACACGTCCGCATTAGGCTAAAATTTATTGTAAACTAAAACACTTTTAAAACAACTGAAATCACATTCTCATAAATCATCATTCATAGGCGTCCATGTACCGAATTCTTTGCGTGGCCCTGTATATCCTTTTATCTATATTCTGAAAATATTTCTCAGTAAATTTAATGAAGCTCAGCGTAAAAATGCATAGTTTATTTAAGAACCACGTTTAAATAATTTACGCTCATATTCAGTAACGTTGGTGAGCTCTTTTGGGTAGCCCTGTGTATCAACTATAACATTTATACACACCATATAATGTGCATATATTTAGCGAAATATAAACGCGCATATCATAATTAAAATGCATTTCATCCCTCCATCAGCCATCTTCGGATACATATATGGTACTTCGGAAAGAATATACTATTTGAAATCTTTTGTATGGCCCTGTAAATGCTATGTACTTCATATTATGCAAGACAGTAGCGTATAATTTATATTAAGCTTTAGTGACATATATCAATTTTATTATACATGAAAAAGCTTAATATATTTAAAATATGTCACACACAATTCCCCCTTTTACCATTATCTAATGGAATTCTTTTGTGTGGCCCTGTAAATGAATAATAGCTACATTTTCACCTTATATTTTATAGAATGCATATTTTAATATGTTTGACAGGGTATAACATCTTTGAAACGATTTTTCCCCATAGGCCGTAATGTAATGGGAAACTTTTGATTCGCCTTGTAGATAAACTAATCATGGTTGAAACTTCATTTTCGATAGGACTTGTGCTAGGGTAAACGTCAATAATGTCCTAAAATTTCATGGCAATCCGAGCATATTAACGATTTTTCCCCATAGGCCGTAATGTAATGGGAAACTTTTGATTCTCTCTGTAGATAAACTAATCATGATAGATACTTCATTTTCAATAGGGTTCGTGCTAGGATAAACCTCAATAACGTCCTAAAATTTCATTCCAATCCGAGTATATTAACGATTTTTCCCCATAGGCCGTAATGTAATGGAAAATTTTGATTCGCCCTGTAGATAAACTAATCATGGTAGAAACTTCATTTTCAATAGGGTTCGTGCTAGGGTAAACATTAATAACGTATAAAAATTTCATAGCAATCCGAATATATTTACGGGAGTTAGAGCGCGAACAGACGGACAGACGGACAGACGGCCATACGGACAGACAAACCGAATGACTTTTCAACTTTGTTGGAAAGTGCTAAAAATGAATACCGCTACTGGTTGACTCGTAAGTTTAGCATTGTGTTTGTCCTACAATCAAAAGTATGAAAACATAGAAAACTGGGTGCAGGAAAACACAATGTTTAGCCTACGGGTCAACCACTAGTTTGTTTCAAATTTTTGGCTTATGCAGCACTTTGCTTTCGCACTTTGCTTGTTGTACTTTGCACTTTGCAGACATGGATTATTAGAATCCCCTATGCCTACTCTTCCATAATATAAAGGATTTTTTATTGTGCTCGATGACTTAGGGTTTTGTGCAGTTGACTCTTGGACTATAATGGTTTCTCGCTTTTATGCACGATATTATTACTGCATGCAGATCTATGTGCTGTAATTTCATGCTAAGGTAAAATCAAGTACATTTTCTTTTGCCTCTTCTCCTATGAAATTTACTTTTGTCGAGATGTGTCGCTTTTGTTGCGGGCGGGCAATATATCTGTATTATGCCAAGAACATCCCCTCCTGTAGTATAAAAAATAAGCATGAAATAAACTAAACTAATATTATTTATTTATTTTCCCAAAAAACATGTTTTTTCTGGGGGGGGGGGGGGCAGTTATACGCCTATAGTTTACTTAAGTGGTTACTTTAAGACGCTTTTTTTTTTAATTCATTTATTCGGAAACGCATGAAATCGGCAGGTGTTGTTATTCAGAAACTATGTGATCAAAAGGCGTTTTCCATTTTTGGTAAAGTCAAAAGATCTTTCAGAATATGTTGTCAAATTTGGCGTTTTGAGCCGTAACAGGTAGAGAAAGAAGGAAAATAGATCGTCATGAGAACAAAATCTTGTGTAACTCAAAAACTAATTAATTTAGCTAAAAGGGATGAACTCATTTCACTTTTAAATTGCTTCAATAGTCATCCCTGACACTTTTATGCCTTTATGTTTAAAAACCGAGTCTGAAAATGTGTCAGAAAGTTTCTCATCGTTTGTTGAGGAAGAAACGTGATCTATTCATGATGTATTACATACTTTTACCTTACGCCCTTCTAACAGGGCCATAGCTAAGGGGCACTATGGGCGGCCCAGCCACCCCCCCCCCTGGAAAAAATTACAAGGTCGCCCCTATTGTTCACTTCTGCTACGACCTTGTAGTAGCACATTTTATGATTCAGTAGTATATTTTACTGTTCAGTATAGCATATTTTATGATTATATATTTTTAAAAAGTCAGCTATTTGAAACTTAGTAACTCTTTGTAAATTTAAGTGTATCTTTGTAAATTTAATTTGGTAGGAAGAGAGGGAGGGGGGGGAGATGCAAGCTCCACGCCTGATTTCAATAGATGCACCGGCACCTATGTATTTTTACAAAGATTTAGAAAAAAATCTCCTGGAAATCCTTTTTTTCAGAACCTATTGTAACATAAAATATTGACAATATCTTAAACATTTTTACTTTTTTTTCAGCACCTATTGTGTCAGAAAATACAGAAGTTGATATCCGGCCTAAATCTATGTTAGCCGATTGCAAATTAATATTAATATCTGTTTCGAGTGCTGCCATACTATTCTGTTTAGTGGCCACTGCAGCTGCCGCAATTGCAATCGGGAGCAGGCGGAAAGTTTTGGTGGCGCCATCTAAGGACAACGAGATGAAGCTTAAACATAAAAGTGAATGCTGTAAACGAAAGCAATGAAGAAAAGAAAAATATATGATATAAAAAGTTGTATTTGATGATTCTGTATATATTGTTAAAAATTATCTGAAATAAAATAAACTTTTAAAAATAAGAGTGTTTAATTAAGTCTCTTCAAATCATATTATAGAAAGAAACAAATTGTTTATAATTTTAAAGACAAGTGAGATAAATATATATATATTCTCTTTTTTAATAGTTACTTAAAGAACTTTCAAAACGAGAAAAAATCTAATCAAGAAAGAAACTTATAATAAATTAACATCAAAATAAATTTTTAAGGTTTCTTTGAAACAATTTTTATTTTGAATGGTCTGTGGTGTCGCCATCTATGAAGTATAATGAGAACGAAGATGAGACTTCAAATGTAGAAAATCTGTGATACTACTATATAAATGTAATTAAAACTAATAACTATTTTTTGTAATCATGGGTACTCTGAGAAAGGAAGGCATTACATTTTTAATTATTAGGACTAATATGATACATATCGTGGCAAAAATTATTTTATTATTCTATACATTGAAAAAGCCGGGAGTTTTACTCAAGTTTAATAAAAATATTTTACATCATATTGTTTTATTTAAAGTTGTTTAACGTATTCGTTTAATTTATTTCTTCATTTTGTTTTTAAAACATATTTTTGATTAAAAAAATTTGGTTCTAACAGAAATGTTTCATTTGGCAGGGATCAAAGCACCTTTCGCCGCCTTTCTAATGTTAAAGGTCTATTGTCGCAATAATGTGGCATGGCATTTTTACATCAGTGTTGAATTCAGGGAATGCAATTAATTGGACATCAGCGGTAGCTTACAACTAATAAACAAGTTGGAAATTGCACGTGAAGCGTTGCAAATGAGGTGCGTTCGTAACACAACGAAGTTTTTAAAATATTCAGATCTTCTCGTCTTATTAGACAGTATTCCGCATACAGTATAGTAGTCGAAATCTTTTTTGTATTCCTGTAAATATACAGAAAGTAACTTTTATAACACCTCAGCAACGTATATCATACTCATAAAATGTGAAGTAATTTAATATAATTAACACACGCCCCAAACAAAATACTTTTCTGTGGCCCTGTAATTTAATAATAAATATTCTTTGCATCACAGATTGTACAGAATGTATATTTTAGTATGCATATATACTGGATAGGTTCATGTCAATTCTATTATATTCCAAAGAGTTTAACATCATTAAAATGCACTTGAAACTAATTTTCTCCATTGACCGAATGTAATGGAATACTTTTGACTGTCCCTGTAATTGATTTACGCAACCGATATTTATAAAATTCGAAATGACTCTACAAAATTATGTAATAATTACGTATTTTAAATTTCAAACGATTAAAATGCATTTGAAACTATCTTTCCCCATTGACCGTAATATAACTGAATGCTTTTGATTATCCCTGTAATTAAACTATACATCCGAATTTCATGAAATTTGAAATGACACGACAAAATTATGTAATAATTATATATTTCAAATTTCAAACGATTCGGATAGGTAGTTTTTGCGTTGTTATGTGCGGACAGAAGGACGGACTGAACGACAACTATAGGTGCTACGTATTTACATAATTACAAACGCACCTAAAGAGCATTTTATGGTAATCATTCATGTACATTTGAGCAGATGTTATAAAGAGTATAGTATAGATGTTATATAGAGGCTGTAACATAGATGCTATAGACAGGATAGAGCTTTTTTTGACTTTGCAGATAAATGCTGTCTTATACTAGAATGCACATTATTTAATTGTACAACATGTGTCATTGCTGTTAGAAATTTAAACAGACATTTTGTAAATACCCCCCCCTCCCAGATTTGCATTATCTTATATAGCATGCATATAGCGCTGCAATTTATACTTTTGAACTATTCGAGTAAAGTTGGGCTTTTCAATTTTGTTGGGAAGGGAGTCTGTAACACACATCTGAATGAAATTTAATATTTCTGTATCACGCATCTTCTATCCAGAGTACTATGCGAATATGTGGAGCATATTTCATATTCTAGAAGGAATAACTCTGAAATAGAATTGGACAGCCATTTTTTAATATAATAAATAAATGAATATAAAATATATGGCAGAATGAAATTTTCGCCTTGCTTTTAACATAAAATGTATAATATGAACTTTAAAATGTTCAATTTTACTTAAAGGGCGATTAAAATAATCCAATGTGGATGTTAAGAGTTAATTTTATTTAAAAACATCTTAGTACTTTCAAGCCTTTAATCAGGTTCTTCCTCAGAGAATATTTTCTTTATTTATACAAATGCATGATTCCGTTTTGAAAATGAACGAGACTCGTGGCTTGAAGATTGAATTAGTAGTTATTAGTATTGAATTATCGTTCACCTAAAATACTCGTACATCTAAAATACTACTAATTCAATCTTCAAGATACGAGTCTCGTTCATTTTCAAAACGGAATCGTATTTTTGTATTTATAAAAGAAAATATTCTCTGGGGAAGAGCCTGATTAAAGGTTTGAAAGTACTAAGATGTTTTTAAATAAAATGAACTATTAACATCCATAGTTGATTATTTTAATCGCCTTTTAAGTAAACCTGTGCATTTTAAAGTTCATATTATACATTTTATAATAAATAAAGTTTTAATTTTTTAATGAAAAAATAGCCGCAGACAAATACTGAACATTTTATATTGTTTTAAGTGCATCTAGGTTATTTCGTCATGGAACAATGCACATTTTTAATTTTTACACCGTCATGTAAAAAGAAATCTATTTTCAAATAAAATAATTTTCAAGCATGATTTCTTTTTAAATCTATCTCTACAGCATGCAGCAGCAATAATTTCATGATCGAAATTTCATCGTCAAGTGTTGCTATTCGCAAAATAGAAGGTTAGAATATCAAAGAGGAAAAAAATTGCGGCATCAGGCACAAAACGGTGGGAAAAAGGGGAAAAGTTATGAGGTCCATTAGGTTTTGCCCTGTTACATAAATGCTGAGAAATGACACTGGAAATATTCAAGTATTGCGCGGTTGCGCAATATTTAAATTCCAATGGCCACAACGGTGGGTTTTACGCCGAATCACGCTCCTCAAAAATGTCCCAGTGATAGTGAAACGGCAAGAATAAAGTATTTTAAACATAAAAAAATTTAACTATAAAACAAAATGAAAAGGATAATATATATCTATAATTAAAATTCGCTTTTATCTCTATATAGTTTCATATTAACTAAATTATTATGTATATGGATAGAAATCATTGTAAAAGATAATTTACATAGAATTATTTACCAGATTAATGTCAATATGATAAAGGGAGTTGTTGGTTGAAATAATGATTTTTTTTTCTTTCCTGTCCATCCTGTATATCTTTATTATTATTATTATTATTATTATTATTATTATTATTATTATTATTAGTAGTAGTAGTAGTAGTAGTAGTAGTAGTAGAACAAATATAATTTTTTATAACATTTTTGTTCGTTCGTCTATACATTGTGACGTTATTTAGTGATTCAGACATTGCAAGTGCAATACCCATGATTAGGTGGTCACATGAGAATTATAAGGTGACTTCATTATAACACCACCTAATAATTCATCATAAAGTACCCGCAAGAGTGACTTGAATATAATAAAGAAACAATATATTCGTTCGCCTTTCTCGTATACTGTAGCGGCTGTGACGTTTTGGACTGTTTGTGGTATCAGAGAACCATCACATGAACTGGCTGTGCTGTTGGGATAGTACTGTTTCCTATGCCCGCTGTTTATATTCATATCTTTAGAGTATATTTTAAGAAAATTAGTATTTTGTGTTTGTTGGGGGAAAAAAACGCTCACGGCAATCCTACGGCAACTTTTTTTTTTTTTTTTTTTTCAAATTTCTTGCTTACATTTTAATATTTTTAATTCATCTTTATTTTATTTATTTATTTATTTATTATTTTTATTCTTCTGTTTTTTTTTTTTTTTTTTTTTTTTTTTTTTTTTTTTTTCACGGGATATTTTTGTTTGGTATCTAATATTAACTAATATGCTTTTTCGATTTTAGTTAGTTTTGGTTTATATGCGGATATTTTTACTTTTCGAACTGATTCTATAAATATTTCTGCCATAGGTTTAACATAAGTGTTCCAGTTTCTTAGTGTGACTAGTTCAGTCTCTTGAGAATATGCGCTAGTCATACTAAACTTCTCGCAAACTAGCTTTAAAACAATGGCTGCCTTACTTTTGAATTTCTAATTTGGGTAATTTTTCGATTTCGCTTGTAATTTCTTAATTTTTTTTTCTTTGAGGATACTTTTATTTTCAGAAACGTTTTGAAATTAAAAGTGGAATGGGAGAGGACTGAAACCAAAATCGAAAAGGTATGTAAATGCATGGCTAGATATATACTTCAGATATCCTATGCCAAAAATAATCTAATGTAATAAAAATTCAAGCAAGAAATTTAAAAAGAACGATATCATTGGTTTAACATTAGCTTCCGTGTGTCTCCGCGTGACTACTGTAAGCTTTTACGTTTAGGACACAAGCGTACTTACACAATAAACCTCCTAATAAGTGATGCTATCACTTACACAGTTTTACATGCTTCAGAGATCTTATACAATAAATGAGAAAGTTTATCATTATTTGTGGCAATAAAAGCCAATTATGCCTTTCAGGATATCGTGAAATTTACAAAAATTCAGTTAGATTTATCGAGGTTAAGTTATACTTCAGAAAAATATGTTTTCTTTCCTTAGTAAAATTGACCAATTTGCATTGTGGCTTATTAGCTCAAGCCTCTAACAGGAATGCTCCAATATCAATTCTAGCATTCATTTAGAAGACAAAAGGTTCTTCCTTTTTTATATATGTTTTAAAAGGGGGTGGATTGGGAAAGAATTCTTCGCTGTCGTGCGGTCAAGGTTGATAAACAGTCAGAGAAACAATAGATCACTTAATAATGCATGAGTAGTTTGGGGAAACCATAACCTTGTCCCTAACAAGGACGTCTCATAAAGATGAATCCGTTTTGTGAATTTGTCCGTTTCTGTTTTGATGATTTGTATACAGAGTGTTTCAAAAATATCGGCATAAATTTTAAATGGTCCATATTTAATATTTGGTCAAAGAATGTGCAGGGATCACATTTTTACACGGCCACTCGCAGGGCCGTAGCTAAAGGGGCGCTATGGGCGGCTCAGCCCCCCTAAAATATTTTGAGCCCCCCAGGAAAAAATTCCAAGGTCACTCAATGAATTTCTGCTTCGAAATTTTAAATGAAATTCTGTTCAAAAACCTAATTTAGCTTTGAGACCCTTTCACAGTTTTGCAGAATTATTAAATTGCATCTAAAATAAGTAATTCAACACTCCCTCGTCCTATTTGAACATATGAAGCTAATATGATGTTTAATTTTGCACCAGTTATACACTCAAAATTTTCATCATCATATACTTTTCTTAGTATAAAATGAAGTTATGATAACAGTTTAATAAGAAACAGAGTACCTACCATGTGAATAAACACTACTTTATCTTTCTGTGTCAGAAAAAAAAATTGAGCCCCCTTTATAATCTCTTGAGCCCCCCCCCCCCCCTATAGATCACTTCTAGCTACGGCCCTGCCACTCAGTTTGGAATCTAGACCAGCAGTCATAAAATTATGTCTGCGAACCGGTGACTTTGAAAGTGGCGTCATCGCAAAATTAGAAAAAATAACAATAAAACTGTAATTTAACAAATTACAAAGACTGCTTGGAAAATGATATTTCAAAGGACTCAAATTTTAAAGACTTATAAATAAATTTCATAATTTTAATTAATAATAATAATAATAATAAACATCATTTTTAGGATGATCATAACGTAGTTTACGTAATAACAGTCTTCTATTACTTAACGCCATGGATTAAAAATTTTATCCCTGTACCCATCATATACAAATTTTAAATGAAATTTTAGTTTTACAATTTTTGATATTGCAAATTTTTAAACTTTTAAACACCGCATATTTTCAATTTTTACGCCGTCATTTAAATGAAAAAATGCACTTTTAAATGCCATTTGTTTGAAAGTTGTATCTCATTTTGTTTTTAAGTTATGATTTTTTTATAGTTTTTTTTTTTAATACTTTTTTTGTCATTGTGGTAACAGAAGTATTTCATTTCTGGGCATTAAACGTGGACCAATCAAAAAACGAATAAAATAAAATAAAACAGAAGTACAGTAGAACCCCGCTAATTCGGACCCCGTAAATCCGGATAATTCTGATCACTTTGGTCATTTTTTTTTCAAGTTTGAGAAACGATTGGCTAATTTCCTTAACATCAACTTGTTTCATCCGAATTAAAAAAACATTTTCTTAAATCTTTTCGGAAGAATTAAGCAAAGTGAACATTTTTACTGTTTGTAAATATTCCATAGGTGCAACATAAAGATGATTTTCTGTAAGCATGTTTTGTTTTATTTCATTTTTTTCTAATTTTCCGGCTAATCCGGATTGGGTCTGGTCCCAATTAATCCGAATTATCGGGGTTTTACTGTATTTCATTTCTAGACATTAAGCATAGATCAATCAGAAAACGAATAAAATATAATAAGTTGCGGAATTCAATCGATAAAAAGATTCAGATATGTTTCAAATTTCCCAATTCTTTACCGAGAACAACACCTATTTTCCCAAATAGTTAATAAAATATAAATCTACAGTAAAAAGTCATATAAACAAAATGAGATAAGTATCTCTATGCTTGCAAGCCGAATTAATTAAATTAATTATTATCAAAAAAGTTGTTACGAATTACCGTTTGCGAGGAAAACCAACACTTGGCCAGCGTCCAGAAACGAAATAAAGTAACCACGGGTAAAAATTCCAAAATAAAATAAATGTATAATTTTATCACCGGCTGCCTCCTTAAAATAGATATAACAGATTTTATCCGGCAGAATAAAATTTTTCGTACCTATTTTTTCCCAAAGAATACAAAATGTTCTATAAAAGGCTTTAAGAGGAGTTTTCCGAGATGACGGTAAAAATTATAGCTTTTTAATAATTATTTAATTATATTTCGGTTGGTGAAACCTTGTCATACACTGTAAAAAAAAAGGGTAGATATACTAAAAAAATTTTAGTGGTCCTTGTAATTACTAAAATTTTTTTTGTAATCTTACTCGGCTACAAGGAATTTGTAAGAATTACTAGAAAAAAGCTAGCAATGAATAGAGTTAATAGTTTTACATTTTTAATAGCTATTACAAAAACTTACTTGGTGTGGCCGTGATAGCCTAGTGGTCATAGCAGCGAAATTCAGGCTGAAAGTACCTGGGTTCGATGCTGGACGCCACCAAATATGCACCGAATATATGCAATGTAAGTACTTGTTAAATAAAGGGATTATGAAAATCCTGTCGTAGCAGTTACCATGGGTAATGATCTCTGAACTTTCCCTCCCCTTTAGAAACATGTCAAAATAGAGCAGGTACCAATGTTTGGTGCTGCCATCTATTGCGGCTTTGCCGAAAACCTTCCGTTTCAGAAGTCTGTCTTTTTACCCACTGGATGCAGCTCGAAGGAAGCTCCTGCCCTTTGGGCACACGTAATGGTTACTAAAAATAATTTTGGAGCTATTACTAAAATTTGCCTGGTGGCTCATACTAAAAAGTTTTAAGTTAGTTATACAAAAAATTCTTTTGGTCAGTTTACAAAAGAAATGTTTGTTTCACTTGCAAAAAAAAGTTTGTAATGGTTACTAAAAAATTCTGCGAAATACAAATTTACTAAAAAAATTTTTAGTAACCTCATGAATTTTTTTTTTTACGGTGTGCTTAGTTCAATTTGCTCGTATGACTTTATACTACCGATTTACATGAAAATTTTTTCGATTCCACGACGATTTTGATTTCATCACCTTCAAGATCAGCTGGCGAATGACGAGTTGTGTTTTAGAAAATCCCTGAAGCAGTGGAGTAGCCAGGCTGGGGATCCAAGTACCCTGGATACCAGTAATATTGAAAAGCTTTCTTCGCATTGGTTATCAGCAGAAAGTTCTACGAATAGATAAGGTGGACAGAAATTCACAAAATTAGTAATGTCCAGAGTGTTTGGACCCCCTCCCTGGCTAAGCCACTGCCCTAAATCTGCCATGTCTTCAAAAATGGAAAATCCATGTCTTAACGTGGAAATTATCTGCTCAGAAAATTTAGCGAAGATAATATGTTAGAAATGGAAAAGAAATAATATAGATAATGAAATTTATGATTTAGATAGCGTTTCATTGAATTTTGCATGTAGAGTGGCTTTTGGCTAAAAATAATTATTGTGACTGGCATATAATTTTTCGTTAATGTATCATAATGTCGTAAATCATATAATCTCTCTATTTTTAATTTCTTTTACCTTTGGATTCGTGAAATTTATACGCTTTAGGAAGTTCGAAATACGATTTGATTATTTTTAGAAAATGTCTATTTGTGAGTCTACCTGTATCTGACAAAAATTTGGATTGGTAAAAATTTTAGACTTCCGAAATTTTTACTTTTCGATTAATTTATACATATTAGAATGACCTGAATACGATTTGACTGTTTTAATAAAATAGAAAAAATCTGTTTGTGAGTTTGTCTGTCTATATGTGACGCAAATTCTTTGGGAGCTCTATCTCGAGAACTAATGCACGGAAATTAATAAAACTTGAGATTCCTTGAGTCCCGGACATAAATTTTGGCTGATTAGTTGCTAGAGTAACCCAACGAGTGTTGCTGATATGCTCCACTTTTTACGATTTCTGCTGAAGAATTAATACACGGATTTTCATCAAACTTCAGATTCAGTTATATGTTGACATAAATTGTTGCTGGTTGGTTTTTGGTATAAACTCCCAACAAGAGGCGCCACTCCAACAGGAGTATTACGTGAACTAACGAAATTGTATCTGCGCCAAATGCTAAAATTGTGTGAGAGCAAATGGTTTAATCTTTTACAAGGGATTGGTTGCTGATCGTTGAACTAATGCTAAAGAATGGTTTATAGAATCCTGCATAATTTTGAGATTTTTGTACTCAATTTTTTATGATTATATTATATGTTCTTAGATTAAGTAAAAAAAAAAGTCTACCTGTATCTGACAAAAATTTGGATTGGTAAAAATTTTAGACTTCCGAAATTTTTACTTTTCGATTAATTTATACATATTAGAATGACCTGAATACGATTTGACTGTTTTAATAAAATAGAAAAAATCTGTTTGTGAGTTTGTCTGTCTATATGTGACGCAAATTCTTTGGGAGCTCTATCTCGAGAACTAATGCACGGAAATTAATAAAACTTGAGATTCCTTGAGTCCCGGACATAAATTTTGGCTGATTAGTTGCTAGAGTAACCCAACGAGTGTTGCTGATATGCTCCACTTTTTACGATTTCTGCTGAAGAATTAATACACGGATTTTCATCAAACTTCAGATTCAGTTATATGTTGACATAAATTGTTGCTGGTTGGTTTTTGGTATAAACTCCCAACAAGAGGCGCCACTCCAACAGGAGTATTACGTGAACTAACGAAATTGTATCTGCGCCAAATGCTAAAATTGTGTGAGAGCAAATGGTTTAATCTTTTACAAGGGATTGGTTGCTGATCGTTGAACTAATGCTAAAGAATGGTTTATAGAATCCTGCATAATTTTGAGATTTTTGTACTCAATTTTTTATGATTATATTATATGTTCTTAGATTAAGTAAAGAAAAAAAAAAAAAAAAAAAAAAAAGAGATTTTTTTATAGCATAAAATATGAAACGTTTTGGGGTCTAAATTTGCATATTAGTGAAGAATAGGGGCCCTATGATCCAATATAAACAAAATGTAAATCTTCGAAATTTTTCGTTGCAAAAGCCTTTTTTTTTGTTGTAGTAGTAGTAGCAGTAGTAGATGATAAAAAAAGATTTTAAAAACATACAATAAAAACTGTATTTATTTTTATATACAAAAAGTTATACAAACATATTTTTAAAGGCACAGTAAAATGAGTAGAAATTTGTGACATAAATAAATAATGGAGGAACATACATCGTTTCTAGTAATACTTAACCTAAAGAAATGCAACATAAAAACAAATATATGGCATTCACTAAGTAGGATATTTAATTATTAATAGTTTGAAACATTTCACTAAAGCTTTTTGTATCATTCATAATTTCATAAGAATAAAGACATTTGTTTCTTGTTTTAATTAATAATAATAATAATTTAATAAAAATCCACTAAAATATCATATTTTACTTTATCAATTGATAAATTTTAAAAACAATTTAAATATTAGCCAATTATTATCTGAAATTTACACAGATTCTCTTGCTCATTTTTGCAATAAAACTGCCTTTACTTTATTTGTATTCTGTACCTACTATTTTCGACAAACTTTTTTCTTTTCTTTTGCATAAATTCATTGACAGTACGAATAAAATATATTGGATAGTATTCTTTTATCTCTGCCTTTTAGTTTTAAGATCTCGGAAATTTTTTTGGTAGATCATAAAACCAATAATCTCAACCACGTGCGACATTCTCCTGCTCTTTACAAAAAGACAAATGTTTCTGAATCTCCGAAAATATGTTACAAACACCTTAAAATTATATAATAGCACTTTTCAAATTACCCACGATTCCGAAATGTTTTTTTTTTTTTTTTTTTTTTTTTTTTTTTTTTTTTTTTTTTAAGACAATTCCAGAAAGTAATATATTTTTGAGATTTAAAGAAACATTTATGAAGATAATGTTTTCGTTGTTAATGTTGCAATTGATTTTCGCAGACATTTCTGAGTAAATTTTTGTAGTTTATTAAGAGGCTACTTCAGTCTCCACTTCAAGACCCATTCCCAAATTCTATTCCTATGGAAAAAATTATAAAGATATCTTGTAGAATTTCAATATTTTTAAATGATTTTTTTTTCATTATATAGTTGAGATTAATCTGTACGAAGGCAGTTTTTTATTTTCAATTTTTCCAGGTTTACATTTTTTTTTCAGATATTTTTAATAAGACACTTTCATAGTCGGAACCGGTATCGAAAGTGGAAACATCCTCTTAAAATGAATTTGCAGTCAAAATCATAAAAGTTAAGAAAGGTCTTTGTACAGATTGATCTCAGATATTCAATGCACCCCCCCCCTCTCCCCCCAAAAAGAAATCGTTTAAAAATATTGAATTGCAATCGAGATACACTTTTATAAATTTTTACTGTAGGAATAGCATTAGTGAGCGAGAAATTTAGCGTGAAGTAGCCCCCTAATCAATTTTCTAATTCAGAAATATATAGCTATTCTTACTTCAGCATTTTCAGTCGTCTTATTGAATTTATATAAGCAAGCATAACAAAATAATATTAATTTTAATGATAATATTATTTACCATGCTTGCCTATAAATTTTGTTATTTGAACCTGAAAATGTTTACTTGAAAATTAATAGCATCCAAAAAACTTACATTCTGAGTTGAAAAAACAAATCAGTGTAATTAAAAACTAACCAGAAATGTTTTCCGAATCCGTATCAGGAAAATAAATTAATTATATTTATATTTATTTATATAATTTTGTAAATGGCTGCTTAAAATTGGGTAACATATCGCACTCTTTTTACAAAAATGTCATAACTCAAAATACTTCGTTTTTCAAGAAATGTGAAAAACTGTTTCTGGCTGTGGTAGGCTAAATGGCAATTTTGTAAACTTAACTGCTACCTAGTTGTTCGATTTTAATTGCACTATCTTCTATTTTAGGGGATTTTTAGAGGAGTGTAATCCTAGTAGAATGGCAGCCATAACTTAAAAAGCCTAATTTTTTAATATGTGTCACTTTTGTAGCAAGAGTGCGATATTGGTTTCAGATGTTACGAAATCAGCAGTTTTTTCTAGAATTTCCATGTTATTATTATCCGTATTGACGAACTGTATCATGAATCCACGATGAAAATGCCTGAACTCTAGTGTAGACACCAGGAACGTTCCTTCGTCCGCAGCCAATTCCAAAAGATATGATACCAATTTGATACCATTTCGATTTTCTTCTACAAACCAAAGGGCCACCTCCATCTCCCTGAAAATAAATATTCTTGATAAATATCATAAAGTATGGCAGCAGATTATTTAATAAGAATTTATGTAGCGAGTTATTAAACTACATTCATGTCCAAATGAAGTTAAATTTTTTAAATGCTACAGCAGTTTATTTACACGAAATTATTGCGGAACAAATGCGTAAATTGTTTTATAGTTTGTATCTATTCAGAGGGTAATTAGATTTTTAAACAGAAAAAAAATTATTATCTTTAGCTGTTATGAAAAGAACGGGATACTTTCTTTCACATTTAAACAAGATCCGTCAATCAAAAACGAAATACAGTTGCGAAAAAAAGGAAAAACCCTTTACTAACTGTAAAACGATTTTTTTAGAAAAAAACTACTGATGCCAGACAACTGGAAATAAAGCCTAATTTTAAACGATGCATATAAAATTAGCTTAGGATAATACCTGCAGAAGATATTATTAAAAATAAATGTAATTTAAAATTAGAAGCCCTAAATTTTCATTTTTTATATTTCAAAAAACTTATCCAAATGACTTGAAATTTCGTTTCTAGACATAGTTTAAACCGAAGATTTAAAATAGATTCACTGTGTGTTTCCATTGTAAAAATAATAAAGTTTGGTCTGATTTTAATTTGCAAATGACCCTTTAAACAAATTTTATTTAAATTATTTGAAAATACACTTGTTCCATCGTTTGATAGCAGTAATTTTCTTCCACAATTTGTTGCAGAGTTCGTAAGGGCTGTTTATTTATTTACTTTTACAACTATACATCCTCCATAACATACAAAAGGCTAAACTTTTAAAAACATATATGATTGTTATTGCGTTCAGTTCACATTTAGGAAATGTATGTTGCTAATAATGTATGTAGCTATAGAGAGCTTGTAACCTTTGTAAAAGAAGGATTCTTAAGCAAAGTGTGTAGAAAATAGAAATTTTCAAAACCTGGTAAATGCTTAAAATACATTACATGTTTAAACAGACAGATATGATAAAGGATCACATCCGATTAAATTGTCGGTTTTAGTTGAAAACAATGCTAGAACTGATGCGGAGAATTTCTACAGTTCTTTTTTTCGCAGAATTTTTCTTGATTATAAATTTTTCCTTCCAGATATTCAATTAAAAACTACAACTGTGAAACTTTTAAACCTGTAGGGTATGTTGAAGTGAAGGTAACTTATGAAAATAAAGCTAGAAAGATAAAGTTGTGTCTAATAAAATAAAATAAAGATAATTTTCCATTCTTTTTCTGTACATTGGGTATCTTAATTTGGTATTTCCCCCTGTAAATTAAAATCTGGCTATACAAAGGAAATTGTAAATTATTCTGTTAAATTATAAGTAACGTTACATTTGTTTACTGATAAGGCTGGGGGGATTAAAAGCTTTGAAGAAGGAAATTTATCTTGAAAAAGATGCTACCCCCATATTTAGTAAAGCTAACAATTGTCACTTAAGCAGTATGTCAGAAGTCAATGAGGAATTATAAAAGTTACCAGGCGAAGGTATTATAAAACACGTTACTAATAGCAAGTAGGCAACTACAATAGTTCCAGTGGTTAAACCTAATGGAAAAATTCGTTTATGTGTTCATTTTAAATTATCTTTAAATAAATTTTAAAAAGTTGAAAAGTTTCCTTTACCTAAGATAGAAAATATGTTAGCTGCATTAAGTAATGGCTCACATTTTATAAAAAATGGATTTAAATCAAGCATATTTTAAGTTAGCTGTAGAGGTAAAATTATAAGAACTGTTAACAATTAATACACCAAAAGGATTTTTTAAATTCTTTAAGTTACCCATAGGTCTTACTGGTTCTTTAGCTATAGGACAAAAAAAAGTCACCAAAAAGACAATCAGGTACAAACAGTGGTAAAAAAAAAGCTAACCTAGACAATTACACTCAAATGCCAATTCAGTATAAAAATCAACAAAGTATAGAAAAAAAATATATTTAAAAATATCATAATTTAAAAGATCCACAAATAAAAAAATATTTTAAAACATGCATCTCAGTAATTTATTTTAAAAAAATTAAATTTTCTAAAGATTTCATTAAACAAATGTGCAACATCTCTAATTTTAAAAAAATAAACAAACCAACCAAGAAAATGCGCTTGAAAACATGTAGTTAAAGATCTACTAGGGCATAGTCGGATCCTTGCACACATCTATAGGACACAAGTCTACAAAGAAAAAGTTAAGAACCGGGGTGGAACGATTGAAGACCATAGCAGGTATGGCTCAGAATCAATGAATACAAGACCGAATACGGCCTGATTTTTGTAAATGAAATTTGGTCTAGTTAAGTCCAGGCAAGTTCATACCTCTGCCTGAGACAAGAGCAAACAGAATAACAAAAGCAAATTATACATTCATATTACTCTCACATAATGATTATTACATTTACTTACGTCACAAGCATCTCTACCTTCTGCGCCCGCGCATAAGGACGTGTTTGGTAATGAAAAATCAGATCCAAATTGCAACTGAAGAGAAGCTTCGCACCTGCCTTGTCTCCAGATCGGAACGTTCACTTCTTTTAAAACGAAAGAATGATTTGAAGCTGCAAGAAATGGAACAAAATTTATTAAGTACTACCACTAGAAAATTTACATTTCAAATACTTAAATCAATATGCTACTGGTGGAAGCAAACCGAAACACAAGATTTAATATTAAACAAGAATACACAAGTTATGGACAGTTTCAAGGATATTTGCTATATTTTTAACACTATACTTAAAAAGCATTTATAAATTCGGTTGGTCCTCAGTTTCTCTTTCCTTGGTTAACTGTTGGAAATATAGTTGGGTTGCCAATTAATAGGTGTTTATTACCTAAAGTTTGCGATTTATAATGAAATGTGTAGATTTATTTATATTTCGTTTACAAGGGCACTGAAAAAAAATACCACCGTTGCATTATGGTCTATTGCTGCAATGGGAAAAAATATTTGCGATGCATTTTAATCAGGGTACACTATTACAAAATAAGGAAATGGGTATATTTCCCACATGTATAAAAAACAAGAAAGATAAATCAGACGGACAGACGACAAAACAATCAAAGCCATAAATACTTTTTAACTTTATTGGAAAATGTTAAAAATGCGATCTGTAGAATTTATTTAACAGTTAGAAAGATCACATTTCAGCTTAAAGCACCTAGAAGATATTCTAGTATCGGATATTTTAAGGTCATTAATAGATTTTTATTTTAATCTAAACAATTTAAAATCACAATCAGTCCAGTTTAATAAAGATATAAGGTGGTCTGGTGTAATAACGCCAGGCGGGGTAATAAAGCCAAGTGCTAATATTTTGCATAATTATGAAATAATCTGGTAAATGACACCCATGTGCTCTGCGCAGAAGGGTTTTGAGTCATATAAATCGCAAAAAACAGCTTCAAGTTAATTTGTTTCATTTTTAGGTCTTATTGTTTTTACAAGCAACTAAAATTAACGCTTGATCTAAAATTTGCGAGATAAGTTTTGTGATGTGAAGACTATTTTTTTTTTAATCCGGAAATACTTTGTTAATTACATAAATTTGTAGTACATTTCATGGACTTTCAAAATGTTGTTGAAGATTTTGGATATCTTCTCGAGATAATTTGTAATTTAAAATGTACAGCGCAATAACTATAACGGGGTAATAACGCCTATCCTTGGCATTAATACCCCGGTTGATTCCCTACAGTGGCCGAGCTACATCCTAAATACTGATTCAAATAAACATAGTTAAAACTGTGCAATGTTTCTAATAATTCTATTTCAGCGGTCCTTTTTAAGCAAAAAGAAGCTCACGGTCTGATATTCTTTTGCCTCATCATCCTACCCCCCCCCCCACACACACACACACACACACCACACCTTTATTTTTCTAACACTTTCACAAAAGAGAAAACAATTTCAATAGCTTAGAATGCAATTTGTCAATTTCTAAGTTTGTAGAGTTTGTATTTTTAGAATTGGGCAATCTACATGCAATTATTCATCTTATTTCATAGTTTTGTTTGCATGGCGTTATTACCCATATAGGTGGGTAATAACGCCAAATAGCATTGGTCATGAAATCACGCCATTACATTTTATGAATACATATCTGTTAAATTATTTTTTATATAGATAGTCAATGAGTTGCTGTATTAAATCATATATTTGTTTGAAAAATGCCAACTAAAATTGAGCCGTGAAAATTGGTAGAACCTTAACGTGGCGTTATTACCCCAGGGTACCTTACCATGTTGAAAATTTCACAAAATAGTCAATATGTTTTACAAAGATCTTAAAGGCACCTTTTCATTAATCGACTTGAAACAGTATGTGAAATTCCGCGTAGTGTATAAGAATGTATTTTTCGAACATCGATATCAACTCACGACAAACGGGCGCGATTTATCGGTATCGTGGAAAAAACACCCAACCCTAAAACTTGTCAGGAAACATTATAGGTTTGAAATGCACAATTTCGAACTAAACTAATTATATATTCCGCACTATAAATTAAAGCTATGTGTGATTTGTATATTTAATAAGTCGCAAAAATGTTTTTTGGCTCATTATTTGTGGAATTAGTTTTTTTTTTTTTTTTTTTTTTTTTTTTTTTTGGATTTTTTTTTAATAACTGAATAGGGATAAATGTTAAAAGGCATTGTATTATATTTTATCGTCACTTGTCAGTTCAAATAATTTAACTAGAATACAGGAATTCTACTCAAAATTTAGCTTTGTCACCGATGAAAAAACATATATATGCATATAGCTATAGATAATACAAATAATTCATTGTTAAAACTCAAAACACACACTTTTATTTTATATAAAATGACGACGTTCGCATCTGCTCGAAAAATTCAAATTTACGATCCAGATTTAAATAACAACTACAGAAAAGTAACATTTGATGTCATTGTCGTAGAATATTATACAAAAACAGCAAAACGCAATTTCGTTTTTAAAGAAACTAGACAAAAAAAGTCGGCTACTTAATTATTCATATGGTTTTATTTTTTGTACCATTAATAAAGATATTTAAATTAAATATAATTTATTATATCTTCATGTTTTATCAGAAATCATTTGATAATTTTTTTTTTTAACTAGTACATATTTTAATCATTTTTTTTAGTTGTTATAGAAAAATGACAACAAAAAATATAATAATCTACTATTTTCAACTATTCTAGCTTTACTTTCTGCAAAAATGAAGTACGTGAATATTTTTATATATCTGTAAATTTGGAGAAATTGGGCTAAAAACTACAATAAAATTTATTTCTCAAAAATAAAATGAAGTGCAGTATTCGACGGTATAAAAAAAAATAAGTCCGGATATTTTTCGAAATTGAGATTTGCATACTCACAGTTATCATAAATCGAGAAATTACTCATGAAAGAAAACATGTTGGGTGATTCAAGCGCTCGAAACCTTCATCTGATGAAGGAAGGATATAATTTCTAGCTACAGGAAGATCCTGTGAAAGCACATTGTGTTATATGTATTTTTTTTTTCATAGTCATTATTATTTATTCGCATAGTTATAGATTTCATGTTGAATTAGTGTTTTGTTCTTCTGTCGTCCTATCTTGTTATATGTCAAGGTAAAACTTATTCGAATCTGAATATCTAAAATTTTCAAACGCGTTAAGATTTAAAAGATAACAAAAATCTTAAAATTGAATAAAATGACAAAAAAAAGACAATTTTTACATCTTAAAATACATATAACTTAAAAATACAATTTTTATTGAAATTAAAAGATATAAGTATGTTTTTCCATTTTATGTATTTTAAAAATTGTGAGATACAAAAATGGTGTTTACAGAGTACTTCAAACTGTTAGACATTAGTCGATCAAAAAATTGTTGTAGCAAAGTACGCGCAGGATTACAAAATAAATTCTCCAACTAAAATGAATTTTATTTATTTATTATTATTTTTTTTTTACTTATTTTCACTTTATATTGCAATAATTAACCTGAACCTAAAGAAATCTGTATTTAAATCATTTTTAAATTTTTAATGCAGAATTCTATGTAGCTTATACAAAATTTTGAAATTTCTAAAAGTATATATATACATGCTAAAATAAAAAGTGCAAACGAAGAAGTTAAGAAAACCGTGCGAGAGAGTCATGTATTGACAGGAAATGGACAGTACATGCGTATCAATGCGCGATACATAAAAAAGACGCAAAAAATTGTAATTAAGCTTTAATTATCTGAAAAGATGGAAAAAATATAAAAAGGTGATTTAGTGCAACAATTTTGTTACATCTAAATGATTAAAAAAAACCCTTTTAACACTCATCCCTATTCAGTTATTAAAAAAAAATCCTAAAAATGATTAAAAAAAACTAATTCCGCAAATAATGTTGTTGTTTAAAAATGATGCAAGATTTTTAATATGATGTGTGACCTCCTCTAACACCTAAGACTTATTGCACAGCTATTTTCCATGGATGCGATGATGTTATCGATAATACTTTGGGGAATATTGTTGCACGTCTCAAAAAATTCAATCGCCAAATCCCGGACCGTAAAATGAGACCTTGGTATCACAGCAATGCGTCGTCCGAGCATGTCCCAAACATGCTCGATCAGATTCAGGTTAGGAGAGCACGCAACCATTCCATACACTGTATTGTTTCAGATTGAATCATGTTTTCCACAAGACGAGCTGCATGCGGTATGGCATTATCATGCTGGAAAACAAAGGAATCTCCAATTTGTAGCGTAAGGTATGAAATGAGGTCTCAGTATCTCATCTGCATACCTTTCTGCATGCCATTCCGAATGATATGCAGATCTATACTTCCACGTATGTTGATTCCACCCCATACCATCAAACCACCTCATCTGTATTGTGACCTTATACGAAAAATGTGGGGTTAGTTCGAGTGCCCCTTTCCCTCAATTAGCGTTGCAAAGGTTAGAAAAAACCCGGTTTAAACCCGGGAATAAACCGGGTTTTTAGAAATAAACCTGGGAAAAACCCGGGATTTTTTGGAATAATTCGTTTTTTTTGGGAATAAACCTGGTCTATTGGAAATAAACCCGGGAATAAACCGTACCCTCAATACCAAAACACGCCGGTGTCGGACTGCAGATTGAAGCGAGACTCGTCTGCAAACAGCACTTGGTTCCAATCATGTTGCTCCCAATCTCGATGTTCAGCAGCCCATCTTTTTCGGGCTGCAATCCGTTGACCTTAAGACAAAGAGATCAACGGAATGAAGACCATCGAGCTATGTGCATAGAGACCTCCCAGATGATGCCTATTGCGTAATGTTTGCCTGACAGCTTTCGTCATGTTGTTAAGATCAATTGTGTTTGTAATTGAGTAGCATTGTGCGTTCTGTCGACGCATAGCCGACCTTAAACTTATCGGCGTCTAATGTTCGATATGTCTTGGCATCGATTCCGCATCCTTGCACCGACATTTCTGGCGACTCCAGCAGCGTCCGCGGCACTTCCTAGTGTTTCCACGGATTCATGTCTGTCTATAATACGCCATGCCATGAACTCTGGTAAATTATGTTGTTGAGACATTTTCAAGTCGCCCTTTGTCAAAAAAATAAGCTGAGCAATCGAGTTTCTCAGTTAAGTCCGCGAAACAGACGTTTCTTAAACATCCCTATTTCGGCCCTTATGTTTTTTTTTTCTGGTTTTTGACGTCATGAAATTTCATTTGCATATGAAGTTTTCTTCATCTATTTCCTGTGAGGCTTTAAATTTTGCATGATTTATTTTATGTTACTTATCGGTGAAAGTATTTGACTAATTTTGTTTAAAGCATGTATATATATATATATATATATATATATATATATATATACAGGGTGATTCCGAATTTTTTTTACAATAAAAGAGGGGTGATAGTACACATCAAGACAAACAATATTAAATAGGCGACCAAGGGTCCAAAACGTTTTCCTAAGGAAATAGCCGCCATTAAAGTTTAGGGGCCAAAATTTCAAATAAACATAAAAAACGTAAAAATCGGTCGATTGATTTGCGGTTTTCACTAAAATTATTCTTTATGTCAGCATTTTCTTGAAATTAAATTATAAAGATAAATTTCAAAAAATGCCGATAGAGGGCGCTTTAGACTTTGGAGTAACGAACAACTATTTTTTGCCGGTATTTTTTGCATCTCATTAAATGTTTTCGTAAGCTTAGACTCAAACTTAAATTTTGAGCTCAAAATCTGTAGTTGGGAGTGGTCAAGTAACACAAACTGAGCTGTGTTCAGAGGGTTCAAATTTCAAATGATTATAAAAAACGGAAAAATTGGTCGATTGATTTGCAGTTTTCACTAAAACTATTCTTTATTTAGGTATTTTCGTGAAAATAAATTATAAAGATAAATTTCAAAAAATGCCAATAGAGGGCGCTTTAGACTTTGGAGTAACGAAACACTCTTTTTTGGCGTTATTTTTTGCATCTTATTAAATGCTTTCGTAAGCTTAGACTTGAACTTAAATTTTCAGCTCAAAATTTGAATAGCTGGGAGTGGTTAAGTAGACAAACTTAGCTGTGTTTAGAGGGTTCAAATTTCAAATAATTGTAAAAAACGGAAAAATTGGTCGATTCGTTTGCGGTTTTTGCTAAAACTAATTTTTAAATCAGCAGTTTTCTTGATCAATCAGTATTTTTTTGAAAATAATTTTTAAAGGTAAATTTCACAAAATGCCGATAGAGGGCGCCTTAGACTTTGGAGTAGCGTACAACTATTTTTAACTGTTATTTTTTTAATCTCATTAAATGCTTTCAAATGCATAGACTTAAATTTTGGGCTGAAATTCTGAATCGTTGGGAGTGTTTAAGTAGCGAAAAATTGAATTGTGCTCGAGGAGGAAAGAGGGTTAAATTTTAATTCCTGAACAAACTTCAGTTTGCGCTTCTTAACTCCTCATAACGATTCAGGATTTCAGCTCAAAATTTAAGTTTAAATCTAAGCTTCCGAGAACATTTAAAATGCTTTTGCAAGCATTTAATTAGAACCAAAAAATAACGGTTAAAATGAATTGTTGGTTACTCTGAAGTTTAAGGCGACCTTTGACGGAATTTTTTGAGATTTATCTTTAAAAATTATTTTCAAGAAGATACTGACTTAAAGAATAGTTTTATTTTAAATTGCAAATGAATCGACCAATTTTTCCATTTTCTATAATTACTTTAAATTCGAACCTCCCCCCCCCCCCCTTGAACACAGTTCAGTTTGTGCTACTTAACCACTGCCTACTATTCAGATTTTCAGCTCAAAATTTAAGTTTAAATCTAACCTTTCTAAATCATTTAAAGGGATGCAAACAATAACGGAAAAAAATAGTTGTTCGTTACTCCAAAGTCTAAAGCGCCCTCTATCGGCATTTTTTGAAATTTATCTTTATAATTTATTTTCACGAAAATACCTAAATAAAGAATAGTTTTAGTGAAAACCGCAAATTAATCCACCAATTTTTCTGTTTTTTTTAATCATTTGAAATTTGAACCCTCTGAACACAGCTCAGTTTGTGTTACTTAACCACTCCCAACTACAGATTTTGAGCTCAAAATTTAAGTTTGAGTGTAAACTTACGAAAACATTTAATGAGATGCAAAACATACCGGCAAAAAATAGTTGTTCGTTACTCCAAAGTCTAAAGCGCCCTCTATCGGCATTTTTTGAAATTTATCTTTATAATTTAATTTCAAGAAAATGCCGACATAAAGAATAATTTTAGTGAAAACCGCAAATCAATCGACCGATTTTTTCGTTTTTTATGTTTATTTGAAATTTTGGTCCCTAAACTTTAATGGCGGCTATCTCCTTAGGAAAACGTTTTGGACCCTTGGTCTCCTATTTAATATTGTTTGTCTTGATGTGTACTATCACCCCTCTTTTATTGTAAAAAAAATTTGGAATCACCCTGTATATATATATACTTCTATAAATATAACCAAAGTAATTCAGATATTACCATTCCATAAACCAATGAAGCCAGTATTTTTACAATCATCTTATTGAAAACAGTTGAAGTTTGAAGTGAAATAGAAGGCAGATTACCAAAATAATAAAAGATAAATAGATAAATGGACATTATAAGGCTTTTTCATTAAACTAATCATAAGGGGTGCATAATTTAATGAAAAAGTAAAAGCATCCAACCAGTTTCTGTTATGGGACGTGCTAAAAGCTAAGAAATTCGTCCCACAATGCACCCGACTGGTCGGACTTTATATATATATGTGTGTGTGTACATTGAACAATAAAACTGAAAATTTAGGCTCGGTTTATACACTACGATGAAACATATGTTTTGAATATTTAATAAAAAAATATTTAGAAACTTTTGAGATATCGTGCGCGTTACACCCAGAAACGTCATTTGGAGGAAAATGACTTGAAAGTTTCGAAAATGATGCTTTAACTATTGAGTGGGCATAGTTCTAATAGCCATAACTTCTGTTTTAATAGAAATTTCAAGGAATCAATCAATGTTTAGAAAATGTTTAGAAAAGATAGAAGTTTAAAATCTAAAAATATTAAAATTTTGAAAATTTTGAATGCTCAGCTATATTATAAAATCAAGAAAATATTAAAAAATAAATGCATCTTATTAATCTTTAACTACGTATTTTCAACAGTGAATAAATTATCTAACATTATACTCACTTTCCGTTCTTCTTCCCCATCCCGTAATATAACAAGATGAAGAAGCTATCAGTTCACTTTCCTGCACAGGCGTATCAGGCAAGCACACGGTGTTGATATGAGGCTGACGTCTGACAGGTGACGCCAACCTGAGTAATGCTATGTCATTCTCCAACGTCTCGTTATTGAAGTGTGGATGAAGAACAATTCTTGCCGCATCGTACTCTTCATGCGGATAGCGTTCGCCGGATGAAGAGACATCGTGTTCCCCGAGTCGTACTTTTAACAAGCTGGCTGAAGAACTGCAAATAGTTACAAATGAATTAATTAACATATTATTTATCATATGGTAATTGCAATTAGTTTTGAAATTCATAAAAGAATATCAGTGCACAAAATTTGACTGTTCTTCCTACTTGAGATATGTATTAATAAAACTTTGTTATAGATAACGGATAAATGTATAACAGGGAACTGAAAAATTCTATGTGTTATTCCGACGTTCGACACCATATGTTATTTTAAATTCCTGTTTGTGTAGAATTTATAATAACAGGTTTATCTGTCCAATATTTTACCAGGGCATGTTAACAGGAGCACAATATTTAGAATTTCTGCAATGCGTAATAACTGATTTTATTAAAAACCTGTCATTGCTTCAACTTCAGAGTGTATGGTTCCATTATGATGAAGCGTCTGTGCACAAAACAGTACCAGTGAAGCGGTACTTGGTTGAGAAATTTGAAAAACAAATAAATCTGAAATGGTGGTTTCGTACAGTTCGAAGTTCAAATGACCGTGTTAACCAAGCTTGACTACATTGGGCTTTTTTCTGTAGGTATACATGAAACAGCAGGCAAGACTGCCAACATTGTAGATCCTCCAACGACACATTACGGATGTTTGTGCCAACGTGTCATTCGGTATG
This sequence comes from Maratus speculifer, assembly GCA_964019185.1. Classification (NCBI taxonomy): domain Eukaryota; kingdom Metazoa; phylum Arthropoda; class Arachnida; order Araneae; family Salticidae; genus Maratus; species Maratus speculifer. The sequence goes on along the minus strand of OZ025302.1, from coordinate 157,377,392 downwards.
CTACAGAGTATTCTGACTAGAATCCAAATGTGCATTATAGCTGACGAAGAGAAGTTTCAACATCTAAATGCTGGATAGATTTTATAAATCCAGCTATAAAAAAGGTACTCATTTCTGTCCTGTATTGCCCTTATATTTTCGTACTAAATCTATGATGCTCTACAACTTTGGGATTCACATTTTTCCCATATCTCGTATTTTGAAATAGCAGTGTTAACTTCGCCATTTTGCACCAGGTGGCTCTGTAAGCAAACCCATTTAGTAGAGCATAGCCAATTTGCTATAACTCTACCCCCCATTTATGACTATAGTTGCAGCCATTTGGAAGTTAAAAGGATGGAAACGGACTTTACTGGGCACTCTGTTTATTGATTCATATCAACATTTCCAATAAAACTTTTTTTAATACCAGATATAATTTCTTATTTTTCCCTTTACGTTTTTCTTGAAAAATATGCATGGTTGAGGTATGATTATTTAATCAATTTTTATGGATTGTAAAAAAGTTCTTTGTTCTACACTTGTTGCATAGTGTAATCCAAAAAAGTTGAATATGAATTCTTAGATTATTGACCGTGAAAAATTGCGACAAAGCAGTTATCGTGATTTTTTGGACTTTTTATCCTTTTATGAATGAAACATAAATTCTATTTCAAAATATTAAGCTACTCTTTTGGTATGACTGCAATTTTTAGGATTTTGTATTTAAAAAGTAAAAACGGAATCATCATAAAAGCACTCCCGTGTCTGTCTACCCGTCGTCTGTCGCAACCATTTTACTCGTAATTATGGAACTTGGGAAATTCAAACTGGCTGAAGTAATAAAGGCAATTGACACACATATTTATAGATTTTTTATTAATATAATAAATAGCCCATATACACATAGCTTATAAATAGTATATTAATAGATTATAAATCGCCATTCACAAATATATTTAAGTAAAATGTAGGGTGGCTAATCGAGTTACTTGAAAAATATCTTCTTTGAATATAGTGTGAAAACTTTCCTAACGTCGAACTCAAAATTACATTTTAGTTTTAGGTATTTATATTTTAGAGATATTGAAAAAAGTTAAGGCAAAAATATGTTCTCATCATTCTATTTCCGAATCTACTGAAGCTAAAATTCTGAAAAAATTGTAATAATAGAAGTTAATTTAAATTTTGCAGGTAAACAGTTGCGATTACCCTAAATTACATAGTTTTTGAGAATATCGCATTCTTCCGTTACACATAAATTTCGATTACCGGGCATTCAGCAAAGTAGTTGATAAGTATGGATGAACGCATTGTCATAGAAATATAAATAGATTGTTTATAATTATTCTCCAAAAAATTTTTCAGTATTTAGCCGCAATATTAATGCTTAAAAGCACGGACAGTTTAGACATACATAAAGACACGTGCGGCGAACCCTGAGTGTCATCGGCTTTTGAAACCTAGATAACAATTTTTAATGATATAAATGCAATTCCCAGTTACTAATTCATCTATCTAATATACGGAATCCTCTGTGAGCGAGTAATACTCGCATTTGGCCAATTTATTTTTTATAAATATCAATGAGATTTAATTTTTAAATCATATTTCAATTCCATGTTCTCATGTCAGAACACTAAACCAAAAAATATTAATAAAAGTAATTTAAAAAACAATAATTTTAATAAGTTTTTAAAACATTGAAATGAGAAATAACAAATAAAAGAGATAAATATGTTTGCAAAAATAAAGCTAAAGAACTAATAGTTTGTTTTCCATATCTTACTAATCATCGACACAATGAGCTGCTGTTAAAATCCAGTATTCGTCCACTAGGGAGGCCCCACATACATATAAATCCAGATTCTTTTCAAGTATTGCAGCCTAAAAAAAGTAATAAATCAGTAATTCATAAACGACTGAGAAAGACAGAGCTCTTATATTTATATACATATGGAACCGTGAGATTTATTAAATAATAAGCACTATAAAATTTACTGGCCAGCCATCAAAAATTAAGGTATAAAATTGTTTTTCTTTATGTCAGCCATTAAGAGGACAGGGATCCTCAAACTATTTTTTTTTATTGCACTTTAAATACTATTCAAGGGACACTATATGCATTATGACATTTATCACAAAAGAAACAAACAAACAAAAATTTTTGGGAGAAAGATAAGGAATTTTCTTTAATATTTTAAGTGTTATGAAGATATTTCAAAATAACTCATGCATATACCATATCCATCAAAATCTTCAATATTTTTTTTATTGCTGTCTGTCTTTATGTATGTTATAAAACAGTGCATCTTTTTTATAAACTACGTAAATATAATCGGAAAGTTAAAAATTATCATTTTCAGAAATAAAATGCAAAAATGGTGAAAATTTCATAAAATTTAGAAAATACGGGGTAAAAATTTTCTGGCTTTGATTATTTACAGTTAAATCGAAAAACAAAATTAGAAATCAGTTGAAAGTTTAAAATCTCATTTCGTAATTCTATTAATACCAGGGGCTTCTGATAGTTAGATTTTTTTCTGTTGAAAATGAAAGCTGCAATGACACACGCACAAGAAAAGTTCACTTATTTGGAGTTATGGCGCGTCATGAAGGTTTGTTCGTGCAGGAAAAGTCAGCAAAGCCATTTTAGACATTTTCTAAATTGAACAGTACTTTTTTTGGCTAAGTTAGTGATTAATAAAGCGACTTTGCTTAGTATCTATGATTCAAAAAACAAGGAACAGTCAAAAGAATGACATCAAAGTGATACTCCATGGGATAAGAAATTTCGCCAAAAAAATCAATCAAAATGTTCATGATGACAGTTTTGTGGAACAAAAACTGTATTTTATAAGTGTACAACGTACCTCAAGAATGCAATATAAATGGACAATATTATGGCAATCTATTCGACCAGTTGAAAAAGTTCATCAAGGATAAACGTCGAGGGAAGTTGACCAAAAATATTCTTTTGTTTCATGACAATGACCCCCACACATGTCCAATTTTGCGGCTAATTTTCATGCCAAATTTAAGATCCTGAACTTTCATTTGGTCAGTAAATCTTCCCACTCATCAGACTTAGCCCTTCAAACTATTTTCTGTCTCCAATTTTGAAGAAAATTCTTATAGTCATCATTTTAAGGACATTGAAGATGTCAAAGAGGAGGTTAGAGCTGATTTTGGGACCAATCAAAGAAATTTTATTTGACAAGACTATAAAAGCTGCAACAATGATGTAACGAGATCATCAGTCTCATAGGATAACATGTTAAATAAATATTTAATTTCTTAATTCTAGCTATTTTCTTTCTAGTCTAAGACAAGAACATTTTTTACCTTTATATTCAAATATATAAAATTCGTGCACAGTTTTATTTCTACATATAAAACAAACTTGCATAAAAAAAATACTGGGAATTTTAATTTATATGAAATGCGTATGGGCCAATTTGAAAAATTCTTCATAACGCTTCAAATATTCAAGAAAATTCCTTATTTTTTTTTTTTTAAATCTCTTTTTTTCTTATGTGATAATATAGCATTTAAAGTAAAATTTAAAAAAATAAATTTGAAGGTCTCTTGTTCCCTTAAAGATTAAAAATAGAGAATAAATACGGCTGTTATTTTAAAAATAATAATTACGTTACACTGCGGTCTATAAGAAAATTCTCTGAAAAAAAAAAAATGATTTGCGATGATTTGCGATGATTGGAAATATTTTTCTATTACATTTGTTGTTAATTCTCTAATTTCCCTTGGAACTCATTCTCCTTCATAAAAGTTGCAGTCAAACAGTTCTATACATCCTAAAATATGAAGAGTAATTCGCTGAATATTTCTCCTGATATTAGACAAAACGTTCCAAATCAAAAAGGCTTGGATACTTTTAAACAAATTTTAAAAATCATAAAAATATTTTTTAGTCTAGTAATCACGAACTAAAATATACGATAACCTCTTCTACGATATTCATGATTCCAAAAGGCTTCCTTTATCTTTAGAAATGTTAGAATCCAATATTTTTTTAGAATTCCAGAAGCATCTATAAAATTAAGATTGTCCTTTTGATCACTGACTTTTGGAAACATTTCCGGGAAGTTCTCTCAGTGTATTAATTGGTTATCTCAAATCGAAATATCTGTGTATTTTCGTAAATGATCATACATCATATTTTGCTAAGTTAAAAAACGCTTGCTCATTTTTTTTTTTTTTTTTTGTGTGTGTGTATGTGTGTGTGTGTGTGTGAAAATAATTGATGTCCCGTTTACAAATCTATTCTTTTAAGCCATCGGGACAGATTTTTCTCTTTTTCTATCAACTTCGAAACAGTATGCCATTTTAAATGCGACTATTTTCAAATGGAGATTTTTATCTTATTTAAACGCAAATTTCCGTCTTTAAATTAGGATTATATTTATATCCGGAAATAGTGGTACTCAAAATTTAGACGACATAATAAATATGGTATAAGAATTTACGAAAGAAGGGTAACATATAATAATAATAATAATAATAATAATAATAATAATAATAATAATAATAATAATAATAATAATAATAATAATAATAATAATAAAACAATAAAACGGTTCTACCACCTACGTGCCAGGGCCACTCTCCAGCTTCTGATACGCCATCTTTTCCATTATCCGTACCTTTCTGTCCGCAAGATGTCAGTTTCCCTTTCTTTGGCAAAATTCCTACTTTGACGTCGACGGAATTCAGGAAACAACAAACCTTGTGAGTGTATGAACAATAGGCGTACGGGGCACCTCCTTGGCCAATGCATTCCCAATATTCCATGCAATTGCACTGAAAGTTATTCGCTGAAAAAAATTAATTTGAATAATACAAATAATTTGGCACATAAAATTCGGCTTCTTTTTAATTTTGAAAGATCTGTCATCAATCACAATGTACAACATATTGGGAATTTGTTGAATAAATAGAACATAATATACTATTCCAAACCTTATTTTATGGAATTTTTTTTTCCCTTTTAAGCAACTTTGAAAAACTTCATTTACGAGAATTTCAGATGCTTATTATAAAAGCTTGCCTTTGATTTGATAACTCTTCTCCCTTCTGTAGAGCAATTCAGGAACAAGCTCCAAGGTAAAATGACTGATTATTAAATTTTTTATGTACTCCCTCTCCCCTCCATATGCTCAAAATATTTTCTTTGCATTTTTGCATCAATTCAGAGAACATCCGAAATTGCTTTAAAAAAGATGGAATTCCTCCTACAGGAGGAATTCCATCTTTTTTTGAGAAAGAGCTCCTCCTTTAGGATGAACTCTTTCATGCCTGCATCTGGATCAGCGAAAAATTTCTTTAACATGTGTAATAAAAAATAATCACGGATATTTTTTTTTTTTTTTTCGAAATAATGTGTAAACGATTAAACTTCTCCAGTAGGGTGGAGCGAAAAAAAATTATTTTTAAAAAATCAAAAGCGGATAGGTGCGAAAAGTTGCCTTTATACTAGTACATCAACTGCGTGAAATTTTACCGCTGAAAAAATGGCTTGAGTGGGCGCTTTTGCTTCAAAAATCGAAATTTTTGGTAAAATTTGACATTTTTTGACATTTTTTTTCTAAAAAAATTTAAAAATTCCTACAGAGCTGGTTATTATTTAAAAGTGTTACTTAAACATTTATATTTATTTGCTTAACATATTTAAACTATAAAACAATATCTTTAATCTGTATAATTGGAGCAAATCTGACAACTTTTGGTAAAAAATCAGCGTTACCTCTCTATTGGAGCATAGAACGAATTGTTGTTTTGAATGCGTTTCTTACCTAACTGCTTTCAAAACTACTCTGGATATAACTCGTGAAGGTGGCTGCATTTCATATTCCACCCGTCCTAACCACTTGACATCTAGGCCCAGTGTTTTATTTAGGTATTGAATTGTTTTTTTTTTTTTTTTTTTTTTTTTTCGGATATAAGTTTTCTATGTATCAAAGTAGTTTACCTCTTCTTTGTATTCACTGACTTTGGATGCTGCTGGTGTGAACTGTTGCACCTATATTTTTATGCGTTGTATAACAGAAGAGAAGCTGAGTAATGTATTGAGTATGTTGTTAATTGAACCTATTCAGCAGTCTATTATCTTCTTTAAAATTTCATGCAATTAATACATTATGATTGAAAGTTCTGTTACCACAGCATTTTTTCAATGAATTACATTTTAAATATAGGGATTTTCCTGAAAATTGATTGTATGAATTCAGTTTTAGTATGCCATCATTTACTGCACCTCTTACATTTAATATAGGGTGAGAAGCTAGCTGTTTAATATTATGACGATCGTCACAGAGGATTGCAAACAAAATCTGCGTGTAAAGCAACAATATTTCTAAAGAAGTTTTAGTATTTGTTTTATATCGTTTCCTCTGTTGTTTTGTAGTAGAGTAATTTCCAATATGTTTTTAGACCTATTCTTTAGGCGTGTATTACATTTAGTATAAAACACCCTGCGGTATAAACTTGGATTATATATTTTGTCAGTGAACCTATAGACTCTGATTGCCAATCTGTGCTTATAAAGCGGAAATTTTTATTCGCTTATGAGCTGCCTTTTGTGTGAGATGTTTTCTAAATTCCTATTCCCCAGTTCTTCTGAGAAATAGCTTTGCGATCTCCGGTAGAAATTTCTAGTCTGTTCTGAGTATCTTTTACTCAATTTGAGAAGGTAATTTTTCGAAACTATTCTCTATGTTATAAAAAATTACCATAGGAATTGAATAGTACGTAGACAAATATTTTCCGATTGATCCAAACTCTTAAAACGAAAGAGTGGATTTGGCTACTCAGGAAAGAGCTGTAATTTACTGGATCGTAAATGAGCTGTTTTTAAAACGTTTCATTCTTCTTGATTTAAATTGCTTTTTTAAACCACTCATCTAGATTTAAATTGCTTACAAATAACTCGCTACTCGAGTTGTTTCAACACTTTTTGAAAAGCTGCCTTTCAAAATGTGATATGAGCTAATTTCGGCTCAACTTGAGTTATTTTTTGGCTGACATTTTAAGAGAGCAGTGAGCCCATGTAGATTAGAAAGTTTTATATTGACTTCTCTAATAATTGACGCAGATTGAATTCACTGGAGTTGAAGTAGCACATGATCCATTAGTATGCACAATTCTAAGCTTACCCCATGCAAAATGGTTCACAGCGGCAAATAGAATTCTCCTCATTTTAAATGAGTACTTATTGTCGATAAGAGTTTGTACATTCCCTCAAAAATTACTATGCATTATAAGTTTATGGACAGAATAGTTCACCATCAAATGTGTCCACTTATAAATAGGGCATCTAAAAGTTAATGGGAAATTACCTGGCTACGAAAACCCTTAGAAAATGGCGTAAAACTAATAAAAAAAGTTATTTACAACAACAGTTGTTCTGCACATGCAGAACAAATTTTCATAGCAATTGTCTCTGACGATAGCCATCACATTAAACAGATCGCTTCTTAACATATAAAGAATGTAAAAGTAGAATAAATGATGGCATACTTATAGTTGAAATACCTGAAATCATCTTTGAAGCAAATCATTACGTAAAAACATATAATTGATTGAAAAAATGTTGTGGTAACAGAACTTTCAGGCACTATTCATCAACTGGATGTAAGTTTGATAAAGATAATAGATGGCCAAATAGATCCCTTTAATAATATTCCCGTGCAGTACTCTGCTTGTTATTTTTTTTTTTTTTTTGTACAAGATGTAAAAATACATATGAAAATAGTCACAGCAGCATGTGGATACAAAGAACTGATAAACTAGGTAGATGTATGGAAAACATGCCAAATTTTGAAAAAGAAAATCACAAATCAATATATAAAGAAAACACTGTACTAAGATGATCGAGTAGTTGGGACGGGTGGGTTATGAAATATAGCTATCTCCACGCCGTATGTCCAAAGTAATTTTGTAAACAAGAGCTGTATTGAAAACAACAATTCGTTGTATGTCACAATAGAGTGGTAATGTCGTTTCTTATCGAAAGTTGCCTGTTTCCCTCCAGCTATACGGAATAAAGATATTGTTTAATAGTTTAATTATATTAAGTAATTAATAATAAAGGTTAAATAGAATTTTTATATAATAACCAGCTCTGTAGAGGTCTGCAATGGCCGGAATTTCCGGGCCCGGGCCCGGCCCGTTTAAATTTTTATATTTTATGCCCGGCCCGGCCGTACAAAAATCAGCGAAAACAGGCCCGGCCCGGCCCGTTTTGGCCCGTCAATTTCTACGATTTCTAAAAAATTCAGATTTTTTTCACATAACTAAGATTTCTTTAAAGAATACTGCATATATATCTATGGAATGATTTTACAGTATATTTTACAACAAATACACATTAACAACATTAATTATTACTTAGATTCTTAGGCTTTCAACATTCGAATAAAGATTCATTAAAATATTAATATGGCTTAGAATAAAAGAAAAAAGAAAGAAAGCTAAAAACATCGTTAATTTTGAAGCTGTTTAATAAAAGAAGATTTATAAATGTATTTCTATATCATTTTATTCATATTTCAAATCTAAATTCATTCTTAAATTCAAAGAAGCTCCTTTCTGATACATTTCTAAATTCATTTTTTTTTTTCCTCAGAAACGCATAAGATTAGCAGATATCTTTATTCAGAAACTATATAATCGAATGGCGTTATCCATTTTTTGATACAAGCAATTTAAAAATACTGCAAACAAATAAAATACTGTCATAATTAGCGTTTTGAATAGAATTTCCGGAAGCAATAGCAAGGAAAGGGAGAAAAACCTGCAATCATTTGAGAAACTATTATATCTCAACAAGATTATACAAGTATTTTATTCACCAAAAATGAAAAACGCTATTCGATTCCAAATCCCTTCAATAGTTGGCTTATCACTTTTATACTTTTACAATTTAAAATTAATCAGAAAATGTGCCAAACTTTGGCATTATTGAGAAATTAATTTAAAAATCATCAAGAAGTATATATCCGAAGACTAAGCTAACATAAGTTCTTTATCGCTGTTAATAATTTTACAAATCATGTTTTCTGCCAATAATTAAGTCTAGTACCGGTCCGGCCAGTCTATATGTAGAAAAATAATGCAAGCGTGATCTCGGACCAGCATGAGTCAGCTACAAAAATATTAAAACGGGTTACACATAATGTAATTATCCGATGCCGATACACTGTGCATTTTTATATTGATGCTGTCAAACTAGTATGGCCACATTTATACTTATTCTCGTTAAAACCATTTTCGTTGAAAATAGCTCATATTTTATCATTTTTGCTTAAATCTTCAGAACGGGCCGGCAGGCCCGAAAATTTTTTTTATCGGCCCGGCCCGTTCAGTTTTTTTGCCGGCCCGGTCCGTTTATGTTGTTTGTCGGCCCGGCCCGTTGAAAAAACTATTCTAAATCTGCCGGCCCGGCCCGGCCCTTTAGAAGATTCGAAACAATTCCGCCGGGCCGGGTACGGGCCACGGGCCAAGTCCGGGCTCGTGCAGACCTCTACAGCTCTGTGGGATTTTTTTTTTTTTTTTTTTTTTTTTTGAAAAAATGTCAAAAAATGACAAATTTTACCCAAAATTTCGATTTTTGGAGCAAAAGCACACATTCAAGCCATTTTTTTCAGCGGTAAAATTTCACGCAGTTGATGTACTAATATAAAGGCAACTTTTGGCCCCTACTCGTTTTTGATTTAAAAAAAATAATTTTTTTCGCTCCACGCCTATTCTCGAGTATGCTCCGAGCCCAATACTAGTATTGTTTATAGCATTTAGTTAACATTATTGATCTGATGGTCTAAATTTCCACGTAATTGCCTCGATGTAAGATGAAAAGTGAGTTGTATGAAACACGCGTATGAAAAATAGTGTAATCTTTCAAGATCTTTAGATACTTTTATTAGAAAAACCACAACGACCATGACGTCGAAAATAATGTGCAGAGTACGTTACAAACAAGTTGCGACGTCAGTGTGGTGTAAATGGAAAAAGTAACAAAACTTTCATAAATATTTTTTAATTACTTTATATTCACTGAAAGCACGTCATTTTAAAATGCTGCAAATTAAAGTAAGCTCTTTGATCATTGACGCAGTAAAAATGAATGAAATTTGTCTATTTTATGAAAATTCCAGTTTACATTGACGCAATATGAAAGTATGTATCCATTCTTTCTCCATGAACATCTGACGATGCTATCGAGAAGAAAGGTTCATACATCAAAGTTTAATACATTTTTGAAATGATCAAAGAATAAATAAATTTCTCGACGTGTAAAAATGTGATATTACGAAGGCTTTCTTGAAAGTGACAGTTGCTAAACTTGTTATACAAGTATATCCATTTCTCCTGAATATTGTTCTTGTGAGATAATGTCTTAGCCTTAGCTATGAATTTGTAACTTGAGAATTTAGATTCATTTCCCAAGCTTAGAAGACAATTTGTCTTAGCTCAAGTTTTTACCCTTAGAGGAAGCCGATTTGATGTGGAATTTGAAAAAAGCAATATTTTTACATCACAGATCCAGGACTAAGCTATTATCTCTAAGAGAAACGATAAAAATAGAACTTTAAATCCTTTTAACGAAATCCCTGAACTTTTAAAATTACTTTAATTCTGTTTTTAACTTATTCTAATTGTGCTTAAATGTTTTCTGGAAAGCAAATTCTCAAATATTCATGCATTTGGAATTGAAATGGATGGATAAAAAAGAAAATGGCACTTAAAAATAATCGAATGTTAAAGAAAATCTTAAATTTTTTTACATTTTTACTAGAAATTTTGATTGGTACGGAATATCAGTGGGAAATCCGAATTCAATTAATTATTTCATTATTCAAAAGAGCCAGCTGGTAGGATGTAAGAATACTTTTCTCCTAAAATAAAAGATTGTCTGCTTTGGGAATTAATCAATTAATCCTCCTTTTCTTAGCGAGATAAAACCATGCGAATTTAATTCTTATGATACAGAAACATTAGTTAACTAACTATCTGACATCAGACTGATTTCTGACATCAGACAGACATAAATTAAGACGCTGTACCCAGGCGTCGCGTATTCTGATTTTGCAGATTCAAATTTTGAAAATCATCTAAAATGTCTTTTGGCTTTCTTTGGTACAAACTTTTCTGTAAGGTACTTTGAAGCTTTCTCTTTCCCTCTGGTGGACATAAGAAGTTTAATTTCTAACAAAAGAAAAAAGTACCCGAACTCTAATATTCTGCAATAACAATGGTAGCGTATAACCGTGTGCCGCCACCACCAGCATATTTATCTTTTACACATTATTTACAAGCCGTTTTTTTCTTCCGAAAACAAAAATTTAAATGTATTTAAAATATGTATACATTAATATACACTGAGTTAACAAAAATCATGGGATAGCAATATGCAAACATATAGATTGCAGTAGTGTCGCTTAGAAATTGTTTAAATGGTCAGTGCCTGGGCAAGACTTTTATTTACGTTCAAATGCTTCGTGTGAGAAGGTTGATTATGCGATTATGGCCACACGACGAGAATTAACGGATTTCGAACGTGGTATGCTAGTTGGAGCTTGACTCATGTGACATTCCATTTCGGAAATCGTTACGTAATTCAACATTCCGAGATCCACAGTGTCAAGAGTATGCCGAGAATACCTAAATTCAGGCATAACCTCCCATCATGGACAACGTAGTGGTAGACCGCCGGCACTTAATGACAGCGAGTAGTGATATCTGAGTATACATGTCAGCTTGACCAGACAAGTAACACTACGTAAAATAACCGCAGGAATGAATGTGAGATGTCCGATGGGCACGAGTGTGGGGCAGATACCGTGAAACCATAGACCCAAGTTGTCTACAACGCTCTGTGCAAGCTGATGGGGCCCCCATAGCTCTGTGGGTTGTGTTCTTCCAAGGACTTCTAAGTTCTCATGGAATCCATGTCCCGTCGGGTTACTGCACTTCGCCGAGCAAACGGAGGACCGATACGCATTAGCAGGGTATCCCACGACTTTTGTAACCTCAATGTATTTAATTAAATCTATTGAATGAAAAGTTAGGAAACATATTTATAATCAGAGGTGGAAAGTTTTCACTAAATCTACTGGCTAAGAATTTTTTTTCTTTTTAAACAACCTGCAATTTACTGCCGGTAAGATAAGCTAAGGAACAATATTTTTGAGCATAGTTGGATTCCGACTCATGTTTAAAAATACACTAAAACATAAAGAAGCATCGGAGCCGAGTTCCATTGAGCTCTAGCTCAATTTAAGCACTAATGACGATTATGGTGGGAAATTTGGATACATTCCTTCTTATTCTGCGCATTCGCATTATTCAACAACATTTCTTATTTTTAACTTGGATTCATGTAGGCGTTTGTTTTGGATACCTTTGACAGAAAGGAGGACGCGAGAGAAATCAATATCAAAATATTACTCTTTATTCTTATTCTTTATTCCAAGATCATTCAAGTTTCAGTTTTGACTCCACCAATAGTATACTAAGCACACACAAACATGTATAGATTTCTGTCCTCCTTGGGGAATAGGCGATTTTTTTTTAAGTTCTCTTCATACCATGCTTATGATCCAATAATACACTATTATCTTACAAGTTACCTTGTTATCGGTTCAGAATAATTGTATTCGGTATATTTTCAGTATCCTTGATGCAAAGCAAATCAGAATTAAAAAATTTCTTTTTTCTCAAATAAGAATATTGTGTACAAACACATGACTGAAACTAAATATTGCATGATGTTTTGGATGAATATTTTATGCGAAACCTATAAATATTTAAATGAAACACGATAAATATTAAAAACTGTAAAAATATACAGTTTTGTAAAAATCACGATTTTCTAAACTTTGCGTGGATTACCGGCCTAGGATTCTAGAGTGTGATATTGTTTGAAGTAAATAGCACTTTTTCTTATACTAAAGGGACTATTTCCAGCAGTAAACAAGCACCCGGGAAATCATCATACATTTTCTTTCTGCCACAGCAATCCAGTAAATTTTCTAGTCATTGATTCCGATAGAATCTGAGAAAGGCTTGAAAACAAACAGACAGTCTCTTAAAAGTTTGGAAGAGCTACGAGGGTAGTTAAACAATTACTGTTCCGAGTGTATATAAAATATTTGTTCTATGATGATTGATGTGAAATATCTGACCTAATGTCTTAGATATCTATATGCTCAATTTCAGAGCTGTAACTGCGATATTAACATATTTTTGAAAGAAGGAGTGAAAGGCTGGTTAAGAGCTTATGGCACTAGGTTTGTGACAATGGATGAGATGTTGTTTGGACTCAAGATCACAGTGCTTTAGCCATATCTTATCCACTGTCAAAAAATCTAACCCAATAAGCTCCAAACCAGCTTCTCATCCCCCCACCCCTTTTATTGTCTTTCATCCCTTCTTTTAAAAATCCTTTAACCCTTTGGGGACGAGCGACACATATACGTGCCTCAAAAAGGCTTAAGAATCCTTGTTTATCCCCACCAGTAACATTATACTGTAAAATTTGCCTTATTTAATTGGAGCACTTTCTCGATTTGAAAAGGCACAAATTTCTGTTTTTAAAAGCCAGTGACAAAACATTAAAAATTTCGTAAACATCTCCCTCGCGAAAGGGTTAAAACGAGGTGTCCCTCCCACGCTTAAAACAAAATAAAATGTGTTGATATAGCAGCTACGGTTCTGAAGTTGAGCATATAGTCATTTAAGACATTAGGCTTCGATATTCCAAATCAACCATAGCAGTACAAATATTTATATACACATCGGGACAGAAATTGTTGAACTACCTTCGAAAAGTTTCCGAATTATTTTTCATTATATGCCTATGCATAAACGTGAAAGAGTCCTAGATATGTGACGAAACACTACGAAATATTTTGGATTGAAGAGGGATAACCTGACTTTAAGTAAATTTCTTCTTTGTGTTAGTACCGTTTTATACGATGCTGCAAATTAGTATGTGTTCGTCAAAAATATAGACTAATAGATATTTTTTCGACCATTCTAAGTAGCTGCAAAATCTTTTGAATTCAATAACTAAAACTTACTAATCTACAAAGTTTTTCCAATCTGAAACACTGGATTGAATAGTGCTTGAGACTTACAAGGAAACATAAAAGAAATTTCAGCGTCCCAGAGATGGGAGGAGAGAAACTGCAGGGGCTAAATTTTGAAAAAAATTATCTCATATTTTATATTTGAATAAAACTAGTCCTGACGAACGATAACCATTATTGTCTGAAAGGCTGTTGTGAAGTTACGGATTTTTAAGCTGAATGAAATTTATAATAATACCAGAAATGTTTTTTTCATACAACTACTGTTGTTGTAAAAGTAGTCTACATTCACCTGTAAAAAACTTATTTAATAGATTGGCTGATATGGAAATCTTGGCAAAAGATATTTCAATAATTTTTCTGCAGATATTTGTAGATGTAGAAAAAAATATTTGAGAATCTGTATGTGCTGTTTAATTATTTTTCTTTTTTCAAAATGTTCTCTGTAAAATTATGTAAAACACGAACAATAATATGCTTTTTCCATATGGTAGAATTTCCGGCATGTTAAAAAGTTGAACATACAAATTTTTTGGACGTAAAAGTATAAAGGTTCGCCAATAGTAACATAGATCGTTTGTTTACATAAAATCCTCAAAATATATTGATTATAATACTAATCCATTAAAATATAGATAAATAATACCTTAATAATTGCCTTACCATCTTGAGCGTATGATGCTGCATAATATAAGGGCAAGACCAGGGCGATTTTTAAAATATGTAATGGAATCTTCTGCACCATCCTGAAAAAATAAAAAATATTTTATTCGAGATTTTTCATTTTGTGTAAAGGTAATAAGATATCTTAAATTGTACATCCAAACAGTTTTATAATGTACATATTTTGTAAATGTAAAATTTTTTGTTTACACGATACGTACATTCTCGAAAAATTCATTTGAAAACAGATTCACTGTAAAATTATGTATTGTGTCTGTGAAGAAATAGAGGATTAATTCCAATCCTTAAAAATATTCATTAAAGATTTAAAGTTTATACTAGAAATTTCATTACCACATTGTATTCTTTCTAAAGTTAGAGCTGATACTAGCAAATTGAAAATGAAATTGCATATTTCGTAATAATATTCCCATAATGTTAGAAAGCGTTTCACAATTATGTAAGTATACAATTTTTTTTCTTGTTTATATCTGTTGAAGCTTAGATATTCAAGACAGTAAAACCTTCTTGATCAATATAAGTAAATGTAGATTTAAGACTGTTTAAATATCAGGAAAAGGTGTTTTCATTTATATTTCATAATGCTTTCCATGAAAATTGAAATTATATAATCCCCAGAAGAAGAAGACCTCGCTAAAATTGAATGGTAACTCTAGCAAATGTCACTTTGAATTTTTACCAAACCGGCCAGTTCCAAAGAAATATACTTATAAGGGGACCATCAAGCATGGTGCTCACAGATTTTGATGATTTCAAAGTATGTTGTAGGGGTCATACCACTAATTATTCAGCTGAAAGGGTTTTTTCAAATGGGCCTTAGTTTTTAAGAAATTGGGGGTCAAAGTTTAGCGCTCATTTCAAATAGCCGTTAGTATTGCAATCACATTGTGGCTCAGTGGCGCTGCGGTAACGTGCAAAACTCCAGACTCGGACTTGGCGGGTTCAACTCCAAGTTAGAGGGGGTTTTTTCTTTCCTTTATATACATTTTACACGTTGCATATTTTAAGCAGAATTAGGAATTCTACAAGCTTTGAACTTTTTGATATTTTCTTAAAAAATTAAATTTATATTTACGAATTTATTTCATGAAAATTTTTTTTTGTGTGCAATTTTTAAACTAATATTTTTATTGACAAAACTGCAAAACTAATTTATGCCTAGAACTCTTTTTTATTAATTATTATGTAATTTCTTTTTTTATTAGGCACAATTCTGAAATAGTAATTTTTTTTTTCTATCGCCTTTTTTGTGGAATTTTTTAAATGAAAATTTATCCTTTTTTGTATAAATTATATAGAATAATTTTCAGGTGCAATTTCTCAAACATTTATAGGATTAGTTAATTCAAATAATGCATATCTTTGAAAGTGTAATAAAATATTAATGCAGTAGTGCTAAAATATTATCCAAATTTTTACTGATCTCTAAATACATTCATCTATCTCTAAAGCTCAACCGAAACATTATTTATCGTTTGCACAAATAAGAAATGACAGATTACATTAAAAAAAATTATATATACATTTTTATTTTAACAAATTAAAACACTATTCATAAAAAAATAAACTATAGATCGGAAAAGTCGTCTGCTAATGATTTCAATGAGATAAAATTTACGATACATAAAAAAATATATATGCATTTATTTTATTCGTCTTCTTTTATTTTCTCGGTAAAATCACGCAAAAATAGAAATTCTTTTTACTAATGTCATTTAGCTTCTTTTGCAGACAAATAAAAGATTTGCAATATTGGTATGTATATGTCGGATTAAATGCTAAAAATACTGTAATGAAAGAAACAAGCACTGTTATAGAAAATTCTCGTTTGGAAAAGGAACAAAAAGGCGAAATTACGAATGCATTAAAATATTTCGAGACGTTGTTACAAAATGATAATCTACTTACAAATTCGCCACCGGATGGTATTTCCTGTGCTTCTATTGATATGGCTGGGGAATTTCATAATTCAATATTAAAAATATTAGATGATCAACAAATTATTGAGGCAGATGAATTGATATTGAATGAAGAATATGAATTAAAGGAATTTACAAAGGTATTATTTTTTTTACTTAGCAATATATATATATATATATATATATATATATATATATATATATATATATATATATATATATATATATATATATATATATAGAGAGAGAGAGAGAGAGAGAGAGAGAGAGAGAGAGATGTATTTATACGTTATATTTCATTCCGAAAAAATCGAAAAAATAAAAATTGAAAAAAAAATATCCCCATAAGAAAATATCAATAAGTTCAAAGCTTGTAGAATTCCCAATTCTGCTTAAAATATGCAACGTGTAAAAAGTGTTAAAGTGTTAAAAGTGCAACAAACTGTTACATTTCTCCGACTTCTTCTGTTTTACATTATGACGTCATGACCGAGGTTAATGTAAAAGATAGGCTATCATGACGCGTTACAGGCACGGATGGAATCCTCTTTTCAGACGTTTGAATCACGTGATTATCGAGCACTAGAGATCTGCACGGGCCAGACCTCGACTCAATGCTCGAGCCCGGCCCGACCCGCTAGCCGGGTTCGAGCCGATTTTCATTGCCGGCATTCGGAACAGACGGGGCCTTACTTATTTCTGAAGACTCCGGTCGGGTCCAAGGTTTTTAGAAGGAGAGGTTGGCCAGTAACTTTTCCTCCAATCAGAGGGCTTCCGCTCCTCTACGTCACAAGAATCCACAGTCAGACTTCATCCGATGGTAATACGTTATAAACAGTTGAATTCTATGCAATTTTAAGCGAAAATAAATAAATTTCAATGCTTTTTTTGCTCGTGTAAAGAAGTAACAGACCTTAGTTTTAAAAATACTTCGAAGAAAATTAATTAGTTTTAAAATTTTTAGTGACGCGGGGATAAAATTAAAATATTTTTGAAAATAAGAGGAAAAACTTTTATAGCTGCATTATAATTCTTATTCTCTCTCTCTTATTTTGTTATTATGATATATTATTTTTCACTTATAAGTGGTCTATTTCTACTTTTTATACATATTAATTTGGTAAAATAGTAGTTTGAACTTATTTAATTAAAATATACGTTTCAATATGGCATTTCTACAAATTAGAAAAACAAAATAATAACTTTTTAGAATTATATTTATAAAAACTTATAAGTTTTAAAATATTTTTAAGTAATAAAAAACATTAAAAAATACTTATAACGTATGCAATTATTATTATTATTTTAGCATATTAATAAAGTCAACAATTCGGAATCCTCCGGAACCCGTCGATTGGATTTTTCCAAATTTCAGATCATTTGGGAAAAAAAAGGAGGGGGATAAAATAAAAGAAACTTTATTCATCTTTACGGGTGAATTATTTATGTCGGTAAAACATTTTAATAGTAAAATGAAAACAATTAATAATTAATTGTAGGAAAATAAATTAAAATAATGCTAAACCAGATATTTTAATTAGGAAAATAATATATTTTTTAAAAAGATTAAAATTTTTTTATCACAACTACAACTTTTTTAATTAAATTTCTTATATGTGATTTTAAACAATTTTTTGTTTATATTTCAATATTTTTTGTTTACATTTCAACATTTGTTCACGTTTCAACATGGAATTTCTACAAATTAGAAAAACAAAATAATAACTTTTTAGAATTATATTTATAAAAACTACTAAGTTTTAAAATATTTTTAAGTAATAAAAAACATTAAAAAATACTTATAACGTATGCAATTATTATTATTATTTTAGCATATTAATAAAGTCAACAATTCGGAATCCTCCGGAACCCGTCGATTGGATTTTTCCAAATTTCAGATCATTTGGGAAAAAAAAGGAGGGGGATAAAATAAAAGAAACTTTATTCATCTTTACGGGTGAATTATTTATGTCGGTAAAACATTTTAATAGTAAAATGAAAACAATTAATAATTAATTGTAGGAAAATAAATTAAAATAATGCTAAACCAGATATTTTAATTAGGAAAATAATATATTTTTTAAAAAGATTAAAATTTTTTTATCACAACTACAACTTTTTTAATTAAATTTCTTATATGTGATTTTAAACAATTTTTTGTTTATATTTCAATATTTTTTGTTTACATTTCAACATTTGTTCACGTTTCAACATGGAATTTCTACAAATTAGAAAAACAAAATAATAACTTTTTAGAATTATATTTATAAAAACTACTAAGTTTTAAAATATTTTTAAGTAATAAAAAACATTAAAAAATACTTATAACGTATGCAATTATTATTATTATTTTAGCATATTAATAAAGTCAACAATTCGGAATCCTCCGGAACCCGTCGATTGGATTTTTCCAAATTTCAGATCATTTGGGAAAAAAAAAAAAAAAAAAAAAAAAAAAAAGGAGGGGGATAAAATAAAAGAAACTTTATTCATCTTTACGGACGAATTATTTATGTCAGTAAACATTTTAATAGTAAAATGAAAACAATAATTAATTGTAGGAAAATATATTAAAATAATGCTAAACCAGATATTTTAATAGGAGGATAATATATTTTTAAAAAAAAATTAAAATTTTTTAAATCACAATTACAACTTTTTCAATTTAATTTTAGGTAGCTTTCATTACAAAAAGTAAAAAGCTACCTATTGCAGCCGTCCGGAGGAAAGCACTTCCGGAAAATTTTGGTATATTTTCACCGATCATGACCCCCAGACCCCAAAACCACCCTCCGTTCAAATGTTGACATATATATATATATATATATATATATATATATATATATATATATATATATATGCAGGGTGATTCATAAAAGATGGGCAGAACTTTAAGGGGTTATAGTACACTTAAAGACAAATAATATTAAATAGGAGACTAAGGGTCCCAGACGTATTCCCAAGGAGATAGGGGGCATTAAAGTTTAGTGTCCGAAATTTCAAATGATTATAAAAAATGGAAAAATTGGTTGATTCGTTTGCGGTTTTTGCAAAAAATTTTCTTTATGCCAGTATTTTCTTGAAATAAAATTTTAAAGTTCAATTTCAAAAAATGCCGATAGGGGGCGCTTTAGACTTTGGAGTAACAAACAACTATTTTTTAACGTTATTTTTTGTATTTCTTTAAATGATTTCGAAAGCTTAGACTTAAACTTAAATTTTGATCTAAAAATCTGAGTCCTAACGAGTAGTTAAGTAGCGTAAACTGAAATTTGAAATTTGAAACCCTTCTCCCCCCAGAACAAAAATCAGTTATTCCCTACCTTTGTGTCGTAGATTAGGTTCTAACTACTGCCGCGTTTTGCTAAAATTATTCTTTATGTCAGTATTTTCTTGAAAATAAATTTTAAAGAAAAGTTTCAAAAAATTCCGATAGAGGGCGCTTTAGACTTTGGAGTAACGAACAACTATTTTATACCGTTATTTTTTGTGTCTCATTAATTGCTTTCTAAAGCTTAGACTTAAATTTTCAGCCCAAAATCTGAATCGTTAGGCGTGGTTAAGTTTCTGGGGAGAGGAGTTTGAAATTTCTACTCCTGAGCACAGTTCAGTTTACCATGTCCACACATTGTGTGCTGTGATACGAGGTAAAAAGACACAAATTAGGATTATGTTACCAAAGCATATTTATTAACATGTAATTACAATAAATGTTCAAAATTGTGACCACCAGAGGTTATGCACGCAGAACAACGGCGAAGAATGGAACGGCGAACATTCGCGAAAACATCAGGCTTTTCGAGCACTTCCCCTACAGCGGCGGAAAGTCTGGCGACCAGTTCCTCGGGGGATTCAATGGGTGTCTCATACATAAGAGCCTTCAATTGTCCCCAAAAAAAGAAATCGAGGGGTGAAAGATCTGGCGAGCGAGCAGGCCAAGCAACAGGACCACCTCGACCAATCCATCTGTTCGGAAATGTGATGTCCAGATAGTTGCGGACGTCTCGTACGTAATGGGCTGGCGCTCCATCGTGCTGGAACCACATGACCCGCCGGATGCGTGGAGGAACATCGTTTAACAGGTCTGGCAGCACATGTTGCAGAAATGTGAGGTATGTTTTACCGTTGAGGCGTTCAGGAAGAAGGTACGGTCCGATTAGGTGGTCTCCGAGGATTCCTGCCCAAACATTGATGGAAAAGCGTCTCTGATGAGCATGTGGATACGTAGCATGTGGATTGACATCCGACCATGCATGTGCATTGTGTGTATTAAATGTACCTTCACTTGTGAAGGTACATTCATCGGTGAAAAGCACAGTTCGTCCAAAATGTGGATTTAGCGCGTTCTGCTGCAGAAACCAGCGGGCGAATTCAATACGATTTGGATAATCACCTGGAGACAGTTTCTGGACTCGTTGCACATGAAACGGGAGCAAATGTTCATCCTTCAGTACCCTCCAAGTCATGGACTGTGAGGTATCCACCTGCCTAGCCACTGTTCGTGTACTTGTACTTGGCTGCGCCGCTACTACATCCAGAATGGCTTCTGCAACAACTACTGATTCGTCCTTTTTTGCACGACCTGCATTCGACCGGGAAGCGAGAAATGATCCCGTCTCACACAACTGTCTGTGCAAGCGCTCGAAAGTTTTGCGGTTAGGCAACCGCCTGCTGGGAAATCGCTCTCCGTACATTCGTTGTGCCTCTGCACCATTTCCATCTGCCGCTCCGTAAATTAAATGCATCTCAGCCTTTTCCTTATTCGTGAAGGGCACCATCTTCCGATTCATTACTACAGCGACTTACACTTGACTCACCGTTCAGTGGTTTTTATGCCTGAATCGTGTCGAAATTTTGCATACGGGTTCTTCTTCTTCCCCATTTGACATTTGCATACTTTCTGTCTCCTTCTTCACCCGGTGACTAGCGTCAGGAATGGAGCTTTAACGTTTGCATGAGCGACGTTTCCAACTGTGCCAGTGCCTTTATGAGTGAATTCCGAATATGCAGTCCTTGACGAAAGTTGTATTTTTGCCTCGTATCACAGCACAGAATCGTTGGACATGGTTAAGTAGTGCAAACTTAACTATGTTCAGAAGTTGAAATTTGAACCCCCTCCTCTCGCTACTGAACCACGCTCAGCGATTCAGATTTTGAGCTGAAAATTTAAGTTTAAGTCTAAGCTTTAGAAAGCATTTAATGAGACACAAAAAATAAAGGTATAAAATAGTTGTTCGTTACTCCAAAGTCTAAAGCGCCCTCTATCGGAATTTTTTTAAACTTTTCTTTAAAATTTATTTTCAAGAAAATACTGACATAAAGAATAATTTTAGCAAAACGCGACAGTAGTTAGAGCCTAATCTATGACACAAAGATCGGGAATAACTGATTTTTGTTCTGGGGGGAGAAGGGTTTCAAATTTCAAATTTCAGTTTACGCTACTTAACTACTCGTTAGGACTCAGATTTTTAGATCAAAATTTAAGTTTAAGTCTAAGCTTTCGAAATCATTTAAAGAAATACAAAAAATAACGTTAAAAAATAGTTGTTTGTTACTCCAAAGTCTAAAGCGCCCCCTATCGGCATTTTTTGAAATTGAACTTTAAAATTTTATTTCAAGAAAATACTGGCATAAAGAAAATTTTTTGCAAAAACCGCAAACGAATCGACCAATTTTTCCATTTTTTATAATCATTTGAAATTTCGGACCCTAAACTTTAATGCCCCCTATCTCCTTGGGAATACGTCTGGGACCCTTAGTCTCCTATTTAATATTATTTGTCTTTAAGTGTACTATAACCCCTTAAAGTTCTGCCCATCTTTTATGAATCACCCTGTATATATATATATATATATATATATATATATACAGGGTGATTCCGAATTTTTTTTTCAATAAAGGAGGGGTGATAGTACACATCAAGACAAACAGTATTAAATAGGAGACCAAGGGTCCAAAACTTTTTCCTAAGGAAATAGCCGCCATTAAAGTTTAGGGACCAAAATTTCAAATAAACATAAAAAACGGAAAAATCGGTCGATTGAGTTGCGGTTTTCACTAAAATTATTCTTTATGTAGGCATTTTCTTGAAATTAAATTATAAAGATAAATTTCAAAAAATGCCGATAGAGGGCGCTTTAGACTTTGGAGTAACGAACAACTATTTTTTGCCGGTATTTTTTGCATCTCATTAAATGTTTTCGTAAGCTTAGACTCAAACTTAAATTTTGAGCTCAAAATCTGTAGTTGGGAGTGGTTAAATAACACAAACTGAGCTGTGTTCAGAGGATTCAAATTTCAAATGATTATAAAAAACGGAAAAATTGGTCGATTGATTTGCGGTTTTCACTAAAACTATTCTTTATTTAGGTATTTTCGTGAAAATAAATTATAAAGATAAATTTCAAAAAATGCCGATAGAGGGCGCTTTAGACTTTGGAGTAACGAAACTCTCTTTTTTGGCGTTATTTTTTGCATCTTATTAAATGCTTTCGTAAGCTTAGACTTGAACTTAAATTTTGAGCTCAAAATCTGAATAGCTGGGAGTGGTTAAGTAGACAAACTTAGCTGTGTTCAGAGGGTTCAAATTTCAGATAATTGTAAAAAATGGAAAAATTGGTCGATTCGTTTGCGGTTTTTGCTAAAACTAATTTTTAAATCAGCAGTTTTCTTCATCAATCAGTGTTTTCTTGAAAAAAATTTTTAAAGATAAATTTCACAAAATGCCGGTACAGGGCGCCTTAGACTTTGGAGTAGCGTACAACTATTTTTAACTGTTATTTTTTTAATCTCACTAAATGCTTTCACATGCATAGACTTAAATTTTGGGCTGAAATTCTGAATCGTTGGGAGTGTTTAAGTAGCAAAAAATTGAATTGTGCTCGAGGAGGAAAGAGGGTTAAATTTTAACTCCTGAACACACTTCAGTTTGCGCTTCTTAACTTCTCATAACGATTCAGGATTTGAGCTCAAAATTTAAGTTTAAATCTAAGCTTCCTAGAACATTTAAAATGCTTTTGCAAACATTTAATTAGAACCAAAAAATAATGGTTAAAATGAATTGTTGATTACTCTGAAGTTTAAGGCGCCCTCTGACGGAATTTTTTGAGATTTATCTTTAAAAATTATTATCAAGAAGATACTGACTTAAAGAATAGTTTTATTTTAAACCGCAAACGAATCGACCAAATTTTCCATTTTCTATAATTACTTTAAATTTGAACCTCCCCCTCCCCCTTGAACACAGTTCAGTTTGTGCTACTTAACCACTCCCTACTATTCAGATTTTTAGCTCAAAATTTAAGTCTAACCTTCCTAAATCATTTAAAGAGATGCAAACAATAACGGCAGAAAATAGTTGTTGGTTACTCCAAAGTCTAAAGCGCTCTCTATCGGCATTTTTTGAAATTTATCTTTATAATTTATTTTCACGAAAATACCTAAATAAAGAATAGTTTTAGTGAAAACCGCAAATTAATTGACCAATTTTTCCATTTTTTTTAATCATTTGAAATTTGAACCCTCTGAACACAGCTCAGTTTGTGTTACTTAACCACTCCCAACTACAGATTTTGAGCTCAAAATTTAAGTTTGAGTGTAAACTTACGAAAACATTTAATAAGATGCAAAACATACCGGCAAAAAATAGTTGTTCGTTACTCCAAAGTCTAAAGCGCCCTCTATCGGTATTTTTTGAAATTTATCTTTATAATTTATTTTCACGAAAATACCTAAATAAAGAATAGTTTTAGTGAAAACCGAAAATTAATCGACCAATTTTTCCATTTTTTTTAATCATTTGAAATTTGAACCCTCTGAACACAGCTCAGTTTGTGTTACTTAACCACTCCCAACTACAGATTTTGAGCTCAAAATTTAAGTTTGAGTGTAAACTTACGAAAACTTTTAATAAGATGCAAAACATACCGGCAAAAAATAGTTGTTCGTTACTCCAAAGTCTAAAGCGCCCTCTATCGGCATTTTTTGAAATTTATCGTTATAATTTTATTTCAAGAAAATGCCGACATAAAGAATAATTTTAGTGAAAACCACAAATCAATCGACCGATTTTTCCGTTTTTTATGTTTATTTGAAATTTTGGTCCCTAAACTTTAATGGCGGCTATTTCCTTAGGAAAACGTTTTGGACCCTTGGTCTCCTATTTAATACTGTTTGCCTTGATGTGTACTATCACCCCTCTTTTATTGTAAAAAAATTTTGGAATCACCCTGTATATGTATATATATATATATATATATATATATATATATATATATATATATATATATATATATATATCTGATTTTTGTCATGCGATAACTAACGTATTTATGAACCGATTTGAATGAAACTTGGTATGTACATACTACATACAAATGTCTCGACCGAGTTCGTTGGACAGCATCATCCGCTATTTTGTTTCAAATTGGCGGCCATTTTAAATTTTTAAAAAAATTTTAAATTTAAAATTAACTGCGAAAAAATTAAAAGTTGAAAAATATTTTTCTTTTACGTGTTAGAACTTAAAACAAAGATTCCAGAACACTGTTTATTTTGTCTATATCTTAAAAAAGGATTGAGTTATAGCACTTTGAATTTTTCTTATGGCTGACATTTTGAAACGATCTGATTTTTGTCACGTGATAACTCGCGTATTTATGAACCGATTTCAATGAAACTTGGTATGTACATAGTACATACAAATGTCTCGACCGAGTTCGTTGGTCAGCATCATCCGCTATTTTGTTTCAAAATGGCAGCTATTTTAAATTTTAAAAAAAATTTAAAATTTAAAATTAAATGCAAAAAAATTAAAAGTTGAAAAATATTTTTCTTTTACGTGTTAGAACTTAAAACAAAGATTCCAGAACACTTTTTATTTTGTTTATATCTTAAAAAATGATTGAGTTATAGCACTTTTAATTTTTCTTATGGCTGACATTTTGAAACGATCTGATTTTTGTCACGTGATAACTCGCGTATTTATGAACCGATTTCAATGAAACTTGGTATGTACATAGTACATACAAATGTCTCGACCGAGTTTGTTGGTCAGCATCATCCGCTATTTTGTTTCAAAATGGCAGCTATTTTAAATTTAAAAAAAAATTTAAAATTTAAAATTAAATGCAAAAAAATTAAAAGTTGAAAAATATTTTTCTTTTACGTGTTAGAACTTAAAACAAAGATTCCAGAACACTTTTTATTTTGTTTATATCTTAAAAAATGATTGAGTTATAGCACTTTGAATTTTTCTTATGGCTGACATTTTGAAACGATCTGATTTTTGTCACGTGATAACACGCGTATTTATGAACCGATTTCAATTAAAATTGGTATGTTCATAGTACATACAAATGTTTCGACCGAGCTCGTTGGCCAGCATCATCCGCCATTTTGTTTCAAAATGGTGACCATTTTAAATTTTTAAAAAAATTTAAAATTTAAAATTAAATGCGAAAAAATAAAAATTTGAAACATATTTTTCTTTTACGTGTTAGAACTTTAAACAAAGATTCCAGAACACTTTTTATTTTGTCTATATCTTACAAAATGATTCAGTTATAGCACTTTGAATTTTTCTTATGGCTGAAACGGTCTGATCTGAACGATCCACAATGTTGCTTTAAAATGGCATACACTTTATGATATCGTGGAATTTGGTGACTCTCTAAATCGCTTAAAATAAAACCAGATTGAATAAAAGATGACTAATTTCTAAAAATTCCTATTAATATTCAGTCTTGACAAAAACTAGTATTCAATCTTATAAAATCACTAATTTTATAAGATTATTTTCACTAATTTGAGATTAGTATTTTTGAACAATGTAACTTACTTTAAAATAAATAAATAAATATATAAGTATATGAAAGCTACCTCTTCCTCCCGGCATTGCCGGAAGGACTTTTTTATATGTGATTTTAAACAATTTTTTGAACTTTGTGATAAAAAAAAAACATATTTCTTTCTCTTTATATTACACACAGGAATCTGATAGCTACATTTTAATTCAGTTTAATAAATGAAATCCTCTTAACAACGAGGTTCACTTGGAAATCATAGATGTTCGAATTTTTTTAAGTTGTTCTGAGAGTTTTTCACATTTTACGACTATTTTTTGACATCCGTAAAATGAATTAGATTTCAAAGTTTTAATCTAATATAATAAAATTCATACTCCGTGATAAGTAATTTTCTTTTTTAGAATTTTAAATACGTTAATTTCCAATTCAGAAAAACACTCTGGTTGCAATGTTTTAGACAGTAAATTTATGTACAATAAACTTTGTTACTTGCAATTTTTAAATTATTTTTTTTTTATTCTTTAGTTTTTCTAGATCAGGAAAAGGAATTCGGTTTTACTTTTTTATTTTAATGTGATAAAAGTTGTGCATTTTTCTTCAAATCTAAAAGAAATATTTCGGACAAACAGACAAAAACAAAGAAAATATATGTTGCGTCCGAAGAAGCTAAGAGGTTTCCGGGGTTCCGTGGATTCTTGTGACGTATGGTCCTGTATAGCAACGGGAGTGAGCGTGTTTGCGTGCCTAGTAACGAGCCAACCTTATCTTATTCTAAAAGCCTTGGGTCGGGTCGGGTCTAACTTATTTTTTTCTGTACGAAGCCGGTACTGATTCCATTCTTCCTAGTTTTCACGGGTCAAAATATTCCATATAGGTTGAATCATCCCGTATGAAAATCATTTTCTCGATGTGGCCAAGTCTGTTCAAAAATCAGTAAAATTGGGCTTGGTAAAAAAAAAATTGGAAAAAAGACATATACTTTTAAATAGTCATTATTCTACAATTAAACATTAAAATTTATTCTTTTTAAAGAATCGTAGATTTCTAGGATTATTAAAATAGAGTTAAATGCATGAAAAAAGAACCTGCCTGTGAAGGAATTTTCTTTTACTGAAAATAAAAATTTCTTTTAAACTTGTTTTAAACTGTTCATCCATGCAAAATGACTACAATAAAAAGCGAAAAAAAAAATATTATACATTTTCACGTGCCAAGAAGGGAGCTTGTATGTAACTATTTAATTTCTATCCGTAACTAAACAGCATTTAACTTGAAATTAAGTATAGTTTTTAATTCCAAAATATTATTTTGTTTAGAGAAGCATTTCAATGAAAAATTGAGCAGAAAATATATGTTTAACAAATAGCATAAAAATGACGATGGCATCAGTTATTGACATTTATACATTTACACATAGATTCATTTATCAATAAAAATCAAAACTTTTTCAAAATATTAATTAGAATAGCTCTTGTATGCACTTTCAGAAACTTTCGTAACATTTGGCTGTACTTAGCATTGAGCTCTTCTTCCTTTCAGAGAGTCTATGAAAACCATGTTAATAGTTGATGGATTAATGTTTTGTTAGCCGGTAACTTTGCAACAAGTTTTAGGTGATGCAAAGTTATTTCCGTTTTGCTTATGACGTCAGTCCCAGACAATCACTATTCATGAAATGATAAATAATTAGTAAATTAAAATTTTATAGGCATAATTTAATTAATTTTTACGCATAAATAAACTACATTTGCCTTAAAAATTAAATAGCTTTTTAATACCAAAATATGACTTTGTTCAGAGCAAAAATCCAAAAAACTTATTTATGTAGTATACGTTTAACGAACAGCATAAAATACCCCAATAATATCAGTGACTTATACATATTGGTTTATAAATAATTCCACTAATCAACTAGAATCAAAACCTTTTGAAAATATCAAAATAGCTGGCTATGCATTGTCAAAAACTTTGGTAATATTTGACTTTATTTTGCATGCAGCTCATGTTCATTTCAGAGATTCTATGAAAACTAAGTTAATATTTGATGGCTTAATGTTTTCTTATCCAGTAACTTTGCAATCAATTTTAAGTGGTGTAAAATTGCTTCAATTTTGCTCATAACGTCACTTCCAGTCTACCACTAATCATAAAATGATAAATAAAAAGCTAATTTAATGGTGTAATTCAAATCATAACAAGTTTCTAAGCAAAAATAAAATACACTTAAATTGAAATTAAATAGTTTTTCAATACGAAAATATAATTTTGTCCAGGAAAGAATTTCAATGAAAAATCATACAGCATATATACGTTTAACAAACAGTATTAAAAAAGACGATTGCATCAGGAATTCACATATATACTTCACATATATTGAAGATAGTTCCATTTATAGACTGAAATCAAAACAGAAAATATAGAAAGAATAGCGTCAGGCAATCATTGAATATTTTTTCAAGAGTGGTGCAAAGCTATCCCTGAAGGTTCAAAGTAGCCGCTATACGGTGTTTCAAATTATAAATATAAATTACACAAATCCTTCGCATTGAAGTATAGCTATAAAACTTAAATTGCAAAGCGTATTCATACTAGAATAACGTTATTGTTTAAAACGTGGGGTTTTACTATAAAAGATTTATTTTTGCGTAAGAATATACTATGAAAAGGTAAGATCAAGTCATTAATGAAAGGAAGTATAATGGGTAGTACTTCAATTACTATCAAAATATAGTCAGATTTACATCCTTAAATAAATTCACTGGCGCATTAAGTTGTTGATAACAATCAAAACTAACGTCTTCCAGACGTATCAACGGAAAAACCAAAGAATCTTTCTGATTTAGAGCTGAAGGTCGCTGGGTGTTGGGGGAAACAATGACAATAGCTGTTATTGTTTCAACAGTAGGTGAAGGTCTGTTTTATTAAAACAAAAAGGCTCGAACAAATCTACACAGTTTTTGAAATTTAGAGGGAATTAACCTCTACGTGACAAATTTAGTCTAAAGGAAATATTCCATTTATTTTTTAGCTTCACTAATAGTATAAAGACATAATGTTTGTTTACGTGTTTGTATGTGTGTTTGCCGGGGAAACTATAGAAACGATTTATAAAAAATAAAGGTGGCAAAATGTTAGCGACCATCTCTGTTCTACCACAGGCTATGCTTCATGTCAGTACAACAACTTCAAGGGACTGCAGGAAGAAAAAACTTTCTAAAATTGCTATTTTATGCTATTGTTGAGGCTACAGACGTGAAATTTGCTGTGGTGGTTACATTTAAGATATAATACTCACTATGAACGGTTTCTAGAAAGGTAGAAAACTATAAAGATGAAAGGAAATAAAACTATGATTTATTTCAAACTTTTAATCTTGAAATTTCAAATTTGACATGGCGGCTGTTAGTTGAAAATATGTGTGCTTATTGCACAAAACATTTTGAATTTTACATTTTGAAATGTAAAGGATACAAGAACAAAAAACGCTTCTGAAATTGCAATTTCTGTGATTTTGTTGGAGCTAAAAATTTTAAATGGTAGTTTGGTACACTCAGATCCAAAATTAAGGTCACAAACATAAAATCTGTAAAAACTGATGAACTATTCACTGCGTTACCATGAAATTTGGAACAAAGATATTTTACAATGGAAAAAAAAATACAGCTACATAAAAATATAAAAAAGATTTCAATTGTAAATTAAGAAACAGGATATATCAAAAAGTGTCAAAGCATGAATCAGATATAAAGCATTTATCTCGGGAAAAGTCTGTCAAATATGAAATATAATTACAGTACACTGCTATCCAAGCCTCACAATGAGCTCTCATACTGTTTATGAGGATGTTAATAAATGTTTGTGGCAACAAAGCCCATTCTTCAAAAAACGCGGCTTTTAACTCCTGGCGGGACCGGGAAAAAGGGAGGGGGGGGGGGTTACGCTGTAAAATGGCTCTTTCTAGACCTTCCCAAACATGTTCAACAAGATTTAGGTCCAGACACTTAAAGAGCCAAGTCATACAACGAATATCTTCTTCTTCAAGAAAATCATTAACAAGGTGAATTCTGTGTGGCTTCGCATTATAGTCCATAAATCGTGCTGATTATATCGTAAAATAATATCGTGCTGAAGTCTTAGCCTAGAGCACCCCGGAACAGCCTCACATAGGTTTCAAGGACCTCGTCCCTAACTCCTAGCGTCCAGTCGTGTGTATCCTTTTCAATGTATTTAATAAGAGGGACTGGTTGTTGTGGAGCTGAAGACATCAGTCTTGGAGACAACAAGAATAGGGCATATTCTTTTCAGTGATGAATCGTGATTCGCCATGTAGAATTATTCTCATCGAATCTCCATCTGGAGAGAATGTAAAGCTCGCTGTCATCCCTCCTAAGTAGAAGAAATCGGTAGATTTGGTAATAAAAGTATTCTTGTCTACAGGGGGGGGGGGAGCATAATGTTGGGCAGACGTAGACGACTGCATGTCTTCGATGCGAGTACTGTCAATGCACATCACTATAGGGAAGAGGTCCTTGAAAGATATTTGAGGTTGTTCCGGGATGCAGTAGGCCCGACCTTCATGTTTATGGACGATATAGTGAAGCCATATAGAGCTCACATTGTTGATGATTTTGTTGAAGAGGATATTCGCCGTATAAAATCGCCCTCGAGCTATCCAAAACTCAATCCTATTGCACATGTTTGGGATGGCCTAGAAAGAGTCATTTCATAGCATAACCACCTCTCCCGGATCCGTCCAGAGTTAAAAGCCATATTTGGAAGAATGAACTTTGTTGTCACAAAGATTTATTGACACTTTCATAAACATCAGTTTGAGAACTCGTTGTGAGTCTTGTACGCAGTAAAAAAATACCTGTAAAGTTACTAAACTTTTTGTAGAAAACTAAGATTCCAAGAACTTTTTAAGTAGCGGTAACAACAAAATATCAAGTAACAGAATCAGTAATGTCACATAATTCATGTAACAGTTACATGGATTTTTGCTGTTACAGTTACGGATAAAACAAAAAGATTGACTGACCAAATAGTCTTTACCCAAATATATAACCACAGTACCTTTATGAACTAAATTCAGAACATCCTTCAAATGTTAGCGAGAAAATTTTCTCATGATTTTTATGAAAATTCGGACTCACATATTTGAGTTAAAAAATTAAAAAAAAATAAAAAATAAAATAAGAAAGATAAAAAATTATATAAAACTGCATTTTTTAGTAAAAATTAACTGAAATCAGTAATGACAAATCGAAAATTCCTATTTTTCAAATTGAGCTGAAATTCGTTATTTGATCAAAAACAATAATATTGAGTACGAATAAGAACTTTAATAACTAAATTGATGTGATGAAACACATATTAAAAAAGATATTACGTTAATTATAAAATATTTGGAACCGTAGATAGTACACCCTTTATATTCTATTTTTAATAAATTATTTTAGTATTTCATCCAAATATTTATGAGAATTTCTTCTGATCCCTTTTCTGGAACTTATCCTCAACAGATATTACAGAAAAAAAAGATAAATATGTATGTAAAACTGGATTTTCTTGTGGAAATGAGCCATAACCAGAATGACAAAAACAAGAAAAAATCCCTCTTTCCGACTTGATATAAAACTCATTGTTTGACTAAAAGTAATAACACTCATCTTGAATGAAAACTTGAATAATTAAGTACACTGTAAAAAAAAATCTGTAATCCTACAGATGAAAAGTAAACGAAATCTGTATACTTACTAACATTTTACCTGTGCCCCTTACAAGGGAAGATGTAAATCTACAGAATTAATTTTTGCAAAGCTACAGAAGTCTGTAATGTATCTGTATCTGTTACATGCACTTTTGCAGTTGCCGTTACATAACAAGTTCTAGGAATCCCAATTTCCTAGAAAACTTTTAGTAACTTTACAGATATTTTTAACAGTGTAGATATGATGGCATAGATAATAAAGGAGCTATTATGATAGTTATAAGAAATTTGGGACCGTAGACAGTGTATACCTAATGATTTCAGCTATCACCATTTCAATATTCAATTCATTCAAATATTTACGAGAAATTTCTTTCATCATTTTTAGGAACATTTGTTCTCATCATATAGCAAATGTTCCTAAAAAGTAATACAAAAAATCGGTGTATAAAATAAAAATAAAAATAAATGCTCTAATATTTATTAACTATGCTTACATTTATATAAGACATTTATCTGAAATGGTATACACTGTAAAAAAAATTCTGTAGAGGTACTAAACTTTTTCTAGGAAACTGGGATTTCTAGAACTTTTCCTGTAACGGTAACAGCAAAAATTCTAGTTTTAGAATCAGTTACATGAAATATTCAT
Source organism: Maratus speculifer (assembly GCA_964019185.1). Taxonomy (NCBI): domain Eukaryota; kingdom Metazoa; phylum Arthropoda; class Arachnida; order Araneae; family Salticidae; genus Maratus; species Maratus speculifer. The sequence continues at coordinate 157,344,534 of OZ025302.1, read as the reverse complement.
GTTACCGTTACATGAAAAGTTCTTGGAATCCCAGTTTCCTAGAAAATGTTTAGTACCTTTACAGAATTTTTTTACAGTGTACCTGTTCTGAATCTTTGCAGGGCAGATGATTTAAAAAAATTTCGTACAAAAGATCCTGAACAATTATTTTCGTTGCATATTATTTTCGTTGCATATATTAATCAGAATTGGTACACCTATAATTATTTTATACTGAAAATGCAATATCAACAAAATTCCATGCGATAGGTAAACATCCTGAACACTTATAACTGTTGCCTACATTAATAGAAGATATTTATCAGAATTGGTGCACCGGTCCGAATTTATACATGGCAACAAGTGATCTCAACAACATTTTGTGTGCAAGATAAGTATTCTGAGTACATTAATAGAAGATATTCATCAGAAATGGTACATATATGGTAGCTTATCTCAACAGAACTTCATACGAAGAGTAAATATACTGAACACAGAAAGTCGCTTTGTACATTAATAGAATCTATTCGTTAGAAATGGTATGCCTGTATGTAAATTATGTGATAGAATTTTTCATGAACAGACAATTTTTCAAAGCTTTCGCTTTGATTTAGATGACATGTTCAGCAACGCTTTCGTGATATTTCGAATCAAAATTGCGAGAAAAGAATGGTCATTTATGTCACAGTATTGTTCCGACAAAATGCTCTGCTGTTGAAATGTTCTGAAGTGTTTTCCGATTAAAATCTATTTGATCGAAAATATTAAAAAAAAAAATGTATTATTAATATGATTTAAAAAAATTAAGAATCGGAATTCGCTAAAACTTGAAAAAAAAATTGTATAGATATTTTTTTTAAGCAACGAGAAAAATTCGATGATTCTGAGCACCTTATGCGGCATACCCGGTCGCTCGTCCCCAAGGGGTTAAAGCATCTAGGGGAAGTATATAGCGTTTAATACTATGTAAGTTGTATCGGGTATTTTTGTGCAGAATGCGAAATTTAATATATCTAAAAAGTCAGAAATTAGATTGGCAATCACTTTAACAAGGGTTCCTTATTTCGTTTAAGTAGATTTTCAAAAATTTAAATTTAAATATCGAAATTCATTCAATGCTTATTGTAGGTATATTTAAGACTATCTTCATAGGCACAAAATATGCTTATCTTTCGTTTAATGTTACAAAATCGAAACAGGTCTCTTTGGTGTATGCTCTATATATGCTACCACAATGAAAGAGGCCTCCACTCTAGATTCGTCTCAATAGATTTTCATTTAAAAATATTAATCATGCAAATTCGTGGATGTATGCTGTCAAGGACAGTACATCTCCTTAACCAATTTCAACATACACAATATTAGGTTCATTCGGAAAGACTTGCGTTAAGAATTATTTTAGGAATATTCAAATTTATAATTACGGACCCGGGCAACTCGTATCGGTCATCTAGCTAGAGATACAATTAAAAGAGTATTTTTTGATAAAAGCATTTTACTTTCGCGTTTCGAGCCCGATTTTAGGTTAATTCAAATATAATTTTCGAATTCGTGTCAGCTATAACCACCCCTGTGCAGGATTCAAATGTAAAGAACAATAAAATTTGACCCCCCCAAAAAACAATTTTTTTAATTTTTTTAACTTATTTATTTACCGAGAATTACTGTTTTTCTTAATCTTTATCTTACTGTTTTTCTTACTGTTTTTCTAAAACCGAAACACAAAGAAGATTAAGAAAACAAGCAAAACGTTAAAGAATAAAAACAAATCAGGCTAGAGCTGATTCCCATTAACATTTCGAATTTTAAAGGGGCTCGAAAATTGAAAAACAATGGGTTAAACATGTTTTTCTTTTCCTTTATTTTAAACTGACAGCTAACTTATTATTTTCTGGTGTTCTTATTTATGGTTTATTTGACGAAAATGAAAAATACCTGTACCAACATTTGTTTTCACTTTGTTTACCAAGAAAGTTTGTTTAATAAAAGGATTAATAATCTAAGAAAATTAACATTAATTGCACGTTATTATTGATGGCCTTTTGAGAGGCCATTACTTGGGAATTTCTTATTTTTAAGATGTTATTAATAATATTTTGACCTTCACTTTGCAAGTAATAATTTCTTTGTTCATAATTGTAAAATACTAACTTAATCTGATAGTAATATTTTTTTATTATTTGTTTCTAATTTTAACAAATAAGCAAAAAAGAATTCCTGAACAATACACCTCCCCCCTCTTTTTTATGTAGTTTTCCTCTTAGTCTTTCATGTATTTCTCGCATGATTTTAATAAATGATCGCATCTTTTCCTTATAATTCAAAGAAAAAAAAAAAAAAAGTCTTAAAAACTTGTAAGTTTTAAAACTAAAAAAAAAGAAACATTTAATAGATTTATCTTATATTTTATGAAATTTTAACACTGAATTTAATGTTTAATATTAAAAGAAATTTTCATCATCTACATTAGATTATTTTTCTTCTCTCATTCTCTTTTTAGGTGCGTTCGTAATTATGTAAATACGTAGCACCTATTGTTGTCGCTCAGTCCGTCCGTCTGTCTGTCTGTCTGTCCGTCCGCATATAACAACGCAAAAACTACCCAACCGAATCGTTTGAAATTTAAAATACATAATTATTACATAATTTTGTCGAGTCATTTCAAATTTTATGAAAATCGGATGGATAGATCAATTACAGGGACAATCAAAAGGATTCCGTTACATTACGGTCAATGGGGAAAAAAGTTTCAAATGCATTTTAATCGTTTGAAATTTAAAACATATATTTATTACATAATTTTGTCGAGTCATTTCAAATTTTATGGAAATCGTATGGATAGATCAATTACAGGAACAATCAAAAGGATTCCGTTACATTACGGTCAATGGGAAAAAAGTTTCAAATGCATTTTAATCGTTTGAAATTTAAAACGTATATTTATTGCATAATTTTGTCGAGTCATTTCAAATGTTATAAAAATCGGATGAATTGATTAATTACAGGGACGATCAAAAGTATTCCGTTACATTACGGTCAATGGGGAAAAAAGTTTCAAATGCATTTTAATGGTGTTACACTCATTTGACTATAACAGAATTGACATGAATCTATGAAATATGTACTAAAAATACATTTTGTATAATCTGTGATGCAAAGAATATTTATTAATAAATTACAGGGCCACACAAATGTATTCCACTAAATAATGTTATACGGGGAAACATTGTTTGGGGCGGGCTTTAATTATATTAAACTACTTCACATTTTATGAATAAGATATATGTTAATGAAGTATAATAAAAATTACTCCCTGCATATTTACAGGAACACAAAGATTTCGACCACTATACTGTATCCAAAGTACGCTCTACTATATCAGCAAGATCTGAATATTTTAAAACTTCGTTATCAACGAACGCACCTTATTTGCTACGCTTTACGTGCAATTTCCAACTTGTTTTTATTTAAGCTCCACATTTACACTGCTGGCAATTTCTCAGCTTTTTTGCTAGAAGTCAAGAGTTAGAACATCCACATGCAATGTTGTTGTTGACAAAGCAACTTCAAGATTGGAATATATATGAGATCAAGATTGGAATATATGTTTTGTGCCTTAAATTATTATTTAAATAGTGAATGTGGCTCTTGTGGATGTGAGAGGTGCGCATGAAAGTTTTGAGGCTGTGAAAGTGACGTTAGTTTTAGATTTCATGGGGGGAGGGTACCTACATTATATAAAAATAATATCGCTTTGATTGATTTTTCATTCATAAACCAAGCACTAACAGTCTCCATCGTCCGTATTGAATCAGATTATGATAGGGATTATATTTCATTATTCTTTGAGAATCCATTGGGTATATTACTTTATGACAAGTAAAATATCCCGTTAATTGAAATTGACTCAGCCATTCCGATTATGAAAAGGTAAAGAGGAACCATGCAAAGAAATTATCAGTCGAAAGCATTAAAATTCTATTTCATCTGCAAATTGTCCTAATATTATTTTAAAATATTTTGTTCATTTTTACATAAAAGTTAATTAGCTTAAAACAATGGATGTGTTTCAGAAGAATAGAAACTGTAAAGAAGAATGGATTAATGAGGACATTTTAAAACTTTTTTTAACTTCGAATTTCGACAGGTTCCATCTCGTTAATTTTTAAGTAAATCGATGATGAAAGTCATACGAACAAAATGTGCTAGGTATCACTAAAATATGTTTAGCTAATATAATTATTATAAAAAAATCATAATGATTTTCCGTCATCGCGGATTTTGATCACTATTAGAGGATTTTACGGAAAATTTTATGCTGTCTCAGAAAAAAAAGTGGTATGACAATTATAAATTTACTTTGCTTTGAATTTTTGCCAGTGAATAATTTATTTCGCATTTCCCTAAAAAATGGTAACTCATTACAGATTTTTTTAAATAATAATTAATTTAATTTAACTTATTTTGAGCATGTCAAATCTATTCATACCAGCTTATTTTGTTGGTATGACTTTTTTAATGTCTAATTATATAACTTTTTTTTTCGATTTTATGATGACTGGTCTTTTGATGTCACCGGTTCCCAGGCTAGCACTTGTTAACTTCACCATAATTATTTATCTTATTGTGTATGTATACTAGTACAGTTAAATTTTAATAATTTGGAGAGTGTAAGTTTATGCAAATAGTAGTTTGGCAATTTTAGATTAAGCGTAGCATTTTAAGGGTTTTACTAATCAATGTGAGATAGTATTTTTAATTTTAATTATTTTTGTAGATTTATTATTAATTCAGTACAACAGTTCTTTTTTAAACATTTTATTTCGACGAAATCTGATGTTATTAATTCGTTAATTCGTCGTGTTCATTATTAACTTAAATGGGAAATAATTAATCTAAACATAATGGAGTTGCACGCGATTGGGATGGATAAAAAAGAAAAAAGAATAAAGCTTGCAAATTATTTGTAAAACCTACAATAAACCAATTTATTTGTGATACAGTTTGAAACAAATTGCCTTTGTACATTTTATTTTCTATTTTATATCTACTAAGTACATTTAATTTTTTATTTTTTAGTATAGAAATTGAAATTATTAGAAGTTCTAAAGTGATGAAATTGCTAAAATTCATATAAAAAACACAAACAAATGCATTAAAATTACTTGCAAGTTTAACATTTCTAATGTATTTTAAGTTTAAAAAAAATGATTTCTTATATTGCTTCTGTTGCCCACATGATTTCAACGTTACCACGAAGGTGCTTTTGTTTTCAAATATATACATTTTTTTCTTCCACTTACATTGCGGGAAAAAAGATAGTTTCTTGAAAAAGAAAAGTCTATTCTTTTATAAAAATAGAAAAACACAAATTGTGGATGCATTATATTTAAAAATTTATGTACCGTTTCTCTCAAAATACCATCTATAAGACAAATTTATCAAGATCATACCATTTTTTCCACTACACTTATTCATATGAATCGAATATTTGACGCCTTCTGGTTTACCTAAATTTATTTTCAATCCTAACTCGTAAAATATCCGTTTCAGCTCTTTGACATCTTCAGGAAGAGCTATTTTCTTCCACATGAATGCTTTTTTGAGCTTCCTTCTTTATTATTTCGGATGTTTTTCGGATATAATACTGACCATACAGGCTCGAGGATGACAGATATGCATGAAGGAAAAAATAATTAAGATTGTGAATTAATTGTTCCAGGTACATACTAAAGATGTATTGTTAACATTGAATAGAATATAATTTCCGAGGTATTTTCTCAACATATTTTTCTTATGAAGGGGTAAAACAATCGTAACAAGCTGTCAAATTATAACTAGCATAATTACTTGTCTTCCATGTCATTTTGATTAAAATTAAAGGTAAGCTCAAATTTCAACTGCTTATTTCCTGATTCATTTTCAAATTCATTTTTCTTCTGAAACGTATCCAGTTGACAGACTCATTTATTAAAAATCTATACAATGTGCTATGCTGTAGATTTTCAATAAAAGTAGCATGTATTGTAATAAATGCTGTCAAACTGGACGTTTGAACTGAATTTTCCAAAGCCAGAAAGCTGGGAACGAAAAAAATGGTCTTATAGAGAAAATAATTTTTTACAAATCAAATTCAAATTAAATGAGCTTAAAAGGAAAACACAGGGCCATTTATATATCCTCTCAAAAATCACGTCAGTAAATTTCATGCCTGAAAATATGTCAAAAAATTCCGAGTTCTTCATCAGAAAAAAATATTTTTTTGAATTCCCACATTTAATATATTTTGGAATGATTACAATTGAATTTAACATTAGGAGTCTCAAGATTTAAACCTCCATAATTTCCAAACTACTTCATCGTATCTCATCGGATTTCTAAGTTAAAATTTACCAAAAAAAGAAAAAAAAACATACGTGATGTTAAAATCAAGTGTTCACATAAGAAATTTCAAAGTTTTGTGCAGTTTCCATATGACGATGATCTTTCTAAGATTTTTTTAAAGCTAAAAAAAAAAAAAAAAAAAAAAGTCAACGGTGACCGTAAAAAAATTAAAAAAGAACGAATATATTTTGGATAACCCTGTCAAAACTAACTAAGGAAAAGCTTTCAAACTGCAGATTACAAACCAGTGATTTATTATATACTGTGTTCATTTTCATGGGGATAGCATGTATACTCGTAGAGAAATGAGGATTTTTATAAAATCAGTCCCAAACTTTGCCAAACTTTTGATTATAATTTGCAGAATTCTTAATATAAAAAAAATGTTATTTTTAGAAAATATGACAAACAACATAGTACATAATACCCTGTAATCAGAATTAAAAAATACTAAAAATTGTTTGAAAATGAGTAAGTTTACTAAATAATATTTCACGGAGAATGCGTGAACGCAATCAAAATATGATTTGCATAATATGTTAGCTAAATATTTAGAGCAACTTTTGTGAAAGTCTTAAAAACGTAGCTTGATTAATTATGAAAACTATCGTCGTAAAAGTTGGCAGCTATGCTTTTATATGTTCTAAAACCTCTATTATATGATTAGATTACTCAGAAATTAAAATTATTTTTTCAAACAATAAAACTGAAATAAATCTATGCATACCTTTATCCACTGTTTATTACATTCTTACGAAAACAATCTGTTATAAGTTTGCCTTTGCTTGCGATTACATGTAATTTGTTTTTCAATGTGAAGTTTTAACTCTGTCAGTAATTTTAATCCTCCTAAACTACCTTTTTTTTACAAAAAAAAGTGAAACTGCTTATTGTATTTTGCTGCTTTTTGTAAACTCTCAATATTGCAGAAAACATCTTCAGTTTCAATAGCTCTTTCATCATCACTGAAAGTCAGCTTTTGTCGAAAATTCTCAAGTAGTAATAATCGTATATAGCAATTAATTCTTCTTCAGTAAGTAACTCATCATGAATATTAAGAAACATTTTGGCAGTTTCTTCACTTCTGATATATTTCATTAATTCACTTTTTCGCTTAATTCTTCATTTGTGTCAGAAATGTGTGTTTCTTTTTCTTTTCTTATAACAGGCTTTAAAATTGTGTATTACTCTTTGATCAAGTGGCTGGCATACTGAAGTTACGTTTGGGGCAAAACACAATTTTAACATTGTCGAATTTCAAATGGTTTGTATGAGAACTTGCATTCCCAGCACACCTGCTACATTTATCTGTCACAGAAAAAATTGACACATTACCTTGATAAATTTAGAAGCTTTTTTTCTTTTTTTTCCTTTTTCTTTCTTGTTAAAAAATAATTTTTCATCTTTTATCGAGAAAATTACTGTCTGTTATTCAGAATGTCCGTTATTCAGACGTTAAAGATACAAAAAATTAGCTTTTGGGAGTGGGGATTAGAAAACTGTCTGCTAAATATGGAGGTTTTATTGTACTATGTGCAATATTGTGTATATTATATTAATATTAATCAACGGATATATGGATATATGGAATTCAGAATTTTAAATTTGTTAAAATTCAGTCGGACATTCAAACATTTTTAAGTAAATAATACATACATTTTATTCCCTTAATGCGTGTATGTGGAGAAAGGAACGGAGGAAAAACAAATGAATAACGACGATAATTCGAGTTAAAGTTATTTTTCTAATTAAAATAAAAATTGTACATTATATAAAAAACATACGTAATTTTATAAATAATTTTACCAAACAATACTCTCTTAAGTTCTTCCTTATAAATACATTAATATTTATTATAAACAATTTAAAAATTGATAACTATTGAAAATAATACAAAACACTAAATATCAAGAAAAGCGTAGATTTCATTCAGATAAGTACTTTACCAATTCAAGAAATTATAACTAATAACAAAATATAATGATTTTTTTTTAGGGAAATTGATACATATATATAAGGAACTTTCAGTGTGTTTCTTGTAAATCTAAACGATAGCCTTACTGTTTTCATTAAAAATTTTTTTTGAGAACATGAAGAAAACAAAATTTCATTATAGCGATTAATTAATTAATTAATTAATTAATTAAATTAATAACAAAATAAATCAATGGAAATTTGGAGACAAGTAAAAACAAATTATTGGATACAAATTAAAAATTGGAAAACAAATTATTGGAATGATTTTAATACGGGTTGTTTCGAGACCAGGACTGAAAGTTTTATCCAGTGCAGACCTAGGAAGAAGGAAGCTGTCTCTTCCGATATGAAAAATACGTTAGGCCCGGCGAGGCGAGATTTCAGAAAAAAGTAATGTCTCGCTCCTGGCTAGGCTTGGGCCCAGGATACAATTTTTTTAAACAGCTTCTCCAGGAAGATAAAAAGCTTGAAGTTGTGAGAGCTAAATTTATATTAAAAAAAATTAATTTGGATCTTAGAAAAAGCATTGTTTTAAATAATTGACGGACATTTAAATAGTACAGAAAGGATATGGAAATGAGAAAAGTTAGACTCAATTGGAAGTTTGAGCTACAGAAAGGTGGAGTTACTTTACACTTTCAATTTTTTAAAAAGTTCAATTTTTTAAACATTTTATTAGAAGCCAAACTATATTTAAAACTTTAATTTTTTTTCTCTATGATAAGTTTTTACCCTCTATTTCTAGTCTTTAAATTATTAAAACTCTAGAATTGTTGAATAAAAAAAGTGAAAAAACATGAAACATCATGTTTTTTCACATGTCATTTTTGATTATTTTAAATTAGTTTTGTTTCTGCAAATTTGAAAAAATATTTATTTTTTAAAATGTGATTTTTTTTTTATTATATGATTTTTTAAATAAATATGTTTTTTATAGTTTTAAAATTATTATTGAAAAAAAGAATCCTGGAACAAAACTAAAATTAGATTTTCACCTTTAATGAAAGGTAAAGAAATTGAAATCCGATAAATAATGTTTCGAGTTATAACGATTTTAAATTATCCCTTTTAAATTAGTACTAATCATTTAAATTTTTTATAAATTTTGTGAGAAAATTTAAGGATATGATTTTTTAGCAAATTATATGGCTAACCACCACAAAAAAAGAAAAAAATAATCGAATTCTAACTCAAAAGATAGATTTTTTACATGTTTCCTAGAACTGTTAAAGTAACATTGTTTCTTGAATTGCGCGCATTTCAATTTGTGTCTAATCCCTTAAAACCTGATGAATTATTTAAACGGCTATAACTCTGCGAGTTTTGAAGATATGAAGATGCAATTTTTTGTGTTTAATTAAGGACTGGGTAAGGAAAGTTTTCCTAATTGGAATTTTTTATCCTACGGAGGCTGTATAAAAATTTAATTTTCGTAATTTTTCAAGTGGACCCCCCATGGAGTTGCAACTTATTTTATCAAAACTTTTACCTTTTTTGATGAATTTGTGCAATTGGAAGTGTGCGTCTAGGAGCAATATTTAAGGAGATAGTCTATTGTTTCGATATTTATGACTCACCCTGTATACTTTAAAATACCTTAAAAATAAATTGCTATGAAATTTCTGCAATACATTGATTAATGGTAAATACCGTTTAGAATGAGCTATAGATACTTTACATTAGCTTGTTCTAAAAGCATTATTAGTAGCACAAGGCAAAAATAGTTTGAAATGGAAGAGTACTTTTGCCTTTGCATCATTTCAGATATCTTGATATTGTAAAAAATAGGGGAGTTAGTTTAAATTTTTCTAAATTGTAAGACCATTATAATTGTACATTTCTGATTCTGCATAATATTATGCTGAGTTCAATCTACTGAACCTAGAAGCATGAAATTTTGGAAGAAAATACTTTTTGTGGCATAAGCGTGTACAATGACAGAATTTTTGAAAATTATTCCCCCCCCCCTCCCCCCAAGGGAGTTAAATGGGTGGATCGAAAATTATGGAATATCTTGTTATATCTCAGCAGCCGTTTTAAATAGGAATGTGAAAATTCAGAAAATAACTGCCAAACAAGTAATTAAACTGTATTTCAGCAATTTTATGAATTCCCCCTCTAAGGGTGTTAAATAAGGATTGAAAGTTTTAGAACATTTGGCACATCTCAAGAACCGTTTCAGGTAGAAGCGAGAATTTGCAGAAAATAAATCTACAAAAAATAATTAAACATGTGTTTCAGCAGTTTTAAAATTTCAACCCCTTTAAAGAGTCAAAGTGGGGTCGAAATTTTTCAAACTTTTTTGGATCCATCATGTAATGTACCAACGGCAAGCCGTTGGACTACTATTTCATTTTATGAGCCTTTCTTCCCTCAATTCCAATTCCCCTCCACACACACACACACACACGAGGAAGGGATTACTTATATATATTTATTATTATTATTATTTTAGCGTTCTTATCCTTTTAGATCTGATTTTTCTCTGATTTTACACTCTTAGCTTTTAAAACGATTCCAGGAAACTTTGAATATCACTTTATTTGCATTAAAAATATATACTTGTCACATTTACAGATGAAAAGCAGGCATCTATATTCCAAATATTCTGGGAGTACTTCGATTCAATTTTACCCTTCATTTGAAAACCTGAATCTCAAAAGGCTTATTTCAACAAAGCAAAGTCATCAGTAGGAATGGATGGTGCCATAATATATTCCTGTTCAATTCTCTCAAAATTCACATAAATAAGCGAAAACATAGGAAGTTTTTTCCTCTTCTTTGTTTTGTCACACGTTGTTGAATCTGATGCAGTTTCAACTATCGGTCTTAATGTTATGAAGAAGCTACTTATATTTTGATCTGTGATATGAAAGTTTTTATGATTAGCGGCAGTGGCACCATTTTAAAATTACTTGAGGTCGGATTTCTTTTCAGTTTATTGAACACGATTGAGAAGCAATTGATGTAGTTTTATTATCGCATATACATTTGAAGTTAGCCATACTCGTGAAGGCGGTTCTCAAAAAATATTTTTCCGCTTAATTTACTGTAAAAAAAAAAAAAAAAAAAAAAAAAAAAAAAAAAAAAAAAAAAAACCCGGACGATTTTACGGAAATTGTACTAATAATCGGAATGCCAGTACAATTTACTGTTTTTAACGGAAAAACTTCCGTAAATTCCAGTAATTTTTCCTTTTTTGTCGGAGAGGTGGAGGGTATTCTGGAATTTACAGAAAATTTTCCATTAAAAAATATTAAATTGTACTGGCGTCCCAATTGCCAGTACAATTTCCGTAAAATCGTCCGTTTTTTTTTCTCTTTTTCTTTTTTTATTACAGTGAACAAAGCGAAGCTTTTTGTCACATTTTCTACTCATCTTTAAAGCAAAAGTATGATGCCTACAAACATTATTATTAAACGATGTACAAGTTTAATCCAATAATCTTTTTTTTTTTTTTCCTATAACGGAATTACCTCTCTAGTTACAAATGATCATTGTCTCAAGATGGCAGTTTGTGTTCCTTTCTGAACTTCCGCGTCTTGAAATTCTGTTCAAACTGTTTCAAACGCCCATTTTAACAACATTTTCTATAAAATATTTTGTGTTTATCGAAACATGATAAAAAAAAAAAAAATCAGTTTAAGTGCATAGTTTTTAATAAGATTACTTGCCGCTTTGATGCGTTTGGAAATAAAAATGAAATTAAAAAATGTATCAGAATGTCGCCAGTTTGAGTTTGAGAATGTCCTTAAAGACAGACGTTTCTGAAGTAGACGGCTCTTTTGCAAATATTTTGATAATACTAGCTTGCAAAATTCCAGTTCTGTTTTTTGTTTTTTTTTGTTTTTTTTAAGTTTTTGATAAATGATTCTTATTTATTTTGTAGCACTGAATTAAAAAATGATCTTCGTTTTTTGGCACCATCTAAGGATCTTTGGCAAATCGTAAAAAAGTAAAAAAAATACCAAAAATCCGATATTATAAAATGAATATAAATTAAACTTTTTTTTTACTTGTGAAAATTGTTATTTGTATATTTTTCATTGCTGAATCTGAAAATAACCTTCACTTTTAATCATTACATCAGGAATTTTCAAAAATCGTAAATTTAGAGTTAAAAAAGCTCAAAGTTATAAGTGACCTTTCCTTTACCTCATCGGAACTTTGAGATGTTTAGCTGTAAGTATCCCCAGTAATAAACCAAAAAATTGAAGAAATTGTGGAATTGAATAGAATCAAATTGAATAAGGAAACGTTTTTCATCTATTTTATAGTACCAGATTTTCGCTACTTTTTTTTTAACCTTTTAAAATTAAAATTTACGATTTGAGATGAATTCTGACGTGATAGTTAAAATGAAGGTCACTTTAAGCTTCAATGCTAGAAATTACAAAAATAAATTATCAAAATTTAAAAACGCAAACTCCACATCTAATTTATAATTTTTTTTTTTTTTTTTTTTTTTTTAGGCTTTGCAAAAATTCCTTGCATGCTGGTTAGAAATAAAAGTTTATTTCGTATTCAGTAAAAAAAAAAATTACGCAAAAATAAATTATCAAAAGTTAAAAACACAACCAACTTTTCTATTTTTTAGAATAGGATTTTCGCTATTTTTTTACCTTTTACCTTTGATGTTTACGATTTGCGTGATGACGTGATGATTAAAAATGAAGGTCACTTTTCTATTTAGCACTAGAAAATGCTTAAAAATCAGTTATTAAAAGTTAAAAAGCACAACCATTGCAGGTTTTTTTTTTTTTTTAACTGAATGAGTTGAATGAATTTGTGTTTCAGGCTTGTGTTTTTTAACTGAATGAACTATTTCGTGTGGAATATTAATTCCTGTGCTTAATTTAATAATGATGTATTTATTTAATATTATCAAATCTGACAATTTATTTCAGCTTTTTGGAATTTATGATATTTTTATGGCCTATGATGACTAATATACTCTGATAAATCAAATTCTTTGAGGGAGCAATTTCGCAGCTAACCTCCCCCAAGTAGCGTAACTGATTAATAATCTTTACAAAGCTGCCACAGTCGATTATGTTTATATGTTTATATTCTGTTTTCACAACTATTTTATAAAAATTCATTTTGTAGTATATTTCTTTTACAAATGTTATCAAAGTATGTGTAAAAAAAGCTTTTATTTCGAAAAAGTGGTACGAAATGAATTTAAAAAATCCCTGTCGACTTGGCCTATAGGCGGAGGTAGATTTCGAAGAGTGCTCATTTCAACAACAAAAAATAAAAAATGATTAGAGATAAATCCAGTTTAACAATTTTCTTTGGCCGCTTTTGAAAAAAATTTTATTTATTTTTATGTAAGAACTGGTTTTTATCAAAATCATCTTAAGCAAAATTCGGCTCGAATGCCCATTTTAACAACATATTTTGAAATATATTCTGACTTTATTATTAAAACATCGACCAATACGCAAATTATATAGTTCCTAAATAACAAAAAACTGTCAATTGAATGCTTTTGAGAGCAAAATCGAATTTAAAAATGAGTCATAAAATAACCAATTTGTTATTTGAATACATACTCAATTCTTAAATCATGATCGCTTTGGGAAATTTTGCGCGAAGTGCTTACTTTGACAGCTTTAAATATATATATATATATATAATCTTTATCAAAAACCTGACCAATACGGCATATTACACAGTTCCTACATAACAAATAACTGTCAATGGAATGCGTCTGAAAGCAAAATTGAATTTAAAAATCAGACATGAAATAACCAATTTGTTATTTTAATACATCCTCAATTCTTAAATCATGATCGCTTTGGGAAATTTTGTGCGAAGTACCTACTTTGACAGCTTTTAAAAAAAATATATTTAGCCTTTATTAAAAAATCGACGAATTCTCACATTATATAGTTCCTAAATAATAAAAAACTGTCAATTGAATGCGTTTGAGAGCAAAATTGATTTTAAAAATGAGTCAAAAAATAACCAATTTGCTATTTGAATAAATCCTCAATTTTTTAACATAAAGGCTTTGGGAAATTTTGTGCGAAATGCCCATTTTGGCAGCCTTTTTTGAAATACATTCTGCCTTTATCAAAAAACTGGCCACTCCGTCACTTACTATATAGTTCCTATATAAGAGGACCTGTAAATTTGATGCGTTTGAGAACAAAAATGGAATTAAAAATGAGTCAGAAAAAATGCAATTTGTTATACTTCCTCAATTTTTCAATCACCATCACTTTGGGAAATTCTGTTCAAAATGCCGTTTTTGGCAGTCTTTTTTGAAAAATTTGCCTTTGCCTTTATCAAAAAAAAAAAAAAAAAATGGCTAATACGTCACATTATACAGTTCCTAAATAGGAGGATCTGCCATTTGGATGCGTTTAAAATCAAAAGTGAATTTAAAAATGATTCAAAATATAAGCAGTTTGGATTTGAGTTTTTTTTATCAAATTCCTATTTTTGTTTAATTTATTTTTGCTATAAGAATTGGTCCTATGAAAAACTTGTTAGTATAAAAGTCGTAGATATTATTGAGAAGATGTAAAATAAATTTAATTAGATTTGATTGCTTAAGAATTGACAAAGTTATGGATTTTTTTCTTTTTCCACCCCCCTTTTAGGTAGATTTCGTATGAAATATTAGGTAGATTTCGTATGAAATACTAACTATTGCATTCTCTCCCATGTTGGAGTTTCTGAAAATTTTTTGCAGATCTACACCGATCATGACTTCTAGACCCCAAAACTACCATCAGTAAAAAAGTGTATCTATCTATCTATCTATCTATCTATCGCTGTATATCACATTCTTCTCGACACGATAACTTCCATAATTATGCTCAGATCTTCTTCAAACTTTTACATAAAATCAAGGGGCATAAAATCTCGGTCGAGTTCGTTAATGGGCAAAATCGGACCAAGGGGGTGGAAATAGGGAGGGTTTTTGTGAAAATCGAAAAAACGTCGTAACTTCTTAATTAAAATAGATATCGAATCGGTTTAAAGTTTATATTACTTCTTAAAAATAGGCCAAACGTTTATGCGTAACAGATTTTTGATTAATTTAGAAATGGGCTCAAGGGGCGAAAAAAACAGGGTTTTGGGGAGAAAAAAATTCATAACTTCGTCAATTCTCAAGATGTTAAATCCAACTAAATTTTTTATAAATGTTCTCAAAATTATCTAAAACTTTTGTACTTACAAGTTTTTGATAGGACCAACTTTTACCGATTAAAAAAATTAAAAACGAAAAGAAAAAGGGGGGTAAAAAAGAAAAAAAAATCCATAACTCCGTCAGTTTTTAACCTATCAAATCTAATTAAATTTAGTTTACATCTCCTCAATAATATCTACAACTTTTATATTGACAAGTTTTTCATAGGACTAATTCGTATACCAAAAATAAATTAAACAAAAATAGGAGTGGAGAAAAAAAACCTCAAATCCAAACTGCTTATATTCTGACTCATTTTTAAATTAATTTTTGATTTTAAACGCATCCAAATGGTAGATCCTCTTTTTTGGAAACTGTATAAAGTGACGCATTGGTCAGCTTTTTGATAAAGACAAAATATATTTCAAAAAAGGCTACCAAAAAGGGTATTTTGAACAGAATTTCCCGAAGTCATCGTGATTGAATATTTGAGGAAGTATTCAAATAACAAACTGCGTTTTTTCGGACTCGTTTTTAAATCCATTTTTGCTCTCAAACGCATCCAATTTACAGATCCTCTTATTTAGGAACTATATAATGTGACGCAGTGGCCAGTTTTTTGATAAAGATGGAATATATTTTTAAAAATGCTGTCAAAGTGGGCGTTTCGCACAAGATTTTCCGAAGCGATCATGATTAAAGTATTAAGGATGTATTGAAATAACAAATCGGTTAACTTATGGCTCATTTTTAAATTCAATTTTACTCTCAAACGCATTTAATTGGTAGTTTGTTTTTATTTAGAAACTATATAATGTACTGTTTTGGCCGATTTTTTAATAAATTCAGAATGTATTACAAAATATGTTGTCAAAAAGGGCATTTGAGCTGAATTTCGCTTAAGAGGATTCTGATAGAACCAGTTCTTGCAGAAAAATGAAATTAAAAAATTTTCATAAACGGCTAAATGAAGTTATTAAACTGGGTTTATCTCTAATCATACTTTTTTGTTGTTGTTGTTGAAATGAGCACTCTACGAAATCTACCTCCGCCTATAGGTCAAGCCGACAGGGATTTTTCTTTTCGTTTTTAATTTTTTTCATCGGTAAAAGTTGTTCCTATCAAAAATTTGTAAATACAAAAGTTTTAGATAATTTTGAGAACATTTATAAAAAAAATTAGTTGGATTTGGTATCTAATAAATTGACGAAGTTATGATTTTTTTCTCCCAAAAGTCCTGTTTTTTTTTCACCCCTTGAGCCCATTTTTAACTTTATCAAAAATCTGTTAAGCATAAACTTTTGGCCCATGCTTAAGAAGTAATATAAACTTTAAACTGATTATAGTACTGATTATAGTAATATAAACTTTAAACTGATATCTATTTTAATTTAGAAGTTATCGCGTTTTTACTGTGTTCACAAAAACCCTCCTAACTACCACCCTCTTGGTCCGATTTTGCCCATTAACGAACTTAACCGAGATTTTATGCCCTTGATTTTATGTAAAAGTTTAAAGAAGATCTGAGCATAATTATGGAAGTTATCGTGTCCAGAAGAAAGTGATATACACCGATAGATAGATAAATAGATAGATAGATAGATAGACTGATAGATATATAAACTTTTTTACTAATGGTAGTTTTGGGGTCTAGGGGTCGTGATCGGTGTAGATCTGCAAAATTTTTTCAGAAATTCCAACATGGAAGCGATCGCAATAGGTAGTATTTCATACGAAATCTACCTAAAAATAGCAGTCCTACTTTCGGAATTCAAGTAGCATACAAAAATGTGTAGTTGCTTAAACTTATTCATGTACCCATAAGACAATTAAATAGGAAAAATAAAATATTTTGTACTCTCTCTCGGTAATTTTAGTTTTTTTAAAAAGAGTTACTAAAAACTGTATAAATCCTGTTACGATCCGTTTTTATCTAAATTCCTATTACTCGAACGTCTCTAATTTTTTATAGAAAATGGAAAGCACTCTGACAGGTTGGTTGGTTTTTGACATGATCTCATAAGGTACAATCCCGGTTACCTCTCCTATTCAATTAAAACATTTTGTTCCAGTTCCAATTTTTGATCCTTAACCATTTTTGTTCCTTCCTTTGCTGTCCTACTTATTTATGGGTGAATATAAAAAAAATTACAGAAATTGCAGTCAGCACAGTAAAATTCCTATTGAATATTATATAGCGCGATTTCTTTTGATATATTCTAGTACAAATATCCTTGGAAGTATTTTCAAGGGATATTATATTCCTAATAACATATATAAAGAAATTAAAAGATTCAGGGCTTCAGATTGTCTTTTTCCAGGTATGTCACATTGTGATGTGTGCAAAGTAAAGGATTTTCTTTTATACTATATAAATATCTTTTTCTTTTTCTTGTTTTTTTTTTTTTTTTTTTTTTTTTTTTTACTTATTTTTTTAATTTCTAATTAATATTTATAGCTTATAAAACAAATATATGAGGAAAGTAACAAATTCTATATTTTACAAATAATTTTCATAATTAAATATGGTTCTCATTGAAATGAATCTCATTTTCCAGGCATACTCATTTTAGTTCTTTATCAGGTACAAATATGACGCTGCAGAGTAATTTTTCTTATTTTTGAGATACTTAAAGTCTGAAGCAGTAAAATCATTGCTACCACCAAGATATTTTAAATGTTTCTTTGAAAATGGTGCGATTAATGCTTTTGTAAACATTGAATAGACTTTTATTATGACATTTTCCTGGTTTTCATACACAAACAAATAAAACTGAACATTGCATGAAATTCGAACTGCTATATTGAAAACATGTTCCTTTAAACAAAATTGAAATGTTAGGCTTAAAAAAAAAGTATAAAAAAATGTTTTAGAATGAAATTGCCATTATCCTGCCATACAATATGCCAAAAAAATGACATATAATTACATAAAAATTTATTATTTAAGTTCTTAAAAATTTAGCAATTTCGAATGGAAAATCTTTTATTATCTAATAGAAAATAAATTTACCTCTTGAAATTTTGACTTGTTTTCAATGGCTACTTTCAATTTATCAGATGATCAAACTCCGAAATTTTGTAATATTCACTCTTAAACACTTTACAGTCCCATTTTATAGTTTTTAAAATTATTAGTATATACATCAGTATATTATATATATAAAATACTAATAATAATAGTATACATATTAGTATATATAAAATTATTAGTATTTTATAAATAGTTATAAAAATATATTTTATAGTTTATAAAATAACTCTAAAAAATCATTTTTTTTTTTTTTTTTTTTTACTAAACATTTTAATTTTATTCTTCTTTCTGAACTTGAAAATACAATTTGCATACAGTACTTCTAAAGTTTATTTTGTAATAGATTGTAAACGTTAATTTTTTTTTAAGTTAAAACTTCTTTTGATTATTTCTCGAAATCACAGTTATTTTTCTTTTCCTTTCTCTCTCTAAGCATTAGAAATTCAGCTAATTATCGACAGAGCGCAAAATTGATTCCCAAGTTTATAAAATAGCTTAAACTAAATTAATTAGCGGTTCAACTGTTGTATGAGTTTTAAGATTTTAAGGATAGTTTTATTCATTTAACATTGAAATTGCATATTTTTTCAAAAGTTTTATTCGAAATCGGTTTATTAATTTCGTTGCATAAAGCAAAATGTTTTATGTATATATATATATATATGTGTGTGTGTGTGTTTGTAAATAATGTAGTTTTAAAGTACCAGGGAAAGGCTTCTTTTAACTAAAATGAAACAATTTTGAATTTTCCTCTGAATTATTTATTTACTTATTTTTCTTTTCAGTGTAATAGCAATCAAGATCACAGCTCCCAGCTTTACGCATTTTTCCTACCAATAAAATTTAATAGAAAATTTTAGCCATAACGGTCGGCGAAATCTAATGATTTCCGACGACGAAAGAAGACAAAAATTTCTGTAAAATTTTAGTGGTGGGGAACATTCGTACAAGTTGGCAGTTATGATCATGATTATCACATGAAAATAATTTAAGTATTCAAAAAATATATCGATAAAATACTGTATTAAAAAATATATTATTTATAAATACAGCTTAAAACTTATTTAAAGTATTAAAATAAACGTTTTATTCTTAAAATGCTACTATTGCAAAGTAGCATTAAAAAAATTAAAAAAAAAAATTAAAAATTATATTTGATTCATTTTAATATATATTACAAAAAATTAGATAGATGGATTTATAAATTAAAAGAGGCAGTATAAATACAGATATAAAGTTATGAAGACGTTGAACGTAGTTTCAAATTCTTGCGAAAAATAACTTAACTCTCTAGTGCAGGATTGTAAATTTTTCCTGTAAAATATATTTAATTCCTTAACGGGCATACATTAGAAAACAAATACTGAAAGAATTATCACTTTTTTTTTCATTATTTTGGATTTTTTTTTTTCCTTTAACGATTGCCAAAATGCAACGTCATACATTAATTGCATGCATTCAATATTTGTTGAAAAAAACCTTGATGAAAATTATTCAAATAATGTTTAAAATCATATTCTTTTTTAAAAAATCTTTTATTAAAATTTTGCATTTTAAATATTTTTTATTTATGTTAGAATTCCATCTATGGTTAGAAAAATGGAGGGCTTCAAAAGTTTATTTTTATTTGTAACAGATAAACAACCTATGGTACTTTTTAATGAACAAAACCTAAACATTTGGTCAATACAAATACGTGAAGTGTAAAGTTATTAAGAGGGAACGGTAAATAAATGATAATGAGAGAAATTTCAATTGATGCCAAATGGCAAAACTATGCACCACAAGATTAAACTTTTTTTTTTTTTTTTCTGAAAATGCTACATATACAGCAAGATTTCGCCAGTCTGAGCCGCGACCAAAAATATATTGGGTCATCTGGAAAATTCTGCGATATTCTTATGTTGAAAGAATGTTAAAATTATTGAATGACACCGAAAATTATGAACAAATTTATTACAAAATAAATAAAGATCCCCCCCCCCCATATGTACATTATAAAACAAATCTTTTATACAAAAAATTACGGTGAAAATGTGGCATTTGGGAATATGAACTTTATGAAAAAAAAATGTGGAATTTTCCGGATGACATAATACACTATTTGGCCAAATGTGACCGGCCACTTGCGATTTTAGACGTTTTGTTAAATATCTAGAAAAATACAAGAGGAATTATGCAGAAAATCAGGATGTGTAAACATATTAGTACAGGCACTGCCCCCTCTACAATGCCTTCTCGCTTGTGACGTAGTGGAGGCGGTTTCCCTGACAACGATCGCGTTCTGAGCTTCGTGGCGATTATGGAACCAGTAGGGTTAGTGATTTCGCCTCCACTTCATGACGTTTCACGCTTGTCGTCTGCTCAGTGAATAGGCATTGTAGAGGGTACAGTGGTACAGGTCCTATACTTCCACGAATGTTTTTTCCCCGAAATCCCATGGGGGGGCCGTCAACAAATTGAAAAAGAACGAAGATCTTTTTGTCAACCCTGTCAGAACTAATGTAGTAAAGACGTTCAAATTGCAGATTATTATTAAGTAGTTTATTGCAATAAACTGTGTTAATTTTTATGAGGATAGTATGTATACTCGTATGTAAATTAAGGTTTTAAAAATAAAACAGTTCCAAATTTTGCCAAATTTTTTGCTTGTAATTTGCAGAGTTCTTAGCATAATTATTAGAAATTAAGTCAAACAACATTGCACACAATACCCTGTAATCGGAAAAAAAATAACAAAAATTGTATGAATAATGATCAGGTATACTGAATAATGTTCCACTGCATATGTTTAAACACAATCAAAAATAGTTTGCATAATGTGTTATCTTAATGTATAGTGCAACTTTTGTGAAAGTTTAAAACATAGCTTGAAAATTATGAAAATTATCGTCGAAAAAATAAGCTCAAAATCCGTTATTTCCAAAATGAAGCAAAAATAAGAGGGGCTGTATCCATATATCCACTGATTAATGATAATATAGCATACATAAAATTGCACATACGACTGTGTTTGGATACAGCCCCTCATCTTTTTACTTCCTTTTGGGAATAACGGATTGTAAGCTTATGCTATCGATAATAATTTCTGGAATTTTCAAGCTATGTTTTTGGCATTTTTACAAAAGCTGCTCTATTCAGTTAGCTAACACATTATGTAAATTATATTTTTATTGCGTTCACGTATGCGCATTGAAACATTATTTAATAAACCTGCTCATTTTTCATTCAAATTTCATTATTATTTCTTTTTATTACAGAATATTATGTAAGTACTACAGAGTATTATAGAGTACTATCTATGTACAATGTTATTTGTCATATTTTCTGAAAAGAGCATTTTTTTATATTTAGAACTCCGCAAATTATAAGCAAAAAACTTGGCAAAATTTGGGACTGTTTTAATAAAAACATTAACATGTATATTCGTAGAGAAATATCTCGAGATCTTCAGGATAATACTCGAGATCTTTGTTTCTTTTCAATTTGTTGATGATACCTTATGGGATTGTTGATGATACCTTATCGGGAAAAAATTTTCTAGGAAATATATGACCTGTACTATTCTATTTACACACCTGGAGTTTCAGAGTAATTCCTTCATATATCTTTCTATATATTTAACAAAACGTCTAAAATCGCAAGTGGCCGGTCACCTTTCGCCATTTGGTGTATATAAAAAATGTTCTTTCGCTCAAAAAGACATATTTGATTAAGAATATTAACAAATAATATAAAACATGCATAACTACATAGATATGTATGTCATGAAACATAGTACAGTCGACTCTCGTTAATTCGAAATCGGATAATTCGAATCTTCGCTTAATTCGAACTAAACTTGAAGTCCCGAAATTTTCAATGCCAGAATAACGTTAAAAATTTCCATTAATTCGAACTCATTTTCTCTTGACATCGTTTAATTCGAACTAACGAGAATTCCGATTTTTCATCTTTCTTTTCTTCCTCATGGATTTCTGATCAGTTGAATAACTTTTTTCTTTGATTTTTGTGAAAGTTGTTCCGAACGAGTATACATATAATCCAATGCATTTGATATCATTTTCTTAGTGCCCCATCTGTCCATCAGTGACGTTTTAAATTTTTCTTCCATAGTGCTTGTTTCCAATCTTTTAATTATTTTATGTGTTTATACATTCTAATTTAATACTAGTAAATCTGCAGATCAGGAGCCTCAACGTCAGCTTTGTTCATATTTTTTTAAAACACACTTTGGGTAATATTCAACTCCCTGGAAACTGTAATTTAAAATTTTCAAATTGCGTAATTATTTATAAGAATAAAATAGGAATTAGAAATTTTCAGCCATCAAAAGCGGTAAATTAAAAATTTAGTTATGTTAGCATATTCTGAAATTTTCATGATCTATTATTTTTGTTTTCTTTATCATAACATAGTAGATTTCTTCAGGGGGGCTCCGCCCCCCTGAACCCCCCGAGCCTCACTTAATTTAAATTTGTCACTTTCTAATAATTGTGCTAATGATTATTGTATATTTTGCATTTCTTTATACATTTTGATTTATAAGAATAAGTAACAGTTTTGGCAAATATTTTTCTTTATCTTCATACTACTACATGCCTGCCAGCCACAAACACCTAAACCTGATGCATCAGGAAGTTTTGTAATTTTTAACTCAGTAATCTAGAGTTTTACAATTTTGTTTCCGAAAAAAAAAATTTTTTTTTTATTGCATTTTGCTGCAGTTATAGCGAGACAGACAGACATACAAAAGTAGAGACTGACATATGAAAAAAATAAATTTCGTGTCTCCAAAGTAAGCCTTCACTGAAGTTTCGGCAATGACGTCATTATTCATGAGTTATTGATATTCATGTTTCTTGTATTTTTAACTACTACTATAAAATACCTGTTTTTGTTCAACTATGACGTCATATTTTACTAAGTGAAATAATTATTAAAAATATAATTCTTGTTTATTTCTTTTACTTCTAATTATTTCCCCATTTTTGTCAGAAAAATTCCTATTAACGAAACGAATATCCGTGTTTAATATTTAATAA
Organism: Maratus speculifer; assembly: GCA_964019185.1. Classification (NCBI taxonomy): domain Eukaryota; kingdom Metazoa; phylum Arthropoda; class Arachnida; order Araneae; family Salticidae; genus Maratus; species Maratus speculifer. The sequence goes on along the minus strand of OZ025302.1, from coordinate 157,320,968 downwards.
AAAGTACTATATCTATAGTTATTTTAATTCTGACGTCTTTTTTTTTTTTTTTTTTTTTTTTTTTTTTTTTTTTTTTTTTTTCATAGTTTAATTTTTCGAATGGAAATTGCTCAATTGAAACTTACTGCAGATGAAAAATTATTATTCCAAGTTTTGATTTTTTTTTTTTTTTTTTGCAACAATAAAGGAAATTGCTTGAATTTTATTTAAAAAATCCCTATTGATTCTGTATGAAAAAGAAGGAAATTTTGAATTATTAAGGAAAATATTTGAATAAAATTAATAAAACATAGCCTATGTTTTTTTTTTCAGGGCTATGCTATAATTATACGCAAAGATACAAAGAAATTAATTAATTCATAAGTTTTGATGTTGACTTCATTTAAATTTTTCACACGCTTTCAAATTTATAGCATTATAAGGATAAGGATTAAGATGAATGGTTGCTTAGCAACCATTAGAAGAAAATAAAGAAAATGAAATAAATACATTTCAAATAAGTAAATCTCAAAAACAAATTAGTCTATATTATTGGAACACATTTATAAAAAATCTCCAAAATTTACAGTAATAATTTTAAAAATCTGACAAATGCGTTGACAAAATTTCAAAATAATACGAATAATTTAACTGGTAAATTTTAGTATTCATTTATCATTGAATTCCATTAATCAAATGTGTCATTTTCTCTCAGGGGAAAAAAATAAAAATCATTGGATTAGCCATAGAAAAACATTATTGCGCGAAATAAAATATTCTATATCTTCCGAACGAATGAATGAAATCTAACAAAAAACTATACAGCTTAATCCCAGTGTCTCACTAACATACCCACTTAATTTCAAGCCAATCGAATGCTTTTTACGGAAGTTATCGCGGAACAGACAGACAGACTGACAGACTGACAGACAGACAGACAGACAGAATCCAAAAAATTTCATGTCTCCAAAGTAAGCCTTCAACTAACGTTTCGGCAATTAAGTCATATTCTGATGATAACAGACATAATAAAGTTAAAAACCATTATAACATTAATTCCTTTGTAATAGTACCATATTAAGCATGTTTTCATTTCATATTTTCCATAATTCGAACTTCGGATAATTCGAACATTTCTTGCGGTCCCGACGAGTTCGAATTAACGACAGCCGACTGTACTAGCAAACCAATTGCTTACTGGTACATAAAAATCTTCACTGTCTGTTTGCATGACATCAGTCGTCATTTTTAGGGGCGAAGTTATTGACACGTAACACATTACGTATGCTTGGTAAAGCAATATGATTCTCTAAAGTACTGTATTTATTATGTAACTAATTATTAAGTATTATGTAGTTTAAGTAGTGTAAATTGCTGCAATAATTTATTTTTTGGATAATTCGAAAAATTAGCTAATCTGAACAGATTTGGTGCCAATTAGTTCGAATAGATGAGGTTTTAGTGCATATTAATTCTTCACATGAAAAATTTACTTTGAATATTCAGGAATTTGTTAATCCCTTTCTAACATTTGTGAAAACTTTTGACTAAGATTTTTCTCCATTTGAAGTATTAATGTAAAAAATAACTTAAATACTAAGAAAATATTTATAGCATGGGGAATTAAAAATGTTAGTTTACCTAAGTGAATCAAGAATAAGGAATACTTTGTGTATTAAATACATATGTAATAATTAAAAATATCCTTGCCAGCTCGGCCTACAAATGGATGTAGTTTTCAAAATTAAGTACTAATTTTACCAACAAAAACTAAAACAAGATTAGAGCTAAACTCAGTTTAACAATTTTATCTGGCCACTTTTATCGAGTTTTTATTTTCATTTTTCTGCAAGAGTTGGTTTTATCAGAGTTATGGTAGCCCTTTGCACTCAAGAGGCGACTATCACTCATCACTAGTGTTTGTCAGATGTCCCTTGTAAATCAGGACGCCAAATGCTTTCAACACCACTAATACCTTACAGTTTATTTCGCCATCTTTTATCTCAGATTATTCGACCATTAGATAAGGCGAAGAAAATTGGTTTAACCGCTTACCTCATTTGCCTGTACCAAGTACGGGCATCCATATTCCAATCATGATTTATTATTCTGATCACTGAATTTTTACTATAAATTTTACATTATTTAATTTAATCCTTTTTTAGGTGCGTTCGTAATTATGTAAATATGTAGCACCTATTGTTGTCGTTCAGTCCGTCCGTCTGTCTGTCCGTCCGCATATAACAACGCAAAAACTACCCAACCGAATCGTTTGAAATTTAAAATACATAATTATTACATAGTTTTGTCGAGTCATTTCAAATTTTATGAAAATCGGATGGATAGATCAACTACAGAGACAATCAAAAGAATTCCGTTACATTACGGTCAATGATAAAAAAAAAAAAGTTTCAAATGCATTGTAATCGTTTGAAATTTGAAATACATAATTATTAAATAATTTTGTCGAGTCATTTCAAATTTTATGAAAATCGGATGCATAGATCAATTACAGGGACAATCAAAAGTATTCCGTTATATTACGATCAATGGGTGAAAAGTTTCAAATGCATTTTAATGGTGTTACACTCATTCGAACACAATAGAATCAACATGAATCTATGAAGTATATACTAAAATACACATTTTGTACAATTTGTGATGCAAAGAATATTTATTATTAAATTACAGGACCACACAAAATTATTCCACTACATAATCCTATACGGGGATACATTGTTTGGGGCGTGTTTTAATTATAATAAACTACTTCACATTTTATGAGTAAGATATTACGTTGCTGAGGTATTGTAAAAATTACTCCCTACATATTTACAGGAACACAAAGATTTCGACCACTATACTGTATCCAAAGTACGCTCTACTATATCAGCAAGATCTGAATATTTTAAAACTTCATTATCGTACGAACGCACCTCATTTGCTACGCTTCACGTGCAATTTCCAACTTGTTTTATTCATTTAGACAAAAATTTCTGTTTTTAAAAAACGGTGATAAAAGATTAAAAATTCTATAAAAGAGGCAAAAAATAGGCATTGTTTGAAATTTTTCTCGAAAAATATTGATCAGTTAAGTGGTTAAAGAACTGTTGTTCAGAGCATCTGGAGCACCCATTTACGTGCGACACTAGTGCGACACCTGAGAACAATAAGATTCTAAAAAAAAATGATGCCAATTTTAAATATAAATGACTTTTTGGTATAGGAATATTCTATTTGCATCTATGAATGCATTTCTGCATTAAAATTTTGTTATAGGGTGGTCTGGTGTAATAACGGCAGGCGGGGTAATAACGTCAAGTGCTAATATTTTGCATAACTATGAAATAATCTGGTAAATGACACCCATGTGTTTTGCGCAGAAGGGTTTTGAGTCATATAAATCGCAAAAAACAGCTTCAAGTTAATTTGTTTCATTTTTAGGTCTTTTTGTTTTTACAAGCAACTAAAATTAACGCTTGAACTAAAATTTGCGAGATACATTTTGTGATGCGAAGACTATTTTTTTTTTATTCGGAAATACTTTGTTAATTGCATAAATTTGTAGTACATTTCATGGACTATTAAAATGTTGTTGAAGATTTTGGATATCTTCTCGAGATAATTTGTAATTTAAAATGTACAGCGCAATAACTATAATGGGGTAATAACGCCAATTCTTGGCATTAATACTCCGGTTGATTCCCTTCAGTGGCCGAGCTACATCCTAAATACTGATTCAAATAAACACAGTTAAAACTGTGCAATGTTTCTAATAATTCTATTTAAGCGGTCCTTTTTAAGCAAAACGAAGCTCACGGTCTGATATTCTTTTGCCTCATCCTCCCCCCCCCCTCACACACACCACATCTTTATTTTTCTTACACTTTAATAAAAAATTGAACATTTTCAATAGCTTAGAATGCAATGTGTCAATTTCAAAGTTTGTAGGGTTTGTATTTTTAGAATTGGGCAATCTACATGCAATTATTCCATCTTATTTCATAATTTTGTTTGCATGGCGTTATTACCCACACTGTTAAAAATAAATCTGTGAATTCCAGGTGAAACTACCGGCAGCAATGTAGCCGAACTTTTACCGTTCCGTTAGTAGATTTTCCGTTGTGGGAAATACAAGCAGGGAAAACTCCGGTGCAAGAATTAGTAACTTTCCGTTACAAAGTTTGATTTATAATAGTAATAATTTAAAATAATTTTTAAAAATGATTTACCGATTAATCTTCAAAGAATTCGAAATCCCCGAGGGATTTTAAGCTGCTATGTTACTTTACTTAATTGCTATTTTGGATAATTTAGTTCACGCCGTCCTCAGGACCGAACTCGGGACCTTCAGATTGCAGAACAACTTCTTACGAACTGAGCCAAAGTTGCTGATGCTAAACGGTACAAAGTATGTCTTTTATAAGTTAGTTTGAAAATCTGTTGTGCTTTTTAAAGATTTCCTTTCAAATATATTCCTTAGAATGTTTGTAAACGGATTATTTTAGACTGACGTATAATACTTATTATTTTTTTTAATCATTTTTAATTTATTATATACTTTAAATTTAAAAAAATCACTGTTTGAAACCACTGTTTTTTTTAATAAAAATATTTTTATTAACAATTATTTTACAATATATATATATATATATATATATATATATATATATATATATATATATAGACATATAGACATTTTTTTTTAAATTGTCGTACACTATTTATTTATTTATTTATATTTCGGCTAATAAATTAAAAGATTTTTAATAAGAAAAAAGAGAAAAGTAAACAGAAAAATGTAATTTAAAAGGAATTTTTTATGTTTTATTATTCCATGGCGCCAATGGGACTCGAACCCACAATCTGCGCTCGCAGGCGATTAGCGGTGTGGTGCCTTGACCATTCGGCCATGGAGCTCCCCACACAACGTAGTGTCTCCGTTTTTTGTTTTTATTTCCATCCGTTTCGTTTTTTTTCAGGAAATATGATGGAACTTTGTGATTTGTAACGGAAAATACCCTTTAGTTGTGAAAAGGGCCCTTTTCTGTGAAATTCAGGAAAAAAAATGTTCGTGAATTTCAGATTTTTTTTAACAGTGCATATAGGTGGGTAATAACGCCAAATAGCATTGGTCAAGAAATCACGCCATTACATTTTAGGAATACATATCTGTTAAATTATTTTTTTTACTATAGATAGTCAATGAGTTGCTGTATCAAATCATATATTTGTTTGAAAAATACCAACTAAAACTGAGCCGTGAAAATTGGTAGAACTTTAACGTGGCGTTATTACCCCAGGGTACCTTATATTACTTCTACTGGCGATTTAGATTAATGTAGTTTTATCAGAAATTCAGAAATATCAGAAATGTGCAAAGCAATCGTAGACAGCGTATATTATAATGTATTGTTATTTTATTTTATTTTATTCTATTTCATGAAAACCGGCAATTTTTTATTCCTTGCGTGAAAAAATAAATTATTTTGGTAAATAAATCTTCTTTCGACAAAATATCGAGGAAATGTTTCTTAATAAAAATCTTTTTAAGTATATTTTTTAGTACTTCGGTAAACAAAATGAATTTTTAATTTTATTTGATTAATGGACGTTATCCATGCAGGGAGGAAGTACACTGTAAAAAAAATTCTGCAAAGGTACTAAACCTTTTCTAGGAAACTGGGATTTCAAGAATTTTTCCTGCAACGATAACAGCAAAATTTCAAGTTTCAGAATCGATTACATGAATTTTTCTTGTTATCGTTACATGAAAAGTTCTTGGAATCCCAGTTTCCTAGAAAATGTTTAGTACCTTCACAGATTTTTTTTACAGTGTACTAATCATAATTGATTCACTAAGTACATCCTCCTACCAATACCTCGACCGGAGCTCCGAACAAAATCGAAAGTGTGTTAATTCTAAATGAAAGGCTGTTGCGCCAATACAGAATAAAACATTTAAAATTTTCTTAAGTCCTTGCAAATTTAACTGTTCAAAATACGTCTCGGAAAAGCAATACAGCATGTATTCAACGAATATCATAAGCTTTAACAAAATGGGAAATATTACTTCACTGGAAAAACGGCTGATTGCCTGGGTAAGAAAAAAAACGACACAAAAACTAACCCATGAACAGACCTTTTTATTATTATTATTTGTTCATAGGGAGTGATAGGGTTAGAGTGCACAAAAAAATCTACTAGTGAAAATTATTCATCACTCAGAAACCCTTTTATACAGTGCATAAAAATAAGAAGATTTAATCGGATACACCAACTGATAATAAGTGAGGCTAATCCTCAACTTGGGTAATTTCATATGGTGTCAAGGATAAAATGAAATCTCATATTGAAAGTTTTCCAACGATTAAGTCTCATTATTACAACAGAGAAAACACAAAAATATATATACTTAGAATCAGAGTTTAATTTACAAATAATGCATGATTTCTACATTCGGAAATGCAGAGAAAACAACGAAAAGCCAATAAAAAACTTCATATAATTTCAATATAACTAATTTTTTGTCTTAATTTTCATACTCTTCCTTTCTCTTCCCCCTCCCCGATCTATTGAAATAGCTCAATAAAAATGGGAAGCTTTCATATTTAACATAATTAAATATTTAAGGCAATTTGTGCTTAATTGAGTGATATATTTAACTTGTGTAAATTCATTAATTTTGTGAAGATGCTATTCATTAATCTAAATAATTGGAAACAGCAATTTGCTGTTATTATATTAAAATATAGTTAGTAATAATATTTTACTGTCCACAGTTGTTTATTCGAATTAATCAAAGAAATGTTAATTTGTTAAACTATAAAAAGTAAAACATTTTAAGAATAGCATGGTTTTTTTTATGGTAGAACCCTTTTATTCTAAGCACGACAGGACGTTTGAGAATAATATGCTTCTATCAATTTTTTTAAAGTAAAAAAAATCAACGAAAATATTCTTTACGAACTTTGATTTTGCAGAATTGCTGTCTATACTTACATACGAACTTATTACTGTCAAAAGTTTTTTGGCAAACTTTAAAAGTTACATGTACAGAGCATGTTGATTTTCAAAGTGTTTTAACTGCAAAATGAGTTTTAGCCAGATAGAACCATCTTATTGTCACGTGACGAGTGATCAATGAGAATACCCTCTCGAGTGCAAAGAGTTAATACTTATTTTAATTATTTTTTTTTTTTTTCAACCCGTGTTATTCTGGGTTCATACGTGTCAAGGACTTATAAGCACCTTTTATCAAAATTTTTGTTTAAATAAGATTTTTTTATTCTTTTTTTTAGACATAGCGGTCAGCACTTTAAAAAATTTCTGGAACTAAAACACCTAAAAATCCCTGATTCCCTTGATCCGCTACAAATCCTGTTATTTTATTTATTTATTTTAGTGGAACAGGGTTTGTACGGAGCCTGGAATTTATATATGAGGAAATTCTACGGCACCAGTATTTTATTATAGAAAATATCTCCTTAAATAAAGTGCGGTCCTTAAATTAAAAAAAAAAAAGAAGAAGAAGTTACGGGTATTTCACTTGAAAAATAAAGTGCCCGTACCGACCCTGTATAAAAGTTGGTCCTATCGAAACTTGTCAATATAAATTTTCTAGAAAATATTTATACTTACAATAAATTTCAACGGATTTGATATTGTATAAATTGACAAAATTATTATTATTATTATTATTAGTTGTAGTAATAGTAGTAAGAGTTCATTTTGAAAATTTGTCAGCATAAAAGTTGTAGATAAAATAAAGAAAATTTATAAGAAATTTAATTGGATTTTATATCTGATGAATTCACGAAATTATACATTTTTTTTCTTCTTAAAACCCTTTTTTTTCGTCCCTTGAGCTTATTTTGAATTATATTAAAAATCTGTCATGCATAAATTTTTAGTCCTTTTCCTACAAGTAATAATATTTTTAAACTGATTCTATGTGTATAATAATTATGAAGTTATTGGTTATTTTCAGTTTTCACAAATCTGCTCCCTATTTCCACCCTTTTAGTAAGATTTTACTCAGTAACGAACTTGACAAAGATTTTTTGCTTTTTTTATTTTATGTATCAGTTTGAAAAACGTTTATGCAGAATTATGGAAGTTAACGTGTCATAAGAAATCTGATCTTCTGTTTCGAAATTTTACTAGTCACAAAATCTATTAACATGTAAAACTATGCATAAAGTTGGAAATTGCACATGAAGTGTAGCAAATGAGGTGCGTTCATACGATAACGAAGTTTTAAAAATATTAAGATCTTGATGTTATAGTAAACTGTACTTCGGATATAGTACAGTGAGTGGTCGAAATCTTTTTGTGTTCCTGTAAATATACAGTAAGTAACTTTTATTACACCTCAGCAACGTATATCATATTCATAAAATGTGAAATAGTTTAATATACTTAAAACACGCCCCAAACAATGTTTCCCCGTATAGCATTATATAGTGGAGTACTTTTGTGTTTACTTTAAATAGTTAATTACAATTTAAACGCACACCAAACAATGTTCTCCCTATACCATTACGTAATGAAATACTTTTGTGTGGCCTTGTAAATCAATAACAAATTTTCTTTGCACCACAGATTATGGAAAATGTATATTATAATATGTACTTCATAGATATCTATCAATTTTATTATGTTCAAATGAGTGTAACACCATTAAAATGCATTTAAAACTTTTTCCCCTAGTGACCGTAATGTAATGGAATACTTTTGATTGTCCCTGTAATTGATCTATGCATCCGATTTTCATAAAATTTGAAATGACTCGACAAAAATCTGTAACAATTATATATTTTAAATTTCAAACTATTCGGTTGGGTAATTCTTGCGTTGTTAGATGCGGACAGACGGACAGACGGACTGAACGACAACTATAGGTGCTACGTATTTACATAATTACGAACGCACCAAAAACATATATTTAAGAAACGCTGACATCTTATTGACAGAGCTAACGGTTTGAAAATTTATTTATTTCTAAACATCGCATAATTTTGATTTTTAAATTGTTGATAGTAAGGAAAATGTACTATTACTTGCAATTTGTTTGAAAATTTATTTATTGATTTTTTGAATAGTTTTTATAATAAATTTCAATCTTGAGCTTTTAAAAAATCTTCTTTTATCGCGTGCATCTCGATTATAAAATACTAGATCGTTTGCACTTAAAACAATATAAATAGTTTATAATTTGTTTCAAAATAATAATTTCTAAACGAAATTAACTCGCCACAAATAGCTAAAAAATATAAATAAAACAAAAATTTTGTGTAAATTCTTAAAAATCATTGAATGCATAGCTGATATTTTTCATGTAAAAAGGCTTTTTAGCATTATGAGAGGGGAATTAAAAAAATAAATAAATGTGTAAAAACACCTATTAGATTTTTTTAAATGGTTTTCATCTATGTTTAGTACACCGGGCATAATGTCTGTAATCCGACTTGGATCCATTGTTTTTTATTAAAAATTCAGTTTCCGCCAATATTTATTATTATTTTTTTTAAATAACTATTTGTTAGATCAAAAAATGAATGCACAATTTTTTTTATAAAGTACTTTTAAGTACGAAAAAAATGATTGGACTATTGTAAAAATTGGCAAAAATAAAACATTTTAATTTTTTAAACGCATTTTAGCTTTAAAATCACAGAACAATCATTTGGAGAATTTATTGTTGGAATAACATTAATCACGAAATATATATTTCTTAAATCCACAGTTATTTTCATATATATATTGTTTGCTTTAAAAAAAAATCAGATAAAAAAAATTTTAATTTTATATTGAAACCAGTGTTAATAACTTTTCCTATATGAATTAAAAAACTTTCACTTACCTTTAAAAAAAATTGTTTTCACTTTCCGGTTTTTCCTTTAACAAACAACACCAAACATCAATTATACACGATACCGAATTACGGAACACAAATCCTCCGAAAATCCGACTAAAGTCCGAGCTATCTTTTGACCAGTAGGTCAAACTTGCCAGTGGTTTTGGAGTTGGGAAAAACTGGTCTCTTCTCTCGATCAAACTTGGGCCCATTTCGTAAAAGAAGAAAAAGAGATCAACTCGCAATGCCCTCTGGCTTGCGTTTCCGGAAGTAGTGAAAGTAATGGAGTTTTTACATGTCTCGTGGTATCTTCATTTTATTTAACCTCGTCACTGATACACGTGATTTGGGATGGGTCATGCAGCCTAATTTATCTTTTATGATGTTAAAATTCGCCATCGCTTTTCTCTTTCATAATAGCAATACTCGAGATAATGACGCAGCGAAAGAAAAGCAGGGGGAGGAGAGTCGAGGTTAAAACCCTTCCCAGGGTATTAAAAAAGTAATCAAATGAATGCAAAATTTTTTGTGTTAAGTGCAATATTGAATTCAGGGGGTAGCCTCTCCGAAGGGGCATCCCAAACCCCTGAACAATGAGTCCCCACACCCACACCCACACTGAAAGATTGAAATTTTGTGTTTTTAATGTTCAAAAAGTGAAATCTCGAGTTCACACCAGTAAATTTATGATATTAGTTTTTGATTGATTTATTCACGGAATAGTTATAAATACAACCATTGTTTTAGACCGTTACATAACATATATGTCATTCCTTGACTGACTTGTCCTTACCACATTTGTCCTATGTTATTATTTTTCTTAATTATGCATGTATTTCATAAACTGTTTTAACTTCTTTATATTAAATTTTTAATTTACTTTATCAATTTTTCCATTTTTTAAATTGTAATTTTAATTACATTCTTACATTGCTTTAATACTTCCTTTTTCATAAAATATATTTTTTTATTTAACTTTTATTACTTACCCATCATACGTAGTATAGGGTAAATCTTGCAATCGTTTTGAAAATCGAAAAAAAAATTTTGAAGAATTTACACGTTTTAGATAGTGAAGATTCCGAAAAACATATTTTTAGAAAAAATTTTTGCCGTCCGTCTGTCTGTCTGTCTGTCTGTCAGTTTGTCTGTCTGTAAACGTTCTATCTCCCGAACAAATTGAGATAGAGTGTTGAAATTTTGTATGTAGTTAGTATGTAAGAATGGGACGGAGCCTATTTAATATCAGCAGCCTCGATTATCTGGAACTATTTTTTTCGGAATCTCAAAAAATTCGTTCTGATGAAAGGTACATAAAAATTTTCGAATTTTTTTGTTCTAAGGAATGGATGTAAAAGGCAATAAAATAACACACATTTTGCATATAGAACGATGTCAATCGGATTATTAGTTACCGAGATATTTGTAATCCTGTTTTCCACATTCTTCGATTTTTCATGACCCTGTATTTTATTCAAATTTCAATTCAGAGGTATATTTTAATTGGAAATGAGACGCTTAATCCGACGCAGTTAATTGTTAGTTAATAGAATTGTTATTTTTGGAGTTTTAAAGGTGTTTCTTTTACGCAGTTCGGCACTACTTGAGTAGTTTGGATTTTTATATAATTTGTCGAAATTGGTACATCAGCAGTTCTTTAATATAGCATTACTATGTATATTAACAATATTTAAATTTTGTTTATGAATTGCAACGCGTTGTATAAATAGTTTTCACATGTTTTATTTTCATATACATATCCATGATGGGTAAGTATTACGATGGCCCCCAACGACTAGTTTTATATAAAAACATATTTCGTTGCTTATATACTACAATTAGATTTTTATCTCTCAATGGATCATTAAGAATAAGACAATCTATAGACACTGCGTGAAGTTGAAGACAACTTGGAAGCCTCTCAGTATCTACACTGTTAAGCTACCATTACAATAACCAACTAGTCGGATGTGACAATCTCAAAACTTTCTTTAATCTCATGCATGTTAATAATACTTCAAAAGTCGCTACAACAATGCCAAAATTAAATGACAATCTATCCTCATCGTAAAGATTCTAAAGGCATGAAATTCCGTGCATTAGTTCTTGAAACAGAACTATGGCGAATATCTAACATAAAAGCGAAATCTAACGAAAAGCGAATCTATGGCGAATATCTAACATAAATATGGAAAAAAAATGCAACATAAAAGCACCACTTGTTGAGCGATTCATACCAAAACATAACAGAAATAATATTTATCAAGCTATGCCTGAATCTGAAGTTTCAGAAAAAATCGGTGCATTAATTCTTGATGAGCATTGCAAGAATCAGGAAAATTTAGCATAGCAGCACCTCTTGTTGAGCGATTGACACCAACATATAAAAAGAACTACTTCATATCACGGATTTACTGTATCTAAAGTTTGATAAAAATCGGTGCATTAATACTTGAAATTAGAGCTATTGCGAAAATCGTCAAAAATGTAGCATAGCAGTGCCACTTGTTGAGCTATTTACACCAAAATGTAAATAATCAATTCATTTCAAGAACTAACCGAATCTGAAATTTGGTAGAAATCCGTGAATTAGTTATTGAGATATAGCTGTTGCGTAAATCGTAAAAAATATAGCATAGCAACACAACCTCTTAAGCGATTTAGAGCAGAAACTAATCAACATCAATCTACATCACAGACTAAATGAATATAAATTTTTATTATATTCCGTGCATTGGTTCTTGTGATAGTGCTATTGCGAAAATCCTGAAAAAGGCAACATAGCAGAGCCATCTGCTGAGCGATTTACATCAAAATGTTAACAGCATCAATTAATATCAATATATTAAAAATATGTACTAAAATAAATACAGATTACTACATAGTACACCTATAAAAGCAATATACACTGCTCAAAACAATTAAAGGATATTTGAAGTTTTATATAAGATAAAGATATAAACAAAATTTTTTTTGCCGAAAATGGAAGAAGAGAATCACAAATGCAAATTTTTCTGGTTTTCAAACTGTGGAGTATGCAAATTTTGAGTTCGATGTCAAAAACGTCGCTTCAGCGGCAGCGAATGAAATTTGACTTTCAACTGGATAAAAGAGAATGAAGACAAGGATGATCGGCATTCAGTGATTGCTTTGTTTTGATGAGTACGATGTCTCAGCGAAGTCATTTGTCAGATTCAGAAGCTTGGAGAATTGTTGGTAGGTTAGAAGGGGGCCAAACTCAAGCCGAAGTAGCGCAAGCCATTGGAGTGTTACAAAGTGTCATTTCCAGGATCTGGAACCGTTTTTTGGAGAGTGGATGTGCAGGCCGAAGACCAGGGCAAGGTCGTAGAGGGCAACAACGCCCAATGAAGATCGGTATTTAGCGTTAACAGCTCGGAGACACCGAAACATGAACGCTACTCTTCTCCAACAACACCTTCGCTCGGCTACAGGCACCACGATTTCAACTCAGACTGTCCGAAACCGGCTCCATGCTGTATGTCTGTATGCTCGCCGACCGATGGTATGTGTTAGATTAACATCAAGGCATCGTCGCGACCGCAGGGAGTGGGCAACCGAGCATGTCAGCTGGAGGAGAAATGAATGGAGCAATATTCTGTTTTCTGACGAGTCCCGTTTTTCTGCGCATCCGGATAATAGGAGTATTTTCATCTGGAGGGACCGTGGCAGTAGGAATAATCCTGCGTTCGTGCACGAAAGTGTCAGATTTGGCGGTGGAGGAGTGTTGGTGTATGGTGGCATCTCCATTGACGGGCGCACTGACCTCTACATCATTCGAGATGGAGCTCTGACTGGTCGCCGATATAGGGATGAGATCCTCAGACCTATTGTAATCCCTTACGCTGCAGCAATCGGAGATAACTTCATTTTAATGGACGATAACTGCAGGCCACATCGTGCAAACCTGGTGGAGGATTTCCTTTTCGAGGAGGGAATCGTTCGAATGGTATGGCCAGCGTGTTCTCCAGACATGAATCCAATCGAGCACGTTTGGGACGCTCTAGGAAGACGAGTTTCTGGCCGCCAACAACCCCCACAAACTCTCCAAGAACTGGAAAGAGCTCTTCTGGAAGAGTGGGGCAGAATACCCCAACTCGTCATTAATAGCCTCATTGAGTTTATGCCTCAAAGGTGTTCAACGTTGCTGGCCGCCCGTGAAAACCATACCCCCTACTGAAAAAGATTTTCTTTGAAGAAAATACCTTTTCTTATTCTTTTTTTCTCATATGCACAAATTGTGTTTTTTTCCTTTTGTACACAAATGCGCAATAAAATGCATTTTTTTCTGCCAAACATGTGTAATTTATTCTCATATAACCTACTGTGTCTGTCGACCATGTATCAATCAGCTAAAAAGTTTCCCAGATACAAAATCCACCTAAAACTGCAATATCCTTTAATTGTTTTGAGCAGTGTATTTAAAATAAATTGAAAATTATCAACGTTTCATTCGCTTCTGCGAACATCGCCAGGATAAAATAGAAAAATGTGATAAAATAGAAAGATACATCTTTCAATTTTATCTTGACGACGTTCGCAGAAGCGAATGAAACGTTGATAATTTTAAATGTATTTTAAATATATTGTTTTTATTAGTGTACCATTTAGCAATCTATATTTATTTTGGTATATATTTTTAGTATAAATATGGTGCAATTGTCCAGTGCATAATTAATATCAATATTTTAAAGCAATAATTGTGTTACTGAAGATACACGAATTTCTACACCACATAATTCTAAATAAATTTTATAACTTTTCCGTTCATTTTTTTTTTGTTTTTGTTTTGTTTTGTTTCTCTTTCCCATATGCAGTGTTTATATATTTTTATGGAATAATTATCTTCTATTGAAATTATTTTTGTTATAATAGTCACTTTCAGACAAAAACTGTAACATGATTGGATAGATGTACATATATATCCAATATAAAACCCATAAATTCTTTTAGAGGCTTTTTCGAATTTTTAAACCAATTATACAAAACCACGAATTTCTACTCTACATAATTCTAAGTAAATGTTATGATTTTTCAATTTGTAATATTTTTTATTCAATGCTTCTCTTTCACTGTTACAAATGCAATGTTTTAATATTTTTATGGAATAATTATATACTACTGAAATTATTTTTATTATAATAGTCACTTGCAAACGAAAACTTGTAACGTGATTGATTGGATGTTACATATCCAATATAAAATCCATAACTTCTTTACAAACCTTTTTCTAGTTTTTGAACCATGATACAAAACCACGAATTCCTATTCCACGTAATTCTAAGTAAATGTCATAATTTTTTCGCTGCTTCTATTCACTGTTACGTATGCAGTGCTTTAATATTTTTTTAAAATAAATATATTCAACTGGAATTATTTTTTTTTATAATAGTCGCGTACAGTCGAAAAAACGTAACATGATTGGTTAAATGTACATAAAACCCATAACTTTTTTATGAAGTTTTTTTCTAGTTTTTGAACCATAATACAAAACCACGAAGTCTTACACAACGTAATTCTAAGCAAATGTTAAGATTTTTCCGTTCGTAATATTTTTCTTTTTCAATGCTTCTCTTTCACTGTTACATATGCAATGTTTTAATATTTTTTTTTGGAATAAATATTATCTACTGAAATTATTTTTATTATAATAGTCACTTACAGACGAAAAAACGTAACATAATTAGTAGGATGTACATAAAAACCATAATTTTGTTATGAAGTTTTTTTCTAGTTTTTGAACCATTATACAAAACCGATTTCCTACACCATGTAATTCTACACAGTTAAAAATCTTGCAGCATTTTGTACAGTCATTTCACCGTTTTCTGAAAAACCAGTAACATAACCGTAATTTAACTCTATTCTGACCATAAAATTGGTAATAATAAGTTCAGAATAACGTAAAAAGACGGTTGTTTTACTTTTTTTGTAGAAAACGGTCAAATGACTGGATAAAATGCTGCAGATTTTTAACAGTGTATGTGAATTTTACTTTTCCGATCGTAATCTTTTTATTCTCGGCGTTTCTCTTTTACTGTCTCATATGTAACATTTTAATATATTTTTGTAATAATTATTTTACTGAAGTTATTTTCATCATAATACTTGCAAATAAAAACCGTAAAATATTTGATAGGATCAGCAAATAAATAAGTAGAATGCAATATTCATCTTTAAAAAAGGTAATCTTAAAACTACACTATGCGTTAATTATTTTAAAAGATGGCAAAAAATATTTAAATAAGGTGTTTAATTAGTTTTAATCTTTTGTACTTTCAACTGCAAACACAGACATCGACAGATAATATAAAAATACACATATTGACATCTTAATTTTCAAATGTCACGTAATTGGTGTCATAAAGGAGTGAAAGTGAAAGTCAATTTTTAGATAAAAAAAAACATCGGGAATATAAAATGTAGATATTAAAGAAAGTGGAATATTACTCGTATTATGTTTCTTTAAGTAAACTGGTACAAATTCTCGGTATGCAATAAGGATAAGGGATGAGAACGCTCCGACCCAAATGGTTCATTTTCACCGCTAAATTTTAAGAGTATTCTTTACGTCATTAAATCTCAGAAATTCGATTATTAAATACGTTGAGTAATACTATAAAAAATTATTGGTAGCAGTTGGTGATTTATGTCGAAGCGCTCTCATCCCTGTAGGATAAAACGCCATTACAAATAATGTTTTCTTTAGTAATAATTTCTATTAATTCTCGTATGATTAATTCATATTAATTCTTCAACAGACATATAATTTTTTGCATCGTGAATATTTTACTTCTGGTTGAGTCTTGGGAAAAAAAAAGTTACATCGTGAATTGAATCGTGAAAAGTGATATAGAATGTACCCATCCAATATAAAGTCCATAACTTCCTTGTGATTTTTTTTTTTTTTTTTAGTTTTTGAATCATGATACAATACCACGAATTCCTAGACCACACAATTCAATGTGAATCTTATCATTTTCCCATTTGTACACATTTTTTTTCTCGACGTTTCTCTTACACAGAGATATGTATCATGATATGTAGGTCAACTGAAGCAACTATAAGTTGTGCAAGAAAATACTCATCATTTATTCGATTTTCCCTTTATGCATCGTATTACATTTCCTTCATAAAATGAGTTTTATATCAAAATGTATTTCTCCTTTTAGGGATTTAATTTATTTTGTAAAAATCAAAATATCGAAATTAATTGTATTGATAAGATGGGTTAGAGAAGTTTAAAGAAACACAATAACTGTAGCGAAGGGAATTGTAAAGGAAGTACGAAATCCATTATAAAATTTTCAAATTTTAAATCATCCTTTACATTTATTTATTTATTTATTCTGAAAACAAAATTGGCAATATCTTTTTTAATTTGATTTATGATCGTATGTTCCTTATATATTTTAATTTATTTTTGCAAGCGTTTATATTTCTATATTGATATTGTCATTTGGAATTGCATCTCATTTTCAAGATCATAATTAGCTATATGTTTATGTCTAACTTTTGCTTTACTGTATATTACATTCAGTGTATAAATTTGGGTGAATTTGGGTGTTTAATGCCATTATTACTGATTAGTATTAAATTATAATTTAATTACTATGTACAGATCCGTTACTGAATAGTTTTTTATCCTTACGAAAGTAAAAAAAAAAAATTGTATTACACTATAATGACCAAAGGTGATCGACCACTTGTAATTTTAGACGCGTTGTTAAATAGCTAGAAAAATACGCGAGGCATTATCCTGATATTCTAAGTGTGTAAACATAATAGTATAGCTCATACATTTTCGCAAAGATTGTTTGTGCAAACTGAAAAAGAACGAATATCAAAAGCTCAAAATTCGTTGTTTCCACAATGAAGCAAAAACATGAGGGGTTGTATACATATAACCATTGATTAGTGTCAATATAGAATACACAATACTGCAAGTACATCTATAATTGGATACAGCCCCTCATTTTTTTGCTTCATTTTGGAAACAATGGGTTTTGAGCTTATTCTATCGCCAATAATTTTCAGAATTTTCAAGCCAGGTTTTTGAGATTTTCACAAAAGTTGCTCTATACATTTAGCTAATACAATAGGTAACTGAAATGCTGATAGCATTCACGCATGCGCAGTGAAGAATTATTAAATAAATCTACTCATTTTTCATACAATTTTTATTATTTTTAAATTATGATTGTAGGGTATTGTGTACAATGTTGTTTATCATATTTTCTGAAAAAAAAAATTATGTATGAAGAATTTGCAAATTATACGCAAAAAAACTTGGCAAAATTTGGAGCTATATATAAATATTAAAAAAAAAAAAAAAAAAAAAAAAAAAAAAAAAAAAAGGGAGCATATCTACGAGCATACATGCTATCCGCATAAAAATGTGCAGTGTTTACTAAAACAAACCACTTAATCATAATCTACAATTTGAATGCTTTTGTTACAATAGTTTTGACAGGGTTATCCAAAAAATATTCGTTTTTTTTCTTTTTTTTAATTTGTTGACGTTCTCCTAGGGGATCTTCCATGGCAGTGCTTTACCCCCTTGTGCCCCTGCCTTTATCTGGCCCTGGATATGATACCTAACCCACTATATCATTTTCATGGTTTTGACTAGATTTAAGTCTATATTTCAGTTTCTTATGTTTTGCACATAGCGTATAATATGTGAACTCAACTACGCATTCATTATATTACTACGTTATTAATTTTTCTTAGCATTAAATACGTAATTCAATACATTATTGTTTTGTCTATAGACCCTTTAGTACAAGATTTTTTTTTTTTTTTTTTTTTTTTCCCCACTTAAACAAACGTATTTGAAATCGCAAAGGCATAAAAGAAAAGATTTTTTGGAGGGAGGAGTGGGCTTATAATTAATATTATTACAAACTTTTACTTAAAGGTTGGAATTTTATCAAACAGAATATAGTTTACCTATTAATAACAGCGTGATTAATATGATACAAAACCCATTTCATTTAATTAAATGCCATATAGTTTCACGATGATATTTTACTTTCTATCTAGGGCAATATGAAAGCATGAGAACAAGGGAATTGGTAAGAAGGTCTCAAATCTGCAAATAAAGTTTAAAAAATTTGCAATTAGTGTCACGATTTATAGAGTTTTATACTATTCTATAGTTCCAAAAAGTTAATTCCAGATCATGAAAATCCTTTTATTAGTTTCACAATTATGATACGTTCTAAAAATCTGAAGGTGATTCAAAAATAATGGTACAACACCAATCCTATTACAATAGACATTGTAACAATATAATGATGCATCTTGCTACAAATTGTTTTAAGTGTTTTTTAATGGAAAACATTGGAAAGTGAAAAAATGTTTTAAATGTAACTAATCGGTAAATCATTATATGTGTGATTTACATTATATGATAAGTTAGTTGATAATTACATTATACATGTGATTGTTTTTGCCACAAAAGAGAGTCTAATTATGCGGAAGGAAAAATTCTGTCGGTCATCATTGTTTCTTCTTGGTCTAGACTACTACTATATTCTTACATTTTTATGTAAGTTTTTTCTATTGCATGTAGTGCTAAGTACTATAATTTTATGTTACATTTAAAAAAAATGCAATTCTTCTTTTCAGAGCCTGATTAAGTATATGTGAGATCTCATACACACAGACTATGTTGAGATCCCTTTTCTGAAGAAAGTAGCATTATGAACATGATAAATAACTTTATGGGCATTTTTTAAAATGTAAATTATAACTTTGTGATAAAAGAAAATATTATATATACATATAAAAATAAATTAAAATTTTTGGGGATTTGAAATCTTCTGCACTATATGTTATTTAAAGAGAATAAAACTTTGAATCCAAGGTGTTGATTGAAATATGCTTGATAATATTCATTATTCTTGGAATTTCAAACTTTTCATTGCATTTCATAGTCGTTAATGAAGAGAGACAGCTTGGTTTATGAAAAAATTTATTTTTTATATGAATGAAAAACTATTAATATTTATCTTCAAAAAGAAGACAAAAAGACATTTTGAGGTCTCTTAAAAGTATGGCCCCAGAATACAGGTGTTTTGTGCTCCTATAATAATTTGGCCATGCTTCTTTTGCTTCTCGCGTGAAATATAGTAATTTTGATTTGTGCCAATTTCCTTGTAGACCGGGAGGCGAGAGCACAGACAATCACCTCATGGAGTTCACGGATGAAGCTTTAGGATTATTTAAATCTATATTCGCATATTAAAACGCAATTAGACTGCCAAGTTATATCTTGTTGGCAAACACCTGAATACCCGATTTTAGCGGTAGGCCTTGTAGATTCCTGCACCCCAAAGCATGGAAACACTGAGGATCAGATTCAAGAAAACATAATTCTAAACCTACGAGTCAACCGTTAAAATCTGGTTTTCATGTATTTACCACCAAAATATAACTTCACAGACAAATTGCGTTTTAATATGCGAATCCAAATATAACTAACCATAAAATTTTATCCGTGAACTCGATGAGGTGATTGTCTGTGTCGTCGCCTCCCGGTCTATTGCGAGTGAGCGATGTTTTGTTTGATATATGGTTTGTGTAATTGAAATGGTGAATAGTATTGGAGAAACTGTTTATGAAAATTTCCTTTCCTTTCATTATTATTATTATTATTATTATTATTATTATTATTATTATTATTATTATTATTATTATTATTATTATTATTATTATTATTATTATTATTATAATATTGCAATTATACTTTCATCAATTTCAGGCTTAATATAAAAATAAGCCATAGTACGAATTTTTAGGATGTTCGTAATATAAGCACTATCCTGTAAATAAAAATCACTTCACAAACAAAAAACATATTGTCATACTTTCCAAACTTTAAACTTCGATAATTCCTAAATAACTCGACTGAATGACTTTTGGTATTTAGTAATAAATTTTTATGGAAAAGACAGATATGATGTCAAAATTTGGTGATTGTATTGAAAATTTCAGAGTTTTGTACAAATTTGGCATGAGGATAATCGCATAAGATTTTTTTTAAATAATATTTTCAATTATTATTATTTTTATTATTTTATTTTTATTTTATTTTATTTTTTATTTTATTTTATTTTTTATTTATTTATTTATTTATTTCTTTTTTTTGGCGGGGGAGGGGAACATTTTAGTAGTTAAATTCTCAAATGTGGCCTCCTTTTTTATGACGGACTTTAAATCTGTATATGTAATATTCATTTTCAAGTTTTATTGGAAGTTATGTAAAAATGAAGGATAAAATGATAATAATAATAACAAATAGATACAACTCACAGCATTTTCTTTTAAAGGTTATAATTTTATTCCATTTACTTAACGTTCCATCATTGATTAAGAAAAGTAATTTGCAGATATTTTGACAAAATGTAATTTAAATTAAAAATAGTGTTTTATGAATGCATGGCAATATGGATTTACTCCATAATACTAACACAATGCATTTGAAAAAACGACTTTTAAATCCTTTAAAAACGAAAAAAAATATGTTACGAAATAACTGGATCTTCTTGCATCAGTCCAAAATAAAATGTTTTACAGTTTTGCAAGCAGAAACAAGAGAACTTGATGTAAGAATCTTGCTTTCACAAAGATGGCAGAACTTTGTGAATCTGATGAAGAAAGGCTTACTTCTTTCAGAACGCGCCGCATTCATTTTTGTGTTTTCTTTAAAAAAAAAATCGCAATATTTTCAGTTAGTAATCATAATTTTTGTTGTGCAATAATGCAGAACTTCGTTTTTTCCTGGAATCTCTTTGGCTATAATATTACACAGATGACACTGTACTTTGAATATCTGTGCTTTTTTTTTAAATATTGACAAACTGTATTGAAGAGAGATTATTGCTTGGGCCAGTAATCCTGTAGACTAACACCTGTAGTTTTGCTTATAAAGTCCAAATATTTCTGTATTTTAACGTAGACTCCTGGCACACCTGGTTGTCCGCAATCAATACCCCAAGAAACGATTCCTGCCAGGGCATAACTCTTGTCTTTTCTGTAGCACACTAAAGGACCTCCACCATCACCCTGAAATTAAACAAGAATGAAATATCAAGCATCAGAAATAGATTATGAAATATTTTTCCTTTTTTTATACAATGAAATGGGATTTCTTAAGTAAGCATTTAAAAAACACAAAATGCATTAATCCTTTGCGGCACACTGTTCCTAGTCCAAGATACCTAATTTTAATTCCAAACTTGCAAATGGCACCAATAATATTTTAATAAAATGGTGCTTTTATAATGGAAGCTGAAATTAAGGAATTCTTAATTTCTAAAAAAATCGCTTGTTAAATTCCGATAACAATCGATAATTTCTCATTTTACTAACAGAATTTGCCCATGTCGGAAAGGGTTAAAAGAATTTTTTACAGCAATTACTGTTCATTCATGGTAAATCGAATACATCCCGTAATGCAATCCAGCTTATGATCTTATAGAATTTATACACAGTAGGTACTACACTTGCAATTCGATAAATTTAAAAATGCATGTACCACACCGGAAATCGCATTTACGGCAATTATCGATCAGTGTCAGTCCTGCAATACGTCTCTGTAAATAACAATATATGGCATGCACTCCATAATAGAACGGGAGGCGGCAGCACAAACAATCACCTCATTGAGTTCACGGCTGAAAATCTAGGATTAATTAACTCACGATTCACACATTAAAACGCAATCGGTCTGCCAAGTCATATCTTGGTGGAAAACATCTAAAAGTTCGATTTTAGGGATTGTCTAATAGGTTTAACATTATGCTTTCTTGCACTCAAAACTAGGAATACATGGCGGTCTGGGTGAAGGAAAACATAATGGTAAATCTATGAGTCAATCGCTAAAATCGGGTTTTTAGATTTTTTCCACCAATATATGACCTGCAGACCGACTGCATTATAATATGCCAATCGAGATTTAACTAATCATAGATTTTCATCCGTAAACTCGATGAGGTGATTGTCTGTGCTGCCACCTCCGGTCCATGATCTATAAAAAATGTCTGTAGTGCATCTTAGTGCTCCGTTTTAATTTCATTATGTTTGAAGCAGCTGAACATCATTAAACCGTAATTTTTCTGCATAGTTCATAATGTAATAAAATTGTTTTTTGCGTCCAAGTAAACAAACTACACATGCTAGTTATTCTATTCTCCTGAGAAAACATGTTGTAGCCCACTTCAGAGATGCATATCAATCTCATTATGTTTCAAATTTCATAATATCAATAAATTGCATCGTAAACGATTTCCCATAGAGCCTAATCTAATGGAATTATTTTGCTCAGTCGAAACTACTCATGTATAGTTGTACACTTCATTTTCAACATCAAATATTCTAGAGTAAACATCAGTAACATAAAAAATATTGCATAGTAATCTGACAAGGAAGGTCTCCATACTGGGCTTACTCAGAATTTTTTGAAAAAAATACTTATTAAACTACTTATGTGTGTAATAAAGGATCAGTGAAATGTAGCGGCGGAATTAGAATAGAAACTCTGTAAAAAAATAAATACTTTCGAATATTTAACGTGAAAAGACGAAAGCGTCACTCGGTTTGGCGAGCAGCACATTTCCTCGCCAAAAGCAAACGATTTTAATGTAACTGAAAATTATTTATCAATAGATTTTAAAATGTGTATAAATGATATTTATGTATTTCAATTTAAACAATTAAGGAGTTTAATATGCATTTTTCTTTTTGTAGTAAATATTTATGTTGCTTGTTGCTGCTGTTATTTAATTTTATCACTGTAAAAATAATTTCATATATAAAAAAGGCTTTCATATATTTAAGCGTATTCCAAAATAAAGACCAGATGAAGAGTGCTGCAGTAATACATTCCAATTTCTGAGAAGTTTTTGTTTCCATAGCAACAAAGTTGAATCGATAGTGATCATTTGGACTTCATTTTGAGATTGAAATTATTTTATTTTTTAATTCATAATGTTTCATAGTTAACTTTCAGTATAGTATATATGGTAAAACTGCAGATAAAACAAACTAAAACTAACAAAATTAAAGTAATTTATTTATTTTTTTTTTAATACGAGTTTATTAAACAAGAAAAATACAAGAAACATTTTTACTTTAAAAAGTATTCGACATAAAAAATATTTTTTGAAATTTTATTTCGTCGCCAACCGGTGATAAACCGTTAAATAAACGAAATGTTCATTATTTTTGTACGGACGTTTTAAAGGGATTCCGCCGAATTTTTTTTAATGAACATATATATCCACACAAG
Source organism: Maratus speculifer (assembly GCA_964019185.1). Lineage (NCBI taxonomy): Eukaryota > Metazoa > Arthropoda > Arachnida > Araneae > Salticidae > Maratus > Maratus speculifer. The sequence goes on along the minus strand of OZ025302.1, from coordinate 157,296,816 downwards.
AAGGATGCCCTATAATTTTTTTAGAATACCTATAAACCTTGTTGAAACGTGTTAAAAGTCAGCTCTTATGATTTTAAAAATGTATTTATGCCTAATAAATACAAGAAAAATAAATACAGAGTGCCTCTCCAGAATGCATACATTTCTACCAAAATGTTGAACAGAATTCTTCGATTTATTTTATTTCCGAAAATATTAAAAATTTTACAGAACAACGCAGTGATTACAAATTCTGCTTTTTAAATAATGAATGGAAAATTTCTAAATAGGAAAAGGGGCGCCCATTCCATGAAATTCGAAAGAATATATGAGCTTTAATACCAGAAAGGAACAAACGAATTTCAATAATTCGTTTACTATGGAAAATATAAAGATTGAATAAGTGAGATCTTTAGAAGAAGCTCGTAAATTTTGCATGCAGAATTTTAAAATTTCCGTCAATAAGTCACGCTGCATTAAAGCAAAATGAAAAAAATGGTAGAACAAACCTGTAAAGTTAGATCAAATATCACTCAGATTTTTACCCCTTAAATAATGACTCCTGTGTAAACAATGTTGGTTGTGAAAAAAAGAGTTTGTGTTTTCAAGATAACTTAAGTACTTATGCAGTTTGAAATAAATGCAGTGCCACCTATTGAAGATAAACTATTATTTATTAAATTGCTGTACATAAAACTTGTGAGCTATCAAATAAATATGCCTTTTATTTCAACTTTTAATTTATTACTGTTAATAAATTATTATTTTTTGCTTCAATTCAAGCATATTTTTTCGGACACGCTGTATATTCATGCATACTTATCACCATATGCACAAATGAATTTTTGATTCTTTAGTTGAAAAATTAAAAATGTAAGTACATAAATAAAATGATATTACGTTTTGAGCTAAGCTGAAATTTAGTCACATTTATAATAGAAAGTTACTATGCTTATGAAAGTAGCAACAGGACAATGTGATTTTTATTTAAAAAACTACAGAAGTATTACTTAGAACTTAGGTTGCCAGTCTCAAAGCTTTTACTTGATAATATTACGGATAACTTTATTATTAATTTTATATTTTACCTATTACGGTTCTAAGATGTTTTGAGTTTTGAATAAGAGGCAGAAAAAAAAATAATAAATTCAAAAGCATTTTATGATTTTGCCCCTATGACAGTTTCGGAACAATGAAAGTTGCAATCCCAATGTCTAAACATAACTTTAGTAATTAAATTGTACCAAATAATTCAAATAAAAACTTTCACCATAAACTTGCACTTACTTTGCAAGAATCTAAACCATATTCTCCACCAGCACATAGAAAACCTTCGTGCAGTTGGAAAAATCTTCCCAGTCTCGTCTTCCTTAGCATCTCTTCACACTTGTAATTGTCAATGACTTGAAGAGCAACTTCTTTCATCACATTTGAGAAGGTGCCGCCCTCTATTAAAAATAAAAAAATAATTACATACAGAAAAAAATGTAAAATTATTTTATTTTCTTTTTTAATTATTTTCAATATTTTTGTGATAAATTTCAGGAAGAACATGTGCATAGTTCTTTAGTAAACTCTAAGATTTGTGTGTGGTTCTAGTCCCTGAAGTAACTTTTAAAGCATATATTTTTAAAATCTAGTTGATATAAAAAGTTCTCATACATGCATGCAGCGCCTGGTTACCATACAGGCCAACTAGGCCATGTCATTGGGCCCTCTGCTGAGGAGGCCCAAATTTAATAAAATTATTTAGAATTTTTTTTTTAATTGCAACTTTCTCCATTTATTTTTTAAAAAACAAAAAGATTTTGTTTAACTTGACAACTGTATGATAATATAAGGATAACCCCTCAAATACTCCCTATAAAAAAGAATCTAGCTACTATTTTTGTGTGAGAGAGGGTCCCGAAAATGTTTAAGGCTTTAGGCTCCATACACCCTTCATCGGGCTCTGTATGGATGCATCTGTTGTATATATATATATATATATATATATATATATATATACATATGAAATTCTTCTTTCTCTCTTGACAAGAAAAAAAAGTATATTAAAAAATTAAAAAGTACATTATACACTATTCCTTTCCAGATCAAGATACTATTTTTAAATGTGCAACTATTTGATCATTAAAATTTTTACATCGTCTTAACATGATATATTTTTGTGGCATGCTCCGATGTTAAGTATTTTAAATGTATACGATTGCGTTTAATTTAAAAAACAATTTAAAAGCCTTTTCAAATCAGTAATACATCTCTGTTTACATTTACTTACACGCACACACACATTTATGTGTAAAATAGTTACATTAGATCATGCCAAATATTTTGGAAATTCTACGAAAAGTCTATCAAAATGCATGTAAGTTTTGAAACATAAGGCACAAAAACTACATAATGTGGCAAAATAAATAATTTTAACTTTTTTGCGGAAAAATAGAACTTTTTAAATTTTATTAATTTAATCAGTAGTTTTTAATATATGTTTTATGGTTGGATTTCCTATGTATAACTGATTCCATTTCCTTTATTGCTCCTACGAACTCTATAGCTTTCTGTCATTATCAACTGTATGCGGTAATATTTCGAATGTGTATTAATGGGAAAAAAACACCGCCTTACTTACTAACTATGGTGCAAATGATCCTATAAGAATTCGACTAATACCAATAGACTAGTAATAAATCAATCTGACAATCTACTAATTATTTCGACACATAAATTTTGCTTAGGGGTCATCTACAAATCGGATTTGTATCAGACTTGAAAATGTTTAATATATAGTTTTAGATAGTTTTAGTCAGGTTTATATTTTGTAAATTTTACCTTTGGATGTACCAATCAGAAAGTCACATTGTAAAGTAGTAAAATAATTATGAAGTTTTTCCAAGTTTGTAACTTCTAATGTTAAATTTGTTTACAGTCTTGGCAAAACAAATTGCAATTAACGTTTTTTTTTTTTTTTTTTTTTTTTTTTTTTTGCACAGCTTAAAAATGCAATTTCGGGATTTTTATTTGCCGATTACAGAAATTGATTTCTGTTAAAAATGCATAACTTACAATTAATAATTTTTTCATTGATTAATTTAAAATTTTTTTTTCTTTTTACGTTCTAGATTTTACTTGGAATTTGCACCCATGGTTTTTTCTTCTGTTGTCAAACAGTAGATCAGTGTCTTTCACTATATATGACTCGGCACGCTGCATAGTGTGCCCTAAATGCCGAATTTCCTTCACATAAGTGAAAATAATCTGTAATTTCAAAAGATTTGCCATATAATATTGTTCAATAAGTACCACAACATGAGAAACATGTATGTTTTTTTCATTTACATATTTTCCAGTCCCGTTTTAGAATGAAATGTATAAAGGAAAAGTAAAAAAAAAAAAAAAAAAAAAAAAAAAAAAACTTTAAAGTAGGTGGGAAAAACTTTAAGTAATTGGTGAAAAACAAATAAGGTACCCTGGGGTAATAACGCCAAGTGCTTATATTTTGCATAATTATGAAATAATCTGGTAAATGACACCCATGTGCTCTGCGCAGAAGGGTTTTGAGTCATATAAATCGCAAAAAATAGCTTCAACTTAATTTTTTTCATTTTTAGGTCTTATTGTTTTTACAAGCAACTAAAATTAACGCTTGATCTAAAATTTGCGAGATAAGGTTTTTGATCTGAAGACTATATTTTTTATCCAGAAATACTTTGTTTATCACATAAATTTGTAGTGTATTTCATGTACTTTCAAATTGTCGTAGAAGATTTTGGATATCTTCTCGAGGTAATTTGTAGTTTAGGATTTATTGCGCAATAAGTATCCCGGGGTAATAACGCCAGGGATTGGCGTTATTACCCCGGTTGATTCCCAACAGTGGCCGAACTATATCCGAAGGGGGTTTATATATTAATATGGGACAGCATTATCATCATTGTTGAAATGGTAAGATTAAGGGGGGGGGGTTGCCCAATACTTAAAAATAATCTCTTAATTTTATTTTTTTATTATATTATTATTTTTTTTTTTTTTTTTTTTTACTAATGTAAAAAATAATTTTTAACTCTTGTAAATAAAACTATATCAAAATGTTTTCGAGATTCAAATTCGAACATCTTCAAAATCAGGTTTCTATTAAATTTCCACTGGATTGTTCAATTAGAGTTTGAAATTTTAACTGTCCGCTTTTTCAGCGTTCGGTTTTTCAAAACTTTATAAATTTAACCTTTAACTGATGTGACAGAAATTGTAACGTATGAATGTGATGCGGTTTGTAAGACTACAAAATTGACAAATGAATAAAAGGCGGGAATAACTCATAGGATTGTGTTTTTGTACTAAACTTTTTATACAAGAGTATTATACTTAATATTCACCTATTTAGTTTCTGGTGATAGTACTAAAATTCCAAATGAAACAAAATTTCGGTAGTGTTTGCAGTTAAACTGAAAATTACAAGTTAAACTAAAAAATTAAAAGAAAAATAGTGGTCTACGAGACCGGTAACTAGTTAAAGGTTAAAATGCGATCCATGATTAAAAATCATAGAATACTGTTCCTGCGCTAAACTTTTTGTACAGAATTAATTCTAATTAAATTTAATTTATTCAAATATTTCTAACGATATTACGAGAACTCCAAACGAAAGAGAATTTCAGTTGTAACTATAGTTAAATTGGAAAATACAAGTTAAACGCTATTTTTTTTTGGGGGGGGGAAGGGGGGAGGAGGTACAGTGTTCAGTCAGATTGCTACAGCAGTTAAAGGTTAATTTTGTTGCCAATATAGAGATAATGATAAATAACCATATGAATTATGTATAAAATTGAATAAGAGATCTCTTTGGGATAATATTTTTTAATCAAAAATTTTATTCAATTTATTAAAAATTTATTAAAGCATGCTCTTTAAAACGTCGACAATTTAACTGTAGGTTTGGAGAATCCGCATTAGTGTGGAGTTATGGGTTAAAAACTATTTACTAGATTACTATAATAGTATTAACCCTTAACTGCTGTGACAAAAATTGTCGCATAACTTACTGTGAGCGGCCTGTCAGGCCGCTTAATCTAGCGATGAATAAAATGTTAAATTAAGTTTTAGAATATTATTTTTGTATTGAACCTTATATATAGGACTATTATAAATAAAATTCAGCTATTCAAAAGTTTCTAGAGTTAGTAATAGGACTCCAAATTAAACAAAATTTTCCCGGTATCTATAGCTAAACTAAAAATTGCAAGTAAAACTCTGAAACTTGAAAAACTCAGCGGTATGTGAGATTCTAACAGCAGTTAAGGTTTAACAAAAATATTTATTACATATAACTCTAGTTATTATAAAACTTCACATGATTAAAATATTGCATTATGAATGGTTAAAACCATGCAATGTTTCTTATAATCATATTTACGCGGGACTTTTTAAGCAAAGAGAGACACAGGGTCTTATATTCTGTTGAAGCTCCCCCTCTCTCCTTTTTCTTTCACTTTCACAAAAAAATCAATATTTTCTATCGCATAGAATGCATACATGGGAATATAAATACTGATTCAAATAATCCGTGCAATGTTTCTAATAATTCTATTTAAATGGTCATTTTTAAGCAAAACGTAGCTTAGAATCTGATATTCTTTTGCCTCCTCCCCCCGCCACCACCACAGCTTTCTTTTTCTTTCAGAGTCACAAAAAAATTGCACATTTTCAATAGCTTAGATTGCAATTTGTCAATTTCTAGAGCTGTAGAGTTTGTATTTTTAGAATTGGGCAATCTACATGCCATTATTCCATCTTATTTTACAGTTTTGTTTACATGGCGTTATTACCCATATAGGTGGGTATTAACGCCAAATAGCATTGGTCAAGAAAAAACGCCATTACATTTTATGAATACATATCTGTTAAATTATTTTATTTTATATAGATAGTCAATGAGTTGCTGTATCAGATCCTATATTTGTTTGGAAAATACAATCTAAAACTAAGCCGTGAAAATTGGTAGAACCTTAACGTGGCGTTATTACCCCAGGGTACCTTATATAAGTCATTTTTGGTACTGTTGTAAATTTCTTTTTTTCATTTGGTGAGAAATAGTCCGAATAATATATATATATACTTTTTATAAATACTAAATCTAATGCAACATAGATATTTAACAAATTTCATATATAGATATATATTTATTTATTAGTTGGGTTTTGATACTTATGCATGGGTTTTAACATTTTTATTACATTTCCGACTTGTAAAGTCAAAATGTCATTATATCCCATAAAATTTTTGTTAGATTTATTTTCTGTAGGTATTTGAGGATGAAAGACTTCTAGATTATCTGCGCTCATTTGCGATGTTGACAATTACTGGTGTTTGATTGAATAAAAATCCATGTTTCTTCTCTAACTTCATTTAAAATAAATAAATAAATAAATAAATAAATAAATTTTTGTTTAAAAATAGCTAAAATTTGAGATTTTCGAATTTAAAAGGTATAAAATTTACACTTTTAAATAATAATAATAGCAATACAACATTTGTAATAATGCATAATAAAGCATACAAGAAACATAAGTTTGGATTTTGGCACATCATATACGGTCTATGTCTGCTAAAAAAGCCCCTTTGTCACAGTTTGCGCTAGTGTGCCATGATACACATTGTGAAAAAAATATGCAGTGTTATTCCATAAAATTGGTGGCAACATGCAGCCTCCAATTCTATAGAGTAATTTAATTTAAATAATGCTGTAATTTAAACTGACTTGTGTAATAATACCCATTAGTGTAATGTAACATGAGTTATGTCGGTTACATTACTTAACAAAGTGGAGGGAGCAAAGCTGCCACCAATTATAGGGAGCAACGTTATATAATTTTTTTACAGTGCATGACTAGATAAGAAAGAGCAAAGAATAAAAAGACATGAAACTTTCATGTGATTGCATTCTATTCTTATATATACATATTCACTTACTATATGCGTCTTTACCCCATCCTGTCACCACGCAGTTCTGACCAGAAAACATCTCGTCGTATTGAGGAAGACATACTGTGTCAATGTGAGGTGCAAACAACACGGGATCCTGGAGTCTCAGCACTGCTATATCATTCCAGAGGCTGGTATTCCTGAATTCAGGGTGTATAATGATCTTTGATACTTTGTAGTCTTCATGAGCCAGAAATTCTGTCGTTGTCTGAGTGTCCCATTCACCGAGACGAACTTTCAAAGGATATTCGTTGAGTTGACTAAAAAATATAAAGTAAGATAATTAGACTGGATGAGATTAAAGTAAGGAAGGTTTATAATTAAGAAAATTAGCTGGTATAATTATTATGGGATGTAATTAATGCTGCTGAATTTGAGAGTACAGTCAAATAAATAGTTAATTCGTGTAGTGATGTGTGATTGACCACATTGTTGTATGTGGTATACGTTATAATTACTACTTAAATCGTACAGCATGGGGTATTGCGTCAATGTGAGATGAACATAATACGGGATCCCGAAGTCTCAACTCTGATACATCATTCCAGAGACAGATATCTCTGAGATATATATGTTAAAGATTATAATACACCTGAATTTAGGAAGTATTATAATTTCTAATACTTTATAATTTTCATGAACCAAAAATTCTGCTGTCGTCAATCTCTGCCCCAGGAACTTTCAAAGAGCATTCATTTAATTAACTGCAACGCGCTGAAAAAAATGAATTACTCAAAAATGAGTAAGCCCTTGTACTCATATCCAACTGACTATTTTTGGATCAAAACTGAATCTATGATTTCTCTATTTTGAAACATCACATGTTATCAAACCAAAACAAAACGAGAAATTTATATTCTGTAATGCTTTATTTACTTCATGGCGGTATAAAAAAAATGTCTATTATTGTAAATATTAAACTATGCACAGTATTTTAAAATAATGTAAAAGCGCTTACAAATGATGTTCTTGTCATAAAATTATACAGTTTGAATATCTTGTTAATAATTTTGTTATATTTCTCAATAAATAATCATTTAAACATTTCTTGTTGATAATTTTGAGCAGATTGATTTATATTTGAACACAATCATGGATCATCAAAAGTGAATATTTGTGTTTCTCCATTTTGAGAACATTTTGATAGGAGCTATTTTGAGTATGTGACGCATTTAAAATTGAGTACTTTGTATTCCATTTTGAAAGCCCATTTCTTTAAGTGTGTCAGATTATTAGATTGGAGTAATAAGAGGTTTATAATTAATAAAGTTAGTTAATGTAATTAACATACATTCTTAATATCACCATCCATATAAAAAATCATATTTCAGAAATGTTTAACTTTTATCGAATTTGACTGAACGTATCACCAATTAATCAAAGCCCGATTAACCTTTGAAGCTAAGGGAACACAATAATATTTGAGGGCCCATTTATTTGAGAAAGTTTTTCTAAATTCTACATTTTGAAAACTGAAAATTTAACAAATATTATTTCTGGTAGTGGCTTAGCCGATCTCACATATCTCATTAAACAGGTTTTTTGTGTTTTCTGTATGTACTTTAGATAAATTATATTTGAGTATATATATAGTTGTTTCATGTTCTGTTCAGTTACCTGGTGATTTCTAACCAATGCATTTGGATTCCATATTATTTATAGATAACCTATTCATCATATTTAAATTCCCTGATTAGATAAGTTTCCTAGAATAATATAGAAATTAATCAGAATTACAACTTAAAAAAAATCAAAATCTCAACATAAAATATAAAAATGGGAAATAGGGGCTCTCTTACATTTTAGAATCTTGGACATCATCTGCCTTTTAGATTAATCAGTCTCTTAATAAATTTATATACCGAGGTGTGATTGGCCATGGTGTTTATTGTAACATGCGTCATTATTAGTACTTAAATCATGCAACATGAGGTATTTCGTTTATTAATAAGAGTCCAATCGTTGACACACGCACAAAATACATATATGATAGTTCATTTTGATATCAAAATGCATGCAGTATCAATTTTGTTTTAAAATAAAAGCAGCAGTATAATTGTTTTGACCAGAAATATCAGGACACTAAACTATGAAAAATTATAAATTATAAGAAGGAAATTTATAGACTACTTTTTCTGCTTATAACACGATTTTGTATTCTTTTTCCTTCTGTTTTTACTATAAATGTTGCATTATATCATAGAATTGAAGACACATGTAGATGCAGAAGCTAAATACACAATTCAAGAAATAGACTTAATATGCATGAAATTAAGATTTAAAAAAATTCTGAAAGTTTATAAGAGAAAGTTTAATATCACACCTGCAATAAAATTTTAAGCATATGCTGTCGCAAAAAAAAAAAAAAAAAAAAAAAAAAAAAAAAAAAAAAATCGAGATAATTTATAAAAAGAAAACATTTAAATTTTTTTTTTCAGAAAATTAACTTAATTTTAATATGTTTCTCTATTAATAAAGTGATTTTCAAAGTGTACAGTGCTCATTTCTATAGGCACAAAGCTCTCTAAATGTGCTCCGTGCTGCTGACATATAGCGTTGTCGTAGGTACTTTTTTTTCACCTTTAAAGCAATCACGATGTATTCAAGAAAGACTTTATGAATTCAAAAAAAAAAAAAAAAGTCTGGTCGCGTTTGAAAAGGCATGTCTATAATAATTTCTGCAGATAAAAGTATGTAGAAGTCAACGGTACCACAGATCTTCGTTTTGAAAACCACTGTTTTAAAACAATGATCTTCGTGGCAAATTGTTATTTCAGATCCATAAATCTTGTATGAAGATTATCATTCGCAAAAGTCGCTTTAGATAAAACAAATCATTGAGGGCAGTGCGAAGGGATGCCAGAGAATTTTGGAATTGATTTTAATAAGCCTGTTATAAACGCATGCACTTTATTTTTTTAATTTTTACTTTAATTTAAAAAAATACTTACTAAAGATGAAACACGCAATGGGCTACAGTCAGTACATGGTATTTGTCAATAAGAACTCCACCACACTGAAAGATGTTCACCTTTCCTTCAGATTTCAACACGGCTGCCTGCCAAACAAAAAGGAAAATTTTGAAATCATATACATTGTTATTTAAATGATACTCATTATTTTTATTTAAAATTTATATAATTATATAAAAATATATTACAAAGCAAAATTTTCCGTTTCTGATTTGGAATGCTTGATTAAACAAGAGAAAAATAATCTGAAATAAAAGTTAAATTTTCAAATACAACAGGGTTGCCAGTTTGTCCTCCATTTTTATTCAGGAATTTAGTGTTCATAAGAGCTAGAAATAATGAATAGTATTTTATATTTTATTTTTAAGAGACATTTGACGATCACATAAAATAAAACTTTTTCTTTATAAGTTTCCGATATGAATTTGAAATTTTACTTTAAAATTGAAGACCAAACTTTCAAGCATGCTGTAAACCTTCATTTAGGATTATAAGTTGTTCAGATTTAAAAAAAAAAAAAAAAAAAAAAAAAAAAAAATACTACTTACAAAAAAAAAAAAAAAAAAAAAAAAAAAAAAAAAAAAAAACATACAGAATATTAACAAAAGAAGTTTACTTCAGATTTAAAGTAATACAAAGGATAAACTAATCTAAAAAAATAAGTACCCAATCAGTACCCAATTTTGATAATATTCAGATTCTATGGAGTCTAATTTAAAATTACATTATTTAAAACGTCAGGGTACTCACATTACATATGACATACTCACTAGTTTGAAGAAACTGCTGATTCTCTGTTGTCTAACTTTTAGATCTAATTTCGTGAACTATTATCTCGCGAAGGACATTCGAATGTTCTTAATATGTGTATATGTTTTCATATCTGACTGTCTTGAACGTATGTGATCACAAATTCGAGTGTCCTTTATTTCAACATGTTATAGCGATTATGAAAAAGAATGTCTAGATTAATAAGGTATGGATTAAAGAGGTTTTATTTTTATATTTATTATTATTTTTTTAAGGAGATCCGGAACACAAAAAGCTTCAATTTTTGTTTAAAAAGTTTTTACTGCATTAAAAATTTCGCTGTTTTTTAATATTTTAAATCATGTTTCTATCTTAATTAGGACAGGAAATATTAACTTTTATGTTTTGTTTTGTTTTCAAAGGGTATAGCTCGGTAAGAATGGCGAAATGGCCCCCATGGTCAATGACTATTATTATTATTTGTACTAGTATCAGCACTCTAAAAGAGTACGAGATGCAAGGTCATTGACCCCCGATCTTGACCTGTCTTTAAGATATTCGATAAAGTTCGTACGCGCGCTGTTATTTTTTAAATGTATTTTTCTGAAAAACTATAAAAGCTAGAAAGATGGGACCAATTGCGTATATTGAGAGATACTTTGAAAAATATTTTGAATTTTTTTCAGAGTTTTCGTAAAATGACAACTGTGCAAAATAATGAAACAAAGTATAAATCTTTTATTTTAGTACTGTTCTGTTATGTCTACCGCACCAAAAAAAATATATAATACTCTTTAATTTATATACTTATAGCACACAAAAAATGATCAAAATCAAAGAGGCGCTTTTTGAGTAATATCTAAGAAGAAAATAGAAAAGGTTAAAATAAAAATTCAAAATAGAAAAGGAAGAAAAAGAGAAAAAATGATACCGGACAAATTTAAAAGAAAAAGTAATACTGATATACGGTTAGTGAAACAATGATATACGGCTACTAAGTGGGTGAAATACTGAAATTAGCGATCGCCCCAACGTACATGCGCATTATAGTCTTCGTAGGAAGATTTTGCTGTTTTGATCCACCAGTCAGTGGATAGTTATTATATAATAGGATTTTGTGTATTTTTTTAGCCTTGCTGTGTCAAGGCAACAATACATAAACAATTGCCTGGTTTGTCATAATTAAGTGAGAGTAATTGTTTACCCCTGCCGAAAGTTGTATAGTGACAACAATGTTCGTGCAATGTAAAGTTTGTGACATTTTCGTGCATAAAGTTCGTGGAAGAAAGAAAGTTATCGCTACTGAAGAGGATGCTAGATTATATAGTGACTCGAGTAAAAAAACAGTTTCTGTTGGTGACATATTATGTGGAAAGTGTCGGCTTATTATTTACAATAGTAAATCAAATGTCGCATCAACTTCTGCAATGTCTACCCTGGTTGAATATGAAGGCCAAGAGGAGTCTACTGAACATTTAGAAGTAGAGGAAACATCGTTTGCTCCATTTCAACAAGAAAGTGAAATGAATTTGCCGTGTAGTTCCGAAAGCGACGATGATGATGATGATGGCAATGATGCTGTTCCGTATGTTGCCGATAACAACGAATTTATACATCTACATATACCACGTATTGTATCTACCCACAAGTATTGTTGTTAATGTCATTCCGCATAACACTTAATGCGAGTACCGTTTGAGGCACGTTACAAGGTTTATACAAAAATTGGGATTTTCATTTCAGAGGGTAACCGTTGTTGCTGCACACATATAATAGGAAAGTCATTTTATGAAGACGAGTTGGTTCACCTATGTGTTATAGCTAACATCAGGAAAATAATTTCTAAGGAAGTTGCTCATTTTTTAAAATCACTTTCAGAAAGAGCAAAGATGAAACTTTTCGAAAAAATTATTGAAAATGATATGCCTGAAAATCAGATAAAGATATTGACAGGACTTTGCTTGCAAAACATAATTGAATTAAGGCAGCTATTAACTTCTATGCGAAACACAAGCGTACGTACTATAACTCAAGTGTTAGTTGTATTCTTGTTTAAATTAAAAACTGGAAACTCTAATTCAGTGATAGCAGGAGTGCTGGGTTTACCATACGAACAACATGTGTCGTCATTTTTTAAAGAAGTATTAAGAAGTTTTGAGATTGATATTTTGCCTTACTTTGGATTAACCTCCATTTTTCGAGAAGACTTAATAAAGAATACAAGTTTAACTGCTCGAATGTTATTAAACCTTAGAAATGATCAGCTGGTATTGATATTTGATGGCACATATATTAGGCATCAAAAAAGAATGAATATCAGCGATGAATTCAAATAATGAATATCAGCGAAAATCATATTCTGCTCAAAAGAAAACCCATTTATGTAAACCGTTTACAATTTACACCACAAGCGGGTTTATAGTTGATTTTGCTGGGCCATTTTATGGTACGGAAAATGATGCTACTATTATGAAAAAAGCGTTACAAGATGCTAAACTTCAAACTCTATTACGTCCAAATGATATATTTGTTGTAGATCGCGGTTTTCGTGACGCCGTTGACTCTATCGCCAAAGAAGGCTACGCTGTATTAATGCCAGCACTTAAAGGTAGTCGAGCCCAGTTACCTACCGAAGAAGCCAACATGTCACGACTGGTGACTAAAATCCGATGGGTAGTCGAAGCTGTGCACGGGGCCATTGCTCAGAAATATAATTTGCTTCATAACAATCTTGATAATAAAATACTTCCAAAAATAGGTCTATTATGCAAAGTTGTGGGATTTTTACACAACAAATTCAGTAAGCGATTAGATTCTGATGCAGGATTAAATGAGATAATTGTTCAATACATTAAAGAGCGAATGACGTTATCAAACTCTTTAAGTGAAGAGGTAAAAAAACAGAGCTGGAACCGTAGAAAAACAGCTTTTCAACGACTGGTATCATCAGAAATTTTGGATTTTCCACAACTAAATGAAGAACAATTAAAAATAATATTTACAGGTTCCTATCAGCTCTCATTTGCCATTTCATACCTGGCTGAAATAATGGACGACAAGAGTAATCTCTGCATATATTACGTTAAACAAACCCCAAATATTATCAAGTTAAATGTACGTTCCAGACATGTAAATAGTAAATATTACCGGGTGTTCATTGATTATGTTCCTAATATTAACAATATCGAAGGAATCCGAGGATAGTTTTGTTCTGTAAACAATCAAAACTTATTTGGGTTCAAAAATCTTCTAAATATTCTTGAATTTTCTTTTTAAAAATTTTATTACATACTTAGAATTATAGAATAAAGAAATATTGAATTCAAATTATTTACATACTATGTACAAAATGTATAATATGTACAAAATATAAATGCTTTTACCTTGATAATTTTTGATCATCATACTAAAAACTGGAAAGATGATCCTTTATGCATTTCTGCGTGCCTTTTCATAAAATTAACATAATTCTTCAATAAAACTCAAGACACGCACGACAAACAAAAAATATAAACATTCTCTCTAAAAAAAAAAAATTCTTTTTCATTCCATCAAAAATTGATGCCAACTTTTTTATCTAAACTTTTAACTCATCTCGTAAGATAAAAAATATAAAAAGCAAAGCAGACGAAAAAACAGCTTCGCTTCCATAGCAACGAGTCGCGTCTTATAAATAAATTAAATATCACAATAACAAATTTGCAAACGATTTTCTGTGAATAAACAGATATATTAATTTATCAATTCCTAACATACTCCCACCTTTAATTTAGGCGGAAGCCAAATTAAACTTAAGATCACTTTTGATCAAATTAAACACTAATTCAAAACAAAAAATATAAAAATAAATAAAGATAATAACTAAGCAATAATAAAATAATAATGAAACATTTAGAGTTCTAGAAAAGTCATTTCAGGATTCTAGAAAAGTCATTTCAGAGTTCTAGAAAAATCAGTTCAGAGTTCTAGAAAAAGTCTTTTCCCAGGTCTATTATTTACTGTTGCTTCGACATCAGAGAGGACAGTCGAAAAGTTTCAAAAGTTAGAATTGAAGCACCGAGTGTTCTGATTAAGGGAATTCTTAACACATATAAACAGACGCTCCCACCATCCACCAAGCTGCTGCTGGAGGGATGAACTTCCATTTAAGAGGAGACAGTTCTTTCGAAGAAACCATGGCCTTCCAATCCTGCATATAAATCTTCGAAATGATTGAATGAATCCTTCCGTTGAGAGACTGGATACAAGTTCCAAATGTATTGCCCTATATACTGCACATGTAAAAAGTACAACCCAAACTTTAGATCTTTGCTTTACGAAAAGAGGGCCAAAAATATCAGCTCCAACAATTTCAAAAACTTTGGAATCTCTGACTCGATCTAGAGGTAGGTGGATTGGAGGTGTAGTATATGGTTTTGCAGAGTATCTTTTGCATCTGTAACACTTAGACAATTGATTTCTAATGCTGCGTCTAGAAGAAATTATCCAATATTTTTCTCTTAAAATGGATCCAACTGTTTGAAGTCCAGCATGACCATTCTTTAAATGACATTCTTGAATCAGACAATTCACTACATGATGTTTCGATGGTAATAAAATTGGATATCTGAAAGAAAACTCGTCATCCCGCTCTAATATCTTTGTTTTTACTCTCAACAATCCTTCTTGATCTTTCATAACCTTTAATCCTTTTATTGCATCAGTAGTATTACCAAAACTTTCAGATTGTATTATTGACCAGAGCGACCTTTCTGCATCTTCTTTTTCTTCAATTGACAATTCTGATGGAAAACATATATTTCGATTTCTGCACTTCATTATGAATCTCTTCACCCAACATACGACATTAATAAATCTACCAAATTTTGAAATTCTACCATATATCATAAATTCATGTGAATTAGAACATAAAAGAGCAGGCACTGAAATTTTCTTCTTTTCCATCATTACTAATTCTTCGTTGGGGCTTGTTTCTGAATGTGGCCAATTTTCTTCTGATAACTTCAACCATTCTGGTCCCTCCCACCATCTCATCTTCAGCAGCTGTTTAGGACTACATCCGCGAGAAGGTAGATCAGCAGGGTTGAGATGACCAGGTACGAAGTTCCACTGTTGAGATTCGGAAAATTTACAAATTTCTCTAACTCTATTGCCTACAAACGTTCCCCATTGATCATTTCTTCGAATCCAAGCGAGAGCAGTCGAAGAGTCGGTCCAATACTTTACTGGTATGGAAATACAATTAAAGGCTTTCAAAACAAATTTAGTCAACCTTATTCCTAAAATACAAGCAAGAAGCTCTAAACGTGGTATGGTTATATTTTTCTTTGGTGCAAGACGAGACTTAGCTCCTAAAAGTTGTACAAAGACTGCGTCTTTATCTTCACAACGTAAGAAAACTGCTGTTGCATAAGCTCTGGAACTTGCATCACAAAATGTATGAATAGACCATTTTTCTTTACAACCATATCCTACACGTCTATTTATCTTCACGTCATTCAAATACTTGAGCTCGCTATACCATTTTTGAAAATTATTCCGGATTTCCTCTGGAAGTGGAGCATCCCAATCTAATTTCGTTGACCAGGCGTCTTGAATTATCAGTTTGGCTGGCAACAATGCTGGGGCTAAAAATCCTATTGGATCGAAGATCCCTTGGGTTACAGCTAATATCTTTCTTTTCGACAGATTTTCTATCTCATCACTAAATTTATAAGCGATCTTCAAACTATCTTCCACTGTGTCCCACTTCAACCCTAAAACCGGAACTATCGTTGTTACATTTTTGCTGAGCACCTTCTTTTCGTTAAGGAAACTGCTGTCTTCACTTTTAATTGGTCCGAATTCCCACATTCTTAATTCCATTTTCGCATCAGCCATGATTTCTGTAGATTTTGAAATAAAATTTTCTAGTTCAGGCACATTGTCGACTGAAGTAACGCAGTTATCTATATAGTATGATTTCATAAGCTTCTCAGCTATCTGTTTGTTTTCTTCATCAACATTACTCAAATGATATCTTATAACTGCACCTAGCAAAAATGGGCTACAAGTTGCTCCAAAAACTACTCTATTGTGTTGATAAACTTGAAATTCGTCAGGACTCTTCCACCATAAAAATCGCAAGAAATGCCGATCTGATTCTTTGACTTCAATTTGAAGAAATGCTCTTCTTATATCGGCTACTACCCCAATAGCTTTCTCACGAAATCTTATTAACACTGCAGGAATTTGTTCGATGAGGTTTGGTCCTTTAAAGAGGCAATCATTTAAAGAAGGAGACCTCCCTACCTTACACGATGCATCAAAAACTGGTCGAACACTTGTAGTAAGACTATCTGGTTTGATGACGGGATGATGAGGTAAAAAATGTCCTGGAATCTTGAGTGCTTCATCTGGTACTTTACTTATAACGCCTTCTTCTTCCCATTCATAGAAAACTTTAGCATATTCTTCAAACATTTTCATTGATTTTAATTTCTTTGTTGAATTTATCAATCTTCGTTCAGCTATGTGTCTATTTGAGGGAATCTCACGTTTGCCATTAATCCAAGGAAGACCTACAATATAGCGACCTTCTATATTTCTATCAACTTCTTTTATAAAATTATCATGAGCAAGTTCTTCTTCTTCTGCTTTAGACAAAGTTTGACAGGGATCTGTTATACCGATTGTCTCTAACTTCCATAATTCTGGAATCTTCATATCTTTTAACGCTAGGTTCGTGATAAACATAGTTCCATAATTTAGACAAGACTGTGATGTACTTTCTAAACGACCACAAAGTGTCCATCCAAACTTTGTCTCTATTGCTGTAAGACCGCTCTTTAACTGTTTTACTCGACCAGTAAGAAGTTGTCCGTAGTAATCGCTTCCAATCAAAATTTCAATTTTTGGACTTCCTGCTCCTAAATCTGTGATCCATAGTTTATTTTGTTTAAGCTCTTTAATTACTGATTCTTTTGGTATCCGAGGAATATTATTACAAATTATATCTTGATCCAAAAGTTCTAAGACTTCTTTCGTTTGTTTCTGTCTATCAGAAGAACTTAACTCAACTTGGAATTTATTGTGAGATTTAGCTTCTGTTTGCGTACCTCCAAACAAAGTGTGTACAATAGCTTCAGAAGAAATGGGATGTAAACCTAACTCTTCAGCTGTACCTTTTAAAATATAGCTCTTTTGCGACCCACAATCAAGTAACGCTCGTACTTTCTTTGTTATTCGACCTTTAATAACTATTTCTAAAGTCATAAGGGCTACTTCAGCAGAACACTGCTTACTTGCTATGGTGCTTTGAATTACTTCTGGGGTCTTAGCTGTATTTTCTGGTTCTTTACACATTGAAATTTCAGGGCATAATAACTCGGTATGGGGTTTAGAACAAACGTGGCAACGAATAAAAACTTTGCAAACTTTAGCGTGGTGACCAAAACGAAGACATTTTAAACAGCAATTTTTATTCTTAATTTTGGCCTTCCGTTCATTAAAGGAAAGAGATCTAGCCCTAACACAATCCTTGCTTTCATGAGATTTACTGCAAAATAAACAAAGGCGTTCTTTTGCGCTAAATAGCTCTGCTGCAGTAGGTATTTTACTTTCTGCTTTTCTTAACTTTTCTTTAGGTTTGTCTTTAAAGCCCAGCTCTATAAAACTCGATTTGGCTAATTTGAATCTTTCCTCGTTTGCAACTTCTTGTTTCAGAAATTCCATCAAACTTACTATATTTGCTTTTGTTGACAATGCATTATTATTACTAACAGTGTTTGATGTGATTGAAATATTATATCGCTGCCATGCTTTTAATACATCTTCCGATAAGCTAGATTCTATCATGGGATAGAGCCACGCCGAATTGCTTTCTAAACTTAAACCCATTGATTCTAACGATCTTAAATATGCCTCGACTTTCGTGAATAAATCTGATAAGGGAAGTTTATCTTTGCCGTGCGCCTGTACATTAGCTACAATCAATTTTAGGAATTCTCTAACGTACACTTCTATTAGTAAATCTTTATTTCCAAAACGCTCTTGAAATGCCTCGACAGCTTTGGAGTAATTAACTGCGGTCATTGGATAGCTCTCTAACAAACGCCTGGCACTGGTTCCAGGTTCTACCGATTGGATAAGATACTGAAATTTGTCACTATTATCCAAATCTATGTCTTCATGAATTTTCTGAAACTGGGACCAAAATGAAAGATAATTTATTAACTGCGAATCGAATGGCTTAATATTCAATTTAGATAATTTATAATGCTTCGATTTGGAATAACCGTGATCTGTGCTTTTTTCACTATCATCTTGATTACGTTTATTTGTACCCAATGCTTCGCTAACTTTACGCTTAATGGTAATAAATTGATCTGAATAATTTTCATTTTCCACTACTTCATTTTCAATAGCCTCTTCATCGCATTTATCATCATCTAACATGAGTTCAATTATAGCTTCATCAATAGATTTAATTTCATGAATCAAATTTTCTAATTTACTAAAATCGTCTGAAATTTTACCCTTATCTAATGACTCGCTGTTAATTTCTTCATTCAAAACATTTAAAGTTCTGGTAAATGACGAACGTAGCGGCGTACGCTTTTTCTTTAGCTTATTCATCATCGAAAAATTAAGTAGTAATGCACAGCTTATGAAAACACTATACGCTATAAAAACAATTCAATATCTCAACAGTATTATTCAAATGTCCGTGCTCGGGACGCCAGTTTTGTTCTGTAAACAATCAAAACTTATTTGGGTTCAAAAATCTTCTAAATATTCTTGAATTTTCTTTTTAAAAATTTTATTACATACTTAGAATTATAGAATAAAGAAATATTGAATTCAAATTATTTACATACTATGTACAAAATGTATAATATGTACAAAATATAAATGCTTTTACCTTGATAATTTTTGATCATCATACTAAAAACTGGAAAGATGATCCTTTATGCATTTCTGCGTGCCTTTTCATAAAATTAACATAATTCTTCAATAAAACTCAAGACACGCACGACAAACAAAAAATATAAACATTCTCTCTAAAAAAAAAAAAATTCTTTTTTCATTCCATCAAAAATTGATGCCAACTTTTTTATCTAAACTTTTAACTCATCTCGTAAGATAAAAAATATAAAAAGCAAAGCAGACGAAAAAACAGCTTCGCTTCCATAGCAACGAGTCGCGTCTTATAAATAAATTAAATATCACAATAACAAATTTGCAAACGATTTTCTGTGAATAAACAGATATATTAATTTATCAATTCCTAACAATTGTTGCGATTGTCCAAATGGAAACAGGACAGTTGGATGCTGCGCCCATGTCGCAAGTGTCATATATTATTTAGCTCATGTGAGATATCTATCTCACATTTTACGTCCTGCTGAAGTTCTGTCTAAATTTTTTAAATGAAATCACTATTGTAATATATGAAAATACTGATGATGATGATTGAAATTATATTTCTTATGTAACTATAATAAATAATTCTAAATAAAGTCCTCTTTAATTAGTTCCCACCATCCGTATTCATACTTAGCAAATTCATAATTACTCAAAGAAGCACCTCTTTTTGATCAGCTTTTGTGTAGTTGATATATAACCCTATATATAACCCGGGAGAACGCACGCTTATCCAGGGTATGAATGTTTTTGATTTTGTCAACAATAAAATCAAATTATAACAGTCACTTAACAGTTTAGATGCAGACAATTCCTACAATTTTGCGATAAAATAAGTTGAAGATTACTTTAAAAAAAATTATTGGTTACAATCGTAAAAACCATACGCCCTCCGGGCCTTTTAGGCCCTGCGCGCGTAGTTACGGGTTAAATTAACCCTTTCCGGCGCAGTGTGTCCGGTCAAAATACACCTAATTATAATTCTAAACTTGCAATTGGCACCAATAATATTTTAATAAAATCTTGCTTTTACAATAAAAGCTTAAATTAAGGCGTTCTTGATTTCTTAAAAAGTCGTTTGTAAACTGCAGTGTCAGTCGATAATTTCTCATTTTACTAGCAGAATTTGTCCGCGCCGGAAAGGGTCAATGAATATTATATATATATATATTGGCGCGGTAGACATAACAGATAATTTGTTTAATTATTTTGCACAGTTGTCATTTCACGAAAACTCTGAAAAAAATACAAAACATTTTTAAAAGTATCTCTCATTATACGCGATTGGTCTCATCTTTCTAGCTTTTATTATTTTTCAGAGAAATACATTTAAAAAATAACGGAGCGCGTACGAACTTTTTCGACTAGACAGGTCAAGATCAGGGGTCAATGACCTTGCATTTCGTAGTCTTTTAGAGTGCTGATACTAGTACAAATAATAAATCAGTCCTTGACTATGGGGGCCATTTCACCATTCTTACCTCGCTATACCCTTTTTTTAAATGATGAAGTCAATATTGTAATAAATGAAAATAATGATGTTTGAAATCATATTTATGATGCAATTATAATAAATAATTCTAAAAAAGACCGCTTTAATTAGTTCCTACCATCCGTGATCTTACTTATTAAATTCATAATTACTCAAAGATGCACCTCTTTGATTTGGATCAGGTTTTACGTGGTATAAATACATAAATGAAAAATAATATATATATATATATATATATATATATATATATATATATTTGGCGCGGTAGACATGATAATGATAGATAGAACTTTAATTATGATCATCTCTACTGTCATTAATTACAACATTGACTTCGTCGCTTAAAAATACTTTTTTAGACAGAATTTCAACAGGACAAGTACATTTGGGGTGTAGGTCGGGGAGATCGCTAGTTTCAACGCTCCACCCACTCACCAGCTGTATTTTAGGGTCCCTCAGCCGTGTTACCGAGTCGAATTTAAATTTGTCCGGTATCAGTTTTTCTCTTTTTCTTCCTTTTCTATATAGAAATTTTATTTTAACCTTTTCTATTTTCTTCTTAGATATTACTCAAAAAGCGCCTCTTTGATTTTGATCATTTTTTGTGTGCTATAAGTATATAAATTAAAGAGTATTATATATTTTTTTGGCGCGGTAGACATAACAGAACAGTACTAAAATAAAAGATTTATACTTTGTTTCAATATTTTGCACAGTTGTCATTTCACGAAAACCCAGAAAAAAATATAAAATATTTTTCAAAGTATCTCTCAATATACGCAATTGGCCCCATCTTTCTAGCTTTTATAGTTTTTCAGAAAAATACATTTAAAAAATAACGGTGCGCGTACGAACTTTATCGAATATCTTAAAGACAGGTCAAGATCAGGGGTCAATGACCTTGCATTTTGTACTCTTTTAGAGTGCTGATACTAGTACAAATAATAATTCAGTCACTGACCATGGGGGCCATTTCGCCATTCTTACCTCGCTATACCCTTTAGCTTTCAAACATTGGTTGTTATAATAATGACTTCTTTTGAAAATGCATTTTTCTTCATGATGGGTGTTTTCACAATTTCTTGAATTTAAATTGTTATAACTCAAAAAACGTTCAAGATAAATGGTTCAAACTTGGAACATGTCATTTTCAATTGTTCTACTTTAATTTTGATTCGGCAAATTAAATATATATATATATATTTATTTTTAAAAAATATGATTTTTTTTAAAAAACATCATTTTTATTCAATTTTTTACTTTAAATATTTTAAATTTTTATTTAAATTAATATTTTTGAAAATGCTGAATTAAAATTAAAACTTATATATTTTTGCTTATTTTTATGGGAAAAAAATTTAAATTCCACAATATTTACAGTTATAACGATTTTAATTTATCTTACTTCTATAATAAATTTTAATTTGAAACTATTCAAGACTTTAATAAATCACTTTTTTTTTTAAAGAACACATTATATTAAGACCTTTGATATTTCAGCATATTTAAAATTACATGTACGTTTTACTTTTTAACTGCGTAACTAACTTCTTAACGTGTTTGCTGGATGCACATGCTTGATTTTGCATGCGTGTGGGTAAAGGTCAATATGCTGAAAAAAGAATTCGTAATGATATGAGTTAATTGCAACTGTGTTTAGAAATTAATATTTCGCAGTTTTAAAGTTTGTTGAAATCCTTACGACTTCAGGTCCTTATTGCAGCATGGGCAAATTGGGACTTTGCCCATGGGCCCGCGACCTTAAATTGCCCCTAAATCCATACATTATACTATAAAATATTTACTTTTTTTTCCAATTCCAACTCTTCCACATGTTGAAGTTACTAAATTCATCTCAAAATAATATAACAAATTGCTAAAGTTACATAAAATAGTTTTGTTCTGTACTCTGTACTAAAGAAAAAAAAATGTGTGCTTTTAAGGTATTTTATTCAGAATAGACTGAACTAAGAATTTTCTTCCATTTATATCTAGCGTGCGAAAATTTGTTTATGCATTACACATACACATTGAGTGATCATCAGTTCTATTTGAAAAATGTTGCAATTATTCCAAAGGGGCCTCCTAATATATCTTTATCCAGGGCCCCAATTAGTCATAACCGGGGCCTGTACGATTTGCAGTTTCATTTGAGTTCCTTTGAGTATCACGCAAGACAATTTTCGAATTCTTGCTGTGTGACGCGAAACTTTCCGATACGTTTATCTGGCTTATTTTTTAACCCAAAGACATAATTTTGGTCTGCCCAGTGTTTGAAGAAATTTAGGATCGAATGTCGTATACAAGTTTAAAATGAATGAATTTTAAGGTATGTATTTGTTAGCCATATAATAGATCATCAAATATTTTTATGGTTATACTGCTTACAAATAACAGTAACAATGGTTTAATGATGTACCAAATAAAGATCGCTAATATATTTTATACATTAAAAAGTAGAAAATATACATAAAAAGCGAAAATTGTAATGTATGTTTTTTAAAATATTTTATTAACAGTTTAATATTGTATCAAAGTATGATTGTATACTGAGAGAAAAATTTTAAAACAAGTATAGCTAATTTAATTTTTTCTTTTTTATGTATATATAACTTTAAAAGTTAGCAAAAGAAAAATACATGTTTTTTTTTAAGAATTTAATAACCAAACATATTTCTACCAAAAAGTAAATTAATCTATCAATAGGATAAATATACCATAATCGAGTCCCACTCCACATTAACGTAATATAGCGTATTGTTTTTGTTCTTTTAATTGGAGAAGAGGACGGGAGGAGCAACATAAATTATCATCATAAAATTAGATGTGATTTTTGAAATAAACATTGAATATTTATAAAAGTGTGTTCACTTTCTTTTTTTATATCTATTTTTACTTTTATATTATATTGCTTAACTTTAAATCAACTTTATATTTAAATTTGTAAGAAACTGTTTATTTTGACACTGAAAGACAGTAAACTATTATTATTATTATTATTATTATTATTATTATTATTATTATTATTATTATTATTATTATTAACTAGTTTTATGCATATATACCGATAAATAAAACAAAATTATTTGAAATTGTATGGAATTAACCTATAAGATAAATGCTAAAAATTAATTTAATCAAAATTTAAGGAATAAAGTATTTTAGAAATGGTCCAAAAAAAATCGAAATTTATTTTAATTCATTCATAATAAAATTACATTATTCGCAATAGTTAAAACCGAATCCACAAAAGATTTTGACTCAGAACAAAAGTTACGATAAAATAAATTTGACCCAGTATTGAATTCAGACATTTTTTTCCAGGAGGGATTTCTGTGGCTCAGGGATGGGGGGGGGGTATCACCCACCCGGGGCACCCACCAAAAACTTGGCATAGGTGTTTAATCCCCGGAGGGGGGATTACACTTTTTGACTATTAAAAGTCGAAAATTCCAAAATCTTCCGGGGGGGGGGACACTACAATACTCGAGGGTGGGATTCCGGCCACCCCCTGAATTCAGTACTGATTTGACCTATAGCTCTATACCGCATAACGAATATTTTTTTTTAATACTCTAAATGGCTATATTTTGAAGCTTGTAGGTACTGTTTCGAGAAAATACCTAGCGAAATTTTCATGAAATTTTAATCTCTTGTACACGAAATTAACGAAAATCAAAAAAGCATGGTGCATGCATATTTATCATTTTTTAATTTTATGTTTGTGAGTTTTATTCGAAGAACATTCAGTACCAGTTTGACTCTAGAAAACTTTTATTTATTATTCTATCGACATTTCAGCAATACATTATTTTATTTTATAATTTTGATTTATTATTTTATCGAACTTTTGGCAATGTATTATTTTATTTTATAATTGGTGCCATTTATTTTGATAGGTTCAAAGTATAGGATTAATTTTTAGACGTCATTTTCAAATCTTAATACTAAGCATTCACAAACAATTTATTTTATTTTAAAGGTTTGTTTAACAGTTCTTATAGCAGATGGCGCTACCTGCTGATCAATTTTATTAGTACAATTAAAATGATAATACAAATATATAAAACAAATGCAATTTGTTGGAAAATAACAATTATTTTTATTCAATGTATTTCACTTTTTACTGCTATGTATTGATTATTTACTAGTATATATTGCACCACACCAATTTGCATTTTTTTTTTTTTTTTTTTTTTTTTTTGCATTTATAATTTTTTTTTCTTACTTGTAAACTAAACACGAAATAAAAATTCAATCGTCAAGCATAGATTATATGAAAAACTTTCCAACATATTCAAAATAATATAATAAATTCAGTTAATAAGTTTAAATGTGATATTTAATTGAATCATTTGGAAACGCATAACCCAAAAAATTACCCGAATCCTTTGAGCATCTATTCTATATATCTATATTCTATATTCTATATTCTATCTATTCTATATGATAAATAGATTTGTATCTATAAACTGCATGCTTAGAAAAAATTAGTTACTTCGGAAATATACACCGCAGTTGAAAATCGATCAGAAACAAAATGGTACGTGAATTCTTTTGTACAGTCCTGAATACGAGGTATAAAATTTTTACACAAGAGACACGCAAAATAATAATAATAATAATAATAATAATAAATAAATAAATTTAAAGTGCATATTGAAATTGAAAACTCACTTTAACAATTATTGCTCAAAAACAGTAAATTGTAACCAATTTTTTTTTTTTTTTTTTTTTTTTTTTTTTTTTTTGTGTGTGTGTGTGTGTATGTGTCGTTGTAAATAAACAATAAATGTTATCAATTCCCTATACTGTAGCAATCTTGCAGTGAAATTCAGCGATTTATATAAATTTCAATATATTTGAAATATCGAGATGTTATTAAAATACACTACAAACAATTTTTACCTATTGACTATAATGTAAAAGAATTCTTTTGAGTGCCCCTGTAAATGAACCATTAACGCTACACACTTCATATTCAATACTGAACATTGCATAAAAATCCGAGTCTATTTACGCGATTTAGAGCATGGACAAACAGACGGACAGACAAACTGAATTCACAAACACATTTCAACAATGTTGAAAAGCGTTGAAAATAAAAGCGCTTAGAAAAATGCCAAGATATAATTAGTAATTTATTTCTTTATTATATTTTTAACAAAGATATTATCTGTAATTAATATATTAATATTAATGTATAATTTAAGACAGTAACACTGTGCCTGTATATGGATTTTTTCAGTGAGATCTTTACTTGGACGGCCAGGCGACCAACTAAGGTTTAGGGCGGGCGAAGTACATCTCCTCGAATGAAATCTTAAGGCTCCTGTCCCTGCGAGTGAAAGTACTCGCTAATGCTATTCCTATGGGGAGATTTTTTTCTATTAACTCGTTTGCATTTTTACAGTTTTAAATATATATAAATATATTTGCATTGCTGAGGTCCCTTTCCACATTGCTTCTTTTTTACTTTTTGGATTTTGGTTGCAGATATGTTTTTGAATGGCACTTTCATTTTCGGTACCGGTTTTTAAAGGAAAACTAACTGTATAAAAAATATCTGCAACCGAAATCGAAAAGTGAAAAAGGTGCAATGTAGCGAGGAACCTCAGCTACCCAATGCAAAGAAAAAAAAAAGTAAATTAAATTTTTAAAAGTAAAAACTTAAAAATGTCGAAATGCAAACAAGTTATAAGAAAATAACTTCATCATAGGCATGGGATTAGCTCGCGAATGTCTTCATTAGCAGGGACAGGAACCTTAACACAGAAACATCTATAATATGATGTATTGTGGCGTATCTGTTGTTATCTATATAGTATCTATATTCCAATAATATATGACAATCGGAGAATTAAATTCTACAGTGAGACGAATGAATAAATTGTTAATCCATAATAAATCTAATCAAAAAAAATATACAAAGGAAGCTTAATAGTCAGGGATATGTTTTGGAAACTTTAGGTACTTTAAAAGGACCCTTCACAAAATTATTTATCCCCAAATAGGACCCTTCACAAAACATTTCATCCCAAAACAGGACCCTTCACAAAGTTATTTGTCTCTTAAACAGACCTTTCACAGAATTTTTTCACCTTCAAATTGAACTTTTCACAAATTTAATCATTTAATAATAAAATCTGGCTTGAAAATAAGCAGTTGAACTCACCAAAGCGCATGTTACTTAGCTTTTTATCTATGAAAAATACAACCTGAAGACATCGATAATTTAAAATTCACAAAATTCTGACTAGAACTTTCACAAATATAAGAAAAAAATTCATAATTTCACAAAAACAGGATCCTGTGAGAAAAGTCTGGACAGACCCCTGGTAGTTCATACCTGCCACGGCCATTCGCCGAAGTCTGCTTCACCTTTATTGCTGGGTGCTAAAATCCGGCTGTTAATGCCACTGGGATTCCGGACTCCACATCTATGTTCGTAAGGCTTCACCGTCGAACTTTCCGGAGTGTTGCAGCAAACATGATAGGGACCACAGGAAGGTGGATTGAATTTTCCATCCTGAAAAGCGCAAAATAAATAAATAAATAAATAAAATAAAGTAAAATCACATTTTCATTGGCAATCACTATCGTTCAGTGATTAATTTTTCTCTGTAAAAAATATATCCGTTATCTGCCCATACAATTCAGGTATTTTTACGAAATGTTTTCTCAAACGAAATTATTTCGTATTTGTGTCATAATTTAGCGAATTACGGATTGAGAATAAGACTATTAATATAAGTTTTACACTGTAAAGAGAAGTTTCAATGATTGTCAGTACGATTTCTTTATGTTTAAGAAGCCTTTTTATCCGGTGAAATTATTCCGCGTATGTGTCAGAATTTAACTAATTACGGATTTGAGAATGAGATTCTTAACAACAGCTCTAAAAGTCTAGTTAATGTGTCGTTTTCATTAAGGCTTTAGGATTTTTTATAAGCTTTGTACTCTGGAGAGAATTTTCATTGATTGCCAGTACAATTCCTTTATGTTTAAGAAATGCTTTTATCCGATGAAATTATTTCTCGTATGTATCAGAATTTAACGAATTACGGATTTAAGAAAGTGATTCTTAATAACACCTCTTAAAGTCTAGTTAATTTGTCATTGAACAACAAATCTACAGGATTTTTTATAAGTTTTGTACTCTAAAAATAACTTTCTTAGATTACATGCAATATAAGAAAGCAATTATGCTATTTTTAATGCACAATTGCAATTTCGCTATTGCAATTATGCATTAAAAATCGATGCATAATTTTAATCGCAATACAATTTCGCTATTTTTAAAGAATTTTTTCTCCGGCGAAAGCATTTCGTATATGTGTCAAAATTTAGTGAACATCGATTTAAGAAAAAGATCTTGACAAATAATATCTCTAAAAAACTATCAACGTTGCCATTTGCACTATGGCTTTTGATATTATATGTATATGTATATATACATGTATGTATAAATTTAATACTCTTAAAATAAATTTCGTTGATTGCCTGTACAATTTCTATTCTTTTGCGGAATGTTTCTCTCTGATGAAAGTATTTTATATATGCCTTAGAGATTAGCTAATATGAATTTAACAAATATATATATATATATATATATATATATATGTGTATATATATATGTATACTAAAATATTATATATATATAATATATACTAAAATATTATATATATATACACAGGGGTGGGGAATTTTTCAAAAATTTTACCAGCCAATGATTTATGTCACCAGGCAGCAAGATGCAACACACACGCACTTGAAAATTGTAATGACAAAATCGCACGCGATTACAGACGTAATTACTATTACTACGATGCATTTTCGTAATTATTTTTTTCTATAATATTAAGAAATATAGTTAACAGAGGTAAGTTTAATAAAGATAGAAATTAGTACCATATTTACACTGTAATAATTTGGAAAGTTTAAATATCTAGATTAAAAAAAATGTTTCTGATAATGTCTCTATTGCATACAATTTCTCAAAAACTAAAAATGCACTCGCCTTGCCGGAAAATCTACTCGCCACTGGCGAGCAAAATGATGTATTTCCACAGCCCTGTATACATATATATAAAGGTACAAATTCTTATTGAAAACGACAAATAAATTAGACTTTTAATTTTATTATTTTCTATTAATATAAAATACTTTCGTCAGAGAAAAACATTCCGCAAAAGAACAGAAATTGTACAGGCAATCAACGAAATTTATTTTAAGAGTATTTAAGAGTTATTATTTAATTTTTTTCTCAATAAATTCCCTTTTTCCTAATTTGTAATAGTAAATAAAGTCCTACCAGTCGAGTGCATTGTGGATCGAATGTCTTAGTTTTTAGCACGACCTATAACAGAAACTGGTTGGATACTTTTTCTTTTTTATTAAACCATGCACCCCTGATGAGTAGTTTAATAAAAAAAAAAGCCTTCTACTGTCCATTTATCCATTTACCTTTCATAATTTTGGTAATATGCCTTCTATATCACTTCAAACGATTTTAATAGGATGATTGTAAAAATACTGGTTTCATTGGTTTATTGTATGGTAATATCTGAATTACTTTTGTTATATTTATAAAAGTATATATATATATATATATATATATATATATATTGTACCTCCTCAAAAGAATGTCCATGTTTTTCTGGGTTTTTATTATTATTATTATGGTGAATCATAAAAAAACTAATTCCCACTGCTTTAGAGAAAACCAAGATTTAGAATTATCTGCCAAAGATAATCTCAAATTCATACTGTATGACATATTCAGAAAATCATTTTATTTGATTTATAGAAAAAAAAAATCCTTAAAACACGGAATTTATACTGGTAATAGACATTTATTTATTTATTTAGTTAGTTAGTTATTTTTTACAATGGAACATATTATTTTTCTCAGTAAGAAATTTTTAGATGATTTTTCTTTCTTTCAAGCAAGAAAGGAAAAAATTATATAAACATTTCCTTATTTTTATTTATTTATTTATTTATTTATTTATTTATTTATTTATTTATTTATTTACTCATTTATTTATTGGCCTTTTCTGATTTAATAAAATAAAAAAATGATATTAAACTAAAAGCAATTTCTTCTACACGCTCCTAAACTTTGCTACATGGTAATAGCAATATTAAAAGCACATTTATGCATCTACACATTTATATATCTATGCAGCTACATCTAGCTGACACTAGATTATAGTGTTTATTCATTTATCTATTTGCATTTATTACGATTTTCTCGATAAATTACTTTTTAATTTAATGGCACATACACTTCACAACTTATTCGATTTATATTTTATTTATTTGTTTATGAAATATTATACATTTTCACGTGTACTGAAGCTTTAATATTTTAAGTTTATGTAAATTTAATAATTTATAAACATATAAAATTCAAAAATAGCAATAATAATAATGTTTAATTTAAAATGTAAAAATAATAATAATAATTTTTTTAATTTTCTTAAATGTGGCTGTCTCTGCAATTAATTACAATTCTAAAAATAGGAGTTATTTTTTTATTTTTTTATTATTCATATTAATTCATGAGTACCCAGGTGTCTCATCGTCTGAAAAGAACATAATTTTATGGTATGGTAAGGTATAATTAAAAATTTAAATGTATTAAATAATTATATATACTTTTATTTAATGTATATATATATATATATATATATATATATATATAGTAGATGTGTCTGTATTAGACGCCTTTAAGAAATTTCTATTAAAATTATTTTTTATTAATAATTATAATTATTAAAGTCTTTTTTTTCAGTATTACATTAATGTATAAGCAATATTTAACCATTTTTATAATCTCAATTCCCAATTTGAATCAAACTTTAATTTGAAATATCACAAATATACATCTCTATTCTTATAATTACTGTTCTTATAGTCTCATTTCTGAATATGAATCAAAATTTAATTTTAAATAACATAAATTTATCAGAACACACAAAACTCCAGTAATGAACACTAATTGCTCCAGTACTGCACCCCACGCTAATTATTAGACATAAATATTTTTGTGATTATATTTAGATCAGAAATTAATTAAAGCCTATAAATAAAACAAAATATTTATTTTTAAATAAATTTAACAATTAGGATATCAATAAAAATTCAAATAGCTGCGAGAATGATACACCGTTTCAATTAATTATTATAAATGTCACAAGATCAATATTTTAAGAAAGATATATTTTTAAATAGGTCATTTAAAATTCTAAATATCGGGGAATTACAGCTACCAAATTATTTCCATAATGAGGAATTAAAATGGGTAATAGCAAAAATCTGAAAAAAAAGTTTTGGAATATTAGTGTATAGATTTGTGGCTCCTGTCCTCGCTCGAAGAAACGCTCGTGAGCTAATGCTATTCCTATGGGGAAGCATTTTTCTAATCACTCTTTCGCATTTTGACATTTTTGAACAATTTTTTTTGCATTGGATAGCTGAGGTGCATGCCGACAGCGCACCTTTTTTACTTTTCGATTTTGGTTGCAGATATATTTTTTAAAAAGCACTTTCAGTTTTGAAACCGGTTTTGAAAGTGAAACTGACTTTGTAAAAAATATCTGCAACTGAAATCGAAAAAGTAAAAAAGGTGCGCTGTCGGCATGCACCTAAGCTATCCAATGCAAAAAAAAATTATTTAAAAATGTCAAAATGCGAAAGAGTTATTAGAAAAATGCTCCCCCATAGCTTCCCCATAGCATCAGCTCGCGAGAGTTTCTCCGAGCGAGGACAGGGGCCTTAAACTTTCTGAAACTACTTGATAAACCTCTTGCAGTAATTAGCATTACAAAGATGAAAGAAATGGTACTGAGGCTTAAATATTTAAAATAATCTTATATATATTATAAATGTAAAAATGTGTCCGGAAATTGGAATGAAATTGGCTTCAAAACGGATTGATTAATATCTTTGAATCTTTGTATCTATGGCCTAAAATGATTGGCCTGATTATTGGCCTGAAATGAACATAGGCTAATTTTTATTTATTTTATTTAAATATTTTTCTTAATAATTCAAAATTTCATTATTTTTCATACAGAGTTAATTAACAATTTCCCCATTATATTTATTCAAATTTAATCATTATTCTTTTTTTGTTGCCAAAAAATAAAAAAACGGAATAATAATTTCTCTTCAGTAATTAATTTTCAATTGAAGATTTTCACGTGTTAAAACAAAATGAAATAAATAAATGGACCCAATTCTGTTTTTTGGTTCGAGGTTAAAAACCGCAATTTTAGCAATTGTGACGTCACAGGAACAGTGTTGGGTATGAACGCGCTCACTGAGCGAAAACTCACGAGTTTCGCTCACTATTTGTGAACTTTGAACTGAACTTAGCTCACTATTTTATAAACGAGCGTGAACTGAACGGAAACTCAACAAATAGACGAGTTTGAACGAAATTTACGTTCAAATTTACGTTCAATTTTTTTCATAATTTATTTAAAATTTTTCCAGACCTTAGTACACTTTTTCCCTCTTTCAAATGCCATTTAGAGGCCTACACGAGCCTCAGGACGGGTTAAGTCTATATATCACTTCTCTGGGTAGTATCCTAGTCTTACTTCTTCTTCAGACTCGGGTCGCGCCGAACCGGACCTGGGTTGTATACAATTTCGCCGAAAATAGATATATTTTTTTCTTTCCAATACGGTTTCATCTTAGAAGATTTTATTTTTACCATATATCATTTTCTAGATTTTTATGTCTCCATAACATGGAAGATGGATTAATAATACTAATGATATCTGAAACATTTATATACAACTAAAAAAGGTTCATTAAAAGCATAAACATTGCAGCCTACGGCACTTCTGCATAAATGGAGATTATAAACAGACTAAGGTAAGTTTTTTTGTCCAGAACTCTTGCGTAAGGGTAAATATCAATGTCCTGTAGAAATGTACTCGGGGTCGGGTAGGGTTCGGTGCGAAGTTTCAACTTTTTTTCCGGGCCGGGCCAAGCTCGGTCCTTGTTTTTAGCTATTATATCGGGCCGGGTCGGGCCTTGTTTTTAGCTATTGTATCGGGCCGGGTCAAGCCTTCATTTTAGCAATTATATCGGTCTGGGTCGAGCCGCTAAATTTTCTCTGCGAGCCGGCCTAGGCTTGGGCCGAAATTTTTATTTTAATATCGGGCTGGACAATTTTTTTTCTAGGGATCGGGCCTGGAAATTTCCGTCCGCGCATACCTCTATCTTACATATCGAATAATCAAATGATTAGTTCACAAAATTTTGTAAATTTGGACAATAATATCCAAACATTAAAAAAAAAGTGAACTTTTTAGTGAACTTCGTTCACTTTTACAAGTGAGTTTGATTTGAACGAGTTCGTTTGAAAATTTTTGAATTGGAACGTGAACTTAAATCACTTTTCAGAAATTGAATGTGAGTTTGA
Organism: Maratus speculifer; assembly: GCA_964019185.1. Taxonomy (NCBI): domain Eukaryota; kingdom Metazoa; phylum Arthropoda; class Arachnida; order Araneae; family Salticidae; genus Maratus; species Maratus speculifer. The sequence goes on along the minus strand of OZ025302.1, from coordinate 157,263,296 downwards.
GTTAGTTCGTTTATTTTGTGAACGTGCCCAACACTGCACAGGAATACTGTTTTTTGTACTTATATCAAGCAGACGATTACATAAAATTTATTTTACACTTAATAGAATACAAATAGTTTAGCATTTTTTCCAGGTATTAATCAGTAAAGAAATTAACCTTTTTCTTTCTTTCGGTTCGAGGCTATAAAATTCAGCATTTTACCAATTGTGACGTCACAGGAATACTTTTCATTAAGAATTTTAAAAATATCAATGTAACATCATATTTAAAACAAAGCATAAATTTTCAAATATTCATTTCTAATAACACAAGGTATTTCTTGAATGGACATTAATATTCACAAATCACTTGTTTGCAGTAGATGTCCATTCTCCAAATTCAAACTAATTTTTTCCCCGAAGTTTTAAAAGTTTGTATTTCTTTTATAATTAACATCTTATTATGAAACTATAGTTCCCTACACTATTTCGAACTGAAACTGCAGATTTTGGCAAATCATTATAGCCTTTAGCTATCAGTAAATTTCTTAAATCAATTGAAGCGATGAAAACGTTAAATAAAAAACCATCTTTAGCAGTCATTCTCTATAGAATCAAATCCAGTGATTCCTTATCACTACTAAAATAGTCCTCTATTTTCAACTTTTTAGAAGGTAATTTATTTTCTGTGCAATCTTGACTTGTGGAAGGACTAGAGTATGTAATAAATTCTGCAATCCCTTAGTCGATCCACCTAATATTTTAAGTACTGCCCTACATCTTTTACATTTAACGCCTTTTCCATGTTTTGGCGTTAAGTAGTAGTACCATATTGAAGATGTATCATTGTCTTTCCGATTAGCCACGGAATCTTTTTCATTCAACCTCTTTAAAGCAAAGTAAGTCTGAATTCACGAAAAGCAAAGAAGTTAGTCCATAATGACTATCATACACAAATGCGACGCTTACAGTAAAAACTAATGCAAAAATGATCTACGAAGTGAAGAAAATTTCGACAAACGCAGTAAAATCGAAATAAACAAATGATTTCATTTTTCCTGTCTAAAAGCTGTATGTGTTACATCTGTTTGCAAGTTAAAAGATTTCTACTGTAAAAGATTTACTTGTTTAGAAATATATGTAAAAAATATTTGAAGTATGTATTCTTTTTCAATCATATGTAAACTTCATGAAAATTGATTTTTTTCAAACCAAAAGTGAAAGTTTATAAATATCTTTTTTTAATTCAACTGAATATTATTCCACTAAAAAACCAGACAATCCCGTAAATCCCGGGATTTTCGGGATTAAAAATACACCGAGATCCCGGGATTGTAATCCCTACCTATACGATAATTGTATCGCGAGATATTGTAAATTTTGTTAATAGATCCAGCGCAATTACCCATATAAATGAAAATATTAAATTGACTTTTCTCTCGCTATTTATATTTTTATAACTTACTTGTTTGCTAAGACTTTTTTGCTAATTTACATAGGGGTTTGGTTTTATTATTATTATTATTATTATTTTATTATTATTTTTTATTTTTTTACTTGTTCTTAACGCTATATTTAATATGTTTGTGCATGGATATAATATTCAAGTTTATAGTAATCTTTTTTTTAAAAAAATATTTGGATTGAGAGTTTGTTCAATTTCTTTAATTTTTCAATATTAAAAAAAATTTCTTTCGTGTATGTACACGAAAGAAAAAAAATCGTATTAAATGCAAAATGAAATGCATCTAAAAATCCATGCACACTTTTATGTAATATATTATAGTGAATGTGGAAAAAAAAGAAGCAAAAATATTCAGATTTATAAAAGTAGTAGGAATTTTTTAAAAAATATTTTTACTTATCCATCATACGTAGTATAAGGTAAGTCTTACAATCGTTTTGAAAATCGAAAAAAAAATTTGACGGATTTATATGTTTCGGACACTAAAGATTCTGAAAAACATATTTTTAGAAAAAAATATTGCCGGCCGTCTCTTTGTATGTGTAAACGAATTGTAATCTCCCGAACAAATTGAGACAGAGACTTGAAATACTGTATGTACTTAGTATGTAAGAATGGGACGAAACCTATTTAAATATCAGTAACTTCGATTATCCGGAACTATTTTTTTTTTTTTTTTTTTTTTTTTTTTTTGGACTCTCTAAAAATTCGTTCTGATGAAAGGTATATAAAATTTTCGAATTTTTTTATTTTAAGAAGTGGACGTAAAAGGCACTAAAATAACATAAATTTCGCACAAATAACGGAGTCGATCGGATTATCTGTTGCCGAGATATTTGTAATCCTGTTTTCCACATTCTTCGATTTTTTATGACGCTGTATTTCATTCAAATTTCAATTCAAAGATATATTTTAATTGAAAATGAGATGCTTAATCCGACGAAATAAAATGTTAGTTAATATGATTATTATTTTTGGAGTTATAATGATGTTTCCTTTATGGAATTCGGTACTATTTGAGTAATTTGGCATTTTATATAATTTGTCGAAATTGGTTCATCAGCAAATCATTAGTAGAAGAGCATTACAATGCATTTTATAAATAATTTACTCGTGTTGTAATTTCATATATTATATTATGCATATACATAATGGGTAAGTATTACGGTGAGCCACAACGACTAGTTTTAAATTAAATTTTAGCAAAATAGGCTCTTCTACAATTTTTATTTTATTTTACTTTGAAAAAGTATTGTGCCACCACATATTATTACAGCCAGGATTCTCGCTGCCACTTGCCATTGCGACAAATCGCAACGAATCCTCCATTTGGCAAGTAAAAGAACAATCAGACTAGCCAAATTGCGAGGGCTCAATGTCTACTCCTTTTTTTGTGTGTATGCGTGCCTATACAATTGATATTCTAATTCGCGTTGCTGAACAATTGGATGTCGCTTTATATATTCAATAACAACGTGCCATTTACATTGTTCTATTTATAGATATACTGACTCAACACCAATTCTGCTTAGCAATAATCAAAGACAGAAATGATTATGCGATATATATATTTATCTATTGTCAGTTAATCACTATCTCTGTACTAGCATCGTACCAGTAAAAACAAAAACAAAATTACTCGTATTAAGAGCCAAGTTTTGCTGTAGTGCGGTGCTGAAATTAACCATTTACCATATTATTTATTAGTTGCATGGAAAGTTATCATTAGGCAGTCATTTTTTTTTTCAATCGAGTCGAAATCTCATAGCAATTTTTAGCGTGTGCTTTCACACCGGTAAATCAACGATAGCTGTTTTTAGCTCACAGGCTATCATAGCCTGAGAGCTTATGTGCCCGTCCGTTCTGTATGTACGTTCGTACGTGCGTAACGCGATAACTCATGATAAAAATATCCCATTCACTTGAAATTTTGTATATAGGTATATTATGATAAGGCGCTTCCTTGATTAGTTTTTGGAGTTCATTCGATATGTATAAGAGGGGGAACGGGGGCTCATGCCCCTCCCTTTAATTTATATAAATGGGTTTTTCATGCAGAATTGCCAGATTTCGTTGGTTAAGTATATAAAAGAGGGGGATAACTCCTCTTAAATTATATAAATGGGTTTTTATTAAGAACTATCCGATTTGCTTTGAATTTTGGATATGGATTTTTTTTTATGATAAAGCATGTCGTGATCAGTTTAGAGGGTTCAATGATTAAGCATAAAAAGGGGAAAGGGGGGAGCTGTTCCCCCCTCCATTATTTTCCTGCGAACGGAATTAACCCTTGAAAATATGAGGCTGTAATGTACAATTAGTATGCGTAGCCTGTAAGCTCAATGCCATCAGTTTAACTGGGCAATATTCTTTTTTATTAATTTTTATTTAGTCTGCTTAAAGAATGTCTGAAACATTTGCACATTTAGGACTAGGAAACATTTAGAATGTATTCATTTGTAATAGTTTCTGTAGCAGATAATCAAACTTTTCTTTTATAAGCAATTACAATAAATTAGGTTATTTTAGAATATTTGGAAAACATAGATACAATAACGGGTAAAAGGTACATTTTTCAGTGTTTCACACCGAATCTATTTTGCTTCATATTTCTTTTCATTTGGCAACTATTTTATACTTCTTATTCGCCAAATCGTTAATGTTGCTCAAAAGCCAGAGAGAACCCTGATTACAGCTTTGTTCAAAATTGAAGATATGGTTTCAAAGGTGTGTGTCCCCTTAAGGGAGACCCGAACCCCATTTTCGGCCAAAAATCATCAAAAGTTCAAAAAAAATTTATCTCAGGAAACGATAAAATACATATTTGCGAATATCCATGCAAAATTTCAGAACTCGGGGACACTTGGAGCAGGTAGAAAATTAGCTTTTTTAATTATACTCACTATAGAGTTTAAAGGACTAGCGGCCATTTAAAACATGTTTTCCTGAAAATGACTTTTTTCATATTTTGCCTAAGTTCAAAGTACTAATAGGCTCAGTGGTAAAATGATTTAGAAACAAAGTGTTTATGTTTTTAGAATCTTAAAAAAAATTGCAACAAAAGTAAGGTGAGATATTTTTTTTTTAACTATTTCCGAAAATTTTACATAAATTGGTAAACATGAAAATTATAACGAATTTAAGGAAATTTACCATGCGTATTTTTATTTATTTATTTATTTATTTATTTTAGCCGATTAAAATAGAAAATTAAAAATATCTCTCCTTAGATCTTTTCTATATACTGTAACACTATTTAAGAAATTTTAGTAATACCAAAATATTGAAAATTGAATGAGGAGTAGTAATTTTAAAAAGTGCATTTTTCGACAAAAAAAAAAAAAAAAAAAAAAAAAAAAATCCCCATAAAAATATACTTTTTTAATAAAAAGTCAATTTTTTTGCTAATTATTCCTTACAAAAAGATTCTTTAATAGTACACCAAAATTCATTACTTTAAAATCAATAATAAAAATTTTGGGTTTTTTCTTACGGGTCTCCCTTAAACGCCAAACAAAAAGGAAGCTAGGAACCTACATTTTAATCCTTTCCGGCCCGGAGTAAATCAGTTTGTAATAATTAAATTCCACCAGAATTTATAACTGAATTTGTAAGAAAATTTGAACTTGCTTAGTTTCAGGTATGTTATATAGAAAAATTTTAATTAAATATTCTTGGAGTCAAAATTAAAAAGTCAAAAGTCTTGGTGGAAAAATTAACATTAGGTGTCCTTTTTTAGGGACACCACGCGGAAAAGAGATAAACTGTTGAACTAAAAGCCAAAAAGGGAAAACTCTGTAAATACCAGAAGTAGGAGTTTTCTTTTATTCTCTCTCTTGAAAAATTTCCTCTTATGGACTTCCAGCGTTTTCTATTTTTAGTCGTCGCTTATAAATGATATTTTAAAGCTAAAGATTATTTAAAAACATTTTTATTATTTAAATATTATTATTTTTATTTAAATATTATTATTTTTATATTATTTAAAAAATAAAGATTGTTTAAAAACACATTGAGTTTTTTTTTTTTTTTTTTTTTTTTTTTTTTAAGATGAATAACGTTTTCTGAATCGTGGTAGTTTTTTTTCATATATTTTTGTTTGCGTTTATGTTATGATTTCCGAAATCAAACATGTTTGGCGCAGCATGTCCCTAAAGGGATTTTGCGCCATTAAACCCTATGCAACCAACCAACCAACCGAAATCAAACAAACTCTTGTCTTTTTTTCAACGGAATACAGGTTCATGGATAACCCTTTAAAGACCGAAATTTTTTCAATTTTGAGAGAAAAAATACTTTTACATTAATAATGTTAATTCTAGTATCCAAATAGATTTACTGAAGCTCAGCAAATATGTCATTGTCGAAAAACTAACGAATGTAGTTATTTTGCGTACTATTCAATTCATTTTCATATGAAAATAGACTAAGTAAGAGTTTTTGCGGACGTTTGTAAAATGTTAAATTGCAACAAAATTTGACAGATTTTATGACTTTCTAATATTTTTGGCGTTTTATCACACGTTATTCTTTCAGAAAACTAATCAATATTTTTAATTTAAAAAGTAATGTATAATTATATGATTAAAATAAAAGAATCGCAAACAGTGCAAAGAGAATTAAGCAAATATTTATTATTATTATTTGCCTAAACGTTAATGAAGTCATATAGTAAATTCATAGACAGATATTAACATTACTACATGTAAACAGTAACAAAAATATTTGTTAAAACAAAATAATACTCAGTTAAAATATATGCACTATTAATAGAACACCAGACTCGAAAGGATTAAAATTGATATTCTTAAAAAAATAGGCTAAATTATTACTATTATTATTATTTATTTATTTTTATTTTATTTATTTATTTATTTATTTATTGTTTAAAAGATAAATTCATAAAGAATCTTAAATCAATAGAAGTAAAAATTGTTCAAGGAATAGACATAGAATCCAAATATTTACATGCTTACAATAGGATGTGTTAAACAACTTTGAAATGTTAAAGTATAAATCCCCATAAAAAATAATCTATTTGGTTATGTCAATAGTTTACGTGATGCAAATATACTCATTCATCAAAAATAAAAAAGTAATAATAATGGATTTCGCAAGTATTTACTGGCTATAATTGCATAAGTACCAAATCCAGGAAAAATACAAGTGGTAAAATTTTTTTCCACACGTCATGCCTGAGTGATTTTCAAATAGTTTTGCATATAAACATAAATTAAATGACTGAAGCTTAATTTAATTAGTAAAAGTCGGAAATTGTACTTCAAACTTGGTAAATGAGATGCATTCGTACTATAACTAGATTTTTTTTTATTTTCGGTTTGTTTTATAGTGTTTGTTTTTGACGGCCAATAATAACACAAGAAATACAGTCCCTTAACGGGGCAGGGGGAGTGCCCTTTTCTTTCTAAGAGAAGCCGAATGCGTATTTACGCAAGGAAATCCAAGGTTCGAAGAAAACCTCGAAAAACTCCGAATGATTAGGCGGACGGGCGCGATTCTATTCGAAACCAGCACCTCTCTTCTACCAGATTCGAGAGTAGAACCTCTCAGCTACTGGTGCGGCATTTAAATATTCCGATCTTCGTACAATAGCTGTTGTACTCTTATGCAGAAATACATGAATACAAAATTTATAGAGATTCTAGATTAAACTCTAGATTAAATTCAATAACATACGGAAATAATAGGACTCCATCTTAAATAGCATCTAATCACCAACACAATTTAGAGTCGTTACCTATCATGGGATATCACTGAATTAATTATGCGTATTAAAATATTAAACAGAATGAAAAAACTTTTAATAACATCTTTTTTTACTTTCTTCTATCTTTACAAGAAGAAAGATTTGGATTCGTAAAAATTTTCGAATTCTGGTTTTCGGCGGATTGACACGTTTTAGGAGTCAGAGAATTAAAATTAAAACAATTTGTTTTTTACAAAATGTCTGTCTGCGACAAAAATTTTGTGGGCGCTCTATCTCAAGAATTAATGCACGGAATTTCACAAAACTTTAGTTCAGTTTAGTTCAGTTCAGTTAGATTCAGTTAGACCTGGATATTATAATATAAACTGGATCTGATTAGTTATTGGTGTATATCGCCCAACAGTTGGCGCTGATATGCAAACTTTTTCACGATTTCTACAATAGCTATATCTCAAGAACTAAAGAAGGGATTTTCATAAAACTTCATTTTCCGTTAGTTTTTGATTTAATATGGTTCTGATTACGTTTTGGTTTAAATCGCAAAAGAGGTGGCGCTGCTATGTGGTATTATTCATGATTATCACAATAGCTTTATCTCAGGAACTAATGCACGAATTTTTATCAAACTTCAGATTCAGTTCGTCCCTGATATAAATTAGTATTCTTTAGCTTTTGGAGTAAATAGCTCAACACATGGCGCTTCTACCCAGTTTTTTTACGAATTCCGCGATGATTCTATCTCAAATACTAATACACGGATTTTAATAAAATTTCACATTCGAATTACAATTCGAAATTACAATTAGAACTTCAAATAACATGCTGCAGATTAGATTTTGGTGTAAATTACCTAACCGGTGACACAGCTATGTTTTATTTTTCTGGAAGTATTAACGTATAATGGGTCATTCTTAGATAAAGGGAAATTTTATGTCCTTGACCAAAAAAAAGGAAATTTAATGAATCTAACATGAATGTTTTAATTTTATTTTTAAAAAGAGATGAAGAACTACACTGTGCAACAGTTTAAACATGGGAAAAATAATAATTTTAATATTAAAAAAATTAAAAATTCACAAATGTCATTACCATGTCATGTCCTTAACTTCAAATTTAATAATTCAAAATTATGATTTGAAGTGTTGGAAAGCCTTTGAGCAAAAACAACAACAGTATAATAAATTTTTAACTCTCTACATATAATATCATTTATATTTCAGCTTCGAAACATTTTTTCCTCTGAATATTATTTAATTAAACTTTGTCAGTGGAGTAAATGGTCATTACCATGGTGCAAAGTGTTTTCTTTGATGGTTCATAACTAGAAAGCACTAGAATATACTTTTAGGCACTGTAGTGTAGGGTAGCTCATGTTCTTACAAGCAATGGTGTCTAACTTTTTTTAAATAGGTATGTTCTGTTTCATTTTAATATTTTTATTAAAAAACTGAGAACAGTGTGTCTTTTATGTGTCATTAACATGTTTCATTTTACTAAAATATAATAATACAAATCATTAATTGTATGAATCGAATTATAAAGATCTCTCGGACTATTTTGAAAGTAAATGTACTGTAAGTCTTTATTTACTATAATATTGCCTAAAATAAAGTTAAACATAAAAAATGTCATTACCATGGTATACCATGTCTTTTCGCAAACATGGTAATTCTAACAGGCCATGGAAATGAAAAATTTCAAGATTTTTTGTATTTTCTAATATTATTTCACAAAAATTAACATCAATAACATAAATTTCAGTTAATATAAAGATTTAAATTTACTGACTTATAGTTTAAAAATTAATTAAATCCGACTTTACAAAACAATTATTGTCATTTATCTTTGTGAACAAAAATGATTTTTCTTTTACATTATTTATGTTTATATTTATTTCATGAATGATTATAACAAGTAAATCATTGATTAAATATAAATTTCTTAATTTTTAATGTATTTATATTTTATGAAACTGAATTATAAATTAATTATTTTGATCTTCCAATTATTAATTTGGGTTACTATTAATTAAGGCCATAAATAAGGTTAACGATTTCAGCTGATATTTTTCTCATAATTTCAGACATGCAAATATTCCATTATTATTAAAAAAAATAGAAAATTAAAAACAATTTTTTTTTTCAAAGGCAAAATTTCCCTTTATCTGAGAATGACTCGTATGAGATAGAAGAAAGTTTTGGGATTCCAACATCCAACTAGTTTAAATATAAAATGACTACTAGCCAACTAGTTTAAATAAACGTTTTCTCAATTGCGGTAGTTTGTTTTATATTTTCGTTTGTGATTATATTATGTTTTCTGAAATTAAGAAACATTTTCTTTTTATTACGGAATACAGGCTCATGCATAAAAATGATAATCTTAAAAAAAGGCTAAATTTAAAAAAGATCTTTAAAGATAAATTATAAAGAATTTTAAATCAATAAATCTGAAGCAAAAATTGTTTAAGGAAGAGATGTATTAAGAATCCAAATATTTATATGCTTACAATAGAATGTGCTGAGCAACTTTCGAATGCAAAGTGTAAATCCCCATGAAAAACAATCTATTTGATTATGTCAATACTTTCCGTGATGCAAATATACTCATTCATCAAAAATAAAGTAATAGTAATAGATTTCGCAAGCAATCATTTGCTATAATTGCATAAGTCCCGAATCCAGGAAAAATACAAGTGGTAAAACATTTTTCACTCGTCATACTTGAATGATTTTCAACTAGTTTTGCATGAAAACATGAATTTAATGACTCATGTTTAATTTAATTAGTAACAAGTTGTAAATTGTACGTCAAACATGGCAAATGAGGGGTATTTGAACGATGACTAGTTTTTTAAATATTCGGATCTTGGGACAATAGCTATTGCACTCTTATGCAGAAATACATGAATACAAAATTTATTACGATTCTATATATTAAATTCAGTAACACGGATATAATCGAACTCCATCTTAAGGCTGCTGCTAATCACTTATTTTCCGAAGTTCTCTCCGTAATGTTAACTGTATGTGTGTTTGATGCATTCTTATATTCAAAATATCACCTCAGGTAAATTAATATTTTTAACTTCTTTTTTTCCATGTTCTCTAAGAGGCCCCTGTCCTCGCTCGAGGAAACACTCACGAGCTAATGCTATTCCTATGGGGAAGAATTTTTCTAATAACTCTTTCGCATTTTGACATTTTTTAATAATTTTGTTTGCATTGGATAGCTGAGGTGCATGCCGACAGCGCACCTTTTTTACTTTTTCGATTTTGGTTGCAGATATTTTTTACAAAGTTAGTTTCACTTTCAAAACCGGTTTCTAAACTGAAAGTGCTTTTTAAAAAAATATCTGCAACCAAAATCGAAAAAGTAAAAAAGGTGCGCTGTCGGCATGCACCTCAGCTATCCAATGCAAAAAAAATTATTCAAAAATGTCAAAATGCGAAAGAGTTATTAGAAAAATGCTTCCCCATAGGAATAGCATTAGCTCGCGAACGTTTCCTCAAGCGAGGACAGGGGCCTTAAAGGATGTCCTTTTATTTCTTATAAGGAAGGTCTCCATAATTGACATACTCAGAATATTTTTTAAAAAATATTTACTAAACTACATATGTATGTAATAAAGGATCAGTCAAATTTAGCAGTGGAATTACAGTATAAAGTTTGTAAAACAAATAAAATACTTTCGGATATTTGACGTGAAAAGACGAAAGTCTCATGCGATTTGGCGAGCAGTATTTTTCCTCGCCAAAAGCAAACGATTTTCATATAGCTGAAAATTGTTTGTTAATAGATTTTTAAAATCCGTGTAAATAGTATTTAATTAAGTTAAACTTAAACAAAGAGAGAGTTTAATATGCATATTATATTGTAGTACATATATATATATATATTGCTTGTTGCAACAGTTATTTAATTTTAACACTGTGTATAAAAAAATATTTTCTTATTGAAAAATATGCTTTCATGTTTTTAAGCATATTCGGAAATAAAGGTTAGATGAAGAATGCTGTAGTAATACATTTCAAAATCGGAGAAGTTTATGTTTCCATAGCAACAAAATTGAATCGACAGTATTCAATTGGACTTCAGATTGAAACAAATTTAATTAATTAAATTTTCGTTTTAATTCATAAAATTTCATTGTTAATTTTCATTATAAATACATATAGGACAAAACTAAAGTTATAACAAACTAGAACTTGACAAAACTAAAGTTATTTAAATAAATATTTTTAAAAATAGTTCAACATAAAACATTTTTACCTCAAAAATATTTGACAAAAAAAGTGTTTTTGAAATTTTATTTTTACACCAATCGGTGATAAATTGCCAAATAAATGAAATGTTCATTTTTTTTTTTTTTTTTTTTTTTTACGAACGTTCTATCGGGGTTCCGCGAAAAATTTTTTTATAAACATATATATCCACATAAAAAGAACATCTTGTAATTTTTTGAGAATTTTCTGAGTATGCCCGTATGGAGACTTCTTTGTTAGTTCTCAAAATATTTCTGAAATCTTTGCTTAATTTAATATTTAATATTTTAAAAACAGACCAAGTGGGAGTAAAATTTCAACACTTTTGTAGATTTTAGAAATATTTTAAAAACTAAGGAAAAAAGGAACATCCTTTAAGAAGAGAGAACTGATAGAAGAAGTTAAAAATATTAATTTCTTCCTGAGGAGATATTTTGAATATAAAAATGCCTCAAGTGTCCATTGGCTTGACGTTACGGAGGGGAATTCGAAAAAGGAGCGACCACCACCAGCTTTAACCTCTTCGCGACGGAAACCTTTTACGAAATTTTTACTGCTTTGTCACTGGTTTTTAAAAAACAGAAATTTCTGCCTTATTGAATGGAGAAAATGCTCCAATTAAATAAGGCAAATTTTACAGTAAGATTTTACTGGTTGGGATAAACAAGGATCCTTAAACCTTTTTGCGGCACATGTATGTGTCGTTCATCCCCAGTGGAGTTAGGACATAATCACTATGGAAACCCAGAATCGTTATCTATCATGGAATATCAGTGAATTAATTATACTTATTAAAGTATTTAACAAAATGAAGAAAACTTTTATTAATATCTTTTTTAGTTCGGATTCGATTTCTATAAAATTTGAAATGGCTCGACAAAATTCTGCAACAATTATATAGTTTAATTATTATATCACGTAGAATATCGTTATCTACCCTCAAATCGCGGTTTTTGAGAAAAAAATTATTTTTATTATTTAAATTAAAGTTTAAACATTTAGTGTTCCAAAAATGTCTTACTTTTAGTTCAGCAATAATTGGAAGCAAAGTTATAGCCTAATATATAAACCTTTATGCATAAAGCTGTCTGCTATATTAAAATCTTGTTTGCGTTTTTCATTTTTTACATTTACAAGAAAACTCATTCATCAAAGAGTTTTTAAGATATTGAAATTGGTCACAAGATTCTGTGCTTATCTGTTGGTATGTTATAAAGCTAAATACAGATTTTACGTATGTAGGGCAGAGTGGGGCACAGTGGGACAATGGGAGGAATGGGGCAGTAGGTTTTTCCTTTTATGTGTAATACTAAACATTTCTTCAATTGCACACAAGATGAAGCAATGGTACCCAATCTTCAGTTTAATATAATGTTAATCTGTACAAGCTAGAAATTGTATACGGAGACGATTATTTCAAGAATCAAAAGTAAATTTGCTTCATATACTTTTTATGCTTTCTGGATATTAATGACTTGTTCTTGCATAGATGTAAACGTTTCACTATTTTTGGTACATTATACTGTATATTATCTTTTATTTAAATGAAGCCTAAAAGCAGCATTTTTGTTTATACAAGAAGTTTAACACAAAACAAGTGGCAAGAAGTTGAACATGCTAGTAAAAGGAGGAATGAGGCATACCCAATTCCTGTTTTTTTAATAAGAGGAATGTAAATTGTTAACATGCAAACATTTTTGAGGATATTATATTAATTATAACATTGATAATATATTCATTTAGCTTAAAATGTAAATAAATTGAATTAATGATTTTTTAATGTCATCTATGGCTGACAATCCTGAATTTTGATTCCTATCATTAAGACACTGGAATTTTTAAATTGTAGCATATATTATCGACCTACAATCTTTGTTTGATTGTATATCTAACCGACATACAACTTTTTGTGCTTTATGGCTTTGTTTTATTGCTGTCCCATACCTCCCTGTTAGTAGGGAGATATGGGAAGCACATTTTGAAACTAACAATTTCATTTATTATAAAATAGTATTTGCATGTTATGTTTCTACATTGTTCACGGAGATTAAAAATTTTTTCACTTTGCTGTTTATAAATTGAAAATCTTGTTTTTGTGTGAAACAAAGTTGATTATATTAATTTTGTAAAAAAGTGTGCTACTCCACACGCACTCTCCTCAATGTATTTATTTAAGAACTGTTTTTGTTAAAAAGTACACATTTAAAAAAGAAAAAACTAATCATGGTCTGTACACAAAAAATTGGTACATGCTAGTAAATTTAACAGGTATTTAAAATTTTTGCTTCATAACACAGGTAAGGGGTTTGCTAATATATTGCTGAAAAAAAAAAAATAAGTATATTGAATAGATTTCGCTATAGAAGGTTTGGCAGAAACGCAATTCTTTGCTAAAATTTGAAGTTAGTTAAAATTCCATTAAAATTTTATTTGACATCATAGTTTTATTCCTGTTTTAACTAAATACAAATCGAAAAAGTAAAAAATGGTCTTTGTAGAAACGACTTTATTTAAAAGATATATATATATAGATATATATATATATATAATAAAATATTTAAATGCAAAAGAAATATTATAGATAAAAAATGGATCGAGATTAAAAAAAATAATGCATGTTTCTATTAATATATTTTTAATTATTTTATTAATAATTAATTATTAATATTTCAAAAATAGTTAAATCCAAAATACAAGTGCTTTCTGCCGGAACTTTTACACCATAAATATAGATATAAACAAGAAGGAAATTGCACGCCAAGCGTAGCAAATGAGATGCGTTCGTACTATAGCGAAGTTTTTAAGAAATTCATATCTTGATGTAATAGTATACAGTACTAGCAGCCTTCCTTCCGTAACACTAGTCGTTTTTTTTTTTTTTTTTTTTTTTTTTTTTTTTGGAGGGGGGAAGGGGGGGGATTTCTAAAATCGATGAAATAAATGTTTAATGTATTTTTTAAAGTTTTGCTATCGTGAACCTGACACTTCTACCTAAAGTTACTGATGGGACATGGTTATTGGTTAGTGATGGGCGATTCTCGAAAATTTACCAATCGAAAAAAAATCGCCATCATAACAAACACAATCGATAGTCATCGACTATTTCCGGGAATCAACAAACGAGAAGTTTTACAATCATTTATAAAAACCATTGTTTTTGCATGCTTATGAAGTCGATTTTAGAATTCTCGAAATACATAGACACTAAAAACTGAGGGAATATAAAAAAACAAACAAAGGGGGGCTATAAGGGAGCCACAATAGTGGAAAAGTCATGTGACAGCGTCCCCTGGTTGCAAAAAGTAGAAAAAGAGCGAATCAGTATAAAAAAATAACGATGCTTAAGTATAAAAAATTAGAATTTTTTGGCAATTAACAGCAAAATAGTTGCCGATATAAGAAATTAAAGCACTCCTTCTGGCAAAAACAGAAACTAAAAGGATTGCGAATGGGATCAATATTATTTATTGATTTTTTTTTTTACGTAATTTAAGATTAGTTCCGTAATTTTTCCAGTATTTGAAGACCTGTTGCTGGAATACATTAACTTCCTAGAAGGGGCAAAACGGGCGGAAGAGCAAAGAAAATGTATAATACGAAGAAAAGGTCAGAGGGCTTACCAACGATATATCACATGAAGTGTGTCGGCTAAATTTTGAAAAATGACCCTACGCAGGGGCAAAGTAGGAGGAGAAGGGATGAAGCTGTATAATATGAAATAGGGGTTACAGAACTTTCAAAGATAATTTACTTGATGGGTGTCGGCAAAAGTTTAAAAAGTGCACCCCAGGGTTCCAACTATCGTGCCCTTCCCCCGAAAAACACTTCCCCCTCTCTCTCTCTTCAAAATTTTCTCATATTATAAATAATATTTATTGGAGGCCTCCGAAAAGAAAAATTCCCTTTAAAATGATAAAAACACTGCGATTTCAAAAAAGTTCCAAAATATCACCCATCAGGTGGGACAAATATGGGAGGAGGAGAGAAAGATCCGTAATCTCAAAGAGTAGTTCGAGGGCTTTAAGATGGCATGTTACATCACGGGTCCAAAAACTTTGAAATATTTCGACCCCCAATTTAGCCCCTCTCAGGGATGAAAAATTTTAAATCTCTAAAACATGTGTTTAATTAGTTTTTTAGTAGTTTTATTTTCTGCAGTTTCACACTTCTACTTAAATAAAAATATAAAACAGCTACTCAAATGTGCAAATGTTTAAAAATTTTGAGCTCCCTTTTAACACCCTTAGAGGAGGGATTTGTAAAACTGCTGAAATATGTGTTTAATTACTTTTTTAGTAAATTTATACTTTGGAATTCTACGCTAAAAATTATAGCCGTTGCTGAGGTATAGCAAGGTGTTCTTTAATTTTCGATCCCTCCTTCATTTAGCCCCTTAAGATGGGAATTTTCAAAAATCCTGTCTTAGTGCACGCTTACATCATAAGAAGTATATTTTTCTCGATGTTTCTAGGTTCGGTAGTTTGATTTATGTGTTGATTATCAGTCAGTCAGGACAAACTATTTTACATGTGTATAGATCTCGGATACAGTATAGTAGCCGAATTCTTTTGTATATCCCTGTAAATACTATCTGCTTTATATTAGACAAGAAGTAACTTGTAGTAAGCCTGAGAACCATATATCAATTTCATAAAATGTGAAATAGTTAATATAATTAAAACGGGCTTAAACAGTGTTTTTTCTATACTATTAAGTAATGGAATACCTTTGTGTGGCCCTGTATAATGTATATTATAATGTATGTTATAGTATATACTTGTGTATAATAATGTATATTATACTATATACTTCATTAATGCATGTAAATTTTATTATGTACGAAAGTGAGTAAAATCATTAAAATTCACTTAAAACTGTTTTATCCATTTAGCCATAATCTAATGGGATACTTTTGATTGTCCCTTTAATTAAACTATACATCCGATTTTCATAAAATTTGAAATAAATTATGCAATAATTGTATATTTTAAATTCCAAACGATTTGGTTAGGTAATTTTTGCTCTGCTATGTGCGGACGAACGGACGGACGGGCGGACTGAACGACGACTATAGGTGATTCCTATTTACATAGTTCACCTAAAAGGAGTAATGAAATGCACAAAATTTCCCGATTTATCTTGAATTAGCGAACATTTATTTTCAAACTGATTCTATCCTTATTTTTAAATAATTTATATCTGGCTTTATAATGATTCAAAATTGATGAAAATTTGTATTTTGATGAATTTTAGTGTATTCTGGCATCAAAAACGCATTTTTCTGCTGTTAGCCGCAGAAAACGCTAAAATATAAAAAGCTATAATGACCTCAAAACCACTGGGATCGATTGAAGTATTAATACAATTCAAAAAACCCACATATTTTGAGGGACAGGAATAAACTATGGAATTTTTGGGAGATAAACTCGGAATTTCGGGAATATTCGAAATTTTGCTGGAGTTTTGAAGGTAAGCAGAACGTTATTTTTCAGTTTTAAATTTTTATTTTTCAGTATTTTCAGGCACTGTTTTGTAAAAGTTTAAAACAGATTTTTCATTGTGAATTCACAAAGCTTATGATTTTGTACTTTTAGTTTGCACTAGGCATGTTTGCGTTAAAGTAAAAAGTATTTCCAATCTCTATCTGAATTAGGAAAAAAGCCTTAGTTTTTAGCGGTACTTTAAAAAAAATAACTATAAGGGACTGTGCAAATATAAAGTTTATAAAGGTAGGGAGGGGGGCCTGGCACATAATATCGTTGAGTATCTCTAGGGAGAGGGGGTATGTCTTTAGATATGGATATCATTTTTGAACCAACCAAAATTTTCTATTTTTATTTGCAACATGGTCTTTGATTCAAAATAGCGCTATCTTTTTCAGCGATCTATTTTTTTTTTTTTTTTTTTTTTTTTTTCGTAAAACAGGTTTACGCACGCTCAACTCAAGTATGCTCGTGGACTCTTGGACGTATGTGTTTATATTTTGAAATTTTAAATTGCATTTAACATCATTGTATTTTATCCTGACGACGTTCGCAGAAGCGATACGAAACGTTAATAACTTTTTAAGCTTATTTCAAATGTATGGTTTTTAAGTGTACCACTTAACAATCTGTATTTATTTTTAAACATATTTTTAGTATAATTTATGGTGCAATTTTCCAATTCATAGTTAAATACAAAGTTATTATTAAAATCATTAAATTATTATAAAACTATCTAATTCTGAAACATGAAATAATTCAACGTTTGACATTTCTATTCTCCTGTATGTGTACGCATATATAATCACTGTTCGAGAAACTATATGTGAAGTATATTTGTATTGAAGCTTGTGTTTATTAATAAATAAAAGAAAAATTATCCTGCCCCCTGTTTATTTTGTTGATAAGAATTTATATATCCCCTCCCCACCCCTTCCTCCGTGCTGAAAAATGCAATAAGACAGTACTACTGTTGAATGCATTATGTAACAGAAAGCTATTATAAAATACTTTTAAATAGTAACTGTTTCTTTAAAATATTATTTAATGTAAACTGATATTTTACCGACTTCTCTTCATTTGAATCAATAAAGCATGCCAAAAATAAATGTAACCAGTTTTGTATGTCATTTCAAACAAAATAAATAAATTATTTAAAAAAAAAATTCGACATCGATAACGATATTATTAATGTGGGGGGAGGTTTCGAGAGGTGATAACGTATGATATCGGAAGGAATCCAACATTACCAAAAAAAGTTGATAACATTATATATGCACATCCCCTAAACTCGAATGCTAAATCGACACACAGAAACAATAAATATATCACATAAAAAAATGTTTCAAACTTTATCTGAATTTAAAGAAAAGCCTTAGCATTTATTGAACAAGCAAGTTATAAAAATATGAACTTGGAGAAAAATCCGTATAAAGTTTTCATTTGCAAAAATAACATTTTTAAACTTATTACTTATACTATAAAAACTACTTAGAAATGTCTTTAAAAATCAGTGGCAGTAAAAAAAAACTTCATTTTCATAGATGCTTATTTAAATCTCGAAAATATATTTTTTCTGGAATTTCTAAAGAAAAAAACGCTATTCAAAATCATCTCGCGTAACTTGAAAGAAATTATTGAACATTTTCCTTCGTGGTTACATTATACATCCCTTACTATTTCATTTTTTTTTTTTTTTTTTTACAATGCGGATTATACAAGGGATCTCAGCAGTATGTTCATTTTCAATTCTAAAAAACAATTCATTCTTTAAAAAACAGATTGTACTCATAATATACAATGATTACCCCTTAAATTTATCTTTGCCATACCTTGCATCAAACTTAAGAAATCGCATAAATATCTGCAGTACCTCTTTGAAGCTAGTTTAGTAATAATAATTAAATAAAAAAGAAAAATATCTCTCGTTAGATTACCAAACTGTTTAAGGATATTGTATCTCTCCTGTTTCAACTCACAAGAAAACATTAGGTATGATTATTTATACAAGTAAAACTAGAAATCTGAGTAACCTATAAGTAATCATATTGAACTTATTGCATCTGAGTATATTTTTAATTTTCTATATCTTTACTTAAAATAAAAACATTTTATAAAAATGTTGTGTTTCTTACCAATGGAAGTTCATCATCAGGCTGTGGTCTCTTTCTTGCATCAATAATTCCATCTCCATCAGTTACAATATGTCCATCCTTGCACTGATAATAAGGAACACAAATGCAATTACCATCAATAACTGGAACAGGTTTATCAACATAATCCTCATATTTATCGTCATCATATTCATTGTAATCATCATCTTTAGGTTTGTTATATCCTCCTAAATCATCTTTGTTAGGTTTTCTGTCATCGTCTGGATAATAACCGCCACCTCCTCTCGCCGGTTTGATATCAAAATCATCATCACTCAGTTTGGGATTATACCCTCCTCTGGTACCACCAGGATTATATGATCCTCTATAACCTCCTCCACCAGTACTAGGCCTTCCAATTGCAGGTTTGAGATCATCCTCATCTTTATTCAATGCGGGTTTTTGTTTATAGCCACTATCGTAATCACCTCCTCCACTAGGCCTACTTACAGGTGGTTTGAGATCATCATCTCTATCTATAACTGGCTTTGGTTTATAATTACCACCACCATATCCACTTCCTCCACTACTTGGTCTGCTTACAACAGGTTTGAGGTCATCATCTCTGTCATTTGGTTTGATACTTCCACCTCCATATCCACCTCCTCCGCTACTTGGTCTACTTATAGTAGGCTTAAGATCATCATCTCGGTCATATGTGGGTCTTGGCTTATAACCTCCACCACCATAACCACTTCCTCCACTACTTGGTCTGCTTATAACAGGCTTCAGGTCATCATCTCGGTCATCTACAGGTTTTGGTTTGATACTTCCACCTCCATATCCACCTCCTCCGCTACTTGGTCGGCTAATCGCAGGTTTCAGATCATCATCTCTGTCACCTGCAGGTTTTGGAATATAACTTCCACTTCCATATCCACCACTTCCACTACTTGGTCTGCTTACAACAGGTTTAATATCATCATCTCGGTCATCTATAGGTTTTGGTTTGTAACTTCCACCTCCATATCCACCTCCTCCACTACTTGGTCTGCTTACAACAGGTTTGAGGTCATCATCTCGGTCATCTACAGGTTTTGGTTTGTAACTTCCACCTCCATATCCACTTCCTGCAGTACTCGGTCTGCTTATAGCAGGTTTGAGATCATCATCTTTATCTATCACTGGTTTAGGGTTATATCCACCACCATATCCACCGCTTCCTCCAGGTCTTACACCTCCTGGAGGTCTTAGATCATCGTCTTTGCCGCCAGAAGGCTTTGGGTAAACATCACCAGGTCTTACACTAATTACTTTTTCGTCATCTTTCTCAATTGGTGGCTTCGGATTGTAGCTACCACTATATCCACCACCACTGGATCTTGTTCCTCCAAAGTCATCTTTAACTTCATCTTTTTTTCGATCATAATCGTCAGTAAGCGGACGAATTGGTCTGTCATCCCTGGTCAGTATTGGAGGTCGCTCTTTTTCTGATTTGTAATTATCAACATCGTCGACTTCTTCAATATAGCCTTCTTTAGCTGAACACCGTCCATGTCTGTCACATTTATCAGGAAGTGGTCTATAATGTCTACTTTGGATGTTTTGTAAATGTACAGGAACAATTAAATAGAGAATGACAATAAGATATGATGGAAGAAGTAAATGTAAAGTTTTCATTCTGAAAAAACAAAAAAATAAAGAAAATTAGCAAACTGAAGTTAACCTTACTTACAGGAAGCTAACAATAATAACAACATAAATAGATATTTTTAAATTAATGGAATATACCTCCGTTATATTTCAATGACCATTCGAACGGACATTTGTTTAATTTATATGTATGTATGTATTTTTGTGTTTGTGTGTGTTTAACATTTTGAAGCCTTTGAAAATAATCAAGTATGTTTAACTAATTATGAAAGAAACAATATTTATATGATTATTCATAGGCCTGCATTACTCGTGGTCGCTACATTATCGCAAAAAAAAGAAAAAAATGGAAGTTAATAGACAAAGTATAAGGTTATGTATTTATTAAATAGAAATATTAAATTATTATTAATTTTTGCTAATATTTTAGATTGAGATGTAAGGTTGTATGTTTATTAAATAAAAATATTAAATATTATTATTTTTTTAAATATTTTAGATTAAAATACAAGGTTATATATTTATTAAATAAAAATATGAAATATTATTAACTTTTGTTAATACTTTAGATTAAGATATAAGGTTATATATTTATTAAATAAAAATATTTTTTATTAAATAAAAATATTTTTTTATTTTTTTAGATTAAAGTACTATTAAAAGATATTTAGATTAAGTATAGTTATTATTTATAACACTTTTTATTAACAATTTTTATTTATAATTATTTGCATTTTAATAATATAATAAACGTATTTATTATTACTATTATTACTTGTTGTTATTGTTCATCATGCAGCCACTGCATCCGTAATCATTATTATAAAAATGTAATTATTAACGTATATTTTCGAAACATGATCTTTTAGTAAAATTATTTATTAAAAAAGAAAAATCTGAACATGTTTGATACTTTTACAGGACAAATAAGATATTTACATATCGCTCACTCGCAAGAAAAGTGACACATCTCGACGAAAGTAAATTTCACAGGAGAGGCAAAAGAAAATTTGCATGACTTTATAGCAACGTGAAATTATATCACTTAGTTTTGCAGGCAGAAACAAAAACGTGCATAAAAACATAAAACCCTTAAGAATGAAGATATAGGATGGGGTAGGATTGGATAATTCTTCCTCCCAACACAATCGACCTCTCCTCTGTGATCACAATTGGACATATACATAATAAAATTATTTTCCGTATAACTACACCTAATGAAACTTTTTTTGTGGCAAGACATATCTATAGCAGACTTATTTGTGGAACAAAACGCAAAATGAATTTTTGTGATATGTGTCACTTTTCTTGTAGATGAGCGATATATTTTACGATGATCTGAAAATATCTTTAGTTATACATCTTTATGCATCGTACACAGCTCAGATCAGAAAAAAAAACCCGCATGTGATCCCAAATAAAATTTTAGAACTATTTAAACGAATAATTTGTTCTTGTTCTTGTTCTTTTTAATGAATTTTTATTTTATGTGTAATAAATTTATTTTATCTTAAGTAGGGATGCACCGAATATTCGGTATCTATTCGGTATTCGGTCATATTAGTGAATATTCGATTTAGCCGAATATCAAAGTATTCGGCCGAATCCAATACTTAATAAAACCTTTTAAAGCACATTTTTAAAAGATTTCCACAATTTCTATTTTTAACTGTCAATTTATAAATATATTAAAATAGTTAAAAAGAAAATCATATTTAAATAAAGTAGAATGTTTTTATATTATTCGCTGTTTGTAAAATATAACTTAAGAAAATTAACCATGAAGGATTAAAATGGTGATTTATTAGGATTCTCCTTAAGAACAAACGGTATGCAGATGCAAGTTCCTAAATTTTATTTAGTAAATAATCTGTTTCTTGCTTTTCCCAAATAAAAGTCCTTAAACAAGAAAGAAAAGTTTTTGAGATTACTAATAGCTATCAAGGTAGACAATTTTTGTTCATGAAACCATAATCTACTTATTGAGTCATTAAGTACATTATATTTCATCTCACTCGAAGTCAAACTTGTGCTTTCGTTTGTTGCATTAACAATAAATAAAATACCATATTTTCAATTCGCATGCTTTGATTTCTGTAAAATATGATATGGTGGGAAAGGTGGAAAATGCCACCATTCATAAGAAAAAAACTATGAGCTAGGCATTCCTTTGTTCAGAATTAAGTTAAAAGTATTTCTACTTTATATTGAAAAAAGAGTTATTTAAAAAGGACAATTTTGAGATCGTTAAGTTTTTCTTCGACCATTTTTTCTCTTTGATTTTAAAATGTTTGTTTCAATACATAGAAGAAACCATGAAATTAAAAATTTTATTTATTAAAAAGTCTCATAATTGTGCTTCTTAAATAACTCAAAGCAGATATTTTTTTTCAGTACAGATGCTCTTGTTTATCAAAAAGTAAGTTTCTTTTATTAAATATTATGTAAAATTGTTTTAAAAAGTAATATTTTAATACCTTTAAGCTTTGAAATATAAAAAGTATTTGGAAAGCCAAACATTCGGTATTCAGCCTAATAGTTACTACTCGACTGGCTGAATATTCGGTATTCGGCCCAACAAATACTATTCGGCTGTCCGAATATTCGGTATTCGGCAATAATCACTATTCGTGCATTTATGTTTTTGAAATCGGCATCAAGGTTTAACGTTTTACAAAGTCAAGAAATTAGGCTCAAATAATTTCGCAAAAATGTATCTGTCACCACTGTCTTGTGTGAATAGTTTTAATATTATTAGAGAAAAAATAATGCTTTTGAATATTTATGATCCCAACTGAGGGAATAACGAAAATTTCATCTTTTAGAGTATTTTTACTGAATTTTTGAAAATTCATTAGAAGATTTACACAACCAATTAATAAATTTTAGAAAGTGAAATATTTACAACTCCAATGAAATCTTTTTTATAAAAACTTTTTTAATGTATTTTATAAACTTAGGAAATGTAGAAATATTATGCACTTAAAATAGAAATATAGAAAAATTTAAGAACTGAAACTTTCTACCAAATAACTAAATAATAATAATAATAACTACTGATGCAGTAGCTGCATGATCAACAAGAACAACTAATAATACAACAAGTAATAATAGTAATAATAAATCCTATTAGTATATTATTAAAATAAAAATAATTATAAATAATAATTGTAAATAAACTGTTATAAATAATAATTATACTTAATCTAAATATCTTTTAATAATACCTTAATCTAAAATAATAACAAAAATTATTAATATTTAATATTTCTATTTAAGAAATATATAACCTTATATCTTAATTTAAAACATAAAGATTAATAATATTTAATATTTTTATTTATTAAACATATAACCTTATATCTTAATCTAAAAGATTAGCAAAAATTAATAATATTTAATATTATTATTTAATAAATATATAACCTTACATCTAACATAAAAAAAAACTGAAGAGAGGTAAATAAAAGAGAAATCATACTTTTAAAAATATTTTTTGTTTTGTGCATCAAATAAACTTTTGGAACAAAGTAAAGACCTCATGACGACGTAAAATATATAAATCATATGTCTGACTTAGTGCCCTGTTAGTTTAGGCGTCACCATATCTATCATCTTAGAATCTCCCGCACATATAAGGAATTTTTTACAGTATATATATTTATATCTGAATACAATGATTTTGATCATGATTGCTTATGCAACAAGAAAGAAAAAATAATGCGTCAATCATGTATTGTGAAAAACTTTTCGACACATTCACAATAACAAAACTACACTGTTTAATATGTTAAAATATTATGTCTAATTCAAGCATTTTGAAACGCATTTCACATTTAAATACCTGATTTCAGCTGTTACCATGTATAACCAGAAAATTATCCGAATTCTTTGAGCAGCCCTGTATATGATATATTAGATTTGTATCTATTAACTACATGCATGCCGAAATTTAATTTAGTTAAAAAATATATTGACCTTAGTTGAAAATTCTTTTTCAACATTCGCTAATAAGGAGAATACAACGTGAATTCAGTGTTCTTGGGCAGCCCTGTATATGAGATATATATTATATATACAATGAGTAACATACAAAAAATTACTTACATTTTAAAAGGCATACCGAATTTAAAAACGCACTTTCTGCCATTTTAAACCAAAGGGAATACTGTAATTGATTTCTTTGTTATAGTTTAAATGAACGACAAACGCTGCGAATTCTCTATTCTATCGAATTCTATTTCATCTTATAGTGAAATTCAGGGATTTTTATCAATTTTAATACATTTGGAATAGCGTAATGTCATTAAAATGCTCTGGAAACAATTTTCCTACATATACCGTAATGTAGAGGAATTATTTTGGCTGCTCCTGTGAATGAACTTTGAATCGTACGTATATCATACATAATAACAAACATGCTTTTGTGACCTGAAATATAATTTATAAATTGCATGAGAATCCGAGTATATTTAGGGGAGCTAGAAGATGAATAGACGACCAGACGGACAGACAAACCAGATGCATAAACGCTTTTCAACGTTGTTGAAAAGCTTTAAAAATAGTTTCCTCTCTAATTTTTTGACGAAACTCGAGAATAACAACATTTTTTCTTCCTGTTTGAAAACAAAAGAAAGATCGAATTAACTCTTAAATGCCGTGTGTTGCCGTAAGGCAACATACCCAATTTAGGCTTTAAAAATAATCTAAATATAATAAAATGCAGTGTAACTATTCCGGCGCAAACTCATCTGTTCAATCAAGCCTTTTCGCATTTAAACATTATGATGATTCAAGCGCTCTAATACGCAATCTGGTGGAAGAAAAATGCAACTTCTCCATTCAGGAAAATCCCATGCAAATACATTGCATTGCATACATTTATAATTTGTTCAAAATAATATTTTTTTTTCCACAATTTTAGATTTTATGCGATGTTTTGTTCCGAATTATATGGCAAATAAAAATTTATTCTAATTTGAATATATAATACTTTCAATTGCACTTACAATAAAGAATTATTTCAATGGCACGTTAGCAATAGTTAAAGGGACATTAAAGAGACTATTTTTGTTACCGAAGACTGTAGTCAACACCTGTATAGGCTGTTTTAAGTCCCGTTTGCACGAGATATGCTGGAGGTTTTCCATCCAATTTCCATCCCAATATTTTTATTAATTATTATAAATTTTAAGAGAAAACTATGATTTTTACCCACCGTCCTAGAATGGGCATTTACACTAGCATTAGAAAAATATTGAAGGTTAATGCCTAATGTTACCAATCAAATACATACTGACAATATTATTCAATCAATTTTTAACATACACATAACAACACTTGCGTGGTCTAAAAATAAAGATAGATATATTTTTTCAGTTGTTGCTATATGTTCTTTTTGTTTCGTTTGGAAGCTTGCAAAATATCCTATTTTAGACATTTTAGACTGCAGTGAGCAAGTAAATTTATTTTTCATCAAAGTTCTCATAATTCATGTGTGTTTAATGTTATAAAACTTTATTAAGGAAAATTAGTTTTTCAATTAAATATCAATATTAGTAACAAATTGTTTTTAGCCGTTAACCACACTTAAAATAAAATACGATTCTTTTAAAAAAATTTTCCCCATGATTTATTTAATAAATGAAAGGTGAAAACATTTTAAGTTTTATTCTTGAAAAATCAGGCATTTAATGGTCAAAATAAACTTTTGTGATTTTCCCAATGGCTAATTTTCTTTATAATTTTCTTCAAAGTCATACAGAAGCATTTACCTGATGTCGCGCGACCTTAAAAAATCAAATTTGTTTTCTTTGTAATCCTACCTTCAAGTCGTATCATCCTATCACACCCAAATATTAACTTTTGGGTTGTAAAATGAGGTTTCTTCACTTTGAGTAATTGTGTTGTACGTGGGCTTTATCCTGCTTCTGATGTTATTTTAAATCGCACTTCAGGTCAATAAAAAGAGAAAAAATGGTGAGTTGGAATGAGAGCAATTTATAGAAAATTAAGAAACAAAACTACTCATCTCCTGGTGATTATCCACTGAAACTCATTATTTAAATTCAGGAGAGAAGAAGATGCTTAGATTATCGTTTTCATTTATTATATCACACCTCCACAAAATATAGTATGGTATATCAATACGTTTATCGATATGCTAACAATATAGTTGCAATGTGGTACACTAAAAAGAAATCTGTAACTCTACGGATGTAAAGATGCAGAAATCTGTATGATGACTAATATTTTATCTGTACACTGGACAAAAAAAAAAAAAAAAAAATACAAATCTAAAAAATAGTTTTTGTAAAGCTATAGAAATCTATAGCTTTACAGAGCAACCTACTAAAATTATAGTAATCTTACTATAGTTTTATTTTTAACCACGTTTGCAGCTATAAAAAAATTTTTAGGCACCCCAGTTTCCTAAAAAATTCTCAGTAATCTTCCAGATTTTTTTATTTACACCGCAAATATGTATCTGTTACACGAATTTCTGTTATTGCCGCTACATAAAAATGTCTTGGAATCCCACTTTCCTAGAAAAATTTTAGCAATTTTACAGGGTTTTTTTTTTTTTTTATTTTTATTTTTATTTATTTTTTTTTTTTACAGTGTAGCAGTGAAGTTGATAAAATGTTTTTAGGACATTAACCACACTGAGACAGTTTTTTAAAAAGTAACAATATCAAAACAAATTTCTTCAATTACATTATAAATTAAGGTACTGAATTAATTTATAAAAAAGCAAATAAATATATTGTACTAGTTTATACAAAATCAAATTAACTTATTACATTCGCTTAGAAAAAATTTATAAATTAATGTAATTTACTAAAAAGACCTCCCCTTCCCCCAATAAACATATTAATTAAATTATAATCGATTATTATATATTCATCTTCTGGTGATGATCAGTTGAAATTTTTACTGCAAGTAAGGCAACAAGAGGATGTTCAGATTAACGTTTTCATTTTATCGTATCCCGCCTCCACAAAATATACTGCGATATGGGTTTTTCGATATGCGAGCAACCCACTTTGAAGTGAAATTGCGAGAATGTCTTTTGGACATTAAACAAACTAAAGCAGTTTTTTAAAACGTAACGATATCAAAATGCATTACTTTTTAAATAATTATAAATTAATTTATAACATTAATTGATAGAAAAACAAATTATTGTATTACATTTATTTATAGAAAATCAAATTAGCGTATCTATATTATAAAGGCCAAACGTATCTGTGCGTAACACATACGTCATTTTGCGAATGGCAACTTGAAATTCGAAATGAAATGTCGGTTTTGCAAATGTTTAAACTTCTAAACGTCCTACATTATCAATTTTTATATCGTTGTACAGGGGGAAAAATGTGCTTTTAAATGCAATTTGTTTGAAAAATGTATCTTAATTTATTTTTGAAATATTAATTTTTTTGTAGTTTTTAATACCGTTTTTCTAATCGTGGCAACAGAAGTGCTCCGTTTCTATTAAAAACAAGGGGGAAAGGGAAAAAAAGTTAATAATATATCTTTATGTTGCCATTTTCTCATTAAAAAAGAATATAAATAGTTTAAGATTTGTTTCAGTTAATAACATCGAGACTTCAAGTTTTGAATCAAAATGATCAAATTAAAATACCAATTTTTTTTAAAAAAAAGGTGAATACAGATGTGAAAAGTGCATATGTAAATTTGGTTACCGTGAAAAAAACTTCGGGTTTAGATTTCACGGGGGGGGGATTCTATGATTGAGTCATAGTTAATAATTTTTGCTTTTTTTTCATTTTGGAATACTAGCATAAGATCCTTAATTGTTAACTTTATCGTAATAACAGATCTTTATTATTTATTTTACAGCTTACATGTACGATTAAAGTTTTATTATAACAATTTCTACAACTGAGTTTTCTGGAATTAGTAATTTGTTAACTTTAGGTTAAATATCATTTGTAGAGTTAGACTTACCAATATGAGGTATATTTTTTATTGTAACTAATTTTGTAGGTTTATTATAAGTCAATGAAATAGTTCCTCCTTAAACATTTTCTTTCATCGAAATTCGACGGGTTCTACCTTGTTATAGTAATTTAGAAAATAATTATAAATTAATGAAAAAAAAAACCCAAACAAATATACCTCCTAAAAATTCCTTTTCCCAGTAAATGTATTAATTTAATTATTAAAAGATTGTTTATGTAATTCCTCTAGAAATTATCGTTTTCATTTATCGAATGAAATTCTTGAACTACTAACTTAAAGAATTTGCCATTAACAGTGAAGGAAGTCTTAAATTTAATTTTTAGGCATCTTAGTTTCCTAAAAAATACTCAGTAATACTTTAGATTTTTTGACTTGCAATGCAAACATATGCCTATTACATGAATTTCTGTTATTTCCGCTACATAAAAATTTCTAGGAATCCCAGTTTCCTAAAAATATTTTAGCAATTTTACAGTTTTTTTTTTTTTTTTTTTTTTTTTAATTTACTTATTTTCATCATTTAATTTTAAGTTTATTACATGTAAAAAAAAAGATTTTTGTTTTTAATGAATGTAAACCATATTTATATGGAAAAAGAATAATTTACTATGGTAATGATTTACTGCAATTATTTAACTATTTACAGTGTATTTTTAATTATTTACCTTAGATTTACATTATTTAATCATTTACTATAGATTTTCATTATGGAAAAGGAGTAAATGAAAGAATCATTACATGGAAATGGTTAAATTTTCAATATAAAGGTTTTATTATATGAAAAAACGGAAATTGTCGTTTTCATTTATCATTTAATTCGAACTACGAACGCAAATAAATATTTGGCTGCAAATATAAATAAATCTTTGTCTGCGAATATTATCATTACAGATCAATTGAAAATTTAGTTTCGTTTTCGGTCCAAAATTTGAGTTTCACCTTCGTTTTAGGCGAAAAGTCTGTTGAAAATTTGGTCAGATCGAAATTATCCATACCAAAAATATCGTTCGGGAATATTCAAAATTACTCATTGATTTGAGCTGTATCGGATCCAGTGCGACACTCTTTATTTATTGCTATGAACTTCACTTTTTAAAATAAGTCGTGACTGAGTCAAGACAAAAATGTAAATTGTAAAACGAGTAATGTATATATGACTAGACTTTGAAAACGTTTCTCAAGTTCTCATTAAAAACTGTAGACTTAACCATAACACAACAGAAAATTGTTAGCCTGAAACCTCAGAAATATTTCGAATACCCATCTAGAAAATTCTAGTATAACAGGTGATCGTTTACAAAAATTATCATGAAAGATATATACATTATAAAAGATGTGTGTGTATATATATATACCTTTTTTAATTTGATGAAACTCATGTAGCGTTTTTTGCCGTTGATGAATTAGTTAGATTTTATTTATCCGAAAATAAAAAGGTTTAATCAGAAGCCCGAAGAGCTAAACTCGGCTGCACATATAATTACTCAGAAAAAAAAATATATATATATATATATATAAAGAATTTTGTTCTTTTACACGTCTGCATGTATAATTTTTTTTATTTTTTTTTATTTTTTTTAAAGAAAGATTACCGAATTTTGATTTCTGTTCCTGTTTCTGTTTTAAAATCTTGTTTCGGTCGATCCTTAATTATCATATGAAATTTTTCAGCGACTTTTTGAATTAATTGAAGTTTGCCTCATAAAGCTCTCCACACACCAGTCATATCTGCACAGTCATTATATTACTTTATTTATTTACTGTAATATTTTTATCTTCTAAGAATGGTCAACAGAAACTTATACATTATTATAGAAACAAGAGGACGGCCCAAAGATCGTTTTTATTTACTATATGACACCGCCATAAAATATACTACGGTATACAAATATCCGATACGCGTGGGTATTCAAAGTATATAAAACATTTGAAGTGAATTTATGAGAAGGTTTTAGGAGATTACCTACATTACAACACTTTTTAAAAAGTAACACTATCTAAATACATTAATTTTTAAATGGATTTTTTTAATAAATTTGAAAAAAATATCCATTTATCATTTTATCGTGCATAAAAATGGACACTTTCAAATGCATGTTGCATACTTTAAAATAAAAATGTGATTTTTTTTTTTTTAAGTGATAACTCATATTGAAACAGTTTAAAAAAGATATAATTTAACAAAACGGATTAATTTAAAATTAAATTTTGTTATTATGTTATAAAAATAATTTAATAATTAATTTTTTAGATAATTTACATCAATACGTAAAAATTCACATTTTCAAAATGTACGTCACACCTTAATGTAAAACTGTGCTTTTTTTTTTTTTTTTTTTTTTTTTTTTTTACGAGATTAATTGCGTTGAAGCTCTTTTTTAAAATGACACATTGGAAAACTACAAAACTTCTTAATTGAAATTTGGTATAAAATTAAATTAAGAATAATTCCATTATCATTACATACATGCAGTATATTTTGGAATAAGGTTGTGACAATTTTTTAACTCTGGAATACTTTACGTTTAAGAGCGTGGTACATTGGCGAACGATACAAATTTTAATTTATAATTAGTGCGCATCCGAAAGCTCGTTTTGTTTTTCATTTTCACTAAAATTCGATAGAAAATTCTCTGATTAACAATCCAGCATTTAAATATATTTAGAACTTAATTATAAATTAACACATTAATTTATACACATTTTCAATTAGCGAGCTTAAGGCGATAAACCGCCAAATACTATTTATGATAACAATTTTATACGAACTGAAAATATGGATTCCATTATACGTGAAACCATTCTTCCTAAATATTATAAATGACGGGGAAACGGTAACAACAAAATATTCCAAAAACTTAGAAATAGAAAATCTAAATAAAAATTAAGCAGTGTAATATTAAAAAAATAAACTCGTTCACCAATTAATAATTTAATATTATATAAGTTATAATTGTACGTTAAAAATAAATAAATAAAATAAAGAAAAGATATTCTGAACAAATAATTAATAATATTTTTTCCTGTTACCAAATCTTAAAACAAAACAAAGCAAATTTTTTTATTATTATTATTAAATGACTCAATACATCCATCTTTTTGCTATGCATAAATCAAAGCGGTGAATTTTCAGTAATCAGACAACACGCCAAATTAATGTATTGTAATGAAATTTTTCTGTAACTACATGAAAATACATTTATGAAATTAGACATGTTTTTTTAAATAAATAATGGACGCTCATAAATAACCTTTATTTTATTTTATTATTATTATTATTATTATTTTTTTTTTTTTTTTTTTTTGAATAAATTGTTATCTATGGCGAAAACAAAGATTTTGTACTTTGTACTAGAATTATAATTTTAAAATATAGTATTAAGAAAATGATAAAAAATAAATGATGAGTTTTCGAGGGAAAATTCAATAATTTTACTAATAATTATTCTGTATTAAGGGGTCACAGGAGTCTTACTTTTTACTTGTTGGTGCAATTTAGCAACATGTCCCATTTAATTTTTTTTCTCAGCCCCTATGAGACATAAATGCATGATTTTTTTAAAATAGACAACTTAATATATCTTCTATTTAAAAAAAAATTTACAATACTCTACATTGAAATTTTATTTACTTTTTTATGTTTAATTTTGATGAAAAAATTAAAATTATTTCTTGAATTGCATCGACTGCGCGCAACATTTCTTAAAAACTAATAAAGCAATTTGCATGAAACTTGGTAAATATCTTCATTTTAAATTAAAGAATAATTTCTACTACAAATTTTAATATTACAATTGCATTTATTATTTAAAATGCCAATTTTTCAATAAGAAAATTATTTTTTTCATAATTTTATAATTTAAATCAAAGTTTTAAAAAAATAAATGAATAAATTGCTTTCAAATGAAATATAAGTTCAAGATACATTAGTTTTAGACGATTACAAATGTTTTGGGGGGTTATTAAACTAATAGTTTTCTTACGATCTTGCGGGCAATGGATGCAAATTAAAAAACACTTAAAAATATCTTGTCAAAATTAAACATTAAAAAAATAAAATAAAATTTCAATATAAAATATTTAAACATATATTTTAAACATAAGAAATATTATGTTGTGTAAATTAAAAATTTTATAGCTCTACGTTTAAAAGGAAATGAAAAAAAAAAAAAAATAAAAAGTGACATGTTGCTAAGTTGCACTACCAGTTAAAAAGTAAGACTCCTGAAACCCCTTAAAACGAATACAGAAAAATAGATGCTTTTAGAAGTTGGGTTTATAATAAAGTTATCATTGGTTTTAAAACATCTAAAAATTGCATGGAACAAGCTGACAGATGTTAGGCTTTTTTCCCCCAAGTAAAATTAAAAAAAAAAAACATATCTTAAATCAAAAATTTTACTTAACCCATATTAGTCTAGCGTGCGTCAAAGCAGCAGCAAATGTGCCAATACGTTTGTTGTTTGAATGCAAATAATTATGAAGTGAAATATTCAATTTCAATGATGACAAAATTTTCGATATACAATAAGTAAAAAATTCTCCATTCTAAAAATGTGGTGTGAAATAAAATACTGAAATTTTTGACCATTTTTTTTTTCTTTTAAGATTTTTAAATGTGTATAGGATGTATACACATGGGTTATATACTGTTCATAATTTCTGGTATGAAAATATTAGTTTAAAAAAGGGGGGGGGGTGTTAAACTGGCATTGACAGATATACGAACATTATAAAATATAAATTACTTAAGGAGAAGCCAAAAAAAGTCAATTTTTGATCAATTTTAAGGCAAACAATTATTTTTGTCAATGCAGCCTTTTTCCTTTCAAAAAAATTTATACTTTATTTCAGAAAATGCCACATGTACGTTGGAAGTATTTCTTTCAATTCAAGGATAGTTTATAGCGTTTTTAAATCAAAAGAAAAGCTTCTTAATTTAAATGAACACTCTCCCCTTAATAACTATTGAAAATTTCACATAGAAATTAAAAAAATTTCTGGCATGCAATACAATGAAACATAAGAAACCAAAAGTACTTACATTTCTGATAATGTAAATATTTATCTACAAGTTCGCTTTCTTCGGTTACTAGTCTGTTTCTGTCCATTTAATTGGAAGAACATCACTACGAAGTGCTTTTTTTCAAGGCTAACAACTGCGACGAAGGTGGAAACTGGTTATTTCCAAAGTTTTGTCCGATTGCATACCCCTGCTTGCCGGCGATTTCTGTGTGACCTTTCAGATGGTGACCGCAGATTAATGAAATAATCAAACAATTTCTGTCTTCACTTTCAATGAAGATGGAAAAACCCACCCGCTTCGCTTGAGGGTGCATCCTCAATTCACCATTATGGAAGTAGGATTTCAACTTAAATTAATGGATCTCAGAATGTTAATTTCCATAATTTAAATCTTTTATAATTATGCTTTCCAGCATAATTAAAATCATGGGAAGAGGTGAGGGGTCACAGACCTGGAAAATTATTGAAAACGACGAAGAAATTTGTTGATCTGTAATTATAATGGAAATATCAGGGAAATTTGGGAGAAATTAGGCATTATTTTTTTATTTCTATTACTTGTCAGTTTCACCAATTTGGAAAAAAAATTCAAAATCATAAAAGAATATGAGTAACACGGAAGTATTTTCATCTTTTTTTTTTTTTTTTTTTTTTTTTTTTTAGATTCATTTAATTTTCTTTGCATTTTTTTCTCATAGGTGCATAGACTGGACGTGTACCAGAAGATGGGCATTTTTTCGAGACAACAATATGGTTAGTGGATTTGAAAATATCCTATGTTGTGTACTATACTGAAATTAATATTCAATTTATAGATTGTACTAATATAGTTTACATATTACATAAGGACATTGTGCCTAAATGAGACGAGATTTCCTAATCTTCTGTCATATTTAGGATTGCATTAGCATTTAATTAAATAAATATTCTACGTTTTATCAAGCAGAAAACTGTTGAATACCATGTTTTTAGTTCAAAACTAACTTGTTTTGTAGAATCATTATCTGTAGTTTATTACCATAATATTCTATTGTCGCATTTAAGGTAGTTAAAACCTAAATAAAACTTTGAGACCTTTGAGATGGTGACCGAGATTAATGAAATGATCAAAGAATTTCTGCCTTTACTTTCAATGAAGACGGAAAAACCCACCCGCTTGAGGGTGCATCTACAAAGCATTATTATGGAAGTAGGATTCCAGTATAAATTAATGGATCTCAGAATGTTAATTTCCATAATTTAAATCTTTTATAATTATGCTTTCCAGCATAATTAAAATCACGGGAAGAGGTGAGGGGTCACAGACCTAAAAAAATTATGGAAAACGACGGAGAAATTTGTTCAACTGGAATTGTAATAGAAATATCAGGGAAATTTGGGGAAAATCAGGGTGAGGGGTCACATACCTGGAAAATTATGGAAAATGACGGAGAAATTTGTTGATCTGGAATTATAATGGAAATATCAGGGAATTTTGTGGAAAATCAGGCATTTTT
The DNA here is from genome assembly GCA_964019185.1 of Maratus speculifer. Taxonomy (NCBI): domain Eukaryota; kingdom Metazoa; phylum Arthropoda; class Arachnida; order Araneae; family Salticidae; genus Maratus; species Maratus speculifer. The sequence goes on along the minus strand of OZ025302.1, from coordinate 157,228,120 downwards.
TTTTATTATTATTTATCAGTTGCACCATTGTGGGAAAAAAATTTAAAATCATAAAATAATATGACTAACACGGAAGTATTTTCATCTTTTTCTCTGACACATTTAATTCTTTCTGCACTTTTTCACATAGATGCATAGACGTGGACCAAAACTGGACATGACTAATTTTCTCGAGAAAAATATATGTTTAGCGAATTTGAAGATATCCTATGTTCTATCCTATACTGAAATTAATATTCAGTTTAGATGATACGTATATAATTTTCATAATATATGAGAGCCATTGTGTCTAAATGAGAAGCGATTTCCTATAATTTTATCGCATCTAGGGTAGAAATTAACATTTTATTAAATAAACATACTATATTTTACTAAGCAAAAAAAAATTTTTGAATAGCGAACTTTTAGTTCAAAACTAACTTGTTTAGTAGAAATGGAATCATTATCTGAAATGATCGTTTCACTTCACATCGTCACAAATACGCTTCCTCGTGTGTGGTACGAGTTTGGCTATCGTGTAGATGTTTATGCGGTGCAGCAAACGGTGGACACATTTAACATTTATAATGTCTTTTTAAAAAATTGAAACTTCCTCTTTTCATTGGTAGAAAGATTGTTCATTCTGGATTTGTACTTTAATAAATACAATTTTTTGAAAATGGGTACATCATTTAGAATAACCTTGTATATCAGATATCAGAGTTTCTCTATTTAATGTTTTTATACAAATAATTATGCTTTCCGTCCTAGTTGGAAAGAAGATAGTCACAGTCCTGGAAAATCTTGCATATGTGAAAATATGAGAAATTTTGTTCATCTGAAATTATCAGGGATATAACAGAAAAGTTGGGAATAATATGGGATTTATTTATTAAGAAGCTGTCTCAGTCACGTGAATTGCCTTCTCAGTCCCGAGACAAAAATTACGAGGGAGCAGTAAACTTCTTTAAAATTACTATAAAACATCTCCAAAGATGTATTAGCCTATATCAATCCATCAATACATACATGCGCGCATTATTTTAAAATGTCTAGAAGTAATTTTAACGATGCTAAAAGCGTTTAAAGTCATTTAAAAAGTTTTCTTTAGTGTCGCCTACAGGCGACATTAGGACTGTCAAAGACATACCCTCTCGCTAAAGCTAATATTATGAAATAAATATTTAAAGCTATCTCGTTTGCATTTCAAGAATTAATATTTTTTCATTGGATTTGGATTCGATTAATCTTCTATAGGATTAGCATTAGCTAGCGGGTCTATTCGCTTAGCTGAAGTAACTTTTTAATCTCATTTCCTGATCGCAGTAATTTGGAAAAAAAATGAAAATCATATAAAAGTATGACTGATCCATTTGCATTTTGATCTTTTTTCAATGGTGATTACTCTGATATTACTGATTGATTTTTCTAACCTTACATAAAATTTTCAAAGAGTTTAAAAGTCGGCTTCTTTAGAATAACGTAAAATCATCCATAAATTAACTGTTATATATTTGTTGTTTGAAAAGACATTTTTATATGTTTTATAGTACATTGCTTTTATAAACCGTTAATACAGGGTGATTCAAAATAACGTGTACAAAATGATATGACAAATCGAGCATACAGCAAGGATAAAAAATCACATAAGAACATAGGGTCGCAAACTACTTATTGAGTCACAAATACAGGGTGTTTCATTCTAGCTACACCCGGTTTAAAAGAAATAATTTCGAGGAAAATAAAAATATTGTAATGAAAATGAAACGATATGTACCTTATTTTGTGTGAAATGTGAGAACTTTACGAAAAGATCTAGAAAAACATATTGCTCAAGCAATCGATGATGTTGTATAAACTGACTGTCACAGTCCAAAATGTGAGGTGCCAAGTGCATATTGCTGGTGCGCATAATGCAGGCTTCTACCATTTTTGTTTGGTGTTATCACATTTAAAACAAAGGTGAGAATGTATTTAAAATGTTTTATTGTAATATACTTCAGTTTTCTGAAATTTAACCGTCAACCCAAATTGAGTTAGGATGAAACACCCTGTATTTGTGGCTCAATAAGTGGTTTGCGGCCCTATGTTCCTGTGTGATTTTTTATCCTTGTCGTATGCCTGATTTGTGATGTCAATTTGTCCACGTTATTTTGAATCGCGCTGTATACAGGGCTCGACAAACCCCAAGTGCCAGGTGATCCAGGAGACTAAACAATTCCTCTTGACGACTAACATTTTTATCCATATTAATTAATTTTTTTTAACCAAAAATAAAAAAATCCATGTGCAAAAATATTTATTTTTAATAGCGATATTGTATATTATTTTTGTGAAAGGAGATTTCAGCAAAATAAACATTAGGTAAAATCTGTTCAAATTTAAAAGAGAATAGTATGAGCATTTTATTGGACATAAACTTAAATGAACCATCTTGAAAGGATTTCAGTCTTGAAAAATCAATCGATAAATGGCATTTCAAATCAAAATGTCAAAGGTACTGTTAATTTATGTATATAATTTCTTGTTGGGAATTAAAGGTAAGGATAATAATTTGTGGACTGTTTTGATGTTTAATTTAATAGTTTGTTTCGATTTAATTTTACAATGTAAAAAAAGGTAGGGGAGACCGGAGCAAAATGACTATGTTAACAATTTTTGTTGTTCATTAATTTATTTTTATGTATAGTAAAATTAATTTTGCATGAACTGTTACAGTATCTCTTTGTAGTATTAAATATATTACCGTTTAATTTTTCAAAAAAAAAATAATAAAGGATTTTTTAATTATTTTTAATAATAAAGGATAAAGGAAATAAAGGATTTTTTGGCATTTTTATTTTTTTATAGCATTAACAAATCGTCATCTTGCACCAGTACCAGGGCAAGATGACTTTTGCCTTGGGACCAGATGATAACACTGAAAAAGGTTGAACATATTTTATCTTTTGAATATATTGCATGGTTTAACAAATGATAACTTTGTTTTTACATCTTACAAAATATCTAAATAAGCATAATGTACTGTAACGTAATGTTGAAGTGTTTAATTGTGCAGCTAATAATAGTCACAAATAAAAACGTCATTTTCATAATTGGAATATTCCTCAAGTCATTACTCTTGGCATTTACAGTACTGGATTCATTCTTCTGTTGGTGCTTCAGAATATTCTTCGTCACAAGCAGAACATCTGAAAAAAACCATCCTTTAAAATTCAAGATGACGGGATCGTCATCTCGACGAGTTTGCCCCAGAATGCCTGTTTAAAAATATTCGTTTTCATTGCCATGTAAGAAGGCGATTGATTGTCATTTATCCATGGTAACAGGTAGTATTTAAACTAAGCTACTTATAAATATTAAAGAGAAACGATTTATTTTATCTGTATCTGTAGCAGAGCTTATTTATACATTCATAAAAGTTATAACGTGGCAGCGGTAAACAATCAAAGCTTCACAACTAACACAAAAATGGCGATTACAGCTTCTCTATACTATTGTTTAAAGAACTGCCGAACCACTAGTGTCCAGTTTATGCCACCACCTAGTGGAAAACGGAAAAATTAAGATATTCGTCATCTTGCCCCGGTTTCCCAGTCCTGTTAATATATATTTCGTGTATACATTAAATAACTTCATGAAAAGTTTAGTGCACTTTTGAAATTGTGGACCCAGGTCATAGATTCCACGGTCCTTTGTAATAAACAAGACCTGCTTGTTTATGACTTTCGACAGAAACCTGAGATATATATAATGGTCAAGCAATTTAAAAGTATATGAAAAGAGACATTTATAAACTAACTACTATATACTTTTTGTATGAAAGACATTTTTATATTTTGCATTGCAAATTATTGTTATAAATTGTTAATATATATTTCATGTATGCATTAAATGATTTTATGAAAAATTTAGTACGCCTTGAAATTTTGGGCCGATGTTATAGATTCCATGGGCCTGTATGATAAAAAAGTTATGTTTGTTTATGATTTTCAACAGTGACTGCAGATAAATATAATGATAAGGCACTTTCTGTTTTTTGCTTTTTAAGAAAATTTCTACCAATCCTCATGGGAGTGCACCACCAAGACATTATAAGGAAGTATGATTACAATTTAAACTAATGCGTTTCCAAGACTCTTTATTTTAAATTCCATTTTATTTTTCAATAGACCTTATTTACTCACGTAATGTTCTCAACGTGTATTTTTCTTACACCATATTTTTGTAAATTTTTAGAAAGAAAGAAATTTTGAATAATTTTTGCATATTGTCTTGCTTAAATATGTTTGCGACTTCGGCTTGATTTTTCAACTGATTTTCTTGTTTCCAAATCGATTTCACCAACTATTTCAAATGAACACGGTCACGATATTATTTTTCTTCTTATAACATATCACAGTATCGGATGATAATATTTTGGAAAGCTAAATTTGCGTTAGTAAGCATAGCAAACTTTCATCCATACTATTCTTTAGAAGTCACGTTCAAGGAAGTATCTGGAGATAATGTGAAATTTATTTTGGTACTACTCTGTTTCCCGTCGATCAATTTCGCCAAATTATATAAATCACCAAAATAATAGCCAAATTGTACATATTGACATAATTTTTATTTTAAATAATGAAAAAACAAATAATTAGTAGAATATAAATAAAAATACAAATAAAAAGTCGAAATAAAAATCACTTAACGACGATTTAAATACGTGCATCATATTTAATGTCACTGAATGTGACATTCACGATCATCCATTATTGGCACTTAATCTTATAATTTGGCGATAGTTTTTTGGCAGACGGGATAGCCAAGTAGTATCTTTATTTTTTGTGTGAACAAAACCTTTTATGTAATCACCCTGCTAAAACCGTATAGGATCGAACACGAGAATTTCGTTTTTACCTTTTTTTTTTTTTTTTTTTTTTTTTTTTTTTTTCAGAAAGTAGATCTTATTAAATATGTCCAGACAGTATACTTTATTCATATGCCATTTAAAAGTAAAATCACAGCAAAGATATCTTAAGACTATAAATATTATCTTCTTTCAGAACATGAATTCAAGTTTTGAAATGGATCTCATCAACATATTAAAATTTGCACCAAATTCGGTTTTTTGAATGATAACATCAAGTTGAAATTCCTTGGATCAAGCAACCCCAGAAAATATTTAGTGTATATGCTTTTATAAAATCTTTATAGACTTATAAAAGAAAATTCATCAAGTTTAACTTCATAAATGAAAAAAAAATTAGTTGGGATCTCAAAGGAAAAATGTCGTATAGTTCCGCGCAATGAAATTAATCAAAAGATTATTCCAAAAGTAAGTTAATTTTATTTTCTTATTTGTACTGTTCTATATAAATTTAAAACTATACTTAAAGGTTCAAAAAAAGATTATTTAAAACTTTAAATCTGAATATTAATGAAAAAACTATTGGAGATTTAAATAATGTTATTAAAACTAGTCAAATATGTAAAACTGAATATACTATTTAAATATACTATTTGAAATCTGTTGTATGCCTCTGTAAATGCAATGTACTTCATACTATGCAAGACAGTATCGTATAATTTATATTAAGCATCAGTGACATATATCAATTTTGTTATACATGAAACAGTTTAATATATTTTTAAAATGTCGCACACTATTCCCCTCCTTTACCATTATCCAGTGGAATTCTTTTGTGTGGCCCTGTAAAGGAATAATAGCTATATTTTCACCGCATGTTTTATAGAATGCATATTTTAGTGCACCTTTTAAAAGCATGTAAATTTTAATATGTTTGAAAGGGTGTAACACCTTTAAAACGCCTTTGAAATGATTTTTCCCCATAGGCCATAATGTAATGGGAAAGTTTTGACTCTCCCTCTAAATAAACTAATCATGGTAGAAACTTCCTTTTCAATAGAATTCGTGCTAGGTTAAACGTCAGTAACATACAAAAATTTCAGGGCAATTCGAGTATATTTACAGGTGTTAGAGTGCGGACCGACGGACAAACGGATAGACTGACAGACGGACAGACAAATCGAATACATAAGCACTTTTCAAACAATGCATAAGCACTTTTCACACTTTTGGAAAGTGTTATAAACGTTAAAATTTATTTGAAACGGTTTTCCCCACAGTCCGTAATGTAATGGAAAATGTTTGACTGTCCCTGTAAATAAATTAATCATGGTAGAAACTTCATTTTCAATAGGGTTTTGTGTTAGGGTAAACCTAAATAACGTCCAAAAATTTCATGGCAATCCGAGTATATTTACGAGAGTTAGAGCACGGACAGACGGCTAGACGGACAGACAAACCGAATGCATAAGCACTTTTCAACTTTGTTGAAAAGTGCTAAAAATATAAAAATTTTAGTATCACAGTTTTTAATTTATTATACAATGGAATGCTACTTTAGAATGCTTAAACTTAACCAAATCATTTTCATTTAGGCAAAAAAATAAAAAAAAATAAAAAAAAATAAAAAAAATAAATGCACGGCTGATGTCAAACATTCTGTCCTTGTTCTCCATGCTTGTTTTGTTTGAGCCAAATGATTGCATTTAAATTTGAGTAATAACGCGCATCATATTACAAACAGTTTTTACAGCATACTGCATCTCCATCTATTTCTGTCCTCTGTGGCTATTTTCTCTTTACTTTCCGCATAATTAGGGTACACTATTAAAAATTTTTAACTTTTGTTCCACAGTCACTCCTCCGCTTTTATAGAAAACGATTACTTGACGATATTATAGAGCATTGTCATTGGTCAGAATAGAGATAGTCTATAAAAGTGACGGAGTGACTGTGCATCAAATGTTGCAGATTTTTAACAGTGTACTTAAATTGCCATCATTAGAAAAATATAATAAAAAACTAAAGAATAAATTAATATCTCAAAAATAAATTGAGATACAGTTTTAAAACAAATTGCATTTAAAAGTAATCTTTTTTTAATATATGACGGTGTAAAGATTAAAAATGTACGATGACCAGAAGTTTAAAAATTTGCAGTAGCAAAAATTGTAAAACCGAAAATTGACCGGAAAGTGTTGATAAATGACGCCAGCTTTACATATAGATATATAAGTTTTTCCTTTATAATATAGATGAACCACTGCTATGTTAGTCACCAAGGGTCGTGCGGTTGGTTGTATGGTATAATGTTAGTTTTAGCTATAGTTAAATCCTGTAAAAACATAAAAACAGACAGACAGACAATCATATGAATTTTAGACAAATATAATAATTTTAATAACCAGGCCATCTACAGACCGAAACTTTTCAAAAAGAAATGAACTTATAACATAAAAATGCTACTGTAAAAATTCAACCATTTTTTTTCAAGAGTTGTGAGTAGACATACATAAAAGTAAAGGTATATAATAACCTCTTTCCAAGTAAGTCTGCTAAAAACGTATGGGAATTAATAATAATAGAAAATGCTTGTATTTATTGTATTTAAGAAGAACGCACACACATACAAATATATACGAGGTACCCAGAAGCCAAGGGATACAAGTGACAAAATTTAGATTTATAATAAACTGAGTTCAAAATTAAACGTTCATTGTAGTTGACTAAATATAGATATAAAACTGTTGCGATTTTGTTAGTGGTCTTTGAATTCTTGTTTCAATAACTGTGAACGAAAAAGTGAAGTTCATTTTCTTTCATTTAAAATTAAACAATATCGATCATTATTCGGCATTTGTACCCTTTGGCTTCCAAACGGTATACACTAAATGAAAATTTGTGAAAAAAATTGTGAAAAATTTAAAAATAATATTGATACAAATGAATGAAACGAAAAAAAAATTGATTTGATCTAAGTTTTAAAAATGGAAAAATATGAAAAATTTAAAAACAATATTTTTACAAATTTATGAGAGGGATAAATGTGTTCTATATAAGCTCTAAAATTTTATAAGTTTGAAACATTATTTTTTTAAAGGTTTTTGACTGTTAAAATGCATTTATTTAACATATAAGAAACTAAAAACTCTAAAAAGAAAAAAAGTGACACAAAATCGTTTTAAAAATATGGAACAATATTTTTTTAGTGATAACATGGAAACAACACATCTGCACTATCTAATTCTTATCAGTTTTGCAAACACGATTAGGCTCATCAGCCTGATTTTCAGATGTGTGCGGGGCTTCAGTCTGCTCTGGTGCCTCTTGGTAAGGAAGATCGCGGTAGAAAAAAGATATAACATTCCATGATATTTTAAACTTAATAATTCCATGACATTTTTAAACTTAAGGTTTTTGAATTTTGGTTTTTCTTATGCTATGGGGAGCTCAGGCACAACGCTAATACATCTTCCGATATGGCTGAATTTCAACTTTAGCTCATAGAAAGGTGATTCACCACCAGTAGTTCCTTTCTAGAATAATGTTTAGAGTATTTTTTCCCTTGAAATGCAGCCACTACATATTTCTGATACATTTCCCTAACTTCATAAAATATGATGCAAGTGACTCAAGATTAATAAAATCTTCATCTTTTAACAATTCTACAATAAAGATTTTGTTGGAATCATTTACAAGTTAAGCCCAGTGATCCGGAAGATACAGATCCCTTTTAATTCTCTGCTTTCTGATTTCTGTGAGTCCAATGTCTTGGTCATATTCATTGTAAGAGCGTCCTGAAATCAAAAACCAATGATCTACCGTTTCTAAATGTTTATTTTTTAGGATATATATGCATAACTTCCCAATCAAGTATGTTTTATTCTGTCCTCTACAATTATCGCTAAAATCTGTAATATGCCTAACTGGAGAGTCTTTATAAACTTAAGATAGGATGCGATCTCTTGGACACCGCGAAAATCCTCAATGGAGCTTATCATGCGACATGTACGTACATGTGGACAATTACGCTTTCAAGGTTGTAAATGTTCAAGTTGTACACCAAAACTGACTTTTGTAATTAGTCTTACAATTAATTACAAATAGTATTGGCATCATTTTTTGCATAACAAAACATATCGTGACCTTTGAATTATCTTTAAATTGTGGCATGCTTATACAGTCTACATACATGTTGAGAAAACCAGGCAAAACCATGAGATGTAATGGATTGAGAATGCGATAGTGAAACGTATAAGATCAGTAGTTTCTCATTTTGCACCACGTGTGGCCCCAGTGAGACAAATGCTAATATTATTTTAAATTGATTTTTTACCGTCTTCTATATACGTAAGAAGAAAAGATTGTAAGAGTTTTCTAAATTTCAAAGTTACATTTTCTGATGAATTTATATGTTTGGGAATGGCAAGAACACGATTTTACAGTTTCAGAAAATGTCTTCTGTCTGTAAACTACACAAATTTTGTGTTCGCTTTATTTCAACAATTCATACCAAGAATTCATGAAACTTCAGATTTAGTCAGGCCTTTTTTATAAACTAGAGTTGGTTAGATTTGGATGAAAATTACCTAACAGGCGGCGTTATTATGTTGCATTTTCACAAATTTTGTGATAGCTATATCATAACTGATACAGGGTATTCCATCAAAAATCATATTCTGCTATATCTTGACATAAAAAAATGCTGATTAGTTTTAAATGTATATTGCTCAACAAATGGCTCTACCAAGATGTATTTTTCCTGCTTTGTATGATATAGTACACATAGTCTGTCTCAAAAGTTTAAGCATTCGGCAAATCTGATTTAAAATAATTGAAGACAATAATTACTCGACATTTAATAAAAATGAAATAAGCCATTTTGGGTGGTTAAAATAAAAAACATATTTTTATTTAATTTTCTTTTTTTCTTGAAGAAATGCTGTCTCAAAAGTTTAAGCACTTTATGCAATTTTTTTAAAAACACGGGATTGGCCGTGTGTAATGGCATACGATATCATATTGCAATTTTTTAAAAGTATAAAAGGTGGAGAAATTATTTCCTCACGTTTTAAAAATGCCGAAGGGTATAAAATTCACAAAATGTAAGATTTTGAAAGTTTTTAACTTAAAATCGCAAAATAAAATTGTTTCTGAAATTTCAAAAGTTTTAAATCGATCAAAGCAAGGTATATATTAAGTATTCTATAGAAATGATAATTAAAGTGGTTAAGATTGGTGTCTAGACAAAATATGTCCATGCGGCAAATTAAAAATAATTTCAATGTACAAGTGTCCAAAGACAACTGTGCGTAGGCATATTAAAGATTGTGATTACATCATACTAAAGCAAATGGCTCGCAAACCGTCTCTCAAAGTACAATACAAAAAGGCAAGAATAAACTGGACTAAAAACACATGTCTTACGGTTACAAATGAATTATTGTTTTTTTTTTTTTTTTTGTTTTTTTTTTTTTTTTTCAGCGATGAGAAAAAGTGGAACTTAGGCGGCCTGATGGTTGGAACTCGTATTGCCATGATTTATGAAAGGAATTAAGGGCATTTTTTAGACGTCAGCAAGGCAGGTAAATCTGTTATGGTTTGAGGGGCATTTGGATTCAATGGCCAGACCGCTGTGGCTTTTCCAAAAGGAAGACAAAATTCAAAAAAGTACCAAGAGGAGCTAAACCAACATTTGCTTCCATTCGGTGACATTTGGGAGGGTCTTGGGGGTAGAGGTCCTGAATGGACTTTTCAACAAGACAATGACTCAATCCACATATCACATTCCATAAAACTTTATCTTCCTCAGAAAAATGTTAAAGTTCTTGACTGGCTAGCTTTAAGTCCTAGCGTTAAACATGATTGAGAATGTCCGAGGTATTTTTTATTGCCATATAACACGCCAGTTTTACAGCAATAGACAGCAGTATGTCTGTATTGAAGAACTCCAAGAGGCTATTGAGAAAGTTTGGTACTCTTTACCACCATAAACCCTACAAAACTAATAATTTTGATAGACGCACATTTATTTGAACTAATCCGAAATTACAGAGAAATAATTAGTAAGTAAAAGTTCTGTAAATGTTAAAAATCTAGTTGACTTTGACATTGTGAATAAACTTTTGAGACAGTTTTTTTTTTCTTTAATTTTTTTAATTATGTTTTTTACAATTATCTAATTTATTTTTTTCTTCTTTTGATGTCATTTATTTAAATAATGTTGCGAAATCTGCAAATAAAAAAAAATTATTCATTCTATCTTTTTATAATTCTTTGAGAATCAACATTTTATGCTGATGCTTAAACTTTTGAGACAGCTTTATATATCAAGAACCAATGCACGAAACTTCATCAAACTTCAATTTTTTTTTTATCTTGATTAGGTCTAAATGTTTATCTCTCAACAGATGGCGCTGGTAAGATGTGTTTTTCCTGATTTTAATGATAGATACATATCAAGAACTCATAACAAAATTTCATCAAACTTTAATTTTTTTTAAGATCTTGACATAAATAGATGCTAATTTAATTTTGACCTTTATCAGTCTATTGGAAGTGTTACCATCCTATATTTGGAAAGAGATACATAATCGAGTCCATAACCAATTGATGCAAATTAGCAAGCATTTGTAGTATTATTAACTCCATTCTTGTAATTCTGATGCACTTGTAACCACATTGTTGCCATAATTGCTCATTTTTAGGCCATATTTTGCCCGTGGGTCCGAGTCTGAAATGTTAATTTTATACAATGTTGTGATGAACATTATAATTGTAATTTATATTCCAATTTTTTAAATATTATAGTTAAGTTTTAAGGATTAAAAATTATTTATGTTGATCAAATTTTACAAATTTAATGGGGACACTGTTGTACTGTCCTTGCTTTAATTGACTAACCATAGATTAACTCGAATAAGTACTCTATACCTTATAATGGTAAAGATTCATGTTATGAACAGTAGAACAGTAGTCCTATGACGTCAAATTAGTGAAATGGCGATTTTTGTAACCTCGAATCAAAAGGAAAAATAGTGTTCTTTTCTTTAAGGATTATTAGGTGGAAACAAATGCTGATTTGCTGGTATTCCTTTAAGTATAAACGAAATTTTCTGTAATCGGCTGCATGCAGTAAATATAATGAAGAGTATTCATGTGACTTCACAATTAGTAAAGTGGTGATTTTTACAATCTCGAACTGAAAGAAAGAATACCGTCAATTTTAAATTAATATGTTAAAAAGAATCGAATAAGGTTTTGTGATCTCTGGAGCATTACTAGTTTCAAATTTGTCTTACTATTTAAACAACTCTACCCAACCAGTTTCATTTTCCTACTATTATTTTTGACAGAATCGCCTTTTATTCCCACGAATGTAACTGTGAAAAACTACATAAAAAAATGACGTCAAAAGAAAGCAGACCTGCTATTTCATTGAGGGAGAAGCACTATGAAATAACACTTTTCTATTGTTTAAAAAGGTGTAACCTGTCGCAAATATTTCTTTTTTATCACACGAGCTTAATAAAAAGTAAAATAAATACATTTTGCATTCTATATTTTGTTTTCAAGGTCAGTCTTTGAAAAAGTAAAACTATTTAAACAAAACTAAGCTATAGCAGCGTCTGTCATTCATGAAATTACATGGAAGAAAAGCGAGTTCTCGAGTATCCTATAATTTGAGATCCCTTTCTTCGAAGATCCGTTCCATTTCGGTGAACCTCAAAACGTGCCCATTTTTTAGGGAATGAAATACATTACTTTCATTTACGCTTTTTTTTTTTTTTTTTTTTTTTTTTTTTTTGTAGAGAATTATATGATTTGCATATTGTAAGATATAATTATTTCTAGCTGCAATGGAATACAAATGATTTTGTATGCGTCCATTTGTACAAAACATTTTTACTTTCTTCTATCTTCAATAGAAGAAAGTACTGTAATCGAATTTTTTTTCGACTTCCGGTTTTTCGACGGATTTACACGTTTTAGGGGTCAGAGATTCCAAAAAACATGTTTTTACAAAATGTCTGTCTGTCCGTGTGTCTGTGTGTTTGTCTGTGTGTGTGTCCATATGTCGCCATTCTACCATCAAAAAGTGTATGAAGATATGCATAGAATTGAACCAAAATATTTATGAATAATTTTGGCTGTGGCAAGCAGATCCTCTATCATTTTTTAAATATTCCGCCGGAAGGGGGCGTTGCAATTGCAATTTTTGTTCCATTTTCAATATTTTACCGACCAAAAGTGTATGAAGTTATGCATCGAATTGAACCAAATTTTTTGTGTAAGTGTATGGCTATGGCTAGTTGGTCCTCCCTGAAGTTGAAAAAAATCTGCCGAAAGGGGGCGCTGCAATCGCGATTTTTGTTCCATTTTAATAATTTACCGACCAAAAGTGTATGAAGTTATGCATCGAATTCAGCCAAATTTTTTCTGTAAGTGTATGGCTATGGCTAGTTGGTCCTCCCTGAATTTGAAAAAAAGCCGCCGGAAGAGGTCCCTGCAATCGCAATTTTTGTTCCATTTCCAATATTGTACCGACCAAAAGTTTATGAATTTATGCATCGAATTGAACCAAATTTTTTGTGTAAATGTTTGGCTATTGTTAGTTGGTCCTCCCTGAATTTGTAAAAATACCGCCGTAAGAGGGCGTTGCAATAGCGATTTTTGTGCCATTTTCAATATTGCACCACTTAAAAGTGTATGAAGTTGTGCTTAAAACAGAACTAAAATTTTTGTGTACGATTATTTTTCGGTATGGCAAGTAGGTGCTCCCTGAATTAAAAAAAAATCTGTCTATCATTCTATTGTCCATCGGCTCGTGCAGAGACAGAAACTCGTTTTTACTCCGATTAATTGACTGAAACAGAAATTTAAGATGAAAATAAAAGTTGGTATATTATTGTGTTAAAATTATTAAAGAATTAACATGAGTAACATGTTTTTTTAAATATTAAAATGTACGTATGAGATAGAAGAAAGTTTTGGGATTGGCACATCCAACTAGTTATTATTATATTTTATTAATTACCCATCATACGAAGTATAGGATAAGTCTTGAAAACATTTTGAAAATCTAAAAAAAAAATTGCCGGATTTACATGTTTCAGACATCGGAGATTCCGAAAAACGTATTTATAGAAAAAAAATTACCTTCCGTCGTTTTGTGTGTCTGCGTTTCTGTCTATCTGTCCGTGTATCTGTAAACACTCTATCTCCCGAACAAACTGAGATAGAGACTTCAAATTTACTGGGCACTTAGTATGTAATAAGGGAAAGAAGCCTATTGAATACCAATAACCTCGATTACCTGAAAATATTTTTTCAAACTCTCAAAATGTTCATTCTGATATAAGAAATACATAAAAATTTTCGATTTTCTTATTTTAAAGAGTGATTATAAAAGACAAATAAAAAACATAAAGCTTACATAAAAAATGAAGTTTATCGGATAATTATTTGTCGAGATATTTGTAATCTTATTTTCCATAGTCTCCGTTTTTTTATGACCATAAATTTTATTCAAATTTCAATTCAAATATATATTTTAATAAAAAAATGAGACACTTAATTCGACGCAGTAAACTGTTAGTTAATATGATTATTAATTTTGGAGTTATAAAGATGTTTCTTTTACTCAATTCAGTATTACTTGATTATCCCGTCAACCAAAAAACTATCGCCAAACTATAAGATGTATTAAAAATATTTAAATATACGTTTAAATTTTATTTTGGAATTGCGATCCATTTTATAATTAGTTTACACATGTTTTATTTTCCTTTTTTATATTATTCATATCGATGATGGGTAAGTAAGTATTATGGTAGCCCGCAACAACTAGTTTTTTATTAGATGGCGTAGCAACCCATTGGGTTGCTACGCCCCAACCCATGGGTTTGTATCCCATGGGATCTTTCGATTTTTAAAAAATCTACTCTAATTCTACATTTAGAAAAGATTTATAAGTATGAATTTTAGTATGAATAATTAGCATGAATTTTATTACATTTCTTCTTCCTCATTATTAGATTTCTTATTCTTTCATTTTATCACATTTCTTATTCTCCTTATTTGTTTCAAGAAATCATGTTCACAATGTAAACAAACTGAAAATTACATTCTGCAAATTTTGCAATTATAAACGACATTTTGCAGTTATACATTTTACAATTATAAAAGAATGCCTTTTCAAGAAAAGGCTGACATAAAGGCTATAAAATTCCATATCTCGAGATTATTTTTGGATACAAATTTCGAGAGCTTGTCATTATTGCCAAGCTATTGTTTGTTTACTTGCGTAGCTCGTCTAAGCGAATTCGTTCAGGTGAGTATTGTCAATTCTATGCTGAGGACGGCTATGGTTTGACTAAACCGACTGATTATAACTAAAGTTTGGCAAAAACTTTACTTTTAATCTGAGCATATTCCCTGTACGTATGTTCCCATGCTCAAAACTCCGTGTTCTATCACTGCCATAGTATTGCGTTATAATAACATTTATACAACAAACCTGTAAAAATCTACGCAAAATACTTATAATATCCAGCTACAGAAACTTTCAAGATGCGTAACAGTTATGGATAAAAAAAAATAGTTCCACATTAATATGCTATTTTATCATCAATTTGTCATAGATAAACCAAAAGACGCTGTTCGGCTGGGCATTGTTTTTACTTTTCAAAGGAGAATGCCATTTTCGAAATAGTTTCGCCTGTCTATTAAAAATTGCATCAACTTACAATTTTTTTCACACTTATTTTTATCACTTTGTTTGAGTTCATCGGATCAAAGGAGACCGGGAAAAGATACACTATTAATAGACCGGGTGGCGACAGCCCAGACAAGCACCTCATCGAGTTCACGGATGGAAAATCTAGGATTAGTTAAATATTGATTCGCATATTATAACGCAATCGGTCTGCCAAGTCCTACCTTGGTGGAAAACACCCAAAAACCCGATTTTAGCGATTTACTTAAAGGTTTACATTACGTTTTCCTGCTCCCAGTCCTCCAAGCTTTTATACTTTTGGGTGCAGCAATTTTGGAGCTGGAGCTTAAATTGCTGGAGCGTCCATTTAAACTCTGCACCCAGAGGGTTGGAAGTCAGACTTCTGCAGAAGAAGATGTTCGGCAAAGCTGCCAGTAGATGGCAACATCAAAGAACGCCACCTCCTCAATTTCGATATGTCTCTGAAGGTAAGGGAAAGATTTCTCCAGAGACCTATAACCATGGTAACTGCTAAGATTGACCACAGGACTTTGAGAACCACTTTATTTAACAAGCGCATACACTACATACACTCGGTGGGGTTTTGGTAGCATCGAACCCGAGACTTTTCAGTCCGGAGTGCGGTGCTATGACTAGTGGATTATCACGGCCCAAAATAGATGATCAATACCTTTTAGTCCCACACTTTGAATTGATAGCTACTTTGATTCTGTAAGGTTTAGACTTAACAAAATCTTTGCATTTGTTTGAAGAGATGACTGCTAAGTTTTTTCCCTGGAGTATTTTCGTTTCTACGTCTATTTTAGTTGCCGCTTAAATGTCATATTTTTCAAAATATATATCTTCGATAAAATAGTATCTGAACTATATTTTGAAGGCTGAATATGAAGGACATTATTTTCAGAAAAAACAACACTTACTACCCAAACTTATAGTGTGAAACATTGTCATCCATAATTATCATCGTCTCCAAATTGATCTTCTAAACTAGGAAGAACGAAATCTTCGAAAATTGAACCATATTTCTCCTATATCGGTTCCAATATTTTTTCACCCACCATAATCTGGCTTGTTTGTGCCGTGCTCTCAGCTTGGGTTTTTCCTTGACCGTGAGAAAACAACACAGCTTCATTTAATTTGTTGCACAACATTCTGTTTAAAACGTTAGTCTTGAATGTTTTCTTCCTTTGAGTATTCAGATCATTAAATATTTTCCGCCTCATATTTTTCTAATGCTGCTATAAAATATGATCCTGACATGCTGATGTAATTGATAGTCTATTAAAACTGAGGCAGATTTTCATATTTTTAAAGTCCTGTGAGCTTACTTGAAATCTCCGAAACACAAATGTCTTTGCTACACTTTTCTGCGATTTTCTTTGGTTTAGAAACTTAACGTGCGCCTCTAGTTTTCAACTCCATCTCCTTTACAGATGTCATATCAACCAGTTGTTTATGAACAAAGAAAAGAAAAGCCTAATGTATTTATGTCCACCTCAAGCGTAACTGAGTAAAACCATTGCATAACACTAAACTGGCCATCAGGCATAGAAATATGCATAAATAAGCAAGTAATTCTAAATTTATCTATCGAATGTATGATTAAAAACTCTTTTCTTGCACAAGATTTAGGGAAAAGGTAAGAGCTTTAGTTTAAGAACATATGAATGAAAGCATTATGATGTATTATATCATATGGTAAAACTAAAATACTAAAATTCTACTTAATATTGAAAATATGAGACAGTATCTTACAATATTTATTATTTTTTTTTATTGAATTAGATATATAATTAATATATAATAATTATTTATATAATTATACATATAATAAATTATATATATTATGTATATTGAATATCACATTAATTTTGGTAAAAATAATTTCTAATATTTAATAAATAAAATTTAATATTCTTTTCTAGGAGTATCACCTATTAATATTCAAACATATACTACTAAGGAGGAATTAAATAAATAACTAAATTACAACAAAAACAAAACTTTCACTTCAATTTTCTTGAATTCTAATTCTGTTACATAGCATCTTCTCCTACTGCGGTCTTCAATCTTTTTTTTTTTTTTTTTTTTTTTTTTTTTTTTTTTTGTAATTTTCATTGTGTATGATTAACTCAGTAATGTTGATGATCGTTCATTAAAACGAAAGTTATCACAGCTTTTCAATTATAATAGAAATATTTATGTTTGACTATGAATTGCCGATAGTGACTACTAATTATAAACTGCTTGCTAAAGTAGTGTGAGACGATCACGTTTTACCACACACATGTGCTCAGCGTAAGAATTAACTTTTTATCTCAGTAATGTCACGCTTTATGATTTTAGAAATGCCACAAGCCAAAACAAAACTAATAAGTAAAACCTATTGTTTTCATGAACTTTAACATAGACACCCAACCTTGAAATAATCTTTCCTCTAAAAATTATCTCGAAACGTTTCCATGCAAATTTGTTTTGAATGAAAAGATCTAATGATTATTCGAAAGCTCGCAAAACTGGTTCTCTAATATCAAACATTAGAGCTTTAATAGACCAATACTAAGGCACAGAGACAGGTAATACAATAGAATTTTTTTGAAGGATATGTGTGTTAATTACATCATCTGTCGGCAACAAAACTGGTCAATATGCCGCATCATCATCATCAGTATTTTTTAATATTTTTTTCATCAAAATGTGAATATAGTTTCTTGGAAATGCTTTATATATGGTTTTAGTTTTTCTGTCAAATGTTATTGCGATACAATGCGATTACATAATAGTTATTAAGAATTAATTAATTGATAAAATGAAATGAAATTTCCTTGTTTTAAATGCTTTATCCGGATTTTCTAGCGTCATAGTTATTTTTATAATAGCTATATTACCTCATAAATGCAGTATAAATTCATTTAACTTTAATACAGGTTTTTCTAAACCTTTCCCAGAATTTGCAGGCTTTAGCTTCAAAGAAGGATATAAACTAGGTCGAAAAGCGCCAACTGTATGCAAATCATTAGTTCTGTAATGATTTAATATATATTACATGTATATAAATTGAGAGATCCTTCAACACTAGTTTGTGTTTAAAGTATTGGTACAGTGTTTTGAGCATTGTCTAAAACTGATAGATGAAAAAAAAAGTGCTTGGGTAAAATTCTATTTTAAACTATAAAAAAGAGCAATTGAAAGTAAGTGTAATATTAAAAAATTATTTTCTGGGAATTTTTGATTTTCAAAACTGTAGAGTATTATTCGTAGTTTCTTGTAGAAAAATAAAAATACAGATGCTGACCTGTATTTTGAACTACTTTATACTATGCAAATCCGAAATACTATGCGTGTTAGCTTATAATTTGTTAGCTAAAGCTCAGACAATCATAAAAAATAAATGCATAGCAATTTCCGACCGACTGGATATATAGAGAGAAAATTCGAATTCCAAATAATTATAAGAACACTGTGAAAGGCATTTTCGAATAAAAATCAATCTGGTTTTTCGAAAACGCAGGTCCTTACACAGTTGTTAATGCAAAGCAGCATTGTTATTGCAAAGTTGTTAAAGCAGTTCTTGATAAAACATCAATTTGGAACATCCCACCCCTAATTCTTGCTTATGTCTCCAATTATTTGTTTTCTTTGGAAACTAAAATCCAGTTTAAGGAGTTCAGAATTTTTTGATTTTACATTTAAAAAATCTAATATGGAATTTTGATGTACATTGTAAAAACAAATCTGTAAAGCTACTAAAAATTTCTGTGAAACTGGGATTCCGAGAACTTTTTATGTAACGGAAACAATAAAAATTCATATAACAGATACATATTTGTGCTGTAAATTAAAATATCTGTAAGCTTATTAAGAATTTTTTAGAAACTGAGATGCCTAGAAGTTTTTATGTCGGCAATCTGGGTTACAGATAAATCTTTTAGTAAGATTACTGAAATTTTTAGTAGATTCTTCTGTAAAGCTACAGATTTGTGTAGCTTTACAAAAACTAATTTTGTATATTTACACTGTTTACTGTACAATGTACGGATGAAATTTTAGCAAGCATACAGATTTCTGTAAATTTACATCTGCAGAATTACAAATTTTTTTTACACAGTGAATATCTTCAAATGACTATGAAGATACACATGCAATTGTACACTAAAATTTTTCAGCGGAAAAAAGTAATTATTTTTAAAAATATTTAGTTTCATTAAGAGATTTTTAGAATTAAAATCAATCCCATAAGTTTTCATATAAACTTTGTATCTACAAATCTCATTAAATATGTTGTGTATTGTGTAAATATAAGCGAGCATTTCTCTAAGTGTATGATGTATTATAAATTACATCTCAGATGTCAAGCAAATTAAAGGAAAGGGAAACAAAACATAAAATTTTAAGATGAAATTATAACAATATTTATTATCTTGTTTTAAATTATTTTATGAAAATTAAATAAATATCAACAAACAAAATGACACGATAAACATTTACAAATATTCAAGAATATTTCTTGAAATACGGTGGTACAGCAAGGAAAAACGTGGAATGTTTTTCACATAGATATTTTTGTCTACCAATTTGGTATACATTATTTCCTTGTTGCATAATATAAAAAAATGCTTTGGGTGCAAACATAAAAAATAGGTAGATACGTCACTTAGTTAGTGTTGTCCAATTACAGTGGAAGACATTTATAATTCCATATTAGTATCACAAATAGCAGAACCATTATTCAAAACTCGTGAGTATCCCTACACTGTAAAAAAAAAAAAAAATCTGGAATCTCTCTTACTAAACTTTTTCTAGGAAACTGGGGTTCCTAGAACTTTTCATGTAATGGTAACAGCAAAAATCCATGTAACCGATTCTGTTACTAGACTTTTTGCTGTTACGTTGCATAAAAAGTTCTAGGATTTCTAGTTTCCTAGAAAAAGTTTAGTAACTTTCCAGATTTTTTTACAGTGTATATGCAGTTATATTAGGGAGTTTTTATTTTGCATTTAATAGCTTTTTTAAATTAAAGAAACTCTCTTTGAAGAATTCTACTTTACATATTGATAGCAGAAGAAGACAAAAATGGCGGAACAAATAAATATGATAAAAGAGAAATTTGAAATAGCGTCATAAAATTAAATAATGAACACTTCGATTCCAAAATATTCATTCCCTATTCCTGAGGTGTTGGCATACATCGGTCGATTTCACAACCACACAAGGAGTTCTGTGCATTCTGCCTACACATGCGTACACCGGAAGCAATAGCGACTGAACATTCTGAAATATAGCTCATTATTTTTTTTACTTTTAAGTTTATCACTCTGCATATCACACTATATTAGGAACAATTTCGAACTTAGTGGCATATCTACTGCATCTATAACAGTTGTTTATGTGTATAATCTGAAACACGTTTCAATTTGGTGTCTACCAGTAGACACAATCACATGAAAAAATCGCATCTAGACGAGCAAAATCTTATTTACAACAAACAAAAATAATGGAAAATCTATCCATATCTTCCAATCACAGTGTCGATCCAGCTTCGGTACTTGGCGATATTTACATAAATGCCAGGTACTCCTGGTTGACCACATCCAATTCCCCAGGAAACTAATCCAGCTACTTTCCAGGTACCGCTTTTCTCACACACTAAAGGACTGCCTCCATCACCCTAAAAATGAGAGAGAAAAAGATAAGTTCAAATAATAATGAAATCCAGCTGCAGCAAAATATACAAATTTATCATTTTGCAGGATAATCTAAAAGTGACGCAAGAATTAAAATTTCTATAGTTCAAAAATGTACGGAAGGCAAAATACGGTTTTCACGAACATTTGCAGAATAACGTGATTTTTTGACAGCAAATATACATATACGTATATGTGTTAGCAGAACACTTGCATTTTTCACAAGCAGGTAGTACCGCAACAATATCAAAATTGCTGCCCGTCGCTCTTTAAACTTTTCAAGGGTTGAGGGTGTATCACTTAATTTTATCAGAATTGTACTAAAATCTTTGAATAAATTTTCAATTTTAAAATTTTCAAAAAAGTTGCAAAATTGCTTCTAGAATATATATATATACAGTAAAAAAGATCTGTAAAGGTACTCAAAGTTTTCTAGGAAACTGGGATTCCTAGAACTTTTTATGTAACGGCAACAGCATAAATTCATGTAACAGATACAGATTTGCACTGAAAATCGAAAATTCTGTAAGGTTACTAAGAATTTTTTAGGAAACTGAGATTTCAAGATTTTTTATGTAACTACAACCCATGTTACAGATAAAATTTTAGTAAGGTTACTGCAATTTTAGTAGACTCGTTTGTAAGGTTACAGATTTCTGTAGCTTTACACAAATTAATTCTGTAGATTTACATCTTTCCATATAAGGTGCACAGGTAAAATGTTAGTAAGCATACATATTTCGGCAACTTTTCATCTGTAGGATTACAGAATTTTTTTACAGTATATACATATATATATATATATATATATATATATATATATATATATATATATATATATATATATATATATATATATATATATATATATATATATATATTGGCTAGTTCCACGGATTTTACTAGTGTAAGACACAATGATGATAACTGCTAAGCTTTTTGGCCACTGTGATTTTTTTTTTCTTTGCCTTATTCAATTAATGAGATTTAAAAAAATGTCACATCTTTCCGTACTAAAATACTGCTAGTCAAAAATCGTATTCGATAGTACTTATGTGACTTACACTATAAACACACATGAAACTAGCCTGTTTAAATGAAAAAAATTAGAAAATTCTTGTCGATTTCAACATTACAGACATATATTTACTTTCACCTGAAAGGGTTAAGCCAACTTGTGATAGGAATTATAGTAGAAACTCTTTTACATGCTCTGGAGAGTTTCTTGTCATGTTTGACAACTATTCGCACTAAAGTCACCCATATTAAAAAAAAGCATTTATTATCCTAGTTACGATGAGAATTGTGCTGTGCATCACACTGTGACGAAGAAGCTTTCTTTTTTAAGACATTGCCTGCATATGAAGTACGAAAATCGAATCTTGTATTTCAATATGCCTTATTATGTATGTTTTTTGTTGTTGTTTTTCTTTTATGTGAAATCAATTGGTGCCATTAAAAACACTAAAAAACTTGCAACAACAATGCTTTTTTCGAGATTTATTCAAGTGTTAAAAGAATTTTTTATTAGATTGGTGCAAAAGCATGCTTTTTTATGAACTCTCAAACACAGCAAACTGACGAAATCGCACCTGAATGTAGGTAATCCCGAGTTTTCTCACTTCTGAAATGCGTATAAAAGGGGAGTGTACTAATGATTCTGCGGGATATGGCAGGATCTTGACTTAACAAGAGGATAACATTGAAAATTATAAGCATGTCATAAACTTTGGTATCAAAACCAAATTAATTGATTAAAAAAACATATTAGAATAGCAATATGTGTAAATGTGTTCATTTTTACACAAAGAAGATAAAAATGATATTTGAGATAAAATTGTAGATTATTTCTCCATACTTGTATTAAAATATGGATTTATTTTCTTTCACTTCAGATTCGGATTGAAATGCATTGAATAATAAATATTGATTTTTCTGGTTGAGGATCTTTTTTTTTTTCATTCAGATCGTATTGTAGATTATTTTTCCATGAGTGTATTAAAATATGAATTGATTTTCTTTCATTTCGGATTCGGATTAAAGTTCATTAAATAAACGTCAAATTCCTTTTTTTTTTTTTTTTTTTTTTTCGCGGGTTGTAGTAATGGGTTATAGATTACTTTTCGACAATTGTATTAAAATATTAATTGATTTTTTTTCACTACAGATTCACGTTTAAATGCGTCAAATAAAGGTCGGGTTTTTTCAGTCGACAAAATTATTTCTGCGAATTCGGGGTCAGATTTAACACGTTCAAAACGCTAATGTGAATATCACTAAAGATTTTAAACAAAATTGCTTTCCGTTTTTTTTCTCTCTTTTCTTCTTTTTTTCTGAGGGGGAGGGAGGGAAGGGAATTATTCTACTGCAAAAAGATATCAGCGCTAGTTTAATTCTCTTACCGTGCATGCGTCTTTTCCTGGTTCTCCACCAGCGCAGAGGAATCCAGGATGTAGGTTGTAACTTCGTCCTAGTCTTGTTTGTTTCAACCTGTATTCACAGTCTTTGTGACCCAACATCGGAACATCAACTTCTTTTAGTACACTTTGATATTCGCCTTGTTCTCCTAGAAAAAAAAAATTCACACTGTTAGTATAATTGTACTTATTATTGAAACATCACGCAATCGCTTTAGGATAACAATCTACACATTTAAGGGATTCGAAAAATGAATAAAAGAAAAAAACTAGTCGTTGAGGGACACCATAATGTTTACCCATTACGGATATGCATACTATAAAATATGAAAATAAAACACGTATAAACTATTTAGAAAAGGCATCGCGATTCCAAAATAAAATTTAAACGTATATTTTAACACTTAGTAATTCTCTATTAGGGAATTGCGAGTACTACTTGATTATCCCATCGACCCATTTCGAAAAATTATATAAATTGCCAAATTACTCGTAAATTATACAAATTGGCATAATTTTTGTTTTAAATAACGAAAGAACAAATAAATTAATAAAAGATTAATAAAAATACAAATTAAACATCAAATTAAAAAACAGTTATTATACAAACACATGTAACGTATTTAATGTCAAGTGATACGGCATTTACGATAATATTGACATTTAATCTTATAGTTTGGCGATAGTTTTTTGATTGACGTAATAATCAAGCAGTAAAAGGAACATTCTTATAACTCCAAGAATGATAAACCTCTTAACAGTTGACTGGCTTGGAAGAAGTGTCTCATTTCCAATTAAAATATATATTTGAATTGAAATTTGAATGAAATACAGGGTCATGAAAAATCGAAGAATGTGGAAAATTGGATTATAAATTTTTCGAGAACTAATTATCCGATTGATTTTATTCTTTGTGAAAAAAATATTTTTATTGTCTTTTATAGCCACTACTTAAAAATTTTTAAAAATCAAAAAATTTTGTGCACTTTTCATCAGAACGAATATTTTGAAAGTCCGTAAAGAACAGTTCCAGATAATCGAGATTATTGATATTCAATAGGCTTCATTTCATTATTACATACTAAGTACACACCAAATTTTAAATCTCTATCTCCATTTGTTAGGGAGATAAAGCGCTTACTGACAGATGGACAAACAAACAGACACACACACACAGACGGCAAATTTTGTTTTTCAAAAATATGTTTTTCGGAATCTCCAATGTCTGAAATGTGTATATCGGTTCAAAAAAAATTAATCGATTTTCAAAACGATTGTAAGATTTACCCTAAACTACGTATGATGGGTAAGTAAAAAACATCGAAAATTTTGGCTCAAAGTACAAATTGATCTTTTCCTTCCCTTAAGTATGATGTTAAATAGATTTTCATTTTCATAAGCATTTATGATACATCAAGGAAAATTTCAAATAAAAATCTCTTTCAACTTACCGAATGCATTCTTTCCCCATCCAGTTACCCAGCATCGGTGGTTATCGAATCGTTCATTGAGCTCTGGCAAGCAAGCCGGTGAAATGTGCGGCAAGCTGGGATCTACAGGCGATTCCAGTCGCAGCAAAGCGAGATCGTTTTGCAAGTTTCCAGGATAGAAATCTGGATGCACAACAGCTTCGACGACATACTTTTCAACGTACGGATAAAATTCATCGTCTCTGTGTACATCCCAATCTCCAAGTCGGACCTTCAACTCATCAGCATTGTGCCTATAAGAGATGATTAGATTGTAACATAATTTAAATATTTAAAAAAAATAAAGCAATATTTTAAAGAGTAAAAAGAATATTAATAAAAATACAAGAGTATGTTTTCAATTTATGAAACGCATTCTAACTCAATGCCGACTGAGAACCAAAATTCCCTTTTTTAATTTCCCCATTTTTCCCTTTAGATTATAAGACATTTTATATGTCACTTCTACTCTACAGAAAATGCCACAATGCCATGTTTTCCATGTCTTTTTAGATTGTAGGACATTTTATATCAAATCCGTTCTCTGAAAAATATTTACTGGTACATAAACTTGAGAAACCTATTTAAGAAACTAACTTACAAAAGATCTTCAAAAAAACGAAGAAGTTTCTACTGTTTTAAACACCGGATTTAGAGAAAATATCGATCTGCAATTTGTTAAAGTGTAGTCATTTACTGTATAAGTTAGTTTAACATTTATATCCTGACTTCGATAATTATCATTATTTAATTAATCGCCTTTGTTGTAAAACATATAAAAATAAAATTATATAGTAAAACTGTAACTTCTTAACCTACAAGTTCTATTTTAAAATAAACAAATAACATAGCTACGAGTGAAATATTTTCCAACTGAGCGAAAAATTGTCCAGGCTGGGAATCGCACCCACATCCTTTACTTACAAGGCCAATGCTTTACCGTTTAAGAGTGCATTCGAAAAAATGTTTTTCCACCCTTAAGAGCTCGAATTTTCTGTGTCATTTTTTTAAAGTGAAAACATGAAACTTGCAGAGAGGTTTTTCATCCAATTAATTAGATTTTGATTTACACAGAATTTTTTTCTCAGTATGACCATTTTTTTTTTCTTTCTTAGATACCCCGCTTCAAAAAATTTGGCTCAAAACGCCAATTTTGACAGCATTTTTGCGCTATTTTCTGCATTTATCAAAAAGCTGGCAAGCATGGCACATTGTGTGATTTCTAAATAAAATAATTTTCCAGTTTGATGCATTTGAGAGCAAAAATGAATGCAAAAATAAATCAGCAGTTTAGAATGGAATACACCCTTAAACTAACTGGGCCGACAACCGGCGAGCCTATTTCGCTCAGGTAACCTTTAACGATAAAGCATTGACCCTGTAAGCCAAGGATCTGGGTTTGATACCCTTCCTAGGCAATTTTTCGCTCAGTTAGAAAATATTCAATTCGTATGATAATTTTACCAATCATTTTGATTGAATTAAAATAATAGTAATAACAAAGCTTCCAACTGTTACGCTTTTTTTTTACCCCAAAAATTTTATACTAAATTTTAACTCTTTATATCGTCATAATATTGCCGAAATAATAATACAAAAAATTCTATTAATTTTTGTGGTAAAAAAAAAAATAAATAAATAAAAAATAAAAAAAAAAATAAAAAAAAAACAGAAGAATTGACAGTTGTGATATAAATAAATAAATTAATTTAATTTAATTCTCAGAAACTGAATATTTTGAACTAGTGAAGAAATGTCTAAGCTGAGATTCGAACCCAAAATCATTGACTTAAATTGCAAACCTATGGAGTTACATGGGCCGATTGAATCCCGGCTTAGACATTTTTTGGCTTTTCAATTCAATTTGTATAATATCTTTACCAATCAGTATAATTAAGTTAAAAATTTACTGTGCATTTGTTACCTACCTCATATTTCATATTAACTGAAATATTTAAGAAAATTTTTAGAGTACAGTTTTAAGATTTATTTTAGAATGCATAAAATATTTTAAAAAAAAACTTACTTTTTCAAACAATGAGCTGCTGTAGCTACCCATGTACTTGAAATCAGTGTACCTCCACATACGAAAAGATTATTTCCTGGACCCACTTTCAGCAATATGGCAGCCTGAAACATAGCAAAACATGTTCAACGTACATGTATATACATGATACTATAGAATAAAAGAAAAGTGTATTAAACTGTATTAAATGTAAGTATGAATAATGATAATTCAGACGCGTTCTTCATTTTTAACACAAGAATAAGTATTCTAACGTTTTATAACAGTTTAAACAGTTTGTAATAAAAAACTTTCGGTAAAAATAAGTAAAATCTGTCTTTCAGTTTGTAATGATTTAATGCCTGAAAGCACATTTAAAGTGCTTTTAGAAAATAAATGTTTTAAAGTGAGTATTCAGTTTTAGATACATTTTTATCGCATTATGAAGATTTTATATTGTTTTTTTTTATATTTTTTAGTATTATAATTCTCACGTTAAACAAGTTTAATGAGTTAGAAAAAACTGAATGAAAATTTAAATTGAACCTATGTATTTTAACTTAAATGCAAATTTTTAACATTGCATACATTTTTCTATTAATATATGACGACCTCAGAAGCCAAGGGGTTCAAGTGACAAAATTTCGATTTGGAGTAAATTGAGTTTAAAGATAATTGATGTTAAATTGGATCATCAATAACAATTGAGTGAATTGAAATAGGAAATTTCTGCTTGTTGCATTCTGGTCTTTCAACTCTTATTTCAATAACTGTTAAAAAATAAAGTACAATTTTCTTTAAATGTGTAATTAATCAATATTGTTTGTTTTTCGAAAAAAATGGTTTGCCTCTATAACTCAGCAAATAATAAGAAAATCACTAATATTTCTTTACCTGAAATGAAAAAAGCATATTTTCAGGTCGTCTGTGTATTTAGTTTATTTTTTTTCAATTTTGTCACTTATACCCCTTGGCTTCTGGGGTCCTCATATAATATTGATTAATGTAAAAAAGTCTTGAAATTTTAATATCATAAAACTGATTATTCCCAACATCCCAACTGATTATTTATTCCTTTTCCTTACCTGCCATGGATATTCACCAAATTCCGAAGCATCATCAGTGTACTGCAAATTATTTACTCTGCCATGTACTCCAAGTCCATTTCTGGCACCGCATTGCCCTTGATGCAACTGTGGTTGGACATCGGTGTAATCTGGTTGAGGATATTGAGGTCTTTGTGGTCTAATACTCGGTGGTGGATAAACTGGCTGAGGTTTTGGATAACTTGGTTGAGGTTGATAGACTGGTTCCTGGGGATACACTGGTGATGGCGCTTGTGGTCTCCTCTGGGGATAAATGGGTCTGATTGAACGATTTGGATTTGGACGATTTGTGGATGGATACTGAGGTCTTATTGGCTGTGGAATGTGGACTGCAGGAGGATGAACAGGCCTGGGTCTTCTGTGGGGATTTTGGGAAGGGTGTGGAACTTCTTGAGGTACTATAATAATTTGTTGCTCTTGTGGCTGACCTAATGTAGAAAGACGTAAGATGACATATATGATGTTAACAAAAGTTTATAAAAATGAATAAAAAGAAATAAAGGTTGACAAATGCAACATAATATATCCTTTTAAAATTTGTTATAACTCAGCTGATGATATTCATTCCATAATAAGTGTCGGCTTTAAAGAACCATATCGATTGCTAAATCCTGTTTTAACCTATGGGAAAACTTAAAAGCGTTATTACTTAAATTACTCATTACCTAATATAATTTTCGAAATGCGGTTTTCACCAATATTTAAAAATTTCCTACAAATTTTGAAAATTCCACTCGATGAAATTTTATCAGATTCTTAAAACTATTTAAATTTAAGGAAAGAATTTTAAATGGCTTAACACGTTGCCATCTGACGTCTACTTTTTAGTGGTGAAAGCGATATTTCCATAATTATGTTATGTATTGAGTGTTCGCACTTTTAAGTTTTTTATAGGTTAACATATAATTTAGCCATCGGGAAATTTGAAAAAAATGAGCCTCTAAAACACACAGAGTCATTGTTGACGGTTTGTGCCCTTACGACCTTTTTATATTGACTACACCAGTGACTTTCCCTCAGCACAGACGCTGGGCTTTGTAAAAGGCTTTGTAATTGTTTCTTAAAAAAGGATAAATTAGTTGAGGCGGTAGATAAATCGGCTGACGATTTTGTGAAAAAACGTGAAATCTTTTTAAATATTAGAATAATTTGTTTTTCTTGTGGTTGACTTAATATGAAAAGGAAACCCGTTTATAAAAGTTTCTTGAAACATCCAATAAAAATAGAGGAAAGAAAATGACAATATGGATGATTTTTAAAGACCAAAAACCTGATTAAAATTTCTTTAACTAATATAAGGTTTAGGGCTGATATCAATTTCATACTCAGCACAAAACATGCGCATTAATGGTTGGTTATATCGCACATATTTTGTATCTACACGGGTACGAAGCTCATAACTAAGATTTCGTGTCAGAGTTATTTGACTGGAATTAGGAAATCTTTGATAATCTAATTGTAGGAGGAATATACAATTTTGAGCAAATCAGTTAAATATTTGATAAAAGGTGTAAATCTTCATAAGATAATTGAATAATTTCATTTATCTCTTTAGAAGCAAGTTTTTAACTATAAAGATCCGAATAAAAATTTACTGAATAAAGGAAATTGACAAAATGTAACGTTTTTATAACATTTCTTTCGATTTTTTTTTAAATTAACGTGAAGTTTTGTTAATGATACGTGCTTCATATTCAATTGAAAATTATCTATGAGATTCAGCATCCTAACTATATTATGTTGACTACCCCAAAGCCTCTGTTTTAGTATAGTCTGGATGAGATTTTGGGCAAATCGGCTGAAATTTTTTGAACGATATGAATACTTTTGGGGTACCAAAATAATTTGTTGATCTAAGGACAGAGTTAATAAGAAAAAAGATTATAAACTAAACTGTGGTTTTTTTTTAATTAAAATTTAATGAAAAGTAAAGGAAAAAATTAGAAATATGAAATGTTTCTATACATTTCTTCATAAACGGGTACAATGTAAACACTTTTTTATGCTTACCTGGATATCCACCTTGATTAACAATATAGGCTTGTTCTGGGTTTCCGGGGACTTGCTGGATGGATATTCCTGGTGGTAATAAACCAGGGGGCAAATTGCTGAAATCGGGTTGAGGGATCGGATAGTTGTCAGGGCTGAAAGGTAACAGTCCACCCGGTGACCCCCTTCTGGATGGTACCTTGCAACAACGTCTGAGTAAACCACAGCTGTCTTGTACGTTACCAAGACCTATCATTCTTGCCATGATATCTTCAGTATAAGGTGGAAGTGTCGAAGATTCATCTTCTTCAGTCTGGTCAGAAGAAAAAAAAACTATCAAATAAATGAAACATTTTTAAATTATTTAAGTTTAAAAAATCTAGATCTTTTTCCTTAGACAATTTAACTTTCATAATAAAACATAATACAAAGATAACCCCTTTTTTGTTGTTGTTGTTTGATTTACATTAATTACATTTTTAAACCGTTGTTTCACTTTTTGACTCAAGTCACTTCTTTCATTTTTCAATACTATTTAGGAAAACATTATGTTTAAATAATCTACACGTATAACCGCTTAATCGTAATGAACGATTCCTAAATATTTAATATTTTTATTATTTTTTAATAATAATTTAAAAACAATTGTTTTTATTTTTTTATTTTTTTATTTTTTATTTATTTATTTATTTTTGCCATTTTCACACACAAGAAGCTGTTTGCAGTGATTTTGAACTACATTCGCTTTTAATCCAGGATGAAGAGTGAAGAGCTATTGTATAAATCACCCTATATATTTTAGCCATGAGACGAACTAATCGCGAATTGATTTTTATCAACCACTTTATTATTTAGATTAACTTTTTATATATGAATTGACGTTTTTTCAACTATCGAAAAAGTGCCCACACTAGGAGTCGAACACAAGACCTCTGGCATAAATTGCCAGCACTCTGCTTAATGAGCTCCCTAATCGATAATCGATTCACTTTGAAAGCCTTTTGACAATGAAATCTAGCCTGCCATGTAGACATTGGTGCCCAATAAAAATAATCTCAATTATGTCGGCCAACTGACGTTCCGAGTAGCTCAATTTGCATGGATTGACAATTTAAACCAGAGGTCTTGGGTTCAATCCCTGCTTGAATACTTTTTCACTCAGTTGAGAAATTGTCAATTCACATAATATCTTTATCAATCAGTATGACCGACTACAAAATAAAATGTAATTTTTTATATGTTTATGAAATATCCGACACATAAGCCCATTTAATAATTCAAAATGTGGGGAAAAATTATAAGCTCATATATAAAAGACCCCTGAATATGATTTTGTGGTCAATTTTTCGTATGTAAAAATTTGTTTCCAGAAATAAATTAATCTTAAAAAAAGTAAGATGTTGAAAATCTCTGTTCTGTGATTTTCTATAGTCAAGTAATATCTGTTATAGGGTATTGCAGCATACAATGAAAACTGATATTTTACATATACATGTGTTAACAAAGAACAGACATTAAAATGAAAATCAACTTCAAATGAATCCAAATACAAAATGGAATTTTTTAGTTTGAAATGCAAACTACAATCTTACCTTGTTACCAGTGCTTCTCTTTGAAATCTTTCTTGCTGATCTTTCATCAATATCATCCTTCTCTAAAGATCTTCCATAATTGGTCAAATATCCATTTCTGCAAAGATAAAATGGTACACAGATGCATTTTTCTTGATTTATTTCATCGTTATTAATGATATAGTTTCCATGCTGTAATTCATAAATTCCTTCTTGATCATATTGTTTTCCGTATTGTTTTGCAGTTGTGTCTTTAGCTGGCTGTCTTTCATTTGTTGGCAATGGCTGAGGCGGGTAAGGTCCTGCTGGGGCGTATTGATGATCATCGTCAGTCTTAGATGGCTTAGAAGAAACTATGAAGTGTCCTGCGCCTTGCGATTCTGATTTCTGATTATCAGATTGGTATTTTCCTTGATTATCAGATTGGTATTTTCCTTGATTATCAGATTGGTATTTTCCTTGATTATCAAATTGGAAATTTCCTTGATTGTCGGATTGATATTTTCTTTGATTGTCAGATTGGTAGTTTCCTTGGTTATCAAATTGGAATTTACCTTGATTATCAGATTGGTATTTTCCCTGATTATCAAATTGATATTTTCCTTGATTGTCAAACTGTATTTTCCTTTGATTATCAGGATAATGCTTTACAGGGGAATCTGAATAAGTTGGTCTTTTGTGATATTCTTCTGCAGATATGAGTCTCACAGCTTCCTTATCCGGTACAATCACGAATCGATCCTTATTTGGTTGAGAATTTTGTGGTGGAGGGATGTAGAAATCGTTATTTTGATGCTTCGATTCTTGTATTCGTGTACCAAATCTGTCTTGTTTAACAGAATCAACTGATTTTTCATAACCTAATCTATTATTTTTGGAAGAATCTGATGATTGTATGAAATAATTCTGTGACTTCGTTTGTTCTTCGTTGTCAATTGGTATTGGAGGATATGGGCCATCGTAATATAAGTCATCTTCTAGTCGTTTTGGACTCTTTGATAATGATTTTTTGTCATCTTCAGTTTCTTCTTTTGCAGAAAAAGACACAATTGGAATGAAACCTTGTAGATTTAATTTTCTGTTTCCAGGATCATCATTCATAATCCTCCCTTCCCTAACATTTCCCAAGAAATCTAAATTCAGGGCTTTGTTGCTTCTGCCTTTTGTAACATTAGCAGGAGCAAAATTGTCTGAAAACAGATCTGTCAAAACCGCACTGGCACTTCTTCCACTTGTTATGTTTGAAGGAAGAAATCCATCTAGCAAAACAGGCGAAAATTCGAAAGTTTTATTCTTCGTCGGTTCGTCGATTTCGGTATTTGATGAAGGAGTTGTTGAAGTACTATTCTTCACTGCCTCATCTGCGGTCAGAGAATCAGTTGAAGTTGTAGTGGAGTTCCAGAACCATGGTTTGGCAGTATCAGCTGAAATTAAAATAACATAATTGATTTACTATGACTGAAATTATTAATGATTTAAAATATAATAAAAATTAATATTAAAATTAAAAGTCATAAATTTGTTTATTTTATTATTAGTTTAGTTAATTATTGTTTATTAAGCATTAATGAAAAAATAAATATGTGCAATAACAATTTTGATAGGATGTTTAAATATGATATAAAAATATATATCATTTATATTTCAGAGTGAAATTTATGCTGCTCTTTCATCAAATTTAAGAAAATTTATAGAAAGCGTATCACAGAGTTTGACGCACATTGTATAAAGAATTCAGTTATGAATAACCATCATTTTAAGGTACCAAAGATAATATAATATGTGCTGATATTTTAAATTTGCAACAATTTGTATATTGCATTAAGCAATAAAATTACAGGCAGCTTTAGGTAACTACTCACAGACAGGTACATAGTAATTGTGAGTAATAATAATATGGACGTAATTTTTTATAAGCAGAGGTTACATAGAACGGAATCATTAGAAGAAATCAATGCAATATATTGTTTTGTACAATCCTAGTAACCTAAATAAATTACATATAAAACAAAGTAGATGGTTTTTAAATCTTATAAAATTCAGGATTGTTTCATTCATTTCTATCCAGAACTTCCCTAAAATTAGTAATTTCCGCGGTGAACTTTTAATTCAAAATTAAATTACCTGCAGAGAGCGAAATACACGCCACCAAACAGCTAAGTAAAAGTAGTTTTTGTTTCATCTTTTTGATTTTATAGATCATCCACAAACCTGCAAAAAAAAATTTTACATTATTATTATTAAAATAATACTATTTTTTAATATATTCAATAAATATCTTATATCTATTCACAGTCTTTAATAAAGAAAATTGAAAATAAATACAAATATGCGGACACTTTCGATTTTAAACGTTTTTCGAAAATCTAGATAAATACTTGACGAAATGTACTTAACAAAATGTACTTGACGAAATATTTGACAAATATTTTCATTATTTAGACGTTTTATAGCACCTGTTTCTTTGCTGGCCTAATTATTGTTCGCTTCTGATCTCATAGCTATATCTGTATGATTTAGGTAGGTTCGTTCATCTAAAAACGCTTATTTGGAACTTATTTATTCATTATATTTCTTTGATTTTATGAATATTTTCTTAGACATTGAAAACCTTTTCTTTACATTTTTGTGGGGAAGGGGAGAAAAGTCGGGTTAAGGGGAGGGAGTGTTTGTTATTTCAAAAAAATTGGATTATACATGTACTGCTCTACACAATTGATAAAACCCTTAATTAATCAATCTCCAAACTGTAGTCAAGATTTTCCTTCTTTCTCTCCTAGAACTTTCAGAAGTTTCCTGACACTTTATTTATTTACTTTTTTCTCCTTACTTTCAGTTTTGTACGACTTCAAAACAAACTGTGATTGACGCGTTTCTTACTACACCGCAAGTGATAAACAAACATTAAATTATAAACACGAGTTTCTCCTATAGAAATCATTCTCAGTACCTTAATAACCCATTGTCTTCAAATAGCATCATTGGAGATTATAGATGTCAACAAACTTTCTAGTTCTTGTTTTTGACCCACTTCTTTAACAGACTAATGGGTCATCGCGGAGGGGAAAACTGTGTAGGTTTTTACAGCGGATCTTCCTCTAAAATCTAAAACGACATGCAAAAAAATACCAAGAAACACCATTTTCTAAACCTACACCAATTCCTTGAACGCATCTTCTTTTTTCTCCGTGTTCTAAAAAATAATTTTGAACACGGATAATGCACTCCTACATAATGCCCTCATATTCTCGATTAAAAAAAAAAATGAAATTTTGAGGAAAGCCTTTTCTAAACTGCCCTTTTTCAGCATTTATTTAAATAAATGCTCCGAGGGACAATGTGCTGTTAATATTAATTTGTGTAAATCAAGAATTTGATTAAATGTGTAAAGGAGGCCTATTGGCCTAACATGGACGCACCTCAATAGAGCCCTGCATTAGATCGGCTGACAATATCATTTTTTTTCCTTTGGAGTCTGGTTGATTTTAATTGTTTTGAGTGCCACTAGGTTTCTGTTTAGGATTAGACTTGGTTCAGATTGACTTATTTTTTAAATTTTTTAAATAATTTACAGATTTTTTTTAATCTATATTTGAACATGCAATTAATGAACATGCATTAAAAAGTATATATATGTGTGTGTGCGTTCATTTTTAACATAAAAGATAAAACGGTAGTAGAGATATGATTAAAAAGTTTTTACAGCATTGCATTAAAATATGTAATTTTTTTTTTCTGAATTCGGGATGAAGTTTGTCGGTTTAGGTCGGTTTTAAGATTTTCTTTAAATGGAATTTTTTAATTCAGATTGGGTGTAAGCCAATCCCATAGAACTCAGCTAGTTGCAAACATTAAAGAGCTGCATGATATGACACATGCAGCCCTATAATTTCTCGGTTATAGTGATAATAATACACGCACATGTTTCCTATTATTCACATATCTTAAATGATGCTATGTGATGAAGGGACCTATGTGGATAAAAGACTACAAAATATATAAAACACAGAAAATGTTTTGTGTGGCTCTGTGTATGACCTAAAGAATATATACACACCACATAATACGTAATAACATCAAGTAAATTAAAAACTCAATACGACAGTAGAAAACACACTTCCAACAATTACCAATTACAATCAGTCCAAATATTTTTTGTGAGTCCATTAGACTGGGAGACGGCAGCACAGACATTTACCTCATCAAGTTCACGGATGAAATTCCAGTATCAGTTAAAACTCGATTCGCATATTCAAACGCATTCGGTTTTCCAAGTCATATCTTGGTGGAAAAAACATGAAAACCCGATTTTAGCGGTTGACTCATAGGTTTAACGTTGTGTTTTCCTGCACCCAAATGTAGGAAAACATGGAGGTTACGAGAAGGAAAATAATGGTAAACCTACGAGTCAACCGCTAAAATCGGGTTTTCAGATGTTTTGCACCAAGATAGGACATGGCATAATACGCGAATCGAGTTTTAACTAATTTTGGAATTTCAGTCGTAAACTCGATGAGGGGATTGTCTGTGCTGCCGCTTCCCGGTCTGTATGCAAATGAACGATTAATAATGTGCACTCCGTAAATTACAGAAAACCTGTAATGCACCCCTAGTGTATTTTTTATTATTATTATTTCCTTATGTTTAAAAGAGCATAATATCGTTAAAATACACTGCAAATGACATTCGCAATAGATTATACTCTAATGCAGCGGTTCCCAAACTTTCTTGGTACGCGACCCACCTTTCAGTGAAAAAAAATTTCGTGACCCACCTTTCAATAATAATAATAATAATAATAATAATAATAATAATAATAATAATAATAATAATAATAATAATAATAATAATAATAATAATAATAATAATAATAATAATAATAAACATGTTCTCATAAGTTCGAAGTATTGAATTTCATCAAAGACCTCAAAGATGATTTGACTATTTCTTGATATTCTGTTCGTGTATTAATCTAGAAGGAAATTAAGGCTTTTCCCTTGAAATATTATTTCCTTTTGAAATTGTCATTTTTTTAAATAGATGAAATAAAATGTACATTTTAATGACAAACCTCGATTTTTCCGCGACCCACCAAAACAACTGCCGCGGCCCACTAGTGGGTCGCGACCCATAGATTGGGAACCGCTGCTCTAATGTAATTAATTCATATGTCCCTGTGGACGAAATATAAACGTTGCTTATTTTGTACTCTTTAGAAAGCATACTATAATTTACCTCAGTAATACAAATGAATGTCAGTATCTTTGAAATATTTTAACACTAATAAAATTCACTACAAAGGATTTATCCCCAGAGACCATAGCATAACGGAATTCTTGTATATATAGCTGTGAACGAACTATAAATTCATTTTTTAGTTTATTTTTTATGCATTGCATTTTTTAATCACTTCATTTTTTATTCCAAACATTTTACAGTAAACCTCACTAGCATATAAAAATTACATGGAAATTCGAGTATTGTTATGAAAGTTTAAGTACAAATAGATTGACAATTCGAAGTTCTTTTTTTTTTTTTTTTTTTTTTTTTTTTTTTTCCTTCTTCTTCTATGATGAAAAGTGTTAAAAAGAAATAGAAACATTAATGATTTTGAAACAAAAAAATTATTTTCGTTTCTTTAAAAAAAAAGAAAAAAAAAATCTATACAAAATATATTTTATTTCAACTCTATATTTAAATAGTATGTACCCTTAATTATTGATATATCTTTAAAATATTTATATTTTAATTGAGATATTATGAATTATTAAGGACTAATTATGATTTGATTCAAAATATTCACATCATAGTTAATAATATTTATTGTAAATATTTTCACTTTGGTCAAAATGAGTACTGTGAAAAATAATAAAGTTGTTGCGAGTTATTATTAGTACTTTGAATTTGCTGAAAATATAATGGAATAATTATACACTTATTTACATTTGATAGAAAATATTTACACTCTAATAAATATTATTATTGGTTACCAAATCTAATTTAACTGGATTAATATAAAAATTAACATTTATACGTTCAATTTAATCGAAATTATATGATCTTATTTAACGATTTAACAAAATTATTTTAAATATACCCTGCGATTTCTCGAATACTGGATAAATATCAATAGACAATTTCTATTTGTATATTTCCAGAACCAACATCAATATTGTCTATATTGAACAATATGTTCTAATGTTCAGAAGTTACAAGGAGAGGGCCGAGCTTGGTAATCAATGCGGCGCCAAACTCAGTACATTCACAAAGGTAATAAATACGGTACTCAGTCCAGCAACCGTTAGCCACAATCAGCCGACCTCGGCACTTGTCTGCGTAGATCGTCCCCACTTTGCCGGCTAAAATTCCATCATGTACGCTAATGGCGCCTGGTGCATATAAAATCCGTCGTGGGTGCAAAGTCCTCCAAGTTACCTGTGAATTATACCTCTGGAGGTGCCTTGCCAGGTGAAGGTCTCGTCATCTGATCAAGGCTCTAAATTACGAGATCATCTTGCGAAGCCATTTGCAGTTCAAACAACAGGATGTTACCATTAATTAACAAGCGAAACAAAGTATGCTCATCGACAAGCAAATACTGCAGAAATGATGGCATGTGAAGCAAAGTTTATTGCCACTACGTGGCAATGCGGTCGTCCGCCCCGATACCAGGTATCTAACCCGTTAAGCTGAGAAAACTCGGCAGGTAGGGGCCTGATCATCGGTTAGAAAGAAAGAAAAAGCTTCGTAATCAATTTTTTTTTTTTTTTTTTTTTTTTTTTTTTTTTTTTGTATGTTGTAGAGTAGAGTCCCCCTAAATTTCAAATTCAACGGATTTCATACAACGCTCCATAGTTCTTAAGAAATAGGGAGAAGGGTTAATATTATAACATACCTTAAATACTTGCTTTCTAATAATATTACAATGGTGATCATAACTCAGTTGTTACGGCGTTTGCTAGTTGATCCGCCGACTCCGGTTCGAGATCTGAACTTGTTGCACTTGTTTTCTTTCATTTTTTTTTGTTTTATAAATACTTGCAGTTATAATTTAATGATCTTAATTAAAAAAATTTAATATCGTACATTAATTTTAATGCTAACATAATTAAATTTTAGTTTAGAATTTTTGATTTTAAATCATTATTAAACATTTCTCATCACTTAAAAAGATTTTTAAAAAATAATCTATTACTAATTAGTATTAATTCCAAAACCGTCACAAAACACTTGTGGCATAAGAAAAAAAAGAAGATTGTGGAAAAGAAGTGGAAAAGAAGATAAATGGGAAATTAAAATAATAATCCAAAGCGCAAACATACGTGTTACAAATTTAAAAACCGTTAATATGCAAAAAAGGCTGTAATTTAATTTGTATGCTAATTTTTAATGTAGTTATGCTTCTTACTCAAAAAAAAAAAAAAAAAAAAAAAAAAAAAGAGTGGTATTATCATCGTATTAAGGCAATATAAATGAGTTTTTTTATTATTATTATTGTGAACTAACACAATTGTTCGGTATCATTACATCGACAAAGAATATGTAAGATATGTTTAAAAAATTATTTTAAAAAAATAACCACCTTATGATTTATACAGTGATTTAGCTGCAAATAAAAAAATAAATAGGTTAAAATTATAATTGATATGCAATATTACAATTTTTAATTGACAATTAGATTATCAAATTATAGTTATAAAAAAAATGAAAAAAAATAGCGCGTTCCAATCTCGAACGTGAACTCGCGGATCATAGAACAAACACCGGCCGTAACAACTGCGTTACGACCAATAGTAATTTCCTTACAATGTAAGTTTTAAATTGTGTTATAATACTAATCCTCCCCTCCCTGTTTCTCGAGAACTAGGGATCGTTGTATAAGATCCGTTGAACCTGAGACTAAGGGGCCTCTACTCTGCAACATATATGTTGCGGCCAATACCCGAAATTGGCCAATTCTAGAACTGGCCGGCCAATTCCCGAATTGGCCAGCAACATTAATAAACGACTGGCCAATTCTAGAATTGGCCGGCCAATTCGCGAAATAGATATAAGTACTCGGCTTAATCCTTTCGAACATAATTGAAAGTGTCTATGAATTCAAATAATCTAGCCGTCAGCCTGCCTGTGCTCTAACTCGAGCAAAGGTTCCGGTTAACTTGTAATTGTCATCTTATTTTGTTTATCAATTAACTTCTATATTGAAAGGGAATTGTGTACTGTTTTTGGTTATTTTAGTTGAGTACACAAAAATATTTCTTTTCGATATAATCAATGGGAATCTTTTTTACTGTGCATTTTAATGTTCCATTATATTAATTACAAAAAAATGGTACCTATGCGTCATAGTTCGGGTGTTGGCCAAGGTTTCCCGGCCAGTTCGCGAATTGGCTGGCCAAAACCCGAAATACTCTATTCATTTCATGTATTCCGGGTTTTGGCCAGGAAGCTTGGCCAGTTCGGGTATTGGCTGGCCAGTTCTAGAATTGGCCAGGCTCCGGGTATTGGCCGCAACATATATAAAAACAACCAAACCTTGTTATTACCAAAACTTGCTCCTCTCTTTGTTAGCCTTATAAAGAAAAAAAAAGAGTTAAATGTGACAATAATAAGTAAAAATAGTTTTCTTTATTTTAATTATGTGTTTAAAGATATAGATATATATATAACTTCTCTTAAAATAAGTTCTTTATACGAGAGTTTTCAATCCGATTTTCCCTCCTTTAAACATGTTCGGTTACATAAAGAGTTCTGATTATTGTATACGGTACCAGATCTTTATTTCCTTCATTCCACTTCTATTTTCAGATCTCATTTGCTGTAAAAAGTGTTATGTCCAGTTGAGCTGACCTTGAAAAGCTTTCTTCGATGATAAACGGCGAATTTATAAATAAAGTAAAGATGGAATCAGTGATGGCACCATCCGAAGAAAATATGTAGAGTTTTTCATTTTACATTTTGGTTTTTAACTCTTATTTTAATCATTTTTCATCAAGAAAAATTTTAAGTGAAATAAGAGTTTAAGTTTCCTTATCAATCAGACCACAAATTGTTCTAGCTATTCTAGCTAAGTCTTTTGTAACACAATTTTTGTGTGGCAATTTATTTCTTAACTTTTTTATATTCCAAAATAATTCTGCAAGATAAAACTTTTTGAGAAATTTTAGAAATTGATTAATAAAACTCCTTTGCTTCAAATAAAAAATTCACAATAAAAAATTTTTAATGAGCTAAAGAAATATGAAAAATGTATTTTTATATCTATATGTATAGATACTATGCGGATTAAAATTTATTTTAAAAATATGAATGAATAGTTATTTTATAAATATTCAACTATATATGCACATTCTTCAGAAAAGATAAATCTGTAATACTTTAAAGATGAAAAAAAAGAAACATATTCTAAATTAGCTGCGCATATTTCAATTTGAAAACTATATTAATTAATCTTCTGAATTCACTTTTTGCTTCAAATAGGTCTGAAACTTAAATTTCTGGCTTATATTACAATTTCTTTTAATGAATTATTTCTTTAATTTCTTAATCTCTTAAGAAACAAAATGTGAAATTTTCTTTTAGTTTAACTATTTTTTCTTTAAGTTTTAGTTTAAATCTTTCTACTTAATATTTGCTTTGTTTAAATTTTTTTAAACGTAAGTAAGTAACTACTATTTTTTATTC
The DNA here is from genome assembly GCA_964019185.1 of Maratus speculifer. Classification (NCBI taxonomy): domain Eukaryota; kingdom Metazoa; phylum Arthropoda; class Arachnida; order Araneae; family Salticidae; genus Maratus; species Maratus speculifer. The sequence goes on along the minus strand of OZ025302.1, from coordinate 157,186,626 downwards.
ACTGCTTGTTTATAAAATACTTGGAATGAAAGCGTTCAAAAATTATGTTATAATGCCATTCAGAGGAAACTATTCAAAAAATCAAAATACTCATCTTTTCAGTTTAAAACAATTATTCTTATATATATATATATATATATATATATATCCATGAATGTTTAAATAGTTTTATTTATTCCAGTATCAGTTTTGAAATCTTTTGTTTTATTTAAATAAAGAATAAGTTTATTATTATTATTATTATTATTATTATTATTATTATTATTATTATTATTATTGTTAGGAAAATTTCAAAAAGTGTGTTCTATTTATCTTCTTAATTTTCATGAAACTTTTTACAGAAACAATAAAAGTCGTTGACTGTGCTACAATAGAACACAAAGTAATTTTAAATAAATAAACAAATGAAAAAAAATAAAAGTGAAAATAATGTAACAAATTACAAATTTGTTAAAAATGTTGATCATTTGGAAAATGATATTTTCAAAGGCTAAAATTTTAGATTCATTAATAAATTGTATATTTAAAATAGTAATAATAATAAACATCATTTTTATGATGATTACAACGTGGCTTACATAATAACGAAATCATCTATTACGTACACCATGGATTAAACATTAATATTCTTGGGCCAATCATAAACAAATTTTCAATGAAATTTTAGTTTTACAATTTTCAGTACTGCAAAGTTTTAAACTTCTAAACATCGCACATTTTCAAAAAAACTGTACTTTTAAATGAAATTTGTTTGAAAGCCGCATCTCAATTTGTTTCTATGTTATTAATTTTATTTTTTTTATTTTTTTTTATTTATTTTTTATTTTTTATACCTTTTTTTTGTCATATGGCAACAGAAGTATTCTATTTCTGGACATTAAACATTGACCAATCAGAAAACGAATAAAATTTGGACATCACAGAGATTCAGATATCTGAAGACTGAAATCAACAACCATTTTCCAAATGGTTAATAAAATGAGGAAGTTCTTCATTTCATTATATTTTATAGCTTTAAATACTTGAGACCAGGCATGATTTAACGCTATAAAAATTTTCAATTCCAGTATTTTCATATAGAAATGTTCGCTTTCATTTAAAAATTCTATGGTTAGATAAGGGATTGGTACAACTAAAATATCTTACTACTTAAAAAAAAAAAAAAAAAAAAAAAAAAAAAAAAAAAAAAACTAAGCATTTTGCATGGAATGTGTACATATCATTCGTCCTGAAGGAATTAATTATCATTAAAGTTCTGCAGAGGTCGGTTTTTATCCGACCCCAAACCGAAAATGTCATTTAATGTTAATCCAAAACCTAACCCAAAACCGACAAAAAAAATATAGGTTAATCTTAAACCCGATTCGAAACATGGCCCCAACTTGACAAAAAAAAAATTATATACCTATATTATTCGTTAATTAGAAGCTCGACCCGAATCCTACCCAAAACCCATGATCAAAGAAAACTGATCCATAGATTAACACAATTATAAAAACAATAATCTACAACAGTGTCTCTAATATGCATTTGATCTTTTATGGATAAAAACTAATAAGTTCATTCATATATAAATATACAATTTTGCATCAGAAAAAACTCTAGACTTTTTTAAAAATCGATTCAACCTCACTCTGACCCGCAAGAGTCAAATAACAACCCGAAACCAAACCGAACCAAAGCAATTAAATCAAGCTGACCAGTAATGAAAAGAAATAACTTCAAGGGTTTAAAAAAGAGTAAAATAGGAGTTAAATCAGACCGATTAATTGCTATTTCTTACTCTGACATTGACAATCATAGCATTTCTTATAGAGCATGAAATATATTTCAAGTTGTGTTTTATTGTTAAAAATGTTTCTTTTCAAAATATTTTAATATGCATAAATACTCAGAATCTATTCCTTTTAGATTTTCTAGACTAGAAAAAATTAAAAACTACATTCTTTTTTAACTGTATGGAAAGTAATCCGATTACGAATTAAAAAGGCGGTTAATTCTCCTTTATTATTTCTTTCTTTTTTGATTGAAATAGATTATATGAGTGTTGATAAAACTGATCAACTTGCATGCAATTCTTTATATGACAAATGCAGCAACTCTTTGCTAATATGTATTAAGTAATAGGTTAGTAAAAATTAATAAATGCGATAAAGAAATAAAAGTTGAGTATAGTTAAAATGACGTAAAATGTGTAAGTCATTTACGTCATTGAATTTATTCTTATTACGCACTTATTAATTCAAGTTTAAAAATAGTATTGCATTCCCACAAAATAAAATTTCGAATGTAGTCATTTTTTTGTGTGTGTGCGTCGTTCCAGAGATTTGCACGCTTTCCTGAAAGGTTAGTTGGATTGCAAGCGATTATGCCTTAGAAAACCTTTGATGCAAAACGCTTTTTAAGCTGCCTTAACATCGAAAGAAAATAGCATGTAAAGTAATATAAAAATAAGATTATGAGATTACAGTTTAAAACTAAAATTTTCAGATTTAATATTAATTTCTTATTTTATAACTAGAATATTATTTTTCGCAAATAAATATTCTATTTTTCTTTTAAAACCAAAAGTTCTTTTAAAAAAGGTTATTTTGAATTTTTCTTCTATAATTAAAAATATGCCATTCTTTATGGAAAATCAAAAGATAAAAACATTTAATCTCGGTTATATTTGCAAAGCAATATTCTTTTTTCATATAATTTTATATTTAAGACTGAAAAAACTGACATTACTGTGTTTTAATTTCAAACTTTTTTTTTTTTTTATCATTGCTATAATTTAAACACAAATACCTCAAATCATTTCTTTTAAAAAATATGCTTGCATTGTCTAAAACATTTAAAGTTTTCATTCCAGAAATAAAATCGTGACAAAAGGGAAATATTTATAAATAAATTTGTTGTTTCAGATTAAACAGAAATTTTTTCTAACTAAAACGAAAGGGAACAGTTATGCAAAGTATCGAAAAAAACAGTGGAAGTAAGTAGTAATACAAAAATTATATTAAAAGAAAAAAAAAATACGTTTATCCACAAACATTATACTTTTTTATAAAAGCATAAACATGATTTGTTCTTTTCTAAAATTCAAATCTTATCAGATTAGGTAAAATGTCATATAATTAAGTTTTCTAGCCAATTGTCTACATTAATATCTATGCCATGTCTTAAAAATAATAATTAATATTATTACGATTTTAACCCTTTATATTCCATCTATGCGCTAAAAGTCCATTCAAGATGCTTGATATCAAATTTGTTTAATGCATCTATTAGTAACATATGTTATATTTCAAGCAAGTTACTTTGCTATCCCATATTTAAAAAGTACAACACATTCTATAAAGCTAAATAATTTTCAAAAATAACTATCTTCTCATTAACCCATTAACGCCCAGCGTCCTCGTTTGAGGACGGTTACAAAAACAGCAAGAAAGTGGTTTTCCCACCAGTAAAGAGGAAGAAAAATGTATACCTTATTTCACGAGACGGAATCCTTGATAAATTTAGATAAAAGTTAATTTGCTTTTAAAAGTGGTGGGAAATACAAAATTTAAATTTTGGCGAAGAAAATAATTCGGGCGTTAATGGGTTAATTTGCGTGAATATATCTTCCATTTTGTCTACAGATGCGTTATGTAAAATTTTACACCCAAAACATTGTCTCATATTCTGTGATATCTACAATATGTTTGCTTTTATATAAAAAAAGTCATATTTTAAAAATATCATTTATTAATTAGTATTAGCATTGCTTTAATTATATCACAGAAAGACCGTAGTATCTGATTTAATATGTGAATTTTAATGAATATACTTTTATTATTTGAGTTTTTTTATTATTATCATTATTTTTTTTAATCTATTTCCAAATAGTTAGGAAAAAAAGTACTGAAATTGAATTTTTGTTAATTAACAATTAAAAAAAAAGAAAGAAAGAAAAAGCCCGTTAGGTCATCATTCGACAACTTTCGTATTGTACATAATTTATTCCCAAAACACGTTATGTTCATCCACATAATACATGCTTTTTTATGATTGCAAAAATATACTTTGCTCTTTTCTTAAAAGAACATCTTATGGGGGAGAAAGTAAAACATCATTGAGCTGCTTTTTTTCTGAAAACTGAACAGTAAATTGTTACTAAACAGAACATATCTTTTAAAAAGTGTGAGGGGAAATTAATTGATCTTTGTGACATTAAGCTCAAGAAGATTGTCTTTTGCTAATTTCCGAAAGAAACAGCTTCATATGTCCCAAAAAAAAAAAAAAAAAAAAAAAAAAAAAAAAAAAAAAAAACGACGAACTGACAATTGTAGAACCCGACTTCATTTGTACTCAAAACATTCCTCATTCATCCATATATTGCATATTTTTAAAATATGCAAAACATGCTTTGTACGTTTCTAAAATTCACATCTATTGAGGATATCATGAAATATCATTTAACCGAAGTTTCGTTCAAAATGGAGCAGGAAATATCTTTGAAATTGATTTTTTATAAATTTAAGATGAATCAAAACTACATCGTTCTTACTACCTACAGAAATATCTGTATCACTGCAATGAATAAAAAAGTATTGTATTTTAATTCAATTACCGTTCAGTAACTGAGTATATAATCTGTTCTAAATCACATTAAATTCAGCCACTATGAAATTATCTAAACAAGTGAAATACATATAGAAAAACAGGTTGTGAAACAATATCTAAAAATGCAAAACATGCTTCATAATTTTCTTTTAAATCTCGTCTTGTGAGGAGGAAAAATAAAATATCATCTTTTTCAAAATTGAATAGAAAATTGTTCAAAACAGTGATTTTTTGCAACATCAAGATCAACCAAAAATTGCATTTTACCTGTTGCCTAAGGATATATAATGAGTTACTTTTCAGAGAGACTAAATTCAGAATTTTAATTGGATCATCGCTCCATAACTGCTGTATCGCACATCATCTGTTCTGAAGGTACACCCATTAAAAATTGAGAGTATTTGGTGCAAGAATCTGCATCGTGAAAAAACGAGGAAGACACCTCTCGCGCTGCTGATTTTCTATGTTGGTGAAGATGCAGACAAGTATTCAGTGATCTTGAACGAATTATTGTCATGCAATATCAGAAGTGATGGGAGAATTTTATGACTTATTACCTTATTTCATGCATGGACAGATTTGATTAAGTAATGTTTATTAGTCTTCTCCCAAGCATTATATATGTGTGTGTGTATATACATATATATATGTACATATACATAATCAGAGGAGCATCATTTATATGTTTCTCTTTTGAGCTTGATTCATGTACCTTAATGATAAAATGTCTCGTTTATTAATTGTAAAATTTTCAAATACTTTTATGAAATTCTGTACAGCCTCGTAGACAAAAACATTTTTTTAAATTATTCTTTTATCTTTGAAATCTTCAGAATAAGCAATTACTAACGAGATTCCAATACCTTTCCGACATTAACTCACTTGTTTAAGAATCTTTTTTTTTTTTTTTTTTTTTTTTTTTTCCCAGATTGTTTGATTGATACCACATTTTTATAGGGTATTATTCGCCTGATTTCGCCTGGCATTTAAATACGACATTAAATATGGAAATATATCCGTATAAACAAAGTGGTATTATTCCATTTGACATTTTTAAAAAAATGCTAAGATATCAACACTCCTTTGTGGGGGACGCTGCCATTTGAATAACATGGATTAATAAAAAACGTTTCTTTTCTTTCTTTCTCCTTGTTTTCTCTCCTTAATTTATAGGCACATTTACATTTAAAAAATGGTTCCGAAAAAATTTTAAACCTAATTTTTCTAAGGTTTCTGATTCGTCCTGCTCCAACGGCCTATTTACACGTGGAAAAGTTCTCAAAATAACGGATTATGGATTATGGACTAAGAATGATGGATTATGGATTATGGACTAAGAATGATGGATTATGGATTATGGACTAAGAATGATGGATTATGGATTATGCGAGATTGTGATCAATTTTCCACAGTGATTTTTTTTCTTTTCTTTAAAAAGAAAAACGAGAGAGGGGGGGGTTAGAGAAGAAAAGGAATAAGAAGATAAGGAAGGAAAAGATAAGTGAAAAAAGAACAAGAGAAAGAAGAAGAAGGAAGAGAAGAAGAAGAAGATGGAGAGGAAGAAGAAAAGTATCTTATGGAAAATTATTTCTTTGATTACAGCAAACTTACATGAGTGGCATATACTAAAGTAATAGAGGTGTCGCCTGCTGGAGACGAGACTTTCTAACTATTCGGCATTTATGGTTATGGGATAATGTAATAATAAATTCTGAGAAAACTTAAACAGCAAAAAGTGTATTACATACAATAATTTGATACATTATTTAAAAAAGAGAGATAAAAAAGGAAAAAAACAAAATCTGTTTTTTGTATAAACATATTGTGAACATAAGCTGATAAAAAAACAACAACTTATTTCACGAAAATAAAAGCTTTTTTTATGAGTCAAATGCAGCATTTTACTTTAAAAGAACTAGAAATTTAGAAAAAGAATTAGGATATTCGGTAAAATAAAAGGTTTTTGTTACTGTTATCTGGAGAAATAATATTTTTCTTATAATTCTTACTAATGTATTGTTAAATTTCTATTCATACTTTTGACCAGTCATTAGGGATGGATTTGTTAAATTAAATTTTGGTTTAAATGTTTGTACTGTGATACAGTGGAAAAAAATTAATGCTCTTTCATTCATAGTTATATGACGTCAATGTTAAAATAAATAAATAAAAATTTAGCATACTGATGTTTAAATACTTCAAAAGGGAACTTCATATATCGCATCTGCTTTTTTCACCCTTCAACTCGCTATCTTTATTTTTTATTTTATTTTTGTTACTGTTGGAAATCTTTATCAAGAATATCCAAAACGATTTGACAATCATTATCAAAAATAACTATTATATAATATTTTAAATGTTTCAGGCATCGTACAAATATTCGAAACATTTAGAATAAATACATTCTGATTCATCAAAAAAAAAAAAAAAAGCATGCGTTATAATATAAAGAGAGGGATTTTTAGTGGAAAGCTGAACTTGATAAAGAGAATTTTACATTAATTTGGCAAGGATTTAAAAATAATTTATAATAGAAATTGAAAAAAATAATTAGGTATTAAAAGTCAAGATTCAGTCAAAATAAAAGCCTATAAAGTATAAACTATAAAATATGCATGTAAAATAATCTATTTTCTTTCTTTTACAGTTCTATTATTTGCATAATAGACCATTAATTTTTAAATCACCTCTTGCTATTTATTTAAATAAATTTCAGCTAGAAAATGCACATCGTTCCATAATAAATGATAAAGGAATATTTGAGATTTTGTGAGAAATTGATAGATATATTTGACAAGTTCCAAATTAAAAAAAAATATTCTTAGTATAAAAAAACAAAAAGACAATATATATTTTTAAATAATTATTTTGCATAATAAATTTATTTATATTTTATTGTCTTTTGGGATTACATGATAAAATAAAATTTTTAAAGAACCGTTAAATACAATTTAGCAATAATAGAATTTATAAAAATTATGAAATTAAATAAATTGGATATAATAACAAAAACAAATCCTTGGAAGAAGCTATTGAGCTTAGAATGAGTAATAAAAGCATACAATTTTAAAAAGATAATTAACAAGTATAATTAAATTAAATTCTTAAATGTAACAAAATAAATATTTAATATTGTAGAGATTTTTTTGCAAGAATTGATTATAAAAGCACACATGGAACAGAGTTTAGAGAAATGATTTGATAAAATTAAATAATTATAGGTTTGAAAACATAATTATGATTTTTTATTTAGGTTGTTAATTAAGATTTTAACATATCATTAATAAATTACACTCCAAAGCTCTGATTAAACAAATGATAAATGCTAATAAAACTAGACTTAAAGAAATTGTTAAAAAAAGCTGAGTATTTGAAAAATTTTAATAAGTATTTTATTAGCTGAGTTAATGTAAATTTTTGAAGATTTTTCAATGCAACATGGGAGTTTTATGTTACTGTTCTTTATTAAAGCACATGATAACATGAAATACGAAAGTGTTTTTTGAAAAAAAATAAATTATAAAATAATATCCAAAATTAAAAAATTTTTAGTATTTATTTTTTTATGGTTTGTACATCCGAAATACATAGCAATCATTGCTGCATTTTTAAAATTAAGTATAAATAAAAATAAAGGAGACTCATTCTTAAATAATTATTTCATAATTTTTAAAGTTGTTGCGTATTTTTTAAAAGTTATTGTCTCGCCTCTATTGTCTTTCACATTCAAAAAATAATTCAACCGTAACTTGATAAGCACATCAATCATAAATGAAAAACATTTACTTTGCCTTTCTACTATTAAGTAATAACTCGCGCTTTCGACTCAAATAGATTATCGACTTTGTTTTTTTTATTTTCATTTCTACCTCAGAGAGATATATGTTAAATCTTATCGAGTGAAATTTTCTTTTACGCCTATCAAATTTTAAACTGTAGGAAATTGAATATGTTCAAAATTTAATACTGATTCTCGAACTATTTTATAAAACGAAATGAGAAATTGTTAATCTAGGAAGCAACTATTGAAATCATAATAATAAAATCTACTTTAAACATTCTAAAGGGTTTTTAAAGTAAGATTTTTAAATTTAATCACGGAAGTTAGATAGATAAAAGGATAAATACATAGTATCAGATTGTGGTAAAAATTGCATGGCACAATCAAAAAGATGTTTACCAAGTAAAAAGGCATTTCGCAAATTAAAAATAAATAAAAAAATTCAGGTAATTAATGCTAATGTTTTAAATTTTTAATTTTTTAATGCTTCAAGAAATCAGTAATTTATTTATTTATTTACTTTTTTAAGATAAATGAATACAAATAAGTTCTTATTTTTATTTTCTTTTTTTTAATGCAAAAATGGGTTTGACAAATACAATAAAGTACCTTCAATAAAGTAAAATATTTACAAGTAAACAAACACTATAAAATACTTTTTTTTTTTTTTTTTTTTTTTTTTTTTTTTTTTTTTTTTTTTTTATAGTCAATAAAGTCTTTTATATTTTTATACTATTACTCACTAAAAGAATAAAAATGCATATTAAAACCATTCCAGACTAACAAATCAAATGATAAAACTAATTAAAAACTGAATTTCGCCCATAACAGCTTTAAAAAATTACAGATTCTTGTCAGAACGATGGTTTATTTATTTATTTATTTATTTAATGACTTTCCAAGCGTAAAATAGCAAATGTTCCAAAGATCATTATTTTATTTTTGTTTTTCCATTTTCACACAAGTCACAATTTAAATATTCATGTAAAATGAAAAACGGTCTAAAGCTTTTACAAGTACTTTTAACAAATTTAGAAACATTTAAAAAAAAAATGAAATCTGAAAAGAACACCAGAAACCATGTAAAGGAATGAAGAAATCATGAAATTAGGAAAAAAATGTATGAAAAGAACATAACATAAGGTAATAATGAGAAATTTCACTTGATAAACAGATAATTAAAAAAAAAGGGGGGGGGAGATGGTCATACAATATATTTTTAGATAGTTAATTAAAAAAATAATTATAATCGAAATTAATTTAAGAAGGATTTATAAATTATAACACAAGATTTATTTTAAAATAGAATTCATTTTCTATAAGCTTAAAAAATGCGAATCCAAAATTACACTTTCCACCAAGTAGTTTTAAAGTTGTATTTAAAAACTACCGGTATTGCACTCTGTTTTGCAACGATTACAAATTAATTTAACATTACAAGTGTCAAACATTAAACAGTCACACTTTCTAAACTACTGTACTGAATGACTACCCATGTAAGAGACAAAATTTACTGAAGAAGCAAAAAAAAAGGGTGTCAAACTCAGGCATTCATTCTTGAAAATTTTAATTTGGGGAAATTTTAGTGTAAAGATATCAAAGCTATTTGAAAAAAAAACTCAAATTGTAAAAAGATATAATTTTCGGTTTTTTTTCTGTAACAATTTAATAACTAAAATATATAGGATATTCCATTAAATGTTCCTCTCTCTCCCTTATTTTTTTTTTTTTTTTTTTTTTTTGAATGGTGAGAAAGGCTACCTTAAACATTTAACCTTATTTTTTTACAACATCTGCCAATAAATGAACTTAGTGTAGAATCGATGAAAAAAAATGCTTTCCAGTAAATTAAGAAGTGCGAATATCAGCATAAATTGTATTATTATTATTAATTAAAAATTTTTTAAATTCGAAATTTTCGAAATTTTAAACACCAAATTTTCCAATTTTTCATACATGTGCAGAAATTTTGAAGTAAATCTTTCAAAATGTCTTACTCCATTGCTTACTATTTAACCTACTTTTCCCAAACTTTCGTTTTTTATAATCCAGTGAGAAGGAATACTTAAAAGTGGCCGATGTTTTGTATCGGAAGCCCATAAAATTTACATATACGTAAATTCTCCATATTTTAATGATTGACATCCTATAAGAAAAGTATTAAAAGTCTAAATATACAGAGAATGCAAATTTACATATGTATCCGTTTTGTAAAATGATAAAAAATTTAAACCGTTAATGAAATCAATTTATATATTAATATTCATGCTTTCACAACTTTCTCAATTTTAATACTTTCTCAGCAATAGCTGCAACCGTGAATGCCTAAAAAAATGCATTAAGGCGTCCGTATACCTTTAAAATGACAATTTCAACCAAAATTTCAATTTCCTATTTTGTTAATTAATGTAAAATATCTTTCTTTTGTTTTCGAACTTCTTAAATATTTATATTTCTTACAAATTAAAAATAAAATAAAATAAAATAAATTGAAAATTTTTCATGATTTTCCTCAAAAACAGTTTCATTTTTTTTTTTTTAATTATTTATTTATTTTATCAAATTGTCACAGTTCAATTAATAGTTAGTTCTAATGTCACAAAATTTTTAAATTATGTTTTAAATATTTATACAAAAGAAGTTAACTATCTTATTCTGATTTATTGAGAGTTAATGAGTGGCACAATTTCATTTAATTAAATTTTTTTTCAGTTTTTTTCGGCGGTATTTGTATTTTTACGCCGATAATTTAAAAAATATTCATGTTATTGCCATAAAAGTACTTTAGTTCCTGTATAGCATTCTTGTATATATTATTGAATTCATAAAATATATTTATGTTTAATAATTTTAAATTTAAATAAATTTAAGAAAATACAATTCTTTCTGTTGTTGTTATAATATTTAAAAATTAATAAACAAATAAATAAATTGTATGTTTATTGCTACATTTTTATGACATTTTCAAAAATAATTTGCAATTTTTAATTTGAAATTTGAAATAAAAATCCATAAATATATCTTAAATGAATTTATAAATAAGTTTTCGCTTAGCTTTCGGCTATTAAATAATCAATAAATTTTTTCTTGTGTTTATCTTTGATACAAATGGCTTTAGTATTATTATTATTATTTTAAATAAGTTTGCATTTACTTTTTTGAACAAAATACTTAAAAACAAAGAATACCTATTTATACACGTATCTTTTCTACTACAATGTTGTTATTTGTTTTAAAAAATATTAATATTAACCCTTTCAAAAATTATTTTACAGATACAGGAAATTTTATTATTATTACTTTTATTACTATTAATGTTATTAAAATTCTAACTCGGAGGCTGCTCTGAAAATTTAACAAATATATGTATGTATATATATATATATATATCGGAATTACTTTGGTTATATTTATAAAAGTATATATATATATATATATATATATATATATATATATATATATATATATATAAATTTTCAGAAAATTATTAAACTTGATGGTTTTCGCAAATGAAAAATTTATAATGGCTGAATCAAGTAAATGTACACATATGATAATAGTATTAGACAATTTTAAATAGATGAACGAACTGAAAAAAAAAACACAATAATAATTATGAATGATATTTTTTAAATTAATTTATATTTTAATACTAACACAGTACTAAGCTAACTTCCTAATGCATTAGATAAGGCAAATGTGCTTAATAAAATTAGAAAAAAAAATTCTCCCTTACCTTTCTGCTATTAAATAATCACTAATGTTTTTCTGAGTCTCTTTTCTTGGATGCTAATCTGTTGTTTTCATTTCTACCTTCGCGAGATGTATGTTAAACCCTGGCCTAGAAATTGTTCTTATATATGCCATTAAGAGGCAAAACGGGGTCAACGTTCGTAACGAAGGGAAGGGGGGGGACCAGAAGGGTGTTCGAAACGGTCCTCGTGATGTCATTTCTGACTTGGCCTGATTTCGGAAGATGGAAAAACCACCAGAAGAGAAATCTCGTCGGCTTAACTTTGTGCCAGGTGAAAGCGGTAATTTAAAACTGTTTTCACTGTCATTGTTTTGGTTGAGATATTCGAAACTTTCGGATTTATGTGAAAGTTCCGATCAGAATTGCAAGAAAAAAAATTGGAAGCGGTATATCACCAAAAGAAAAAGAAACCTTTTTTATATTTAAGTTAAGAACTCTTTCCTAAATAAGCTCTGTATAGGGTCTAGAACAGGCGCATACACAACCTGCGTCCCGCGGCCTCACGTGGCCCGGTGACATTTTGTGTGTGGCCCGAACATGTAATCATTAATCCATATTTATACAATTAATTGAAATGCGCGTAAAAATATTTATGATCTTCAGAGTTGTTCTATGTATTTTTATGGGAAGATAACTATATATAACAAGTCAGATTTTAACTGGAAATTGTGTTAAAAAGTATTTCCTTAGTCAAAAGTTCCTTTTGTATGTAGTACTTAATTGTCCGACAGTGATGTACATATATCTTAATTTTCGACAATATTCAAACATCATTCAAAATTAAATTTGCACTATATATTTCTAATTGTTTTTTTCCATTCGGAAAAACATGGATTTCTTAAAGAAATTTACTTAGGAAACTCTGCATTGTTGTAATATTATGCTTCATGTATATTATATAGCTAATAACTACATTTTAAGGTTGAATTTTTGTTGTAGAAAAAACATTGGCAACGAAAATATTTTACACTATCGATTTCAAACAGAAATCTTTGCAGCACATTATTACTGCATTTGAAATAAAATTCTACCACGAAGTTTATTATTTGGAAAGAGTGATGTTAAATATTTTGGTGCTATTTCCTTCCGCGAAAAACCTTGTGATAATATTAACTTTGTTACATGCTATTTTTAGACAACTTATGTTATTTTAATAACTGTTTTTAATTTTTTATGAAGCGTATTGCGGACCAGCTAAAGTCTGAAACTTATATTTGCGGCTCATGTGACAAAAAAAAGTTGAGTTTGCCTGGTCAATAACAACAGAAAAAAAAACTTGAGTTTCAAAAAAGTCTAAATTTTGAATATTTGTAATTTAAACATCTTTATACAAATGTTTTATAACAGCAATTCTCAGATAAAGGAAAAAATTAAATAAATTAAAAAAAAAATCCTATTGGCTTGGCCTATAGGCAGAGATAGATTTCGACGTTAAGGGCTCTTTTCAACAACAATAAATGAGGTATGATTAGAGATAAACCCAATTTAACAACTTTATTTGGCCGATTTTTAAGTTATGGATTTTTTTTTTCTTTATCCAGCCCTTTTATCTTTTCGTATTTATTTTTTTTTTTTTCAATAACAGTTGCTCCTTCGAAAAACTTATAAATGCAAAAGTTTTAGAAAATATTAAGAGCATTTATAAAAAAAAAGATTGGATTTGATATCTTGAGAATTGGCAAAGTTATCAATTTTTAACTCCCAAAATCCCCATTTTTCTTCTCTCTTTGAGCCCATTTTTAATTTTATCAAAAAATTTTCATACATAAACTTTTGACCCATTTATTAGAAGTAATATGAATTTTAAACTGATTCGATATCTATTTTAACTAAGAAGTTATGGAGGTTTTTTAGGTTTTCATAAAAGCCCTCCCTATATCGAATCCCTTGATCCAATTTTGTCCATTAACGAACTTGACCGAAATTTTATGCCCCTTGATTTTATCTATGAATTTGGAAGAGATTTGAACAGAATTTTAGAAGTTATCGTATCCTTAAAAAAGTGTTTAGATCTATATATGTATATATTTTCTAATATATATAAACTTTTTTACTGATGGCAGTTTTGGGGGTCTAAAAGTATGTGTAGATCTGCAAATTTTTTTCCGAAATTCCAACTTCGGAACGATCGCAATCGATAGTATTTCATACGAAATGCTCCAAATATTTTAAAATAAAGACATAAAAATCCCTTCAGGGAATTAGATATACGAAAAAGGAAATGTCTACGAAATGATGACCGAGAAATTTAATCAAATGCATTTAACCAAGAACTAGTGTAAATATACAGAGATCCTCCCTTTTGTTTCTGTTTTTTTACAGAAATTTTTAACAGTGTACAAAGATAAATACATAAGCCGAAGTGATATTGTAAACTTGAAAGGAAAATATATAGAACTAGATATTCTTTTTCAATAGATAAATAAAAAAAGAACACAGCCATAGTTTCGAGAGCAATTAATTATCTGCTCTCATCATTAGTTGATAGAGAGTTGATAAAAAACAGGACAAGGGTAAAAACAATTATTTTCTATGCATGCTTTTACTAGGACTTCCCTCAGAGGGATTAGTCTGAGCGATATTGCTTAGAACAGAGTTTATAAAATAATATGCTAAAAGTAAAGATTCTACCTTTGATTATATATTGTCACAAATTGATATGATAAAAAAGAGCAAGGTGAATGGTACATTTGCAAAATATTACATACAAATTCCTATACACGGTTAAAAAATGGGAAATCAAACTATACAAAACAGTCACGCATAAGTATAAAATTTGAAGAATACAGCTAACAAAGCGCTAAAATATCTTGTACCGGAATTTAAACTCTTTGAAATGACGTAAAGAATATACGCATCAATTTTAGTATCTATAATTGGCGCAAATCATGATGGTTGAGTAGAATGAGGGATTTTTTTATATGGTGTGTAGTGCCCTTAAATAGGTAGAAAAAAATAATTAATACATATAATAATATAATATCTACATCTGTTTTCAATGTATGCGATGAGGTTTTCGATAAAAAATTGGGGTATTCTCACTTAAAAAAAAGATTCATAAAAATCCCGAAAACGCCAACAAAGGAATACAATCTGTCGTTTCGAGTGTGTTCCAGATATGCTCAATCTGATTTAAATGGTTCGTGCATGCTGGCCAGTACATACGCTGATCTGGATTTTAAACCCATTCCCATGAAATTGAGCTGTATTTCGCTTTAGCATACATAAAATAAAACGAATCGGCAATCATGAATGTAGTAGAGAGTTTACAGAGGTATACGCCGCATACTTTCTGGATTTTTTAAGAATCACCTTATCTCCCTCGCCCTCTTTCTCAAAAAGCCGCAGTACATACATTCTAGGATATATTCTATAACTTGAGCATATACACTCTGCTTAGAGCGTATATTCTCTGTTTTTTTTACGATTATTCCACTGTTGGCAATACCAATAGCATAAGATATGAACGAGATCTGAATATCTCGTCTGCATAAGCTTTGAGCCGTCAAAGTGTCATCACAAGTGATTTACAAATCTGAACATATTTTTTTCAGCATAACATGCTGGCTCAAATACGCCAATCTGAACTCGATTACGCCGTTTTACCGGAAAAAGGTTATTATTTAAAAGGCCTGCTAGTGGCAATTGAGAAAATGATACTATGATAAAATTCCTAAATTAGTAAAGCTGAAAAGTTAATGCCCAACCCATCATACTATTTTATAATGGAATTCTTTTGTGGTGACGTGTAAATGAATAATAAATATTTTTTGAGTGGCATGTTCTACAAAATATGTATTCTAGTGCTCTTCATAAATGCATATCAATTTCATTATGTTTCAATGGGTTTAACATCATTAAAAAGAGCTTGGAACTATTTCATCCCATCGGCCGTAATGTAACGGAATACTTTTGATTGTCCCTGTAATCGAATTTATCCGATTTTATTAAAATTTGCAACGACTCAACAAAATTCGGCAACAAATAGATATTTAAAATTTCAAACGATTCCGTAGGATAGTTTTTGTGCTGTTATGTGTGGAGATACAGACGAACGGATCAGACGGCGACTATAGTTACTAAATATTTTGTATTAATTAGGGACACACCTAAAATAACAGTTAAATTTAAAAGCGCACGCCGAAATTGAAAACGCATTTCCAGAAATTATTGCTCAAAAACAGTATTGTAACCGATTTCTTTTGTGTGTCCTTGTAATTGGATTAAAAATGCTATGAATATCCTGTTATAACTTAATCGTAATGAAATTCAGTGGTTTATATAAGTTTCGTAAATTTGCAATAACGAAATTTCATTAAACTACTCTGCAAAGGATTTCCCCCAATAGACCATACTGTAATGAAAATCTTTTGGGTGCCCCTGTAAATAAACTATTAATCCCACATACTTCATATACAATATCAAACATGCCAAGGAGACCCTAAATAAGGTTTCCAATTGCATATAAATCGGTGTATATTTACGGATGTTTGAGTGTGGACAGACGGATAGACAAACCGAATGCATAAATATTTTTCAGCTTTGTTGGAAAGTGCAGAAAAAAAGCAACCTCACAGGCTGAAGATCACAACCACATCGATTTATTTAATGACAAAAAAAAGTACTTCTTGGTTATCCTGTCGATCAAAAAACTATCGCCAAATTATAAGGTTACATGCCAATACTGGATGATTGTAAATGCTACTTTCACTTGTCTTTAATTACGATACGCGTGCTTGTTACGTCATAAAGTGATTTTTAATTCAACTTTTAATATGTATTTCTTATTGCATTTTAAAAATGTATTTATTCTTCTGTTATTTAAAATACAAATTAGGTCAATTTATGTAATTTGACAAACAGTTTGGCGATTTGTGTAGTTTGGAGCAATTGGTCTACGAAATAACCAAGTATTAGAAAAAAAAAAAAAAAAAGCTCGCCCAAAAATTTAGAACAGGATATGGAACTTTTCCATATAATTAGTCAATGTAAATAATTAAAATGTCATTATTTACATTGCATGGTGATCTGGCTATTGTTGTTTATTTATTAATAAATTGCTTATTTTTTTCTATATTTACTAGGGGGGCCCCGCCCCCCTGCTCGCTATGCTCGCCAACCCCCCGCGTAATCGCTTCGCGATTCCAAATTATTGTCTATCCCTGCTTGCTGCGCTCGCCAATAACCCATGGTATGAATAAGCAGTTGCAGACATTTCAACTGATGTGTCACACAATTGGTGATGTAAAGAAATTACAAAATGCGCCCCCTCTGAAGGCAGAGGGGGGGGGGGTTACACACAAGGTATCCATAATATGAATAAGCAGTTGCAGACCTCCCAAATGATGTGTCACACAATTGGTGTTGTAAAGAAATTAAAAATCTGCCCCCATGGGGGGCAGAGTGGGGGATGACACACAACACATCCATAATATGAATAAGCAGTTGCAGACCTTTCAAATGTTGTGTCACTCAACTGGTGTTGTAAAGAAATTAAAAATGTGACCGCCCTCCCCCCCTGGGGAGAGCAGAGTGTGAGGGTGACACACAAAACATCCATAATATGAATAAGCAGTTGCAGACCTTTCAAATCTTGTGCAACATGACTGGTGTTGTAAAGAAAATAAAAATTGTGTCTCCCCTGGGGAGCAGAATTGGGTATAACACACAAGACATCCATTATATGAATAAGCAGTTGCAAACCTCTCAAATGATGTATCAAACGACTGGTGTTGTAAAGAAAATAAAAATTTGGCGAAATATTTCAGTTATCGCCAAGTTGGCGTCACTTTTGACAACTAATTTTGGTCGCCAAATTTGGCGATATATCGCCAAGTTGGCGACAAACTTGGCGATTGTTGGCGATGGTAACCTTTCCTCTCTTTATGGTAACCCATATGGCGATGCATAGACGGAGCCCTTTCCTGATTGGTCTATTCGACTCATGGAAGGAGTGGACAACCCGGATTCGTTATTTCCGGAAATCTTCCACATCAGCATCATTTCAGGAGTCATTCCTTTTAAGGCTAGTTTTTTTTTACTATAGAAGGATATAACCTAAATTTAATCGTGCTTTTTTTAATTGTTACTTACTTTTTTAAATAATCGAAATTCATTCAAAAATGATTTTCGCGAAATTTGCGCCAAACCCGATGCGTATATGATATCTCTGCTCTAATTTCATGATACTTTTCAAATAATATCTTTACCTTGGCGTTTTTATAAATCATGGTTCAGTTTGGGCTTCAGAAATTGACATTTCAAACCTGATGATTGTTTATGCTTATTTTTACTCGTAAATATGGCACAGATGTCATATTTATGAGTAAAAATATAAGCTACATGTTAGCGTGATTTTTTTCCCGCCAAATTGATGAAAACGTTGTTTTTGAATATTGCTATAAGTGTTTTACGATTTACGATTTATTGTGATATTCATATTTTTTATTATATTTTTTATTATGTTTATTACTTATAACTGTTTATTCTTCGCTTCAACTATTGTTCCTTTTTTGATATTACTTGATTATCCTGTAGACCAAAAAATTATCGCAAAACAATTAGATAAAATGCCAATCAATGAATGATCGTGAATGTCTCATTAAACAATGTAAACATGTGTTTAAAACGTCATCAAGTGATTTTTTATACCGCTTTTTATTTGTATTTTTATCGATGTTTCACTAATTTATTTCTTCTTTTGTTATTTAAAATAAAAAATATGATAATATGTACAATTTGGTGAAATCGATCACGAGATATCGAAGAAGTACCAATATTTTATTTCAGCACATATTTTATTTAAACACGACATAATTGTTTCCAATTTGCATGTGCGGAGGTGCGAAATATAAAAGATGCTAATGGCGGCTATTAAGTGCTATTATAAAAATTATCGCAAAATCTCAAATACTAATACTAGGTTACTAAGAATTAAAACTTTTTTCTTTTAAATTAACAACAAGAACAAAATTATTTTTCAGTTTGTTTCTTAAGTTTAAATATAATTAATTCTACTTAAAAATTGTTTGCGTATTTTCATTGCTCCATGTGCTTAAATTTGGGAATCTAACGAAAATATACAACCGGTAAAAAGTGACGCACACAATATTTCTGTGACGTATGCAAATGAATTGGGCTTTTTATCAGTTTTTTAAAAATAGTTTTAAAACTATTTGGAACTAATTTTTGAAAGTAGGTGCATTCAGTAGGTTACTCTCATAGGTACCGTTTGGTACAATCAGAATCGCAATCCGATATGTATTTTTCCAGATTTGCTTAACGAAAGAGTTATGCTTGACTTTTAATATCGTTACGTACTATGTGTATTATTCTTCTCTTCGTCAAGACAACTATTTACTCCATGCACTCTGATTCGGTTGTCTACGAAAATATCCAGCCAGTGAAAAATGACGCACACCAAGTTTCTGTGACATATGCAAATAAATTGTCCTTTTTTATCAATTTTTTAAATATAACTTTTAAACTATTTGGAACTAATTTTTCGTAGATAGTGCATTCACCAGATTACCTTCATAGGTACCTACTGGTACAAACAGAATCAAAATCCGACAAGTACTTTTTGAGATTTCCTTGACGAAAGAATTTTTTTTACTTTTAATATCGTTACGTACTCTGAGTATAAGACTTCGCTTCGCTCAGACAATTATTTCCGTGTGTCTGCTATTATCACCTTCTAATGAAAGCAAATAATTAATTGGTCTTAAAACTATAGTCGAGTTTTTTACTCATAAAATGTGGTTTATAATGAAATTTAATATATATAATCGTTTCAGAATTTTGTCGAGTCATTTTAAATTTTATGAAAATCGGATCAAAACTTTAAACAATAATTTTAAACAGTTTTCTTCATTCAATTAAATCTTATAATATATAATTGATTCAATGATATCCCATGATAGGTAATGATATTAGGTTGTCATCGGGATTATTCTGTTAAACTCTATCACACATCATTATACAATGATACCCATGATCAGAGTTGTATAACATAGACGCACGCGCGCACGCCGTGCGCAGAAAATTTTCTAGAAAAGAAACCATTTTTGTTTTTGTAACTTTTTTTTAGTACCAAAAAAAATTAAATATTCCACCAATTTTATATACGAATTATTTACTATTAGCTCACAATTAAAAGCAGAGCCAATTTTCGAATTTTCCAAAAATTTAAGACATTTATGCCGAAAACTTTAAAAACTCATCAGTCTGAAATTTATGACGTGAAAAATCGCAAATTTTCACAAACGTTTGGTTATCGTAAAAAATCGATTTCGTCAATCGTTCGCAGAAAAAAAAAATCTCCAATTTTATCAAATCATCACGGAAAAAAACACGAATTTAGTCAAAGTTCTGCGGAAAAAGTGCGAAATATCGTTGAAAGATCACGAAAACACGCAACTTTTGTCAAAAAATAGAGAAAAAATTTTGAATTTCAACGAAAAAAATTGCATAAAAATGCACACTTTAACAAAGAATCGAGTTTAAAACGCGCATTTCAACAGAGGACCGCGTAAAAAATTCTTATATCGACAAAGGACTTGCGCAAAAAACCCGAATTTCGTCCAAAGACAGCACAAAAAATGTGAATTCCATCCAATGAATTGAGTATAAAACGCGAATTTCGTCCATGAATAGCATATAAAATGCGAATTTCGTCTATAAATCGTGTAAAAAACTAGAATTTTGTCTATGAATTACGTAAAAAACTTAAATTTTGTACATGTCAAAATAATGTAACACATAATTTTATTAAACACTAAATTAATTTGCAGAAAGTTTTTGATCCAATGTTTATGTGCGCAGAAAGTTTTTGGTTTTATACAAGTCTGCCCATGATAGGTAATGATTCCAGGTTGACGTGGTCGTAGTGTCCTATTTAAAATGGAGTCCTAATATTTAACTATTGCTGAATTTAACATATAGAATCGTAATAAATTTTGTATTTATGCATTTTTACATAAAAGTGCAACAGCTATTGCACCAATACCTGAGTATTCATATAACCAGTTACAGTACGAGTGCACCTCATCTGCTACGTTTGCCATTCATTTTTCGACTTGCTAAATTTCCTCATAAGATAAAATGACATTTTGCGATCTCTGAGGGTACAGTCTACTGTTTATGTTAATAAATGCAAAACATTTTTTTTTAAATTGTGTACACTGTTAAAAATTTTGCTCTAGTTTGAACCAAATTTTGGAGTTCAGTAGCTGCCACCATCAGATGATGAAATCTCGTACCAATTATTAGAGCTTCCTATTTCAACCGTGTTCCAACACGGGCTCCAAATGTTGGTTCAAAATTTCACCATCTTACAGTGGCAGTTATTCAGCACCAAAATTTGGCTCAAACTAGGACAAGATTTTAAACAGTTTATATATATTTTTTTTAAATTTCTTTCAGGTATTTTTAACAAAGTATTTTATACTTATATTTTGGGCTCTACCCCTATAATGTATGCTTTAGAACCCCCATTGAGACGCCGCAGGCTTTAAAAAATTTATTACAAATTCCGTATATAAAATATTACTTCACTATTGAAAGATTGAATGATATTAGCACGATCAGAAGCGATTTAATTTAATCAGGTTGTCGTTCATATCTCTTTGACTAGATAAATTTTCAACTTCCAAAGTCGCACACACCGCTGTCGCGTCAGCTAATGGATGTTTTCGTGATATCATAAGGTAAGATCAATTACTTGAAAATCAGTTTGTGTAAAATGTTTAAGTAAAAAATGTCAGTACCTCCCGGACTTTTTTAATTTTCCTGAAAAAAAAATATTTGAAATTTATACATCGGTCTAATAATGGGAAAATAGTAAAAAAAAATAATAATTTTCAAATTTTCAATTAAAATGTGATATTTTATGGCATGTATCCTGCATATACAATTAGGATTTTTAAACATTATATTGTTATATTTTGTTATTAAATGGGCTTAAATTAATTAATTTTACCTGCTTAACTCTCTGCAAATTTCTTTATATTAATATTTTTAGTAAGTATTCAGTAAAAAAAAAAAGTAAATTTTGCTTTCATAACGCGATCGGTTTTTTTTTTTTTTTTTCCCCGAAGAACAATTTTAAGTTTTTGTCAAATGCAACCATCTGATATGGACAAAATAAATGTAATTCTATTCTTTGGACTGTTTTCGATCAGTTACAGCGATAATAGTAGCTAAATTCATAGCACATAATGAGAATTATATTTTTTAGGTATGTGCCTGACGTGGCACATGGTGCAGTAAAGGGGTATGACGTTTGAAATCCATTTTTTTAATATTAAGTATTTTTCACAATTAAATGCCTTTTCGCGTAATAATTATTTTAAAGTTTTCTTTCTACTTTAATAATCATGTGTAAGCATATTTTTCAATTGAAAAATATTTGAGCTTTTTAAAATTTGGAATTAAGCATACCAAATTTTAAAACTTAGTCTTCAGTAATTATTACGTAAAGACAATGCTGTAACTGATTTCTTTTGTGTGTCCCTGTAAATTAATAAAAAATACTATGAATATCCGGTTTTTATGTGATCATAGTCAAATTCAGTGATTTATATCAATTTCAATACATTTGAAAAAGCGTAATGTCATTAAAATACCCTCCAAACATTTTCCCCCCACATACCATAATGTAATCGAGTTTTTTTTTAGTGTCCCTATAAATGAATTATTAATTGTAGATGATTCGTATTCAATACCAAACATGCTTTGGTGACTCTAAATTAGTGCTCTCGATTATACGTTTATACGCGTATACGTATAATACGTATTATACGAAATACGGATCAACTATACGTATAATACGGCATCGGCGGTTATACGTATTGCGCAAAACAACATATACGGTACATCGTATATACGGATCTTATCCAAGCGGTTAAACGTATAAACGTTTAAACGTTTTTCATTCAAGATATGAAATTTGATGTTTCAATGCTTTTCTGCGGATTACAGACATTGAGAAATATCCGGTAGAGTATCCCCATCGCGATTCTCTATTTAAAAAACTACGATGCGTTTACTTAACTACTACTTGTTATGCAGGTACCTAAAAAATCTGAATACGTTTCTCAGTTTAAATTTTGGTTTCTTTCCCAAAAAACTAAGTTATCTATACTAATAAAATAACAAATCGCTCTGTCTGCGTGTGCGTGTGTGTGTGTGTGTGTGTGTGTGTGTGTGTCTGCGATGGCTAGCAAAATCTATGGGACGTACAAAGCTCAAAATTTTTATGAGAGTAGCCCAATATCTCTCCTGATGCACCTGAGCTTCAGAATTTCGAAATTCTATTTATTAACTGAGTAATTAATTAAATTCCAAAGATCACTCTCATAAAAAATCGCCTTTTTTCTTCTTTTTTTCTCTTCATTCAGTTATGGTTGGTTGGTTGCATAAAATTTTCGCATAAATAATTAAAAAAGCTGGGAATAGACCTTTAAAATTCATAGACTGGCAAACTGTCAGTTTAAATGATGATTTTTTATCACAGCGGTTGTAAACCATGGAGGAAAAAGATAGGTGGTGGTGAAGTGAACCGAAAAAAGGGTTGCAATATTAAATCATTTATCGCTCAAATTTTAATGTCCCAAACAAAAGCATGTGGAAGTGATTTTGTATTAATAAGACGAATTGAAAGAAATGAATTACAGCCGAAGCGTATTTTATGAAGAAATAGTAATTTTTTAAAATGGTCTTTTTTCTATTATATTATTTATTTTTAAAAAAATGTTTGCTTTTAAAATAATTGAAATTGATAAATTCGAAATAATTAAATGTCAAAATAAAATAAAATAAAATATTGAAAACATTTGATTTGAACTAAAAATTGTATTACTAAAAGGTTTCTTTTTTTTCAGAACTTTTTAATACTTTATAACGTAGATGAAAATATGGTTTTAATATAACAACATATTAATAACTCTATATCAATATATAAAATATATTTATGAAAACATTCTTTTAAAATCATGCGCGAAAACTTAAATAACAAATATTAGTCTAAAATCTAGATTTCAGAGTGCAGACGATTTTAAGACATTAACGAAAGAATGCTAACTTTTCAAGCAAAATCTTAAATGATGCTTCTATATTGATATTTCAAAGTGACGGCTAGGTTACATTTATGTTATATTTAAGTTACGGTAGGGTAATGTTAAGTCGCAGTTAGGTTACAGACAGATTATGGTTATGGTACAAAAGTTTACGGTTAGGAATTTGTCCACAGAGTCAACATTACGCATGCTTTGATTAAAAATATACACTTTTGTTAAATGGCTCTGAAATTATAATACTATATACCAATCTTTTATCATCGCGTATCGATTCATTCAAGGTATAGTCGGATTTAAGAATGATATAATTAGTTTAAAATTCAAAATATTTCACTTGGGATTTCTATGTGAAAAAAATAATTAGTTACGTGATTTAACAGTGATTTTTACGGGTAAATATCAACACTTTAACACGAAACTAACGCAATCGTTGGATACATGTTCCCTCCCGTGTTTCTCATTGCTCATTTTAAGTATTTTTAGAGCTTAATATTAGTTGTTGTTTTTAAAACCGATTTTTCACAAAGTCAGCTGCAACGTATTTCAGACAATGCATTTCTGCATGCTTCCAGTTATTGATAAAATCATACAAATTTCAAGTTCGTTTAATATTGTTAATACGGACCCGGGCAACGCCGGGCGGGTCAGCTAGTTTACTATAAATTGTCTTACATTAGTTGTGGATAGAATCAAACTAATCTTTGGAAGAGCTGTGGCTCAGTACTTAGTTTTTTTATATTTTCTTGTATCTTAACAAGAAGAAAGTAATGGATTCCAGAAATCTTTCGACTGGTTTACACTTTTTAAGGATAAGATAGTCCGAAAAATATGTTTTTACAAAATATCTGTCTGTGACTTTGTCTATATGTGGCATGAATTTTGTTCCACCAGTTGCACAGAATGAGTTTTCAGCACTATCATCATCACATAGCAGGCAGGCAGTAGGCTCTGTCATTCTTTTTCTCAGCGTACCGCCACACCCAACTTTTTCTATTCATTTCTAATAGTAATCTAAGCAGAACTGCGTCTATAAATGCTCGTTCTTCTACACTACGAGATACTTATACTAAGTGTCTGCGTCACGTGACACAATGGTTTTATTTTTTACCATATGTAAATTGTCTTATCGCGGAGGAATTTTAAAAAAACTTACATATTTGGTAAATTTTATTAGTTTCTTTTTTAAATGATTTAATTATTTTGTCCTCCCAGAATATTTTATGACTTATTTAATGAAAATTAGAAGAAACATAATTAAACATTGAGTATGTTTAGAGTAACTTACCGGTCACTTACCGAAGTGACCAATGTTACCAACCGATTTTAGTGTAGTATGAAATGAAAATCAAGGCGAATTGTGACGTCAGCTACAGTTCAACAGGATAGTTTTCATTGGTGCCACATTTCGGTTTCGTACTGCTCTACAATCGATAGGTAACATGGGTCACTTCGGTAAATTGCACTGAACATGTATGTTGATTAAAATATTTATAAAGGGAAATACCAAGATCTTGGTTGGAATCCAGATAGTAGATATTTCACTGTTAGTGAAGCGAGATTAGCCAATCAGGAGTCTGATCTTTTGTGAAGTTTTTGCAAACTGTTTTAAAAAATATACGCTTTTCATTGCTTGATCTCGTACGTATAAGACATACTATCAGGGCCGTAGCTAGAAGTGAACCATAGGGGGGGGGGGGGCTCGAGAGAATGTAGGGGGGGCTCATAATTTTTTTTCTCTTTCTGACGCAGAAAGATAAATTAATAACTATTCACATTCTAGGTATTATGTTTCTAATTAAACTGTTGTAATAACTTCCTTTTATGCTAAGAAAAGTATAGGATGATGAAAATGTTGATTGTATAACTGGTGCAAAATGAAACATCATGTTAACACTTATTTTATATACAATTTAGTAACTCTGCAAAACTGTGAAAGGGTCTCAAAACTAAATTAGATTTTTGAACAGAATTTCATTTGAATTTTTGGAACAGAAATTGAGTGACCTTGGAATCTTTTCCAGGGGGGGGGCTCAAAATATTCTAGGGGGGGCTGAGCCGCCCATAGCGCCCCCTTAGCTACGGGCCTGCATACTATGCGGATTTCTGTCGTAACGCTACCGATTTCCAAATTATTCTCCATTCAGCGACATAAGACTGGTGAAGTCCGCTATTTAAATTAGATACGATACGGCGAATATACGTATACATTAAATATACGTATTCTTAAATATACGTTTAGTTGATACGCCTTATACGTATCCGGATACGTTTAAACGTATATTCGAAAGTATCCGTATAGCAGAAAAACGTATTATACGGATATACGTATATCGTTTAATCGTATACCTGCTATACGTATCCTATCGCGAGCACTACTCTAAATAAGCTTTATCAATTACATGAAAATCCGAGATACGGGAGTTAGAGCGTGGATAGACGGACAGGCAAACCGAATGCATAAGCACTTTTCAACTTGGTTATTAGATGCTAAAAAGGAATAAACTATTGATAGATAATTTCTTGGCACTATTTACCTTGTTTCGCTAAACAGAAATACATTGGTGTGCAAAATTTAAGGACGAGTCCCAAAATGCCAATTTTCAAGGGACTTTCAAGCGGTAATTTCCACGCGAATATTCAAAAGGAAGTAATATAATTCGAATAATTACTATCCCTATATAACAGCGAGTCCATATAACATCTCATTCAGGTCACACATGGTCATAAGAGACACAGTCACTATGGCGAAACAAAAAATAGGAAATTCCATACGTCTCTTTTGTGAGTCTCAAATGACTACTATATTTGATTCCACTCACAGGTCATTGCGACTACTGCTTTGTGTCGAGTCACCAGGTGACTTTACAATGTCGTTTTATTGAGTCTTTCGTGTGACCTCTCATCTGGAGACCCAATTTCAAAGTCATTGTGAACGTTGCATTATGATAAATTACCAAATAATGTCCCATTAAAGTCACATGGTGACTTTTCGCCACTTTTCACAGTGGTTACTTCACAATAGGGTCTCTGTCACCATTTGACAAAATCTTGTGACAGAAAGTCACCATGTGACTTTAATGTGACATTATTTGGTGATTTATCATAATGCAACGTTCACAATGACTTTGAATTGGGTCTCCAGATGACAGTCACACGAGAGTCTCAATAAAACGACATTGTAAAGTCACCTGGTGACTCGACACAAAGCAGCAGTCGCAATGACCTGTGAGTGGAGTCACATATAGTAGTCATTTGAGACTCATAAAAGAGACGTATGGAATTTCCTATTTTTTGTTTTGCCGCAGTGACTGTGACTCTTGTGACCATGTGTGACCTGAATGAGATGTTATTTGGACTAGCTGTTATGCAGGGATAGTAATTAATCGAATTATATTACTTCCTTTTAAATATTCGCGTGAAAATTATCGCTTGAAAATCCCTTGAAAATTGGCATTTTGGGACTCGTCCTTAAATTTTGCACATCAGTGTAAGAGGATTTCAACGCAATTTGGTTTTGCCTGTAAATCTAGTTTTACTGCTCATAGACTCCTCTGGATCAAAATGCACATTACAGGCACTCGGCTTTTGTTAAAGGGAACAGAGATGTTCGAAACAAGGACAATTGATGAAAATTTGATTGCGGATTTGGAAACTCGTAGTTCATTTAAATCATTACTTTTTTTTCACCCTATTTATTTGTGTTTTAGGAGAATAAAATATTTATTAAATTGTAAAAAACAATAAAAACTATTCGGATGTGTATAGGGATAGAAAATCAACGATTAGAAATGCACTAAAAACACATGCTACATTTTCATGCATTATTTGTGCATTTCTAATCGTTGGTTTTCTACCTTTATACATTTTTGCACATAGGCTTTATCTGCTATTTTAACCCTTTCGGCTCCGAATTTTTTTCCGTTTTGAGAACAAAATTACTTTTACCTTAATAACGTTAATCACAGCTTTGCAAATACACTTACAGAAGTTTAAAGATTATCTCATTGTCTTAAGTCTTACGAATATATTCATTTTGTATACGATTCAATTGATATTTATATGATAATAGGCTAAGGAAGAGTTTTTGAAGATGTTTAAAAAATAACGTATTACAATCGGATTTGAGAGGGTATTACAACTTTCTAATGCTTTTTGAATTTTATTACACATGATTGGTTCAGAAAAGTAACTCATATTTTAAATTTAAAAAGTAAAATAGATGTATAAAATAAAGGAGTAGTTAATGGTGCAAAGAGAATTAAATAATGTTTTATTATTGCTATTATTAAATGCAAATATCTAAATTAAGTCATAATAAGAAGAGTGCAGCTATATACTATCATTTTTATATAAAGAAATTAACTGAGTAATCGTTAAAATAAAGTAATACTCGATGAAAAGACATATACTATTAATAGTACACCAGACCCGAAAGGGTTAATATTCGGACGTGGCAATTCCAAAACATTCTTCTTTCGCATGTTAATACTTTAAAAGGTCGACTATAATTCTCATTATGTACCATGAATTTGGCCAATAGGATCGCTGTAATTGTCGAAGAACAGTCCAAAGAATGGAATAACACTTATTTTGTCAGATGGCTACATATGACAAAACAATAGAATTTGTTCTTCAGAAAACAAAAAAGTTTCGATCAAGTTATAAAGGCAAAATTTACTTTTATTATTTTTAGTGAATTTCTAAAAATATTAATATAAATAAAGTTGCAGAGTATTAAACAGATAAAATTAATTAATTCACGTCCATTTAATTGCAAAATATAATAAACAATATTTAAAAACCCTAATTGTGCACATAAGGTACGCGCCATAAAACATCAAATTTTAGTTGGAAATTTGAAATTTATTTTTTTCCCATTATTAGACCGATATATATATTTCAAATAAAAATTTTTATAAAAAATTGTGCAGTGAAAGGTTAAATGATTATCCATAATCATCGAGAAGATTCTAAAGGCCTGAAATTCCGTGCATTAGTTCTTGAAATAGGACTATTGCGGATATCGGAAAAAATGCAACATAAAAACGCAACTTTTTAGGTGATACCAAAACATAAACAACTCTAATATTTATCAAGCTATACTTGAGTCTGAAGTTTGATTAAAAAAAAAAAAAAAATTCGTGCAATATTTTTTTAAATAAAGCTATTGCAGAAATCGGGAAAATTCAGTATAGCAGTGCCACCTGCTAGGCTATTGACAACAAAAAGTAAACAGAACTAGTTCATATCACAGGTTTATTGAATATGAAGTTTGATGAAAAATCGTGCATAAAATATTGGGTTAGTGCTATTGCGGAAATCGTGAAAAATTTAGCATAGCAGCGCCACCTGTTGAGTGACTTAAACCAAAATGTAAACAACATCAATTCATGTCAAAGACTAACTGAAATTTTAGATTTATCGAAATCCGTGCATTAGTTATTCATATTGAGCTGTTGCATATATCGTAAAAAAAGGCAGCATAACAGCTCCACGTTTTGAGCGGTTTACACCAAAAACTAACAGTATCAATTTATATCAAGGACTACCTCAATATATTTTTTTATTAAGTTCCGTACATTAGTTATTGAGATATAGCTGTTGCGTAAATCGTGCTGTTCAGTAGAGATATAGCTGTTGCGTAAGCTGTTCAGCGATTTACACCAAAAAACTAATCGGCATGAATTTATATCAATTATATAAAAATTCAATTATATAATTCAATTATATAAAAATTTTTATAAAAAATTGTGCAGTGAAAGGTTAAATGATTATCCATAATCATCGAGAAGATTCTAAAGGCCTGAAATTCCGTGCATTAGTTCTTGAAATAGGACTATTGCGGATATCGGAAAAAATGCAACATAAAAACGCAACTTTTTAGGTGATACCAAAACATAAACAACTCTAATATTTATCAAGCTATACTTGAGTCTGAAGTTTGATTAAAAAAAAAAAAAATCTTGAATTCGAAAATAATCACAAATACAGTGTTTTATTCTTGTAAAGATAGAAGAAAATAAAAATTTTTATATTGCACGAGACAAAATTAATCTTACAAAGCCACTTTTGCTATAATTTTCAATTCCAGGTTTCATGGCATTTGAATTTTATACAGCTTTATTACGTTTTCCTTCAATTATACCTTAAAATATTTTTTTTTATTCTAAAAGTAATATAATAAAAATAAATTCATAAAAATACGTATCTTTTCTTATAAATTGATTTTTTTAGCTGGATTTTGTAGCGAATTTAATTTTTCTTATTTTAAGGGTGTATTTCGATTCAAACTGCTTGTTTTCCGATTTATTTTTAAATTCATTTTTGCTCTCAATTGCATCAAACTGGCAAATTGCCTTATTTGGAAAGTACACAAGGTGCCGTGATTGTCGATTCTTTGATAAATGCAGAAAATATTGCTAAAAAAAGCAATGAAAAAGGGTATTTTGAATCGATTTTTCCGAAGCGGGATATCTGGGAGCCAAAAAAAGGGTCATGCTGAGAAGATAATTGTTTATAAATCAAATTCTAATGAATTGGGCGTAAAATGACATCACACGGCACCTTATACGTATCTTCCAAAATCTCTCAGCAAGTTTCGTGTTTCTACTTTTAAAAGTGTGTCTGAAATTGTATCTGAAAATTTCGAGCTGTTGAAGGTGGAAAAGCGTTTTTTCGAATACACCCTTAAGAAAGAAATAGTCCAAGAGCCGACAACACAAAACCTATGTTATCGAGAACAAGAAAAAAAGAAACCTTTATTTTATGGAAGAGTAGAAATAGGGGAGTCTAATGATCCATGTGTGACGGAAGTAAAGTGGTGCATAAGCCAAAAATTAATGGCACTAGCGGTTCACTTGTAGGTTTATCATTGTGTTTTTCTGCTCCCAGCTTTCCATGTCTTCCTACTTTTAATTGTATGGCAAGCACAATGTTAAATCTACAAGTAAACCACTGATGATATTAATTTTTGGCTTATGCACCACTTCGCTTCCGGCAGACATGGATCATTAGATTTCACCTTACTACTCTTCTTCCATAAAATAAGGGGTTTTTTGTGCTCGATAACATAGGTTTTTGTGCTGTTGGCTCTTAGACTAAAAGAAGAAACATATAAAATCTTTTTGTTGTTTGTTTGTTTATTCAAAAAACCGTTGAAAAGCCACAAAAACAGTGTTTTAAGATACTTGAGTTTTAAAATTTTTTCACCACAAATTTTGCCGGTTGGTATGGCACAAAGGTTTTGGCTGGAACGATAGGAATTTTGAATTTTTTCTATAGGAGCAACTGTAGGACATTCTTAGAGTTCTAAACGTTATAAACATTAAAAAATACGTTTCTTACATCATTTGAAACTTTTCTGGTCCCCTTAAACCTTGTCCAAAATTATGAGAGAATAAAAAATTTTCTTTTTAAAGTTATTGGGTTTTTTTTTTCTTTCTTTCTTTGCCGTTTTCACTTTCTTCTATATCTTCTACGTATGGATTTGTGAAATTTTTCGGATTTCGGTTTGGGGCGATTTTACATGTTTTTTGGGTTAGAGGACTCAGGTTTTTACAAAATGTCTATCTGTGAGTCTGTCTGTCACTCTGTATGCGACAAAACTTTTGTGGGCTCTCTATCTCAAGAACGAATGCACAGAATTTTACAAAACTTTATATTCAATTAGACCTCGATATTAATTAAGGTTGGTTAGTTTTTAGTGTATACATGATATTTTTTTAATCAATCAGTAAATGCTGCCCTAATTCGAAGCCAGCACTTAAAAGAAGTTCAGCCACTTTTTTTTTCAGTTAATATTTCAAATCGAAATTAATGCGTTCAAAAACGCTTAACAAATATAGAGCCTAAGGCGGCTGCGCTGACTATCATCCCATCGATTTCACGGCTGAAATTCCAGTATTACACAGAACTCGATTAGCATATTAAAATGCAAACGGTCTGCTAAGTCATATCTTGGTGCAAAGCATCTGCACACCTAATATTGGTAGTTGATCGGTAAGTTTATCATAGTGTTTTCCTGCACCCAAGGGTATGAAAACATGGAGAACTGCGAGCAGGAAAACACAATGGTGAACTTAACAGTCAACTACTAAAATCGGGTTTGTAGGTGTTTTGCACCGAGATATAATTTAGCCGACCAATTGCATTTTAATATGCGAATCGAGTTCTGTGTTATCCTAGAATTTAAGCCATCAACTCGATGAGGTGATGATTCGTGCAACCGCCTCCCGGTCTAATATTTAATGGAATTGCACAGTTAAATACTGAGCTGTTTATTAAACAGTAAGGTTGCTATAAATACTGATATCCTCGGCTATTTCTTTTACTATTAATTGCTGGCTTTCGGCTAATACGAAATTATTATTTTTAATAAATTTCAAAACTTTATTTGAACACATAAGTTATATATTTCTCTTTGTGTTGCTAATGGAAATTTCAAACAATATATCCCTATTAAATGTAAAAATACACTATATTTTTTAATTAAAAAGGATTTCCACTTATGTTCCACAGACTTGTCAGCAGGGGTGTAGTCGTAAAAACAACAGAGGATATACGCTCTAAGCAGAAGGTATACGCTAAAGGCAGAGGTTATACCCTAGAATACGTATACTATAGCTTTCTTGAGAAACAGAGGGTATACGACATTACTTTAAAAAATCCAGAAGGTATACGGAGTATACCCCCCGTATACCCTCCACTACATCCCTGCTTGTCAGTATGACCTGTACCCCGGGAAACTCGGGTTGTGCCCCTGGTTAATATATCAGAATTAACCATTCTTTATTTTAAATCCAAAAATAAAACCTTGTTTTATTTTATTTCAACTTGCACATTATTTTACGCAATGCGACCTTTTTCACTCTAAATTATTCCTCCAACTAGGTAAAACCACAAGAACTTCAATAAACGTTGCACATAGGTGTTCTAACAGTTTTCCGATGATTTCTTCATTCTCTGTCCTTACAAGTGTTGCCTACATCTTAATAAAATCCTGGTTGTGAAATTTTCTTTCCATACATTTGCCATGTAAGGGAAACCTTTAAACATCAGTAAGTATCAGCCCCGCCAAATGTTTGGAACAATTTCCTTTCACGAGCTTCTTTTAAACACTCCCAGTTCCATTCTTCTGTCGATAACTGTGTCATTGTCATTCATCGACAGAAATTATTTTTGAATTCTAATTTTATAACAAACTCATAGATTTGAATAATTTTTTACAAGAATTCTATCGATTCAGCGGTAAACAAGAACAAGAAACCATGCAGGATGCATAGATTATGAAAAACTTTTCGACACTTACAGTATATTATTTTTTAAATTTTCAATTTTTTCACAGGATGAAATTGAATATCTTTATAAGTAAATTAAAAAACACATAATAAACTTCCCCAGTTTCATTCTTTTGTCGATAACTGTGTCATTATCAATCATCGACTGAAATTGTTTCCAAATTCTAATTTTATAAAGGTAGTAAATATATTTTCGTAAATATATTTTATGAAGAATTATATCTGTTCAATGACAAACAAGAACAGGGTGCGTAGTCTGGAAGGCCCTTGTAAGGAACTTTTACCAGAATTTTTATATTGTAATATTTGTTTTATTTAACGAAAAAGAAATCCTTTTTCAGATGTAACAACCAGTACTTTAAAGAACTTCTGATACCAAAAGAGTTAAAATCCTCTGAGTTTCTTGATGACTACGCACTTTGAAGAACGAAGAATAATGCATCAGGCATGGATTATAAAAAAACTTTCCGACACTAACAGAATATTATTTTTTTAAAATTTCATGTTTTTCACAGGATGAAATTATGTATCTTTATAAGTAAATTAAAAAACACATAATAAACTTTCCCAGTTTCATTCTTTTGTCGATAACTGTGTCATTATCATTCATCGACTAAAATACTTTCAAATTCTAATTTTATAACAAACTCATAGATTTGAATGAATTTTACTAACCATTGAACGACAAATAAGAATGAAAAATCATGCATGAGGCATCGATATGAAAAACTTTCCGACACTAACAGAATATTATTTAAAAATTTTCATAAATTTTCATTTAAGCTATCTTTTATTTTCATTTAAACTATTTCATAGGATGAAATTGCATATCTTTTAAGTAAATTAGAAAACACATAACTCGGAAAAATCCATTTTCAGCTATTGCTATCCATTTCCAGTAATGTGTGCAAATTCTTTCGTATGGCTCTGTATACAGTGCCTAATTTGCGCTGCTTTGGTTTTTGTGAATATTTAAGTATTGGTCGTAATTTTCGGAACTTATAAATACTGCAATCCGAAGTCCGCAGAACAGAATTTTAGTAAAACAAAGACTAAATTACAGTTTGTTTTTCAATCATCTATCGTTTGCGTTCTTTTTTACATGTATGATGTAGCGTGTCTAGGAAACATGCTTCTATCTAGCACTCGCAAGTGTACAATCAATATATATATATATATATATATATATATATATTGTTGTTTATTTGTTTGTTTGTTTCTTTTTTTTTGGGGGGGGGGAGGGGGTGTCCCAAGGGTTTCCGAACGGGGACGAAAAATGCAAGAATTAACTGCAACTGTATCTGCCATTTTCATTTAGTATCTTGTTACTTTACATTATGCTTGTTGTTCGTTTTTATAAATTACGAACTAAAGTGGACGGCGTTTCCCGGAATTTCTAAAATGTTTCTTTTTCAAAAATCAGTTTTAAAATTATTGCGGAAATCATGAAAAATTCAGCATAGCAGTACCACTTGTCAAGCGATCTACACCAAAACATAATCAGCACCAATTCATATCAATGATAACTAAATCTTAAGTTTTTATAAAAAGCCGTGCATTAGTTGTTGAGCTAAAGCTGTTGCAAAAATCGTCAAAAATGCACCATAACAACGCCACCTGGTGGGCGATTTACACTAAAAAGAATTAGCACTAGTTTATATTGAAGCTGAATCTACAGTTTTGTGTAATTTTGTGCATTAGTTCTTGAAATTCCACTTAAGAACCCACAAATTTTTTGTCACATACAGACAGACACACAGGCATATATTTTCTAAAAATTAGCTAATCATGTTCAGGAACTTGTAAAACGCATAAGTCCATCGAAAATCGGGAGTCAAATTTTCTAATAAATCCAATACATTCTCCTTGTAAAGACAGAAGAAATAAAAATAATAAAAATAACTAATTCTTTCAACACTTTGCCTCCTAACTGCCTTTAACAATATATGCTTCATTGAGACTTCATTCGCACTATTTCTATTCGATTTTTTTTTTCCAAATTGCAAGTAAAATTATTTTTAAGACGGAATCCACGAATTTAAGAGCCATGCAAAACATTTGGTGAGTAATTGATAAGAGTTTAAAAAATCAGTGTAAATTCCGGAAACTGAGAACAACTAAATTTTAGAGCTCTCTAATAAATGAAATTCGATCTGTTCTCTATCATAGATAATACAAATAATGATAAGTTTGTCAGGAGCGAAGTTAATAAAGGTAGACTATCATATAATACGTTTTCAAATGGTTTTTTTTTTTTTTTTTTTTTTTTTTATGAAATTCATTTTTAAGAACTTATACACTATATGCACAAAGATGACCGGCCACGTGCGATTTTAGACATTTTGTTAAATATCTAGAAAAATACATGAGGAATTACTTTGAAAATCTAAGTGCGTAAATATAATAATACGAGTCATATATTACCGTGAATTTTTTTTTCCGAAACCCCACAAGGAACCGTCAACAAACTGAAAAAGAACGAATATCTTTTGGATTACCCTGTCAAAAATAATGTAATAACAAACTCGTTCAAACTTTAGATTATGATTAAGTGGCATATTGTAATAAACTATGTTTGTTTCTATGAGGACAACATACATACTCATAAAGAAAGTAATCTTTTTATAAGAAACAATCCCAAATTTTGGCAAGAGTTTAGCTTATAATTTGCAGAGTTCTTGATATAAAAAAAAATCTTCTTTTCAGAAAATGTGACAAACAACATTGTACATAATACCCTGTAATCAGAATTAAAAAATAAAAAAAACTGTATGAAAAATGAGCAGGTTTACTAAATAATTTTTCACGGCGCACGGGTAAATGCTATCGAAATTTCATTTGTATATTGTGTTAGCTAAATGTATAGAGAAACTTTTGTAAAGTCACAAAAACATAGCTTGACAATCCTGAAAATTATCGTCGCTAAAATAAGCTAAAAATCAGTTTAAAGATAGAAAACCAACGAATATAAATGCACAAATAAAGTATGAGAAGGTAGCAAATAGCTATTTCGAATCTACTAACGAGATTCTTCATCAGTGCAAAACTCAGCGAGCTAAAAGTAGCAAAACTGAGCAAAGAGACAGAGA
Source organism: Maratus speculifer (assembly GCA_964019185.1). NCBI lineage: Eukaryota > Metazoa > Arthropoda > Arachnida > Araneae > Salticidae > Maratus > Maratus speculifer. Next base: position 157,150,036 of record OZ025302.1, on the reverse strand, counting down.
GACGCGGGCTTATATACCCGCTATGGGAACAATCCCGCCTAAAGAAAAGCAACCAATGAGAAGAAAGCAGCCAAAACCAACTGAGTGGACAAGTAGCGACATCTATCGGAGGACAAGCAAAACAAAAACTAAAAAGCGAGTGGGAAAAAAAAAAAAAAAAAAAAAAAAAAAGTATTAAATTAAAGATTTCCAGATACTTGGAAAATAAGGAGTACTAGATAAGTCATTGACTAAGGAGTGAGAATTTTTTATGATGTGGTAAGCTTCCCAAAAATCAAGATCAAGAATAGAAGGACATTTATGGATGATGGTGGCTGAAGAAAAGTTAAACTTATGTTGAGAAGACCAACAATGTTGAGCAATAGAGGAACGTTTAAGCTCCTGATTTTTGACATACCTTTTATGTTCCATTAAACGAAATCTGAGAGCACGTTTAGTCTGACCAATATAAGAAAGACCACATTGGCAAGAAATTTGGTAAATACCCCAGTTATCTAAGTGATCAATGGGGTGCTTAAGATTAGAAAAAGTAATTTTATTAACAGGAGAAAAAATAACATTGAAATCGAACCTTTTTAAAATTTTAGCAACTTGCTGACTGATTTTGGGGAAAAAAGGCAAAACAACCAAAGCATTGGAGTTCGAATTAAAGTTCCTACTTTCAGATTGTGTGGATTTTGTCAAATTTCTATGAATAGAATCTATTATATTAGGAGAATAACCACGATCAACAGCAATAGCTTTTAGGTAATTAAATTCATCACTGAGTAACTGAGGAGTTGAACAAATATTGGAAGCCCGGAAAACAAAAGTTTTGAAAGCCGCAACTTTCTGGTTAGGAGGATGAGAAGAATATCTGTGAGGTGGAAGACTGACCGCAAAAGGTTTGCGAAAGACAGTAGTCTGAAAATTATCTTCATTCCGAATAACAAGAACATCCAGAAAAGGAAGGCAATTGTCCGATTCAGTTTCAAAAGTAAATTGAATGCAAGAATCAATAGAATTCATGACAGAGAGAATATGATTTATATCGGAATTCACTTCAACTAAAGCATAGATATCATCTACATAACGAACATAGAACGGAAATTTTAAGACTTCAAATAATTTTATTTCAAAGTAATGCATGTACAAATCGCATAAAGTCGGACTAAGAGGATTACCCATAGCCAAACCGTCAATCATACGAAAGAAATTCCCGTTAAAAACAAAAGTATTTTGAGATAAGCAAGCACGAGTTAGATGAATAAGCTCCTCGATTTCGAAAAAGGAAAAATGAAATTCACAAAGCCTTTTCTTGAGGCAATCTAAAGCACCTTCGACAGGAACATTGGTAAATAATGATTTAACATCAAAAGAAACCATCATGTGGCCTTGTGGCTTAAAACTGTGAAGTTTCTTAGTAAATTCAAAAGAATTCTTAACCGTGAAAGAATTACTGCTTGAGAGAGGAGAAAATATGGAAACAAGATATTTGGCAAGTTTATAAGAAGCCATACCGATACTGGAAACGATGGGTCTAAAAGGAATGTCAGGTTTATGGACCTTAGGTAAAGCATAAAACCTGGCACAATGAGCAATAGAAGGAATAAGAGACCTCTTTAATTTAGCAGGAATAATGTGTGAAGACTTAACGGCAGATTTGATAGTAGCAATTTCATTAGAGGAAGGGTCTTTGTGGATATCCACATAGGGACCATCATTAATTAAATTATGGGATTTTTCTAAATAAGAAGACTTGTCAAGAACGACAATCTGACCACCTTTGTCAGCCTTAGTTATGATCAAATTCGGATCAGAAGACAAACTTTTAAGACAATGTTTAACTGAACTATTAAGATTTGGCTTATAAACATTCGAATTGAAATCAACAGTATTGGCAATGAGATGCCTAATAGACTCTTTCTGAGAAGGAGAAATAGCACTATGCTTAAAGGCTCTTTCAATAGGAGCAATTAGACGGGGTAACGAAAAAGGGGCAGAAACAGAGAAATTGTTGTTTAATTTTAGAGCATTTAGCTGATTATTACTTAAAGCGACACTAGAAAGATTGAGAACAGCATTTTTGTTAACAGTAGGTAAATTTGTAGAGTTGTTGGCGAAAGAATTATTACAAAGCGTATTAAATTTCCTTTTTAAAACTGCGCAATGAATCGAAGAAGCTTTGAGGACTCTATTCCATGAAATTCTGTCTATAGAATCAAAATCAGGAAAAGAATTACCAAGAGAGATATGTAAGTGATATAACTCGCGCTCTATATGAGCAATTTTCAGGCGAGTCTCTTGAATCAAAGCCCTTAAAAGAGCTAATTTAGATCGAAACAAGACCTTATCTATCCTACTTGAATTAAATAAATTACAACGTATTGAAATAAATCTAGGAATCACTTTTTTGCGTCTGCAGTCACGTAGAAAATGTAAGTGCTCCAAAAACCTATACTTTTTCAGCCGTAAATTACAAAATCTATTGATTTGTGACATAGTAAAGAGAAGTAAAATAAAAACAGCAATAGTGGAATCAAGGACCGTTGACGCCAAATACATTAAAATAGCAAATAAAGCCTTTGTGCAAAAATGTTTAAAGATAGAAAACCAACGAATATAAATGCACAAATAAAGTATGAGAAGGTAGCAAATAGCTATTTCGAATCTACTAACGAGATTCTTCATCAGTGCAAAACTCAGCGAGCTAAAAGTAGCAAAACTGAGCAAAGAGACAGAGAGACGCGGGCTTATATACCCGCTATGGGAACAATCCCGCCTAAAGAAAAGCAACCAATGAGAAGAAAGCAGCCAAAACCAACTGAGTGGACAAGTAGCGACATCTATCGGAGGACAAGCAAAACAAAAACTAAAAAGCGAGTGGGAAAAAAAAAAAAAAAAAAAAAGTATTAAATTAAAGATTTCCAGATACTTGGAAAATAAGGAGTACTAGATAAGTCATTGACTAAGGAGTGAGAATTTTTTATGATGTGGTAAGCTTCCCAAAAATCAAGATCAAGAATAGAAGGACATTTATGGATGATGGTGGCTGAAGAAAAGTTAAACTTATGTTGAGAAGACCAACAATGTTGAGCAATAGAGGAACGTTTAAGCTCCTGATTTTTGACATACCTTTTATGTTCCATTAAACGAAATCTGAGAGCACGTTTAGTCTGACCAATATAAGAAAGACCACATTGGCAAGAAATTTGGTAAATACCCCAGTTATCTAAGTGATCAATGGGGTGCTTAAGATTAGAAAAAGTAATTTTATTAACAGGAGAAAAAATAACATTGAAATCGTACCTTTTTAAAATTTTAGCAACTTGCTGACTGATTTTGGGGAAAAAAGGCAAAACAACCAAAGCATTGGAGTTCGAATTAAAGTTCCTACTTTCAGATTGTGTGGATTTTGTCAAATTTCTATGAATAGAATCGATTATATTAGGAGAATAACCACGATCAACAGCAATAGCTTTTAGGTAATTAAGTTCATCACTGAGTAACTGAGGAGTTGAACAAATATTGGAAGCCCGGAAAACAAAAGTTTTGAAAGCCGCAACTTTCTGGTTAGGAGGATGAGAAGAATATCTGTGAGGTGGAAGACTGACCGCAAAAGGTTTGCGAAAGACAGTAGTCTGAAAATTATCTTCATTCCGAATAACAAGAACATCCAGAAAAGGAAGGCAATTGTCCGATTCAGTTTCAAAAGTAAATTGAATGCAAGAATCAATAGAATTCATGACAGAGAGAATATGATTTATATCGGAATTCACTTCAACTAAAGCATAGATATCATCTACATAACGAACATAGAACGGAAATTTTAAGACTTCAAATAATTTTATTTCAAAGTAATGCATGTACAAATCGCATAAAGTCGGACTAAGAGGATTACCCATAGCCAAACCGTCAATCATACGAAAGAAATTCCCGTTAAAAACAAAAGTATTTTGAGATAAGCAAGCACGAGTTAGATGAATAAGCTCCTCGATTTCGAAAAAGGAAAAATGAAATTCACAAAGCCTTTTCTTGAGGCAATCTAAAGCACCTTCGACAGGAACATTGGTAAATAATGATTTAACATCAAAAGAAACCATCATGTGGCCTTGTGGCTTAAAATCGAATGTTTATAAGCCAAATCTTAATAGTTCAGTTAAACATTGTCTTAAAAGTTTGTCTTCTGATCCGAATTTGATCATAACTAAGGCTGACAAAGGTGGTCAGATTGTCGTTCTTGACAAGTCTTCTTATTTAGAAAAATCCCATAATTTAATTAATGATGGTCCCTATGTGGATATCCACAAAGACCCTTCCTCTAATGAAATTGCTACTATCAAATCTGCCGTTAAGTCTTCACACATTATTCCTGCTAAATTAAAGAGGTCTCTTATTCCTTCTATTGCTCATTGTGCCAGGTTTTATGCTTTACCTAAGGTCCATAAACCTGACATTCCTTTTAGACCCATCGTTTCCAGTATCGGTACGGCTTCTTATAAACTTGCCAAATATCTTGTTTCCATATTTTCTCCTCTCTCAAGCAGTAATTAATTCACGGTTAAGAATTCTTTTGAATTTACTAAGAAACTTCACAGTTTTAAGCCACAAGGCCACATGATGGTTTCTTTTGATGTTAAATCATTATTTACCAATGTTCCTGTCGAAGGTGCTTTAGATTGCCTCAAGAAAAGGCTTTGTGAATTTCATTTTTCCTTTTTCGAAATCGAGGAGCTTATTCATCTAACTCGTGCTTGCTTATCTCAAAATACTTTTGTTTTTAACGGGAATTTCTTTCGTATGATTGACGGTTTGGCTATGGGTAATCCTCTTAGTCCGACTTTATGCGATTTGTACATGCATTACTTTGAAATAAAATTATTTGAAGTCTTAAAATTTCCGTTCTATGTTCGTTATGTAGATGATATCTATGCTTTAGTTGAAGTGAATTCCGATATAAATCATATTCTCTCTGTCATGAATTCTATTGATTCTTGCATTCAATTTACTTTTGAAACTGAATCGGACAATTGCCTTCCTTTTCTGGATGTTCTTGTTATTCGGAATGAAGATAATTTTCAGACTACTGTCTTTCGCAAACCTTTTGCGGTCAGTCTTCCACCTCACAGATATTCTTCTCATCCTCCTAACCAGAAAGTTGCGGCTTTCAAAACTTTTGTTTTCCGGGCTTCCAATATTTGTTCAACTCCTCAGTTACTCAGTGATGAACTTAATTACCTAAAAGCTATTGCTGTTGATCGTGGTTATTCTCCTAATATAATCGATTCTATTCATAGAAATTTGACAAAATCCACACAATCTGAAAGTAGGAACTTTAATTCGAACTCCAATGCTTTGGTTGTTTTGCCTTTTTTCCCCAAAATCAGTCAGCAAGTTGCTAAAATTTTAAAAAGGTTCGATTTCAATGTTATTTTTTCTCCTGTTAATAAAATTACTTTTTCTAATCTTAAGCACCCCATTGATCACTTAGATAACTGGGGTATTTACCAAATTTCTTGCCAATGTGGTCTTTCTTATATTGGTCAGACTAAACGTGCTCTCAGATTTCGTTTAATGGAACATAAAAGGTATGTCAAAAATCAGGAGCTTAAACGTTCCTCTATTGCTCAACATTGTTGGTCTTCTCAACATAAGTTTAACTTTTCTTCAGCCACCATCATCCATAAATGTCCTTCTATTCTTGATCTTGATTTTTGGGAAGCTTACCACATCATAAAAAATTCTCACTCCTTAGTCAATGACTTATCTAGTACTCCTTATTTTCCAAGTATCTGGAAATCTTTAATTTAATACTTTTTTTTTTTTTTTTTTTCCACTCGCTTTTTAGTTTTTGTTTTGCTTGTCCTCCGATAGATGTCGCTACTTGTCCACTCAGTTGGTTTTGGCTGCTTTCTTCTCATTGGTTGCTTTTCTTTAGGCGGGATTGTTCCCATAGCGGGTATATAAGCCCGCGTCTCTCTGTCTCTTTGCTCAGTTTTGCTACTTTTAGCTCGCTGAGTTTTGCACTGATGAAGAATCTCGTTAGTAGATTCGAAATAGCTATTTGCTACCTTCTCATACTTTATTTGTGCATTTATATTCGTTGGTTTTCTATCTTTAAACATTTTTGCACAAAGGCTTTATTTGCTATTTTAATAAAAATCAGTTGTTGCCAAAATGAAGCAAAAAAGTGAGGAGGAGGCACGTATCCAAATATAGTAATACATGCAATATTGTGTATTCTATATTGTCAATCATAATATCGGCTATAATCAATGGATATATGATACAGCCCCTCATCTTTTTGCTTCATTTCGGAAACAACAGATTTTGAGCTTAATTTATCGCAATAATTTTCAAAATTTTCAAGTTATGTTTTTGAAACTTTCACAAAAGTTGTTCTATATATTTAGCAAACCCATTATGTAAACTATATTTTGCTTACATTCACGCACGCGCAGTGAAACATTATTTAGTAAACCTGCTCATTTTAAATAAAATTTTTATTATTTTTTTACTTCTGATTACAAAATATTATGTACAATATTATTTGTCATATTTTCTCAAAAGAAAAAAAAATGTATGAAGAACTCTACAAATTACAAGGAAAAAACGCAGAAAAATTTGGGACTGTTTTATAAAAACCTTAATTTCTCTACGAGTATACAGCTATCCGCATAAAAATGAACACAGTTTACTATACAATAAGTTACTTAATCAAAATCTACAGTTTTAACGATTTTGCTACATTAATTTTGACAGGTTTATTCAAAAGATATTTTTTTTTCGGTTTATTGACAGTCCCCTATGGGGTCTTGGTAAAAAATCTTCGCGGAACTCTACGACCTGTACTACTATGTCTGCACACTTATAGTTCCTGGATAATTCCTCATATATCGTTCTATATGTTTAACAAAGTGTCTAAAATCGGATGTGGCTGGTCACCATTGGTCATATAGTCTATCACTTATGATAAGATATTACATGAGATCGCAATTTAAGAGAGAGAGATGAAGAAGATACTCTTACCAAAATTAACAAATCAATTTTCAATTCTGATAATCTTTCTACTTCCTCCTTTCAGTTGCATATTTATTTAAATAACGATAAATTTTTCTTTACTTTATTATAGATTAAAAAAATAAACATTCCATGGTAATATATTTAAAGAATCATGTTCGAAAATCTTACGTAAAGCTTTTAAAAAAGTAAATCGGGTAACAGCTTTCAAATAAATTTAATTTGTAAGTACAGGGTGATTTTAATTTAAGTTCAACTTTCAAACAACTGTAAAAAGAATCATTGATCATAGTGATCTTAAATTTGACCTGAATATACAGAAAGAAAAGGAAAATTGTAGGAATAAGGAAAAAAACCAGTTTTTTTAGCAAAATATGACGCTTTACTCGTCATAAAAGTAAATGAGTTCGGCTACCAGTGACATTCGAATTTCTAAGTAACGGCTATTGAGTTGCAGGTTAAACCGACTGTACTGTTCAATATGCATTACTGTATCGGACTTTAACTGTAAAAAAAATGACTCCCTAGTCATTGAACAGTTGTGGCATTTCTGTTGAAAAGCCCATCCACCACGGCAAGATGTTTCTACATCGGATCAATTTTTAACTGTCATGAGACCAAAAGCAGCAGAAAAATAAACATTGAAATCGGTTTTTAACAGTCGCGAGACTTGTTTAATAAATGTACATTTTCTGCCACAAGTTATAATCGAGAAACATCATGTTTTACAGTAGATAGTATATCAGAGGTAACGTTGTGAATCTGTTAGGTAATGCGTGTCTTTAATCAAACGGACCTCTGAATAAAAACAATATTTTTCAGATAACCCCTCAGCCAGAAATCACAAAGACTAAGATGAGGTGATCTTGGCGGTCAGGCTATTCTAAATTGACGACTGATAATTCTATAACTTCAGAAATTTTACAGGATTTGAAATGTGTGAAGAACCGTCAGCTTGCACAAAATTTATATTATCCACACATGCATGCTGCTGTAGTGCTGGAAGGACGTGGATGCGCAAAATAGAACCTTAGCATTCACCATTGATGGTACAGGTAACACGACCCTTAGGGCTAATGTGCTCGAAAAAGAGTGGCCACCTATGATAAACGATGCCGTAAAGCCGCATCACTGGTTTCATTCTGCATCACATTCTGTAGTTACCTTTACAGAATGAAAAGATAAAGTTCAAATCGTAATGGATTTTTCTTGCTTATATTTTACAATTCTAAGTATTGACATTACTTTTCGAGATGGAAATGGGATATATCTACCTACAAAGTGTTCTATGGCAATTCATTCTCCTCTTCCAAGATTTCTAGAACAAAAGTTTGTCGTATAGCAGATCAGTCCTCAACGTCGGTAATTTGGAAGGAACAACAATGCAAGGTGTTTTGTGAAATTGTATGTACCGTGCTCACAAGCCTAATATCTAGCTATCGGGCAGTTACCCGAGCATTACAACTTCTTATAGCGCTGCCCGTCTTTTCTTGCAATGCTGTGACCATATCTCCTACTGCCATCGAAACAATTACTTTCTTACCTCTGCCAGATTTCATTTCAAATGAACATGTGTCTTCGAATTTCTTAATAATTTTCTCCAGATATTTCTTAATCATTCTTAATCATTTCCTTCGTCGGCAAACATCGCCCCACAACTTTTTACCATACTATTTACTGTCCGGATCTTCTTGAGAATACTGATATCAGCCACCATTCTTCTAAAACAGCTTCGCAAGCAAAGCGTGATCTTTCATTGAGAAAGACATGATAAGTTTCTCAGCTGAATATGAAGGAAACGACAGGTTCGCTGCGTTTTTAGGTGCATTCGTAATTATGTAAATACGTAGCACCTATAGTTGTCGTACAGTCCGTCCGTCTATCCGTCTGTCTGTATATAACAACGCAAAAACAACCCAACCGAATCGTTTGAAATTTAAAATATATAATTGTTACATTATTTTGTCGATTCATTTCAAATTTTATGAAAATCGGATGCATAGATCAATTACAGAGACAATCAAAAGTATCGTTACATTACGATCAATGGGGAAAAAGTTTCAAATGCACTTTAATCGTTTGTAATTTAAAATATATAATTATTATATAATTTTGTTAGGTCATTTCAAATTTTATGAAAATTGGATGCATAGATCAATTGCAGAGACAACCAAAAGTATTCCGTTACGTTACGGTCAAAGGGGAAAAATGCTTCAAATGCATTTTAATGGTGTTACATTCATTCGAATATAATAGAATACCTGAACCTATGAAGTACATGTATATTAAAATATATATTCAGTAAAATCTGTGAAGCAAAGAATATTTATTATTAAATTACAGGGCCACACAAAGGTATTCCACGACATAATGCTATACAGAAAAACATTGTTTGGGGCATGTGTTAATTATACTAAGCTATTTGACATTTTATGAATATAATATACATTGCTGAGTTGGTGTAATAAAAGTTTCTTCCTGTATATTTACAGGAATACAAAGAAGATTTTCCCCACTATACTATATTTGAATCTGAAGTATACTGTCTACTATAACAGTAAGATATGAATATTTTTAAAACTTCGTTATCGTACGAATGCACCTCATTTGTTACGCTTCACGTGCAATTTCTAACTTGTTTATATTAAATGCAATGTTTAATATGCATGACATGTTCTTTGATGTTATGACGAGTAAATCGTTGTTAAAATTTCGAATTTTTTTTTCTTATGTCATACCATTTCCATCTTCTTCCTGTATATTAAGCTCAAATTTCAAATCAGTTAAATCAGGTTTTTTTTTTCTTTTTCTTCACAACTTTTTGGAAGTTTTACTGTAATTATGATCACCTTGTATATTTTTATTCTATTCGATATTGTAAAAATTGAAATAGTGGAATATTTCGAGGTGAAAGTATATCCAATAAAACGAAAGCGACGCCGCATATCGTTACCCCTCCCCCCCCCCCCCCAATGTTATCACTCCAGTGTTAGAGACACGCGTGTTTTTGCTTTACAGTAGAAAATAATGAAACTATACTTTAAATTACTGTAGGAAATAAATATATATTATTGAAATATATTTTGTTTGAAATCATGCTTGAAAAACAATTTTTAAGTTCATTAAAAAAATACAAATTAAGTCCCAATAATTTAGTTTAAAATAGATTTTTTGTACTTTTCGCACGTTTAAGTGTTGAAATTATGCGATGATTTGAAGCGAATATATGTGCGATAAAAACGAAGGCGTTATAGCAGACTGTTTCTCTTATCGTTATGACATCAGCGTTACTGACGCACACGTTGCTTTATAGCACAGATACTACGCAATATTTCTTATTTAATGTGTGAATAATTGTCTACATAATGAAAAACCTAATAATTAGGTTAAATACCTACTAAAATAAAATATAATTATTTTTTATTTTAGTGGGATATACAGGGGCGTGCCAGAAGTATTCGGCGCCTGTGTGCAGAGCTGCATTTGGCGCCCTACACTCCCCCCCCCCCCTCCATCTTCTCGCCTATAAAAATAAAACTTTATCAAAAAGAAAAAAAACTATGAATATCTATAAATGTATAGTAGCCATTTTTTGGAGTTTTTACCAGATCAAATAAAGTTTATTGGACCAGAAAAGTTATTTAATAAAATGTATCTTATTTCTTTACAGTTCGTACTTTATTTCATTAAATAAATAAATTTCTGTTTCCAAACATGCTTAAATTATTTGAAAAATAAAGAAGGATGGCAGCTATGTAAATAAAATTCGTAACACAGTAAAACCTGTGTAAATGAAAGCACTCTCCATCAGAATCCTGAGTTACGATAAAATTTCATTATCCCGGAGAAAATAATTTAATGCAATAACAATATATTGCATCTAAAAAAAAAAGTTTGTTTTTACTTTGCATGTATTGTCCGATTGCTAAGAAAATCTACCGCACATAGAGATCTGAAAATTTAGATAATGATCGATGATAGTAGATACCGTGCACCTGACACTCATTTTTTTTTTAATTACCCGAAATATTAATTAAAAACCCTTAATGACCATCGCAAAATGGTGATCTTTCATTTCTCAACAAGATCATGCTTCCCATTGTGTGCTTCCCCAAATTTTAAACAGTCCTTCCCACTGACCAAAAACGTAGCGTTTGATTTTTTATTTTTTATTTATTTATTTATTTTATTTATTAAATTTTTTTTTTTTTTTTTTCATTTTTAAATTGGGATATAGTCAGATCCCGATAGAATTACAAATAAAGAAATAATAGTAAAGAAAGAAAGAAAAACGATTTCAATGGTATTTTCAATTATACTATTAAAAATATATATATATTTGACCGCGATTCGCATCGGTTTTTAAGTTTTCTATTTCTCTGAAGTTTCAAACTTAAAAAACAACAACAACAACAACAACAACAAAATATTGATACATTCTCGGTATCTTTCAGGTTCTAATAATACACTGCTCAAAACAATTAAAGGATATTTGAAGTTTTATATAAAATAAAGATATAAACGAAATTTTTTTTGCCGAAAATAGAAGAAGAGAATCACAAATGCAAATTTTTCTGGTTTTCAAACTGTGGAGTATGCAAATTTTGAGTTCAACGTCAAAAACGTCGCTTCAGCGGCAGCGAATGAAATTTGACTTTCAACTGGATAAAAGAGAATGAAGACAAGGATGATCGGCATTCAGTGATTGCTTTGTTTCGATGAGTACGCTGTCTCAGCGAAGTCATTTGACAGATTCAGAAGCTTGGATAATTGTTGGTAGGTTAAAAGGGGGCCAAACTCAAGCCGAAGTAGCGCAAGCCATTGGAGTGTCACAAAGTGTCATTTCCAGGATCTGGAACCGTTTTTTGGCGAGTGGATGTGCAGGCCGAAGACCAGGGCAAGGTCGTAGACGGGCAACAACGCCCAATGAAGATCGGTATTTAGCGTTAACAGCTCGTAGACACCGAAACATGAACGCTTCTATTCTCCAACAACACCTTCGCTCGGCTACAGGCACCACGATTTCAACTCAGACTGTCCGAAACCGGCTCCATGCCGTAGGTCTGTATGCTCGCCGACCAATGGTATGTGTTAGATTAACATCAAGGCATCGTCGCGACAGCAGGGAGTGGGCAACCGAGCATGTCAACTGGAGGAGAAATGAATGGAGCAATATTCTGTTTTCTGACGAGTCCCGTTTTTCTGTGCATCCGGATAATAGGCGTATTTTCATCTGGAGGGGCCCTGGCAGTAGGAATAATCCTGCGTTCGCGCGCGAAAATGTCAGATTTGGCGGTGGAGGAGTGTTGGTGTATGGTGGCATCTCCATTGACGGGCGCACTGACCTCTACATCATTCGAGATGGAGCTCTGACTGGTCGCCGATATAGAGATGAGATCCTCAGACCTATTGTAGTCCCTTACGCTGCAGCAATCGGAGATAACTTCATTTTAATGGACGATAATTGCAAGCCACATCGTGCAAACCTGGTGGAGGATTTCCTTTTCGAGGAAGGAATCGTTCGAATGGAATGGCCAGCGTGTTCTCCAGACATGAATCCAATCGAGCACGTTTGGGACGCTCTAGGAAGACGAGTTTTTGGCCGCCAACAACCCCCACAAACTCTCCAAGAACTGGAAAGAGCTCTTCTGGAAGAGTAAGGCAGAATACCCCAACTCGTCATTAATAGCCTCATTGAGTCCATGCCTCAAAGGTGTTCAACGTTGCTGGCCGCCCGTGGAAACCATACCCGCTACTGAAAATGATTTTCTTTGAAGAAAACACCTTTCCTTATTCTTTTTTTCTCATATGCACAAATTGTGTTTTTTTCCTTTTGTACACAAATGCGCAATAAAATGCATTTTTTTCTGCCAAACATGTGTAATTTATTCTCATATAACCTACTATATCTGTCGACCATGTATCAATCAGCTAAAAAGTTTCCCAGATACAAAATCCACCTAAAACTGCAATATCCTTTAATTGTTTTGAGCAGTGTATATCTGGTGTGATAATATTTACTGTTCAAAAAATTTTTTGAAGTCATCTTAAAGATTCGCCAAACATATTTTTTCTCTCGGTACAAATTATCTCAAGATTTCCAAATTAAGAAATATGTGATTTGAATATCATTTCGCGTTAAAAAATTAATAAATATATGTGAGGGATTGTGCGCATTTTCATTATTTGTTTTATCAAGATTTTTTTTTTTTTTTTTTTTGTCAAAATTGAAAGTTTTATATTTAAATGTCAGAAAATAAATACAAATTGACGCGACGGTTAGCTTGAAAAATCAGACCGGAACATGAATAGCACCCCCGGTATAATCTATTGAAGGCAGTTGGAAATCAACTCGAGCTTCGATTGGATGGATTTTCATTTAAAAATGAAAAATTCTAAAAATTCAAGATTATATACTGCTAACAATATTGGGTTCGTTCGAAAATATTTTTATTCAAAATTATAAAGTCAAATCAACATGCTGCTGAAGACATTGCCCTCCCTACATCCCATTTATACATTTGTTTAGAAAAATTAACATTAAATATTACACTTTAGGATATTTAAGGTTATTGTAATTGGCCTAGGCTAGGCGATCCAAGGCGGTTGGTTAGTAGGACATAAAGTGCACGGGATTTTAAAACACTTTTTTCATAAATCTATATTTTTCCATTCATATTAACAGCCATCATTGTAGTTACTAATTTATTTATGTATAAATTAAACTTTTTTTGGGGGGAGGGGGGCATTTTAGTTTTTGTTACGTCTACGGTTGTGTGTAATGCTAATAAGTGCTCATATTTCAAAAATTCAATTTTATGTTCTGAAATGTAATGTATAAATCTTACCCGTCATTACAGTAATTTATGCAGTATTTGAATAGACACGAACGTATGCAGGGAGTGCAGGGAAAGGCTCACCTTTCAATCTTCGAAAAAATAAGAAAATTTGGACATATATGGCCAAATTTAGTCTATCTTCATCAACTCTCCCCCTTTTTCGCTATTATGGTAATTCCAGAGTACTGATAGGTAAAAGGTAGATAAAAAGTATTTATTTAGCTCATAAATCTATGGTGTGAAAAAAACCCACTTTTGTTCAATACACAATTGTTTCCACAGAAATGATCATTAGTAGAAATGCTGAACAAAATTATTGAATAAACTTTATTCTTTAAGTGCGAAAATCAGTGTTAAACCTACGGCACGGAATGTCAACAGCTTCACAAACGGCTGATGCTACATTTTTGCCAGTTAAAATTTATCCCACAGCTGACGCCAGTATCTCCAATCAAAAATCTATACACTGAAAAGAACAGAGAATACTAACAAACAAATGTAACGAACGTTATCAACTTTTTGGCAATTTTTGGATCCTCGCTACCCTTTACGATATCATACGCTATCATTCCTCAATAACATTCTCTTTTCTTTACTAATAAACACAAGAATCATTCCAAACATACTATATATATATATTAAAAAAAGAATGGGATGATGAAAAATTCGAGTATAAAACGAGTGAAATCTTAAATATCATGCTAGCTTCATATGTGCAGATAGGATGAGCGAGTATTGAAACACTTATTTTAGCTACAATTTAGTAGTTCTGCAAAAGCTATGAAGGTCCTCAAAACTAAATTAGATTTTTAAGCAGAATTTCATTTGAATTTTTGGAATAGAAATTTATTTAGTGACCTTAGAATCTTTTCCAGGGAGGCTTAAAATGTTTTAGGATAAGCTGAGCCGCCCATAGCACCCCCTTAGCTACGGCCCTGTGCATAGCCCCCAAGTTCTCGTTTTACATTGTTTTTCAATTCAGGATTCTCCAAATCGTCCCCCGCGGACGCCAAGATTGCGCCCTTAGATTTTATTGCACCCATTCGAATGTATCCTCTTACTAGCTATTTTCAAGATTAAAAATCCATTTTAAGGGATACATTTAAAAAATATATTTGAATAGTTTTTTTTTTTTTTAGTTATCGATAATTTTAAATAAGTTTTAATTATTTAATACTATTAAATTGTTATTCAGTGATTAAGGTTTCTATAGCTTCTTCATCTACAAAACTTTTGAAGATACATTGCCATCTGAAGATCTAATTTTAAATTTATTTTGAATTAAATTATTGCTGCAAATTATTTTTAAATAGTTTCTGAATCATAGGGATTTACAGCTATCAGCATGAGATACACACGCATCATATAAGACGTTTCTAACATATAAGTCTACCTTTATTCATGGGCTGATATTATTAGGGAAACTTTTACCAGTATTTCCGAATAGTAATTTTCTTCTTATTTATGATAAATTCTGAAGTAAGGTGACAATTGCTATTTTAAAAAAATAATAAAAAACAGGTGAAATTTAGCTCCTATGGTAATAAAACTGCATATTATGTTTTTCCACCGCAGTCATATTGCATATTTAGCTGAGTGAATTATGGCGCCTCTCTTTATAAAGATTTAACAGATCTTGTCTAAATGATTTATTAGAGGACTCTTAAATAGAATAAAATAAAATTTTAAAGAAAGAAATGAATATTTATAAATAAGTTTGTATAAGGCAAATCTACAAAAAATAATTCAGATGCCAAGAAAATGTAATACATTTTAGTATGATTAAATTAAGGATTTTTTTTATTAAATATTTGTTCCTCAACTGAAATCCTTTGGCGCCTTTACTACTTCGGCGCCTGTGTGTGCCGCACACTTTGCACACTGGGTCGGAACGCCCCTGGGGATATTTAAAGCTCGAACATCAGGTATAATCTCAAAAACGCGATACAAAGATTTTAAAAGATCATCAAGGAATCTTTCTTACATTTCCGATTCTCCAACTAAAAAAATTCCAGCAGTGGAAGAAGAGGAATGAAAAATAAGAAAAGAGAAAATAAAAACTGGAAAGTAAATGATGATTCGAGGAGGAAAAAGGACAGTACAGTAATGTTTGGTTTATCCATGAAGATAAAGTCAAAGATAGATAAACTAAACTTTGTCTTTTAATAAATAAATAAATAGCAGAATCTCAAAACAACAGAAGAATATATCATTTGTGATTGATGCAAAAAGAAAAAAATTGCTACAACTGATGTTCTAGATTCTCTACATGTACACATATACATCCTTGTTAAATGTAAATAAATGTCATGTAAGTGCCAAATATATTTTTTACTGGCTGATATATTTTTTACGTCAACCGTATGTTTTGTGTATACGTTACATCGTGTAAGATCTTTCGATTTTTTAACAGAAAAATAAATATAATAGTAATACAGATTTAAATAAAAACATATAATTTTTATTTTATTAAATACTACATTTCAAGTAGGAAATCTTACTGACAATATAATGCATTAAACAGAAACTGCGAAAAATACATTTTGCAGATTGCTTTTTTTTTTTTTTTTTTTTTTTTTTGTAAAAAACATTATTTGTGAAAAATCTATTGTTCTTTCAAGATTCGGTTTCGAATTTCTGAGCTGGTAAGGATGATAATGATATCACATTGATAATCTTACAAAAAATATTTTAGTTTTTTTTATTAACCTTTTGTGCTAAAACTGACTATACTATTGAAGAAAATTTAATATGAAATTTATTTACTCTGTCTATTATTGCAAGTTTAAATTTTTTTCCATACAAAATAATCTACTCGGTTAAATTGAGA
Organism: Maratus speculifer; assembly: GCA_964019185.1. Taxonomy (NCBI): domain Eukaryota; kingdom Metazoa; phylum Arthropoda; class Arachnida; order Araneae; family Salticidae; genus Maratus; species Maratus speculifer. Next base: position 157,133,368 of record OZ025302.1, on the reverse strand, counting down.
AAGCCTAGAAAAATTGTCGAAGATAAATATTTTCAAATAGTGGTAATTTTCTTAATCGTTTTCAAAGATTTTTTCTTTCTTTTCTTAAAAAAAATGTTATATGAAGCACTTTCAATTGCAACTAATATTAACAGGACACCTCGAATATATTTTTAATAACCCCGCGCGCAACAATGTATTATATCAAATCACCTTTTTTAAAAATCCTTAATTTATGTGTCTAAATTATAATTATTTTTCATTAAAAGTGTTCAAAGGGATGCATAATTAAGTTGAAGAAATATTTAGAGCTCCAAGGATTTCTTTTTATATTGTGTTAAAATAAAACAATATCGAGATACTGAAAGTGTTCTCGCCCATTCAAAAAATTAAATGAACTGAAAACTTTCTAAAAAAGTTCTAAATTAGGATTTTTTTGTAATTGTTAGGACTAAGAACTTGAAATATATAATCAAACTAGATTTCTTTTCCCTCTAAACAATGGAAAGACCTGAGAAAATTTCAATGCAATGTAACGAGTTCTATAGAAAACCTAAAACTAAAATAAACTAGTCGTTGAGGACCACCATAATACTTATCCATCATGTTTAAGCATAATATAAAATATTAAAATAATACGTGAAAAGTATGTATAAAATGCATTGCAATTCCAAAAATGAGTTCAAATGTACATTTAAATGTTTTTCATCCATATATAAATAATATATATAAATAATCCATATATAAATAATAGTAATGCTCTATGACTGAATTGTGGGTGCTAACTAACTATCTATTCAACTAATTATATAAAACTTCAAACTACTCGTAAGTTATACAAATTTCGAATTGGCATAAGTTTTATTTTAAATAGCGAAAGAGCAAATAAATTAGCAAAAGATTAAAAAAAATACAAATAAAACATGGAATTTAAAATCCCTTGATGACGCAACAATTTTTCGTGTTAATATCAAGTGAATGTGACATTTATGATAAGCCATTACTGACATTTAATCTTACAGTTTGACGATAGTTTTTTTGATCGATGAGATAATAACCGAATGGTGTAAAAATAACAATCTTATAACTCAAAAAATGATAATCTTATTAACTAACAGTTTACTGTGTCGAATTAAGCGTCTCATATACAATTAAAATATATCTTTGAATTGAAACACAGGGTCATGAATAATCCAAGAGCAGGAAAAAAAAGAATACAAATAATTGGGCAATTAATTATCCGATTGACATCATTTTTAAGCGAAATTTGTGTGTTTTTATTGTCTTTCATATTCACTTCTTAGAATAAACAATTTCGAAAATATTTATGTATCTTTCATCAGGACGAATTTCTTGGGAGTCTGAAAAAAAAAATAGTTCCAGATAATCGAAGATACTTATATTAAATAGGCTTATTCCCATTGTCATATACTAAGTACACATCAAATTTCAAATCTGTGTCTCAATTTGTTCGGAAGATAAAACGCTTACAAACACACAGACAGACGGACGGCAATTTTTTTTTCTAAAAAATATGATTTTTGGAATCTCCAGTGTCATAACATGTAAATCTATCAAAAACTTTTTTTCGATATTTGAAACGATTACAAAGTCTTACCCTATACTATGTATGATGAGTAAGTAATAAATTAAGAAATCGCTCATAAGTATTACTCTCTCTGTTTAAAAATAAGATAATTAATTATTAACGCGTGGATAAAGTAACCTTGATTGTATCCGTCAGTAGTTGTTAATAAATGGATCTTTATACGCACATATTTATTCTGAATTATGTCAGAAATTCTTAGTAAGGAAAAATATTTTATCTATAGTGGAAAATAAAATAACACACGTTGTATTGACAAAATAGGCGCTTTTATTAAGATTATTTTCAAGTTCAATTTTGCAACTTTCTGACACATTCGCAAAGTCATTTTTAAACTTAAATACATTAGATTGGCAGACATTCTTTTTTCAAAACTATGCAAGTAAATAGCTTTTTTTATTATTTTTCGAAAATGGAAAAAGATTTTTCAAAAAAGAATCTGTTAAATTGGGCGTTTTAAACAAAATTTCCGGATTCTACAACCCAAAGGAAGTCGTCATGAAATAACAGTTACTTGTAACTAAAGATACATTTAGTAAATTTATCGAAAAATAAAAACACTGATCGATTTTTAGCCACTTCAATCATTTTTTCGGTCAATTTCCGGCTTAGAAATTTAAAAGTGAATCCATAAATTTGGTAATTCCGAAGGTTTAATGAAATTTTATAAATATTTCTTCTAAAACGCGATTTTTTCCTTTTTAAGTGCATTCCTAATTTATATATTATGGGGAAAATCTGGATTATTCACAGGATTACACATTACACAGGTCTACAAAATTTAACATTTTGTCTGCGGTTTTTATGAATTTATGTAAATTGTAATATATCTGCTATGCTTATTTCAAAATTAATATCCATTTTTATGCATCACGTCAGTGTTTTTTACAATTAAGAAACCAAGAATTTGAAATTTGATAATTTACAATTTATGCAACATTCGTTAAAAAATGTACAAAAAAAATAAATAAAAAAAAGATAAATACAGAAAATTATATATGCATATAAAAATGTGTGTACATGTTTTATAAGGAATTATATTCTAATATTTACAGTAAAATTATTTTTATTTTTCATCAAAAGAATACTTGTGTCCTTTAAATTTAGAAGTGTCTCTTTTTTTGTCCCTAGCAGTAATCTGCTAACATATTGAAATTCCAGTGTCCTCAGTGTCCTTGATAGCATTTTTCCATGCATTTTATGTGGTACTAAAATCTCTCACCTTGTTCCTCACTTATTTCATCAAGATTTTTCGGAAAATATTCAAGATGAGAGTTCAGAAAATGTTTTTTTAGACTCATGTTTCAACCTAGTTTTTTAATTTTTTCAACGATCATTGCGTAGTTAGGATTTTTTTATTTCCTTAAAAATTTCTGAACAACAAATTTGAAACAAACCCGTGCATTTTTCTTGATTGATTTAATATTTTTCTCAAGTTTTTCATCTCTCATTATTCGTTTTATATCTGGGCCGACGAACATACTTTTTTTGATTTTATCTTCCGGTAAATGTGAAAAAACTTCGTTTAAATATCAAAATAAATCCCCTGTTTTATCTAAGGCTTTTACCAATTTTTTTATTAAAACTAATTTAATATGCAAGGGAGGCTTCTTTTGGATCAATTAATTTCTGCCGAATCACATTTTTTTTTTAAATCCTGGATTTAAATATTTTCTTGTTAACCATTCTTTCCTTTTCCAATGTCCGTGTTTAGATAAGCTATTCCAATCATATAAGAAACAGGGCATTTTTATATAAATAGCCTTATTGACCTAATAATATTGATAAAATTTTAAAATCCGCACAGATTTGCCATTTTAAATTATTAATATTTCGTAATACTGGGGAGAGAATCAAGGTTATTATATGATTGTTTAACAATTACTGAATGAGCTACAGTAATTGAAGGTAGAATATTACCATTATTAAGTAAAACACCCTTTAAACTTCTTTTAGTAGAATCAATAAGTAGTCTCCACTGAATTGTTCATGATCAGGGATGAAAAATAAATTAGTCACAAGTCCAGGAATATCTGTACAGTATGTACAAATGAGTTTTCTTGGGAAAAAATCGTGGTAAATTCTTTTTCTCGATTTCTGTACTAAGAATATGTTGCTCCTATAGCGAGTAAATTTTTATTCTTAAGAAACTGACTAAACAAACGTAAGATATCAACAAACGAACAAAATAAGTGTATGTTCGCACTACAAATGCGCGTAAGAAAATCGCACCTTCTCGGGCAAATATCAACAGATAACGAGATGTCATATGCATTTATATTTCACATTCTTCAGTACAGTACTTTATTTTACATTTATTAATGTCATTTGACGAAGAAATTAATTTTTGTTTTTATTAAGGATGTAATTTATATTACACATTAATTTTATAAAGAAACATCCCCTCTTTCTTTGTTTTGTGAAAAAAACTGAGGGTGGTAGCAAAAAACTAATGACATATATGTGATCAGCGTGTCTCATTTACGAAGAAAATACTGTTATTCAACAAACTCCAGATTTTTGTTGACCTGTGTTATCATTGTATCAACAATAATGGCAGTTTTGTTTTCATCAGCAAAAAGTTCACTTAAGAAACAAGTAATACATTTTCAAATATCGTTTTTACTTACCCATCATACGCACTATTGAGATAAAATATGGAAAAAATAAGAAATGATAAATAATAAATGTAGCCATATCTACTTTCTTAAAATCTCAACCAAAAATAACTCAAGATGATCCAAAATCACTCATCTCACGATTAAAAAGTCAGCTTCTCGAAAGAGTTGAAACAACTCGAGTGAACGAGTTGTTTTAAGTAATTTAAAACCGCAATTTAAATCAAGATGAGTAAAACATTTAAAAAACAATTCATTCACAATTCAATAAATTATAGCTCTTTCTTGAGAAGCCAAATCCACTCTTTCGTACATGATATGGCTATTTGTATATACCCAGAAACAAGACAATACGTTATATAAAATAAATAAAACACTTGTATCTTATTTCCTCGCTTACCCTATATATTTCAATCTTATTTTTAAGTACGTTCGTAATTGTATAAATATTTAGCATTTATAATCGCGTCTGGCCTGTGCGTTTGTCCGCATGTGACAGTGCAAAAACTACCCAACCGAATGATTTAAAATTTAATATACATAATCTTTGCAGAATTTTGTCAAGACATTTTAAAATTTATGAAAATCGAATCAAAACTTTAGAAGACATTAATAAAAGTTTTCTTCTTTCTATTAAATCCTTTCTTACATAACTAATTCAGTGGTATTCCATGATAGATAAAGATTTTAGGTTACCATGGTGATTATATCTTATTTATGATGAGGTCCTATTTAAAATTTAATCATAATTTTTTTTTTATTCATGCATTTTTTCATAAAAGTGCTACACCTATTGCGCCAAGGTCTGAATGTTTATAAAACAAGTTATAGCACATTTGAAATGTTTGGCGTACAATTTCTGAACTTGTTTCTTTTACTGTTGTTGTTTTACATTTTACCTATACTTGAACAATATAATGACTTTTTCTATGAAGTTAAATTATCTGTGCTAAATGAAATTCCTTTTATATTTAAAAAATGCAAATGTATTTAAGGATGCGGATATTTAAAAGTCATTCCATATTTATCTATTCACGGTTGGAATAGTAAATTCACAAAATACCAACTAAAACTAATTCTTCATGCATAATGATCAGTATTTATCATATTTATCGGAACTATTGAAGAGTGAAAGTTTTTAAAGACCTTGTTGTGTGTAATATTGGGGGAATTCCCAGTGAAAATACCTGTCAAATCCTTGTGTTACACTGTATGGAAAATGTAGGTCGGACTTTCTCCATGCTCGTTGCTGGAAGTTCAATGTTGCCACCGAACGTGGAAATACCCAAACTTTGAACTCAGCTCCGAGGAGAAACTTAGATCCATGCTGGGAAGGAGCAAGCTTTATTACTTTCGCCGGAAACATTGTAAATTACACTCATGGTAATTTTATTAATAAATCTCTTCCCTTCTTTTAACGCAAGAAATAGTTTTTTTTTTTTTTTTTTTTTTTTTGTACATGGTAGTAAGACATTGATCATTTTCAAAGGTATGCCTGGAAATATCGATATTTGAAAGAATCGAGATCGATAAGAGTTATAAAAGTGGCTTCTGCATAATTCATGTAAATTTTAAAGTGTAAAGTGTTTTTAAAAAAACACAAAATGGACAGAATGGGTACTAAAAGTAACTTAAATTGATATGACACTACCGAAATGTAATTTAGTCAATGGCATTAAAAAAATATAAGTTTACATAACATAAAATATAGTATAATATAAACATATAAAAATTAGAACATATTTTTTCTTCTCAAGCATGATCCAAAAATCCTAAGTTTATTATTCTCCATATACATACAAAGAATTGTAATCATTATAAAAACCCGATTATAGAAATCCTGATATGCTTTTGAATTTTAAGGCTCCTCAATCCGATTTTATATGTAGATATATTTTCCATATACATGTATGGGTGTATGCGTGTATATTAAATTTTTCTCACGTTTCCATATACTCCGAGCTCATTTCAGAGGGTTTGGATGATCTCTGCATACAGGTTTGTTACTGAATACGATAGCGTCCAAATTATGCTCTGGATTGAGCTCTCATTTGGTAAATATGTTACAGATCATTGTTGCAAGAACCAGACCATTTCATAGAAACCGGGCGATATTTTTTGTATCTAAATATCTTTTCACCCTTTTTAAACTACACAGTAAAAGATCTTACCCTTTTGCTGCATCATCACTCCCCTGCTTTTATAGAATATCTCTCTTTTGACCCACGAAAATTCTCCATAATAGGATGAAGTAATCATTTTCTATAAAAGCGGTGGAGTGACGATGTAGTGAAAGGGTAAAATTTTTAACAGTGTATTTTGTGGTTCAACGATAACTGTTAAACATTTTCTCTTACACATCTATTAAATTTATTTTGCTGCTTACACTGAAAAAAAAGTGAAGTACTCAAAAATGAGTAAGTCGATGTACTCATATCGTGTTGAGTATGTTTGGATCAAAAATGAACACATTGCCTTCTCAATTTTAAAACAGCATATGTTATCAAATCCAAACATACAATAATTTTGTACCCAGTATTGTTTATCTCATTCAGGGTGGCATAAAAGATGCTTATTAATGTAAATACTAAATTATTCACAGTATTTTAAAATAATTTTAAAGTATACTTGCAAATAATGCTCTTGTCATAAAAATGTTCGATTTGGGTATTTTACTTATAATTTTGCTATTCCTCTTAATAAATAATCAATTAAATGTTTATTGTTCATAATTTTGAGCAAGAAATAAATACCAGCATATTTTCACTTTAATTTGTAAATTCAGGGGACAGATAATAGTGATTTATATTTGAACACAATCGTGGAATCAAAAATGAGTACATGTGATTCTCAGTTTTGATAACTTTCGGATCGGAGCTATTTTGAGTATTTGAAGTATTTAAAATTGAGTATTTTTTTCTTAATTTTGAGAATTCATTTTTTTCAGTGTACTTTCCTCTTATATCGATACAATAAGTATGTTTCACTAGGTCGTGACTAACCCCGTAAAAGCTACTTTTTTTCTGTTTATTTTATTTTATTTATTATTCTTATCATTATTTACAGGCCTTAATTTTAGCATGGATGGAATGAAAATGAACGGGAAATTACGGCATTAGAAAAATGTTTTAAGCTTCTCTCTATTCTAAAAAAAGGTAACTAACGCTGTCACCACCGTTGACGATGAATTTTTTGTGACCGGAGGTCTTTCTTCATTAACATTAACAGAGTTGTTCCATACAAAAATAAGAAAGCTGTTGGTATTATAGAGAAATGTTTGATAAAATCTAGTGCAGCAGTTCTTAAATCTCTCTATTCTAAAAAAATAGTAACAAAAGATGTCACCGCTGCTAACAATTATTTTTTGATGACCGGAGGTCTTTCTTTGTTAACATTAAGATATCTCTTTCATACAAAAATATAAAAATTAGTGGTATTATAAAGAAATGTTTGATAAACACGCTGGTGCAGACAGTTCTTAAATCTCTCTATTCTAAAAAAAAATAAAAAAAAAATAAATAAATAAAATAAATAAATAAAAAAAATAACTGACGCTGTCACCACCGCTGACGATGAATTTTTTGTGACCGGAGGTCTTTCTTTGTTAACATTAAGAGATCTCTTTCATACAAAAATTAGTGGTATTATGGAGAAATGTTTGATAAAAACGCTGGTGCAGACAGTTCTTAAATCTCTCTATTCTAAAAAAAAAAAAAAAAAAAAAAAGACTAACGTTGTTACCGCCGTTGACAATGAATTTTTTATGACCGGAGGTCTTTCTTTGTTAACATTAATAGACCTGTTCCATACAAAAATATGAAAATTAGTGGTATTATAGAGAAATGTTTGATAAACTCGCTGGTGCAGACAGTTCTTAAATCTCTCTATTCTAAAAAAAGTAAACAACACTGTCACCGCCGTTGACAAGTGAATTTTGAGATTTCTGATAATGAAAATAAAGGGTTCTTTCTTGTGCTCGATATCTTAGGTTTTTGTGCTGTCGGCTCTCGGACTAATAGAATAAAATGTATTATATTATTCGAAAACATATTTAAAGTTCCTCCAAAATTCTACGCCCAGTTTAAAAAAATCTGACAAATATATTGACAAAATCCTAAGATAATAGAAGTAATTTAAACTCCTTATTTGGTAATTTTAGCATTCATAATTTAGCACTTAAATACATTAATCAAAAACGCCATTTTCTTTCAGCAAATGGAAATTTGAAAATCATCTGAATTGCCATAAAAAAGCATTATGTCGCAAAATAAAATGTTTTATATATTCCGAAAGAATGAACCAAATTTAATCAAAAATTACATAGATAAATCCGGAGACTTTATCAACATGCCTGCTTGATTTCAAATTAATCACATGTTTTTTTGCGGTAATTGTTGCGAAGCAGATAAATTAACTAACTGATCGATGGAAACCAAAAACGTTTCGAGTCTTCACAATAAAACCCCCTTTTTTTTTAACCCGAAATTTTTTAGATGAAAATGATTCTTAAACTGTGCAATATTGTAGATTGCTTTCAACCTTGACACATGAAAAGAAAATAAATGATCTGATGTTGTCAAAATGACGTAATTTACGCTGATTTTTCATTTCTAGTTTGTAAAGATTATAATTGGAGACTTTATCGATTGTTTTGTCTAGATTACATGCTCTCTCTCGCTTTAAAAAAGCAATTTTAGGTAAGATATGTTAATTTTTTAATAACAAGTTCAGAAAAGTAAAGCATTTTAGTAAAATTAAAATTAATAAAAGATAATTTTACAGTAAAACAAAAGAGAGAGAGATAGACTTCGTGTAACGCTTATATTCTATAGGAATAATTTTACAGGTTTATTTTAAATTCATTTAATAGTTTTTTATTATCGACTAAGTCCTATTTCTTGTATTGTGAAACTATCTATTTTCATCAAAAAATAGCAGTCTACTTTTGAACGGCAGCCAAAATCCAATTACAATTTTTAGAAATGTATGACGATGGTGACAATGAACAGCGCTACAGCTTTCATTTTATCATTCTTGCATTCATTCTAAACCTAAATACTGTACAATTCCAATTGTTGCATGATAAAACAGGAATAAAGTTACCTTTAGGGTGAAATTTATCTGAAAAGTGACTCTCATTTTAGCAACATTTTAAATTATTTTCAAGCATGAATAATTTTTCAAATCTATTTCAACCAACGTAAATAGTAGACACCACCTCTCTCCCCCAAGATTAGATTATCCATAGAATGCAGCATTATGCCACTAAACTCAAATCTGCTAACCAAAAAGACAGATATTTAGTTTATCTTGAACATAAAATTAATATCATGTCAAATTGCTTGAAATATGTTTTGAATCAGATTATGATAGCAATTATATTTCATTATTTTTTAAGGATCCATTGGATATATCACTTTGTAACAAGGAAAGCATCCCCGTTTGTGGAAATGGGGCAGCCATCCCGATTATGGAAAGAGAACGAGAAAAACCACGCAAAGAAATTATAAGACGTAAGCATTAAAATTCTGTTTCACTTGCAAATTGTCCTGATATTATTGAAAAATATTTTAACCGTTTTTACATAAAAATTAACTAGCTTAAAACAATGGACATATTTTACAAGAAATGAAATTGAAAACAAGAATGATTGGTTAAAGGCAATTTTTAAAAAATAACATCGAATTTTGACGGGTTCTATCTCGTTTTATTACTTTTACACATATTTATACTTTTATCTATATATAACCTTTAAAAATATATTTTGTCTTTCAAGTATCAAAATTGTGGGTTTTCGATGTATTTCTTTAAAGATATTGATAACATAAGAATATAACTGTGAAAATATCGATATTTTCGATTTTTTATTAGATAAGAATATTAAGCAAAAAATGTCTAATTATTAGTGACATTGTTAGTAATTTTTTTTTTATGTATTTTCTTTTCAAGTCTTAAAATTTTGGATTTTCATGCTATTTCTTTAAGTTATTCATAATATAAGAATATCATTCTGAAAATATCGATATTTCGATTTTTGATTATGTACGAATATTAAGCTAAAAATGTCGATACTCTGAAGATTTTTTTTTTTCTATTCAGACAAACAAACTTTCTTAATTTCACCAGGGTAATTTTATCACATGGCTTTTCTTCCATCATCAAAAAATGGCTTGTATATATATATAAATTATATCGGATATCTTATCCGATTTGTATATGCTATTATCGAAAAAGAGTAATGATACCTAAGAATATCAACCAGAACTAATACTTTATTCTATTACTATTATTATTTTATACATAATCTTTATTATAAAAGCTCAATATATGTGAATTGTCCTAGAAATATCAATATTTTTTAAATAAACTTTTCTTTCCGTTAAGAAGTTTCTTTCTTTCACCCGAACGTTATGGATTGCTTTCATGGCGACTTCATTAATGAACCCTTTAATTTGTTCTTTTCGTAAAACATAGCGCGACCAGTGGCCGAGAGGTTCTGACCTCCAAACTAGTAGATGGTAGGTGCTGGGTTCGAACCCAATCGCGACCGTTGGCCTAACCGTTCGGAGTTTTCCGTGGTTTTCTTCGAACTTTGGATTTCCTTGCGTAAATACGGGTTAGGCTCCCTTAGAAAGACCCCACGGAGGGCACTCCTCCCCTTAGGGCCTATATCCCACGTGTAGATAATTGGCCGACATAAATACAAACAATCGTAAAACATAAAATTCTTTCTTTTCTTTTTTTAATTTTTACAGATTAAAATTACCTGATAAATGTATGAATGAAGCTTCGTATTTTTAAAAAAAAATTTTTTAAATATTTCTGAGACATTATTTTCATATAGAGCTTTCTTTGCACTCAAAGATAATTGGTTAAAAATGTGTCTAAATAAACATCACAAGCAGATACACTACCTTTGCAGAACAGCCAATCGATGTGAATTCATCGTGACATTACAAATAGTCACAAATATCATAAACACTATAATAAACTGAATGCGATAATTTTCTTGCTCTCATTTATCTACTCCACTATTACTGTTGCTTTGTAAAGAATCACCGAGTCAAATTGCAATGAAGTTGCTTTGTGGCCATCATTTGGAACCCATTGCAAAGTCCTCATTATAGCTGTTTGTGAAGAGTTTCCAAGTGACATAAAATGAAATCATCCGGTGACTTTTCACAAAGGCAGACATTGGGAACTACACAGTACAGTCTTGGTCACCTAGAAGTCCCCATGTGATTTCATTGTGACATTATTTGGTGACCATCATAATGAAATTCTCACGATGACTTCAAAATTGAGTCTTTAAACGACAGTTACATGAAAATCTCAAAGTGACTTCATTCTAATGTCACTTGGTGACTCATCAGAAAGAAAGAGCCACAATGACTTATCAGAAGAATAACCCTATGATGATCATTTGAGACTAATAATGAAACGAATGAAAGCCCTTATATTTTGTTTCACCATAGTGATGGTGACACCAGTGACATTTGTGGCCATATATGGGGAGAAGGAGATGTCACATCGAGTAGCTGCGTTATAGGAGTAGTGCCTATTTGAATTATATTACAGTAGACTCCCTCAAATCGCAACTCTCTAAAATCCGCACATATTTTACGGATGTAAACAATGAAACATTCAGTTCAGATATAGGGAAAAAAAAATTAACTTTTTTAGTTTTATATCGATTCCATACATATTTTAATTTGTAATTTTTGTTAATATTACTGAATTCCTGTTTTTTCATGAAGGAAGAATAAATTTATTTCTAAAGCGTTTAAGATATTGTTGATATTCACTGGTAATCACAATCGTCTTACCAAATATATTTATGTATTAAAATTTTTGTGGTTTTTAAGTCTGGCTAAAACTGAAATAAAACCCTCTTATTTTATGATTTTGATGTTAATTAGTAATGTATATTCATGAGGCAAGTTTCACTGAATAATTTAGGAAAAATACATTTCATTTTCATAGTGAATATTTAATCTTACATTATTGATTTTGAATTTGACCTTTGCTTTTATTTTAATCATTTTAAAAAAAACTTAAATTTTTATTTTATTTTATTTCTTATTTTAATATTTTATTATATTGTAAAAATTCATTATAGTTTCGATTGCATCATTCATTACATTCAAATTAGTATTTAAAAAATGTAATCAAAGCAATGACCAGAAATCCGCAAAATCCTAAAATCAGCACGATCTCTGGTCCCAAGCTGTGCGAATTTGAAGGAGTCTACTGTATTTTCTTCTGAAAATTCGCGTGCTCCAAAAATTAGGAATTTATCCTTGTTGCTTTAGTTCTGTACACCAATGTAGAAACCAAAATATTGCTATTAAAGAAACCATGAAGAAATAGCACGATACACATCTAAATCTAACCAGTACCAATTTTTTTCCAAGTCTAATTTTAAATCTGAAGTTTGGTAAAATTCCATTCCTTAGTTCTTGAAATAGAGATCCCATAAAATTCATGTCACACACGGATAGACATTTTCTAAAAATAGTCTTTTTTAAAGCATCCAAAATTGTGTTTAAAAAATAAATAAATAAAGACTTTTTTCGATGTTAATACATTTTCTTCGTGTGTGTATAATAATGAATCACTGATTTATTTTTCTTTAATCATGAGAAAGATAATTATTTTGATAATGACTTTTATTTTCTTTATAACAACCTATATTTAGATTTACTATGCGTGTTATCAAGAGACACTGTATTTCAATACAACGCAATACAAAAAAATCTTAATTAACGGAGTGCTTTGAAATACTCCCAGCATCTCTTCCATGGGTATAATTTTTGTAAAATAAATTACGAACCTAAGTAAAGAGAAAAGTTCTTTAAGTAGGTCACAGTGTCTTCCCTTGTGACCGTTCATCTGAACTTTCGGAGCATTGCCATAGAGAGGGAGAATCCTGGTTAGTTTCACACCAAAAAAAGTAAAATCAAGAAAAAGTAAAACAAAAATAAGACATCTCGTAAAGCCACTTTCCCTTTTAGGGGGGTATGTCTATAGGAGTTAGGTAAATGTCATATTTCTAAACCCTGCAGGTAAACACGTGACTTCTGGTTCAAGTGTGTGTGTTGAATTAATTAGCTTAAGAAAGTGTATGAACATTTTTTTTTTAAATCATGCGTCAGGCATTGATTATGAAATACTTTCCAGTATTTCGAAGATGTTGTTATGAAAGCTTCAGTTTCATCTTTATTTTACCAGCAATAACAATAAGATTTTAATGTATTCATTTGTGTGGACCTGCAGAAGATGTCTAAATCCTTCAAAGATTATTTTTCATAGAGAACATGTTATAAACACAAGAGGCGGCAGCACAGACAATCATTTTATCGAGTTCGCAAATGTAAATCTAGAATTAGTTAAATCTCGATTCGCATATTAAAGCGCGATCGGTATGCCAAGTCATATCTTGATGAAAAACATGTAAAAACAGGCTTTTAGTGGTTGACTCATATAGATTTACCATTGCGCTTTCCTGCACTCAAAAGTATGAAAACATGGAGGACAGGGAGCAGGAAAATATTATGGTAAACTCATGAGTCAACCACTAAAATCGGACCTTTAGGTGTTCTTCATCAAGATCTTGTCATAACGATTTGGTTTTAATATTCGAATTGAGATTTAACTAATCCAAGATTTTTATCCGCGAACTCGATGAGGTGATTCTCGGTGCCGTCGCCTCCCCGTCTATATAATAAATTAACAATATTAGAGATGAAATCATCCCATGAGCCTGAGCCCAGACCTGAAATAAACTCGGGTTCGAGCTTTATACCGGTGTTCGGTATCAGTCTCTAAGTAAAAACTTTATTTAATCACGAATTAACAAAAAACGTTTGCTATTTGAAAAACAAGTATGTTTTTAAAAAATGTTTTACAATCCTTTAAAAATTAGTTTGAAAGAGGATTTAATTGTTATTAATAATGATATGATAAATATTCTGATTCTGAAGTCTTACCACTGGGGAAAAATCGTAACATAAAAAAAATCAGGTGATATCCTTATCTGTCGTCGCTTTATATTAAAATCCTTTACCACGACTACTGGAAAATAGAAATCTTATCTTTCTACTACTTTAGTTACACAATGATATATTGGGGGAATAAGAATTGCAACTTTTGAAGATTTCTGCCTGTGGAAGGGTATAAATTACTCATTTGATAATTCAAACAGATTTTCAGGAACATGAGAATCACGAAAAGTTGCCATAAGAAGACAATTAAGATCTTTCTAAAGCAAGATCTCGCTATATTTCGCAAAATCGCCAGTATATTCCTCTTCTTAAGGCATCTGAGGTGGTGAGAGCATTTAGAATAACTATACAACCAGGTGCAATTTTGACAATTAGCGGTATTTGATTGAATAAAAGCCCACGTAAAAAACAAGTTGTAAATTGCACGTCAAGCGTAGCAAATAAAGTAAGTTCGTACCATAACAAATTTTTAAAAATATTTAGATCTTGGTGTGCTGGTTAACAGTACTTTGGATGCAGTATAGTGGCCAAAATATTTTGTGTGTCACTGTAAATACTATCTGCTTTCTATTATACAATAAGTAACTTCTAGTAAATATCGGCAACGTACATCAATTTCATAAAATGTGAAACAGTTTAATAGTATTAAAATGCACGCCAAACAATGTTTCCCTCTATACCATTATATAATGAAATACTTTTGTATGGCCCTGTAAATTAATAACAAATATTCTTTGCACCACAGATTGTGCCAAATGTATTTTTTAGTATAAACTTCATAGATTTGTATCAATTTTATTATGTTCGAACGATTACATCATCTTTAAAATGCGCTTCAAACTATTTTTTCTCATTGGCCGTAATGTAACGAAATACTTTGATTGTCCCTGTAATTAAACTATACATCCTCTTTTCATAAATTTTGAAATAACAAGACAAAATAATGCGATAATTATATATTTTAAATTTCAAACGATTCGGTTGGGTAGCTTTTGCTCTGTTATATGCGGACAGACCGACGGTCTGACGGATTAACGGACTGCACGAAGACAATAGGAACTATGTAGTTATATAATTACGAACGCACCTAAAATAAAATAAAACTCTGCCCAAAACTAGCCACTTCGTTACAGTGTGTGTCCGCTTCCTGCTCTGACTTCTTTCACATTATCATTTATAAATATGAAGAAGGCTAATCCATCACTCAAAACCGCAAAAGTTCAAGTAATTTTTACAAATCTCATATGAAATTCTAAGCGATAACAATTCCTGCATGCAATGTAAAAGATGTAGACCAAGTTGCAGTTTGTTGTTATCCAACATTATGTCATTCTATGCAAATATTCTCCTTTCCACAAAGCTGCCAATTTATTTATGGTGGAAATACACTATATGGCCAAAGGTGCCCGGCTACTTGCGATTTTAGACCTTTTAATAGATATCTAGAAAAATACCTGATGAATTATTCTGAAACTCCAGGAGTATGAACAGAATAGTACATGTTATATATTTCTTTGAAGATTTTTCCAGAAATCCTATAGGAGACCGTCAACAAATTGAAAACGAACGACGATCTTTTAGATAACCCTCTTCAAAACTAATGTAGCAAGAGCTATCTAACTGCAAATTATGATTAAGTGACTTATAATAATAAACTTTGTTCATTTTTATGAGGATACTCGCAGAGAAGTTGAATTTTTTATAAAAACAGCCCCAAATTTTGCCAAGTTTTTTGCTTGTAATTTGCAGAAATCTTAATTTTTAAAAAAAATGTTCATTTCAGAAAAAAGGAAAACAACATTTTACATAACACCCTAACATCACACTCGGAAAATAATAAATATTGTACAAAAAATGAGCAGATTGACTAAATAATGTTTCACTGCGCATATGTGGATGTAATCAAAATATAATTTGCATAATGTGTCAGCTAAATGTATAGAACAACTTTTGTGAAAGCCTTAAAAAACATAGCTTGAAAATTCGGAAAATTATCGTTGATAGAATAAGCTCAAAATCCGTTATTCCCAAAATGAAGTAAAAAGATGAGGGGCTGTATCCATATATCTATTAATTAATGCCAATATAGTATACACAATATTGCACGTACTACTATATTTGGATACAGCCTCTCACATTTTTGCTTTCGTTTGGGAACAATGAATTTTGAGCTTATTCTATCGATGATAATTTGTATAATTTCCAAGCTATGTTTTATAGACTTTCACAAAAGTTTCTCTGTACATTTAGCTAAAATATTATGCAAATTATATCTTGATTGCGTAAACGCATGTGCAGTGAAACATTATTTAACCGGCTCATTTTTCATACAATTTTTGTTATTTTCTAATTCTGATGACAGTTTGTCATGTAAAATGTTGTTTTTTGATATTTTCTGAAAACAACATTTCTTATAATAAGATTTCTGCAAATTATATACAAAAAAGCTTGGCAAAATTTGGGTCTATTTTAATAAAAATCTTCATTTTTCTACGAGTATACATGCTATCCTCATAAAAATGAACATAGTTTATTACAATAAGCCACTTAAACATTATCTGCTGTTTGACTGCTTTTATACTACATTAGTTTTGTGAGGGTTATCCAAAAGATATTCGTTCTTTTTCAATTTGTTGACAGTCCCCTATGGGATTTCGGGAAAATCAATTTGTATTTAAATTTGTTAAACAATAACAAGATTTTAAAATATTGAATTTATTTTTTTTAACTCTTTGTTATGCTAAATTAGCATTTGTTTACATTTTTTTATCTCATTAACTTTATGGTTTACTTATTAAAAAAGTATGTCGTATATTTACAAGATATAACTTACATAATACTAACAAAAAATACGCTTTTCCATTTATCCGAGAGTAGCGGTCAAAATGACCGGTGATCGTAGTTATAGGTATACGGAAAACGCCGTAATGCTAGTGTTAAACATAATCTTCTTTTTGACTGCTTTTACTACATTAGTTTTGTCAGGGTTATCCAAAAGATAATCGTTCTTTTTCAATTTGTCGACAGTCCCCTATGGGATTTCGGGAAAAACTCTTGATGTAAATATATGACCTGTACTATTATATTCACACACCTGGAGTTTCAGAAGGGTTCCATAAGTATTTTTTTAGATATTTAACAAAATGTCTAAAGATGTCTAACAAGGAAGGTCTCCATTGGGGGCATACTCAGAATTTTTTGAAAAAAATACGAATTAAACTACTCATGTAGGTAATAAAGGATCAGTGAAAATTAGCGGCGGAATTACATTATTAGATATGTAAAAAAATAAAATAGTTTGGAATAATTGGCGTGAAAAGCTGAAAGCGACGCGGGATTTGGCGAACAGTGCATTTCCTCGCCAAAAGCAGACGATTTTAACGAATCTGAAAATTGATTTTAATTTACTTCACTGTTAACAATCTGCAGTATTTACTGCAACGTCACTCCACTACTTTTAAAGAATATCTCTCTTCTGACCAATGAGAATGCTCCATAGCACGGTGACTTGACCGTTTTCTATAAAAGCGGTGGAGTGACGCTGCAGAAAATGGTACAGATTTTTAGCGGTGTTGTAGATTGTGCAATACTGTTTAAAATCCGCCGCATTTTGCTGCAACCACCGCTGCACTCCACCGCTTGTATATAATATCTCTATTCCAACCAATGAGAAAGTTCCATTTCACGGCCAAGTAACCGTTTTCTATACAAGCAAGGGAGTGCATTGCAACAAAATGCAGCAGATTTTTAACAGTGTATTTTTCAACTTGGAACAATTTTAATCAATTTAAATTGTGTTTTAAATGATAAAATATATTAATTTCATTTTGTTATAAGTAAAAATGCAAAACTAAAATTACTTAAACTAAACTTATTTAAATAAATTGAACATAGAAAGTTTTTTCTTTAAAAAGTATTCGAAGCGTAAAAGCGTATTTTTCAAAATTTCGTTTTTTCGCCAACCGGAGATAATTTGCCAAATAAACGAAATTTTTACTATTTTTTTACGGACGTTATAAGGAGGTTCCGCCGAATTTTTTTTTATAAACATATATAACTATATGAGAAGAATATTCTGTATTTTTTCAGATTTATCTGAGTATGCCCGTATGGAGACCTTCCTTGTAAGATGTCTAAAATCGCACGTGGCTGGGCAACCTTGGCCATATAGTTTATAACAGGAAGACCCAAGCTTCCACCAGTTAAAAACTCAAGAAAATCATTTTTTTTATTTATCACAGAAGCATACATTAGCTCCAAGCTTGCTGTATGAATGGATGGTATTTTTTTAGTTCACGAAGAAAATTGACAGGGATAAATTCCATCGGTCGCTAAGCATAAAATACCTCTTTTACTATTTATACAATTTTCTTGAAGTAATAAGACCATCGTCGTTTTCAGATCTTGGAAGACTCATGTTTGAGTCGTCATAATACAGAGACTTTCTAAAAACAATAGTTGTCATGATCACTAAAGTGGAAAAAATAAATTTTGCAACGCAATGTTCAATAACGATAACCCTTTGTGATTTCATATAATGATTTTATTATATACAGGGTGATTCATAAAAGATGGGCAGAACTTTAAGGGGTTATAGTACACTTAAAGACAAATAATATTAAATAGGAGACTAAGGATCCCAGACGTATTCCCAAGGAGATAGGGGGCATTAAAGTTTAGGGTCCGAAATTTCAAATGATTATAAAAAATGGAAAAATTGGTCGATTCGTTTGCGGTTTTTGCAAAAAATTTTCTTTATGCCAGTATTTTCTTGAAATAAAATTTTAAAGTTCAATTTCAAAAAATGCCGATAGGGGGCGCTTTAGACTTTGGAGTAACAAACAACTATTTTTTAACGTTATTTTTTGTATTTCTTTAAATGATTTCGAAAGCTTAGACTTAAACTTAAATTTTGATCTAAAAATCTGAGTCCTAACGAGTAGTTAAGTAGCGTAAACTGAAATTTGAAATTTGAAACCCTTCTCCCCCCAGAACAAAAATCAGTTATTCCCGATCTTTGTGTCGTAGATTAGGCTCTAACTACTGCCGCGTTTTGCTAAAATTATTCTTTATGTCAGTATTTTCTTGAAAATAAATTTTAAAGAAAATTTTCAAAAAATTCCGATAGAGGGCGCTTTAGACTTTGGAGTAACGAACAACTATTTTATACCGTTATTTTTTGTGTCTCATTAATTGCTTTCTAAAGCTTAGACTTAAATTTTCAGCCCAAAATCTGAATCGTTAGGCGTGGTTAAATTTCTGGGGAGAGGAGTTTGAAATTTCTACTCCTGAGCACAGTTCAGTTTACCATGTCCACACATTGTGTGCTGTGATACGAGGTAAAAAGACACAAATTAGGATTATGTTACCAAAGCA
Organism: Maratus speculifer; assembly: GCA_964019185.1. Taxonomy (NCBI): domain Eukaryota; kingdom Metazoa; phylum Arthropoda; class Arachnida; order Araneae; family Salticidae; genus Maratus; species Maratus speculifer. The sequence goes on along the minus strand of OZ025302.1, from coordinate 157,113,785 downwards.
TATTTATTAACATGTAATTACAATAAATGTTCAAAATTGTTTTCAGCTCAAAATCTGAATCGCTGAGCGTGGTTCAGTAGCGAGGGGAGGGGGTTCAAATTTCAACTTCTGAACATAGTTCAGTTTGCACTACTTAACCATGCCCAACGATTCTGTGCTGTGATACGAGGCAAAAATACAACTTTCGTCAAGGACTGCATAGTCGGAATTCACTCATAAAGGCACTGGCACAGTTGGAAACGTCGCTCATGCAAACGTTAAAGCTCCATTCCTGACGCTAGTCACCGGGTGAAGAAGGAGACAGAAAGTATGAAAATGTCAAATGGGGAAGAAGAAGAACACGTATGCAAAATTTCGACACGATTCAGGCATAAAAACCACTGAACGGTGAGTCAAGTGTAAGTCGCTGTAGTAATGAATCGGAAGATGGTGCCCTTCACGAATAAGGAAAAGGCTGAGATGCATTTAATTTACGGAGCGGCAGATGGAAATGGTGCAGAGGCACAACGAATGTACGGAGAGCGATTTCCCAACAGGCGGTTGCCTAACCGCAAAACTTTCGAGCGCTTGCACAGACAGTTGTGTGAGACGGGATCATTTCTCGCTTCCCGGTCGAATGCAGGTCGTGCAAAAAAGGACGAATCAGTAGTTGTTGCAGAAGCCATTCTGGATGTAGTAGCGGCGCAGCCAAGTACAAGTACACGAACAGTGGCTAGGCAGGTGGATACCTCACAGTCCATGACTTGGAGGGTACTGAAGGATGAACATTTGCTCCCGTTTCATGTGCAACGAGTCCAGAAACTGTCTCCAGGGGATTATCCAAATCGTATTGAATTCGCCCGCTGGTTTCTGCAGCAGAACGCGCTAAATCCACATTTTGGACGAACTGTGCTTTTCACCGATGAATGTACCTTCACACGTGAAGGTACATTTAACACACACAATGCACATGTATGGGCGGATGTCAATCCACATGCTACGTATCCACATGCTCATCAGAGACGCTTTTCCATCAATGTTTGGGCAGGAATCCTCGGAGACCACCTAATCGGACCGTACCTTCTTCCTGAACGCCTCAACGGTAAAACATACCTCACATTTCTGCAACATGTGCTGCCAGACCTGTTAAACGTTGTTCCTCCACGCATCCGGCGGGTCATGTGGTTCCAGCACGATGGAGCGCCAGCCCATTACGTACGAGACGTCCGCAACTATCTGGACATCACATTTCCGAACAGATGGATTGGTCGAGGTGGTCCTGTTGCTTGGCCTGCTCGCTCGCCAGATCTTTCACCCCTCGATTTCTTTTTTTTGGGGACAATTGAAGGCTCTTATGTATGAGACACCCATTGAATCCCCCGAGGAACTGGTCGCCAGACTTTCCGCCGCTATAGGGGAAGTGCTCGAAAAGCCTGATGTTTTCGCGAATGTTCGCCGTTCCATTCTTCGCCGTTGTTCTGCGTGCATAACCTCTGGTGGTCACAATTTTGAACATTTATTGTAATTACATGTTAATAAATATGCTTTGGTAACATAATCCTAATTTGTGTCTTTTTACCTCGTATCACAGCACACAATGTGTGGACATGGTAAACTGAACTGTGCTCAGGAGTAGAAATTTCAAACTCCTCTCCCCAGAAATTTAACCACGCCTAACGATTCAGATTTTGGGCTGAAAATTTAAGTCTAAGCTTTAGAAAGCATTTAATGAGACACAAAAAATAACGGTATAAAATAGTTGTTCGTTACTCCAAAGTCTAAAGCGCCCTCTATCGGAATTTTTTGAAAATTTTCTTTAAAATTTATTTTCAAGAAAATACTGACATAAAGAATAATTTTAGCAAAACGCGGCAGTAGTTAGAGCCTAATCTACGACACAAAGATCGGGAATAACTGATTTTTGTTCTGGGGGGAGAAGGGTTTCAAATTTCAGTTTACGCTACTTAACTACTCGTTAGGACTCAGATTTTTAGATCAAAATTTAAGTTTAAGTCTAAGCTTTCGAAATCATTTAAAGAAATACAAAAAATAACGTTAAAAAATAGTTGTTTGTTACTCCAAAGTCTAAAGCGTCCCCTATCGGCATTTTTTGAAATTGAACTTTAAAATTTTATTTCAAGAAAATACTGGCATAAAGAAAATTTTTTGCAAAAACCGCAAACGAATCGACCAATTTTTCCATTTTTTATAATCATTTGAAATTTCGGACCCTAAACTTTAATGCCCCCTATCTCCTTGGGAATACGTCTGGGACCCTTAGTCTCCTATTTAATATTATTTGTCTTTAAGTGTACTATAACCCCTTAAAGTTCTGCCCATCTTTTATGAATCACCCTGTATACCATCAGATTTTTTTCTTCATTTGTCTGTGTTGTTTTCATTTAATATGTGTTTATGATAAGGTTTAAACCTTTTTTTTTTTAATTATCATTATTTTATGATATAACTTTGTTTTAATTCTAAATTTTTTTGGCGCAGCATGTTCCTAAAGCTTACTTTGTATTATAAAACTTCAATCAACCAGCCAACCGTTTGATAACACATAGAAATATTTATTGCTCAATGTGAACCCATTCGGGCATTCGTTTTCGTTTTTTACTTCTTGATCAATGTGACATGTTGCTACCAATTGCTTTTATAAGATGCATCTATGTATTAAATTGCGTGGCAATATTTATTTCATTTTTCTCAGCGTTCTCTCAGATAAAAGAGAAGATGTTAGAGAAATCCGGTTATACACTTTTGAGATATCTTCTCTATTGTAAACATTGTTTACATTCTTCACCTCGAACATAATTTTTTCGTATGGCACAGTTATGGAAGTTTATGTAATACAATATCGCTTGTAGTTAGTCATGTTTGTTTAATGAACAGCTATACAAAGGGCAAGGGCAAACTGGAGAGTTAAAGGAGGGCTTAAAAGGCTACTTCAAAAAAGCTAAAAGACCCGTTCACTAATGCTAATCCTATGGAATAAATTTATAGATATCTCGGTTGCAATTTTAATATTTTTAAATGATTTTTTTTCTCTTTTTCATTGGATAGCTGAGGTTGATCTGTGAAAATGCTGTCTTTTACTTTTTGATTTTGTTTACAGGTATTTTTAACGATGGCACTTTCATTTTCGGAACTAATTTTAAAAGCATCCTAAAAAAATAAATAAATAAAAATAAATCTGCAATTAAAATTAAAAAAGCAAAACGCGGACTTTGTACAGATTATGAGAAACACGTGATTGAAATATCCCCTTAAGCTAAAGAGCTATAGTAAAAATTCAACTAAAAGTGTTAGTACATCCTTGGCTCTTTAATCATGTAGATGGAGGAGGATAAATGTAATCTGGCAGGACACTATTTCTGTCAACCAGTGCTGTAGTCGTAAAAAACAAACACAGAGTACATATGCTCTGGAGTATACGCACTAGCTTTATTTGAGAAAAGAGGGGATAAGAAGTTTAAAAAGATACAGAAGGTAACACGGCATATATCACTACAGTATACCTTTCATTACATCCTTGCTGTCAAGGATCTTAGTATATAAACCCGGAGGCGTCAGAACAGATAATCACCTCATTGAATTCACAGATGAAAAACTAAGATTAGTTAAATCTCGATTCGCATATTAAAATGCAATCTGTCTGCCAAGTCATATCTTGGTGGAAAACACTCCAAAACCTCATTTTTCGGTTGACGTATAGATTTACCATTATGTTTTCCTACTCCCAATCATCCATGTTTCCATACTTTTGCGTGCAGGAAAGCATAGTTGTAAACCTACAAGTCGACCGTTAAAATCGGATTTTTAGGTGTTTTCACCAAGGTATGAGTTGGCAGACCGACTGCGTTTTAATATGCGAATCGAGATCTAACTAATCCTAGATTTTCATCCGTGAACTCGATGAGATGATTGTCTGTACTGCCGCCTCCCGGTCTAGTAGTGAACATGGCTATTTCAAGTTACAAACATAAATATTCTTAGATATCCCTTGATAAACTGCTCTTAATGTCCCTTACAAAGAATGAGAAAAGATAAGTCCGATAGAAGATGTAAATCTGATGGATAATATCAGCATCTCACTCGTCATTCCCGCGCTTCTTTGACCTGGCTAACGCCTATTGAAAGTGATCACGAATCTGCGGTTATTGCGAAACTAAAACCATGGAGAAAAAATAAAGAATCATTATCCGTCATAATTCTTTTTAGAAACATACAACAAAGAGGGGATCCCACTTTTCCTTTTCAATCTCTTACATCTACGTCATTGCCTATTGATCCGGGTCCCAAGAAACTTGGTAACCGGATGTGCATGACCCAAATCCTCATCCAGCCGTAGACGAGGCGTGGGACTATTTTTAACCACCTGTTGTTTAAACATCGAAAGATATGCTTCGATGGTCGGTCGAAAACGATATCAAAGCACGGAATTAATTGGAATCGTTCATTTGACCCCCTTGGTTTAAAAAAAAAAAGGATAGCAAAGCAATTAGTTGAGTTAGTAGCATCATTAAAAAGAAGCGCCGTGAAATAATTTGTTTTGGAACACATACTCGGTAGTATACTACAGACAGTCAATTAAACTGAACTGTCCAGAAGAGAAACGGCGAAATAAAGTATTTATATTTTTGTATTTCATTTTATTATATAATAGTCTTTGTTACATTAATAGTATTTGACAGAAAATAATGGAAAGGGGGTTACTCAGTACGTCTTCGGTCCCGGATAGGTCAGCGAGGATCGAGAGTTAGCACTGAAAAAGTATTATATACCTCGCCTTCATCTAGAACAGCCATACTCAAGTCCGCGGTCCGCATGTAGCTCAAGGCCAAGCGACCTGTAATGTGTGGTCCGAAACAGACACATAATCAGGGCCGTAGCTAAAGGGGTGCTAGGGGCGGCTCAGCTCCCCCCCCCCTTTCTCCTAAAACATTTTGAGCCTCCCCCGTAATAGATTCCAACGTCACTAAATAAATTAATGTTCCGAAAATCCAAATAGAATTCTGTTCAAAAATCTAATTAATTTTGAGGCCTTTTCACAGTTTTGCAGAAATACTAAATTGTAACTAAAATAAGTGTTTCGACATTCGTTCATCCTATTTGCACATATGAAGCTAACAATAATGTTTAATATTGCACTAGTTATGCACTCGAATTTTTCATCATCATGTTCTTTTCTTTGCATAAAATGAAGTTATTACAACAGTTTAATAAGAAACATAGTACCTCGAGTGTGAATATGCACTAATTTATCTTTCTGCTTCAGAGAGAGAGATTGAAAAAATATGGGACTTTTAACTATGGCCTTTCACATAACCATTAATGCATATTTATAAAATTAATTGAGATGTGCATATTAAGTATTTAAGATCTTCACTGTTGTTTTATATACTCATGGAAGACAAAATGTGCTATTTATATTTTACAGTAATCTCTTAACATTCTCGAGGGTTAGGTACCCGAAAACATTCGCAAATGTCAAAATCGCGAATATTGAGATTATCTTCCTGTGCATAAAAGGTAGTTAGGTTTTATTTTTAATTATTTTTTTAATGGAAAAGAACAATTGAAATTCAAAAAGTATATTTATTAACCATCATACTTAATACATGCTTTAAATAAATATAATTAATTATAAACATATTGTACAAAATTTATTTGCTGGTGTATGGTGGAAAAAAAAAAAAAAATAGTGATGTACGGATTGTTTGACAAAACAGATCTTTTGCTTGTGAATTTCAGTGCAAGGAAGAATTGAGGCCTCGATTTCTGTTTTAAATTTAAGATTCCTCACCAGTGAAAAATCGCATTATGTTGCTTTTTCAACAAGTTGCTATTGATGTTTTAAATTTTTCCTAACAATATATGAAAAAAAAAATTTCACCTGTAATAAAATTTTAAAATTTTAGAAAATTTAGAAAATTGAAAAAAATCTGTATAAAAAATAAAGAAAATTACTTCATATATTTTCTCTCAAATTCTTGCAACTTAGACCATAAAGTAATACAGTAGACTATATGTAGATAATTGTCACGTAGTTCATAGAATTGGTAAACCAAAAGCGAGTTTACTTTGTAAAAAAATATTCCTTATAAAACAAAATTCGCGAATAACGAAGTTCAGTATTCGGAATTTTGAAATGTTCCGCATTTTTTATTTAGCGAATAATCAAAACTCGCGGATGTTAAGGGATTACTGCATTAAAAATTAATGTTAAAACATTTAAAAAGCCATTTTCCTAGTCGAAAGTCCCTTTTTACATGTAGTCCTGTTTATTCAACAATAGCATATACATTTCTTAATTTTCGACATTAATAGAAAAATATTCCAAATTAATTAAATTTCCACACTATACCTTTTTACAATTAAAAATTAAATAAACATTTTTTGCATTTAACAAAAGGCTGATTTATAAGCGAAAGACTCCGATACTTTTTTTTTCTTTCTTTAGAGCGTGGAAATTTTATCATTGTCGTATGGCTATTTCGTTTTATATTTATTGCATAGCTGATTCTGCTTTATAAGTTACACAATTGTCACGGAAAAAATTGACACCGAAAATTTCTTTCACTACTAATTCTAAACCTATCACAAAGTTTATTTTCGGGAACAATGGGGTAAAATTTTTTGATAACATTTCTTCGGCGACAAACATTCAATTTTACTGACACTATTAATTTTGTTATATTCCTCATGCGACTATTTTAATTCCTTACATTTTTAATTTTTTATAAGAGTGTTGTGGCCCGCCTAACGTCCCAAATATACTTTTGTGGCCCACAAGAAAAACAAGTCGTTAGGGGCCACCGTAATACTTATACATCATGGATATGCATTATGAAATATGAAAGTAAAACACGTGTAAACTATTTATAAAATGCATTGAAATCCCAAAATAAAATTTAAACGTACATTTAAATATTTTTTAATACATAGTAATACTCTATTACGGAATTGCGGGTATTACCTGACTTTCCCATCGACCCATTTCGACAAATTACATAAATCGCCAAACTACTCGTAAATTATGCAAATTGGCATAATTTTTATTTTAAAGACGGAAGAACAAATAAATTTGTAAAAGATTAATAAAAACAGATAAAACGTCAAATTAAAAATCTCTTATGATATACAAATACATGTAACGTATTTAATATCAAGTGCATGTGACATTTACGATAAGCCATTACTGGCATTTAATCTTATAGTTTGACGATAGTTTTTTGGTCGACATATTAATCTAGTAAAAAAAACATCCTTATAACTCCAAAAATAATAAACCTATTAACTAACAGTTTACTGACTCGTATGAAGTGTCTCATTTCCAATTAAAATATATATCTGAATTGAAATTGGAATGAAATACAGGATTATGAAAAATCGAAGAGTGTGGAAAATAGGATTATAAGTATCTTGACAAATAATTATCCGATCGATTTCATTCTTTATGCAAAATTTACATTTTTTTATTGTCTTTTGCAACCATTACTTGAAATAATAATTTAAAAAAATCGAAAATTTTTATGTACCTTTCATCAAAACGAATATTTCCAGAGTCCGAAAAAAATAGTTCTGGATAATAGAGGTTACTGATATTCAATAGCCTTCTTCCCGTTATTTCATGCTAAATACACACACCAAATTGCAAGTCTTTATCTCAGTTTGTTCGGAAGATAGAGTGTTTACAGACAGACAAACAAACAGATAGACAGACAGACTGACGGCAAAAAAATTTCTAAAAAAATGTTTTTGTAAAAAGGTTAAGTATGGCTGATCTAGAATGAATAGGTAGTCATTTTCTAAATAGACTAGAGATATAGATTTTCGAGTAATGGAAATAAGGTAAACAAATTAACTTGAGAGCTGAAATGATTAAGAATTTCTAATCCACAGTTTTCTAGGTAATGAAATGATACATTATATTATGATTCGTTTGAATTGCGAGAATTATCATTTAGTTTCTAGAATTAATTCATGAACTAGAACTATAGCTACTGAAACTCATTTCTTGTGTTCGCATTTATTTACAAAGATTTTAAAATAAGTTTGACCACAATAATAAAGGAAAACGCCTTTGAATTTTAATAGGGATATCTAGAACTCTAGCCAGTGGCGGATCCAAGGGGGAGGTCACGAGGATTATGACCTCCCCCTCCCCTCAACGAAGAAATTTTCTAAAAAAAAATTTTTAAATTATATACATTAAACTATTTTAGATTTACCACTTGTTCAACAATGAGAATCTTTCTGTCTCTTTAAAGCTGTACTTAAATCCAAAATAGCTCATTTCTGATACATCCATGAAGTCACTTTTAATCTCAGATGCAAGACATTTGCAAGTGTAAACATTCAGAACAAATGTGATTGATTACCATTTTCCATTTTTCGATAAAGACAAGGAATCTTTCGGGCAATCTCCGGCAAATGTGAAGTTTTAAATTGAATTGCACGCTGTTACAACCGATTGCTTCCTCAAGATGGTATTTCTGTATTTGTGAAATCCTAAATATTGTCTTAAAATGCCGAATTTCTGAATTATTCCATACCTTTATTAGAAAATGGAAAATTCTTCAATTTCTTGGAATCTGAATAAAATGCGAAAATTTTATATTTTTACGAATGTTAATGCAATCTTTTTGTATTTACGGATGAAAAGATTTTTTCAAAAGTATCAGAAAAGAAGTCATTTTGGATTTGAGAATAACTTGCAATATAAAAATTGTTTATTAAGAGATGTGACCCCTCCCCCCCCCCAAAAAAAAAGTCATGACCCCCCCCCCCCTCTAAATAGAGAGCTGGATCCGACCTTGACTCAAGCTTCAGGCAAAAGGAACTATATTTTATAAGAATGGCATAGAACTATATTTTCTAGAGCCACGATTTATTTCCTAGATGCCCGTTTCAAAATAACTTTTATTTAATGAGTTAAAATTTTAAATTTCTTTGTGGCGATTAACCATATTATTTGTGAACAAAATCACATGATTAAACTTCTCATATTTTTTTATTTAAATTTTAAATGTATTAAAAAAAGTGAGGTAATTTAATATCGTTATAACTCGAAATATTGCTTGCAAAATTTTATGTATTTATTTATTTATTTATTTAATAAACAGAAATATATAAGCTTTAATTTAGATTCAGCATTTTTAAAAATATTAATTTGAATAAAAATTAAAAATATTTAAATTAAAAAGTTGAAAAAAATATATGTAATTAAAAAAAAATCATATCTTCAAAAGTAAATATATATATATATTTAATTTGCTGACTCAAAATTAAAGTAAAAAAATTCAAAAAGACATGTTCCAAATTTGAACCATTTACCGTTAATGGATCTTGAATAACAATTTAAATACGAGAAACGATGAAAAAACTCACCGTGAAGAAAAATCCATCTCACAAAAAGTTATTTCCACGACAAACATTGTTTAAAAGCTATTTTGAAAGGAAAAAAAATAATGAAAAAAAAATATTTCTTGTTCCAGTTATGATAGAAACATAATTTAAACGTCATGTAGAAGAAAAAATAGGAAAAAAAATGTAATGCAATAATTTCTTTAAAGAAAATTTGAAGATTTTTGTGTCCCGAACTCCCTTAATAAATGAATAATTATGATTTTAAAAAGGGTCTAACAGTTTCAAAGATTCGTAGATAATTTTCGAGGCTAAATACTACTTTTTATGTTTTGTTTCAGGAGCATATTACAATAAACATGGAAAAAAAAACTTTTTTATACTTTGAAGCATGGAAACACTTTATCAAGTTCTAAAAGTTATATTTCATAGATTAGTCTGACCACAAAATTCAGTTTTTATTACTTTGCGGATATTCCGCTGTTTGTGCTAATCAGTGTTGTATATTCACTCCGAATTATCCTCCATCTGCTTGCTTACTGTTTTTCATTTAACAAAACACTCTACGATGAATAAATAATAATAATAATGATAAAACAAACTAGTAAATCTGCAGATCAGGAGCCTCAATATCAACTCTGCAAATCACTGTTTTTTACCACATTTTGTGTAATATTTAACTTCATACAAACAAACAGCAATTAAAATTTTTCAAAAAATATAAATATTTATTTATTATTATTTTTTTAAATAGAAAGTTTCAGAAATTAGATGCGTTAAATTGATCATGTTGATATGCAACGATATTCTAAAATTCTGATAAACTACATGTTATGATAAATTTTTAGATAAACAAGTATATTTCTTTAGAGGGGCTCTGGCCTCCTGAACCCCCTCGAGGTCTCATTAAATTTACATTCATAATTTTCTATTGATTGTGCGAATAGTTAGAATACATCTTAGATTTCATTTTACACTAAGTAAGATTTTTAAGGGTAAGCAATAATTTGGAAAAGCCTTTTATATTATTCTAATTAGCAGGTATTTTTTTACTTACTATCCACAAACACCTGTATTTGATGGATTAGTAACATATCGAAATGTAAAGTAGTTATCTAATTTAAAATTTTAATTTTTTTTTTTTTAATTTTTGTTTCTCAAATATATTTTTTATTAACATCCTATAATACTTAGATCTAAGATCGTATATCTATGCAGTGCACATTATAGACATTTGCTATTCATTTGCCTTACAACATTTTTTTTTTAATTATTATTTTAAATAGAAAAAATAAATCTGTATGTTAACTGTGCGCAGACGATAAATACTAAAATATTCATAAAAATTTTCTTTAAATAAATAAGAATTAATATATCTCAAAATCATTTTATTTCAATAGTAAAGCGTATTAATTTTATTTTTGATATATGGTATCGTATTTGTTTGTATTTTTGTACAATTAATTTATCCGTTTTACTTTTTTTTTTTTTTTACTAATATATTACACTAGAGATGGGCAATATCGTTCCTTTTAAGGAACCGTTCCAGCCGGAACCGTTCACCAAAAGGAACGAGTTCTTTGGACTCGTTCCTATTAGAATCGTTCCGAAAAAAGGAACGATTCCGACAAAGGAACGATTTTGAGAAAAAGGAACGATTTCAAGAAAAAAAGGAACGAATCCGTAAAAAAAGGAACGATTCCGACAAAAAAACGGTTTTGAGAAAAAGGAACGAATTCGAAAAAAAGGACGATTTCAAAAAAAAAAGGAACGATTCCGACAAAGGAACGATTTTGAGAAAAAGGAACGAATTCGAGAAAAAAGGACGATTTCAAGAAAAAAGGAACGAATCCGATAAAAATGGAACGAATCCGCGAAAAAAAGGAACGACTTCGAGATAAAAAGGAAGGAATCCGGTAAAATAGGATGGATTTTTTAAAAAAAGGTTCCAAGGGAAAAAAACGCGTCCGAAACTATTTTACGAAAAAAGGGAACGAATCCGGAAACAGGGATAACAGATCTCGGAGCGACATGCAATCCCTAATATTTATTATTTATAACTAACTTATTTTCTTACGTATTCATTTTTTTTCATATCATTTCTTATCGTTTGCTTTAATTTTTAAATATTTTGGACAGTTCATTTTGTTTTTAAGAGTTCATTTTATTCATCTGTGTGCGCTATTAATTAGCATAGTTATTTCTAATCCCCATAATATAAGTATTCCCTGACTTTATGATTTATTGTATTAAGCATAATTCCTCTTGAAATTTTGCATTTGGTTGACCTTTCATTTATCACTATAGTTTATCCATGAAATTCTACTGTAGCTTTGGTTTTGGTCGTCAGGCTGTTGCGGCGGACCATTAGATTTTCAATGTAATCATTGCTTTCCCCTCCAAAATCTGTCGTCAAATGACCCTCTATTTATTTTATTATTTTTGCGTAGGAAATTTCTTTATTGATCTAATATTTGATATCGGGGTCTATGATTTGTTTCTACTTCAAAATTCACCCTAACGTAATCTTTAACTTATATATCGGCCTTCGTAACCGGCCGTTTTCCAAGTTGGTCCATTTCAGTACGATTCCTCAGGAATTGGGAATTTCGGAGTCTGCCCATTTCGAGAAAATTCCTAGAAGTCCATCTATTTAGGAATTAAGGGTGTATTTGAAAAAAATATTTTTCCACATTCAACAGCTCGAAAATATCCGATAATGTTTCAGACACATTTTTAACCCTTCCCGGCACACTGTGCCCGGTCTGGGATACGTAATTTTAATTCCAAACTTGCAAACGGCACCAATAACATTTTAGTAAAATTTTGCTTTTGCAACAAAGGTTTAAATTAAGGAATTCAAAATATCTAAAAAAAATCGTTTGTCAATTCCGGTGTCAGTCAACATTTTCTTATTTTACTAACAGATTTTGCCCGTGCCGGAAAGGGTTAAAGGTAGATACGTGAAACTTGCTGAGGTGATTTTTAAAGAGATGTATAAGAAGCCGCGTGATTTCTTTTTTTTTCGCTCAATTCGTTAGAATTTGATTTATAAACAATTATTTTCTCAGTATGACCATTTTTTTCGTTCGCAGATCTCCCTCTTCAGGAAATTCAGTTCAAAACGCCAACTTTGACAACAGTTTTTTTGCAATTGTAAAAAAAAAAAAAAAAAAAAAAAAAAAAAAAAAAAAAAAAAAAAAGGACGGCGCATTGTGTACTTTCTAAGAAAGAGAATTGCCAGTTTGAAACGTTTGAGAGCAAAAATGAATTTAAGAATAAATCAGACAATAAGCAGTTTGGATTGGAATAGACCATTAACCCCTTCGTGACGGGAGTATTTTATGAAATTTTTAATGTATTGTCATCTTTTTTTTAAAACAGAAATTTGTGCCTTATGAAATCGAGAAAATGCTCCGATTAAATAAAGCTACTTTTGCAGTAAAATTTTACTGGTGGAAATAAACAAGGATTCTTAGGCTTTTTTGTGGCACGTATACGTGTCGCTCGTCCTCAAGGGTTAAGGCTAAATATGAATAGAATCTTTTGCATAATCAAATTCAATATTTATCGATTTGGAGAGACATAATTGGTTAAATGGAGTGCATATGACAGCCTTAGTATGTATATAACAGTGTGCTTCCTAACTGAATCGCCAATGCGGAGCCGAAACCGAAATGCCTACACCTAAAATTATAAAATTTTAGCTGTTACTACCTACTATAATATAAAAATCCATTAAAGAAATAGTTTCTGAAATTCAAAGCTTAGTGAGCTGAAAATGGGATTGTAAGTTTCTGAAAAAGGATACAAATGAAAATCCAGGATATTTAAATTTAGAAATTGCACATAATTAAAACTGTGGTTTTATGTAGTAAGAAAGGAAATTATAACTATTTAGTTCAATAACGTAACTAATTTTCTTCAATTATATATTTTAAGACAAATAAGTTTTGAAATACATAAAATAAGTAAAAAAATAAAAACTACAAAATACAACGTTGTTCAAAAGAATTTTATTTCAAAAATAGGAGCACACAAAATTTGCTGATTTGGTGAAATCATAAAATGATACGTTGCAATAAGAGCAAGGCTAAAATGGTAGTACAACAAACAATTCAACATTATTTTTTTATAGTATAGAAATTTAACATATATAATATATAGCTGTCATGAATAGTAAATTACTTCTAAAATTTTCATTTATTGACGGTAATTAAAATATTTTAGAAACAACCAAATTTCTTTAATAATTTTTGTTTATGAAGTTAGGTTACATAAGCTAAAACATTTAACAACGTTTAAACACGTAAATATGTACAGTATCATGACATGAAAAAAAAAAAAAATCCCACAATGGCCGTTTCGAGGATTGTGTGGATCCCCTTCCTCAGTGCGTAAAAAATAAGATAAAATAAAAGATTAAAATGGATTGAAAGAGCACTTCGGTTATAGCCCCGAGTAATACTCTGAAAACCCCTGGTATAATCCCGAAAAACTCAGGACTATAACAGATGTTAGGGGGCTACTTCAGTCAAATGGGTTCACTCAAAGGAAGGTCAAATGGACCCGTTTGCTAATGCTAATCCTGTGCAAGAAATTTATAAAGATATCTCAGCTGTATTTTAATATTTTTATTTTATTTTTTATTTTTTTGCATTGGATAGCTGAGATCGATCTGTATTCAAGTCGTTGTTTGCTTTTTCGATTATATTTACAGATATTTTTTATGCGGGACTTTCATTTTCAGAACCGATTTAGAAAGGGAAAGCACCCTTATAAAAATATCTGTAATCAAAATTGCAAAAATAAAAAACGGCCTGCATTTTGATCCATCTCAGCTATCCAATGAAAAAAAAATCATTTAAAAATATTGAAATGCAACCGAGTTATCTTTATAAATTTTTTCCATAGGATTAGCATTAGTAAGCGGGTCTTTTCATTTGACAGAAGTAGCCCCTTAACGGGGCTAAAAAAAATCGTTCTATTTTAATCCTTTAATTTTTTTTCCATACTAAAAATGGAGTTCCAAGAATCTTCTAAATGGACATATGTGATTTTTGTATCATGGTATTGTACTTATTTATGCGTTTAAACGTTGCTAAAAATTTTAGCTTGTGTATTGAAATTCACACAAAGTGATTGTTTTATGTGCTTGTTACGCTAAGGTTTAATCTGAGAAATTTGCTATAACCGAAATATTTTTCAAATAACTAGAAATGATCCAAAAAAATTTTGGAAACTTAAACATTTAATAATTTTAATGTTATACAATCATTTTCTGCTCTAATGATTTTGTTAATACATAATAAGTATTATTGAGACATGTGGAGAAAAAATAAGAATGTTAGGAATTATAATACGTAAAAATAAAAATATATGCTAAATTAGCAGACATTTGTAATAATAGAATTTTAATGCAATAGTGGGGAAAAAAAACCTAAATTAAAGTAGTTTAAAACACAAAAATAATACAAAATGCAATTACAATAATTTTTTCCCGAAATGTTTTAGAATATGTCAGGGCTTAATTTGCGCCGGAGCTCAGGTACGTCTCTGTTTTTAAAAAATATTTAAGTATTGGTTGGAATTCACCAGATCTCATAAATGTAGGGCTCCGGAGCCCAGTTCAATAGAGCTTTTTTTGTATCATGGATACTGCCCATTTTTTAACTCTGCACATTTCACTTTCTTTTCTGTCATTTTTATTTGCAAGTGGATCTAACTGTCATGTATTATTATTCTGATAGAAAGAAATCGAGCAGTGTTTCCTCTTTTTTTAAATAAAAGCATCGAATTTTTCCTATAGCGGTGTCAATTTTTTTATTTTGTTTTTTAGTTTTTGGACTCGTTACAAAAGTTGATAAGCGGAAGGAATCTATTATAGTTTAAGATATGCACCTTTTAAAGAAAATTGAAAAATGTTGTTCCATTCTACAGCATATAAATATTAATTTCAGTGAATTTCAAGCATTTTTTATAAAAATGCATAGCTATGTGACTATTTTTTATTTATTTTTTTATTTTTGTGTGTGTGTGTGTGTGTGTGTGTGTGTTAATGCTGTTTCTGAATCATAAATCTTACCATATTTAATACCAGAATTCTGCGATTAATTACATTAAAATTAGAAAATACTTCTATCGGAAGAAGTAATAAGTAAAAAGTGGAATAGTTGACAAATAAATATATGCTGATAAATATATTTAAAATTTTTATTTTGCTAAAAAAAAAAATGCTTTTGCAAATAATATATGAAATCTAAATATGCAGATTGGAGTCAATATGGGGAGGGGGGAACGCTGCAATTGTTAGTATTGCAGATTATAAGGATTCCGGTAATTTTTACTTTCTCATCATATGTGGTATATGGCAAGTCTTGCAATGGTTTTGAAAATCGAAAAAAGAAATTGACGGATAGTGAAGATTACGAAAAACATAATTTTAGAAAAAAAAAAAAAAAACATGCCGTCTGTCTGTAAATCTTCCGAACAAATTGAGATAGAGACTTAAATTTGCTATGTACTTAATATGAAGTAACCTCGATTATCCGGAAGTGTTTCTATCGGACTCTCGAAATATTCGTTCAGATGACAGATATTATTGAGATATTCGTAATCATATTTTCCAAATTCTACGACTTTTCACGACCCTGTATTTCATTGAAATTTCAATTCAAAGATTTATTTTAATTGGAAATGAAGCACTTAATCCAATGCAGTAAATTGTTAGTATAATTGTTTATTTAATCCGTCTGTCTGTGCGCGTGTCTGTCCGTTTGTCTGTAAATACTCTATCTCTCGAACAAATTGAGATAGATACTTAAAATTTTGTGTGTATTTAATATGTAGTAATGAGAAGAAGCCTATTGAATATCAGTAAACTCCATTATCCGGAACTATTTTTTAGGACTCTTAAAATATTCGTTCTGATGAAAATTTATAGAAATTTTCGAATTTTTTTATCTTAAAGAGTGGGTGAAAAATACAATGAAAAACATAAATTTTGTATAAAGATTAAAGTCACTCGGATAATTATTTGCCGGAATAATTGTATTAATATTTTCCACATTCTTCGATTTTTCATGATCATTCATTTCATTCAAATTTCAATTCAAAGGCATATTTTAATTGAAAATGAGACACTTAAACCAACGCAGTAAACTGTTAGTTAACATAACTATAATTTTTGGCGTTATTAGGATGCTTCTTTTACGCAATTCGGTATTATCCCGTCGATCAGAAAACTATTTCCAAACTGTAAGATTAAATGCCAATAATGACTTCATAAATGTCACATTCACTTAACATTAAACACTTTACATGTGTTTGTTACGCCATCAAGTGATTTTTAATTTCATATTTTATGTGAGGTACTATTAATATTTTACTAATTTATTTGTTATTTCGTTATTTAAAGTAAAAATTATGCTAATTTGCATAATTTAATAATAGTTTGTCGATTATATGTCGAAATGGGTCGACGAGATAAACAATTATAGTATCCGTAATTCCGTAATGGAGCATTACGAAGCATTGGAAAAATTAAATATACTTTAAATTTTATTTTGGAATTGTGATGCACTTGAAAAACATACATAAACGTTTTATAACTTTAAACATGCTTATAGTAAAGAAAAAAAAACTGAGGAAAGTTATTTTTTAATTGAAGTGGATTGTGGCATTTAAATGGAGAGTGGAGTAATAAAATCACTTTAAACTGTATTTATAATACTCGAATCTTTATAAAAACTTAATCAGAATGCACTAGCGATAATAAAGCACAATTAAAACAACAAATTATAAAATCGAAATTTTCGTTTTTTTCGCCGAATAAAGAGCCGGCGGAATCGTTTTAAATTCTCTAACGGACCGGGCTGGCAGATTTAGAATAGCTTTTTCAACGGGCCGGGCCGACAAACAACATAAACGGGTCGGGCCGGCAAAAAAATTGAACGGCCCAGACGGGCCGGGCCGATTAAAAAAATTTTCGGGCCTATCGGCCCGTTCTGAAGATTTGAGCTGGAACGATAAAATATGAGCTATTTTATATGGTTTTAACGAGAATAAGTATAAATGTACGTCACGAGCCATACTAGTTTGACAGCATCAATATAAAAATGTACAATGTAGAGATCAGCATCGGAGAATTACATTGTGTGCAACTCGTTTTAATATTTTTTTAGCTGACTCATGCCGGTCCGAGATCAAGCTCGCATTATTTTTCTACATATAGACTGGCCGGACCGGAATTACACTTAATTGTTCTCAAGATCTGTAGGGCAGAAAACATGATTTGTAAAATTATTAACAGCGATAATCTTCGGCTTTATCTTCGGATATATACTTCTTGATGGTTTTTAAATTAATTTCTGATTAATTTTAAATTGTAAAAGTATAAAAGTGATAAGCTTAATTATTGAAGGGATTTGGAATCGAATAGCGTTTTTTATTTTTGGTAAATATGACCTTTGTATGACCTTTTTGTATGACCTTTTGAGTCTGACTTGTATGACCTTTTTGAGATGTAATAGTTTCTCAAATGATTGCAGGTTTTTCTCCCTTCCCATGCTATCGCTTCCGGAAATTCTATTCAAATCGCAGTGACATATGATTATGACAGTATTTTATTTACTTGTAGTATTCTTAAATTGCTTGTATCAAAAAATAGATAACGCCCCTCGATTATATAGTTTTTGAATAAAGATACCTGCTAATCTTATGCATTTCTGAGAAAAAAGTGAATTTAGAAATGTATCAGAAAGAAGCTTCTTTGAATTTAAGAATGAATTGGGATTTAAAACCTTTAATAAAATGATATAGAAATATTTTTATAAATTTTCTTTTATCAAACATCTTCAAAAGTAACGAAGTTTTTAGCTTTCTTTCTTTTTTCTTTTATTCTAAGCCATATTAAATTTTTAATGAATCTTTATTCGAATGTTGATAGCCTAAGAGTCTAAGTAATCATTAATGTTGTTAATGTGTATTTCCTGTAAAATGTATTGTAAAATCATTCCATAGATATGTATGCAGTATTCTTTAAAAAAATCTTAATTATATGATAAAAATCTGATTTTTTTTTTTTTTTTTTTAGAAATTGTAGAAATTGTAATGGGCCAAAACGGGCCGGGCCTATTTTCACTGATTTCTGTACGGGCCGGGCGGGGCCTAAAATATAAAAATTTAAACGGGCCGGGCCTAGGCCGAACTTTTGAGCTTTACAACGGACCGGGCCGAAATAAATTACCTACGGGCCTGAAAATTCCGGCCCGTGCAGACCTCTAGATATAACGCTCAGTTGTAGTTTATTAAACGTTTATCCCCTCCTACAACTTTAATTTCTTTTCTCTTTCTTTCGTTTTTCTTCGTCTCCCTTCCCCCCCGATTTTTTTTTCATGCACATTTGAAGGATATTTGGGCAATACACTTTGCTTTAATAAATCAAAATATATCTTATTTTAAAATAAAATCGGTCCTTTTCGGAATGGTTTCATTTCGGAACTAGTCCGAGGAATCGTTCCTTTTCGGAATGGTTTCATTTCGGAACTAGTCCGAGGAATCATTCCTTTTCGGAACGAGTCCGATCAATCGTTTCTTTTCGGAAGGGTTTCATTTCAGAACTAGTCCGAAAAATCGTTCCTTTTCGGAACGAGTGCGAGGAATCGTTCCTTTTCGGAATGGTTTCATTTCGGAACTAGTCCGAGGAATCGTTCCTTTTCGGAACGAGTCCGATCAATCGTTCCTTTTCGGAATGGTTTCATTTCGGAACTAGTCCGAGGAACCGTTCCTTTTCGGAACTTGTCCCAGGAACCGTTCCTTTTCGGAACGAGTCCGAGGAACCGTTCCTTTTCGGAATCGTTCCGAAAAGGAACGAATCTTTTTTACAGACAGGAACCGTTCGTTCAGTTCCACCACCGGAACCGTTCCTTTGGAATCGTTCCTCAACAAATGACACATCTCTATATTACACTTATACATTATTGCATGTTTATAATATTATTAAAATCAGTTATTGTTGCTAGGAACAAATAAAAGGAAAAAATAATGAAACATGTACATTTTAAATAAGAAAATTTCTGAAACAAAATTTTTTATATTATCGGAACACATGTATAAAAAATCACCAAAATTTAGAGAAATAATTTTAAAAATCTGACAAATGCCTAGGCAAAATTTCAACATAATAGGAATAACTGAAGATCCGTATTGGAAAACTTCTGATGATTTATCATTTAAATCGATTAATCAATTAAGTCATTTTCTTTCAACGAATGAAAATTTTAAAATCGTTCAAATTGCCATAAGAAAGCATTATGATGCAAAATAAACTTTTCTGTATTTTCAGCACTTAAGAAACTCAATCGAGAAACAAAAACGGGAAACTGCCGCGTGAAAAAAGCGCAAATTTCGGTTTCGCTTTTCGCGATACGATCGAGGATCCCTTTAATTTGTTAAAAATGAGAGAATTAAGGCCCCACACTAGGCACAGAAAAAGCGCTCTTTTCAAATATTTCGCTCAAATTTTAATATTTTTACATGAAATTTTTGCACAAGATAGTTGAAGACGATTCACAACCGGCCTAGTTTTTACTTTTTAAGTTTTGGTTTCAGATTTTTTTTTTTTTTTAAATTACTTTAACTTTCGAAACCGGTTTAAGCCGGTCCTGAAATTGAAACTATCGTAATATAAAAAACATATAAGCAAAATCGAAAAAGTAAAAACTAGGCCGGTTGTGAATCGTCCTCAGCTATCTTGTGCAAAAAAAATCATGTAAAAATATTAAAATTTGAACAAGATATTTGAAAAGAACGCCCCGATAGACTTTACATTATCATCCGGGTCTTTACCTGTGCCTAGCGTGGAGCCTTAACGAACTGATCCATTTTAAAATTTCAGATATTTTATAAAAATACCTAAAAGTTTTAAACAAGTGAAGGGAGTGGAATTTCGATGGGGGAGGGAAGGGGGGGGACTAGAGGTCTACACGGGGCGAAATTTCCAGGTCCGACCCATAGAAAAAAAATTCGGCCCAGCCCGAACGAAAAAAACATTTGCCCAACCCGGTCCGTTATTAAAGTTAAAATTTCGGCCCGGCCCGATATAATAGCTAAACAAGGCCTGAGCTCTGCCCGGTCCGGAAAAAAAGTTAAAATTCCGGCCCGAACCCGGCCTGGACCGAGTGAATTTCTACAGAACATTGACCTTTACTCTTACGGAAGAGTTTTAACCAGAAAAACTTATCTTAGTCTTTTTTTTAAAAAAATATTTATAGTCTCCATTTATGTAGAAGTGCCGTAGGCTGCGATATTTATGCTTTTAATGAACCTTTGTTTGTTGTATGTAAATGCTTGAGTTATCATTAGTATTATTAATCCATATCCCATGTAATGGAGACATAAAAATCTAAAAAATGGTATATGATAAAAGTAAAATCTTCTAAGACGGAATCGCATTGGAAAAAAAAAAAAAAAATACGCTCCTTTTAGCAGGTGTAAATGTTTAATATATTTTTTTCTCGCGTATTACTGTATTCATTTTGCATGGATGAACAGTTTAGAAAAAGTTTAAAAGAAATTTCCAGTTTTCAGTTAAAAAAAATTCCGCCATAGGCAGATTTTTTTACGTGTTTAAAACTCTAATTAAATAAGCCTAGAAATCTACGATTCCTCAAAAAGAATAAATTCTAATGTTTAATTATAGAATAATGACGACTTAAAATTGTGTGTCTTTTTTGCAAAAATTTTTGGACCAAGCCAAATTTTACTCATTTTTAAACAGACTTGGCCACGTCGAGAGAAATATTTTCATATGGGATGATTCATCAGGAACTAATGTTTTTGGTCCGTGAAGACTAAGAAGAATGAAATCAGTCTCGGCTTCATACGGAAAAAATAAATTAGGCCCGGCCCGATACTCCAGAAAAGTAAGGCCCGTGCAGATCTCTAGGGGGGACGCGGGCAAAATTTTAAAATCGTAGCATTTCTGCTTTAGACGCGTTTGTTTTACAGTGCCCTAGAATACATATTATTTATTTAATATAAAAAATTCAAAGAGTGGGTAGAGTCTCATTCTGGATTTATCCCAGGAGCGCGAGAATGAAACCTGCGGGGTGGGGAAAGGGAGGGGGGTAATTTCTAACTTTTCCCCAACTCTTTATTTGATATACCATTGGAAAGCTCTGTGACCACTCTTTCATTTTATTTCCTCTCTTTGCACCAACGGTGACACTTTTATAACTTTTGCCGACATCTCTCATGTAATATTTCATTGGAAAGACCTTTAACCACTCTTTTCTATTGTGCATCTTCCATCCCTTTTTCCCACTTTGCACCCGAGAGGCACTTTTCTAACTCTTGCCGAAACCCCTTTAGCGACCATTGAAAAGTCCTGAAATTACTCTTTCATATTATGCACCTCCATTCGTCCCCCCCCCCTCCCGTGAACTTTTCTATCTTTTTTCAATACTTTTTGAAACTTTTTTCAGAGGGTGGGACACTTTTCTAACTCTTTTGAAATCGTAGCGTTTTCCGCAATAAATATAATTTTAGGTTGGATTTTTTTTTTACAGAGCCCTCCCATAGATATTATTTTTAAAACATAAAAATTTCAAAGGGAAGAAGGTGCATTCGGGGACAGGATAGTAGGTCCCACGAGAGATATTTTTCTAGGTCTTGCCACACCCCTCATGTGATGTATCATTGGAAAGCCCTGTGACCACTCTCTCATATTATGTAACTCCTTTCTACCCCTAACCTATCTTGTCCTTCCGAGGCGGGCACTTTTATAACTTTTGCCGACACCATGAGATATATATTGGAAAGCCCTGCTACCACTTTTTCATCTTATGCACTTCCCATATTCCTTACCTTTTGCCCCCCAGGTAGGCCGTTTTTAAGTTTTCGTCGACGCCCTTCATGTAATATGTCATTAGAAAACCCTTTGAACACTCCTTCATAGTGAAATGTTTGTATACAGCATGTTGCGGCCTCTGGTAATGGAAGATGCAACTAAAGAATTTTGAAGAGCGTGCACCGCACGTTTACTATACAGTGCAGCAAGCAGTGGGGACATGCATCGGCGTGGTTTGTTTAGAATAGACTATGCCTCTAGTAGTGGAAAATGAAACTGGAATAAAATTTGCAGAGTGTTCACAGCAAACTTGCTATACGGTGCTGCAGGAATCGGTAACCAGAGTCCAGTGTTAACATGCAACGTATTGCGCTCCTTGGCGATGGAATGAAAGGATCTCGCAGTGTGTGCGCAGCACACCCCCTAAACTGTGCTGTAGTCAACGGAGACCCGCTTCGAAGCTCGCTCAGTTCGAGATTTCATGTATCAAGATTAGGTATAAATTAGAGATCCCCATTATAATTAGGAACCCGCTAAAGGGCGTAGCCGATCAGTGTAAAATAAAATGCTCGAAATGATCTGTTGATGAAACATGGGATTATGTGGATCTTTTACCATATTTGTGTTCATAGTCTGTGTAAGAGTACTAGGCAACATCAACATATATAGGCATGCATAATAAGTAGATTTCATTAAAATTTTCAGGCAATTTCTGTTTTATTTGTTTATCGCATGCAAGGTTTTTAGGCAAATTTAGCGCTCCTCTAAGAAAAATGGACAGTAAAAACAATATAGTACAATTTGAATATGCATATTACTGAGATTTCAGAAAAATTTGTCCAGTATTTTTTAAGATATTCGACATAACTTCAAAAATCGCCATTGTTCGGCCATATTGTGTAAATGTAAATTACATACATTTAAAATATATGCATTTTACTAATTTTATTTAAAAGAAAAAACGATCAAGAGTGAGTATTACTCGAGCTCAGAAAATTCCGAACAATAAATATATGAATTTATAGCTGTGTTATTAAAAAAAAAAAAAAAAAAAAAAAAAAAAAGTTTAAAGAATAATAAGATTGTAAAAAACTATACATCGCAGAATTATGTATAGTTGTATATACTAGAAAAGTATGAATGAGTATATACCATAAAAGTTTAAAGAGATATGATCAAAAAGATAAATAATATTAAATATTGCTATTCTGTATGATTTTTTTTATCTTATCTAAATCTGTTCATGAGGAATTTAATTTGGTACTGACAAAAAAGTAGTACATACTTAAACTTCATTTAGCAATCCATAAAACTAAATTCATAACATTCAAAACTAAATTCATCATTCATATTCATTCATAATTCATATTATATTCTTTCCTTTTTACAGTGCAGTTAAAACGAAATTATTTTTCCAAGTCTGAACTTGGCACTGTGCTAAGCACGCTTCAAAAAGAAGTCGCAAAGTTGCAACGCCGTCTTGATCCGTGCCATGTTTTTCCAGGTAGGTTTTTAATTAAGTGTTAACGGCAGGGGAGGCGTATTGAGAGATCCACTCAATGCATAGTCACGCATCCCATAGTATTTATGTGATTAATTCTAATTAAATTAGTCTGCTTTTAACAATTTGACTTTTATTGCTTTTATACTGGGCATTGCATTACACAAATATATCATTAAAAGTTGTTATGTAGGCTTTAAAAATCGATGGTACATAGAGTACGCCGTCTCTGGTCATTAAGTATGTCCAAACCGTTTTTTTTTTTTTTTTTTTTTTTTTTTTCCGCGTTACACAGCGATTTTTCGCCATTCGTAAAAGAAACCCGGTATGAATCTTTTAGACAAATATAACACATTTTTAACCATGCAATTTTTTTTTTTTTTTTTTTTTTTTTTTTTTTAATGAGATTTTTAGCGTTATTTCGCGTTTTGAGATATTTTGACATAAAAGACATCAGATTTCAATATTTTAAACCAATATAGTATATTTTGTTCTGTAATTTTTTTTAATTCTTCCCGAATTTTAGCATTTTTTTTTTTTTTTTTTTTTTTTTTTTTTTTTTTTTCCCGAGACGAAAAGAAGCAAAATTTCACTCTGGCAAATTTTGCTACTGTTGTAACTTAAGCTGTAAGAATGCCAAATTTATTTCTATTGCAACATGGACGATGATCATAAAAATTTGAACGAATTTAAATGTTTGTCGAGACTTAAAACTTGTTTTATACGAGAGCAACAGTGGAGTAGCCTGTACAAGTGTACGCTTCCGAAAGCAGTAAACCCTCCATTCTTTAGTTCTTTTAATTTGAGATTGGTTTGGTGAAAACTGACCACCAAAACGCTCAAAATCTGCTAGTAAGAAATAACATCATCATCATCTTTTTCCATCATCAAAGTTTTGTTTCTAATTTACACTCGTGAAGAATAAAAGCTGTAAATTTATATACTTAGCGGCATATTTCCGCTCTTCTCATATAAAAGTACCTTCTTTTTCAAATATAAATTGGCTTAGACGCTTTCTGAACTGATTTGAAATTAAATAGCGGTTCCTATTACAGCTTGAGTTGTTATAAGTAATTGAGTTATAAATAATTCTTGCCTCATGACGAATTTCTTTAGCTATCGTGCCCGAAAACTCGATTAAAATCGTCAAGTTCGATAGCCTTTTCTAAAATTTCACCCTTTATGAAATATGGAAAACATTACTCGCTTTCACAATTTCTGATAGTTAATGTCCAGCAATTTTATGTGTTTCCAAATAATTATGAATTAAGGAATGTGTCGGAAAGTAGCCAGTTTAAATTCGAGAACAGCCTTAACATATTAAAAATATATTTTAGTAAAAAGTAGTATTAAAAATATATTATTAAAAGTAGTATTAAAAATATATTATTAAAAAATTTTAGTTTCATTTATTTTAGTTTATTATAATTCCCGTATATTCTAAATGTTCTACTTAGTTTTAAAAAGATATTTAACATCCCAATCCCAAATTCTGATAATCCGAAATCTCTCATAATAATATCATACCCATACTGCATAAAAATACTAACCATAATTTCAAAGAAAAAAAAAAATCACAAAAGACTTCTTTTATTCTAAATTCAATCCTCATAATGATAACTTCTGATTAAAATCTTTCATTTATTGGCGCATAACCTAACATAATCCTGTAAAAATTACAAATATGAACTTTGGCTATTCCCTACCCCTAAAAAAAATTCGTCAAGACAGTTTAACCAGGGCCAGCGCCAGGGGTGAGGCAAGGGAGGCGGTCGCCTCAGGGCGCACAGTAAAAGGGCGTCATTTGTCTAGCATATATGTATAGGTAAAATAGATCATAATATGAGTAAATACACCAAGTGATGACCATTCACGAAAATTTGAAGAAAGTTTTGTTTTGATAATAAAAATAAAAATCCGATGACCTCCCCCCCCCCCCCCACCCACACACACACACCGAAAAAAGTTGTTTTACAATGTTTTAGGGAGGAAGGGGGCGCATTTTTACACTGGTGGAAAATTCATTTTTTTTTTTCCTTCAGATAAAGTGTAGAATCGTTTGCTATGAATTATTTAATTCGGAATCAAATGACGCTTCTGCAATTCTATGATTACATCTTACAAAGCTAGGCAGTTTTTATGAATGCAAAGTCATTAATGGTTTATCAATAAAAAATTATATGAATACACGGATATTTTGATAACTTTACTAACCTTGAAGAAATTTGATGATGATGATTTTGATTATTGCTGTTTTGAGGACGTTTAGAAAAATTGATTTTATTTGATATGATTTAAAGAACAAGTTTTGGATGTAAAATAAGACAAAGCTGTGCTCAATAATAAAACTTAACTTTCAACTTTGCATATTTATAAAACCTGCCATAACTTTTATAAAGAATGATCGTATGGACTCGCGAATGTTCTTATTTGACCAAGAATTTGAAAATACATAACAAATGATATCCACTTCACCTAATTTTAAGAAGTTGAAGGATCGCCCCCCCCCCCAAAAAAAAAAAAAAAAAAATAAATAAAGGTAAAGCTTTTTTTTGGGGGGGGGGGGGGAATCATCGGATTTTAATGTCTAGTGGCAAAACGATGTTCTTCCCTAAATTTTTGGGAATGGCCATCGGTTGTTACTATAAAAAACTATTTTTCTGAATAAAGTATAATTTTTGCTATTTTATTCGTCAAACGTATGCCGTAACTTTGAAAAAATTGATTGTATTTCGATTTAGAAGAAAAAAAAATCCATACGAAACGATAGATCATTTGGCCTAATTAAAAAATGTTGATTCCCTCCTCCCATATTAAAAAAAAACTTTCTTTTCCTTTTGCTTCTTAAAATATAGTAAAATCATTTTGGGGGGATTCCTCGCATTTTCATTTCTAGTGCCAAAGTAAAGTTATTTCCAAATTTTGGTAATTGGCCATCAGTTGCTTAAAGGAAGAAAAAAACTATTTTACCTGTAATATATACTGAACATATAATCAATTATAGATTAGGTTTTAAACTTTTAAACTGGTATAGAAAAAGTTGTTCTCTATGTTTTTTTAATTTTTACCAATTTTTAGTGAGATTTTCAATACCATTTTTAGTGAATCCTTTCCATTCTGCTGCAGTTTTTTATATTCGTAAAAAATGTTTTAAACTTTTAGTCTAATGCACAATTTGTACATCACGATTTTAGAAATTTTTGCAGTTTTTAGCTATTTTTGCGTTTTGCGGGGGAAATTTGACATTCACAAAAGGATTTTGTTTCAAACTTATTGAATTTTGCCTCCCGTGGTTTTGAAAGAGAATTTTTGCATAATTTCGCTTTTCGTATAGATCTTTTTTTAATATGTTTGGAAGTGAATTCCTATTAGAATGCTATAGCTCTCATTGCAATAAATTTTGCCTACTGCGATTTTTGAAAGGTTTTTTTATTTCCTTTCTCGATTTTTCGACATTAGTAAAAGGAATGGTATTCTAATATTTAAAATTATATAAAAAAAATTCTTTTCAATAAAGTTTAATTGCATAGAGCGTTTTTTGAAATTGTGCTGTGATTTCGCAGGCTTTTTTTTTCTTTTATGTAAGATTAGTTTGGTTTCAAACTTTTAGCCTAATATAGTGAATTTTATCAGCTGCTATTAAAAAAATTTTGATGATTTTTTTAGCATTTTTTCGCGTTCTTTTCGTAGCGATTTTTTGTTATTTTTTTTTTTTTAAATCCGGTTACTATCTTCTAAAAAAATATATTCAATTTTGATCTGTATTTTTTTTTTTTTCAAACTATTTTTAAATGATTTTTATCGTTTTTTCGAGTTTTACGGCGTTTTTTTTTTACTTTCTTGGAAAGAATTCTATGTAAAAATTTAGCTAAATGTATTAAATTTTCTCCTCCACGATTTTTGAATATTTAGTTATTTTAAATGCCATTTTAATTTGATTGTTATGGATTATTTTTTTTATTTATTTTTTTTTCTTTTGCGTCCTACTTCGAGTTTTTGACATTCGTTACACAAACTTCTTTTTTTTAATTTTAGCCTAAATATGGGAAATTTTGTCGTCCGTAATTTTTGAAGTGATTGAGGTTTTCAATGCAATGTCTAATACAGGGTGTCCAGCAAATAACACCCTGATTTCAAAATTAAATTTCTCAAAAACAAAGATGCGGTAAACGATTTTTTCATTAGGTAAGCTGTAAAAAACTTATACAGAAATTTCAAACAGTGAATATTTTGAAAAGATTGTGTTCTGATTGCAAAGAATGCTTTGATTTGACATTTTTCTTGCTTTAGATTGCTGCCAGAGAATGTGTTTTTCGGCTTAAAGTGCCATCGTTTCATAGTTTTATTAAATTAAATTTTTGAAATTTCGAAATTATAAAAATTTATTTCGAAAAATCTTTAAAATATTGCACTGTAAGCTGAAAATTTATTTCTCTGCAGGCAATCTAAAACAAGAAAAATATCAAATCAAAGCATTCTTTGCAATCAGAACACAATCTTTTCAAAATATTTACTGTTTGAAATTTTTGTATAAGATTTTTACAGCTTACCTAATGAAAAAACCGTTTACCGCATGTTACTATCGATCTTTGTTTTTGAGAAATTTAATTTTGAAATCAGGGTGTTATTTGCTGGACACACTGTATATTTTTACGGTCCGCGATCTTTGACGTTCATAAAAGGTATTTTTCAAAAATTTAGCCTAATATCATATTAAAATGTCCTGGGGTAATAACACCACGTTAAGGTTCTGCTAATTTGCACAGCTTAACTTAAAAAAAATTTTCAAACAAATATGAGATTTGATTTAGAATCTTATTGACTATGTATACAAGAAAGAATATTTTAGCAGATATGTATTCATAAAATGTATTGCCGTAATTTTTAATGCCGTAACTAATGCTATTTGAGGTTATCACATTCAAATAAACTATAAAATATGATAGAATAATGACATGTAAATTATGCAATGCGAAAGATTCAAACTTTACAGCCCTAGAAATTGACAAATTTCTCTTACTTAACATTAATTGCAATATTAGAGTGCAGTAATAATCATTTTATATTTCATTCATCTGACATGAAAAAATTACCAATACTTAGGACTTACAAATTTCTCTTTAATATTTTTTGGTTTTCAACAATTACAATAATGCTCTTTCGTGCGCAAAATAAAACATAAACTTTCTTCGTATCACTGAAAAGAATCAACCAGAGTAATAATGCCAGTGGATATTATTGCATCAGTATACTTATTGCAAGGTATATTTTAAACTTCAAACTACCTTGCGAACGCATCCAAAATTTTCCACAACAATTTGAAAGTATGTGAAATCCACAACAAATTTATGCAATAAACAAAGTATTTCCTAATAAATGTGCAATCTTCATATCAAAAAACTTAACTCGCAAATTTTAGATTGCGAGTTGATCTTGCGTGTTCCTTTCAGCAATAATGTTTACAAATTGAACTAATAACTTTTAGCGGTTGTTTGTATAATTCAGATGACTTGTAGTTCTACTTCTCAGAGTCCGTAGGTGCCATCTCCCAAATTCCTTCATACGCGAAATATTAGAACTTGACCTTATTACTCCAGGACACCTTACATTTTATCTTCCGCAATTTGTAAAAATTTTTATTTTAATTTATTATTATTTTTTTCATTTTTTGTGTTTCGCGCCATTTTTTAAAAAATATATATATTCAGGAAATAATTCCTGTTAGAATATTTTACCCCACTATAGTCAAGTTGGTCCTCACAATATTTGACGGTTTTTGTGGTTCGGCGATTTTTCCATACATTAATGAAATAAATCAATCTTTAATATTTCATGTATTTCATTACTGTCTTATTTATCATTATTTACTACATTACTGTCAGTAATGTAGTAAATTTTATCCTTTTTTTCAATAAAATTTTCTCAGAATCCACGAATTGTTTTTAAATTCTTCTAGTGATTTTTGGATTTTATACTGTTTCGTGGTGATTTTTTATATTTTTTTCTTAGATTCGCAAATAATTCCAATTCAATTTTTTTTTTTTTTTTTTTTTTTTTTTGCATAATACAACGAATTTTGTCCATCTCATTTTTTGAATTTTCGGTAGTTCGGATTACAAATGTTTCAGCCCACTAGAGTAAATTTTGCCCTCTGCATTTTTTTTTTCTTCATTTCGCAGCGATTTTTTGACATTCATATTAGTAGATTCAATTTCGAACTTTTCACTGATGTTGTGAGTTTTGTTCAGCGAATTTCTTTTGTAAAAAATGATTTATGCTCAAAATTATAGCCTAATCGAAGTACAATTGATCGTATGTGATTTTCGATGTTTTGCGATTTTTAATGCGATTTTCAATGCAATTTTTATCTTTCTTTTGCTTTCGTTACATTTGTTTGAAGTGAATAAAATTAAATCGGCTCCAAGAACATTTATCCTAAACCCACCATTTCAAATGCGATTTTTAATGTTCTTTTTTGCTTTCACGGTTTTTTTTTCTCTTTACATTCAGAAACGAATTTCTGTTACATGCTATAGTTAGTAAGGTTTAGCAAACTGTTGTAAATTTCATCAAACTTTGTTACAATTTTCAGCGCATTTCATTATTTCTCCACGATTTTTGAATTTTTCGCGACTTTTAATGCAATTTTCAACATGAATTTTTGATATTCGTAAAAGGAATTTTGTTATTAACTTCAACCGGAATTTATTTGTGAAACAATTCCTTTTAGAATAGTTTAAACCACTTTAATAAATTTTGTCTTTCTGCAATTTTTTAATCTTTAGCGACCTTTACTATTTTTTTTTTCCAGTTTCGGAGCAATTTTTCAACATTATTAAAAGAGAATCCGGTTTTAATCTTTTAACCTAATGTAAAAAAATTTCTCCTCTATTCAGTTAAATTTATTCGAAATTCGAATTTTGTGAATTTTTATTTTATTCCGCTCTGAGGCGGTTTTTTGACTTTACAAAAGAAATTCTTTTTTAATCTTAAATAAATTTTACTGTCAGCAATTTTTTTAATTTTAACGATTCGTTATATATCATTTTTAGTGCCCCCCCCCCCCACCCCTTTTTTCTTTCATGATTCGCTGTGATTTTTCCACATTAGTAAAAGAAATCAAGTTTCACTGTTGCAGCCCAATATAGTACATTTTGTTCTTTTTGCTATAACGTTTAATAAGGATTTATGGAACGATTTTTTTTCGCTACTTCTATTGCGACTTCGCGTTTTGTGCAATGTTTTGGTAGGACTCGGAAACGCAACGCCTATCAGGTTAGCTATTTTAGTAAATTAAATTATTTTAGCAAATGAAAATGTAATTGTTTTCTATATTAATTAGAGTGATACAAAAAAAAAAAAAAAGATTTTCACAACAAAAAAAAAAATATATATATATATATATTAAACTTGAATTTATTGCTGAATTAGAATTCATTATTGATAGTTGTGTGTTTGAAATAACACTGTTTTTTAATACTAGTAAAATATAATTTATTAATTTAATTAAAGTTAGCTGTTCTTATTTTTAAAAAGATGCAAAAATAAAATAAAATAAAATAAAATAAATAAATAAATAAATTACGCAGTTTGATTACTTTAAATTCATTTTATAATGCATTTTATATTTATGCAAATAAATTATACTTATTATATTAATTAATTAATTTATTAAAAATTTTGAGTAGTGGTTAAAAAAAAAAATGACGTTATAGGGGCGGCAAAATAAGACTCGCCTCAGGCGGCGAAAAGTCTAGCGCCGGCTCTGAGTTTAACTTATATTCATTAAAAACAGATGGCAGCACCAAATATTTAATTATCTTCCCTTTCAAATTTGTTTAGTTATATAATTATTCTGTTCAATTTCTGATTTTTTTCAATAAAACGAAATCTAAAAACTAAAATATTTAATGATATGATTCATTCATAAATAAGACTGGAAATAATTCAATGTAAGCCTTTGAACATTGTAGATTCTAGTTTTGACTTCTAACCGCAATGTTACTTGTATAGATCAAAAACAGATGGCAGCACCAAAATATTATAGATTATTTGAAAATTTTTCATTTTCGTTATATATTAGATAATAAAAAATCCAAAACACCCACAAAAAAAAGCACTTTTTTTTTTTTTTTTTTTTTTTTTTTTTTTTTAACACAAATAAGACACAATAATTATGGGGAGCACTTATTTTTAATAAACAAATCTTTACATTTCCACAATAATTTTCATTTTTTGAATGCCACCACCAAGCATTTTGTGAATCCAATGATAAAACAGGATTTTGAAACTCTCTCAAAGATTTTATAGGGAAAAAAAAAAAAAGCTTCATAACATCAATAGAATTTTTTACAGAACATTTGCAAGAAATAGTTAAAAGAAATAAAAACTTTTTCTTTTACAGCTGGTTTGGGGACTAGATGCATATAGATAAAAAATAATTTTCCAGAGTATTTAGTTTTTAGATTTAAAAAAAGAAAAAAAAAAATCCCCTTAAAGAACTTTATAAGTAAAGAAATTTTTGAAGTTAAAATTTACTTTTGTTTTCAAACATAATGATTTAATTAAATTTCAATTTCAGTAGTTGGCATCATAGTTTTTCATATAAATATTCTCCCCCCCCTTTTAGGTATAATTTGTACCTAAAATTTTAGATAATTTTAATTTATTAAATCAACAATCCCATGCCAAAGCTGTTAATTTAAAAGTTTAAGTACAAAATTATTAATTAAAAAAAAATACTTTGGGTGGTAATTTTCTCTTAACAATAATGAAATAAAAAATAAATTTTGTAAATTTTCTTCCTGAAATAAAATATAATTTATATTATTGAACCAAGTTATCAGAACACTTGGAATATTTGAAGGTCATCTTATGCCAAGTTTGAAGCCATGTACTTTTTAGAGATCAAGAATTCCTTTTTCTGGTATCTAAGAACATTTGACCATCTCAATTTGTCTCAATGTTCCTCTATAATGAAACAGTTCAAAACTAATTTCCAACTTTGCTCACCAATAAAAAAGCATACTAAAACACTCATTGCATATGCTCAAAATATGGAACTTGATCTAAAACAATCCACTTTTATGTTTTAACCCTTTCCGGAACACTGTGCCCGGTCTGGGATACCTAATTTTAATTCCAAACTTGTAAACGGCACCAATAATATTTTAGTAAAATTTTGCTTTTACAATAAAAGCTTAAATTAAGGAATTCAAAATATCTAAAAAATTCGTTTGTGAATTCCGGTGTCAGTTGATAATTTCTCATTTTACTACAGATTTTGCCCGTGCGGGAAAGGGTGAAATAAAGTTTGATTTGTTAAATTTTAGGCATGATTTGCTGACAACAAAGATGTTGACTTTGGAAGTGAATTATCCAAAAAGAGATTGACTCAAGAAAAATCACCATTTTGACAAACTTGGAGTAACTATAAATATTTTTGTATAGAAAAAAGTCCAGCACATAATAAATAATTTACATGAAGATGAAGGCAGCATATAAATTATTTGTTATGTGCTGGACTTTTATAAATAGCTTCTGGTGTATTAACATGTGTCTAAAATATATCCACAAGATAAAATGTATAAAAAAAATAATTTTTAAGAATATATGCATTTAAAAAATTTATTAACTGATTTGCCCGTATGTCGTATGGACAACGTGTTTTTGCCAATCGTGATTTACCTGTAACCCATATAGGCATCCATACTCCAATAATGATTTATTGAAAATTTACTGGTGAGAACACCAGTAAATTTTTAATGTAAATTTTGCATTATTTAATCCGAGCATTTTTCTGATTCAAATAAACAAAAAATTTTGTTTTGAAAAACCGGTGATAAAAAGATTAAAAATGCTTTACAAAACATGAATAAAATAAACTTTTTCAAAAAAAATATAACCGACTTCAATCAACGCTCTAAAAAGAGTTAAATAATTCTTTAAAATACCCTAATGATGCATTGTTATCTAATAACCACACATCAGATATCATGTACCGACAAAAAAATGGTTATAAGTTTAATACATAGAACTTAATATCCAGCAAACATTGTTTTTCGACAGAACATTTTTTACAAGAAATTAATTTACATATTTTTGATTTAATTTATGAATATATACATTTAAAAAGTAATGAATTACTTTTTGAAGTTGGTGCCAAACGGTCACAATCAATAATGTTTTTTACCATTTTATTTATGGTATTAGGCATAATATAACCACAATTCTTACTATACTTACAATAGTTTGGCACCAACTTCAAAAAGTAATTCATTACTTTTTATATGTATATATTCATAAATTAAATCAAAAATATGTAAATTAATTTCTTGTAAAAAATGTTCTGTCGAAAAACAATGTTTGCTGGATATTAAGTTCTATGTATTAAACTTATAACCAATTTTTTGTCGGTACATGATATCTGATGTGTGGTTATTAGATAACAATGCATCATTAGGGTATTTTAAAGAATTATTTAACTCTTTTTAGAGCGTTGATTGAAGTCGGTTATATTTTTTTTGAAAAAGTTTATTTTATTTCTTACTTTTTAGTTATTTATACCGTAATACTTAGTTTAATCGGTTGGATAGTTGCGGTGTAATAGGTGAACATATATATAAAAAAAAGTACATACGCGGTCGAATTGATGATAACCTTCTCTCCTTTTTTAAGTCAGTACTATTATCCGTATTATAATACGGAAAAATACTGTATGTTATATATGGATGTCAGGAATGGGGTTCGAACCCACGATCTCTTTAGAGAACCAGAGATTAAATCGGGCGCCTTAGACCTCTCGGCTATCCTGATTGCAATCAACTTAGGGAACTTATTCAAGGTCATGTTATTTTTCGCAAGTCTATTAATTTAGCACTCTTTCACTGATAAAGTATTGAGGAGATAAAAGATCTCTGATTCTCTGTGCTAACGGTTAAATACAAAATATTCTTAATAACATAATTAGTATTTAATTTCTAAAATACGTGTGCAAAAATTATAATGCGGAAAAAGGTTATTGTATACATGCATGTCATGAGTGGGGTTCGAACCCCCGCTCTCTTTTGAGAACCAAAGCTTAAATCAGGCGCCTTAGACCGCTCGGCTATCTTGACTACAATCTTTTCGGTGAACTTATTCAACGTCATATTACTTTTCGCAAGTCTATTATTTTAGCACTCTCTCACTGATAAAGTATTGAGTTGATAAAATATCTCTGATACTCTGTGCTAACGGTTAAATACAAAATATTCTTAATAGCATAATTAGTATTTAATTTGCAAAATATATGTGTAAAAAATTATAATACGGAATAGGTTGTTGTATACATGTATGTCGGAAGTGGGGTTCGAACCCACGCCCTCTTTCGAGAACAAAAACTTAAATCAGGCGCCTTAGACCGCTCGGCCATCCTGACTGCACTCCATGGTAGGAATTCATTCAGCACTTTTAATTAGCGAAAAATCACTAATTTTAATAGTTTTTGCCCGTTTACTAAAAAATTACTGAACCAATTTCTATGAAATGGAAGTGGTACCAATCCGAGAATAAGTTCTTTAATTTAACACCAAAACCAAATTAATCAGTTGGCTAGTTTCGGCGTAATCGGTGAACATACATTAAAAAAATACATACGCGATGAATTGATAACCTCCTCTTCTTCTTGAAGTCGGTTAAAATATTCTTAATAGCATAATTAGTATTTAATTTGTAAAATATATATGTAAAAATTATAATACGGTTTGGTTTATTTTTGTCGTCCGATTATCTACACTAGGGATATAGTACCAGGGGGAAGGTGCCCTTCGTGGAGGTCTTTCTAAGGGAGCCTAACCCGTATTTACGCAAGGTTCGAAGAAAACCACGAAAACTCCGAACGGTTAGGCCGACAGCCACGATTGGGATTGAACCCAGCACCTGCTGTCTACCAGTTGAGAGGTTCCGACCTCTCGGCCACTGGTGGGGCCCATTAAAATACGGAATAGGTTCGGAAACTTATTCAATGTCATGTTACTTTTTGCAAGTCAATTATTTTAGCACTCTTTCACTGATAAAATATTGAGTTGATAAAAGATCTCTGATACTCTGTGCTAACTGTTAAATACAAAATATTCTTAATAGCATAATTAGTATTTAATTTGTAAAATGTATATGTAAAAATTATAATACGGAATAGGTTCGGAAACTTATTCAATGTCACGTTACTTTTTGCAAGTCAATTATTTTAGCGCGCTTTCACTGATAAAGTATTGAGTTGATAAAAGATCTCTGATACTCTGTGCTAGCGGTTAAATACAAAATATTCTTAATAGCATAATTAGTATTTAATTTGTAAAATATATATGTAAAAATTATAATACGGAAAATTATTGTACACACGAATGTCAGTAGTGGGGTTCGAACCCATTGTCACTTTCGAGAACCAGAGCTTAAATCAGGCGCTTTATGCCGCTCGGCCATCCTGACTTCACTCAATCGTAGGAACTAATTCAACAGTTTCAATTAACGGAAAAACACTAATTTTAATAGTTTTTGCTTAATTACTAAAAAACTACCGAACCAATTTCTATGAAATGGAAGTGGTACCAATCCGAGAGTAAGCTCTTTAATTTAACACCAAAACCAAATTAATCGGCTGCATAGTTTCGGAGTAATCGGTGTACATACATAAAAAAAAAAAATACATACGCGTCGAATTGATAACCTCCTCTCCTTTTTGAAGTCGGTTAAAAAATAGGCATTATTTGAAAGTTTTTTTTTTTTGTTTTGTTTTTTTTTAATATTGATCAGTTAAGTGGTTAATTTTCATCATCTCAATTTACTTTTATGATACCAAATACTCATCTTGAAAAATCACATTTTTCATATATGCATTGCACTGTATTGATTTTTGATTAAAGTGAATCACAAAGCAACAATTTATGTAGAAAAAAATATTTTAATTGAACAATTTAAAAATATGTACATAAAATATTTATTAAACAACAAATCAATATCTTTATCACCTGAATTCACTTTTAAGGTACCAAATGCCTTCACCATCAGAAGATCTTGAAAAATCACAGATTTTACTTAACATTGATTTAAAAATAGCAGATTGATTTTTAGGCAGCTTGTGTTGAAAAGTTTCAATGAGTTCTTTTGTAGAAGCCTGCCCATCAACAGCAGCACCAAAAGCCACAAAGTTTCTGATTTCAACAAGAAGTTCATCATACTCAGTACTAGGTTGAGGAATGCTTGGCCTTAAAGTTGGATAGTCCTCATCACTCTCCTCTTCACTATTCTCATCGGTCCCAAACACTTTTTTCCTCTTTTGTATTGCAGAAAGTAAATCGCTGGAAGATAATGCACCTGCTTTTTCACTTTTTCCATCAAATTTAACACCAGATGAACTAGCCTGATCAACAGAACTGACACCTGAAGAGGAGTTAAATGGTAATTTCTTCTTTTGACCAAATCTTTGCCTAAAGAAAGAAACATTTTTTTAATCAGTTTAAATTTTCTGCCATTCAAAAACATCAATAGTTGTTAAAAAGTACTGCAATCCTCTTTAACTGAAATAATTTTGTAAACTGCCAAAAATAGTAAAACTGCTAAAGTAATATTACTCCATAAATTTATTTAGAAACAATTCATATTACATAAAAATTGCTCTTTTTTTTCTTCTTCTTCTATCAATTAAAGCTAAACTTATAGTTAGGACAGCTCAGCAAATTTTTATTTGAACTAAATGCCAGTTCTAAAATCCAAGAACCACAGCAATAAAAGTACACCTTTATACATAAGCCGATAATCTTTTCATCCACAATTGTAGATAAGTTCATAAAGTTTTGAACTTACCTTGATAATATTCGCACAACATTAACAGCAATTAAAGGCAGTGAATAAAAAATTTTTTGAAAGAAAAATATTTCATAAAGATTAAGGATAAGTTAATTATAAGTTTGCTGTTATGTCTTGATATATATAAATCCTATTCATCCTAATAAAAAAGAAATTATTAAGATTGTTCAACTTCAATGATGATTTTTCATTATGTTCGTTAAACTAAACCTACTTTAACAGGATAATCTTGATACCAATAACAGTGATGCCCCTGTGATGTCAATTAAAATGGAAAATGCATTTTTTCGCCTTCTTACATAAAACATTATGCTTAACCAAATAATATTGGAAAAAAAGCTTTTTTAAAAGAATCTTTTTAGGGTTTTTAATTTAATTTCTTAAGGTATAATAATAATAACTTAATTAATATGAAACTAATAACTGATTAAAGTGCATTTTAAAAATATTACAATAGAGCATCTATTATCCGGGCCAGTCAGAACCAAGGCCAATCAGGTCAATGAAAAATCCAAATAACTGGACAACTTAAAAAAGAAAAAGAGACTATGGCAATGTTTTCTAGATTGTTCTCTTCACACCTTTTTCAGATTAAGGACAAGCAATTGTTGTAGGGCACATTTTAGCAAATTAAAAGTCTGTTTAGAAGTTATTTCTTTTAACTTTTTTAAATTTTATTTTCTGCAAAATTGGTACAAAGTTATACATAGAAATCGACATACAAATTATTACATGTATATATACATAATCTGTATAAACAACAGCGAGTGGAGAGACAGAAAGGGCCCCTTTTTCTAAGGACACCAAGGGATAAAAGAGGTAATTTTTTTTATCACTTTCAGAGAAGCTGAAGATAAAAAGGGATTTCTTGGAGGAAAACAAAAAAATAAATAGATATGTGGAACTTTCGCATGGTAGAAGTGAAACTCTTTGGTTCTGAAAACAGTTGATTTTATGCATTGTTCTCTTTGATTTTGTTGGCAATTTTATTATTTCAGTATTACAAAACAATTAACTTTCGTGATATTCAGCCAAATTCATCCTACGCATTTAAAGAAGTTTCACTTTAAAAAATTTAGAGAAGGTTGGGGGAAGGGGTATGATTCATCAATCTGGTTCATTGGTGTCCAGATAATTGCTGATCTACTATGTATTACATTCTTTATTTTTTATTTATATTTTCTAATTTTTATGTTTAAAATATTTCATTGTTGAAGGTTCACAGCAAGTTTATCCTTTTATTTATGAGTATGGTTTGGTGCATGATTAAATCTATTATAGTTGTAACTCGTATACAATAGCATACATAAAAAACATTTAGAGATTTACCAAATGGCGAACTAACAGAAAAATGACTTAAAAGTAAATTCTAAAAATATTAAAATGCTGTATTTTCATTGGAAACACACCTTTGTAGAAAATTTTTATAATTCTAGTATAACAGGAAGAATTGAATTAAA
This sequence comes from Maratus speculifer, assembly GCA_964019185.1. Classification (NCBI taxonomy): domain Eukaryota; kingdom Metazoa; phylum Arthropoda; class Arachnida; order Araneae; family Salticidae; genus Maratus; species Maratus speculifer. The sequence continues at coordinate 157,074,778 of OZ025302.1, read as the reverse complement.
AATCAATTAAAAAAAATTGAACCTAAACAAATTTCAGTTAATTAATAAAGAGTAAAAATGGGACAAAAATGAAGAAAAAAATGCTCTATGGTAAAATACAATATTTTTAGGATTAAATTTCTTCAAAAAATGTTAAATCCATCTTTTTTGAGGATAGTGTTGACTAAATGCAGTAGACAGAGGTAGTGAGCCATGACATTTTAATCACACTAATTAAATAATAAAATCGCCATAAAGTATTATATAGTTCATCAATAAATTATTATTGCATATATACAGCATATCATGTTAATGTTTAAACAATAAACCTTAAAATAATAATATTTATGATACTAACTTAATTCCTCCATGCTGCCCAGTCCAAGTTGGTATGCCTTCTTCAGCTCTTGCACACATGCGTCTGGATTCTTTAAGAGCTTTTATAGCCTCTTTAGCAACTCTATTTGCCTCTCCCTCTACAATTGCATAATCAGGAGCCGATGATTCCAATATTTTGTCATGTTTCAACGCTGAATGTACACCTAAACATTGTAAGTGTAAAACAAGGTTAAAAAACAGTGAAGTGAGACCTGGTCTAAGACATATAACACACACACACACAAAGACATTGTTTTCACTGCCAGAAATGATATGCTTTTCTGTGATTAGGTTCCTTATAGTTAGAACAGTTTTAATGGAACATTAAAAATATTTTGGATTTGACTTCTGTGCAGGAAGTGAGATATATCAATGAAAATATAGTCATAGTAAATTGTTGAAAATACTTTAACTAAAATATACATTTGTTTCCACATTTAATGTGTATCTGTACACAGTATTCCAAATGAATCAATTTTAATTTACTAGGCAGGAATTATAAAATAAATTATGATGTGTCTATTATAGCAAAAATTAAAATAAACCTCAATCTATCTTTCTTTTTTTTGCCTTTCCTTTCCCAGGAAAATATATGTTTTAATGGAAGATTTTAAAGACAAGAATATTTCACCATTCATACTTCATTAAACGAAAGTTTCACTATATGCACAGCTAATTATACTATCAAAACAAATACATGCAAGGAGGGACAATAGTTTTTTTTTTTTTTTTTCCAAGCACTAAATTTTAACAGAATATCACCAATTATGAAGAAAATGAAAAAGTCAGATAAAAAATAAAATAAAATAAAGACAGAAAAAACATTCAAAACGTGTGTAAATGCAGGGATAATTACAAATTTGCATTGCACTATTCAACTTAAAAGTATGGACCTAGTATTTGAATTACAGAGGGAGAGGGGGAGATGTTAAATTCATATTGCACTATATTATTCCACTTAAACGTGTGGACAGCTAAAAGCAAAATAAAATTTTCATAACAGACATTCTTGAATAGCAGACACCCCTATTTAGTGAATACTTTCAACACTCATATATTCATATGCTTTTATCTTTACATAGTAAGCAAAGTCTGGTATTCAAGCCGTTCATTAGTTAGAAGTTTAGCTATATAGCAAAATATGCCAAAATGCATACTATTTTCAAATTAAAAAAAAAAAAATACTTTTAATGCCTTTGCATAAATAAAACTGCTACAAATTAAATGCATTGAACAGACATTAAAAATTTAAAATGGTTTTAATGGAAGATGTATATATTATATACATACTTTTTTTTTTTTTAACCATTAAAACTTGTGCTGAATATAAATAATTCAAATTAACACTTAACTGCTATAAACTTTTTATAAAATAAAAATTATTGTTTAAGATTTTTTTTTTTTTTTTTTTTTTTTTGAAGACACAAGAAGAAATTTTATGCAAATGGAATTGCTCAATGGATGTTCCTATCAGAACTGCTGAAATTCTGATTTTGAAAGACAGTAAAATTCCAGAAATCTTTTATGTAACTCAAATATAATCACCCCTGATAATAAATATAACAATTCAGAGAAGAAAATAAAACTGCATATTATTATTATTTTTTTAATTCCTTAAAAAGTTTGAAAGGAAAACAAAATAATACCTGTATTTTTAAATAGTTTACTCAGTACATAATCATCATCATTAGCACTCTTCTCATTCTCTTCCTGGGGAGGCTTATACACATCCTTCTTCACAAGAAAATCTATTTTCTCCCCATCTACTTCTATAAGAAGGGAAGAAAATCAAAATTTTAAAAAAGTTGAGTAAGTTTTGAACTTATGAATAGATTAAAAGTTTAAAACTTAACAGCTAAGTTACATTTAAAAAAAAAAGACAACCTGTTAATATTGTCTGCAACAGTAATAACAGAATGAATTTTTGATGTCCATCTCCAACAAACCAAATTTATCTGCAAACCCATCAATATTGAACTAAACTCTATCTTAAATAGTTATAATAACTCAAAAAATAAGCAAAAATGCATTTTACAAAGAAAATTAATAAGAATACATTAACTTTTAAAACAAAGCAAATTTACAGGGAATTTTTTAAGCCCAATATTATTTTTAAATTGTTAGGCTAATCTGTAAGGTCTAAAATAATCTGCAGTGCTGCTGCCGTGCTGCATAATTTCTGCTATGAAGATTGCATCTTTGGACACCTGTAGATATAATGCATTCCAAAATTTTTTAGATTATTGAAAATTTAGAGAAATAAACACTGCAGGTTAAAATTATTTTAAATAATAACTTTTTATATACAGCAATATACACAAAATGTACCATAAAAAATGTCGAAATGAAAATCTAAAATAATAGTAATAACAAAGTTTAGAAGAATTTGATCAAATTAACAATTAATATCCATATTAACACAATAGATACTTTAAAAATTAAAGCATTTCTTTATTACTATATTATTATTCTATAACATGATTACCTTGAACTTTTCTTTTCTTGGGCTTTTTCGAATGCTTTAGAGAGTGCTCCAATGCTTTGCTTTTATGATCTTTTTTATTCTTTTCTTCATTTTTCTCTTTCTTAAAAGACATTTTTGTTTTCGAAAGTTCTTCAGATTTACTACTAATTTTATCTTCTGATTTTTTCTCTGAATGTTTCTTGTTATTTTCTTCCATTTTAACTTCAATATTTTCTGCTTTAATTATTTTATCTTTTGATTTAGTGTCTTTATTACTATCTGCTTCTGGTTTAACAATTTTTTTGCTAATTTCCGCACTCAGTTTCTTTGCCAAAAGTTTCATTCTTTCTAATTTGTCAGCACTAAAATTCACACTATCATTTTTCTCCGGATGAATAGCCGAATCTCTTTCTTTCTGTGATGGTCCTTCATTGTGATGATTCTGATGCACTTTTTTCTTTACTTTCACTTCTGAGCCAGTTCCAGCAAATATGGCACTTGTTTCTGTACCTTGCTTTCCTAATTCTTGGAATGTAAATAATTCATACATGTCATTACTTTTAAAGAAGCGGCGTTGCCTAGGATCCTTTAACACTCTGTTAGTCACAAACTGCTTGAATATTTGTCTAGAAAAATAAAAATACACAGATTGCATGTAAAATGTGGTGACATATTTTAATTATCTTTTGTTATACAAAAGCAAAATTGAATTTTTAGCAAAAAATAAATTAAAATTTAAAAATATAATAATTAAGGTCTTTTTATTACAACATTTTTTTACAATGAATTTCGTCATATATTTTTATAAATAATAACCATAATTAAAAAAGAAAAAATTGTAAAATACAATTATACAAATCTTAACATCCAAAACAAGATCTTTTAATAGTTTTATCACACTTGAGCAATATTTTATGTCATTTTAATTCAGCCTTCTTAGCTAACTGTGATACAAAAGTCACCCCCCCCCCCCTTTCAATTTCTTAATTTAACACAAGCATCATTCTGCATTAACTAACAAAACAAGCAATACATATATGACTAAACTCTGAAGACACTTTCTTCATGCTCTTTTTACAAAACTCACTATAAAAGATAAACCAAGGTATGTATACCTACAACATTTTTTAATTAGATGAAATATGCATAATTAGAAAAACACTCTGTGTTGAGGATGAATGAATTACATTTTATTTTATATGAAAATAAAGTTTTGGACAGAAACACAACTTGGGTCCTGGGAATAAAATTTCTAAACAAGGGTGACATTTCAAAACTTTCATAGGGGGAAAGGGAGACACAGTTTTTTGGACAGAAGTGAGCAAATATTTTTTTATGATGATCTTGTGCACATCTGAGATAAAGTTGAACCTTTTATTCTTACATATTTTTTTTAAATTAGCTAAAGTACTAAAAGTTGTTAAACATATCTTACTTCGAAAAAGTTTAAAAAAAAAAACTGGTGATTGTTATAAAGTTACTTACACACAAACACATTTATTGCACACATTACAAAGTTATTCTCATAAAAAGCATTTTAATACATAAAATTAATTTGGGCAATAAGTGGTTAATATTTTTTTACAGATTTAATAACTATGTCACATGTATAGTGAAAACAAAGCTTCATCTTCTAACACTAATCACAGATCTCAGGTATTAATTAAAAGATTATCCTTTGTAAAAGAAATTACATTATAAATTTAACTTAGCAAAGGCATACACAAAGTTAAATTTTGAATGCAAAAATAAATTAGAATAATCATAATTTTTTATTTACACGTTTCATAATAATGTTATAATTACCTGTGATAAATTTTTTCCTCTATTGTTCCAACAGTCAAAAGTCGATATATAGTAACTTGCTTATCTTGTCCAATTCTCCAAGCTCTTTCTCTAGCCTGAGCATCTGTACTGGGATTCCAGTCTGGGTCATATATGATTAATCTATCAGCTCCAGTTAAATTTACACCAAGACCACCAACCCGGGTAGTTAAAAGAAAGACAAAAATGCTTTTATCCTAAGAAAGAAAAATGAAATCATGACGAGATATACATATTAACTTATTATATTTAAAAATTTTGTAAAATAAGAAACATTTTCAGAAAAAATTTTACAAATATACCCGAGTAAACTTATGATGTCAATATTAATAGTAAAATATATCATTAAAAGAAAGAGGCTCCTTCATTTCTTCAAATACTTTTAACAATATACAAATTTTCTTTTTGAATGACTAAATGTTGACTCTATTATTATTATTAAAAAATTAAAATTAATAGCAATAAAATACATTACATACAACCAGGTTTGCTAATTTAAATCAACCATAAAAAAAAATCATGATTTGAAAAAATAAAAAATTATCTGAAATTTAAGAGTTTATTATTATTCATATAAATTTCTGTAACACATAAGAATAAGTAACTGACATGTTGACAAACTGCATTGAAAATTTCTGAAATAAAGTGGTTAGAAGAATTGTATATTTTTATATTCTCTTAATTATTTTTTCTTCTAAATTCTACTAAAATTATTATTTCCTTTGAATTTTTTAAGCTGATAGTCAAATATTAGTCATTTCTTGAGCTGAAGAGCCAATAATACTGAAAAGGGGTGGATGAACTTCTTTTGTAAGAAGTTATCAGTAACACAAATCTCTTCTTCTAAAATAAGTAGTAAGCTGAATTATTTCGAAGGGATAAACCTGATTCTCAGAAACATATTTTTTCAATTTCCTTACATACGAAGAATCAAAGATTGCAAAATGCTAAATAATAACAGTGTTTGTAAACACCATAATATTTTTGAAAATATCTTTCTTATCCCTAGATAATATCATAGTTTTTTAATAAAATAGTGTAGTTATTATAACTATTTGATAAATATTTTCATTGAAATTCATATCATTATAAGTTTTTAAAAATACAAAAATATACAGGGTTAGCAAGAAATAAGTTGACCATTTCAATAGGGTCTCTAGAATGTTCTATAGATCCAAATGAGATAAAATTTGAACTACAAATAATTTAAATGATGTGACTGACATTTATTTAAGAAAATTACATAAATTAAAAATACAAAAACAGCTGATAGGGGGAACAGTAATACATATAAGGCACTTAATTTGTTTTATAAATATTAAATAATATTAAAAAAGTAAAACTGGTTAATAAAAATGCAAAACCTGTCATGAAATTTTTCATACAGTATAATATGGCAATCCATTCGGAAACAACTGACAGACAGACTCACACTACCACGTGGAGCCCGATATTCAAAATATATCAAGCACTCTGAAGTGTGAAACTTATTTCTAGCACACTCCACATGGTAGTGTGAGTATGTCAGCTGTTTCCTGAGTATTGGATGAGCCATAATCCATTCTATGAAAAATTTTACAGTGGATTTTGATTGACCAGTTTCACTTTTTAAATAGTATTTATTATTTATAAAGTGAATTAAGTGCTTTATATTTCTTACAGTGGATTTATTGGCAGATTTTTGTATTTTTGGTTTTTGTAATTTTTTAAATAAATGTCAAGCACATCATTTGAATTATCTGTAGTTCAACTTCTTTCATCTCATTCGGACACATAAAACGTGTTCTTCTAGAACCCTCTGAAATGGGCAACGTTTTTCTTGCTAACCCTGTAATTCTTTATTAAAAATATATCACATTCTTATAATAAAATGATAAAAAATACAAATTAACTTAATTTATTATTGTTTTGTAATTAAATTAATTACAAAAATGCAAGTTTTAAGTTCTAATGCTTAAGAATCTACTTATATACTAGTACACTATAAAATACAATATCCCAGATTTTCAATATTTAGAAAAATAGAATCTTACTGAATTAAATTTATTAATAAGAGGTTGCCTTGATCCAATAGATGAAGTCCCATCCATTTTCATATAAGTGTATCCTTTATTCTTTACAAAGATTTCTAGAATATCCATCATCTAAAAAAAAAGCAAAACTTAATAGAAACCAGTGATAACTTATTAAAAAAAATGTCATTATAAGGGGCAATCAATTAATCAGATATCTATATGGAGAGTTGCCACTCTGCATATTGTGTAAAATGTTTGTATGTTTAAAATGTACAAAATCTACATATATTTCTTACAATTTCATTTGGAATTTTCAGCTAGTTTAAACAAACAGTATTGAGATGCTCATCTCAAAGGGCTTCAGTGGGTGAAAATGATGTCATAGTAAAAATGTAATGTGTATTGCATACAAAATTGATAAATGGCAGATGCGATATCATACATGGGAATGTATTCATTAATAATCTATTGCATATTAAAATATCTTTTAAATAGTTAATATGAAAAGTATGCATGTTAATTTTGTGATGATGAAAAGATGTTATTTTCAGATTTTGATGAAAACAAAAATTATAAGTTTATCATAGTAGTGCAGTTTTTATTGATTTTTCATTGTGTAATACCAGAGATCAAAACTATGATTGATAACTTCTTAATTTATTATCTTAATTACATGTTACTAGTTACATATAAGAATAATGTTTGTTTTTTCAATAATTTAAAAGTTTAAGTTAGAGTAAGTTAGTTCTAAATAATATTTGTTTTTTGAATTAGGCTAGTCAATATAAGATTGATTATTTATTGATTTATTGCAAATATTTTTTTATAACTTCAATCAAACAGTTCTTTTAAACATCTTCATTCGTCAAATTCGCCGAGTTCAAACTCGTATTCAGTAAAATATCAAGAATAAAAAACCCTCAATAGCATTACAAGCTTCAACAGAAGCAAGATATTAACATAGACTTCAGAAATGCAGAAATCATAGCCCACACTTCGCATTACTATACATCCATAAGCAGGGACTCTTTAAAATTTTTAATTAAAGGAAGAAACATGTGTAATGATATGCTTTCTTACAGGATTTGGTATAACATATTAAATATTTCTGATGAATTTTGAACGTAATGATTGAATAACCCAATCCCCCTTCTTGTATACAAATTCTTCTTGAACTATAAAACCAATTGTAATTCAACAGCTTTTGAAATCTCTCCATCCCTTGATTAAAATTGTAATGACAGCTGAAAGTGCTGTGATAGTCATTTTTTGTATTTATGATGGTTTTTGAGCTTTTAAAAACTATATAAGTAGTTTTAGCACCATTTTAATAAAAATTTAAACCATTTATTTTCATTTTATAATAATCTATTGCATATTAAAATATCTTTTAAATAGTTAACATGAAAAGTATGCATGTTAATTTTGTGATGATGAAAAGATGTTATTTTCAGATTTTGATGAAAACAAAAATTATAAGTTTATCATAGTAGTGCAGTTTTTATTGATTTTTCATTGTGTAATACCAGAGATCAAAACTATGATTGATAACTTCTTAATTTATTATCTTAATTACATGTTACTAGTTACATATAACAATGTAACAGTTTAATATAACAATGTAATGAACTGGTGGAAAAATATATATTATACTTAACCGATAATGTTAAAAAGGGTAACAGAACTCTTTATATTAGATATAACCTGTTTACTCTGGGTGAAAAGCAAAATTTTATGACCTTGTTTGTGCCACAAATGTAGTAATGCTTCAACCACTAATGGTAGACTAATATATTATATCTAACCGATAATGTTAAAAAAGGTAACAGTATTCTTTATATCAGGTCTAACCTGTTTACTCTGGGTGAAAAGCAAAACTCTATGACCTTGTTTGTGCCACAAACGTAGTAATGCTTCAACTACAATCATCTTTCCAGACCTCTTGTAGTAACCATAATGGTCCTCTTCAGAAAGAGTACTTAGATCTGTGTCTTTAAATATCTTAGGGCCACCATCAAATAAATCTGGATGATTGCAAATTTTCCTTAGATTGATCAAACCAACAAATATCTGAAATAAATCATTTTATTAATTACATTTAAACTGGCAATAAACTGTATAAATATATTTATTTATTTATTTCCAATGATAACTTAATAGCTTAAAATCACATGTCATCATACAAATAGCAATGTACTACTACCCTATTTTCGGGTGTATAGCCCGCACCCGTAAATCGAGCAGTGCAGTAAAAAAAGTTCGTGTATAACCTGCGGAGATGCATCGGTGTATAGTCCGCGGGTTATACACCATTTACGAATGTATATTTCGACCAGGGTTCGAAATTAGAAGCCATTAGTCATAATTTTTAACACAAATTTACCAAATTTTTTCATGATGCATAATATCTACAGTAACTGGGATAAAAAATTAAGATTATCAGTACTGTAATTTTCGGAAGAAACGCCACGGCATTTACGTGTTTTAAGATAAAATTTCAAGCGATGCGGCGTTTACGCGCATTTTTTTTTTTCAAAGAAGCATGATATTTTTTTTTTTAAATTCCAAAAATTAAAAAAAAAAAAAAAAAAATCGGTGATAAATTCAAAATTTCGGACATAAAATATATACGTATCTTAGGTCATTGGTTTCCAATAGGAACGAATCCTCGGAATCGATCCAAAATGCACCAACTCCGAAAAGGAATGATTCCTCGGACCATGTATCTGAAATGAAACGACTCCGGAAAAGTTCGATTCCTAGAACTCGTTCCGAAATGAAACGATTCTGTAAAGGAACGATTCCTCAAAATCGTTTTTAAAAAGACTGACTGCTCTGAATCGTTCCGAAATGGCATAAATCACTCACTTTTTTTTTGTTCTTTGCAACAGGGTCTGTAGATTATTTTTTTGAAAAATAAACTGAAAATGATCTTAAATTCAGAATTGTCGAGATTGGAAGGGTTCCGGATTTTGGATTTTGTACTCTACAAACATAATGCTATTATACATCTATCAGTGCAATACTTGGCGATAGTTGCGACAGTTCTTCCGAATCCAGAAATAACTGTATTTAAGCAGTGAAAAAAAGCCTTTACAAACATGGGAGAACTCTCTAAATTTCAAGGAATAGCGAAAAAAATTTACAAATTTCGATGTTTTTTCAAATTTTTTAAGGTTTAAAAATTGTAGAAAAATAATCACGATTTCCAATTTAAAAAAAATCTTTGTATAACCCGCACCGTGTATAAACCACAGTGGCTTTTTAGGAGGTATTTTTCTTGTATAAGCCGCGGACTATACACCCGAAAATACGGTAATTTTATTATTTAAAAAATAAATAAATAAATAAATAAAAAAAAAAAAATGCTAACCTAAAATTTATGACTGAGATTTTTTTAAGGGTGTTCTTAAATCAAAAAGGGTAACTTTGTGACATATGTTTTAATTTATATTGTTCAGAGATGCATGAAAATAGTAGGTGTTGTTATTCAGAAACTGTCTAATTGCACTCAATCTTCTGTTTTCTAAAAAATACAATAAATCTTTCATAACAATCCTTCAAAGTTGACGTTTTTTAGCACATTTTCCGACGAAAGCAGAAATGGTCGAAAAACGGGTAATCACGTGATCGAAATAGCTTAGAATTGGATAGGTAATTTAACTATCATAAAATGCAAAAATAAATTCGATTCGAAATTGCTTTCTTTGTCAGACATTCAAATTTCATTTCTTTCTGTTGAAAAATGAATTTGTAAATGTGTCAAAACGTTTTGTGCTTGTTGAGCAGATCAGTTGAGAACACCCTTAAACAAAACCAAGGTTTAGTTGAGTACGACACATGACTAAGCACAAATGCTTACAAGTTGCACTTAGATTGCACTTTTAATCTTAAAGTTAAATAAAATTTAATATCAGAAAATAATAGTCATTGAGCTAGGCAAACTATTTAAAAAGGGCAGCTTGAAAATTAGACTATGAAAGTTAAGAAACATTTAATTTTAAATTAATTTAAATTTGATATTTAAAATCAGATTTTAGTACCTTTTATATATATATATTAGGCCGCCTCAAAGCAACTTCACATATCAAAATAGAAATTTTAATTAATAAAAAGCAAATAATAATGTACAAAAAGCAACAGGACATTAATGAAATGCTAACAACAGTACCATAATGCAGACAAAAAATTCAGATCACACCATGTCATAATTTTATTTCATATAAAACTATGCTTATGATTTTCTATTTAAAGTATGCATTTAGACCTGAAATAAAATATTTTTTGTCACCTAAATGTTTTTTGCGTTGAAAGGAAATGAATAAATGCCTGTATCTCAGCTGAAAGTATCTTATAAAATAAATGTTATTTTCCTCTGATTTGCAAAATGACAAAAAAATGACCAAAAGACAGTGGGAAATAGACTTTAAGAAATATTTAATTTTAAATTAATTTAAATTTGATATTTAAAATGGGATTTTAGTACTGTTTATGTATATTAGGCCACCTCAAATCAACTACACATATCAAAATACAAATTATAATTAATAGAAAGCAAATAATAATGTATAGAAAACAACAGGACATTAATAAAATGTTAACAACAGCACCACAATGCAGACAAAAATAATTAGATCACACCATGTCATAATTTTACTTTATATACAACTATGCTTATAATTTTCCATTCAAACTATGCATTTACACCTGAAATAAGATATGTTTTTGTTACCTGAATGTTTTTTGCGTTGAAAGCAAATGAATAAATGCCTGCATCTAAGTTGAAAATATTTCATAAAATAAATGTTATTTTCCTCAGAGTTTGCAAAATGACTAAAAATGTCCAAAAGACAGTGTGTCCAAGAAAATGATAAATTTTCAGTATTTAACTTAAATCTTTTTCATTTAAGAATTTGTAGATTACAAACTTGTTTAAAGCTATTAAATTTGTAACTGTGTTAATTTAGCTTAATGGTTATTAAACTTATGTTTTAAGGGGGTTTATAGTTTTAGATCCCTATTTTTGAACCTAAATTACAAAGCACCAAAAGGATCAATCTCAGAAAAGATATTTCTTCTGTCATTTACAATGTCATTTTGTTTGGAAAAAACAAATACGTATTTGCATTATTATTTTAGTTTCGGACTTGAAGAGGTTAAAGTCGTGAAGATATGAAGCTGTCCTTGTATATATTACTGCAAATCCAATATTTTATTTTATAAAACAAACAATAGGAAATTTCTACTTAAAAAATCAAATAAACTGTGAAAGATATACTAAAGTTTTAATATTTTGAAAAAATACAAGCTGAAAAAAATAAATTTCAAGATTTAAAATTCTGAGTCAAAAGAAAATGAATGCAATAAAAAGTCTTTTCACATGTCTTTAAATATCAATTCTTTATGAAGCTTTCTTAGAAAACACTAGGAATATTTAGAAACATCTTAAGCAAAATATTGGAAAATCTTAAATTTTTTTTCATAAAAAAAAAAAAAAAAAAAAAAAAAAAAAAAAAAAAAAAAAAAAGTGCAAGTCTAGTAAAGCTGTATCATCAATCTTAAGATGTTGCCATCAATATATTTATAATCATGATACATGACGACCTCAGAAGTCAAGGGGTACAAGTAACAAAAATTTGATTTGGAGTAAATTGAGTTCAAAGATAATTAACGTTAAATTTGAAAATCAATAAGAATTAACTGAGTTGAAATAGGAAATTGTTACTTGTTTCATTATAGTCTTTTATCTCTTATTTCAATAACTGTAAAAAAAGTACAGTAAAATTTTCTTTAAATTTATAATTAATCAATATCACTTGGTAAAAGTCATTTATCTCTAGAACGCAGCACATAGTTAGAAAATCACTTATATTTTTTTACCTGAAAGAAAAAAGCATATTTCAGGTCATCTGTGCACTTAGTTTTTTTTTTTTTTTTTTTTTTTTTTCAATTTTGTTACTTATACCCCTTGGCATCTGGGGTCCTCATAGGTTTCTTCAATCAATATATATCACAGTAGTGAGAACAAAAAACTAGAAATCTTAAGAAAAATAATGCAAGACTAATTTTAATTGATTCAGTTACATGTAATACTACTTAAACTGACAATACCATACATCTATGCACCAACAAAAAAATTAGACTAATTTTGAAAACAAAACCATTTCAGTCTGACAATAATTCAAAATAGTAAGCGAATAAATAAAATTTACCTGTAGTCTTGCATTCAATATACTGTCCACTTCTTTGGAGCTAATATATCCTTTATATAAATCAGTTTGTTCTGGAGTAAGTTGGCAAAACAATACCTTAAATAAAAAAATATGTATACAAATAAATGATATGTGACAAAGCACCCCAAAACTGTACACACTTTTTTTTTATTATTATTAAAATCATTTATTGTTATAACAAAATAAAAGAATAACTAAAATTACAAGAACAAATTATTTTATAATGTTCTCTTAATAGAAACAATGTTTAAAGTTTTGAAAAAGAAAAAATAAAGGCTTCTGAAAGCAGTCACATTGCTTTAACCTCCTCAGTCCTGAGACAAATATAACAAGGGACCACAAAATCTTGTTTGAATTACTATAAAATATCTCCAAAGATGTATCAGTATGCTTATAATGCTTAAGATATGCAAACATTTATTAAAAAATTCTATAAGTAATTTTAACAATTCTAAATGCATTTAAACTTATTGTGTTCTTTAGTGTCTCCTCCAAGTGACACCAGGCCTGAAGAAGCTAAAGATTTATAATATTAACTTAATTTTTTATTAGAACACAAAATTTATGAAAAATCAAAAATTTACTTTCCATAGTAAATTCTAAATCACACACACACACACACACACACAAAAAAAAAAAAAAAAAAAAAAAAAAACTACCAAAATGGTACAATAAAAACAACAACAGTGTTAAGGAAAAGTTAGATAGATTACAATTGTACCTGTTCATTTTTATTTGGTAAGTTGATGCTCATTTTCACGTCTGATTTCATTCTTCTTAATAAATATGGCTTAATAGTATCCCTAAGAACAGTAGCACACTTGTAGGCAGTTTGAACCTTAATATATAAAAAAAAAAAAAAAAAATGCTGGATTTTTTATTATTATTCTATGGAACTAGAATGAAGTATGTAAATTATTCAAGTTACTGAAATTTCAATATAAATACATAAAATTTTAGTTATTAAAAATTCCATTTAAAAATACATGCTATTTAAATTAATAAAATAAAGCTTTTGCTTGTTTGGCGGTTTGGTGGTGATGGCTATCTATCAATCTATTGTACATAGATATATGCAAATTCAGTTCCAGATAGATGAAACCATTTTGTTATACTCTGTACTCTTATTTTAAATTTTTTGTTGTTTTATATTGAATGAAAAAAGATTTACACATTTCAGGAATTTCAGTTCAAAATTTGCCAATAACTTTGAACTATTCATAAAAGCAACCCTAATCTCCAATTCAATCTTTTAGGAAAATATAGTAATTCTTTTTCTTTTTTCAATAGTTTCTTTAAAATTTATACAACAGTTTTTATATCTTTTAAGTTTCTCTTTTGTAATAAAAAAAAAGAGGACTTTTGATTTCTATTTGATATCTTAACCATCCAATATTATACTTTATATTCCTGTATGGAAGAAACCTTCAAAGAAAATAAACCAAAACAAAAATATTAATAAATTAAATTTGTATAGTTTTTCAGAAACAGCCAAAAAAAGAAAAAACTTCTGAAAATGGAATGAAATTTACAAGAAAATTTTTTCATGGTACACTGGTATAGTAACCCTGTACTGTCAAGAATCTAGTGTTATTATGATAAAAGTCCTTTGTAAGTGAGAGAAGTCATTTCATCATGCGATCTCATGGTAACTAAAATTTTCAATGGTTTTTTATTCATGTTATTACTTTTCTAAAAAACAATTTATATACATATACATATATTTATTTATTTAACATTTTATATTAAGATAAACCCAGTTTCTTCACTAAGAATGAAGTCTAGCAACTTAAGCCTTTCGTGAAAATTCTAATATACACGCATGTATATGGATATGAATTAGATTTAAAAATAACGAAAACAAATGCAGAGAACCTCAAAATGTTAAAATATGTTGATATTTCCATAGTCAGGTTTTTATCATATTTCAACACATTTTTTTTAGACTCATATGACGTTACAGATTCATCTGGTGACATATATTATATTTACAATATGACATAATATTCGCATTTTTTAAAATTTGTCAACCTATTTTATTTTTAATTTTTACCAAGAAATTGTGCTATAGAAAAGTTATGATGAAATATTTATTTTTTTTATTCATGAAAATATGTATTCCATTTTCATTTTCACATAGAAATCTTGCAATAGAAAAGTAATGTTGTGGTAAATTAATTGTGTTTCTTTCTTTCTTTTTTTTTTTTTTTTTTTTTTTTTATTGTTGGTAACAGTTATAACGAATATGTATATTTTTTCTGTTATTATTCTGTAAGAGCTGTTTTTATCAGAACCATGTTAAGGTGGTATTCAAATTTTTGATCCTCCCTATTTCCACCCCCTTGGGCCGATTTTTCCCATTTTTAATCCCTGCCGAGATATTAACCATCTCAATATATTTGGAGAATTTGAAGACATCCGTGAATAACTAAAACTTTTATCAACCAGACAAAATTTAGTACATACATACATATATATGTAAATAATATTTTATTGGGGGGGGGGGGGCGGAGATTCATGTAGTCATACAACGAAAAGTAATGAAGAAATTTTTAAAAAGTCATACCATGATTACAATTGCAAAAGATAGTATTTCTTATGAAACTATCTAAAAATTTGTGTTAGCTTGACCTGACATGTAACACTGGTTACCCTAAGCTGATGCAAGATTCTAACTCGAAGATTCTATTCTAATATACAGAACCTTTTCTCTTTTTAATTTCATTCTGCTTTCAAAAAAGAAAAAAAAAATTTAGATAAATCAATGCTTTAAATATAAAAAAATTAAATTAGAATATGGCTATGGAAGAAAAAGAGGTATGTTTCATAAGATAAAGTTATATAATTAGCTTTCTGTTTTTATTTGTTATAAAATAAAGCTTTCAGAAAAACTCAGCAATACTTTGAACAGAAAAAAAATATATACCACTATAGTGGAGATCTATATTTTAAAGTATTGCGACCAGGTTCTTTTCAAAAAAATGCATTCGCTAGAGTTGTAGGCTGTGATCAATAAAATAAATGCCTTTTGAGAACTTAGTTTATTTAAGGTAGAGTTATAAAAATTAAATCATTTCTTACTGAAATAATTAGGGATGGTGCCTGTAACCATTTTTCAAGAGACCTTTGTTACATGACTGAGTGCATGAAGCGAGAGAGAGGCAATTGAATTTTCTCATTCAGAATTCACACATTGGCATCCAGAATTGGCGAAAAGGAGCATATGAAAAGTGAATGATATCATAACCATGAAATTTTCTGTTACGCTTTAAACAATTAAGATGATTTTGAATTTAATACAGGGCAACCAGAAATGGGCAGTCCTAAAAAAATACGCCAAAAAGAATTCGCGCCAATTCGTACGTTAGGACTCTGTTTTGGGAGAATTTATGAAAGACACAATAATGTGGCATGCACAAGGAAAGATTATTACCTAACGAATAAGTTAGAATCACAATTAAGCAGAGAGAAAAGCGATTTTACTGACCGCAAGCAAAGCATATCTTTGTTCTTTTTTTATTTGTTTCCAGCAAGGGTGAAATACGCATCTTAATGAATTCTCTTTATCTGACAGCCGTTTATCAGTAATAAAGCAGATGCTAGATGTTTTTCTTTCTTTTCTTTTGAACGGAAAGTTATTGTGGGATCGAAATAAAACATTAAGATAAACTAGATATTTAATTAAAGATTAGCTTTAACTGTAATTTAGAAAAATGTAAAATTTAAGAAAACTATATGTGATTCTACATCACATATATCACCCCTTTCACAGGCAAAAAAAATCTATAAAGGTACATGCAGGAAGAGAAATCAATTTTCATATGCTCTTACAAGTAACAATGTGTAAAATGTTCATGAAAACAAACTAAACATTTACTAAATAAAGTAAACAGTAATTGAACTTCTCTCTAAGTAGGCAACCATCCCAAATAAAAGTATATCTATATCATAATATAAATATATTGGTACCATAAATTTTGTCATACAAATGACATCATATATTGTTTCTACTTAGAAACAGCTGCAGCTTCATTAATAAAATTTGTGATCACTTTTCAATTTGTCTTATTTAGACAAGGACCTGTATAAAAAATGTGCACATACAAATAAAACAAAATATCAGGTATAAGTCTACAGGTCACTTACCAATTGGTAATAAAAAATCCAAATTGTTTATAATAAGAACATTAAATATGTGTATTGATCAATACAATAATAATAGCAAAGTACTCGAGTAATATAATGCAATTAAACACAAAACATAATACACAAATAAACAAAAACATAATGTAAATAGAAGGATTAAAAATGTCCATAATAATGAATAATAGGAAATTTTTGAAATTTCCACCATTTTTTTTTTAAATTTACAAAATAAGTTTTACTACCAACTTATATTTGAAATGAGAGTTCAAGCAGTGCTAGACAACCAACATATGGATAAATTTTTTGAAACACTGTCGTTGACCATTTACTTCCATGTGATAATAACGTTCCTAAATGTATATCTTCTAATTTTTGTCTTTTTTTTTAATACCCAAACTAATGAATTTTTTTATTAAGTTAAATCTGAAATTTAAAATCAACGTTGCATTATATTGACATCTAAAACGGTATTTTAGTGTAACATGAGAAAAGAAATCCTCGTAAAGAATTCGGTATCTTCCCAAAAATACTTTTATTCAAGAATAATTACTGGTAAGTGGGAGACACTGAACTTTCATGCAAAAGTATAAAAAGTTTAGAACTGTGGGAAAGATGTGTGGAAATGTAATATGGAGACCTATAAAGTAACTTCAATTTAAGATACAACTGGTATAAAGACCAATAAAAGACATGTATTAACAAGTAAAGCAAACGTATGACAGCCTCTTTGCTTATAAAAAATCGCAATTTATCTTCACTTCATATCCTTTGAACCAGAAGTGTGAAAACATTGACAGGTATGCAATTTTAAATACCACCTTGACTGTCGTATACCACTCATCGTTATTTACAAAATGACTAAAGTGTATTTTTTTATGTAGAAGTACTGTGTACAAATTATAAAAGGATGAGTATTGAATAAAAGTGTATAAGTGTGTGAATTTTAATGTATATATAAAATTTTACACCTTGCTAGAATTTTAAATAAAGAAGGAGTAAGCTCCGCTACATGTGTAAGCATACATTGGCTGAAAAGGAATCTTAATGTTCGTAAATGTAGTGTAAAGTACTAATGTATATCATGTATACCCGAATGAAAATAAAGAAATGTGGAGAAGTGAATGCAAATGATATCTAATTACCAATAAAAGTAATGAAATTCATATGTGTAAACGGGAAAACATGGGGTAGTGCAAATGGGAAGGCAAAAAAATCTGATTGGATTAAATCATCCATAATCAAAACAAAAAAAATGTAAAGAAATGACTTATGTATTAAAGATAATAATCAATATGTTATAAAAAAAACTTCACAGAGGACCGATAATTAAACAATTGCATATGTAAATGTACATGTATGTGAATAACTTTATCTGCATAGCATGCTGCAAAGTATATATACCTTTGTAAACTACCATTGTAAAAATCTTTGTATAAAAACATTGTAATTGCTGCATGCAAAGAGAAGTTGTATGAAAAGTGAGTCAGTTGCAAATATCCACAAGTATATCAAAAGAAAAAAGAACTTTGTAAAAATTTCACCACTGTAATATTGATACACCAGTAAACATTCGCACTAACACTGTGTGTAAAGAAAAGTGCAATTGATAATTACACAGACCTACAAAAAAGGGTAGCTACATCGAGTTAAAACAACATAGATGTGCAATTTTTTTATCTATCGCGAAAGATACAAATAAAGAAAAATAAATTGTGTAAACAAACATTTAAATTCACCGCAGAAGTCTTACTGATAATTAGGGCTTAACCACCAGGAGAAAACTATCAATAAATCAAAAATGTGAAATTTTGAATCATTCATCTATTCCTGAGCTCACGAAACAGTTGAATGAAAGAGAATCAGAGATATGAACAATGCCCGAAAAATGTAAATCATGAAATGATTGAAAGTAATCTTTAAATAACAATGTATTAAAATGTGTACACCATATGAAAAATATATATCTACGAAAGAATAGTGTATGAAAAAAAATAATTATTAATGCTTTATGTTTGTGTTATGAATAAAAAGGTTAACGATGTAAAAAAAAAGACTGTGTAAAAGAGCGGAGAAATCCAAGTATCACATGAATGTAATTAACAAAATATGTAAATAACTAAATATACTTGAAATAGCATATCTGAAGAAGTGTTGAATATTTACGTTATATTTTAGAGTGAATGAAAGCTTGTTTTTGCTTGAAATGAAATTTAAATGTATTACAGCAAGTGGAAAAAGCAGGGTGATTTATGTCGAAAAACTTCTTGTAAGCACGGTTATGTGCGATGCAGTTAATGCATCTTGAAGCGTTTTTACAATTATATGAAGTATGTGATTCACCACAATTAGCACATGCCAAATCATATGCACAAAATTTTGCCTGGTGGCCAATTTGTTGGCAATGAAAGCAACGTTTTATGTTAATAAATGGCCTGACAGTGTAGTCAACAGAATTAATATTTAATTTTCCATGTTGAAATAAGAGATCAGATATCCAAGATGTAACACTAATGGTCCAGTTATATTTTAATCCCTGTCTTAATTTATGCTTTCATTCAAAGTTAATAGAAGGAATGGTACTGCCAATCTTTTCATTTATAGATATCATAATATCTGGTATACCTATATTGTCATCAAGACCTAACAGAATTATTTTTGTGCAGTCAGATAAATCTCTAACTTGATTTTTGTGCTCACATAAATTTAGGATGTAATCCGGTATTGAAATAAGATCAGTATTTTTGTCTTTCGATAATTCAGAGTTATTTGTACCAGAATTTATGTGTGTTTCAGATTCATCTTTATCTAAAAATCGGGCCAAATCTTTCCCATTAGAATTACATTCCTTATCTTTAATAACATTAAGGGGTTCATCCAATTTAGATTCATTAATGTCGCATTGAATAGCTATCTCAAGCATAGACTGTTTGGACGAGTTCAGTGTTCTTACTTTTTCGAACAACAGCTCATTTAACCTATGTAACTGGTCGTTATTTTTTTGTAAAACAGTCCACTCAGATTGAACACTATTCACCAAATCACATAAAATATTAAACTTTAATTCAATTTCTTTTTGATAGGAATTAAATTTTGCCATGAGTTCTGGGTTATTCTCATTTGAAATAGGATCAATTAATTTCTGAACATCCGAAACAACAGATCTAGAATATCTATTAATAGAATCCTTTAAACTACTCAAACATGAAATCTCAAAAGAATTAGAATCTAAACCAATTGTTTCAGAATCCATATTAGTTTTAAAAGACATTACCTGTTTTGCATCAGGTCTAAACTTAAAGTTAAACACAACAGATGGATCTTGTGTCAATTTACGTGACCTTTTTTCAGTCATTATACACAATTTATATCCTAAATTATAAAAATGCGAAAATAAACAAACGAGCACAGTATCAGATTATTAAAAAAATGAACCCATCTACAATGCAATATAATAAAAGCAGCTATATGTGAGAATATTTTTAGACAGATGCTAAAAATTTAAAATAAATGTCTATCCATAAACTAATCAAAATTGTGTTTTACATTTATAAAAGTGAAAAAGCATGAAAAAAAATCTCAATATTTATTTAAATATTAGAAAACTGGACCCTCTCTAACGAAATATTTTTGCAAGTGGGGTGCAAATAGGAAAAACAAACACTGAAAATCTATGTATAAAAAGTCTTAAAATAAATTAGAAGGGGGGAAATTAGTCACTTTAGTTAAGACGATATTTTGTTTTAATGCACTGTTTATATCCTACATGAAATGCATAAGAAATATCATAATAAATATTAAGAAATTTATCAAATTTTTTTTTTTTTTTTTTTTTTTTGCAGACTAGAGTGTAAAAATAATTCTACTCGAACAGATATAAACAATGCACACACTTTAAGAATATTAAGATGTTAGATAGGTTTAATTATGCAAATAAGAACATGGCTAGTCTTTGCACAAATAAAAACAATCTCCCAATAAAATTACTGTACAAACAATATAAAGCACAACTTACCTTTAAAGTGAAAAAAATCAGGAAAGAAAAGTAGGATAAACTGTAATAATATATTTTTTGATACATGAATTTATAATTCGATTATGCATGCATCATTATTATTATTTATGTCATGTGCACATGGCATGTGATTCAAACGATAAAATTTTATTTATCTGAAAATGAGCCCACTGTCAATAATATATGAAGGTGCATACATCCTTATTGTATAACCAGTATTCACATGCATCTTTCTCTGTATTGTTTCTTTTATATAAACCTCATATTAAAAAAATAATGGTTGCAACCCGACAACATCATGCCTTATTTTTTATAGGAAAAAGAGATGCACCATTAACTTACCAAGAACTTTTTCATCTACATGGAAATATAATATAAAATTTATGAAAAAGAAAAAGGAATATACGTCAATTTATAACACTTCAAAAATAACTGTATTAAAAAAAATAAACAAACTATATAGTCATTAATTAATAATGGAAATTATAAAAATACTTTCTTTAAAAAGTAATAAACTGTCTTGATCTTTCTCAAACGACTTTCAGCAAAAAGTGCACAGCAATAAGTACTTAGATACTTGAAAAATATAATTTTATCTTGCTATCGTTTGTATCATAGTTTTTAAATAGCACTTGTAAAGCTGTGAAATGTTTCAAGACAATCTAAAATCATTTATAACTGTTCGTATTTAAAGAAATTCAATTAGAGCACAGAAAAACTAATACATAATAAACTAAAAATGGTTGAAAATTACTCAACATAATTTTTTTTTTAAATAAAAATATCATATAATTAAAATAGAAATTGAGATTTAACCTATTAAATATAAAAGCATACACTTTCTCATCTGCGAAATTTATGCTGTAAATATTTATCAATGAATGTCTTCTTCACTCATTTTTTTTTTTTTTACTTTCAACTACTACAAATAAACTTGTAACAGTATTATCGTAAAAATAAACGTTCAATAGCGCACAAAATTACAGACACAAAATTGATCAATGCTGTAGTTTTAAGGGTTTTTTTTAATAGTATAGCGCATGTAATTATTTTTGTGAAAAACATCAGTGTCAGCATCCAAAAATTTAAAGAATAAATCCAATGTGAAGATCATATTATCGACGAATGACGAAGAATTTAAACGTCAAACACGAAATTCTGTGTCACTTTAGTCGAGAGCATATGAAATCGTCACTGAAGTACACCGCTAAGATGAAATAAAAACATTATGTCAGTGAGCGTGACATTGTTGATTTAACGGAGGTGAAATAAGAGTCACAAATCGCCAGTCGTAGATTCTTAGGCCTACATCGGCAGGGGAAAATTTAACGAGCGGAAGCGAAGCACCCATCATCACGAAACGTCCCGATCAGAAGAATCACTCGCTCAAGTAAAAGAGAAATTGGCACTATAATCCAACTCTATAATGTCCAGCAAGAAAAATCCGGCGGCAATAATTCACCGGAGCATAGGCATATTTCACACAACAGTCTGCGAAGGAAGGGAGCACTTATGTAATGATTCACAAACATAAGCAGGACTTATCTGACGAGGAAATAGTCGTTCGAAAATACTTGAAGACTGACGTTAATAGTTCACCTTTATAGTATTCAGGAAAATAAATAGTCCGGAAAAATCTGGCAGGCAAATAAAAAGCAGGCAAATAACAGCAGGCAAATAACAGCAGGCACCATCCCTTGATGTTTGAAAAAGTTGCGAATGCCTGGTGTAGGCACCATAGTTTCTATAGTGGAGATCTATATTTTAAAGTATTGCGACCAGGTTCTTTTCAAAAAAATGCATTCGCTAGAGTTGTAGGCTGTGATCAATAAAATAAATGCCTTTTGAGAACTTTGTTTATTTAAGGTAGAGTTATAAAAATTAAATCATTTCTTACTGAAATAGTTAGGGATGGTGCCTGTAACCATTTTTCAAGAGACCTTTGTTACATGACTGAGTGCATGAAGCGAGAGAGAGGCAATTGAATTTTCTCATTCAGAATTCACACATTGGCATCCAGAATTGGCGAAAAGGAGCATATGAAAAGTGAATGATATCATAACCATGAAATTTTCTGTTACGCTTTAAACAATTAAGATGATTTTGAATTTAATACAGGGCAACCAGAAATGGGCAGTCCTAAAAAAATACGCCAAAAAGAATTCGCGCCAATTCGTACGTTAGGACTCTGTTTTGGGAGAATTTATGAAAGACACAATAATGTGGCATGCACAAGGAAAGATTATTACCTAACGAATAAGTTAGAATCACAATTAAGCAGAGAGAAAAGCGATTTTACTGACCGCAAGCAAAGCATATCTTTGTTCTTTTTTTATTTGTTTCCAGCAAGGGTGAAATACGCATCTTAATGAATTCTCTTTATCTGACAGCCGTTTATCAGTAATAAAGCAGATGCTAGATGTTTTTCTTTCTTTTCTTTTGAACGGAAAGTTATTGTGGGATCGAAATAAAACATTAAGATAAACTAGATATTTAATTAAAGATTAGCTTTAACTGTAATTTAGAAAAATGTAAAATTTAAGAAAACTATATGTGATTCTACATCACAACCACTATCATAAACTTTTTTTTGTATCAATAAAACAAGTCTATTATAAAACAACAATGTTACAAGATTCACACTTACACTTTGTGAATGAAACAAAATCCTTATTTAATCATTCTGATCATTTAATTTCATTATCTCACCAAAAAAGATTAAAAGTGGATAGAAATTTTTTGCAACTGTGCATTTTGCTTTAGTACTAATAATTAAAAATATATAGTTATAAATCAAATATAAAATTTACTTAACAAAAGCTAAAAAACTATAACATGAATTGAATGTTATAAAATAAACTGCATAAGCTAAAATCTCAATAAACATGTTTATTCAACAAACCATTGCACTTTCTTTTAAAATTTGAATAAAACACAGAAAACGAAAAATCTTCGGTGATGTTGGTAGCCTTTAGAAATCCAGTGACTCCGGAACCAAGAACTTCCAAAAGATTTTACCTTTTTTACCAAAATAGACCTTCTTAAAAAAAAAAAAAAAAAAAAAAAAAAAAAAAAAAAAAAAAAAAAAAAAGATTGATTTATTATTAATATTTAATACATTATATGCCTCTTGTGATTACCCATAAAAAAAATTTCTCTACATGAGAAAAATCCTAGATCCCCAAGGATACCATTACAAATCTTTTATGCATTTTCTCCTGGAATTTTTAAATAATGCATGATAGCTTGATTTATTGACCTCTTGCATCACCAAATCTTTAAAAAAAATAAAAAAAACATTTGAGATATCATAAGAATTATTAAACAAATGTTTACAATATAAAGTATTTTACCTGTATTTGAGATGCATTGGCATATCCTCCTTGAACAATGGGCACTGAAAATTGTTGCATAAAAACAGGAAGAGTTCCAAGCTTGCCTGGAAAAATAAAATCAAACAGGGACCACAACTCTTTTAAATTATTCTGCACTGGCGAACCTGATAATATAAGTCTGTGTGGTGTGCGAAACTGAAAAAAAAGAAAACTACAATGAAAAACAATTGTAATTGAAAAACATATTTGAAAAATAAAAACAGATCTCATTGACATGAATGTAGAACTACAATAAAAATTATTTACTGCATATACTTATCTACAAGTCAACCCCTTAATTGTTAAAAAATAAATATTCAAGTAAAAGTCAAACTGAATTAATATATGATGGGGAGAAATATCTTGAGACTGAAAGTAGAATCTTACTTGTAATTAGAGAAATACATTTTATTAAATCCAATAAATTATATTTTTAACTGTATGTTCTAATGAGAATCCTATTTTATTTATTCTGTATTTTGAAAAAAAAAAATCATAATTAAAAACTTAGTGATCTGTTTCAAAAAAATGTCACTCTACTTTAATAATAAGAAAAGTAATATTGGATTTCTAACTTCATGAGGCAATTGAAAATTCATATTCTAAGTCATGTTTATCATTTTTATAAATCTTATGCAGAAATTTTGACCTCCAAATTGTCTTTAAAGACACTGAACAATCAAAGATTGGGTAAGTAAGCATTTTTTAAAATCTGCATTCCATTTGGCTTTTTTTTTTTTTTTTTTTTCTAAATTACTTTGACTTTTTCTGAATATATATACAGTAATAAAAATAAAATTTTCTCTTAAAAAAAATTCTTAACATTGTTTTAGCAAAATTAAGCAACCAGGGTTGGGGGGGAAAAAAGACTTCAACACTTGAGATTTTAAAGAAGTCAACTCAGACTGAGAGTTTTGAAACATTACAACATGCGTAATATAACTTGATTCCAACAATTAAGATTTGAAATGGAAGCATATTTATTTATATATTAGACATTTTTATTTTCATGCAGAAGAAATAGCAATGTTTTTTCTTTTTAAAGTATCTCTATAAATTGCTTTCTTTTAAACTTTGATTATTGTCTCATCTTGCTTGCTCCTGTTTTTTTTTTTTTAAGTCTAATTAATCTGAGATCAAAACAATGTCATATTCACTTATATTCTACAAATCTGATTAAACAGATGTTGCTTTAATACCCAACCAGTTATCCAGAAAAACCTGCTGTTTGGAATACATCTTACTCCAATCATTCTGGATAAATGGTTCTGTACAGTATTACTATTTGTAAGAGTAATCTCAAGATTGTTATGTAATCTACAAGAAAAAATCATGCGTCAAGCATAAATTATGAAGCACTTTTCAATACATTCAAAATAATGCAAAACTTCATTGTTTAAAAATTAAAATATTACGTCTCATTTCACCATATGGAAATATATAATGCATTTTAAAACCGAATTTCAGCTGTTCCTATCTACAATCGGAAAATTATCCAAATTTGTCAACAACCATGTATATGATGTAGAAATCTGTATCTATTAACAAAATGCATTCCAAAATTTAATTAATTTAAGGTATACACATATTTCAGTTAAAAATTCCTCTTCAGCAATTTCCTTTAATAAAGAGAATGATATGCGAATACGTTTGTGCAGTCCTGTATATGAAGTGTAGAATTTATATATAAAAAGTAATATGCATAAAACTAATTCAATTTAAAAGTACATACCGAATTTTAAAACGTACTCTCCAGCAATTATTACACAAAGACAGTACTGTAACCGTTTTCTTTTGTGTATCCCTGTAAATTAAAAAAATGCTATGAAAGCTCTGTTTTAATATGATGATAGCGAAATTCAGTGGTTTATATCAATATTAATATATTTGAAATAACATAATGTCATTAAAATACTCTCCAAATGATTTTTCTCCATATACCAAAATGTAATTGAATTCTTTTGAGTGTCCCTTTAAATGAACCATTAATTGTACATACTTCATATGCAATACCAAACATCTTTTGGTGACCCTAAATTAGAGGACTGCACGGACCGGGCCTCGGCCCGAAGCCCGAGCCCGGCCCGATTTCCAATAATGGCATTCGGGCCGGGCCGGGCTCGGGCCTTACTTCTGAAGACTCGGGCCGGGCCACTAGTCACTAATCCTTTCGGGCCGGGCCGGGCCTAGTCACTAATCTTTTCAGGCCGGGCTGGGCTCGGGCCTTAATTTTTTTGCTGGAGTATCGGGCTGGGCCTAACTTTTTTTTTTTCCGTACGAAGCCGAGACTGATTCCATTCTTCCTAGTTTTCATGGACCAAAATAATCAGTTCCTATTGAATCTTCCTATATGAAAATCCTTTTCTCGACTTTTTATAAATCAGTAATATTTGGCTTTGACCAAAAATTTCTGCAAAAAAAGCATATACTTTTAAGCCGTCATTATTTTACAACTAAACATTAGAATTTATTCCTTTTAAAGAATCGTACATTACTAGGTGTTTTAAAATAGCATTAAACACACACACACACACAAAAAAAAAAAAAAAAAAAAACATGATTATGACGGAATTTTTTTTTTTTTTTTACTGAAAACTGAAAGTTTCTTTTAAAATGTTCATCCATGCAAAATGAATACAACAATACGGGAGAAAAAATATATTAAACATTTACATCTGTTAAGAAGGGAATGCATTTTTTTTCGTTCCAAAGCGATTTCGTCTTTGGAAATTATACCATATACCGCTTTTTCGATTTTTTGTCTCCATTACAGGGAATATGGATTAATAATACTAGTGATAACTGAAACATTTACATACAACAAACAAAGATTCATTTAAAAGCATAAATATCGCAGCCTACGGCACTTCTGCATAAATGGAGATTATAAACATGAAAAAAAAAAAGACTAATATAATTTTTTTTTGGTCAGAACTCTTCCATAAGATTAAAGATCAATGTTCTGTAGAAATTCACTCGAGCCGGGCCGGGTTCGGGCCGAAATTTAAAATTTTTTCCGGACCGGGCCGAGCTCGGGCCGAAATTTTAACTTTCGGGCCGGGCCGGGTCGGGCCATTATTTTTTTCGTTCAGGCCGGGCTCGGGCCATTATTTTTTTCGTTCAGGCCGGGCTCGGGCCGAGTTTTTAACTTTCGGGCCGGGCCGGGCCGGGTCGGGCCAATAATTCTTTCGTTCGGGCCGGGCCGGGCCCGGGCCTAGAAATTTCGGCCCGTGCAGACCTCTACCCTAAATAAGCCTTATCAATTGCATGACAATCCAAGAATATTTACTGGAGTTGAAGCATGAACAAGCAGACAGACAATCAAATGCATAAGCACTTTTCAACTTTGTGGAAAGTGGTAAAAAGTGAGTAATAAAGAAATCTGAATTTTAAAAAATACCAATAATTGCTGAAATGTGTTTTTGGATGTGGCATGCATTTTTTAAATTATCTAATTTTTAGTGTATTATGTGGTGTTTATAAATTTTATAGATCATATACAAGACTGCAACAGAATTCATACACATTATTGCATAAGGACAGCAACTGCTGAAATTAAAATTTTAATGTGTTATATGTTTTATATATATATATATATATATATATATATATATATATATATATATATATATATATATATATATATATATATAGCTTATATAGAAATATTGTATTAATAAATGAAATTTCTTAATATTCTGTTACTGCTGGAAAATGTGTCGTAATCTATGTTAATAAAGCTTGTTTTTGCATTTTTGCTTAATAACTTAAGGATAATTTTTGTATTAATGAGTTTTATTTCAATTACCTAAATAGAAACCTACAAAGGCATTTTTCTAATTCTAAAAGAATACATGCACATACATTTATGATACATGAATAACTCAAAAGGAAAAATATGACTTCCCACTCCATAAAAATACAGGAAAAACAGATTTTGCTTAAGAATAGCTACCAAATTAGAAAAGTTTGAATGTGTACATTATATGATATATAGATATGTAAATGGATGTTTTGGATCACAATATCAATAAATTATGATGCAAAATATAGGAGGGAGTGGGGTTGAATGGGACAGTAGATTTTTCTCATCATGTATCATTCTAGACACTTCATTAGTTGAAGCAATGTACCCAAATCTTCAGTTGAAAAGAATAGCTGATCTGCACAAGCTTGCAATTGTATAGGGGGAAAGATTATTTAAAGATTCAAAAGTAAATTTGCTTCATATACTTTTTATGCTTTCTGTATATTAATGACTTGTTTATGCATATATGTAATAATTTCCCTATTTATGGCACATTATACAGTATATTATCCATAATTTAAACTATGCTGAAAAACAGCATTTTTGTTTATACAAGAAGTTTAACATAAAAAAAAGTAGAGGGAGGAATGGAAGATACCAGCAAAAGTAGGGAGGGACAAGTCTAATTCCTTCTTTTTAATAAGATAAGTGTAAATTTCTAATATGCAAATATTTTTAGAGGGTAGTATATTAATTACAACATTGAAAATATATTCATTTACTTCAAAATATAAATAAATTGAATTGATAATTTTTTAATGTCATCTCTGTCTGACAATCCTTAATTTTCCTTCCAGTTATGAAGATACTGGAATTTGATATTGTTAGACAGACATTATCAACCTACAACCTTTGTTAGATTGTATGTATAGACAACATTAGACTATTTGTGTCTTATCATATATTGTTTTATATCTGTCCCATACCACACTGTTAGTGAGAAAAAATGGACACCTTTTCAAATTTGCAATTTCTTTAATTATAAAATTGCTTAGCCAAATTATATTTCTATATTGTTCAAGGACATTTGAAATTCTTTCATTTTATATTCTATAAATCAAAGTTTTTGTTTTTGTGTCAAAAAAAGTTGATTTTCCTATTTTTGTAAAAAGTGTGTTATTCCTCCCCACTCTCCCCTATATGATAAAAATATTTTGTAATTAATGCATAGGTTTTCTTAAGTGAAAGTTTGCATTTACTAACATTTTTAATAATTCTGATTATATTCCAAAGAATAGCGAAATTTTTTTTTTTTTCTAGTAGGCAGCAGACAATCATAAGGTAAAGAAATATTAATTTGAAATACCAATGCATAAATCTAAATTTTAAAAATATTTAGTAAACTAAATTGTTTTAATACAGTTTTCTTACTAATAACATTTCAATTTTACATTCATTATAAAGAAAGAACTTATCAAACAAATCTTAAGAGCAATCTAAAATACTTGTTGTTGTTTTACATAACAACATCCAAAACAATTTTTTCATAAATATACATAATCAGGGATCTGCAAAGTAAAAAAATCTGGCAATCAGAAAACTAGTAAAAATAAATTTGCACACTTTTTTTTTTTTTTTTTTTTTTTTTTTTACCTCCTACTGTTAGTTTAACCCCTTACTATTTAATTTAATCATAAAATTTCAAAAAACATAATTTTTTGTATGAGTGATAAATAATGATAATGATCAACATAGTTATAGTATATGTTGAGCATTGCCTTAAACTCTTTAATTCAGTTTAATAAATTAATTTAAAAGGGTAATATAAATTAAAATTTACAATGAAACTTATTAAAATTATATAACTCTAAAAAAGGAAATATTACATTGCAACATTTGAATATATAATGCATGTAATAATACAAAAATCGATTATTTTTTACTAAATTTTTTCCCAAGAAAATTATTTTTAAAGAAATTAGACGATATATCAACACATAATCTTAAAAATCAACTTAATAGCACTTTACTTGAAAAGTGAATTTTACAATCTGACATAGTTCTTCAAATTTTGCATTTTTCCACTTTTTGCTTTTTTAGATTCTGACATACTGTCTTGCAAATACAAATAGATTTTTTTTTTTTTCCAAAGTAACCACTATTTATAACTTTCCATGGTTTATAATTTTTAAGTAAAGAACTAAGAGAATTATCTTAGGACATTCAATTTTTATGCTTCTAATTGCCAGTTAAAATATTTTAATCGCCAATGGAGACTTGGTCACAGCATTTGTGGATCCTTATACAATAAACTTTATTCAAATAAAGATTAAGGGATTAAAAAAAAAGAAAAAAAAAAGAATAAATATAAAAAAAAGTTGAGAAAACTTTGATTAAACCACAGAATTTCTATTACTTATTCTAAAAATAATTATTAATTAATACTAATAAAGTGTAATAAATTAATATTGTAAACAAAAAAATCAATACCTGTTTAACCGCAAGTGTAGCTTGAGCATCAGGATTGCGGATTTTATGTCCTTCATCTAATATAATGTAATGCCACTCTTTCTCTAATAGGCTCTCTTGGTGTTGAACAATACCTGCATAGGACGTAATTAAAACTCCATTACTTTTGTTGATATTATGAATTAGTGCTGCCTAATAAAGAAAAAAAAATTATAAAACAATTTATCATTTTAATATTACTAATAACAAACTAGATATGTAAGGGAAATCTATTTCTAAATCAATCCCTTCACCTGCATGCCATACACCACATACATCACAAATTCCTGGTGAATAAAATAGTAGTAATGAAAAGGAT
Organism: Maratus speculifer; assembly: GCA_964019185.1. Taxonomy (NCBI): domain Eukaryota; kingdom Metazoa; phylum Arthropoda; class Arachnida; order Araneae; family Salticidae; genus Maratus; species Maratus speculifer. The sequence goes on along the minus strand of OZ025302.1, from coordinate 157,043,778 downwards.
AATTAACTCTGTTGGGTTTCATATTTTTGACACTACTATGTTTTAACCACTTATAGTAGCAATTTTAAAGGTTAAATTGGTATTTTTAATCATATTTTTTCATACCAAATAGCTTTCAAACATTCTACATATTCTATAAACAAAAAACATAAGAAATTAAAAATCCAATTTTTTCTTCTTCTTCTTCATCAGAAGTGAAAAGGAAAAAAGAACATATTTTTGGCAAAACTAAAAAAGTATTTAGCAGTATGGCATATGATAGTGAATTTTCACACTGTATTTGACATTTTGTAAGGAATTATTGAAAAAATATTATAATGTGGAATTCTCACTGCTATTTTTGAATTTTCAATAGAATGTCGAACAATCAGTTGATTTACTTTAAACATAACACTGGTAATAAAATTACTGTCATTATTCATTTACCAATTCATCACAAACCACCAGAACAAACATACTTAAAAATTACTTTTTTGCCAACAAAAGAGCCACTTTCATGTAGAATTGCAACACGAAATGGAGGCCACCATGTATGAAATTCTTTCACCCACTGGTGCATCACAGTAGCAGGACAAACTAAAATAACAGGTCCTAAACCTTTATAGCTGAAATTTAAAAAAAAAAACATATGATGAAAATATCTCAAATAAAATAAGCTAATCAATAATCAATTTTAATGCATACTTCTCAAAATATTTACAAAAAAATTATGCAGTTGATAGTAAACTTCAGACAGTGATAAGAAAATATGTGTTGTGAAATAAACAATAATTCTTGCCTTTCATAAACAATCACTTCCTTTTCGTAAATACTATGATTAACTGATCGCATGAAAAACATTTTTTTTTCTTTATTATTCTGTGAGAAGGAGAAACACCCAAGCACTTCAGAACTGAAAAAGATTTGAAAGGATTTTCTTTTTGAAGAGCACTTCTGTTGTTGATATTTTGACATCAGATTAATAAAATATTTTAAGACTAACTTTCTAAATTTAAAATGTAAATAGTTTAATTCTTTTATATAGTATTTAATATATTTTTACCATGTGTAACCAGGATATATATAATAATTTTTCAAGCAACAGAGCTTTGGATTATTTATCTTCAATGTTTTTTATTATTTTTTTTCTCGGAGAAATAGATTCAAGAAACAGACAACCACCAATCGGGTAAGAATTCCAGATCTGCAGGTAGAAATTTTTTTTTAAGATTTTGAATGTTATAGATATTAAACCTTGAATATTGATTTAAGAATTAGAAGATAGAACAATATGTAAATGACAAAAACATGAAAACATTTATAACATCAAATAAAATATGGTAATTTACTTTTTTTTTTTTTATAAAATTATTTTTATAAGTATTGTGTACTTTTATATATTAATTAAACTTGATGTTGAGTGAATTGGGGGGTAGTGGGCATTTCTTTTACTGAAGGGATAACTATTTTCTCAACCCCTTAACATTCAAGGTATTAAATCAGAAGCAGTAGGTGTAAAGCACACTTTTAAACTGTAAAATAGTCCTGGAAGATCCCATTTTTATGAAAAGGATGCTTTTTTTTTATACGGATAAAAAATGCAATTATGCTTTTATGCTAAGCCTATTTAGAAGTGCAATGTTTTCAAAAGAAAAGTACAACTTCATATTGGAACAGTTTAATAAATCTCATATGTCCTATGTATAAGCATGTAGATTCATTTATTGTGGACAGAAGAACAAAATCCTATTAAATAATGTAAAAATAAAAAGCGTTATTTTTCTTTTCCAATAGTGCTTTTTCTAAAATATGAAAGAAAATTAGTGAAAATGATTTGTTTATGATTGGCTATCAAATAAATCATAGTGAGAATTATAACTTATGTAGTCAATCTTAAGTTTATTTTTATGTACAATTTGTAAATATTAAGGCATTTATTAAAATTATTAAGAAAAATTTTTTACAGAGTTAGTTATGTTCTTTATTATATTGTACATATATATCTGGCTAAATAAAAATAGTTTGTGAATATTCATAATATTAATATTTCATTATTGTTTTTTACTACAATAAAAAAATAATTAAACTCATATAAGTAGAGAAATAAAATGGGAAAAAGCTAAATTATTCATGCTTTCCAATTTTGGAAGGAAAAAGCTAGAAAAGTTTTTTTAACAATATTTTCTGCATTAGTGTGCAGTAGAAATTTACAAAAAAAAAAAAAAAAAAAGAAAGAAAAAGAAAAAAAAAAAAAAGGAAAAATAGAGAGGGGTATAAAAGATTATTTTTAATGGGTATGTATTGATTTTGTAAAAAAGGAAAAATATATTTTATACAGATATTTTAAATTAAGAAATAATTTGAAAAAACATTGTTTTAAGTACTAATCATTTAACTCTAAGCACTAAAATATTTACAATGATCATTGCTAACTGGTGCTGTTTTGTAGAAAAATAAATTTATAACTGATTGTGTACTGTAACAACAGGTTTAGCTTTCAATAAATATTTTTTATATAATGGTTATTAAATTTATGGTTTTTAACAATTACAAAATATTATATGTATTTAAAAAAAAAAAAAAAAAAAAAAAAAAAAAAAAAAAAAGCGGGAAAAGGAAGCAGTGTCAAAATAAAGTAATCCCCTTAGAAAAAACCCTTTGGTTGAATTTATTGGCACAAAATCCACATTGGGACATACTGCACCACTAGAAAAAGACTTGGCTGGTATGCCATAAGATTTCTTTAAATTGCAATTAATACATTATATATTTAATGTTTGCAAAAATACTAGTAAATTTCAGTTATTAAAAACACATCCCAAATTACTGGCTGAAGATTACAAATAACAATTTTCTCAGCAAAGAATCTTTACATTAACAGTATAAAATTAATAAATAAAAAAACTGCAACAATATTTATCAAATACTAAACTACTTACTTGTCACCAACAGTTTTCAATTGACTGAATTTTAAACCAACTAAAAAGGCAATAACTTGAATAGTTTTCCCTAGGCCCATTTCATCACCAATGATACCTCCACAGTTTTGCTGATGCAGCTCCCATAACCACCGCACTCCAGTTTGTTGATACCTAGATTTCAAGATAGTTTAATAACATTAATACAATAAAAGTAAAAATATATTTTGAAAAAATTCTCGTTTATAAGCAATCAATATTTAGCTGTACCATACAATGTTGACTGCAGTTCATGTTATATATATAAAAAAAAATATTACAATATATTAATTTGGCATGAGCTCGAAAAATATATAATTTACTGTTTATGTTTGTCAGAAAATAGGAGCTAGTGAATTTTATTATTATTTTTATTTATTTATTTATTTATTTATTTTTTATATGAAAACAGGAAAGAAAGAAAGAAAAAATATTATTTAAACAATCTATTCAGAATTTCTAAATTGCTTTTCCAAAGATATAATTTAATTAGCATCTATTAATTCATAAAAGAATATTTTTAAAAAAAATTATAGTCTTTATTTTTCATTTATGTTTTATTTTTTGTTTTTTATGTTTAAAATACTTTATTGCTGCAATTTCACAGCCATTTGGCACATTTTAGCGAGTGTGATTTGGCTCTAAATTATTGTTATACTTTGTATACAGTTAATAACCATTTAGAATATTTGACAATCCCTTGCACCCAGATAATGATAAAATTTCTTAAATTTCATTTATTGATTTATAATTAAGTTTAAAGTATTAAAATGTTGTATTGTTATCAGAAATACATCTGTATACATAACTTTTATAATTGTAGTGACTTTTTTCTCTCTCCCCCTATTTAGTTTTTCACACATGCATCATATTTCCTCCCATTTTTTTTGCAAATGTTATTTTAAACTAATTTTGATTAAAATAACATTACAATTATTATTTTTTATGCTATCTATTACCTACTGAAATATATAACATATGCACATCTAGATATTTTGTGTTTTTCTTTAAGCTGTTGCAAAAGAAAAAAATATATATATTTCCAATATTTATTGAATTAAAAAAGATAACAATAAATAAAAATTAAAAATACAAGCTTTTTATTAAAGTAATTGCCAAAACATCAATGAATGCTTATTGTGGACACACAAAAAGTTTTAATTTCCATCTGTCTGTCTGTTACTCTGCCGTAAAAAGCATCCAATTTGCTTGAAATTAAGTAAGCATGTTGTTGAGGTACCTGGAATCAGCTTAAAAGTTTTTGGTTATATCCGGCTCATTTGTTCAGAAAATATGAACCATTTTATTTTGCTTCGTAATGCTTTTCTATGAATTTAGATTATTTTCAAATTTTCATTTCTGGAAAAAAAAAAATGGCTCAATTGACTAATGAATCTAAATTATAAATTAAGGAATACAGAATTTTTCGAATGATGGTCTTAAATTATTCCTATTATTTCAAAAAAATTTAAATACATTTGTAAGATATTTTAAATGAGGTGTATTTTGTTATGTTATATGTGGATTCAAGAATTGAAAACTGCAGATTATTTCAACTAGAATGAAAATTAATATTGAAATTCAAATACATTTTTCTATTATAAAATTTAGCAATATTTCTTGAATCGTTGCCAAGAAAATCAAAACCTTTAATAATATTTTCTTTTAAGCAATTAGTTTTCATTTGAAAGATTTTTGCATGAAAAAAGAAAAAAGAAAATAAAAAAATAAATATTGCATTGCATATAGCATAAAAAAGAAACTCAAGCATTTGTTAATATTAAAAAATAAAAGGATTTGAGTAAGACGAATGGCAGGCAAATATGACGTTATTTATCGAAAATAACGATGTTGAATGAAAATGATCTTGGATAAAATAAATCCACGATTTATCGTCTGTTCACGGTTAATTTAAAGATTATTTATTATTTAAAATTTATTAATTTTTTAAAACTTTTGAAAAGCATGGATATAAAATGTTGTTAATATTGCAAAATTATCAATGTTGAAAATAATGTCATGATAGTGGTAATAATTATTGCCATTCTTAAAAACCACAAAAATATAACTAGACTGCCTGAATAAAACTCAACACTATATATTTTGTGAATCATAGTTTGGCAACAGGATTTTAATTCTACATTTCTTTTAGCTTTAAAGTTGCAAAAATATTTTGTCTTTTTTAAAAAATAGCTCTTAAAAATAGTTTTGTCGCAACAGATATTTATAAAGTCTGGGAAAATTCCATATTATGTTTTTTTTGTGTGTGTGTGTGTGGGGGGGGGGGGGGGATAAATGTTTCAGTCTGGTTTTTGCAATCTTCAACATTTTTTTTAATTATCATTATTATTATTATTATTATATTAATGCCACTAGTGGAAAAGTAATGGTTTAAGAGCCAACAACACAAATCCCTAAGGTTTAACAAAATTTCATCTGCTATTCCTTACAATCAGTGATTTGTTTGTAATTTATTAAGCTGTATAAACCAAGTCTGACTGATAACAATTTTAATTCATAAAGGGCATTTTATTTACAATAGAAGATTAAGATGTAAAACATAAACAAACAAGACAGACAGTTTTTTTTTCTTTTTGCAATTAAAAAAAATAAAATAAATAAATTAGCATGCGTTTGTTTTATTTATTATCACTGTAAACTATTACATGACCTGTTTATACAAAATAAATAATTTTAAAATAACAATTAAGTAAAACATTTTGGCGAATAAAGAAAATAGATGCCATTAATAATAGACTTTCTCTTAATTCCTAATCCTATTTAAGCTACTTTTTAATAATAGTTTGTTTCTTTAAAATATGCATATCAAAACTTTATGCCCTATCTTCTTTTTTAACTGTTTGTCATGGATGGAACTGTAGTAAGCCACTTGCCAAATTTTACTTTTTTCCAGCACAAACTTCAGCAGTGTAATTATGTTTTTCACTAAGCAAAGAAAAAAAATTAAATTTACTAGAATAAACTGCAATTGAGAAAAAAGGCAGCTGTCTGGTTATGATAATATTTGTCATTCATGATACAAAAAAATCATGATTTTGATATATCAATTTTAAAGTATACCAGTAGAATGTAAATATAATTTTAAGTCATTGGAACTATATAAAATAAGGCTGCTCAACTTTTCTTCTTAAAAGCAATTTGCTGACACAATTTCCAAATAGAAATCTTTGCTTTATTTAATTTCAAAGTTCCTGTTATTAAATATGGCAAACTAGTCTATTCTAAAATAGTAGTAGCTTTGTGGACAATGAGCAAAACAGGAAGAGCAATTCTAAAATAAAATATTATAAAAGCCATTTATTGTATGATCAATTAAAAAAAAAAATAAATAAAAATAAATAATGTACAGTGTGACAGTTGATGTATTATTATAAAATGTCTCCTGAACATTAAAAAAAATCTATCTAATACATACTTATATAGTTTATTCCAAATAGAATTTGGAATTTTAAAATCCTCATCAAATTCTGTGTAATCTTCTTCATCATCATACATCATGCCATCATCTCTTTCCAGCATTTTTTGATGTTTTCTAACAAATTCAGCCTTTTCGAAATCCCTTTAAAAAGACAAAGAACTAGATGTCATTCATAAAATAAAACCAATGGAGTACTTTGATAATAAATCTGTCATTTATTTATTTATTTATAAAAAAAGGGGGGGGGGGGCAAAACTTTTACCTTCCCTCCCCCTCTCCTCATTAATAAATGAAAATGTTTTCAATTTAAAATATGTAGATTCTAAAAATAATATGACAGACTTTCCAATGCAAAACCAATTTTACATGTAAAACTTCAAAATGCTATTTGTAAAAATTTTGACCAAATTACAACTTGATTGCTAAAAAGTCATTGAAAGCATTGCCAAAAAGAGTCATTTGTTGATTTGATGCAGCAAAATTCATGATAGACTGGAATGCGACAGCTCAGACAATCACCTCGTTGAATTCACAAACAAAAATCCAGGATTAGTTAAATTTCAATTTGCATATTCAAATACAATCGGTCTCCAAGTCATATCTTAGTGGAAAACACTTAAAATCTTGATTTAATGGTTAACATGTAAGCTTATTATTATGTTTTCCAGCATCCAAAAGTATGAAAACATGGAGGATTGGGTGCAGGAAAACATAATGGTAAACCTTTGAGTCAACTGCTAAAATCAGGTTTTTTCACGTTTCTCACCAAGATCTGACTTGGCAAACCGATTACATTTTAATATGTGAATTGAAATTTAACTAATCCTAGATTTTCATCCATGAACTTAATGAGGTGATTATCTATGCTGTCACCTCCTGGTTTATAAATCACATCTTGCAAAAATTTATCAAGATTTATAATTAAAATAAATATGAACTTTTGGGAAGTTGTGTATAGGGCTCTTATTTAAAAATATAAGAAACAATGTTAAAAACAAACTAGAATTTGAAACCTGTTTTGAAAATACATTTTAAAAATCCTTCAGAAGACAATTTTTCACATGATACGAATAGTTTAAAAAACTACTCAAGCATTTCATCTTCGCCTTTCAGTCATCATGGGATTTTATATTAAATAAGATGTAAGCAATGATAAAACTAATGTTTACTTAAGCACGAAATTAGACATGATTTTCAAAAATTTATTTTGATAATGGAACGTCCAAATTACTTTTTTTCCCCCGTGAAAATGTATTTATCTTAAAATATTAACTGCAGTGAGATATTTGAAACAGTTTATGGTTTGAAAGAAAGTGTCAATTTAGTCATTGGTTGATTTGATCTTGCAAAATTTATGAGTCTTATCTTGTACATTTTTGTGGATTTATTAAAAAAATTATAATAAATGTGAACCTTGAAGAGATAAGCATGTACTTTTTATTATAAGTTATAAGAAACAATGTTAACAATAAGTTTGAATTGAAAAGTATTTAGAAAATATATCTTTAAATTTCCTCAGAAGACATTTATTCACATTATGCGAATAGTTTAAACTACTCAAGCATTTCGTCTTCGCCTTTCAGTCATCATGGGATTTTATATTTAATCTTTCGCTGGGCGCACAAATTTTCATCACATGAGCAGGTGCACGTTGTATATTGTACAACAGGAGGAAAACATTCTATTATTGCTGTTTTGTTTACAAGTCTTCTCTGTGCACAATTTATGAAAGTATTCCGTAATACACTTAGATTTATTTTTTTATAACATATTAAAGCAGTTGTGAGTTTTGTTTTAAAGAAAAAAGAAAGTGAATGTTGTACTTTTTACAACGGCACGCTTGCTGGAAGGTTAACAAGATTTCCTCAGAAGACACTTTTTCACATTATGCGAATAGTTTAAACTACTCAAGCAATTCATTTTCGCCTTTCAGTCATCATGGGATTTTATATTTAATAAGATGTAATAAATTATAAAACTAATGTTTATTTAGACACGAAATTAGACATGATTTAAAAAAAATTATTTTGATAATGGAGCATCTAAATTACTTTTTTTCCCTGTGAAAATGCATTTATCTTAAAATATTAACTGCAGTAAGATTTTTGAAACAGTTTACCGTTTGAAAGAAGGTGTCAATTTAAGACTCATTGGTTGATTTGGTCTTGCAAAATTTATGAGTCTTATCTTGTATATTTTTGTGGATTTATTAAAAAAATTATAATAAATGTGAACCTTGAAGAGATAAGCATGTAGTTTTTATTAAAAGTTATAAGAATCAATGTTAACAATAAGTTTAAATCTAAAAGTATTTGAAAAACACATCTTTAGAAATTCCTCAGAAGACACTTTTTCACATTATGCGAATAGTTTAAACTACTCAAGCATTTCATTTTCGCCTTTCAGTCATCATGGGATTTTATATTTAATAAGATGTGATAAATTATAAAACTAATGTTTATTTAGGCATGATTTTCAAATATTTATCTTGATTACGGAACATCTAAATTATCTTTTTCCCCCTGTAAAAATTTATTTATTTCAAAATATTAACTGCAGTGAAATATTTGAAAAAGTTTATTTTTGAAAAAAGTATCAGTTTACAAGTAATTGGTTGTTTTAGTATTGGAAAATTTATGAGTCTTATCTTGTACATTTCCATGGATTTATTATAAAAATTACAATATATACCTTGGGGAGATAAGCATGTAGTTTTCATTTAAAGATATAAGAAACAATGTTAAAAAACAGTTTAAACCTGAAAATTTTTGAAAAATACATTTTTTAAAAATCCTCAGAAGACAATTTTTTACATTATGCGAATAGCTTAAACTACTCAAGCATTTCATCTTCGCCTTTCAGTCATCATGGGATTTTATATTTAATAAGATGTAAGCAGCTATAAAGCTAATGTTTATTTAAGCACAAAATTAGGCATGATTTTCAAAAATTCATTTTGATAATGGAACATCTAAATTACTATTTTCCCACATAAATTTACATATATTAAAATAGTAACTGCTGAAAGATACTTGAAAGAGTTTACTTTTTGAAAGGAGGTATCAATTTAAGAGTCATTTGTAAATTTGAAGCTGAAGAATTTATTTGTCTCATCTTGCAGATTTTAGAGGATTTATGATAAAAATTATAAAAAATGTGAACCTTGGAGAGTTATTACTACAAACATTTCCTCCAATCCATATAAAAATTTCCCCAAACTTTTAAGATATCTTATAGGCTTACATAAATTCTGTATTACCACAGATATAGAATTATTTTTTTTTCCCAAAATTTTTCAACACATGCACAAATATATCCGGTACATATTATTCTAAGATCAATTTTGTAATGGTCACCATGTGGATGAATGTATTTGTAATGAAATTTTTTCTGTCTTGAGTAATTATGTAGTTCATTGTTAAAACCGGAATCAATTGTATATTTTTGTGCAAAATCTCCCCTGATCCTAGATCGCCAGATCTGACATATTCTGCACCCAGCTACTGTATTTTACAAACCCTCAGAAGATCTTTTTTTCACACTATGTGAATAGTTTAACAAAACTACTCAAGCATTTCATCTTCGCCTTTCAATCATCATAGGGTTTTACTAAGCTAAAATTGAAAATGGACTTTGTGTGATAGAATAACTAAACAAAATCCACAACAACCCAATACTTATTTTCTACATGGTTACTATAATGTTAGCTTAAATTCAGAAAAACCTCAGTAGTTTGACCATTTTTACAGAAACTTGCTTAAATGAAATACAGATGTATAATTTCACTATTTTTAAATTGTATAAAGTATACACTTAAATGTATATGAAAATGGCTGAAACAAATTTACCTTTTTAAGTTTTTTATAAAGAAAATCACATAATAGAGAATAATAATAAAAAACAACAACAACAATTATATTCTTCACCTCCTTCAATAGTATTATTTGCAGATTATAGTTAAGCAAAAAAAAAAAAAAAAAAAAAAAAATCATGAATGATACAAAAAATATTTTTGGAAGAATAATTAAAAAAGTAGAATTTCAATAAAAAAAGTCAACATAATATATTTTCTGGTTCTCATTAGGTGCCAAGTTATCAAAGTCATGCTGTATTTTAACACATTTCAGATATCAATTAATGCACACAAAGTTCAAAAGATATAAATGTATACCAACCCAACTGTGACAAACATTTGCATGATCAAGTTATAAAACCCCAGAAGTTATTTCCTCAACATTATGTTAAACTACCCAAGAATTTCATCTTTGCCTTTTAATCATCACTGGAAGTTATAATTAAAACCGTAAAAAGTTTTTTATTTATTTATTTATTTTGGCAGGGATTGATAATATATCATTTGCACAAGGAAAAAATATAATGGAACTACAATAACTTTAGATTAAGCTTTTTAAATTTAGACAAATAATCCCAACTGTAAATTATGGTAAAGAATTCAAATTCATTGTCAAATCTCCTCAAAATATCTACTTAGAAAATAATAAAAGGCAGCAATAACAACATAAAAACCTTATTTTTAGAAACCTTTTCTTGACACATAACATCAAATAGAAAGGTAAAAATCTAAATTTAGATTATTTTCTTCTAAGTGTTCATTAAAAAACAGAAAATTTATTATGAGTAACTAGAAACCTGAGTCTATTGATATAAGCTTTCTGATCACCATCATCAACTATTTTAGTCCTTTTCGTAGGTTTTGTTGCTTCATAATCGGAATCATACTCAGAAGAAGATATTGCCTTTTTCTTTGGAGACTTAGAAGCATACTTCCTTTTCTTTGGTTTCATTTCTAAAAAAGAAACCCACACATGAATGAATAAACAATAAAGCAGGGTTCTTACATAATTATGGTAAAAAAAATTCTTAACTTTACTAGGTTTTTCCTGACTTTTCTTGGTAAAAATCTGCTTTATACATGTTGTAAAACCCTCCACAATGGACAACTTTAATCTAGATAAATGCCAAAAATATGTATGCACTGTTTAAACGTGATTCTTTAGTTATTTTTCATATTATGCAGTTTGCATACATTTTATACAAAAATTTTAGATTGAATGAATCTTGATTTAGAATTCAAAATTTCTTTTTTTACAATAAACAAGATTCTAATAGAAAATAGTACATGAAAAATCTCCTGACCACTTCAAATATTTAAAATATTTCCTGACTTTTTGCCTAAATTTTCGAATGCTCTGACTTTTTTCTGTTTTCTAGATTTTCCCTGACTTGTAAAATACTATAAATGCAGTTTTAATATAGGTATATTTTTAATTTTTAAATAACAGTAGTAATTTTTCTATATTTATTTGTATAAACACTTTAACATCAAAAAGTAATTTGATACAAATGATTCTAATCACATTCATTACAATGCTGATAGGATTCACAAACACAATGACAAAAATTGCTGATGCTCCAACATACTGCTACAAAATAAAGTACAAAGACTTGGGTTTTCAAAGTATAAATTTTCAAAATAACAGATTTAACAGTTTGTGCTGGACTGTATCTTTTCTAATTTTTATCACATATTTATTTGTAAAGTGATGCAATTCAATAAAATATGATTTTTGAGATGTCTGCATGAATGACTCAAAAATATTTGCAAATTATAATTAATGTCTTCAAAAATAATAAAATTAGAAAGGTTGTAACATTTTGCAATTCATTTGGTTACATTTGGATCAAAATGTTGATTTAAGCGTGTTAAACATTTCCTTTTCGAATCATGCCATGAATGTTAATTCTATTCTTGTTAAAGCAATTTAGACAAATGTAATCTTTAGAAATCTTGAAAGAATATAAAATTTTCTTACATAAAAAAGAACAATTCTCTCAAAGATCTACACAATAATCAATGATTCGAAATTTATTTTTTTATAGATATATATTTATGCACATTCAATTAAAATAAACAGTGAAGGTATATATTTATTTAAGACAGCAAAATCAGAAATTTTAACCCAATTTGTGAATTCATAAACCTAAAAAAACATCAAAACTGCTTTGTAAGCTTAAATTAGATAAAAATTATTTAATTTTAATGCAAATCAAATAATACAGTCAGAAATAATGCATCAAATAATCACATAAAATTTTTATACAAACCTTAAGACCTGATTTCAAGTGAACATCTTAAACTTAAAATTTAAAGCATAACAAAACAATATTTTTTTTAAAAACCAGAATATAATAGTATTTTATATATTTATATACCATAGTTTTTATTTATTAACTTTAGTGCAAATATATATGAATCTTACAGATCATTCTAGAACCTATATTTTAGATATAAATTTTTATCTGAATAGTCAAGAAATATTTTTTAACTCAAAATTTTTTAAAGGTAACATAAAATCAAACTAATGAGTTTTCACACAGTTTAAAGCTTAATATTGATTTGCAAATTTTAATCTTCACTCCACAAGATAGAATTTTACAGAGCATGTCTTATTCCTTCCTTTGAAAAGTTGTACGTAATTCACAACTATTAAAATATATTTTATTTCATTATACATTGATTTGTAGTATTATACAATGGTTATATAGTATGTTGTATATTTATATAAATAAAGTTCGCTACACAGAAATAAAAATAATCAAAAACAAATTGGATTAAACATTTCAAGAAAGCTTTTACTGCTGAGAAAATTTCTGAGAAAGCTTTGTTTTAAACATTGTAATAAATTCTGCCGAAATTATACTTATTTTTTAAAAATTCTTCAAAAAATCTTTTCTTTTTTTTTTTTTTTTTTTTTTTAAGACTGCCAAATAGCTTAAGATTATTGTAACGATCTTCTAACAGAGATGTATTCATAGTATATATGCACTTTTTTTTCCTTAAATGGATAAACTTTAGAATCATTTTCATATTGAATATTTCATGTATAACAACTTAATACTAAAGATAGAATGAAATAATAGTACTTACGTATTAACGCCACCGCAGCTACAGATTTGGCGGTTTTTAAGTACTGCCAATCTACACTGAAAGTTTTTGCGACAAATCATAAAATAAAACACATTATTTAAAATTGAAACACTTTCAAAATTCAAAACACTACTAAGTAGTCGGATTTCGGTGGAAAATGTGCCAATATAGAGTTTAACATAGATTCAAAATAATATTGAATCTTGTTTTGTTTTTGGCAAATTCCGAATACGCATTTTCGTAGCACTGAAGAACGGCATTAAAAATCACCAAATAACAAGGTAACAAGGAATCCAAAAGATAACTGGGTGCGCGTGTGTACAACAAGATTGCTATAAACAGCAATCTTGTTGGCGCATTAGCGCAACTTCTGCTGCGGTGGTGTTAATACGTAAGTACCGAAATAATAATAATTATTATTATTATGTCAAAATAAACTACTAAAAAATAGGTTTTTGACATTTTACACTAAATAGATTTTTTATATGATAGTAAAAACTGCCATGCATGAAAAACTTGCCAAGCTTACTACTTAATAACTAGTCTTTTGTGAATTTTAATGCCTTCATTTGAAGATTAATATAAAATATTTTTCCCACAAGTTCATTCTAAAATTTATTTACTAGTAAAAATATTTACATTTGTTTACAAATTTTAATCAGCAAACCTTTATTTTATTTATTTATGTTTAAAGTGACATTTCTCATACTTATGCATAACATTTTAAATTAATATAGTTGTGATACAGAAGGTTATTTCTTTAATAACAATTTAATAACTTACCTCTTTTTTTAACACTAACATCTTCCCATTCATCAGAAAGATCTTGATCAGGAAAATATTCATCATCAGAACCACTCATTTTATCTTCATTCGGATTATAGTCACTTACATCAGAGTCACTTTTATAATTTGTTACCAAAGCTCTATTAGGATTCTTCTTCTTAATATATCCTTTAGCATACTTTGATCCTAATTTAACTTTTGGCTTATATTTTGTCCTAGGCACAGCTTTGAGATCAGTTAAAGCTTTCAGAGTAGCTCCTTCTTCAGACATAGGAACTGAAATGATTGTCTTTTGGGGAGTTCTTGAGGTTGAAGGTTGTGGCTGCTTTTGTGGAGTCTTTTGTTGTTTCATTTTTGCCTTCGCTTCAGCTTCACCTAGCAAAAATTTGTCAAAATCTGTGAGCTCATTTTCAGGTATCACAATTTTTCTCACTTTTTTCTCATTTGATTGTTTAGCCATCGTTGTTCCAAATGGTGTCATCTCACCAAGACGTATAAGCCGTTCTTCTTCAGTCTCTTTTGCAGTAAAGACTTGCTGCAAGTGATATTTTGTTTCTTCATCCATATCTTCCTCATCTATATTTAATAAATATAGAGTAAAATACATATAAGTCATAAGCAAAATAAATTAAAAAACAATTAAAAATTAGAAATTTATTCAAATTTAGTAGCGTAATCCCTTAACATTCGCAAGAGTTAAGTTCTCAGAAACTTCCGCGAATGTTGAAACTATACTCCAATGCATAAAAAGGAGTTGAGTTTTATGATTTTTTATAAATATAAAAAGCAATTAAAACATAAAAATATATTTATTAAGCCTTCAAAAATACATGCTGCAAAAAAAAATTGAATAATTATAAGCATATTGTACAAAGTTTAATTGCTAGTCATGACTGAAAAAAGTTATTGATATATGACTGCTTTCCAAAGCAGATCTATTGTTTATAAAATTTTATGCAAAGAAAAATTGTGATCTTGATTTCTCTTTTAAATTTAAGATTCCTGTTACTTAAGAAGTATCACATTCTATTGCTTTCTCAACAAGAAGTTGTCAAATCTTTAAAACTTCCCATACAATTTTCGCAGAAAAATTTTCACTTGCAAAAAAAATTCTAAATTTATGAAAATTTAGAATTTTTTTTTTTTAGATCTAAGTCCTAATTTTAGCAAGTCATACTTCAGTTATCTCAGAATTATTAATCTATATTTTGCCTCAATACAAGGGTTTAAAACCTCTAAACTTAAGGTCAGTGTTGAATTCAAATACTTTTTTTCTCTGAGAGGAATTTCTGTGGTTCCAGGAGGGGACACCTCATTGCTCTTGGAGGGGAGGTGAATGTCTCCCCCAGACACCCTCTTAAATCAACACTGCTTAAGATATAGTATACAATACAATGCAGCTGCCCAGCACCAAATAATCTATGGAATTGGTAACAATAAAGTTTACTTTGAGTTTACTTTGTAAATAATACTCTTTATAAAATTAAATTTGTGAATAATCAAGTTAAGTACGATGAATGTTGAAATTCTCTTTATTCTTTATTTGAGAAATAATGAAAACTTGAGAATGTTAAGGAATTACTGTATTAAGGATTTTAAAAAGTTTTATTTCAGAAAACCTACAATTTGCACCTATGAAAATTACTTAAACAAAAAGACCTTGTCAATTTTAATATTAACAATTGGGAGCACAAGAAGAAATTAAGAACATACACAAATTTGAATAAAAGAACAAAGTTTAGAATACATATATATAAAGAAGAATCTTCCCTCTCCATATTTTCTCTTAAATAAAAATAAAAAACTATAATAGAATAGACTCCCTAAAATCCACAAATGCCTAAAATCTGCACATCATTCCAGATGTAAAGAATGAGAATTTCATTTCAGATGTAAGACTTTTTACATCATTCTGTATGTAATTAAAGGTAATACGACTAACTCCATGCTGTGCGATTCATGGTCATAATTCATGTTTTTTATGTGATTTATGAAAGTAATTTGCATTTTTTTTACTTTTTGCCGACGAAATTCATGTTTTTGAGCAATTTATGGACGTAATGTGCTTTTTTTACGCAATTCATGGACATAATTTGCATTTTTTACACAATTCATGGACATAATTTGCATTTGTTATGCGATTTATGGACGTAATTCGATATTTTTATGTGATTCATGGACATAATTTGCATTTTAAGAACTTTCTGCCGACGAAATTTGCATTTTTTGAGCGATTTATGGACATGTTTTGTGTTTTCTTACGTGATTTATGAACGTAATTTGCACTTTTTAAACAATTCATGGACATAATTTGTATTTTTTTATGCAATTTATGATTGTAATTCATGTTTTTTTACATGATTCATAGACATAATTCACATTTTTTGTGCGATTCATGGATATAATTTGCATTTTTTATGCGATTCATGCACAAAATTCGTGTTTTATATGAGACTCATGCACAAAATTTGTGTATTTTACACAATTTATGGATGAAATTTACGTCTACAGTGCGATCTTTGGCCAAAATTTGCATTTTTTACTCAGCCTTTGGACGAAATTAACGTTTTTCACATGGTATTTTGTCAAAATGTTTTTTTAACATGATTCTTTGTTGAAATGCATGTTTTTTTACGCGATTCTTTGTTGAAATTCATGCTTTTTTCAAAGTCTTTTGATGACATTCGCATTAACAGTAAATAATTCGTTCAAAAAATTGAGTGAACATTTATATTTTTTGGTGCTAAAAAGTTACAAAAATAAAAATTACTTTCTTAAAATTTTCTGCAAGCTTCTTAAAATTTTCTGTGCATGGCATGCATCTATATTATACAACTCTGAACATATTTATGTATTAATCTAATGTTTTGGTTAATAAGTCTAGCTAAATCTAAAATAAAATTTTCTTATTGTGTGACTTCGATGTAAATTAGCAGAATACCTTTAAGAGGAAAGTTTCATTCAATAATCAAAATAAATGTATTTCATCTTTATTATGCATACTTAATTACACATTAATTTTTCATAATTTCATTATTTTTTAAATTATATTATTTTTAATTCTTTTAGTTTATTATTATACTTAAATATTTTACTATATTATAAGCATTCATTATAAGTTTGATTGCATTATTACATTAAAATTCATGGTTTAAAATATAAAGAAAGAAAGAGATAACCAGAAATCTGCAAAATTTTAAAATCGGCTCAACTTCTGGTCACAAGTTGTGTGGATTTAAGGGAGTCTACTGTATTTCTAAATAAAAAAGGAATGAACAGTTTAAGCATTGCAGTTTTTTTTTAAAGAGAGTATACTGAGCTAAAGTATAGGCTATTATGAACCATTGATAAGTATTATATTTTGAATTGTTATTTTGAAATATAAAATAATAATTAGGGATGCAACGGATATTGATTTTGCCGGATATCGGATATCCGATTTGCCTGCCGGATTCGGATATCCGGCCGGATATCCGATCGGATATCCGGTACTAAATATGTTTTTAGTTATGGTGAATGCTCGTTTATTTCTTTATACAATGCCATCTCATATAATAAATTGCAAACATGTTTCACACACCATTACAACATTTTAAACATATTGCAATATATTTTACAGAAACTATATATCTTTGACTATCAGGGCTTGAAATTCAGGTTTTCCCAGGAGGAGAGAGTTTCCCTCATAACATTTGTAAATGCAGGGGAGTTAAACTATATGAGAGGGGGGCAGGAAATATTTTTTAAACCCTATTATTTTTTACATGTCACTTAAATATTTACAAATTATACCGACAGGACAAAATTCCACTGAAATAAATTAAATCAACAACTCAAGATAATTATCCAAAATGTTTATTTTAATTAAAACAAAGGAAAATAATCAAACCTTATATATATTATATCATTTTTCAATTTTCACTCAATGTTATGGGCAATTAATAACTGAGTTGCTAAATGAATTTTTCAATTCGTGTTTATTCGATTTTGTGTGGCTTAGAATCTTTTATAGGTTGCACTTTTGACAAACAGAACAGAGCAACTTTTCTAACACATTAAATTATCGAAAATACTTGGTTATGCTTTTTTCATCTTATTATTTTTTCTTAATTCTTTTTCTTAATCTGATTGGCATTCATTTTTAATTTACTTTCAAGAATAATGCATATAGGTGATTGTATTGTCAATATCCTTCGGTGATTGTATATCACTTAGAGGAATTATCGTCAATACTGTAATGTGTAATCCCTGACATTTTAGCTAATTGAATTATGTTCTACTATTTATTAGAATTTAAACCCATATGAAATTCTGAAAAGGACATAGTCAATAGGTTTCTTCTATTACATAAGAAATGGATTATTTAAAAAAGTCATGTCCTAATTTCTGTGAACTATGCACATCAAGTATTTATTGTTTCTAAATGTGTTTCCTTAAAGTTCTTCTTCTTTTTTTTTTTTTTTTTTTTTTTTTTTTAAATCATTTGGAAAACGGCTGTTGTTTTCGGTTGAGAATGGGCCTTGTGATGTCTGCATTTTATTTTGTTTATGATTCGTCCAGGAATATTAACGTTTAATCCATGATTTACATAATATATGACTTATTATATAAATCATGTTTTGAACATCATAAAAATGTTTTTACTGATTTTCAATAACTCAATGGGAAACATTTAAACATCTTGCTTTGGGCAATGGATGTCCACATTTTATTTATTTATTTTACGAAATTCTTTAAATTTAGAAGAATTTTTATTTGAATAGGAAATCAAAATGTCAATGTTAATAAAGAAGAGAGTAAAAAAGTTACAAAATGGGAAGGTGCAAATTATCAGATATGGAAAAAAATGAATCCGAACAGAAACGTTGTATGAAAGATCGTCTTTTAAATAAAAAAAGGAGGTATGATTATTGAGCCCATTGATGACAAAATGTGCGATGACTTTGAAAAATGAAAAAATCTAATGTTGATCCACTGATTGTAAACAAAAAATGTTTCTTTCTTTCTTTATTGATTTATTTTTTATTTTTTTCAAATGTGCAACACAGGATTTAATCTCATTTTGTTCAGAGCTAATTCCAGACTCATGTGATAGAGCTCAGACTCTAGTGACCATTACTGCCCTATTAGTTATTTCTTCTTTTGGCACAGGAAAAAAATTCGCAAAATATATAAATTTGTCATAGAAAAAATGTAGCTGATTTCGTCCATCATGGCAAAAATAAATTTTCAAAAATTGTCGACCTGCCTGAAAAAATTTGAACTTTGAGAGAACTTGGGTAGTGGGAAAATATATCGAAATTCGTCAATCAATTACAATAAAATATCGTAAAATTTGTTAAGCTGTCACAAGGAAATATCATGAAATTCGTCAGCCAATAACAAAGGACAAAACACAAATTTTTCAGCTGGACACAGGAAAATAATTGTTAATTTCATCAGAATGTCACAAAAACAAAAAGGGAAATTTGCCAATAAGTCGCAGAATAAAATAGCTAAATTTGTCAATTAGTTGAGAGAAATAAATTAGGAATTTTGCCTGTTGGTCTCCAGAAAGAAAAAGTTGTAAAATTTTGTAAGACCAGCAAACGGGAAATTTTGTGAGACAAATTACAAAACATTTCAGTCAAACGCAGAAAAACAATCATGAATTTTGTATAATTGTCGTAAGAGCAAACTGTGAGATTTGTCAATCGATAGAGGAAAATATCAAGAAAATAGTCAGTCGGTCCTGAGACTTGACCCTCACTTCACAAAGAAAAAAAATTCAAAAAGAGATTTTTTTGGGAAACAGGAATGACACAAGATTCTTTAGTGCATGAATCCTGCCATCCCGTCCCGAAATTCAAACCCTGTATGTGTATAATAATAATATTGAATAAAAAATGCAATTCTAACATTTAAATACTCTGCTTATTTGTCATTGAACCGCTGAAAATTGCTTATAATATGTACAATGAAATGGCTGATAATTTTTAGAACAAATTTTACATGTTTATTAATATGTCTATAATTGTAAAGAATTTTCACAAAGAAATACATAGCATCCTTTTATAATGTAAACATAAAATTCTTACTAATATACCAATTGTTGAAGAGTTATATCCAAATACAGGTTTAATTGATGATTTTTTTTTCATGTTTTAATTATTCAAAAATATCTTACCTTAAGCTATATTTAATTTTATTTTAAGGTAAATCACTTTGAAATTTATGAAAAGAAAAAATTACTTTTAATTTTAAATATTTATAATGAAGTCACAAAAATAACTAGTTGGATGCACCAATCCTAAGACTCTCTTCTATTTCATAGATCTCAATTTTCAAAAAATATTTACAAATATTAATACTACATCAATATTGTTAGTTCAGTATCATACCAACTTTGATTTTCATCTAGAATTTTTGCTGCAGTCAATTAGATTAAGAATGAGTTAATCTCGATCATGTTATTTATTAAAATTAATATTTTTTTGTTATTCCGCTATACATCAGCTGTTTGCGAATAGCCAGTTTTAGCAAGATGCAAAATTCCCATTGCTGCATGAACTGCCAATTCAAAAACATTCGAAAAAAAAAATTAAGGGAGGAAATAGCTCCCCCCCCATTTTCCCTTTTTATGCTTAATCATTGAATCCCCTAAACTAACCAAGGATATGCTTTATCACATAAAAAAACCTATATCCAAAATTCATAGCAAATTGAATAATTCTTCATAAAAACTCATTTATATAATTTAAGAAGAGTTATCCCCGTTCTTTATACTTAAACATTAAACTTCCAAAACTACTCAGAGATTCGCCTTATCAAAAAGAATGTACATCCAAATTTTAAAGCAAATAGGATATTTCTGCATAAAAACTTATTTATCAAATTTAAGGGGGTTTGAGGTAATCTCCGGTATCCCTTTTATGCTTAACAAAAGGACGCCACAGCTAATTAGGGAAGCATCTTATGACTATAAACCTGTATCCAAATATTAAAACAAATTGGTTAATTCTGCAAGAAAAATCATTTACCTAAATTAAGAGGGGTAGTCCCACCGATCCCCCATTTATACTTATCCAATGAACTCTCAAAACAAATCAGGCAAGTGCCTTATCCAAATGAACCTATATCCAAATTTTGAAGCAAATCGGTAAATTTTATGTGAAAAACCCATTAAACTAAATTCAAGATGGGGGAGTTACCTCCCATCCCCCCCCCCTCTTAGACTTATCCAATGAACTCGCAAAACTAATCATGGAGGTGTCCTCATCAGAATGATCCTATGTCTAAAACTACAGCCAAAAACATGTACAAAATGTTTGGTTCATTCTATGTATAACTTCATACAATTTTTGATGATATGATGGTGACACTGGGACAGACAGGTTTTGAATAAACATGTTTTTAGGGATATTGGATCCCTAAAACATATAAATTTGTCGAAAAAAAATGATTACATTACTTTCTACTATCAAGGATAGAAGAAAGTAAAAAATGTTTGTTTGGTTGTTTAACTTATAAACCAATTAACCCATTATTTAAACTAAGCGAAAGAAAGAAAATTAATAAAATCATAGTTTATTAAACAATTTCAAATTTTATAAAGACTAAAGACAGAAACCAATATTTAGAAATGCATAAATAATGCATGTAAGGTAGCAAAAAGCCATTTAGAATCTACTATCATTCGCTCCTGTAATCTATATATATAAAAGAAAGTCTGGATTTCGTATTAATCACAGAACAAAAAAATCTACCGAACCAAAAATCTTGAAAATTGGGATAAAAATACTTCCCATAATACTGAGTGCCACTTAGAAGAGATTTTTAAAAATTCCACCCCTAAGGGGGGGGGGGGTGAAAAAAAGAACGAATTAAAAAAAAAATCCTTAAAAATCGGCTTTTGTAGTTATATGAGTTATATAACTGATAACATATTTTAGTGTATTTTTTTATGCTGAATCGAATGGTACCAAGCAAAATCTTTTAAATCCAGTAGCTCGTGAAATACTTTGCATTTTCCTAATTTGGCGATGCCTTCTGCGCAAAAACTTGAAATTTTCAATCTATCTATATAAAAGGAAGTCTGAATTTTGTATTAATCATTGTACAAAAAAATCTGTTTTACCTACAATTTTGAAAGAGAGTTCTATAATCAGGTTAACATGATTATGTAAGATATATTTAATTATATCAATATATATAAAACGCAAAGTGAAATTTCATTCCGGCCGCTTATAACTTAAGCTCTACTAGATAGATTTTAATGGAACTTACATTGTTACTTGGATAATTTTTCTGAAATTTTGTAGCAAATGAAATATAGCATTCTACGTTGCTTAATTGAATACTTATGGAGAGATGTTTTAAATCAGATGAACCCAATTACAAAAGGTTGGCTTTATTTTAAAGGCTCTGCTGAATGAATTTTTATGTGATTAAAACTGTTAACATGTTGAGCGCTACGTCATTCATTGGTGACTAACATTGAACTTTCCGTTTAGATGATGGACTTTCCACCGATGACAGACAGTCTAAAGTATGATATAAAACTAAAAATTACTATGATATAAAAATTTCGTTTGATTCAAAGTTTCTTTAAAAAACACTGACCAGCGTAAAGGCTGCTAGATGGTATATAAGCCTGAGCTTCTCTGTCGCTTTGCTCAGCTTAGTTTTTTCTACATGCTGAGTCTTGTACTGATGAAGAATCTCGACAATAGATTCGAAACAGCTGTTTGCAACCTTTTCTTTCATTATTTGAGCATTTCTAAATGTTGGTTTTCTATCTTTATACACTTTTACAAAAAGGCTTTATTTGCTATTTTGACTTCAAATTTTGTTTTACAATCCGAAAGTAAAGATACAATTTTCTAAAAGATATAAATGTAAAATCTTGAATTTATTACAGAATTTTAATATAAATAGTAAGGAAAGCTGGCAATTTTTTAAGCTTTTGAGAGTTATCTTTTACTCATATTGATAGGGAACTTATTATTTCATCTTTTGCATTATAAACAAAAGTTTTTCAGTATTATTTGGGATCAAAGGATTACTGTTATTCATCTATATTTGCTTTGCTGCATTCTCTGGATATTCGATCGGATATCCGACAGAGAAGTCGGATATCCGGTGATTGTGATCCGGATATCCGATGATATTTCGGATATTGAAAAATCAGCCGGATATGCCGGATATCGGATATTGGCCGGATATCCGTTGCATCCCTAATAATAATTAAAATTACTAATCTATACATATTAGAAAATATATATAAAATAAAATAATAGCAGGGCTTTAAGCTGGAACCAAACCAATGCAAGGCTTAAATTTAAAAAATTTTCCCTGATTCCTTTTTCAAAATTGTAACAACTTTAATGCATCGTACTTTTTTCCTTTTTCTACAGTTCAATTTTACAAATTTATTTTGATTTGGCCCATATAATTATTTTACTTGATCATACTTGAATGAAACTCAAACATTCCATTTTACCAAGCCTTTGAGGGATACATAAAAATTTCTCTTTGTAACATCATATAAAAAACATTCTAACCAAATTATTTAAATCTGCAGTCATTGAGTTAATTCAGATATTTGATTGAATAAAAGCTTTATCTGCAGTGGTTAAATTGTAGTTATCAGCCTTGGATTTAAATCTCAGATGAGGAATGGTGTGGATAGTGGATCCTTTTGTTCTTTTCGTCGATTCTTGAAGCATTCATCTCTGAGATTTCAACGCCAAAAGGGTGTCTTTCATTGGCAATGATCTGTTCTTGGCAATTTTATGCTTTCATTCTCATAATAAAAGAAACTTAATACAGATGAAAAGGTCTTGGCGGCTGGTGGGATCGGCGAGTGAAACTGGTGTGTCGCGCATTCTTCCCACCATCATGTGATGGTGAGGAGGTGGTCAATGCTCCAAAAGAAAGAAAAAATTGCTATTTCTGAGTCCAGTTATATGAGAAATCTATGGTTTAAATACAGCAGTGTGAATTCAGAACAGAATTTTTCAGTGTTTTTTTCCTACTTAAAATATATTGTATGTCATGCTTGTTTTAATCAATTCAATTGCATATTTAACCTGACAGCACATTACTATAACTGCTCAATTAATCTGACTGTATGTTAGCATAGAATGTCTGCAAAATATTATTTTCTTCCCAAAGAACTGAATAGAATATGTGATCATTCAGAATATACCATTTCTGAGATTGTAAGACTCGTGCTTTGATGGCTGTTCACCAAATTTCAATAACCTTTGCCATTTGATTCATTGCTTTTAATCTTATTTATGATATATTATCATATATATATATGTAACAGAGATGAGTTCAGGCTCAATTTTCAGAGCCTGGGCCTGAAAAAATTTTGTGTTTTCAGAGCCAAGCCTGACACCCAATGTATACATGAAAAGAAAGTACAAAAAGAATTGTATAATATTTAAAAGTTGCTCTAAATGTAATAGATCTCTTTTTTAACAGCTGTAATCCCTAGCACATAATTAATTTTATCGAATTTATACTCAATCTTATCAAAAGAGACATTTACAAATAAAAATATAATTCCCTGTAGAGATTTTTTAATTTTTCTCCCACAACAAAAAGGTAACTCCAATGGACACATTAACAAAGAGCATTTTTTGAATAAATGAATGAAATTTGCAGAAATTATGATTTAAAGAAAAATCGAATAACATTTATTTTATTTCGTAAAGAATGTGTACATCTTTCGTAATTCTCATGGCTTTAAAAATCAGCTTAAATTAAAAATTTGAGACCATTACCTGAAAGC
Source organism: Maratus speculifer (assembly GCA_964019185.1). Taxonomy (NCBI): domain Eukaryota; kingdom Metazoa; phylum Arthropoda; class Arachnida; order Araneae; family Salticidae; genus Maratus; species Maratus speculifer. The sequence goes on along the minus strand of OZ025302.1, from coordinate 157,018,888 downwards.
TCCAATGCTTTTATAGAAAAAGAGGAAACGCTGCTTGATTGCTTTCATTTGGGAATAACACATGCCAATTTTATCTACTTGTGAGTGTGTGAATATGAAGAGATGAATCACCGATTGAGGGAATTTCAAGAAGAATGCGTAAAATCACCAACGATTTCATATAAAGAGCGATTACACTTGCAGACAATAGAAGACTAAAAATTTAAAACCTTAATCTAATGCTAATTCAAGTAAAAAAATATCTATTTCACGTTAGATATCTAAAAAAGGTAATAAAAAATAAACGTTCAATTAAACAATATCCTAGTGCCAACATCACAGGTCTGTTCAACCCCAGACATAAATAATTAAATATCACATTTACTTTCAAAATAATGTTTTACTACTACTATTACTACTACAAAAAATAAAAGAAAAGAAAGAAAAATCTATTTTTCTTTATTTCTGACCAAAGTAGCATTAAAAGGACTTGCAATGGAATAATTAATTGGTAGGGGAGAAAAAGTTATTTTTTGTTTTGTATATGAATACGAGAATAAATAAAATTTCAAATTTGAGAAAGAATAAGCCGGAGACCGAAGGCTGATATAAAAATCGAGCCCATCACACATACCTTTGGGACATATAAATTTTATATGCAAATTAAAGATTTATGAGTTTTTCCCTCATTGGAAATATTCTTTATTTGCTGATTTATGAACATAATTTCATTTCTATTTTTCTAAATTTTGGAATTTATGTATATAATTGCATGTTTTCTAAAATAATTTCTTTTTGTAAGTTTTTGAATGCATTTATGTATAATCTACAGCCACAAATGACAATAATAAGCAAGCAATATTAAATTGAAACTTTCATTTGAATAGGGGTCTTTTTGCTGCTTTTAGAGAGAAATAAGTCTTTTTTGGATGAGTAATAAAATTCAAGATTCTTAAAATCTTATGAGAAGGTACATTTTTTCCCTACTGTGTCATTCAATGAACATATAATTGAATGATATACAGCATCACCATAGCATAAGTTGTCACTGACTGATAGAGATATAAAGATACAAGCAAGGCAAAAAAAGTAATAAAATGGAATATTTAATATCAGTCTTAATTGCTAATTTTAAAAGTTATTTAAAAACTGGAGGTTATCTTTTTACCATCTAAATTTTCTTGCAGAGATTCACTGATGACCTCAGAATTTCCTGAAATACAAGCTTGTAAAGTTCTTTGCTTAGCTTCAAGTTTCTTTAAATGTTTCATCTAAAATTAAAAATGAAGTTCATCAAATGCAAAAAAAATATATAAGTAGTCGAAACATGATAACAACTTTACTGCAAAATTAAATTCGACTCCACTACTACAGACAAGATCTGCATCTCGAAGTAGACTTTGAATCACAATTATTCATATAAAATTTAGAAGAATATAAATATAAAAGCACTTTTTTAATTTTTTTATGTGCATTAAATATAAATAAGAATTTTATTGTTTTAGACAGGGCTCGAAAAATAGCATTCCCGGGATCCCGGGGAACCCAAAAATCATTTCTGGGAACGTATATTTTTTCACTCAGGTTCCCAGCTGGGAACCTAAAAAATCATGGTCGCCAACGATGCTGCACACACGTTATATCACGTAAAATACGCAACAATATAGCTCTTGAGGTCCGTAAGATGCGTAATTTCGTCAAAATATTACGGAAAAAGCCCGAATTTCGTCCAAAAATCATAAAAAACGGCAAATTTAGTTTAAAAAAATCACGAAAAAGCGGCAAATTTCGTTAAAAAATCGCGCTAAAACAGCAAATTTCGTAAAAAAAATACCGAGAAAACAACAAATTTCGACAAAAAATCGCGAAAAAACCCTGCATTTCGTCAAAAGGGCGCGGAAAGCAACGCAAATTTCATTAAAAGATCGCGAAAAAACGGCAGATTTCGTAAAAAAAAATCGCGAAAAAACGGCAAATATCGTTAAAAAATATTGAAAAATGAAAAGTTTTGATAAAATATCGCGATAAATCATAAGGTTTCGTTAAAACATAGCAATAAAACGACAGATTTCGTCAAAAGATCGTGAAAAAACGACAAATTTCGTCAAAAGATCGCGAAAAAACGCCAAATTTCGTCAAAATACTCACACATAAATTTTATTGGGAACTTATATTTTTCATCTGGGAACCTATACTTTTCATGTTGGTTCCCAGCTGGGAACCTATACTTTTCATGTTGGTTCCCAGCTGGGAACCTCAATATTTTTTGAATTTTCGAGCCCTGGTTTTAGATAAATTTGTATAATAGTTTATATACGTATAGTATTTGTATAATAGTTTATATATGCTTTTGCTTTCTATGAGAAAGCAAAAGCATAATAAAATTTTCAAAGTGAATAATTTTTTTTTTTTCATATGTTCAATGAGAAAATTTATTATGCAGTATTGACCCATTTATATGGAAACCAGTTAACCAGAAAACCAATTATCTGGAAAGACATTTCTAACTAGTGTAGATGCCCGTCCTAGGATGATGGATAAAAACTGTGTTTTTCACATAAATTTGAAAACACTCATAAAAATAATTGACAATGTGAATGTGTTTAGATGCTCAAAGTTTGGCAAGTTTATGTTCTAATAAACACACAATTAGTATTTATGATACTTCAGTGTAAACCAGGCTTTTCGGCTAATATACCATTCCAAAATTTAGATTTCTTAATAAAACAAAATTTTAACAAATCTGCATAAAATCTGTATAATTGAAAAAGTCTACTGCAACTATTGAAATAATACTAATAAATAACTATTACTATTTTTTTTTAGCCCATTGAAATTGTTTGGTTTTTTTTTTACCTCTCCCCACCCCCCTCCCCCAATCAAAAAAAAAAAAAAAAAGGACAGATTGTCATTTTTCCATTTTGTACGCAAATTTCTGTTTCTGCTGCCAAGTTCTGTTTCATTTTTATGCAGAGGAAACAGAAGATTTTTTGTTCCCAAGGAATTCCCATAAATTACCTTCTTTCAAACTTTAGCATTTGATCTTACTTGCATCTGATTCTTAATTCAAGTAATCTAATAATTAATTCAAAATTAGAAGTAATACCACAACCCAGGGTTCATACTCTCTTTCAATATAAAATTCAAGCACCTTGCTCTCAAATTTCAAGCACCTTTTCAGAAATAAACAAAACATAAACACAAGAGATAAACAAAAATCATTTATGATTTCAATGACTCTGCTTATAGCTGGTATGCTGTCAAAATTTCAAGGCAGTTTTGATTATTGATGATATTTTATAATAAACTTGAAGTTTGCTGGACAGCACTTCAACACTCTAAGTGCTGTTTTTAAAATTATTTTAGCCGCCCTGATCCTATTAATAGATTCAATGATGGACTTAACCAGTCATTTACCATAGCGAAAAGCACAATCATAAACTGTAAAAAAATCTTTTTTTTTTTTTCAATAACAAAAATAATAAATAAGATCAAATTTGCAGAAGAATATCAGGTCTAACATCATATTATTTTTTCCTTCATGAATTAATTCTTCTTTGTTAATAATATCACTGATTAAAAATAAAAGTGCAACATAAATTAAAGTAATAATAATATATTTAAAAAGTACAAGATTATTATATACAATCTTTTTATTTCACATGTTTAAAAAAAGAAGTGAGGGGATTATAGCATATTGAGCAAGAAATAATAAAAATAATTGCTTAAAACTAAAACCGTTAATAATTAAAAAAAACTATTTCTATTTATTATTAATAACAAAACAGTTTATTTTGAAACTTTTTCTTTTCGAAATTTAAAAATGTGTGAATTCAATAGAGGCCCAAGCAACAACAGACAGAACACACAGAAATATTCTGACAAAGCCAGTGGGGCTCTCAATCATAATTTTGTTTTGAAGGATTTTTGTTTAAAAAATATTAAATCATTCAAATTCGATCAGGGTCCAGGCAACGACAGGTGGGTCAGTTAGTATGCAATTAAAAACTATAATAATTAATCCAATCACTACATGAGTTGCATGAGGAATATATTTAGATATGGGACATTTGTATTTTCTTTTTGGTTGGAGAAAGTTCAATTGTTGCATTATTAAGAAATAATTATTTTATTAGTTAAAAACAAAATCATGAAACAAAAATAAATTTCAATTTTTTTTTAAAGATCAAAATTAAATGGAATCCAAATAAATTATTTAATTTAAAAAGAAATTAAATCCAACAAGGGTCATGACTTTTCCTGCTCCCCTTTTCTTGTAGCAATGTTGTACAACACGTGAACAACAATGGCATCGCTTCCAATCCTCCTAACTTTTACAATATCAGAATTAAATACTTATTGTTTATAGAAAACACTGCTCAAATGACTTGTTAATGCAGATTTGTCCATATTCTCCAATTTCTAAAAAACACAGCATAGCTTGCATTGAAATTGGTATAAATGTGGAAAATGCATTAGGACAACCCAACACTGCATTGTCCTAATGTATTTTCCACATTATTCAATACTGTTCTAACTAACGATAGCATATTTCTTGTTCTATCCACAGTTTATTGAAAGTACACTTTTCATATATCGTTATAGCATATCTCAAATAATAATTACTATTATATATCTACAGAATGTAGATGAAAAACTGTTAGTTGCAAGGACTATTTTACATGCATCTGTGAATGCATCAACTGATTGAGCTCAATATACAGAACAAAGTGAAGCACAAATGCTTGTACTCTAACCTCCAGTAAGGAAAACAATTTCAAAACAAATACTTTCATCTGATTAACTTTTTTTTTAACATTTGGGATATTATTTTATTTTAACATATTAATAAGAAAAATTAAGCACCTTTAAGAAAAAATTACAAAAGTTAAGCACCTTCATTAAAATTTAAACAAATTCAAGTACTTTCAAGCATCTTTTTTCTGTCCTAAAAATTCAAGGACTTTTAAGCACTTTCAAGCACAGTATGAACCCTGACAATCACATATATTCCATAAAACTTATCAAATGAATTCTGCTTTAATGCCCAACCAGTTAAGTGGAAAATCCAGCTATCTAAAATACATCTGACCCCAACCATTCCAGATAAGTGGTTCTGTACTGTATTTAATTGCAAATAAAATAAAAATATTTTACATAAAAAGCACACAAATTTGTGTAATTTTAAATATACTTAATATCTCAGTTAGATAATTAATCTACAAGTTTACTCAAGTTTGAATAGTTACTTTTAAAATTAGAACAAAGTTTTGAAATAGTGAATTTTTTTTTTTTTTTTTTTTTTTTTTTGTGAAATGGAGGAAGAAAAGTATAATTCACATATAATATACAATTACTTTAAGAAATTCATATTAATGACTAAGCAATTCAAAAATAATACTTTGTTTTCTTGCTCCTTTTTTATGGCAGTTATTTTTCTCTTGGCAAGTGGTGTCATAGATGTTGAATCCTTTGGAGCCATAGATAAAGCCTTTTCAATATGATTTAAACGCTTCTTTGCAAATCTGTTAATATAAAATAATTTTTAGGTACATGTATGTTAATAAAATATTGCAAATAGAATGAAAGATTTTGTTTTGCTTAACTTTAAATAACATACATTTTTACAATTCCACAGTGTAAATATCATACATAAAATGTACAAATGACTTTAGAATTTGGGTAGGGTGGACAAAGGAAAAGAAGTTTGATGCTCCTAGGTAGCCTCCTGCTCTAGTAGAATTTACTATTATGCAATTAGAATTACCAGCAATCCAAATTTCAGCTGAAAATCTGATTGTAAAGACTGATTTTAACAACATATCTGTGGGTCATTTCTCATAAAAAAGATATAAAACAGTAAAAAAAAATCTATTTCATAAAAATGTTTAAAAAATCTAAAAAAATTGCAAGGATATTTTCATCTACACCTTAAAAAATAACCCTATATTAGAGTTTTTCTTTATACTATTCAATTAGACACAAAATGTGAAATCTTGAAAAATTAATATTATAAGAAAACAATGGGATCTTCTTTTCACTTTTTTAAAATTTTAAGAGCTTCTTAAAAGACAAATTTTAAAGTTTTCATACAAGTTAAAGCTTTGCAAATTGTTGCTTTCAAAATCAAATGAATCTATTCTTTAAAGCATTCAAAATAAGTCAGAAAAAGTTTGACCTACAATAAATAATTAAATTTTGAGAATATTTCTATTAACCAATACAAAATGGCATCCTTTTCTGGCAACATGAAAGATGTCAAGCTGTATGTCATTGTCATAGTTTAATGACATTGGAGCGCTATTCCAGGAATCCAGGTTTGATTCTCGGCTTGGAGATTTTTCACTCTATTGATTTTTTACACTTAGTAAAATGAAAATTTTCATATATTTAATATTCAATTATTTCAAACATAATTTCCTTGTTGAAAATTAATTGAAAAATTGCACTCATGTTTCACCTATGCTGGGCATTATTTCATCTCATGTTTGCCGCATGGTTGTGTGTTCATGAAGACTATCCAATCTTGTGCTGCAGTTGCAGATTTTTTGACATTTAAGGATGTCAAGCTGGATACTGTCCTCGTAGCTTAATGGTATAGCATCTTAGATACTGGATATAACTGTTGAACACTGGCTATTTTAGCAGAGTTTGATTTACGCCTTGGAAAATTTTCACTCTGTTGGTTTACACTTAGTTAGAAAAATGAAAACTTTCATGTATTTAATATTTAACTAATTATTACTTGATATACTATAATAACTGTGAAAATGGGTAAATACATTCAATGGCATAGAAAAAAATTAAGTTCTTTGTAATGGGTAAATCATGAAATATTCACTGCTTCAAAAGAATTGTGGGCTTACTCTTAAAGGGCAAAATTAGCACTAGCCACCGGCCACAGAGCCAGTAAATGAGAAAAAGTGGCCAGTGAAAAATTGTCCATCAGCAGCCACCTTGTGGCCACTTTTTTAGAAGGAGAAAATGCAATTTGCTTACATTTCATCAAAAATTCTACTTTTTTAGGTTCCAATTTATTTATATTAACATATTTATTTGTGCTATTCAGTCGTACATTAATACTTATAGAAATTTTAACTGCTTAGTATTTTTAAATAAAAAAGTGGCCACTAGTTTAAACATAGTGGCCACTTGAAAAATTAGTCCTACTGGACAGTGGCCGCTACAGAAATTTCCCAATTTTGCCCTATACTTACTCTGTGAATATGCAAAACAGAAGCAGAGTCAGATGATCTTTTGTCTCATAAATGCACAACTTCGACCTATAAATGCAGGAAAAATAGGGGAAGGTAATGTTATTTGTCTAAAGAATACTCTATGCTTAAAAAAGTCTGAGTAGAGTTGGCACAGACGTCATATATGCACAACGTTAATGCGATTTCTCCCCAGCAATTTGGCAAAAACTTTGTTTTTGAATACTTCTATAAGTAGGGCTGGGCAATATCAGAATTTTAATGTCGATATATATCGCTGACCAAATATCAATATTTCTGATATATTTTAATCCATATGTCATTCTATTATAGGGTAGTAAATGTAATTATCCTTTGTGTAAAATACTACAAACACACACACACATATATGTGTGTGTGTGTGTAGTACTTGTGTTTGTATTATGCACCGAATATACGGTATCCATTCGGTATTCGGCCATGTTACCGAATATTCGGTTAGGCCGAATATCAAACTATTCGGTTAAGCCGAATATGAAACTATTCGGCCTGCCGAATATTCGTTTTGACTCATAAAGTTATGAATAATTATTCAGTTTCGGCTTGTTTCATATCCAGTATATATTTGATTGACATGTGTTCTAATATTGATGAAATAAATAGATTGAGATTTTTTTTTAATATTTTTGTCTTGACCATATGTTTAAAGTTTGTTGCAAGATTTTGAGAAAAACCTGAATGTTTACAATCATTGAAAATGATTGCTTATTCCAGATCCAGACATTGATGTAGGGTCCTTTTAAAAAATTCAATACTAAATTGAAAGAAGTAGAAAAGTTACTTTTATTGAATTGCCACCATTTGATTTTACTTTAGTAGTTTCTTTGTGACATACAGTAATAAAAGAAACTTACATTTTGATAAACAAGAACTTTTTATAAATAAACTTTATATTGGAAAAAAAAAAAAAAATCTGACTAAAGTTATTTAAAAAGGACATTTATGAGACTGTACAGTTTTTCTTAGCATTTTTTTTCATTATTTCTTTTAATCTGTAGAAAAGACCATGAAATTTAAAATTTTATTAATTAAAAGTCTCATAATTGTGCTCCTTAAATAATTCAAGGCAGTTTTTTTCAATATTAAGAAAGTGCATTTATAAAAAGCTCTTATGTAAGTTTCTTTTATTAAGTATTATGTGAAATTGTTTCAAAAAGTAACATTTTAATAACTTTAAACTTTGAAATATAAAAAGTATTTGGACAGCCGAATATTCGGTATTCAGCTCAACAATTATTATTCGGCTAGCCAAATATTCGGTACTCGGTTTACCTACCAGCCGAATGTTCGGCATTCGGCCAAAATCAGTATTCGGTGCATTCCTATTAAAATTTTTATATGTTGTTTTAAAAAATGCAAATCTTTACCCTGCAGATCTGATCTAAAATTCAAATAATAGAAAACTTTTGGAAAGTTAACATAAATTATTCAAATAAAAACAAGAAAATGTGCACAAGACAATATAGTTATGTTAAATAAAAATAATTTAATACCTATAAATTAAAAATTTTTGTCTTAAAATACAAAAAAAAATTGTATTTCTTCACTTTTCAGCAACAATCTGCAAGAAATATCTATAAATTATAGGGATGCACCGGATACTGATTATGCCAGATATCCGGTATCCGATTTGACTGCCGGATACGGATATCCGGTACTAAATATGTTTTTAGTTATGGTGAATGTTCATTTATTTCTTTATACAATGCCATCTCATATAATAAATTGCAAACATGTTTCACATACCATTATAACATTTTAAACATATTGCAATATATTTTACAGAAATTATATATCTTTGACAATCAGGGCTTGAAATTCAGGTTTTCCCAGGAGGAGAGAGTTTCCCTCATAACATTTGTAAATGCAGGGAGGTTAAACTATATGAGACGGGAAAAAAAATATTTTTTAAACCCCATTATTTTTTACATGTCACTTAAATATTTACAATTTATATCGACAGGACAAAATTTCACTGAAATAATTTAAATCAAAAACGCAAGATAAATATCCAAAATGTTCATTTTAATTAAAACAAAGGAAAAGAATCAAGCCTTATATATATCATATCCGTTTTTCAATTTTCACTCAATGTTATGGGCAATTAATAACTGAGTTGCTAAATGAATATTTTAATTTAGATTTCATTCAAGTTTATGTGGTTTAGAATCTTTTATAGGTTACACTTTTGGCAAACAAAACAAAGCAACTTTAACACATTAAATTATTGAAATACTTAGTTATGGTTTTTCATCTTATTTTTTTTCTTAATTTTGTAAAATCTGATGTGCATTCAATTTTAATTTGCTTTCAAGAATAATGCATGTAGGTGATTGTATTGCCAATATCCTTCGGTGATTATGTATCACTTAGTGGAATTATCGTCAATACTGTAATCCCTGACATTTTAGCTAATTGAATTATGTTCTACTATGCATTGGAATTTTAAACCCATATGAAATTCTGAAAAGGACACAGTCAGTAGGTTTCTTCTATTACATGAGAAATGGTTTATTTAAAAAAGTCATGTCCTAATTTCTGTGAACTATGCACATCAACTATTTATTGTTTCTAAATGTATTTCCTCTAAATTCATCAATTTTTTTTTTTTAATCATTTGGAAAACAATTGTTGTTATTGGTCGAGAATGGACCTTGTGGTGTCCACATTTTATTTTGTTTATGATTCGTCCAGGAATATTAATGTTTAATCCATGACATACATAATATATGACTCTTATTACATAAATCATGTTTTGATCATCATAAAAATGATGTTTTTACTGAATTTCAATAACTCAATGGGAAATATTTAAACATTTTGCTTTGGGCAATGGATGTCTGCATTTTATTTATTTATTTTACGAAATTCTTTAAATTTAGAAGAATTTTTATTTGAATAGGAAATCAAAATGTCAATGTTAATAAAGAAGCGATCAGAAAAGTTACAAAATGGGTAGGTGCAAATTATCAGATATGGAAAATAACAAATCCAAACAGAAACATTGTATGAAAGATCGTCTTTTAAATAAAAGAAAGAGGTACGATTATTGAGCCCATTGATGACGAAATGTGCGATGATTTTGCAAAATGAAAAAAATCTAATGTTGAACAACTGATTGTAAAAAAAAACATTTTCTTATTGTTCTTTTTTTTACAATGTGCAACACATGATTTAATCTCATTTTGTTTGGTGCTAATTCCAGACTCATGTGGTAGAACTCAGACTCTCATGACCATTACTGCTCTTTTTCAGGGTTGGCATGGTTTAAACCAATTGGTTTTAACCATGGTTTAAACCACGGTTTAAACCAACTGGTTTTTTTCTCAAAAAACCGTTTTTTTTTTTTTTTTTTTTCGAAAAAATCTAATGATATTTTCTCATTTTTCTTTATAATTTAAGACTTACAAATTATTGTAATAAATATTTTCTACTTTTAACACTTTTTTTCAGCAATAAGTATTAGGTATAGTGGGCCTAGATTATTTTTTTTTATGTATAGGATGAAAATCTCTATGCATTGGTGAACATATTCCATGGCTGTAAAGAAAAATCTTAGAACTATGTGAATTGATCAAAGATAAAATAGATTTAAAATATTCAATATTTAGTATAAAATATTTTCATTAAAAAAATGCAGATTATTTAAAGCAATCTATCACAACATGCAAAAGCTTTTGAATATGGAGCTACATAACTTGATGATCTTTAAGATTTTGATAAAACTATAATTTTTTTTTTTTTTTTTTTTTTTTTTTTTGATATGGGAGATAATTTTTAAAAATTAAAATCAAAATGTGAAGTTGTATAAGAGTATTCAAAAATTGGTTGCTAGTTATAGTATTTTAACAATAACAAACTAATTTTCCCCCCTTTGTTATATCTACTAAATCTAATGACCATAAATTTTGATTTCGAATTGTCACTCAAAAAACAAAACCCCCAAGAAGTATCTCAAATTTATTTTTTAATTGTGGAAAATAATACTTACATTCATGAAACTACATCAGATGTTTATTATAAGTAATCAAAAGGTTGTTTATAAAGATTTTCAAAGTATCAATGTTTCACTGCGTAGAGTAGTTTATTGTTTGGACATAAGACTGTTTACTAATAACTGTTTAAATTAAAATATGATTTTTTTTCAATTTTCTACATAATTTACTGTAATTATTTAATTTAAATTATTTTTGAATGAATTTATACTACTTATAATCCAACAATGTCAATTTTTATTAATAAATATGCATGTATATGTACCAAAAAAGGATGTTTTAAAAAAAAAACCCGGTTTAAACCAAAAAAACCTGGTTTTTTTCCAACCTTGCTTTTAGTTATTTCTTGCTTCGGCACAGGAAAAAAATTCGCAAAATATATAAATCGGTCAGAGAAAAAATATCGCTGATTTCGTTCATCATGGCAAAAATAAATTTTTAAAAATTGTCGAGTGGTCTGAAAAAAATTTAACTTTGAGGAAACTTGGGCAGTGGGAAAATATAGCGAAATTCATCAATCAATTAGAGAAAAATATCGTAAAATTTGTTAATCTGTCACAAGGAAATATCATGAAATTCGTCAGCCAATAACAAAGACAAAACACAAATTTTTTGGCTGATTGTTAATTTCATCAGAATGTCACAAAAACAAAAAGGAAAATTTGCCAATCAGTCACAGAATAAAATAGCTAAATTTGTCAATTAGTTGAGATAAATAAATTTGTGAAATTTGACAGTTGATCTCCAGGAAAAAAAAAAAAAATTGTAAGAGGAGCAAGCAAAAAAATTTTGTGAGAAAAATTACAAAGCTTTTCAGTCAAATGGTAAAAAAAAAATTATGAATTTTGTATAATTGTCGTAAGAGCAAACTGTGAGATTTGTCAATCGACAGAGGGAAATATCAAGAAAATAGTCAATCGGTCCTGAGAGTTGATCGTCACTTCACAAAGAAAAAAATTTAGAAAAGTGATTTTTTTTGGGAAATAAAAATGACACAAGATTCTTTAGTGCATGAATCCTGCCACCTCGTCCAGAAATTCAAACCCTATATGTGTATAATAATAATATTGAATAAAAAATGCAGTTCTAACATTTAAATACACTGCTTATTTGTCACTGAACCGCTGAAAATTGCTAATAATATGTATAATAAAATGCTGATAATTTTTAGAACAAATTTTACATGTTTATTAATATGTCTATAGTTGTAAAGCATTTTCACAAAGAAATACATAGCATCCTTTTATAATGTAAACATAAAAGTCTTACTAATATACCAATGGTTGAAGAGTTATCTCCAAACATAGGTTTAATTGATGATTTTTTTTTCATGTTTTAATTATTCAATACTGTTTTACCTTAAGCTACATTTTACTTTTAAGTATTTATAATGAAGTCACGAAAATAATTAGTTGGATGCACCAATCCCAAGATTCTCTTCTATTTCATAGATCTCAATGTTTCAAAAAATATTTACAAACATTAATACTACATCAATATTGTTAGTTCAATATCATACCAACTTTGATTTTATCTAGAATTTTTGCTGCAGTCAATTAATTAGATTAAGAATTAGTTGATCTCGATCATGATATTTATTAAAATTAATATTTTTTTGTTATTCCACTATACATCAGCTGTTTGCGAATAGCCAGTTTTAGCAAGATACGAAATTCACAATGCTGCATGAACTGCCGATTCAAAAACATTTGAAGAGCAAATTAAGGGGGGAGGAGGAAATAGCCCCTTCATACAGTATGGGCAGTCACATAATCTCTCAGGCTTCGATAGCCTGTGAGTTAAAAATCATTATTACAGTACCATCTTGTGACGAAATATTTTCAAATTGAAGAAAGACCTGACAGAAATTCACAGAAACATATCCAAAGATATTTGGTTCAATTAATTCTATGCATAACTTCATACAGTGTTTGATGTAGAATAATGTAAATGACACAAAAATTGTGATTACAGCACCATCTTACAGCAAAATGTTTCCATATTAAAGACAGACCTGCTGGCTACAGCCAAAAACATACAAAATATTTGGTTCATTCTATGTATAACTTCATACACTTTGATGATATGATGCACTGAAACAAACAGGTTTTGAATAAGCATGTTTTTTGGGATATTGGATCCCTAAAAACTATTACTAAAACCGAATTATAATACTCCCATTACGAGATGAGACTTGGGAAACTCCTTCTCTTAGACGAGTCGACTTAACTGAAGGTGTGCAAGGTGATAAGGGAGGGGAAAATAATCCCGTGTTTTCAATTCGACCATTCCCCGCAAAGAACTAGGGTTGAAATGATAGAGCGCGCCAATTGAGTTTCGCGCCAATAACTTGCGCTGCGCATTTTTTGGCAGAAATCTGCTTTCCTTCTCTCGTTTAGCTTTGCTGTGTTTTATTTTCTCTCTCTTTTATAATTTATCCCGCCATTTTTAAACTGTTTTTTTCAAAGCAATTATTTTTTTATTACAAACATGTTCTCAAAACGGAAAACAATTCACTCTAAAGAAAGAATGATTATTCATAAAGTTACGGATTTCTTTGAGAAGGAAGCAAATTTTTTTACTTTTTCTCTCCCGTCGATTTTGTTCTATCCATAGAGCAGAAAATAAATGAAGAAAGAATCAAAACTGCAGTTCTGAATGATATTTAATGTATTTTTAAAATATTAAATTTTAAGATAGTATAAGTTAAAAATTTTAAATATGCCATTAACCTTTAAAAAAGTACAAAATTTAATTATTATTAAAAGGAAAGATGTGTTTAAGGCTGTTTTTAAATCCAAAAGTCTTTATCACATAAGTTTTGAGTTTTGACTTATTTTTGTTCAAAGGTTTGTTTTCATGACACTGACACTAGTACGTTCGGTAGTTGTTCAGAAACTACCTAATCCTACTCATTTTCCCGTTTTTTTTTTTTTTTTTTTTTTTTTTTTCCAAAATAGATTTTTTAGAAAAAAGTGTCAAAGTGAGAGTTTTGAACCAAATTTCTGCTCGAAAAATGAATAACCACTCAAACAGGGGAGAAATACACGTTGGTCACGTGATCAAAATCGTTTATAACTCAATAAATTATTTATTGATCAAAAAATAGAAAACAATTCGATTCCAAATCGCTTCCATAACCATACTTTCCAATTTTATATCATTCCATTGAAAAATTAATTTCTAAATATGTCAAAATGTTTTGCGTTTGTTCAGCAGAGCAGAGCAGTTGAGAATAGCCACAAATAAAGTAAATTAGTATTGCATATGTATTTCATTATGAAATTGCTATTACAACTCGAAATATAATTCATTTATCAGGATTTTGGTGTTGTTGCGCTGAGAAATTTCTTTTTTTAAGAATCCCTTAAAATTAATTAAATTGTATGTATATTTTACTTCACTTTGCAGATTCCATCCATTTTTAAAATAACATTTTTTTTGTCTTTGTTTTTTTAATTATGAATTTTTATATAAATTATCTTACTCTTTTACTAGTTTATCCGTGGTAAGTTCAGAAAAGCAAAAAATAAAATTTAATTTTGTATTGTTCTGCGTAATTATTTCTTTAATCATTTTAAAAAATAGTATTTAACAAGTTTTTAAAAAAATATACTGAAAGCAAAATATTTATCTTTATTATCGTAATAATACAAAAGTAACAATTTATATAAAAGTTAAGAATACGTTTTAATGTTTAATGTAATTGTAGAATAATGACAATTTAAAAGTATATGACTTTTTTTAAAAAATTTTTTGGACCAAGCCAAATTTTACAGGTTTTTGAATATACTTGGTTTCGTCGAGGAAATTATATTCATACAGGAGGATTCAAACGGGGCTGAATATTTTGATCCGTCAAGACTAGGAAAAATTAAATCAATAGCGGCTTATTAGTACGGAAAAAAATAAGTTAGGCCCGGTCTGATCATTGATGAAAAAAGTAAGGCCCGAGTCTTCAGAAAAAAGTAAAGCCAGGGCCCGGCCCTATCCAAATGCTGTTAATGAAAATCAGGCCGAGACCTGGCATGTGCAGATCTCTCTGCGTGCGTTCTCCCAGGTTAAATAATTTCCCTTTTAAGTCAATAAGATACAAATTATCAGAGCCAAACTGTCGCACACCTGCAAAATGTGGCAACCTACGCATTTCTCTTTTACGGTGCAGCGTAGGGAAGAAAAATCGACGCTCCGATATGAAAGAAATGGAATCGCCTTAAGCTACGTCATGTATGATTGACAGGTCTCTTCTCCTGCTGGGACTATTATACTAAATGTTGGTTTTCTATCTTTATACATTTTTACAAAAAGTCTTTATTTGCTATTTTGACTTTAAATTTTGTTTTACAATCTGAAAATAAATATACAATTTTCTAAAAGATATAAACATAAATTCTTGAATTTATTACAGAGTTTAAATATAAATAGTATGGAAAGCTGGCAATTTTTTAAGCTTTTGAGAATGACCTTTTACTCATTGATAGGGAACTTATTGTTTCATCTTTTGCATTATAAACAAAAGTTTTTTGGTATTGTTTGGGATCAAATGATTGCTGTTATTCATCTATATTTGCTTTGTTGCATTCTGCCGGATATCCGATAGAGAAGTCGGATATCCGGTGATTGTGATCCGGATATCCGATAATATTTCGGATATTGAAAAATCAGCCAGATATCCGGTACATCCCTAATAAATTATACTTGCTTCTTGAAAATCTGTCAATCAATTTCATCAACAATAACTGTACACATACTTTCAATTTCAACTCACAAGGATACAAGTCACATTAGTCACTCTCTGTTGTGGAATCTCCACAAACTCATATGAACAAAATGATATATGAGAACAGCAGACTGTTCGACCATACTCCGGTATGTGCACAAAATCACAAATATTGCACGTTGATATCAGCATAGTATTTGGAAAGGTAACCAACTTTCGCGCCGATATTCGATAGATTTGAAATTTCGAATGTCTGAAATATTGCTTGAAATTATATATCGGATGGATTGAAATCTCAATATCATTAGTGTGGTTTTAAAGAAATATCGATCTATAATGATATTATGGTATATTGTCCAGCCCTAGCTATAAGTGTCTATATTTTTTATTTATTGTGATATTTATTATTATGTTTATAAATGTTTATTTATTGTTGTTTTAAAATGGGTGTTTCTATCTTATATTATTAATCTTTAAATATTGCTTTTAGATAAAATATTGTGTGCATATTAATTTGATTTACATTCATTCTGAATACATTCTAAGAAAAAACTAATTTTCTAAATGAAATTTTATTCATATTTCTATTTTATTCATTTACAAGAAAAGATAGCAAAAAACTTGATTTTATTTAACCTTTTCAAACACAGAAAATTGAGTGTCTGGTATTGAAAAAAAAACAGTACACACGAATAGAAATCTAACATAATTTCTAAGGCACAGATGTCATATATGCACCACATTGGCACGATTGAAAGAAAATGATGATTCGATGCCTCACATAGTAAACCAGATGTTGTTTATTTATATATCTTATAATACTTAATTAAACTTTTATTATTATTATTATTTCCTTTTAAAATATTAGAAAATAATTTAAAAATATAGGGTCACCCGGGGTAAAATGGGTAGCCGGGGTAAAATGGGTATATTTTATTTATTTATTTTATTATTTTACCAGACAAATTTTTAAAATAAATTAAAATTATGAACAAAGTGCTTACATATCTGGCAATACTTAAACCTTATAAAAACCAACTGGTGACGCACAGGGGCGTATTTAAGTAGAAATCATTAGGGGGGCGTAAATGACGATTTTGCCGACTAACTTAAAATATATATGTTTATATCTTTAAAAGTATGTTTTTGTATTTGTATATATGCATCTACCGGATGTCCTAAAATTGACTGACTGATTTTAAAACTCAGTAACTTGCAAATTGTGGTAGCTGTAAAATTAAATTCCTACAAGAGTGTTATGTAAGATAGCAGGAGTTTTTTACCGCGATTCTCGATTTTAATTTAAAATAGCGGGGATAGATGGTACTGTTAGCAACAGGTGCTAAATCTGAGCCCTTTTGGCTTCTTTTCTCAATTCTGGTGTGAAAGAAAAAGATTAAATATATGCAGTGGACTCCTAATAACAAAATTACATTGGTAACTGAGAATCATTTCATATATTTAATCTCCTTTTGTCGCAACAAGACTGAGAGTGAAGAGAAACAAAATATCGGCTTCCAATTTAACAACCATTGCTAGCAATGTCATGTATTTCTTCTATTTTAAACTTACGTCGAGAAACGCTGTAAAAAACACTTCTCACATCTTACCTAACCCTTCTGCAAATATTTTTTAAATAACTGCGACCATTTGTAAGTTATTGAATTTTTAAATCAGTTAATTCATTTTAAGACATCCTGTATGTTCTATATAAAATTCAACATTATTAACCCACCGAGATTAACTCATTAGTGCCTGCTGCCTAGCGTCCCTTTTTAGGGACTATTACAAAAAAAAAAAAAAAAAAAAAAAAAAAAGAGCACTTTTCACACCAGTAAATAGAAAGATAAATAAGTACTATTTTTTAAGAGACCTCAATAAATTAAGATCAAAGTTATTCTTCTTTTAAAAGTGGTGGAAAACCCAAAAATTTCATTTTTATTGAAGAAAATAATTTGGGCATTAATAGGTTAAATTTTCACTTTAAAACATCGAATATTTTACACTTATTGAGGAGACTATAAGATATATTTAAAGATGGACATTCTATACTACCCCTTACGTTATATTGCTATAAATATTCCAGTTGCGTATTTTCATATTAATGAAAATTTGTTTACTTTATTGCTGATAGTACAGCAGGGAAATTCGAATCCAAAGTAATTAAACAAGTTGAAATTTTTAGTAAGAAGTTACTTGGAATTTATTTACAGTAAACTTATTTATATTAAAAAGGATTAAATCAAAATTTATTTTATTACTCTTCCTAGGTCGGGCTGGGATAGGGACTTACTTTTTTCCTGAAAGATCGGATCAGGCCGGGCCTAATTTATTTTTTCCGTACCGAGCCGGGCTGATTTCATTCTTCTTAGCCTTCATGGGCCAAAATATTTTGTCCCAGTTTTGAGCCAGCCTATATGAAAATCACTGTCTCGGCGTAGCCAGGTCTGTTAAAAGATCAGTAAAATTTGGCCTGAGCCAAAAATTTTTGCAAAAAAAGCATACAGTTTAAAATCGCCTTTATTCTTCAATTAAATATAAAAATTTATTCTTTTTAAAGAATCGTAGATTTCTAAGCTCATTAAAATGTAGTAAAATGTATAAAAAAGTATTTGCCTATGGCAGAATAATGTTTTAAATTGAAAATTGCGTTTCATCCATACAAAATTAATGCAATAATATGTGAGGGTAAAATATAATACATTTTTATACCTGCTAAGAAGGAAACATGTCTATAACGATTTTTTTCTTTCCTATGCGATTCCGTTTTAGAAGATTTTACTGTATACCATTTTTAAGATATTTATATCTCCAATACATGGAATACGGATTAATAGTATTAAGGATAACTGAAACATTTACATACAACAAACAGCGGTTCATTTTAAACATAAACTACGTCATTTCTATATAAATGAAGATCATAAACGTTAGAAAAATTCTAAGGTTTTTTTTTTAATCAGAACTTCTCCATACAAGCAAAAATCACTATTTAGTAGAAATTCAATCGGACTGAGTTGGAATTTTGCGGGCCGGTTTCGGGTGAAATTCCAACTTCTTTTTAGGGCCGGGCCAAGATTTTTTTCAAACAGGTCGAGCCTGAAAATTATGGCCCGTGTGGATCTCTATCTCTAGTCTCTAAGAGGGATAAAAAAAACATTTTATCCAACAGACAGGTAAATTTTTCAATAATCGGCTTTAGACGTAAATAATCGATTAAATGATTCAATTTTTCAACCCATTTCATTGAACTTTACCTATGTCACATCAGCTGCGGATATCTAGAAGATAAACAAACACCATCGGACTGAGAATCAGCTGCACGGATCATCACCACATCGAATTGACGGCTGAATTTTCAATATTCGCATGTTAAAATGCAACTGATCCGCCAAAGTCATTCTTAGTGCCACTTGCAGACCTGATTTTTGTCAATGATCGATAGGTTTATCATCAAATTTTCCTGTATTAGAGCCAGAATTTTCAGGCCCAGTCCCGACTCGAATGATAGTTATCTTGGACCGGCCTATCCAATGTAAAAATTTTAAGTTTGGTCCGTTTATATTTATAGTACACAGCCCCGCCCTGCGCAATCTGGCCCAATTCAATTTCTGTAAGAAAAAAAAATCACAATTTTGTCTTAACTACAATTAAGATTCCTTTAACAATATTGCATGCATATTTATATAATAAATTTACAGTATATCTTACAGTATATACAGATACACTATATTGCCATTGATTATTGGACATTTGCGATTTTAGACATTTTACTAAATATCTAAAAAAATACATGAGGAATCATCTCGAAACTCTTAGTGTATTAATATAATAGTATACGCCATACATCGCCGTGAATATTTTTTACCGAAACTCCATAGGGGACCGTCAACAAATTAAAAAATGAATATCTTTTGAATAACCCTGTCAAAACTAATGTAGAAAAAGCGTTCAAACTCTATATTATGATTGAATGCCTTATTGTAATACGCCTTGTTCATTTTTATGCAAATAGCATGCATACTCGCAGAGTAATTAAGGTTTTTATAAAAATGGTCCCAAATTTTTCCAAGTTTTTTCCATATAATTTTCAGAGTTCTTAATATAAAATAATATTTTTTTCAGAAAATATGACAAACAACATTGCACACAGTACCTTGTAATCAGAATAAAAAAATAATGAAAATTTTGTACAAAATGAGTAGGTTTACTAAATAATTTTTTACTGCGCATGCGTCAACGATATCAAAATTTCATTTGCATATTATGTTAGTTAAATGTATACTGCAACTTTTGTGAAAGTCACAAAATCATAACTTGAAAATTCTGAAAATAATCGTCAATTGAATTAGTTGAAAATCCGTTATTCTCAAAATGAAGCAAAAACAAGAGGGGTTGTATCCATATATTCATTGATTAGTGTCAATATACAGCTCATATTCAAAATATTAGAATAATTACCTTTTTTTTAGAAATTGAAAATATCGTTTGGTAATTTAATGTCTTTTAATGAAAATATGCAAACGATATTTTTATTAAGAACTTATTGTTGATTAAACTTACTTGTTATCTTAAATTTAATATCATTTTTGAAAAGATTAATTGCAAAAAAAATTATTTTGAAAAGTCAAAACATTAGAATATTTATTCAAGTGGTTCAAAATATTAGAATATTTCACATTAATTCTCCTTTAATTATTACCAATTCTTAACTGGTGGCATCATTGATTAAATTCAGACTATTTTATTTAAAATCAGTATTCTTTTTTGCAGTTTGTTTCTTTTTCGTCTTAAAATGGGCCGTGTGAGTGATATTCCTGAATCTACTAAACTTCGTATGGTTGATTTGTATCGGCACGGTAAAAATCAATGTTTTATAGCGAATTATTTACATTGTTCGCAATCGAGCGTTAGTAAAATACTAACACAATATTCAAAAATTGGAAAATTTCAAAATAATCGCCGAAATGGTGGCCGAAAACCAAAAACATCTGCTACAGATGACAGGAAACTGAAGCGTATAGTTAAGAAAAACCGTTTTAAAAGTGTGCGATTCTTGCACCGAAAATGGAAAGAAGAAGGAGTTGAAGTTTCTACATCGACAACATTAAGACGTCTCCATAAATTTAAATTTGAATCTCGTGTACCGAAAACAAAACCTCTCATGACTGCAAGACAAAAGCGTATAAGATTGAATTGGTGTAAATCAAGACGTTTATGAAGCAATGAAGATTGGAAAAATATATTATTTAGTGATGAAAGTATGTTTTGTGTTTCATATGGTAATCAAGGTATTCGAGTTTGGAGAATGAAGCAAGAAGCATTTGATAAAGAATGCCTTAAACGTTTCGTAAAATTAGCTGCTAGTGTCATGGTTTGGGGTTGTATGAGTGCAGAAGGACCTGGAAAGTTATGCATCGTCTACGAAAAGGTTAACTCTCTGATATATCAAGAAATTTTAGAATATTACATGATTCCATCATCAGAAGATTTATTTGAAGATGATTTCATCTTTCAACAAGATTTAGCGTCCCCGCATACCTCAGTGTCAACTAAGAATTGGTTCTGCCAACGCAACATTAAGGTACTTCCTTGGCCACCAAATTCACCAGATCTTAATCCCATCTAAAACTTATGGTGTATAATGAAGAAAAAACTTCAAGAAAATCCTCCTTCAAGTAAAACTGAGTTAGTGGCACGTATAAAGTCTATTTGGGCTAATATTGATAGAAATGTTTGTAAACACTTTGTATATAGTATGCAAGATCGATTGTACGCTGTTATGAAAGCTAAAGGGGATGCTACAAAATATTAACTACCATTTACTTCATATTCATAAGATAATATTGTTGCGTAAAATAAAATATTCTAATATTTTGAACCAATCTAAATTTTATTCTAATATTCTGGTGTGTTTAAGGAAGCTGTATACCTAATTTATTGTGCTGTATTTTATATTTTATAAATGTTAAAATCTTATCTAAACATTCCAGATTTAATTTATAAGAAATTTAATTGCATTTACTTAGTATAAAAAATAAATAAATGACAAATAATTTTTTCTTATTACTTTTTCTCAATTATTCTAATATTTTGAATATGAGCTGTAGAATACACAATACGGGATGTACTACTACATTTGGATAAAATCCCTCATTTTTTTGCTTCATTTTGGAAACAACGGATTTTATCCTTTATCTATAGACGATTACTTTCAGAATTTTCAAGCTAAGATTTTGAGACTTTTACAAAAGTTGCTCTATACATTTAGCTAGCATAATATGCAAATGAAATTTTGATATCTTAGACGCATGCGCAGTAAAAAATTATTTAGTAAACCTACTCATTTTTCATACAATTTTTATTATTTTTTAATTCTGATTACAGGGTGCTGTCTGCAATGTTGTTTGTCCTATTTTCTGAAAAAAATATTATTTTATATTAAGAACTCTGAAAATTATAAGGAAAAAACTTGGAAAAATTTGGGACCATTTTTATAAAAACTTTAATTAGTCTGCGAGTATGCATGCTATTTGCATAAAAATGAACACAGTGTATTACAATAAGGCATTCAATCATAATCTAGAGTTTGAGCACTTTTGCTACATTAGTTTTGACAGAGTTATTCAAAAGATATTCATTCTTTTTTAATTTGTTGACGGTCCCCTATGGAGTTTCGGTAAAAAATCTTCACGGCGATGTATGGCGTATACAATTATATTTATACTCTAAGAGTTTCGAGATGATTCCTCATGTATTTTTCTAGATATTTAGTAAAATGTCTAAAACCGCAAGTGTCCAATAATCAATGGCAATATAGTGTATTACGATGCGTTCGCACGACAGAAAGTACATAAAAGCAACATTAATGACTACTTTTCCTAGACGTTTCAACATTCAAATAAAGATTCATAATAAATAAATAATAAAATAATAATAATTTAGTTTAGAATACTTTTGAAGCTGTCTAATAAAAAGTAGATTTGTGAAAATATTTCTCCGACATTTATTAAAGTTTTCCCAAAAGAAAAGGGCTATTTTTGGACACACTTCTGAATTCATTTATTTTCGGAAATGTATAAGATTGGCAGGTGTTCTCATTAGAAACGATTCAATCGAATGACGTTATTTATTTTTTGGTAAAGGCAATGCATCTTAGATAAAATAGTGTTAAAGAAAGCGTTTTGAAACGAATTTCCAGTTCCGACATCACGAAAAAGGAGAAAAACCTGAAGCCGTAACAAGAATCTTTTATTGTCAACCTTATATATATATATAAATTACTATTTGATTCAAAATCGCTTCAATAGTCAGGCTTGTCAGTTTTAAGCCTTTGCAGTTAAAAGTAGTTTTAAAATGTGCTGTTTAGCAATACATTTGACCACCTTACGATATATTTCCAAAGATTACTTTAACGGAACATTATCGTTTTTAATATTTTTACAAAACATGTTGTCTGCGCTATACATCCTGAGAACAAGTAAGTACAGTTCCAGGCCGTCTCGACTTCACTGAGAAAAAAAGCAAGCTTGATTTCAGC
This sequence comes from Maratus speculifer, assembly GCA_964019185.1. Taxonomy (NCBI): domain Eukaryota; kingdom Metazoa; phylum Arthropoda; class Arachnida; order Araneae; family Salticidae; genus Maratus; species Maratus speculifer. The sequence goes on along the minus strand of OZ025302.1, from coordinate 156,995,401 downwards.
ACTGCACGAGTCTGCTAAAGAAAAAAGAAACTCAGCTCAGACACCATGCCTGATGCCGACTTCTATGGTGGACATGCAACATTTCTATATTGATTTATCAAACTAGCATCGGTTCATGACGAACATTTACACTTATTCTCCCGAAAATCATATTCATTGAAACTAGCCAATATTTTACCGGTTTTGCTTACTCTTTTAGATCGGGCCGGCAGGCCCACTAATTTTTTTTTACCGGCCTAGCTGGTCCGTTTAATTTATTTGCTGGCATGGCCCGTATTTTTCGTTTATCAGCCCGTTGATAAAAATGTCTTAATTCTGCCGACCCGACCCGTTTGAAAATTGTCTTTATTTCGACTGGTCAACTGCGGGCCTCGGATCAAGCCGGGGCCCGTGCAAGTCCCTATCTTGTACCCTAAGATATGAAAAACATAGACGACTGGGAGCAGGAAAACACAGTGATAAACCTTCCAATTGACCACTAAAATAGAGTTTTTGACAGTTGTTTCCACCAAGTTATGGCTTTGGCAGATCAGTTGCTATGATAATCGAGTTCTGTCCAATCCTATAATTTTAGCCACAAACTCAATGAGGCCTGTATAGTGGCTTTCCTGTCCAATAAGAATGAAGAACATTTTTACTCAACTTTCCTTTCGTCCAATAAACAGTCTTTTTCGGACGGTACATAGTCGCCGAAGTGTGATTGTTGCCACTCCTGGGTTAAGTCCATGCACACGAAAAAATATGAATATCTTCACCGAAGTCGTCATCATCTTTAATGCTAGTTGATCTACTAGAACTCTACTCATCTACTGCAAATTCTCAAAAAAACTAGTCTTTCCCGATTTTTTTTTTTTTTTCAAATTATTTTCAGCAGTCACGAGAAGTCGAAAAATGGTGAGGCAAACTTCGGATTCTCGGAAGAAATCCTTTAGAAAAATACTAAGGATTGGTGTTTTTTAGTGTGTATTTTAAATAAAAACATGTAAAATTGGAAAAAAACGGGTGTTTTACAGTTGTGTCGATTGATACTGACTACCTAGAATTTGCCGACTGTCATCGAAGTTGCCGACATTAGGGGGGCGAGACGTAAAGGGCAAAATTAGCACTAGCCACCGGCCGCATGGCCAGTACATCAGAAAAAGTGGCCAGTGAAAAATTGTCTATCAGTGGCCACCTTGCGGCCACATTTTTACAAGGAGATAATACAATTTACTTTTATTTTATCAGAGATTCTACTTTTTTAGGTTTCAATAGATTTATATTATCATATTTATTTGGGCTGTTCAGTTTTAGATTAATACTTATAAAAATTTTACTGCTTATTATTTTTAAATAAAAAAGTGGCCACTAATTTAAACAAAGTGGCCACTTGAAAAACTAGTCTTACTGGCCAGTGGCTGGTAACAAAATTTCCCAATTTTGCCCTATAGCGAGACGCCCTCCTACGCCCCCCCAGTAGCTACGCCCCTAGTGACGCATATAATGGGCTTAGCAACCATTTTGTTTTTCAGAAGATAGAACAAAGTGTTTTTAGTGGTTGAAAAACTTTTTTCCAGAAAAATATACAGGAAGAATTTTAGGAATAAACTGTTTGATATTTACAGAAGAAGGATTCTTCTAATTGTTAAATTAAGTAAATTTATTTACTCACAAAAATTTTATAGCGTTTTTTGTCATATGGGGTAAAATGGGTATAGGTCAAGATATGAATGTATGAAGATTGATCAAAGTTGAAAGAAACTTTTGAAGGCAAATTGTTATTGATCCTATGTTTCAAACTGAAATTATGCTTTGTTATGAAATTAGGCTATTACTTATATCATCAATTTATCATTTATATTATAAATTAGGCTTTTTCGGGTGACATTATAATACATGCAAATTGACTAAATGTACAGGAACACAAGGTAAGAAAAATATCGCAAAATTAAATTAAAACACATTTTCTAGTACTGGCGAGGCTATAAAAAAACTCAGAGAAAACGCAAGAGAGTACAAGTAAAAGTAGGAGAAGTTTTAACTAGAGAGCAGGTAGCTGCAAGTCTAAAAAAGTACAAACAGTTGAAAGAATCGAAGCAACCCATAAAATAGAAGTTAAACCAAAGGTTTTCACTGCAATGAATCCAGTGATTGGCAATTGAGTCCCTGTAAAATTTAATGTAAAGAAGTCTGTTCAAGAATTCACAGGGCTTATTGATATCCCTGATGAAGGTGAAAATACTGTGAAGTTTGCAACAAAGTCATCTGCTGGATTATTTTTATATCTTTCCTGAGAAAGACTATGTTGCTGATGTGAACGCATCCTAATTGCCAGAGAGCTATCTCAACAGAGCTGCAATAGTCCTTGCCAATATACACTTTGCATGTAAATTTTTATTATGTTATACCTATCTGCATAAATTGCTTTTGATTAAACATTGATTTTCCAGTGTAATTTAATTTCTCATTTTTTCCCTACAGATATTCATGCTGATATCTATCTGCTTTTGAATTTCATTAAATAAAAAAAATACTTTTAAAGAGAAATACGATTCACAGCATGTGCGTAAACTGATGTGGTGAAGGATAGGATTTGTCAGTACTCTCATCTTATTGACATTAGTTTCATAAGTGTTTTTATATGTCAAGAAAAAAATGTAAGCAAATTGAAGTGGGGAGTTTTTGAAGCCCCTTCCCCTCACCTTCCAAGTTTACACATGATTCAGAGGATGAAAGTACAAAACTTTTAAATGGTTTACACATTAATTATAGTGTATTTAAGTATATTTAATTTATTATTCAACTTTAACCAGCATACACCCATTTTACCCCGAACCACGAGGTAAAATGGGTATACACCGGGGTAAAATAGGTATAGTGTTTTACACAAAAATTTTTAAAAAAAGTAAACACAAATTATGTTTAATTTAGACCTAAGATACACATTGTCAAAAATATTGAACAAAAACATGAATTTATTTCATAATATTTCTGCTATGAAACAGTAAAATTAAAAAAGCTGATTTTTATACCCATTTTACCCCGGGTGACCCTACATATGTAATTGATAATTGAAACCGAATTTGTCGCCAAACTAATGTCAGAAAAAAATCGCGCTAATCTGGTGCGTATATGACATCTGTGCCACTTTCTAATCCGAAAAAATTATCAAATAAAAATTAAGTAGCAAATTGTATTTTCTTTTTTTTACTTACTTAATATCGTCAGCAACTGACTGCAATTCCCTTCCCACTTCTTCTTTTCGCTTTTTCTCTTCATGAGCTTTCATAGCTTTATCAACCTGTTCCATAACATCACTTTCAAACTGAGTTTGATCGTATATACTAACTCCTAGTCCTTCTAATCCTTCATTTTGGTCATCTTTTGGTATGCAGATAGTTGCATCTTCATTAAGATGAGAATTACATTTACTCGTACTGGGCTCACTTATGATGTCCATTTTGTTCACATCAGATAAGCATTCGTTGTCTTTATTAAGAAAAGAATTTGATTTAAAAGTCTCATCATCTGCAAGAAAGTCACTGCATTTACTTAATTGATCCTGTAACGGTATTAATGTTACCATGTCACTATCAGTGTCATTTTCTGGTTCAATATCCATGATTGCAAAAATATAAATTAAAAAAACTATTAAATAACAAGTTTCGGAAAATGGAGTATTCAAAATTAAAGAGAAATTCAATGCTTATATCTTAGAAAACACAGAGTGGATAATGTTAACAAAAGTCAAAACTAAATATTATTTCCGTTTCAAAACCCCATGACGAAAAGCAATAAGTTTTGTGTTATTGACATTAATTATTTAACATAAACAAGCACATTGTATCAAATAAAAACATTTCTCGGGAAATTTTAACAACACAAAAACAATAACATCATCGCCGAAAAAGGTTATGGTCACAGAATGGACCTTATGCACGCAACCTGAGGTTGAGGCTAATAAAATTCTGGAATGTGAGGTTGTGTTCAAGATGTTACGCTCGCTGCGTACGCAAGCTCAAAAACAGAAACATGGAGTGGATCTTTATCATGGATGGAATAACGTTCCGTCCTATGGTACAATTTTGAGACTAAGAACAGATCATGGATGTGTAATTCGCGTTTTTATGAGATTCATGAATACAATTCACGTGTTTTATGGATGCAATTCGCTTTTTATGAGAATCATGGACGCAATTTGCGTTTTTTGACCTACATGTCGACGAAATTCGCGTTTTTTGAGCGATTTGTGGACGTAATTCGTGTATTTATTGAGATTCATGGGCGTTATTCGCGTTTTTTACATGATTTATGGACGTAATTTGCTTTTTTTTATGGGATTTATGAATGTAATTTGCGTTTTTTGAGCGATATGACGACGAAATTAGAGCTTTTTGAGCGAACTGTCGAAGAAATTGGCGTTTTTTACGAGATTCATGGAATATTTCGCATTTTTTATGCGATCCATGGAATATTTCGCGTTTTTCCCGCGATTCATGGACGTATTTTGCGTTTACTCCGCGATTCATGGAAATATTTCGTGTTTTTTGAGCGATTCATTGATGCAATTTGAGTTTTAATGCAAATCATGCACGAAATTCGCGTTTTTTCCGCGATTCATGGACGCAATTCGCATTTTTTCCGCGATTCATGGACGTATATCGCGTTTTTTTAGATTCATGGACGAATTTCGTGTTTTTTGAGCGATCCATTGACGTATTTCTTTTTTTTTTTTTTTTTTTTGAGAGAGAGAGATTTATTGATGTAATTAGCCAGTGGTGACCATACCCCCCCCCCCCAAAAAAAAGATCTTCATATTTTAATATTGATTCCCCCCCCCCTAAACAGAATAGCAATTGTAAAATATGTTCTACTTATAATCTACTGCACATTCAAAAGGTAACGAGGTGAGCATAGCGGAATGAGTTTTTATTGCCCTTATCTAGAATTTAAAGAAAGAAAACACAGGAACATTTCTGAAAATTCAATGTTGAAAATTTTTTAAAGTGATATTAAAAGAATCAAGATTTACAAAAGATAGCGAGTTGAGTATAGCAGAATGAGTTCTTATTGCCCTTATCTATAATTTAAAGAAAAAAAAACACATGAACTTTCCTGGAAATTAAATGTTGAAAAAATTTAAAAGTGATGTTAAAAAAATCAAGATTTTTTTAACAGTAAGAAAAGGAAATATTAAGAATTTAAAAATCCCCCCCCCCAAAAAACTAAATTGTATGACGCATCTTGCGTCACCAAACCCCTCTCTGGGCACCCCTGTAATTAGCGTTTTTTGAGCGATTCATAGATGTAATTCGCGTTTTTTATGCAATTCATGCATGAAATTTGCGTTTTTTACGCGATTTATGGACGTAGTTAACTTTTTTATGCGATTTAAGAACGTAATTTGCGTGAATTGTCGAAGAAATTCGCGTTTTTTGAGCGATTTATGGATGTAATGCGCGTTTTTTGAGCTATTTTTGGACGCAATTCGCGTTTTTTACGTGATTTATAGACGTATTTCGCGTTTTTTCCCGCGATTCATGAAAGTATTTCGTGTTTTTTGAGAGATCCATTGACGTATTTCTTTCTTTCTTTCTTTCTTTTTTTTTTTTTTTTGAGCAATTTATTGTTGTAATTAGCGTTTTTGAGCTATTCATAGATGTAATTCGCGTTTTTAATGCAAATCATGCACGAAAATCGTTTTTTTTAATGCAATTCATGTGTAGCGCCTTGACCATAACTAACTTTTGCAACCGTTTTATAATTTTTATCACGTTACTCAGGAACCTCTCCACTCCACTCAAGCTCCGCGAGATTTACTGGAACAAGTTTTTTATCTAAGTTGTACTAACTGCTCATCTGTAAAAAAACTATTTTTTGAATGTTAAAATCTCAGCGATGTATTATATTATTTGTAATAATTGTTTTAGTAAAACAATATGTGCGTTTATGAGTGGACTAGTGCTTCAGTGGTGACCCGCACAAGCACGCAACTTTCAAACAACCAGTGCAAAATTAATTAAGTGATAGTACATCAAAGAGTTCGCTTTTGATTGAGGAGAGATTGGATATCAGGTCAGTTCTGTTTTCTGTAAATTCGAGAGAGATTTTTTTTAAAACTTTTTATCATGCTTAATTCATATTATTATTAAGGTTATTGCACATAAAACACATTGATATTATAACTGAGCATAGATAGCATAAATTTATAGATAGCTGGATATGCAAGGCAATGAAATTAATAGAATTGCACTTCGCGTGCCGCCGTTTTGGAAACAAAATATTCAATTATGGTTTTCACAAGTAGAAGCCGCGTTTCAGTTATCTGGAATTACAAACGATGACACCAAATATGCTAGTCTAATTTCATCAATCGACTCTGAAAGTTTAAATTATGTTAGTGACCTTATATACAGTCCCCCACAGCAGGATAAATATGACACATTAAAGCGCAGGCTTATTGCAGAGTTCGCGGACTCTGATGGAAAACGCTTAAAAAAACTTCTGAGTGAATTGCAGTTGGGAGACAGTAAACCGTCTACATTACTCCGCCAAATGCGCGATTTGGCTGCAGGCCAACTCAACGATAACTTTTTGCAGAGCTTATGGTTACAGAGATTACCACCAAATATTCAAACCATCTTATTGGTATCGAACGAAAATTTACCTGAACTTGCGGTTTTAGCCGACAAGATATACGAAACTACAGCAGATAACACGCAGGTATATTCTGTTGCAAAATCAGAACCAATTGCGGTAATAGGCCAGCCATCTATTTTAGACATGCAAAAACAAATTGAGAAGTTGACATTGCTTGTCGAGAAACTTTCCGAAGAAAAAAGTCAATATAATTCAAGGGGCCGAAGATTCACATTCCGAGGCCAATCTAGGAATGTAAGCCGAAATCCGGCTTATGAAAACAATCAAAATTATTGCTATTACCATAATCGGTTTGGTCGTTTTGCTAGGCAGTGTAGGCAGCCTTGCTCGTTCACCCAGTCGGGAAACGAGTAGACGCTACCACTCAAACAAGTGCCGTGGGTGGTAGCGATGTTTCGGTAGCTAAAACTAATAACCGCCTTTGCGTTTATGACAGTGCTACAAATCTGAAATATTTAATTGATACCGGTAGTGATGTTTCGTGCATACCAATAAAAAGAAACCAACACGGTTACCAACGCTCTCCTGACTCCTTTGAATTATACGCCGCAAATCAGTCAAAAATAAAAACCTTCGGTACAAAATTATTACAATTGAATTTAGGTTTACGCCGGGTTTTTAAATGGAATTTTATAGTTGCTGAGGTCTCGACACCCATTATTGGAGCAGACTTTTTGAGACATTTTAATCTACTTGTCGATATTAGGAATAAAAGACTTATCGATGGAATGACAAATATAGGCACCTCGGGCAGTTTGGATAATGTGCAACAAGGGGCAGTTAAAGTCATTATAGAAAATTCCCGTTATCACGCCTTGTTAAGATCTTATCCAGATATTATAACCCCAGATCCCAAATTTGGGAAGGCCAAACATTCCACTGTGCATCATATTGAGACAGTTGGGCCGCCAGTCCATAGTCGCCCTAGAAGATTAAATCCAAAAACCCTCGATGCCGTTAAAAAGGAATTTGAATTTATGATTGAGAAGGGTATTTGTCGACCATCCAAGAGCCCCTGGTCTTCACCCCTTCATGTTGTGACTAAATCCACAGGTGGTATACGTCCTGTTGGCGATTATAGGCGCTTAAACGCAAAAACAATTCCAGATCGTTATCCCATTCCTCACTTACAAGATTTCTCCTCTGCTCTCCATGGCAAAACTATTTTTTCAAAATTAGATATTTTTCGGGCTTACCATGCGATTCCGGTAAATGAAGAGGATATCCCGAAAACTGCAATAATAACACCCTTCGGCCTGTTCGAATTCCCCTTTTTAAATTTTGGTCTCTGCAACGCTGCCCAAACTTTTCAGCGATTTATCAATGAAGTTTTAAGGGATTTGGCATTTTGCTTTGCATATTTGGATGACATTTTAGTTTTCTCTGATAATGAAGAGCAGCATGCAGAGCATTTACAGCAATTATTCCAAAGACTCAGCGACTACGGGATACAACTAAATACATCTAAATGTGTGTTCGGGGTCTCTGAACTTTCATTTTTAGGACATTTGATTTCAAAAGATGGGACCAAACCCTTGCCAGAAAAGGTTCAAGCGGTATTAGATTTTAAGGAACCGAAAACTGTAAGGGATTTACGCATGTTTTTAGGCTTAATCAATTTTTACCGTCGATTCTTGCCACATGCTGCGGACAAACAGGCCATCTTAAATGAGTATCTTAAAGGAAACAAAAAAGATAACAACCATATCGAGTTGACTGTGGAAGATAAACAAGCTTTCGATGACTGTAAACAACAACTTGCAAATGCAGCTTTACTTGCTCACCCTTCAGAAACGTCGGGTTTGGTTTTGTGTACTGATGCTTCAGATTTTGCTATCGGGGCTGCACTCAATCAAATTACAAATAACCAATTGCAACCTTTGGGTTTTTTCTCCCGGAAACTGTCTCCCACTGAAAAACGTTATAGCGCGTACGATAGAGAATTATTAGCAGCCTATTCGGCTATTCGACACTTCCAATACATGCTTGAAGGTAGAACATTTTGCATCTATACCGATCACAAACCTTTAACTTTCGCTTTTCATCAGAAATCAGATAAAGCATCCCCACGACAAAACAGACAACTAGATTATATATCACAATTCACAACAGATTTGCGTTATGTAAAAGGTTCAGATAATATCATAGCAGACACTCTCTCTCGAATTGCAGCCATAGAAATGCCTTCGCCAATTGATTATACAAATCTGGCCAATGCACAGGCGAATGATCCTGAATTACAAGACTTATTAAATGAAAGCACTTCTTTGAGACTGCGTAAAGTTGTTCTACCAGACGGAGAGATTTATTGCGACTATTCAACAACTACCATCAGGCCTTACGTTCCAAAAAGCCTACGTTTTGAAGTATTTAAATCTCTTCATAATCTGTCCCATCCAGGAATAAAGGCTACAACAAGACTCATTACCAGTAGATTTCTGTGGCCGGAAGTGAACAAAGATTGTAGAAACTGGTCCCGTGCTTGTATTGCATGCCAAAGATCTAAAGTGCAACGTCATGTCTCCAGTCCTCTGGGATCCTTTAAGACCCCAAATGAAAGATTTGAACATGTCCACATGGACATAATTGGACCTTTGCCACCATCTCAAGGATACTGCTACGCCTTGACGATCATAGACCGATTCACGCGCTGGCCCGAAGTCATTCCCATAGCTGATATCACAGCAGAAACGGTTGCACGGACATTTCTTTCTGCCTGGATTTCTCGTTTCGGAGTGCCTACATACATAACAACCGATCAAGGTCGTCAGTTTGAATCAGAATTATTAAAGGCTCTAGCTCGACATTTCGGAATAACGAAGCTTCGAACGACTTCATTTAACCCGAAGGCTAATGGCATTGTAGAACGTTTGCATAGGCCATTGAAAACTGCCATCAAATGCCACATGACAGAACGATGGGTTGATACATTGCCACTTGTTCTGCTCGGCCTTCGTTCTTCCCTGAAAGAAGACATTGGTGCAACAGTTTCAGAATTGGTTTATGGAACTACCTTGAGACTTCCAGGTGAATTCTTAGGGCTGCGACCAACTTCGGACCCTGATCCTAAACCTTTCGTGGATAACCTGAGAGAGGCAATGAGAAAATTGCAACCAGTACCTCCTGCAAACCATGGACGTCATACACCATTCATCTATCAGGAGTTGAAAAATTGTTCCCACGTTTTTATCAGACATGACGCAATCAGAAAACCACTCCAACCTACTTACGACGGACCATTTAAAGTCCTTTCCCGTACAGACAAATGGTTTACACTTGACGTTAAAGGTAAAAAGACAACAGTTTGTCTTGACCGACTAAAACCAGCATTTTTGCTCAGTGTGCCTGAAGAAGTTCCGCCAAAGGAACCCGTCAATAGCCAAAGAAAACCTTCAACAGCCAAAGAAACTCTTCAACAGCCAAACACGATAGACCAACAAAAGAATGAACCAGAGAAAATAACCAAGTCCGGTAGAAAAGTCCGTTTGCCAATCAGATTCCGTGTCTGAAGACACTGGGGGGGAGTACTGTAGCGCCTTGACCATAACTAACTTTTGCAACCGTTTTATAATTTTTATCACGTTACTCAGGAACCTCTCCACTCCACTCAAGCTCCGCGAGATTTACTGGAACAAGTTTTTTATCTAAGTTGTACTAACTGCTCATCTGTAAAAAAACTATTTTTTGAATGTTAAAATCTCAGCGATGTATTATATTATTTGTAATAATTGTTTTAGTAAAACAATATGTGCGTTTATGAGTGGACTAGTGCTTCACATGGATGGAATTTACATTTTTAGCGCGGTCTTTGTACGAAATTCGCGCTCTTTACGCAGTTTTTGGACAAAGTCCCGTTTTTCGCGCGGTCTTTTGTCAAAATGTTCGTTTTTTACGCGATTCTTTCTCGAAATGCACATTTTTTGCGCGATTGTTGGGTAAAATTCTTTTGACAAAATCCGCGTTAACAATAAATAATTCGTACATAAAATTGAGGAATTTGATTTAAAAAAAACAGCTACAAAAATATAAATTGTTTCTTTCCTAAAATTTTCTGCACACGGCATGCGTCTATATTATACAACTCTGGTTAGAAGAACGTAGATGTTTATAATGCGATTCTCCATATAATACACAACTTGTCAGATAAAAGTAAATAATTCGTACATAAAATTAAGGAATTTTTTTTTTTTTTTTTTTTTTTTTTTTTTTTTTTTTGATTAAAAAAAAAAGCTACAAAAATAAAAATTGTTTCTTTCAGGGATGCCACTCAGAAAATAGCAAAAAAGAGGAAATTATGCGTAAAGTAAAATTTACGACATTTTTCACAACTTTATGTGTGAATTTTGAAAATTATATTGTTTATAATAAACTAAATAAAGAATTACAGCTTTTCTTTTGTTGTAAACTTTTAATTTATAAGAGCAAGTTAAAATGATTTTTCTTTAGTTCACAGTATTTTACATCAATTAAGGTAACCCAGCAACAGATTCAGTGAAGAATTTTATGTATCGCATCATTTTAAACCAATTCAAGAAACCCAGCAATAGATTCAATGAATATTCCACGAGTGAATAGCAAAATTTTGCAAGTTGTTTTTTTTTATTTGACGAAAATAACTGCTTTTTTTTCATGATCGTTTGGCGAAAATCGCCATTTCACATCATGATCGTTTGATGAAAATCATCGTTCCACATCGTGATCTTTTGACAAAAATCGTCGTTTCACATTGCGATCATTTCAGAAAAATCACAGCTTCGTTTCGCGATCGTTTGACGAAAATCGCCGTTTCATATCGCGATCGTTTGACGAAAATCGTCGTTTTACATTGCGATTGTTTGACGAAAATCGTTTTATTTAGCAATCGTTTGACGAAAATAGCCGTTTTATTTAGCGATCGTTTGACGAAAAAAGCCGTTTCACATCATGATCGCTTGACGAAAATCATCGTTCCACATCGCGATCGTTTGACGAAAATCGCCGTTTCACGAAAATCACCGTTTCGTTTCGCGATCGTTTGACGAAAATCGCCGTTTTATATTGCGATCGTTTGACGAAAATCGCCGTTTTATTTAGCGATCGTTTGACAAAAATCGCCGTTTCACATTGCGATCGTTTCAAGAAAATCACCGTTTCATTTCGCGATCGTTTGATGAAAATTGCTGCTTTATATCGCGACCATTAGATGAAAAAGCCGTTTTTTTCGATCTTATAACGAAAACCGATGTTATATTTCGCGACCGCTTGACGAAAAAGGCTGTTGTATTTCGGGATCGTTTGATAGAAAAGGCTGTTTTATTTCGCGATCGTTCGACGAAAATCGTTATTTTATCTCGTGATCGCTTAACGAAAATCGCGAATTCTTAAAAATTAAAAAAAGCGGAAATCCGCCAAAAGGCGGAAAAGTGGCATCCCTGTTCTTTCCTAAAATTTTCTGCGAAGTTCATAAAATTTTCTGTGTATGGTATGCGTTTATATTATACAACTCTGGTTAGAAGAACGTAGAAGATGTTTATAATGCAATTCTCCATATAATACACAACTTTTCAGATGTAAACAATAAAGTTTGCAATGAAGAACTACCTAAATTCCCAAACTGTAAAGAATTTGCTACTCTCGAGATAACTAAATTTAATGCATTAGTTCTATTTTATCATCTTAATTTAGAACTTTTTTAATGAAAAAAATTACTATCACAATAAATGTTTTTGAAAATGAGTAATACAATAGACCCCCTCAAATCCACAACCCTAAAATCTGCAACTCTTTAAAAGCTACACATAATTTACAGATGTAAACAATAAAACATTCAGTTCAGATATAGGGACAAAGTTTGACTTTTTTAATTTTACATCAATTTTATTTTATTTTGTAATTTTTATTAACATTATTAAACTCGTGCTTTTTTCATGAAAGAAGAATAAATTTATTTCAGAAAAAAGTCAAGATATTGCTGATGTCATTGGTAATCACAATCTTTTTATCTAATATATTTATGTAATTATCAAGCTTTTTTAGTTATTAAGTGTGGTTAGATCTGAAATAAAATGTTCTTATTTTATGATTTTGATATGAATTAGTAATGTACCTTTATGAGGCAAGTTTCACTGATTAATTTAGGAAAAATACTTTTCAACTTTATAATGACTGCTTAATCCTACATTATTGATTATTAACTTCACCTTTGCTTTTAATATTTTAATCATTTTAAAAATAAAATCTAAATGTTTATTATTTCAGCTTATAATATTTAACATTTTAATATTTTATTACATTGTAAGCATTCATTATAGTTACATCACTTTTCTAAAAAAAATAGCATGTTGTTTTGTTAAATCTAAGATACTGTAAAATTTTTATGCCTGGAATGAAAGCACAATATTTCTGTATTACTCGAAACCTACATACTTAAATTTCTATGATATATTTTATCTGAAAAAAAATCATACAAAATGTTTCTAAAAAACACGAAAATTAGCTTGAAAAACCTCACACGCATATTTTAACTATTAGTATGAAACAAAGAAGGCTGTTTGAGCATTCTAGTAGCTTTGTTTGACACTTATTAACATAACTCAGATTTTTTTTTTTTTTTTTTTTTTTTTTTTTAATATGAAAACTGAGAGGTGGAATTCCTCTAAATACACTATTAAACAGAAAATTATTCTTTAAAATAACCTTTTAAGAGGTACTTATTTCATTTCAGTTTAATTTACAAATACAATTATTTTGATTTTTATTAAAAAAAACACGAAGGTTTTACATATATATAAAGGTAATTTTTAAAAACGCAATATAAGAAAACTACTTGTTGGATGATGTATTCTAAATTTTATCAGCATTAATTTTCTTGAAGGTCTAAAATAATATGAAATTGGATTAATTTTTTTTCATTAGTTTTTTAGATATAGTTATACCAGAAATCATGAAAAACACAACATAGAAATGAGCTATTGAGCAATATATAGTAAAAGCTAATCAGAAACTATTTCTGTTCAGATCAAATGTAATATGCAGTTTGATGAAATTCTGTAAATTCATATTTAGAATATATCTATCATGGAATTAAATAATCAAGCATAACAGCATCACATGTTGGGCGATATTAACCCAAAATTAATACCTAGCTCTAACTTAATATGAAGCTTCAAGATTAAACTCCTTACATTAGTTATTGAGATAGTGTGGTCACAAAAATTATGTCTCACACAGAATAACAGATAGACACACATTTCCAAAAAGTAGTAAATCATGTTCAAGACATCCAGAAAAGTGTAAATCAATCGAAAATGAAAGTAAAAAATGTTCCTTATTTTTTTTCTTATGTATTAAAACAATGTAAAAATAAATCAATCTATTATCACTCTTTTCAATTAGACTTTTAGTATACATCTACAAAAGAAGATGTTTTATAATAATTTCATATGTAATATCAATACATGACATTGAATAAAATTGTTATTTAAATATATATTTTCTCTCTTTTTTTTTATAATGCACATCTGTTTAAGACCTTAAAGTTACATGAGATTTTTTATTATAGTGTTTTTGGAAATATTGAAAATAAAATTTTAAATATGAATTACTGAACGCAAAAATATAAAGGAAAAACTTATATAGTTGTTAACACAAGTTAAATAATTATTAATAAAAGTACAAACTCTGTGTATAAGGTAGTCCTGAAATTAAAACACTCATGCAAAATGTGAAATTATATAAAAACACAAAGATATAAGAAACCATTTGGACTTGTTATGAAAGCCTTGAAACTTTTAATATTCTGCAGAAGAAAATATGAAAGTTCGTGCATTTGTAAAAAGAAGGCATTCATAAAATATTCATAATTAACAGAAATAATTCTAATGCAACATTTGCAAGGTGGTGAATTTCATTTTTTCATACTCAAAGCGATCCTTTAAAAGTTCATTGAAGTATTGTTCTTGCAGCTACTGTCTGATTAATTATATGAATTTTGAAAACAAATACATTAAAAAGATGAATTTTTAAAAAAAAATCTTATTTTGATACTTTTAAATAAAACTATTAGATCAGAAAAAAATTGAGCTCCTTATATTTGTGATCAATGGGCAATTGTTGGTAATAGAATGATGCACCTATGCAACTCTGGAAAATCCTGTCTAGTCCAATACATGTGTTTTTCTTTTAATTCCCATAACAACATTAAGATATATAAAGTTTATAGTCTTTTTATAACCTATCAGCAAGAATATGTTTGCTTAAGCTAAACAACATATATATATTCATCAACCTCTTGATCATTCCAATAGTCTAAAAACTTGTTTTATATTTACCGTAAAATCCCGTTAATCCACCCTTCCTGAGCAAACGCCCCCTCCCCACTTTATAAAAAATTTAAATTTTCAAAAAATCCTGAGAAAGCGCCCTCCCTCTAAAAAAAATCGCTCGAAATGGATCGCTTGAGAACGGTGAATCATGATGAAATGAATGAATCATGAATCTTTGATGAAATGTACGTTTTTTCGAGATTTTTTAATAGATTTCATGCTTTTTTTTACAAATTTTTCCTTTTTTCTGTGTTTTTTCGACAGAATTTACGGGTTTTTTTTGAGAAAAATCACAAATTTTTTCAAGCATTCCTTCAAGTATCAAAATTCATGATTCATTCAAAGATTCACGATTCATTCATTTTGTCATCATTCATCCCTGCAAATTTTGTGAAACGATTGGGGAAAAATCCCGTGCAAGCACCCCCTCTAATTATTTAACGATTTTTCGTTACGGTTGGGGGGGGCAGATTAACGGTATTTTATGGTACTTCGAGAATAGAAATTGAAAACTAATCAAAACGGACAACCATGCATTTCTTTTTAGTAAAATGAGGTCTGGCTCTAGTTCCAGCAAAACATGACTATAGTAATGTTGCAATATTTATTGATGATTATAGCTGCAGGGGTTTCTGTTTCCCCTTACGAATAAGGATGAAGTTTATGGTAAGTATTTTATAGCTATGGTAGAAGAGCAAACAGGAAAGAAATCTAAAACTATAAAAACAGACAATGAGTTAGTAAAACTGAAACTGACCATTCGAAAAGCTTTTAGAAAATCTTGGTCTTAGACATGAACACATCATTTTTTCAACCCAAATGAATGACTGTACAGAGAGATACAATCCTGTACTGTTTGATGGAATGCAAGCATTCATAGAATGGGAGGTGGCAGCGCAGACAATCTCCTCATTGAGTTCACAGATGAAAATCTAAGATTAGTTAAATCTCGATTAGCATATAAAAATACAATAGAGTGTCAAAGAGTTCGACCAAGTCATATCTTGGTCGAACACACTTAAAAATCTGATTTTAACGGTTGACTAATAGGTTTACTATTGTGCATGCCTGCACCCAAAAATATGAAAACAAGGAGGATTGGGAGCTAGAAAACATAATGGTAAACTTATGAGTCAAACGTTAAAATCAGGTTTTTAGATGTTTTGCACCAAAATATGACTTGGCAGACTGATTGCATTTTAATATGTGAATCAAGATTTAACTAATCCTAGATTTTCATCTGTGAACTCGATGAGATGATTGTCTGCGTGGCCACATCCTGGTCTGTAATATATTCAGTTAATTTTACAGATGATTTTTGACTTGGAGTAATAATGGCAGTAAATTATACACTACTATAAATGACATTTCTTTCAGGCAGTGGTTTAATAAAAAGCCATCTATAAGTTATTTTAAGAGATATTGCTGTATAGCCTATGTTCATCAACCCCCACAAAAGAGAAATAAATTTCAGCCTTGTGCCAAGAAAGGCATTTTAATAGGATATAGGTTAGGAACAAGTAGTTATAGAGTATTTTACCCTATATCGTTCCCTATATCAGATTGATCCTAGATGAAAATACTATTGCAGAAAGTAAATATATAACTTTTGATGAAGCAATGTTAGGAAGAGCAAAAGAGGTTCATAATATTTCTTCAGAATTTGACAAAGATGGTTTGGGGGAAAAACATAAGAAACAGTGTTTCAAACCTCAAACTACAAGTTTATCTAAAATCAGTGCCTTTTATTCAACTAATTCGAAAATGAGTTAGAAAAAGGGATTGAATTAGAAGAAAAATCTCAATCACTCACTTCAAATCTTGAACCAGAATTGAATAGTTAAATTTTATCGGATAAGAACAATAACAAGTAACGGGGTCTTAAAGGGAAAAATTGACATTGATATTTTTACACCTGAAAGGAAAACTGAAAATAGCTAAAGAGAAATGCAAGAGTATTGTAAGAAAAATGGAATAATTTTAGACAAAGATCTAGTAAATTTTTCAAGATGAATATGAGGGTCCTATTATCTTAAAAATTAAAAAGAGGCACTAAAGAACCAGACAGTGAGGAAATCTCCTGATCAGAAATTATAATCAAAGGTCTTTGAATCAAGCAAAATTGCTCCTCCAAGCTATGTTTTGGAAAGAGGCAATAGATGCAGAAATTAAAACTATGATTGACAGAAATGTTGGAACATAGTTCCACAACCAGAAAACTAAAATTTTAGGTACTAAGTGGGTATATACTCTTAAAAGAAAACTCAATGAATAGTTTGAAAAACTTTAAAGCAAGATTAGTAGCATTGGGGAATAACCAGAGGAAGGGACTAGATTATGAAAAAATGTTTAGTCCAGTGATAAATTTCCTATTAATCAGACTTTTCATAGCTTTATTCATATATATCTTGGGGCAGAAGCATTGTATATTAGATGTAAGACGTGCTTATTTGCAAGCAACAATAGATAAAGATATATACATAAGACAAGCAGATTACATAATACTTAGAAGAAAAAAAAAAAAAAAAAAAAAAAAAAAAACATGACGCCTACATCAGTGGGAAAGATGATGGTATGAAGAAATGCACAACAAATTCACAAGTAATGATTTTAAGAAAATACCTGGACTTAATTGTGTGTATTCTCATAAAAGAATAACAGTGGTATTGGTATATGTGGACAGACGCTTTGCCGATATTTTCTGAAAATGAAATAATTTTAAAAGAAGTTTCTCTTATAAAATGTTTATATGAAGTGGAAAATATGGAGGTCATTTCTAAATTTTTGGGCATCAAGTTTAATAAAATAGGTGAGTCCATGAAAATTCATTGTAAAAAGTACATTGAAAAATGTTTTGAAAATTTAATTTTAAAAACTTTACGAAACCTCTTTTCCATTTCAATCTGGAGTTTCTCCTTCTAGGAAAGCTACGCCGATTGATGACAACTAGATGGAAAATGTTGCATACAAAAATTTACTGGGATGCCTGCTCTACATTACTGGGTGTTGCACACCTGATATCAGCCATGAAATAGCAGCTCTTTCCAAATTTGTTGAAAATCCTGGATCTATCTATTGGTAATGTCTTCAATAAATCCTTTCTTACCTTGGAACTAGCAAGGAATTGGGAATCCAAATGCATCCTTGAGACCTCTCATTCCACTTTCTGCCTATGTTGATGACTCAAGTGACCACTGATCCTCGACTGGCCACTCTATTTTCTTTTGCTTTTTTTCTTTTCTATCTTTAAGTTCTTCTGCCCTGAGCCTATGATGGGCTGGCATTGTATTTTTGTTAAAATTATACTGATGTACGAGTAAAGTGATGTATTATAGTAATGTTTAGCTAAATTCTTAGAAAGGAGGTGAGCTAATAAGGGCCATTTTTCGCCCATCAGCACCTAGACGTGACATACATTTTTTTCATTAGTATATTTCATAACAAGAAAGAAAATAATAATATCTTGAATGAAAGATTAATAATTAATGAAAAAATCTATATATTAAAACCGTAAGGATTTTTTTCAGCGTAGCTAAAACTGGTCTCTACGCATACGTACTTCCGCTGATCTGAGAACCAATCGGAGAAGACTACTTACTCTCTGCATACACATTTGCAAAGCAATTGATTCGCAAATTGAAACATAACGGCAACCATGACGGAAGATTTTTTCATTAATTATTAATCTTTCATTCAAGATATTATGAATTTTTCTCTTCTGACGCTTTTATATTTTGAAATAGTAAGTTATTTGTTATTTATCATTATTTATTTTATTTTGCTGTGTCCATGTTGATCTCTATTATTTTGCATAGAAATATACATTATTTTGCTTTTTTTCATAGCGAGTGCTAAGCTGACCCTAAGCCTAACAACTCCCCTGCAATAAATGAATGTTGATGAACATTTTCTTTATATATTTAAACTTTTAAATGTAAAATTAAGTCAAATATTAATTTTCTGAAATATAATGGTATTCAAATTTTGGATTTCTCGGTATCTTGATAAGGGAAACCACCTTTTTCAGCATTTTAACTTTTTTTTTTTCAGTAGGCATGCTTGAATATTAGTTTTTTTTTTAAATTATAAAATCTAATCTTTTAGAAAATAAAAAGTAGCGTTGTAAATGTTTGACAAAACCCTTTAAATTTGGTACATTTAGTTAGCACAGCACAGCATATTGTTATTACCATATTGTAGACAACATTGAATCTTTTAAAACGTTTCGATCTATTTAAACCTTTGAATTGAGTTAATATTACCGTTAATAACAAAGTACAAAGTGGTAATAACAACATTTGTCATAATGTTGTCATATAAATATATGCACAAATATCAATAGTAAAGAATGAAATACGATGGTGATTTTGTCATCATAGTGTATATGAATGCATTTCATATGAAATTTGTAATTTTATATGAAATTAGTAATGAATAATGACTGTAATTTATAATTTATCCATATCATGTCCCCAGCAGCAGAATTTTTTCTGCAGTCTGCAACACAAGTAGAAATTTAAAAACAGTCTGCAGAACATAAAGACTAATGTCCTCTTTTCAATCCCTTGCATTATGTTACAAATATTTGTGATTGACATAAAAAGAAAGTACTTTTAAAATTGAACTACTTTTAACCTCAGAATTTTTAACACCATCCTTCATTGCCGAAACAGGGAGAAAATCCATTCCAGCACTTTTTTTCTCCCACAATCGTATGTTAAAAATTGCAGTTGAGAAAATTTTTTGTTTTCTCACAATCTTTTGCAGTTTTTTTCACGGTCTGTTTACAAATTTGTCTATTTTTATAGACAACTTTTTGTTGAAATTTGCTGTTTTTGCGATCCTTGGACAAAATTTGAATGTTTTTCACTACCCTTTGAGAAAAATCCCAAGATATATGGCGAAATTGGTGATTTTCTTTCGCACAATTGACAAAATTGATTTTTTTTTTTTAGACCAATTGTCAAAATTTAGGATATCAGTTTATAGTTTATATCATGTTTCTCCCGAGTTATATGGCGAAATTGCTGATTTTTCTACGTACAATTGACAAAATTGATTTTTATTTTTATTTAGACCATTTGTCAAAATTTACGATTACTTTAGTTAGATTACTTAGTTTGGAAATGATTGCCTAAATTTTTAGGAAAATTCAAAACAGAATCATCCTTGATTTATAGTTTTTATCATGATCATGTTTATATCACCATGTTTATGTCAATTTATAGTTTATATCATGTTTTTCCGAGGTATATAGCGAAATTGGTAATTTTTCTTCACACAATTGATAAAATTGATTTTTTTTTTTTTCCGAGACCATTTGTCAAATTTATGATGGATTTTTCTTTTTATGTTTAGAAATAATTGCCTGAATTTTACGGAAAATTCAAAACAGAATCATCCTTGATTTATAGTTTTTACCATGTTTATATCATATTTCATGATCAAGATCATATTATTTTTATATCATGTTTTTCCAGAGATATATGGCGAAATCGGTGATTTTTCTTCGTTCAGTTGACAAAATTGATTTTTTTTTTAATATATATATATATTTAGACCATTTGTCAAAATTTACGATTACTTTAGTTAGATTACTTAGTTTAGAAATAATTGCCTAAATTTTTCGGAAAACTCAAAACAGAATCGCCATTGATTTATAATTTTTATCATGTTTACATCAATTTATGGTTTATATCATGTTTATCCCGATATATGTAGCAAAATTGGTGATTTTTCTTTGCACAATTAACAAAATCTTTTTTGAGGCCATTTGTCAAAATTTATAAATTTTCAGATATATGACAGATTTTTTTTTTCTTTCAAGTTTAAAAATGATTGCCTGAATTTTTCAAAAAACTCAAAACAGAATCGTCCTTGATTTATAGTTTTTATCATGTTTATATATGATATTTAATGATCATGATTACATTACCATGTTTATATCAAATTATAGTTTATATCATGTTTTCTGAGATATATGGCGAAACTGGTGATTTTTTTTTTTTTTTTTTTTAGCCTATTTGTCAAAATTTACGATTACTTTAGTTAGATTACTTAGTTTAGAAATGATTGCCTAAATTTTTTGGAAAATTCAAAACAAAATCTTAATTGATTTACAGTTTTTATCATGTTTATATCATGATCATATCAATTTATAGTTTACATCATGTTTTTTCCGAGATATATGTGCGAAATTTATGCTTTTTCTTCGCACAATTGACAAAATTGTTTTCTTTTTCTCTTTTGATGTTTGCCAAAATTTACTATTACTTCGGAATTTTCACATTTATGACGGTTTTTTCTAAGTTTAGAAATGATTGCCTAAATTTTTTGAAAAATTCAAAACAGAATCGTCCTTGATATATAATTTAACATGAATCAGAGCTTCATCAATTGTATGTGATCCGGATAATATTATAATGGAACATAGTAAATGATTTTTAGCATTTTTTAAAAACTTTAACGGTTGAAAAATAGTCTGCAGACATTCTCAACTCAAATTCTGTAACATTCATTTATTGCAGGGGGAAAAGATGTAACATTTCCCGAAGATATGCTAGGTCCATAACTAAATAAACTTAGGACTCGCTATGAAAAATAACAAAATAGTAGATAGTTTTATGCAAAATAATAGAGATCGAAATGGACACAGCAAAATAAAATAAATAATGATAAATAACAAATAACTTCCTATTTCAAAATGGAAAAGCATCAGAAGAGAGAAATTCTATGAGTACATCTGTGAATGTAATTTGTCTGGATATAAAATGCAGGGTTTTTTTTTCATTTATTGGAATTTTTAATTAAAAAAAATCTTTAAAAAATTCTTTTATAGCTGAAAAAAAATACTTTTTTTTTTCTTTGGTGCTTTCATATTGTTGCCGCCAAGTTGCGAGATATTTTATCCGAGATATATAGTGAAATATGTGATTTTTCTTCACACAAATGGCAAAAATGATTTTTTTTTTTTTAGACCATTTGTGAAATTTTACGAATTTTCAGATTTATGACGGATTTTTCTTTTTATGTTTTAGATATGATTGCCTGAATTTTTCGGAAAATTCAAAACAGAATCGTCCTTGATTTATAGTTTTTACCATGCATATTTTTATATCATATTTCATGATCATATTATCATGTTTATATCATGTTTCTTCAGAGATATATGGCAAAATTGGTGATTTTTCTTCGTACAATTGACAAAATTGATTTTTTTTTCTTTTTTTTTTTTTTTTTTTTGTAGACCATTTCTCAAATTTTACGATTACTTTAGTTAGATAACTTAGTTTAGAAATGACTGCCTAAATTTTTCGGAAAATTCAAAACAGAATCATCCTTGATTTATAGTTTTTATTATGTTTATATCAATTTATAGTTTATATCATGTTTTTTTTTTTTTCTTTAGACAATTTGTCAAAATTTATGAATTTTCAGATCTATGACGGATTTTTTTTTCTTTTTTTTAAGAAATGATTGCTTGAATTTTTCAAAATTCAAAACAGAATTGTCCATGATTTATAGTTTTCATCATGTTTATATCATTTTTAATGATCATGATTATATTATCATGTTTATATCAATTTATAGTTTATATCATGTTTTCTGAAATATATGGCAAAACTGGTGATTTTTTTTTTTTTTTTTAGACTATTTGTTAAAATTTACGATTACTTTAGTTAGATTACTTAGTCTAGAAATGATTGCCTAAATTTTTTGGAATATTCAAAACAGAATCGTCCTTGATTTATAGTTTTTATCATGTTTTTCCCGAGATATATGTGCGAAATTGGTCCTTGATTTATAATTTAATGTTGAATTGGAGCTTCGTCCATCTAATATTAAAATGGAACATGGTAAATGATTTCTAGAATTTTTTAAAAACTTTAACGGGTGAAAAATAATCTGCAGACGTTCTCAAGAGTCTGTGACAAGCGTCGCACCAGTGAGCTGATTCTGCGCCCGGTATCATGTAATATTGCTGTTTTGTCGGTAAATGGAAAAGCGTCAGATGAGAGAAATTCTATGAGTGCATTTGTGAATGTAATTTACCTGGATATAAAATGCAGGTTATCAAAGCCTGTGAGCTAAAAACCTGCCCCCCCCCCCCCCGTCTTAATTTAGGTTTTTCACCCAAAATTTATCGATTTACTTCAAATTTTGTATAAAGGTTTATTCTAAAATGGCGCTTCCCTGATTTGTTTTTGGAATTCACTGGATAAGTATAAAGGGAGGATATGGAAACTACCCCTCATAATTTATGTAAATGGTTTTTCATACAGAATTAACCAATTTGTTTTAATTTTTGGATACAGGTTCATAGTAGTAAGAAGCTTCACTCATTTGTTGTGGTATTCTTTTGTTAATTATAAAGGGGGTGGGGCGATTACCTCCCCCTTAAGTTAGCTAAATAGGGTTTTATGCAGAATTATCCGATTTTTTTTAAATTTTGGAAGTAGGTTCTTTCTGATAAGTTGAATTTCTGAACAGTTTTGGAGGTTTAATGATTAATTATAAAGGTGGGAATGGGGGACAACGTTTCTTAAGTTATATAAATTGGTTTTTATGCAGAATTATTCGACTTGCTTCGAATTTTAGATACAGGTCATTATATGATAAAGCATATCCCTGATTAAATTTGGGGCTTCAATGATAAGTATAAAGAAAGAAAATTGGGGGGGGGGGAATTTCTTTCTTTTTGTTTTTTTTCGAAGACATTATTATATAAGGCTGTAGTATACAATTAGTCTGCATAGCCTGTGAGCTTTATGCCATCAGTTTAACTGGGCATCATTCGTTTTATTTTTCATTTATTGAAATTTTTAATAAAAATTAATCTTTAAAAAAATTTTTATAGGTGAAAAAAGTACTTTTTTTCTCTTTGTTGCTTTTATATTGTTGCCGTCAAGTTTTGACGGGTTCCATCTAGTAAAATATAAATTTAAGTAAATATTATGTGTATTAACGAACATAAACATAATTGTCATTAGTTTAATCCATATAATCAATAGTAAATACAACAAGTATAATTTTAAGATGAATCTAGCTTACTAAGATTATTATTTCAATATATGAAATATCGGTAATAAATAATAATAATAATAATAATCATACAATTTCAGACCTTTTGGACAATGTGTTTTAGATTATTTTCCTTATTGATTGCTTCACCAGAATCAGTAATGGATCATCCAGTGCTGCGCCTTGTATAGTATATGAACATATTCAATATTTATTTTTTGAATTTTGATTGAGCTATGGCACATTACAGTAGTATTGTAAGCCAGAAACCATAATATGAAAACAACATGCACCCAGCACTCTACGACAATTTCGCGTATTTTACACTGACAGTACCATTATATTATGATGTTTCGCTGTGTTTTTATCCAATTATTATAGATTTTAGAAATTGTGCACTGAAAAATCAATTTTTTTTACGAGAGGTATCCCTTAACATTCTCTGTTGAAAACTGTTGCTGCTTATTTAAGAATCTTGGCATTTCATGCTCAATATTCATTTCGTTCCAAACTATCCCGGTAAAATTTATCAATACTCCCAACATCATTTGGCTTCAGCCACTCTGATATTATATGAATATTTTTTAATGTGTTTGTAAGTATGTTGGTGTAATTGTTCTTTGTTTCCGCGAAGTAAGGAACGCAGACATCCAAAATGTAATTTGAAGTAGTGATGATTTTCCAGTGACAAACCATAGCTTAATGAAGGGTCCTCCTTTGTATAGCCAGAAGGAATATCTCTGAAAAGAATAGTTCACACTCTTTTGTATATAAATGTACGTGCTATCGAAAACAATAATCACAGTATCATAGTTGTCGTCCGGAATAAACAATCTTCCTGCTGAAGGCCTCATACTCATATACTCATATATATTTCAATAACTTGTGTTCTGGTTGTAGGGAGGGATTCATTCCGCATCAGTGATGTAAGCATGGGTTCAAGAAAAGACAAAAAAACTCCAAGATGAGATGAGTTATTCTTGACACAAAATCCTTTTATTGGAGAGCATCAGGCAGGTAACAAGGCTCCAGTCGACGGGTAGTCAGTCCCGTCGACCGCAGGAACGTAGGAGAATATTGTATCACATAACAGTACGAATGATGAGAGCCGAATGATCAAAATACAATTTTTGAAACCACTGTCTTTGGCGTATTACATTGGTATTTATCACCAATAACGAACACCATATGTACATTTTCGATGATAGGAGACATGCATTTGATTTCCGTTACATAGAGTGCAATGAGAATGCTCAAAGTGTGAAATTTGAAATAATTAATGCCAAACGATAAAGGGTGTATATGGCACCGGAAAACCACAAGGACTGAATTCTTTACCTAGGGTTAACAAAAGTCTCACGGGCTCCGAAAGGAAAAGAATTCTAATGAAATAAAATAAAAGACAAACTTAGCGCATCTGGTTCTTAAGTGAATAGCGTTTAACTATGAATAAATATAGGCTAGAAATAACTCTTTAAATGGTTGTTGCTATGGGAAAAATACTTACAGTTACATGAACAAACGGATATATGTTGTGGCTTTAAAGAAAGAATTAGAGATAAGCGAAGTCATATTTTAAAGGAAAAATGGCCGTTAGTAACTGAAAAGAATTAAAAGGATTAAAAATCTAGCTTATTAAATAAAGTTACAAATATTGTAATTTTAACTAAGGGGGAAAACAATTATTAACTAATATGTAAAGGAAAACGCCTTTACACTGGTGATGTGTTCCATTCTACGGTGTTTTGGAACAATGTTCTCAATCAAAACCTGGTTTTCATATTTTACAGAAGATATTATTTTTCTTATAATGAATAATGCAGACAAAACACCATGATAGAGACTAGTTCTTTTTTTTTATAAGTAACACTGCAAAGAAAGTATGAGATGACCACTTTTTTGAGGAACGTATTTGGATTTTACAAGTTTAAAGATATAGTTAAAATCACACATAATAATAGATTTTGGAAAAGTGTCCCGGTGTATCAAAATCAAGGCCTTCTTTGCAACATTTCAGATATTGTTTTAAATATTTTCATGCATCGTATTTCATACATCAACGTATTCTCACTTACAGGACTTAAATCTTGCAGAGTCAATTTACCGATCAAGTAATTTGAGTTTTACAGCATCATTTTTGCGACGATATATAGATTCTAGTTTCTATAAAGGCTTGAGTTTCAATAGCTTTTGCTACAATTAGGAGGCAGTTCTTACCATTATACATTATACAACAAGTGTTAGAGTTGTGAAAATGAGATATTGATAAATGTATATTAGGTTTCTTATTTATGGTCTCATCAACATTAATCGTTGGCGCATAATCTCTTATTGTTACATCAGAAGAAGAAATAGAAGTATTTAGAGCCTGGAGAGCACGAAATACATATTATTTGCATTTGGAGCACTATTTAGAACCACTCTGTAAATCTCAGTTTTTCGAACATCTAAGTATCAATATAACTTTTCTGTTAGAACAGATACGAAAAGTTTTCTGCAAGACTTTACAACAATGACATTGGTATCTAAGCATTATTTATTAGTAATTTCTTTAATAAATATTTACTAAAACAATTTTAGAAAACAACGTTGATGTCTGAACAACGTTAATACTTTTTAAGTACGGCAAAAGAAGTCTGAACGTGCTCCAATAGTAGTGCATTTGATTTTCTCACATGATACATTTTCTTCTTTTATAGGTAAAAGCGCACACTGAACCCAAATAAAATAATGCTCATATAAAAGCTTATAAAAAGTAGAATCATTGCATGTCAAAATTAATTGGGTTCATCGAGTGCTTCTTTTAAAAAAATTAACTCAAAGACACAGAAAACATCAAAAATGCAGAAAAAAGCCAAAACACTCTACTTTTGGGCTATAATATCCATGACTTATTATTTTATTTATTACGTAAAACTTATATTAAACAAAAATACATATCTTTAACTATACAAAGTCACAGAACAATCATCTGAATTCGAAACTTTTTTTTCCGGGTATATGATGGGCAAAAAATAGCCCTTGTTGACCCACCTCCTTTAATCTGGTTTGATAAAATAGATATATTTTTTAAATTCTACATTCTTCTTTGTAGAGCTATAAGAATTATGATTTTCTTTTGTCATTTGTTTCTTTTACTCTAAAATACATTATTTTTCCTACTGAAACTTCATTTGAATGCAGTTATCGAAGTCATTATTTTCATAAATACATGTTTATTTTAAATAGTCATTAATAATGTTGTTATACTATTTCCATAGGAATTTCAAACATTATCTGAAAATAAAAGTTGTGCTTAAGTGATTGCTATTTCTGTGTAACTATCTCAAAACAATTTATTCAAAACTCTCATCTTGAATTTCTGATTCTGAGAAGTTTAATCAGAAAGAATTTAAAATTTCATAAGAAAATTGTTTTCTGTCTCAGTGAATGGGATTATACAGGTAGTTTAACCTACTTCCCCTAACATTCTGTGGTTGAATTTTTGAGACACCCTGTAAAATACATATATAGTTGGTTACAAAAGTATCATATTTTTTATTTTTACTTTCAGATTTCATAGCATGATTATTCTAAAACAATATTTACATCATATTTCGAACAAAATTAAGAAAACTATATAGCATAACCAGTAAAGCATTTTAAGAAAAATTAATAATAAAAAACAATACAAAAAGTTATCTTCTCTGCTTGCTTGTGTTCCTATTTTCATGAAAAGAATTAACATTTTAAAAACTAATTTTCTTCTTAGTCTTGTTCTTGTATAGAAAGAAAAATGTAAATTAATATAAAAAACAAATAACTCTTTTTTTAAAAAATTCAACTGCAGAGTTTTTTCTAGAAATTTATTAATTATTTAAATTTTTTTAATATCACTTTGAAATCCCCATAAAATGATAAATTAAAATATTGCTGAGAGATCCTAAAGAATGAAGAAAGTACTGAATGCCACAATAAATAACAGAACTGACATAGCAGTCAGAGGAATTTTGGTGTTCAAAGACAGAAGGAAAATATAATATGCTAAAAAACTTTAAAGCTCAGCAAATGATACTATAATCAACCATTAGTTAGTAAGTTTATGAATTTTTAATGTATCAAGCAAACTTAAAACTATCGATTTTAGATAACATTCAGGACAAAAACAATTATCACCGTATTCATGCACATTGTGCAAAATCAGATCATGGGATAAGCAATTCCCTGTTATCTGTAGATATCAGTGGGAGAAAGAAACAATAAAAAAATAATAATTAATTATTTTAACTTTTATTGAATCTACTGAAAATAGTGATAAATAATTACTTCATTTTTTAATTATTTCAGTTAAATATTATATTCCAAAAAGCTTTGTCCATGCTCAAAAATACAAGCAAGGTATCGCAAAGTGGGGTATTAACAAGTCCCTATCAGAAACCAACATGACATGGTGCAACTAAATTAGTGAAAAAGTTTTTTAGATCTCACTGACTGATCAAAGTAAAACAACATCACTCCTACACAATTCTGGTATTCCCTTACTTTGCTCAGTAAAAATTCAGCGTACATATTGTTGTAAAACTCTCTACAGTAGACATTTTCAATCTAGATAAATCTTTCTTTTTTTTTTAATTATTTTTCATATTATTCAATTGTTTTATAGTTTTCAGGATCTACTAGAGATTTTAATTAAAAGTGGTTTTCATCAACTCTGTGTGCCAGACAGTAACTTGTCCATCTTTAACTTGGGTAGCCTCATAAAATCCAAAGATTACAATAATTCCTTTTATAGATTTAAAATTATATATATAATTGGTTTAGTTTCCCTTTAAACTGTAAAAAAAAAAAAAAAAAAAAAAAAAAAAAAAAAAACTAGAGTTGGAATTGGCTTGTTTTTTAGTGACTGATTCTTTTGTTTAAAAATGGGACAACTCCTGATTAAAAGTTCCCTGATCAGTTCAAATATTTAAAAGTTACCTGGACATTTCCCGTTTTTTACGAACTTGTTGAAATCCTGAACATACTAGAACCAGTTGTTAAAATGACATATTACTGCATTTCAGCATGCCAGTTTTATATAATTCATCAAGAAGTACATGAAACATATAAGTTTCAAAATCAGACTTAAAGCAACTGCTATGTGAATTAATTGTATGTTAGTATATGATTTTCTAAAATTGTTACACTTGAAAATATATTAATACAAAAGTAGGTTGACTCAGGTTGCCTATTTCTAACAATCAAATATATATTGCCATTTTTTGGAAAGAATTGACTCAAATAAGAAAGTTTCTTTTATATGGAAAAGTGCCCCTACATTTAATAACAGCAAACGGTAGGAACAGCAAACTTCCAGATAGAATGATTTTTAATTTGAAAGACATATTTTGTATCTTAATATTTCAAAAATGATAATTTTTGACTTGTATTCAAGAATATAACCATTGTTATTTAGTAATAACAAGAAATAATTTTTTCCTGGAGATGTTAGATTTACCCGAATCTAAGATGTACTTTAATTGGATATGGATTTTTTTTTTTCTTTAAAACGTATGTATAACACAAAAGATAGTTTGAAAGAAAGAAAAAAATTAAACTTATGAAATATGGTAACTTTTAATTTTATTTATTCTCGGCATTACTCTAAATTAGTCTCTTTATCTTCGTCTGCATAACTAGATATTTCATTGCATGAATCTTCACTGCTGCTTTGAATTTAAATTTATTGTAAATAACTTTTTTTTTACATAACATATATAATCAATCCAGTTATACAATATTTTGAAAAATGTATCCAAATGAATAAATTAAATTTTTTAATGGAAAAAAAAGCACATCTTAGTTAAGAGTACATATTATATGAACTTTTACTAGAAATAAATGAAGCATTTTAAATAATACTGTTGTTTATTTTTCAACAGCACAGTACAAATATTATCAAAATGAAAAAATCTTTATAAGAAATTTGGTCCTTTTTTTTTTTTTAAAATATTTAGCATGCTTTAATCAAATAATTTTAAAAGTTCTCTTCAAAGCATTGGCTTTTGGTAAAATTATCAATAGAATCCTATAACAATTTTAAATAAAAATATTTTAAAATTTGGCTCAATAGTTAACAGTAATAATAATTATATATATAAAAGGAAATCAATCAGCAAAACAAGACATCTAATAAAATAAACAATCATACAATGGTAGCTTCAAAGAATAAATTCAGTTTTTAAATTTTGATATGTTTAACGAAAATATACAAAAATTAAGAAATATATATATATATAAATGTTTGAGAGTAAAATTCCAACTTGAACAAGTCAATCTTGTATACATTTACAGAAGCATGTACAAATACTTTTTGTATTCATGTAAAAACATTTGAAGAGATAAGGTATGCTTTTACCAAATAAAAACACAGACCTTTGAGAGTGATTGAAGTATCTCAATCGTGAGAATAGTTATCAAAAAGAGTGTACATAAAGTTTGTTTTCACAGAAAACAACTTGAAAATACATGCTTGAAAGGTATGTAGAAATAAATACCAATCAAGATTCATGAATCCAGCTTGCTATCCAGATCTTTAGGTCTTAATCCTGAAAAAATAAAATAGTTACAGTAAATTAATATTGAATTTTAAAAAAATGCTAAAATATGCAAATTTATATTAAAAAAAAAAAAAAAAAAAAAGAAAAAGAAAAAAAAGAAAAAGAAAAAATCCTAACAAATAATGTACAAAGTCTCAAATCCAGGCTTATGAAAAATTAAATTCTTCAAAATTCAGATATTTTCCCAATTGACTTTCTTTTGTGTGTGTGTGCGGACAAAAGATATAGTGACATACACACACAAAAAGGCAAAAATTGCAAAGGATAAAATTTACTATATTTAAGCTAAAATTTTGAATTACTATATTAAGGAAGCACAGTACGTTTGAAACGATCGCTTCGATTTTGAATAATACTGTAATATATGTGGTGGCACAATACTTAGTACTAAAAATTAAATACAATAATAATAAAAAAAAAAAATCTTGTAAAACAGCCTATTTTACTAAAATTAAAAAAATAATAATAAATTCCAATTATTATTTTAAATATGAAAATTTTTGCTTTGTTTCCCCCCCCTCATTTATTAGGATATCTATACATATAATAAAACAGTAGGACCCGGTGTGTCTGTACATTGAAGATAATTGACAAAAATGGAGTCAGGGCGATAAAAGAAAACCAATGAAACACAAAAAAATTTTTTTTGAATTTTTTGTCTGTCTGTCTATCTGTCTGTCTGTCTGTCTGTTCGAGGTTATCTTCGTAACTACTGAATGGATTTTTATGCGGTTTTCACTAATGAAGAATGCACACTCCCGGGCAGTGTATAGGCTTTGTTTCATCAAAATCGGACAACAGACAAAAAAGTAACAAAAAGAAACAAAAGAAACTATTAGGTGCGCTGCTCACGTTTTTTAGTACATAACGTTTTTTAGTACATATAAAATCCAATAGATGTCACTGTGCGATTTTAAAACGCGCTATCGTTATGTTTTCGCCAGTCTACTTAAGTATGAGAAAGTTTCAAGCTGGCTGTCGTTCCATGTGGTTTAGTCGGTAGAACGTCAGTGCGCCATACTGATGGCCCGGGTTCGATTCCCAGCATGGAATTTTTTTTCACTATGTTGGCATTAACGCCTATAAGCAATTAAAAGAATTTGAAATATTGTATTCAAGGCGAATTTTCTCTCTGGGAAAATTTCCTTGCATTAATATGTCAGTGTAATTTTTTTTTCGATTTAATTTTTTTTTTCGAAACTTTGTTTTTCTTAAAAAATTACAGTAAATATTTGATATTTCCCAACGTTTTTTGAATGATCGACTTGCTTTTTTTTTTTTTTTTAATGTATGTCTGAACCTTATCTAACTACTTCTTCAAGATTTCTTTAGATAAACCGACCAGCGTAGCGGGCGAAGGCCGCTAGTACTACATAAAACTATGCATGAATTTTTAAATCTGTAAAATTTTAATTTTTTTTTTTTTTTTTTTTTTTTTTTTTTATACATTAAAAAATGAAGAAAATTTAACAAACTCTCAATTTAAATATTTTTTTAAAATAACTATAAACTTTAATGTTAAATTCATGCACAATTTAAATATTTTTTTTTTAAACTATAAACTTGAATATTAAATTCATGCACAATTTAAATATTTTTTTAAAAACTATAAACTTGAATGTTATATTCATGCACAAAAATATTAAATATACCTTGGAAAACAAGGAAAAGAAAATTTAAACCTCCACTTAAATTAGCAAAAGAGCCTTAGTATTTTTCAAACAAGTAAGCTGTAAAAATATGAACAGAGAGAAAAATCAGTTTAAAGTTTTCATTTGAATGGGATCTATTAACAAAATTTACAATATCTAACTATACAATAGTCATACAGATAAAAATGGGGTGTCAAAATATTCACAATTAAAGAAGCTTTCATTTATTAGAAGAGAAAGAAAATCAATTTTTTATAAATGTTTAAAATGACACAAAAGAAAATCTATGATTAATGTGAAATTTTTTTTTTACAGAATTTTTTTCACTTATGAATAAATGAAAAAAGACTCTAAATAATTGTTTCTAAACTTAATTTCTGAGAATTGCAAAACATTAAGTATAGTAAGAAGTTTGTAAAGAAACATTTCATTTAAACATATATTTAAATGTATTATATAACCATATATTTAAATTTAATATAATTTGTAATGTCATAATTTCCTTTAAGTAATCGAATTATTCATTTTTAAATATAAAATAAGCATGGCAAGTATAATAAATTTCTGGAAAGTAGGACAACAAATCTTATTTTCTCCTTCCACTATTGAGATAAATTTATATCAAATATTGGAACTAAAAAAAAAAGGAAGAATAACATCTACTCAATAGCTGTTGTAAAAGAATGTATAAAAGAAAGAGAACTAATTAGTATACAAATGTTAAGCACAGTTAGAGATCCCCACTTAGAGGCAATAATGGTGTGAATTTTGAGGATTTCAGATATAGCTGGTTGTTCATATATTTATTCTGTATGAGTGTGTGAATAGTTGAAGCTCAATTTCATAATTTCTTTGCTTAGCTATAGGTACCTCTTGCAAGTTAAGACTTAAGCATCTAACATTAATTTTTCTTAGCACAAATGCAAAATGAGCTGTCAATAATATTTGTTAGTATTTGTGCGAATAGCCAATGAAATTACAAGTAGCTTTTAAAAATTCTGTAATTAATAGTTTCTTCTAGGCCATTTTTTAAGGACCCTTTCGATATTGATAAAATGCACCCTGCCTTTTTAACACTTTCCAACAAATTTGAAAAGTGTTTATGCACTCGGTTTGTCTGGCCATCTATTCACACTCTAATTTTTGTAAATTTACTCAGATTGCTTTTTTTTTTTTTTTTTGGGCGTTATTGATGTTTACCCTAGCACGTACCCTATTAAAAATGAAGCTTCTATCATGATTAGTTTATTTACAGCAATAGTCAAAAGTTTTCCATTACATTACAGCCTATGGGAAAAAATCATTTGAACGGAGTTTTAAAAGATGTTACACCCTGTCATACATTCTCAAATTTATATGCATTGACGAAGTGCATTAAAATATGCATTTTGTAAAGTATGCTGTGAAAAAAATTGTTATTATTCATTTACAGATCCACACAAAAGAATTCCATTACATAATAATAAAGTGGGGAATTGATTGCGACATATCTTATACTATAATGCGAGCAAAAATTGTGTGTGTGTGTGTGTGTGTGGGTAAATTTTATCTCAAAAACGGCTCTAACGATTTTCGCAAAAATTTGAATTTTACCATTTTCGGGCACGAGAAGACCACTGGGCTAGGTCCCATGTTCGGGAAAATTCGATTACTGGGTCATTTTGGGTCACAATGGGTCAGGATCAAGCTATTTATATCTAGAGAACGGCTGGATGGATTTTAAGGCAATTTTGTATCCAATCGTTTTTTGGCACGAGAAAACTATTGGGCTGGGTCACATGTTCGAAAAATTTCGATTAGTGGGTCATTTTGGGGTCATTATGGGTCAAGCCATTTTTATCTAAAAAACGGCTCTAACGATTTTGACCAAATTTTATATTGTATCGTTTTGGATTACAAGAAGACCATTGGGTTAGGTAGCATGTTCGAGAAAATTCGGTAAGTGGGTCATTCTTGGGGTCATTGTGGGTCATGCTATTTTTATCTAGCGATTTTCTCACGCAATTTTGACTAAAAATTGCATTCTATGGTTTTCGGGCACAAGAAAAACATTGGGCTAGGTTACATGTTCGAGAAAAAATTTCAATGGGTCATATTGGGTCATTAAGAGTCTGGGTCAAGCTATTTATATTTAAAGAACGGCGTGATGGATTATAACGAAATTTTGTATGTAACAGTTTTTTGACATGAGAAAACTAATGGGCTGAATCACATGTTTGAGAGATTTCGACTATGAGGGTCATAATGGGTCATGGTCAACCTATATCTAAAGAACAGGTGGATCGATTTTAACGAAATTTTGTATACAAAATTTTTTTGGCACGATAAAATCATTGGACTAGGTTACATGTTCGAAAAATTTCGATTAATGGGTCATTTTGGGTCATTAAGAGTCTGGGTCAAGCTATTTATATTTAGAGAACGGCGTGATGGATTATAACGAAATTTTGTATGTGACAGTTTTTTGACATGAGAAAACTAATGGGCTAAATCACATGTTTGAGAGATTTCGACTATGAGGGTCATTTGTGGGTCATAATGGGTCATGGTCAAACTATATCTAAAGAACAGGTGGATCGATTTTAATGAAATTTTGTATGCAACATTTTTTTGGCACGATAAAATCATTGGACTAGGTTACATGTTCAAAAAATTTCGATTAATGGGTCATTTTGGATCATAAAGGGTCTGGGTCAAGCTATGTATAATTAAAGAACGGCAGGATCAATTTTAACGAAATTCTGTATGTAACAATTTTTAGAAACGAGAAAACTAATGGACTAAGTCACATATTCGAGAGCTTTCGATTATAAGGGTCATTTGTGGGTCTTAATGGGTCAAGGTCAAGCTATATCTAAAGAATGGGTGGGTCGATTTTAACGAAATTTTGTATACAACATATTTTTGGCATGAGAAAATCATTGGGGTAGGTCACATGTTCGAGAAATTTCGATTGGTGGGCCACTTTTGGGTCATTCTAATTTTATCTTGACAACGTTTCGCGCAATTTGATTAAATTTTGTATTTTATCCTTTTCGGTCACAAGAAAATCATTGGGTTAGGACAGATTTTTGTGAAAATTCGATCAATGGGTCATTTTGGATTATAAGGGGTCAGGGTCAAACCAACTATATCTAAAAAACAGCTCAATCGATTTTATCTAAATTTTGTATCTAATGTTTTTCAGCATGCTAAAGCTAAAGAGCTAGGCCACACGTTTAAGAGATTTCGATTATAAGGGTCATTTGTTGGTCATGATGGGTCATGCTAATTTTATATAGAAAATGGTACTCACCATTTTGACTATACTTTGTATTACATCGTTTTTGAGCAAGAGAAAACCATTTGGCTTGGACACATGCTCGCGAAAATTCTATTAGTGGGTCATTTTGTGTCTTAATGAGCTAGGGTCATTCTAATTATATACAATAACGACTCAATCAATTTTACCTAAATTTTGAAACAAAACGTTTTTTGTCACGAGAAGACTATTGGGCTGAGTCGCATGTTAAACAAAATTATATTAGTGGGTCATTTCGCTTCATTGCTGAATGCTGCCAAGCTAATTTTACCTAAAAAATGGCTTGAACGATTTTGATTCAATTTTATATTCTACTGTTTTTGATTACCTGAAGACGATTGAGCTATGTCACATGCTTGATCAAATTTGATTAGAGGCTCATTTTGGATAATACGGGTCAGGGTCACGAGAATATGGCAAAAGCCAATAACTTGGTGATATTTGACAAAATATTGGTGACATATGGCCAAAAAATCGACTATAAAAATTACGAAAACCAAAACACGTATTTGGAGCCAAATGAAAGAATGCCTCCAAATTTGGCTATATCTAGCAAAATATATTGTCTTTCAGAATGTAAAGAATTTTTTTATACATTCTTAAGAGGATTCGAGATGCATGGTTAAACCAATCAGAGTCGAGCTAAAAAAGTGATTTATATCGATGTCCTTTCGTTGTAAAATTTAAAATAAAATAAAATTTATAAATATGCGCATAAAAACATAGTTTTCTTATTGATTGTTTTTCTAAATAATACTATTATAAACATGTTTTACAGTAATAATACAGAGTTAATGATACAGTGAAAATACTATATCGAGTTGAACACAAAGTTAATTTTGACCGAGCTAAGCTCGGTCTCCCCTGCTAGTTTTAATTATGGTAAACGATTTCATATGAGGAGTCCAGAAGCCAAGGGGTACAAGTGACAAAATGTCGATTTGGAGTAAATTGAGTTTAAAGATAATTGATGTTAAATTGGAACATCAATAAGAATTGACTTAATTGAAATAGGAAACATCTGCTTGTTACATTCTAATCTTTGAACTCTCATTTCAATAACTGTTAAAAAAATAGAGTACAATTTTTTTTAAATGTATAATTAATCAATATTGTTTGTTTTTCGAAAAAAGTGGTTTATCTCTATAACTCCCCAAATAATCAGAAAATGACCTATATTTCTTTACCTGAAATGAAAAAAGCATATTTCCAGATACCCTGTGCACTTAACTCAATTTTTTCAATTTTGTCACTTATACCCCTTGGCTTCTGGGATCCTCATATATAATCAAACTGATATATGTCGCTGAGGTTTAATATGAGTTATTTAATGCATGAAACGAAGTGCACAGCATTTACAGGGACACACAAAAGATTTCAAATAGTACATTTTATTCGAAGTACAGTATATTATGGATGATGGCTGTTGGATGGATAAAATGCAATTATGAAATATGCTTTTAAGTTTCACGAAATGTATGCCTATTATATGGTGAGCATAAATGCTAATAGTTACACAAATTAGATATACAGTATTACACAAAAGATATCGGAATGGTTACTGAATATCACTGTAATTTACTTAAAAGTGGTTTTTAAATAAGTTATGCAATTTTTATGTTGAATTGCATCCAGTTTACTAACAAATGTTAATGGAATATAGATAAAAGGATATACAAGGTCACGCAAAGAACTGGATACATGGTTGCCTTTGGATGATAATTTCTAGAAATGTGATGAGTAATTTAAAGAGTATTTTCATTTGAATTAAATTTTAGCAAAATACTTTCATGTATTAAAGGTACTAGGTAAACTACAGAGCTGAGCAAAAGTATTCAAGTATTTTCCATCTATTAGTATAAATTGCTAAAAAGGAAATTTCAATCAGTTAAGCGTTTTCTTGCTAAATTAAATTTCTCCATTGTATAGATCAAATAAAGGGTTGTTCAAAAGTATTGGAATACATGTTTGGCTATGGACAGTAGTGCCTTATATTCTTGGATAACAAAGTTTTGTTAAAGATTTCAAGAACTGTTGGAAAGTGTTTCATAATCTATGCTTAACGTATGATTTTTTTTTTACTTGTTAAAAAATAGTGAAACTTCTCCATACCACAGTTTTTTTTAAAGTACATTGTGTCAAAGATCTTACAAAAATAATAGAGCTTTATTTTTCAAGAAAAAAGAAGGCTATTATTAAAATATGTTATTTAATTTTTTTTTCAATTTATAACTTATATATATATATATACATATATATAAATCATTAATTATATATATATATATATATATATATATATATATATATATATATATATATATATATATATATATATATAATTAATGATTTTTTATTCATCATAATAAAAAAAATTATATACCCCCCCCTTATTGTTACAAAACATTTTACTAATATATTTTCTAATGAAATAGTGCCTTTTTTTAGAGCTAACATCCTGCCTTTTTCCCTTTTAGAACGAACATTAAATTATAAATTATTACTTTAGTAATTCAAGCATAAAAATGTATATTACATATCTAATAACGATTATTCAATAATTATTAATTTTAAATAGTATTAACTATTTAATATTAAATACAGTTACTGATCATTTTGATAAATGTAAATATCACTAGTATTGTATATAGTCTTACATAATTATTACAAAATATCCATGTATTGAATTCATGTACATTCATCTTCAGTTTATTATACTCTAATAACAAATGAAATTACTAATTTGTATTTTTTTTATAATTTCTTTTATTACTAATTAAACTTTATTAATTTAAATGAAAAATATAGATTATGTTAGTAATTTGAGGTTTAACAGTTCTGGAAACATAAAACTTCTGATATCTATTCAGAATTTTAATTTGGGGAAAAAATACAAAGCATCAGATTTAAATTTAAAAAATCTGATTTAAAATTAAAAAAAAATGCTTTAAAAAATTATTATTATTATTTTAAATCATGATTTTTTTTTACACCCAACTTTTGGCTTAACCTGAAATAAGACTTTCTTACTTTATGGTTTTGATGTGAATTAGAATGCACTTACAAGGCAAGTTTCATTGAAACATTCAAGAAAAAAGTATCTTGTGCTTATTATGGATATTTAATTACATATTATTAATTATTACTACACCATTACTTTTAATAATTCAATCATTTTTTAAACTGTATTAATTATTTAATTTCTTCATATATGTTAATATTGTAAATGTAAATATTCAGTATAATTTCAACTGCATTATTAAATTCAAATTACTGTTTTAAAAATGCAAAAACAGAAATCTGCAAAATTCTCAAATCAGTACAATCTAGAATTCTAAGCTGTGTGGAATTTTAATGAGTTTGCTGTAAAATGGTGCATTAATTTACAGAAGATTGTTGACAAGTTTAAGTAGATAATGTACCAAAGTGATTAAAATTAATCAATTTAGGAAATTTAAATTTATAAAAAAGAGAGTACTATAAAGGAGAAATAAAGAAAATTATTTACAATAGCAAAAGGAATAAGAAAATATGAAATAGTATTTAAAATGACCACCTTGTGTAAGGTGATGATCTTTTGTAGGAGATTGAAAGATGGAACTAGAAAACAGGAATTCTGCTTTTCCAGATTTTAGTGTTGTCCCCGAAGGGGGAAGGGGGAGAGAAATGTAGATAAATATAAATAGCACAAAGAATATTTCACTTTTAAGACTTAAAATATGCTCTTTTCTTTTATTATAAAATGATGTCATTCCCATCTGCTGAAGAACTCCAGATTTGTGATCCAGTCTTAAACAACATGTACAGAAAAGTACGCATATGATGTCAGTATTACAGAATAATATACAAATTTAGCAAAAAGTGATGTCATCATTCAAAAAACTTGACACACACACACAAAAAAGTCAGTACCTAATGATTTATATGCCTTCATTTGTTAGTAACATTAATTTAGAAAAGAAAATTAAATATACTTTATAATATCTCCATATTTTATCAGATATCATTTGTTTAAACTTCTTCAAAAAAAAAAAAAAAATGTTATGTGACAATGACAACAAAATATATAATAATGTACTATTTTACAGCCATTTTTTTTCCTTACTTTCTACAGAAATGGAATACTTCAGTTGCCACTACAATAGGAAAATGTTTACCTACAAAACCTCATAATAAAATGAGCTATAGTTTTAAAACAAATTGCATTTAAGAGGTTTTTTTTTTTTTTTTTTTTTTTTTTTTTTCAACCTTATATGTTGTTATAAAAATTGAACATGTGTGATGCTCAGAAGTAAAAAAAAAAACTGTGGTAGAGATTATACATATTTAACTGCAAAATGATACATCTGCTTTGTTTTCATCTGCGTTGTTTTATACATCTGCTTAAATAACTTAATGCTATTTTTTTGGAGATGACACTTTAACTGCTGTCTGAATGAAATAGCATATTAGGGGCAAAAATATATTTTAATAACTTAATCTATAACTTAACTTATACATAACTTACTTTTTCAATTCTGTAAGCAATTCTTTCTTTTTCTCTTGTAGATCAATTTGGCTCATTTCTTCAAGGTTCAGAAGTTGATCTGCATGCTTAGTCTATTAATAAAATTTAAAATAGTTATAAAAAATATCAAAAAGGACGAAATAATGTATGAAGTAAAAATGACTTTTTGCATAATTTATGAATGATTTTTGTAAGTTAGATTGTACTAAATGTAAAATAATGGATTTTTTTTTTCAGTAAAATCAGAAATTTATAACTTTTTGAAATAAATATAC
Source organism: Maratus speculifer (assembly GCA_964019185.1). Taxonomy (NCBI): domain Eukaryota; kingdom Metazoa; phylum Arthropoda; class Arachnida; order Araneae; family Salticidae; genus Maratus; species Maratus speculifer. The sequence goes on along the minus strand of OZ025302.1, from coordinate 156,955,128 downwards.
TGATAAGAATGATGTTTACTAACAAAATGTAAATAATAATAAATCTATACTAATAAAAGAAAGATATTTTTTGTGTGTATATGCCTGTAATGGTTAGGGAAATCTGCTTCTCTTAGAGGTGTGAAAATTTAAATATAGTTCAAGGCAGGTCTTCATGCACCTGAGGATTACATTTCTCATTTAAAAAAAAAAACAGATGAGAAATTTATTAAAAAAAACCCCAACACACTTCAAAAATGTTTCCCCCCCCCCCCCCTTAATATGATGTAGGAGCAGTTATTCCAAAGCTGGTAACAATAAAAATCTATCATGCATTTTTTGTGTGTGTGTGTGTGTTTACCTTACAAAGTGTTCACCGTCTAAACCAGCGGTTCCCAATCTATGGGTCACAGCCTGTGTTTTGCCAAGTCACAGAACAATTGACGTTTTTGCCACAAAAATATATCTTATTTTTCATCTATTTTTAAAAATATAACACATATTTTGCAAATGCAATAATCAAGAAAACTATTAGTTTAAATTAAAACTTTGTGGGGAAAAAAAGTTTTCTTAAACAGTCAACTGGTATTATGTAATAACCTCGTTGTGAGATAGTTGTTAGTAGTAATAGCAATTGAGCAATTATTATGGCAACCCCTGAATATCCCCTCTCCCACCCCACTCTAAAGAGGGGATGCACGTGGTTATTACCTGCAAATTTACTTTACTTTTACTCTTTGTCATTTTTTGTTTATTCTTGAAATCAAAACCAAAATCTGTTATCTTGAATGACCTATAAAGGTAGTTCAATCCGAAAATATGCATAGCAGAGTATGACAATGCAGTTAAATATTATTTGTCAAAGTAAGAGTTAACTTACACAATATTGATAATTCCTCACAAGACCATGTCAACATATAGAATATATTAGCTCTGGAGTTTCTAGAGGAACTCAAAAGAAAAGCTGACAAAAATTATTTTTAAGTTTCAATTAAAAATATGTTAATCTCATAATTAACAGAATAACTTTAAGTTTTATTAAGAATTATGTGTATAAAACTATTTCAATTTCATTAAAGTAAAATAAAAGCTAGTCCATAGTAATTAAATTATCTATTAATGCATATTTGAGAAATTATGGTGAAAATGAAAAATAATGACAACTTCTGTACCTTGCTTAAATATCCATTACTCCCTCCCAGCACATCTTCCCAAAAAACTATAAACTTGTTCGGTAACACTCTCTGGTATCACACACGGACTAATACAGGGGTTGGACAAAAATATGGAAACACCTTAAAAAAAACACGTTTCCTTGCCTAGTATTGTGTGCGGTACCCGTTGTTATCCAAAACAGCTTGCAGTCTTCTCGGAATGGATAAATACAGTTTCTGTATGTTTGCCAAGGGAATATTGTACCATTATTCCTGCAAAATGGTGGCAAGTTCAGATAACGATGTTGGCGGTGGATAGCGAGAACGCACTTTCTGCTCCAATGTAGACCGCAAAGGTTCGATAATATTCAAGTCTGACGACTTTGGTGGCCTGGGGAGATGCGAAAATTCATCGTCGTGCTCAGAAAACCAGTCCTGGACAATGTGAGCTGTATGAACGGGGACGTTGTCGTCTTGGAAGATACCATCATCATTGGGGAACAAAGCTTGTACCAGTGGATGGACTTGATCGGCCAAAATGTTCACATAAGTCTGAGCAGTAATACGCCCTTACAGAGTTATCATGGGGCCAGAAGAGAACCACGATATGGCTGCCCAAACTATCACCAAACCTCCGCCATGTTTCACTCTTGGCAACAAGCAATCTGTATTATAGGCTTGAGATGGCGTTCTCCAGACGTAAGCTCGGCCAGAAGTGGGGAACAATGTGAAAGAAGACTCATCAGACCATATTACGCTCTTCCACTGCACTATAGCCCATGCTTTATGACTTAAGCACCACTTTTTTCTGTTACAGGCATTAGCATTACTGATGGATGGCTTTTCAATTGCAACACGGCCAGCAATTCCCTATTTATGAAGCTCCCTTCTAATTGTTTTGGTACTCAATGGATTTGGTAACACGACATTCATTTCAGCAGTAACTTTTGCAGCTGTGGACTGCTTATTTTTCGCGATAATCCTCCTTAATGATCGTCTGTCACGATCACTCAGCACACACTTTCGTCAGCGCTGTGATTTAGCGGATGATGTTTTTTCCGCATTTCAAATATGCGGAATAAATCTTCGATACAGTACCTCTTGAAACACTAAAAACCTCGGCTACCTTGCTTACGGAAGCACCCACCATACGCACGCCAACAATTTGTCCACATTTGAAGTCTGTTAACTCTGACATAATGCAATGATAATCTCACATAACAGTGCTCCAACAACGACTGAACGGTGCAGCGATTTTAGGAAGTTGTATAGGTGGAGTCAGTAGGCGAAAACTTGAGTGCCATCAGCATAGTTCATTATAATCAATCTTTCTTTTCAAACATGCATTTCAAAAGGTGTTTCCGTATTTTTGTCCAACCCCTGTAGAAAGCATGACACACAGTGAATGCCAAAGCATAACATACCACTCCAGGGTTCCAAAACAGACAGTAGTTAGCGGCCCAATGCCATTTCTATTTTTTTTTATTCAGATATTTAGCCTGAAAAAATAAAGTTTTTGTTTTGAGATTTTATTTGAGTTTTTTCGTCCTCTACTGTGCAGAAGTATAAAATTCACACTAGTGATTTTGTAAGTAGACCCATAGAAAATACAGATGAAAACTGAATTAGGTAGATTTTGTATGAAATACTACCTATTGCGGTCGCTCCAATGTTGGAATTTCTGAAATTTTTTTTGCAGATCTACGCCGATCATGACCTCTAGACCCCAAAACTACCATCAGTAAAAAAGTATATATATATATATATATATATATATCACTTTCTTATGGACACGATAACTTCTAAAGTTCTGCTCCAATCTCTTCCAAATCGATACATAAAATCAAGGGGCATAAAATCTCAGCTAAGTTTGTTAATGGACAAAATCGGTCCAAGGGGGTGGAAATAGGGAGGGTTTTTGTGAAAATCGAAAAAATGCCATAACTTCTTAATTAAAATAGATATTGAATCGGTTTAAAGTTTATATTACTTCTTACTAAGAAATAATACTTAGAAATGGGCCAAAAGTTTATGCATGACAGATTTTTGATAAATTTAGAAATGGGTTCAAGGAGCGAAAAAAACAGGTTTTTGGGGAGAAAAAAATTCATAACTTTGTCAATTCTCAAGATATCAAATCCAACTGAATTTTGTATAAATGTTCTCAACATTATCTAAAACTTTTGTATTTACAAGTTTTTGATAGGACTATTTCTTACCAAAGAAAAAAAATAAAAACAAAAACAAAAAGGGGGGGTGAAAAAAGACAAAAATACATAACTTTGTCCATTCTTAAACTATCAAATCTAATTAAATTTATTTTACACCTTCTGAATAATATCTACAACTTTTATACTGTCAAGTTTTTCATAGGACCAATTTGTATAGCAAAAATAAACAAAAATAGGATTTGGAGAAAAAAAACGCAAATCTAAACTGCTTATATTCTGACTCATTTTTAAATTTATTTTTGATTTTAAATGCATCCAAATGGCAGATCCTCTTATTTAGGAACTATATAATGAGCTATTCCATCTCAATTCAGGCAGACAGTACTGATATGCGTCAAGTCACCATCACAGATTTTTTTCAAAAAAATTCAGTAGTTAGAACTAAGTGATTTATAAAATTTCCTAAAAGGATTTTCCCCTAAAAAATTTATTTCTCTGATTACAGCACTTTAAAGTTCATGATAAAATTGGCAGTTTTCAGAAAAACTGAAAAACGCATCATTTTGAAATGAACACAATACCAAACATATTCAACATATTCAGTCAATGTTTTTTTTATAAACAGTTATTAAACTGAATTTTATTTTGGCATAGTTTTAAAAAATATAGTGACATTTTTACTTAATTAAAAAAATTAGATTTTAAGTATAAAAAATATAATTATTAGTGAATTTAAGATTTTTTTTCAGAATGAAAAAAAATATTTTAAAGCTAAACATTGATGGCAATCTAAAGACCTTTAATGGGAGTTTTACAGCAAATTTTATTTTAACTCTAAGGTGCTTACAACTTTTGTAATTCAATTTTAAATTTTGCAAAATTTTGTAAAATCACTACTTTTGAAATGCAATTTCTCAAAAACACCATTTTTTAAAAATCTGATAATATGCTCAATTCATACCTTATTAGTCTCTAATAAATACCTTACCAGCAAATCGTGTGTTTTTGCTTAGAAAATTTTATATGGTTTTTTGAAAATAACATGTTGTGTGTATTTTTCAACAGACCACAAAGTCAAGCTCTTCCTTATTTAACCGAACTTGTAATGTAATTAATATTTCAAACTAAAAAATACATCACTAGTACATAATTATTACTGTTAAATTATAGCTAATCATTTGCTTAAATTTAAAATTGCGTAGAATACAGCCAATAATAAAATTAGTATTGATCACATGTCATTTCATTCCATACTCATGAATGTGTTAAATCCATCTACAGTGTGTAAAAATTTTGTTATATAGTATGGATATAACATATTGATGTGCAAATACATACATAACATAAGAATTAGGTTGTGAAGGTTTCTTAAATTAACTTCAACTCCTTATCGTTGAAGGTATGAAGTCGCTCAGATTGTCCTATTGTAACTGGTTTTTCTGTTTCTAGAAGCACATTTTCCAATGGTAATGCACATTCATATTTTTTCTTTCCAGATTCTTTTGGCCACTGGAATGCTTTATCTATGGACCATGTTGGGTACATGAATGATACTTTAATGTCATTTAGTTCTTGTGATTGATATACCATTGATTTGTCATATCCACCAATTATTTTCATAAATGCATCCAATGAAATCAGCGATTTCGAAACTATGTATTGAATATTGTCTTTTCATTTGGCTGAAGGTTTCAACTTTTGTCAATTCATTTTTACTTGCTCGTTCCATATAATTTTCATTATTTACAATCACCCTATAATGTTTATATCTTATACCAACAATAGATTTTGCATTAGCATATTCTTTCATTATTAGTTCTATAGGATTGAATAATATTTCTGTCTGGGTGGACTAAAATGTTATTTTTTTAGTAGAGAAGATAGTTCAGCAACAAATGAGACAGAATTTTGGATAGCTTTTATTGGCTCCTTTTGGAGATTACATTTTGTTGCATAGTGCTTGTCTCAGTCCCCAATAGCATCACATGCACTTTTAACATGGCCAGTACCTGAAAATATCCTCTACTTCAGTACAATTTTATTTTTGTGCAATTCATAAAACTGATACTTGTTTTTAAAATGTGCTCCAGCTCCATCTGATATATACACAGATGATTCCAGTGTTTGTAATTGGTACAACTTAAATAATTCTTTTTTTATTTTTTCTAGGTCACAAACAGCATGAGCTGTATCATGAGTTAATCATCAGAAACTATGATAAAACTCTTTATTTTTTCTCTAAAGTATGCTGTGCAGGTAACTAACGATATCTGAGTATTCTGCCAGTGGTAGCTTTGTACTTCATTTGGCAGTATAAGTGAGTAATTTTCAGCAAAGTCAAAATGCATCACAAGGGCAGATTTTTTTTTAAAGGGGTTTGGCTTATTTAATTTTATGAATAGAAATTTTTGAAGATTAGCTTATATTTATCTGCCATAATAATGTGCATATTATTATTTTTTCATTAAAAAAATATTATTATAAATACAGAGAAATAAGAAAAAGCTTGATCTTCTGGTTTTCTGAGAAAAAAAAACTAAATGGAAAAAAACTAAACTTGAAAAAAAATCTAATTCAGTTGTAATGTATGTATTTGCATTTTAATATATTATATCCATACTATATAACAAAATATTTAACACACTGTAGATGAATTTAGCACATTTATGAGTATGGAATGAAATGACATATGATCAATACTAATTTTATTTTTGATTGTATTTTATGCAATTTTAAATTTAAGCAAATGATTAGCTATAATTTAACAGTAATAATTATGTACTAGTGATGTATTTTTTAGTTTGAAATATTAATTACATTACAAGTTCGGTTAAATAAGGAACAGTTTGACTTTGTGGTCTGTTGAAAAATACACACAACATGTTATTTTCAAAAAATCATAAAATTTTCTAAGCAAAAACACACGATTTGCTTGTAAGGTATTTATTAGAGACTAATAAGGTATGAATTGAGCATATTATCAGATTTTTAAAAAATGGTGTTTTTGAGAAATTGCATTTCAAAAGTAGTGATTTTACAAAATTTTGCATAATTTAAAATTGAATTACAAAAGTTGTAAGCACCTTAGAGTTAAAATAAAATTTGCTGTAAAACTCCCATTAAAGGTCTTTAGATTGCCATCAATGTTTAGCTTTAAAATATTTTTTTCCATTCTGAAAAAAATCTTAAATTCACTAATAATTCTATTTTTTGTACTTAAAATCTAATTTTTTTAATTAAGTAAAAATGTCACTATATTTTTTAAAACTATGCCAAAGTAAAATTCAGTTTAATAACTGTTTATAAAAAATAAATTGACTGAATATAATGAATATGTTTGGTATTGTGTTCATTTCAAAATGAAGCGTTTTTCAGTTTTTCTGAAAACTGCCAATTTTATCATGAACTTTAAAGTGCTGTAATCAGAGAAATAAATTTTTTAGGGGAAAATCCTTTTAGGAAATTTTACAAATCACTTAGTTCTAACTACTGAATTTTTTTGAAAAAAATCTGTGAAGGTGATTTGACATGCCCTGCCTGAGCTGAGATGGAATTGCTCTAATATGACGCATTGGTCAGTTTTTTGATAAAGACAGAATATATTTCAAAAAAGGCTGCTAAAAAGGGTATTTTGAACAGAATTTCCCGAAGTTATCGTGATTGAAAAATTGAGGGAGTATAACAAATTGCGTTTTTTCTGACTCATTTTTAAAATCATTTTAGCTCTCAAATGCATCCAGTTTACTAGTCCTCTTATTTAGAAACTATATAATGTGACGCATTGGTCAGTTTTTTGATAAAGACAGAATATATTTCAAAAAAGGCTGCCAAAAAGAGTATTTTGAACAGAATTTCCCGAAGTGATCCTCATTGAATATTTGAGGATGTATTCAAAGAATAAACTGCATTTTTTCTGACTCATTTTTAAACTCAGTTTTGCTCTCAAACGCATCCAATTGACAGGTTCTCTTATTTAGCAGCTATTTAATGTGCCGTATTGGTCAGGTTTTTGCTGAAGGCTGAATATATTTTTTAAAATGCTGTCAAAGTGGGCACTTTGCACAAAATTTCCCGAAACAATCATGATAAAGAATTGAGGTTGTATTCAAATAACAATTTGGTTATTTTAGAACTCATTTTTAAATTTAGTTTTGCTCTCAAACGCATTCAATTGACAGTCTTTTTGTTATTTAGGAAACATATAATGTGCCGTATTGGTCGATTTTTTATTAAAGTCAGAATATATTTCAAAATAGGTTGTCAAAATGGGCGTTTGGGTCGAATTTAGATTAAGATGATTCTGATAAAACTTGTTTTTACAAAAAAATGAAATTAACATTTTTTCAAAAGCAGCCAAATCAAGTTGTTAAACTAGATTTATCTGTAATCGAATTTTATTTTTTGTAGTTGAAATGAGCACTCTTTAAAATCTACTTCCGCTTATAGGCCAAGCCGACAGGGATTTTTTGAATTAGTAGCCAGTGGCCAGTACACTGTAAAAAATTTTACCCTTTTGCTGCATCGTCACTCGCTTGCTTTTATAGAATATCTCTTTTAACCCGCGAGAATGCTCCTTAATAGGATGAAGTAATCGTTTTCTATAAAAGCGGTGGAGTGACAATGTAGCAAAAGGGTCAAATTTTTAACAGTGTAGAGTCAGTTATATTAGTAGCCATTTTTTAAAGTTAGTGGCCACTATAATGCTTCATACTTTCTTGACATCCAAATAAACTATAATCGTTGTATATATATAGATATTCTTTTAAACAAAAAAAAAAAAACTGAACAAACCAATAAAATTTTATTTTTAATAAGTAAATATGTTATTAATACACTAAACACATAAGTGAAATCTAAACTAGTGAGCATAATTCACAGGATTAAAAGCTGAGCATGTGGCAGGAGTCAAAATATTGGAAATACCACAATCTATATTATAAAGGCCAAACGTATCTGTGCGTAACGCATACGTCATTTTGCGAATGGCAACACTTTCACATCCAATTCAGTCTTGCCATATTCGGTATTATAAATTTTATACATATAAACACCGCACATTTTCAATTTTTACACCGTCGTATAGAGAAAAATATGTACTTTTAAATGCAATTTGTTTGAAAGCTGTATCTCAATTTATTCTTCACATATTAATTTTTTTCTATACTTTTGAAAGAATTTTATAATGGTGGCAACAGAAATACGCCATTTTCTCTTAAAAGTGATAAAAATTGAAATGTGCACATGTAAATTTTGAAAAATGAAAATTATGACAGATTTAGATTTAACGTGAAATTCTAAGATCGTGTCAATTTGATTTTAATTTTTTTTTTATTTTCATGTGCATTTATACCAAGCATAAGAGCCTCAATTGATAATTTCGTTTTAATAACAAATATTTATTATATTTTACTTTATTATTATATTTTTATATATACGATTAAAGCTTAATTTTAATAATTTCGATGACTGATTTTTATAGAAATAGTATTTTTTTTTCTTAATTTTAGCTTTAAATAATATTTGTTTGAGAGTTAGACTGACCATTGTAAGATGCATTTTTTACTGTAGCTAATTTTGTAGCTTTATTATTAATCAATGAAACAGTTCCTTTTTAAAAATTTACTTTCGTCGAAACTCGACGGGTCCCACCTTGTGTCCTTAAAGTCTGTTTGCATCTGGTAGGGAAAAAAGAAATAAACTAGCAAAAGCCGTGCTTTGTTTGGATTCGCGAAGCATTATTTCATAACATAAATATTTGAAAGTAACATTATTTTTTTATATTATTTTTGCATCTTTATTAAGCAAAAACATTATCTCATGGTTTGGCGCATTTAAATTTTAGAAATGTAAATTCAGCCAAATAACTAAGAATTTCCTAGGAGTTTTTTATTTTTGATATAAGGCTGATGTAAATAAAAATATTTTCGAAGCAGAATTTTACAAAATATTTTTTAAATTTTTAACTAAAAGTTTTAAAGCTGTTTTTACATTTTCTAATGGCCAGTAATGGCGTTCGTTCTGGCCAGTAAGTGTTCTTTTTTCGGCATTTTTAAATTACTAATACATTCCAGAAATTATATATAAACGTAGTTAATGTATTTAATTTGCTTGAATTAACTTAATCAATCTTCAATAGATTAAAATATTTTTAAATTATTCTTCAATCTTTCATTTCGAATACCAAACTTAAGAAACTTACCAAATTTAACAAAATATTCACTTTAAATACCAAATATAAGAATTAATTTTACTTGTTTACGATTCTTTTGTTGCCATTTTACCAAAGTAAATACCTTAATAAATAAATCATAATATAATTCTTTTAAAATCCGTAAGTATAAACTGCGTAAATAATTTTGGCAGAATAATGAAAATATATTTTATTTAATATATTAATCATGATTCTATCTTTAATTACTTACCCCATGGTTTGTTTTCCTTCTTAAAATAAAAAGATACGGGTTCAATTTTTTATTTGCAAACGATTTTGGCAGAATCACGAAAATGTATTTTATTTAATTAATTAATCATGATTCTATCTATAATTACTAACCCCATGGTTATTTTCCTTCTGAAAATAAAAAGATACACGTTCAATTTTTTATTTGCAAAGATGCGTCCATAATAGAAAAACACGTAGAATAAATTAAATATTAAAATAATATTTTTTAAAGGTTATTCTGTTAAAAAAATAACATTCTGCAAATCTACGAATCATAATTTATTCTTATGTTTAATTTCAAGTTAAAATACTGAATAGTTTTTTTATAAAGTGTACGACAAAGTGTAACTTGAGTGGCCTAGTAGAGGATTCGCTTCGCTCATCCTAATTACTTCTGGTGGAATTCTGACAAATATCTTTTGCAGAATAAAATTGTATTTCTTAAAAAAAAAAAAAAAGAAAAAAAAAAAAAAAAAAATCAGACTTTTAAATCACCACTTGGCAAGTAACGACTATGATGGCGATCAATTGCTGATTTTTAAATTGCCACTTTTAGAACTTTAATCATCATGTGGCAAGTGGTGATTGCTAATTTTCACTTATAGTAGAAAGTGATATTTCTGGTATGATACAAAAGTTCAGAAATCTTAAGCTATTTTGAAAAACAAATACAATGTATAATAAAAGCTAATTATTAAAAAGAATTAAGAAAAGATTTGAATTAATTGTAAATATTGTTGTTACTTTTATGTGATCTGAAGCTCTGGCTGCAAGACGATGGTTTTTATCATTCTTCAAAATGAATTCAAAACCTTTAAGTGCTTTTTTATACTGTTTAAGTCTGTAACAACTGAAAAAGATAAGTTCTTTTAAAAATCATAATTATGCATTTGTAAACAAAAATATGAAGAAAATTTAAGATTTAAAACTTTCACAATTCAAACTATTCAATAGTTAATAAATTACTATCTACTAGAAACTTAATTATTTAAGTCATGAGCAAGAGATTATAGCATATAAAAAACAAATATTCTCCTCCCCCCCCACCCCCCCCCCAAAAAAAAAAAAAAAAAAAAAAATCAAGGAATTTGCATTAGAAACAGGGTTGGGAAAAAGATGCTTTTTTATATAAAAGCTTAAAACATTTTTAGGGTAGCACTAGGATTACTCAAAATTTTATTAGCAAGTGAGATATTTATAGCATTAAAAAAGGTGCAATAACATCATTTGTATGTTAATCAGCACATGTGATACACTGCCAAACAATATCCCCATCATTCCAATGCAGTTCTTATTTGAGCTGAATGAGAGCATTTAAATACAATACAAAGCAAATACTGGCTATATGAAAAACTATTTTGAAGGCTTACTGCAATTGTATTTTATTAGTTTATAATTGTATTGTATTATATTTTTAATGTTTTTCAAGCATCGGAGCTACTCCCTAAAATAATAGTGTTATTAGTTGAGCAGAGAAACAGGGAAAACTACATTACATAAATGCTTTTATAGTAATAAACTTAATTGAGACTATATATTTTAAACTTAAGCCAGCAGACCACCCCTTTCTCATGGCGATATATGCATATGAAAGAAGTGTTGAGTCCTTTGTGTGACTTTGGCATCGCTCTTAAAACTGTAATCAAGCATTGCTTTCGTCAGTAGTGGCCGTACACGTCCTTCCAGGTCTCAGTCTGTCCAACACATGATGATGCTGCTCACTGAACTGGTTGCACTAGCTCTGCCCTTTTGTTTCGACATCACATCTGGCAAACAGCTTTCCACAGAGGGGCATCAATAAGTGTTTGTCAGACCAAGATCTGAACGGGCGTGCACAACCACTATATATGAAAGCAATGTTTGACTACAACTTTAGAAGTAATGCTAATCATACAAGCGGTTCAACGCTTCTTTCATATGCAGAGCCCTGATTTTTCCCAGAGGGCTTTTTGAAACTTATAAAGGGATATGGCAAATGTCTCAATTCACTTGGCTACTTTTGTAGAAAAGTAAAGTTACGTCTTATCTTTAATGTTCCATTATATGTTATGTCTCTAATATACGCCTCTGTCCACAGTCACTAGGAGAAACTTATTTTCAGACTGTCCCTTGTAAATAAATAACAAAATAATAATAATACATGTTCCTTACATAAATCTTAAAAGAGGTGAAAGGTGGATTATTGATTAGGGTGGATCGAAAAGTATAGGAAAAAATTTTTTTTTAGAAATCACTATCGGCGCGGCGTGCAAAAGTTGCCTTTTATGTATACTAGTTTACAGGTTTTTTTTAAAATTAAAATCCATTCATATCTTCCGGTGCCCCATCGCCCCAAAAATAATTAAAAATTGAGTTTTTTACAATTTCTTTTATATTTTTTTGTTTTATTATTTTTTTTTAATTATTTATTTTATTTTATTTTATTTTACTTTTTGAAATTCATTTGGCACTGGGTTGGAAAGTTGTTATTACAATACTACATAACTCTGCAATTCCGATATTTTTTTTTAATCAAAATCCATTCACATCTTTGATGCACCAATTATAATTAAAAACTGAAATTTTTACAAAAATGTATTAAGAATTATAATTTACGAAAAATACTTACAAATTTTGAAAACAGTTTAATTAATAACATATAAGGTTATAAATAACATTAATTTTACAAGAATAAGCAACATATAAATTTAAAAATCAAAGTATTAAATCATAAAAATTACAAAAATTGAACTTACGTAGAGAAAAGTTTTACATCCTTCAATTTGGAAATTTACATATTTTTAAAGTTTGTAATCTTTTTTGGTATCAAAGTGTTTTATATGGCTTCTTGATTTTATTCTATTCAATATAAAACCGTGTCTCTTTTCTTGTCCAGATACAGTTTCTGATGCCTCAGACACTAGTCGAATGCATATTTCAACCGCTTGGGTATGGCATGGATATTTTGACCATTCATTCGTTTTTACAACTTTTATCATATTCCCAATTTCTTCACAAGGCACATTCATCAAAAGAGGTGGTTCAAAACTTCCAACTCGTTGCCAGTCAATAAGTTCAAAATAATCTTTCACTTTGAAGCTTATTTGAAGTACTTTGAAAATTCTCACTTCTGGGGATTTTCTCTTTTTATTTCTAGCACAAATTAGCTTTTGCATCGCTAAATATCTGATATGCTCTGTGTTATCTGTGAGCATTGACAATAGCAAATTTTCAGGGTGGCAAAAAAAAAAAAAAAAAAAAAAAACTATTTCGTTGAATAACAGCATCTACGATCTTTCTTAAATTGAGGTCCAAATATCTAGAATATATGACAAGTTTCCAAATAAGACGAGCTCCTTCAGTTATGGATGGTTTTGTTTTGATATGAAACCATACAGGTGCATATACCTTCATAATATGTGTTGTAAGAGTAATGAGATTATCAGAAGGATTTTCTGTAGACACTTACAACCTTAAAATTCTACACGCAGTTGTTAGCCATCTTGAGTGATAAACTGGACCAGGTTTCATTAATGCCAGATCAGAACCACATTCACCACGTGATATTGCTATGCAAATATCATATAAATATTGCTGGTCATTGCTGAGAACTCTTCTATCTATGTTGTCTTGCAAATAATAAAATATAAAAAGTTTATTTAATACATTTAATAAAATACGATTAACAATTTTTCATCCTCTCGATATACGTTTTACGTTAGATAAATTATTCTTTAACTGTTAATTTTACTTGTACTTTCTAGCTCAAAATTTGCATGAAACTCGATTTTCGGCAAATAATTAAAAGTTTTGGGGCATTGGAAGAAATTTATCAAAGTCGAAAATTATTTGGATGTATGCTAATATACTATAAAATGCATCTTTTTTATCCCGCTGATAAAATAATTTAAAATAAATTAAAAAAACAAAAAATATAAATTTTTATAAAATTTCAATTTTTTTACTATTTTGGGGGCGCTTGGGGGCACCGGAAGATATAGATGAATTTAAATTAAAAAAAAAAATTGAACTAATATATATATAAGGCAACTTTCGCAACCTGCGCCAAAAATAATTTTAAAAATATTAAAAAGCGAAAAAAAATTATAAAATTTATAAAAATTTCAATTTTTAACTATTTTTGAGGCATTTGGGGCACCGGAAGATATGAATGGATTTCAATAAAAAAACATATGTGAATTAGTATGTATAAAAGGCAACTTTTGCACCCTGCGCCGATTCGATTATCTGAATTTCGATTTTTCGATCCACCCTATTATTGATATTGCTATAATTTTTATAATTGAATTTTTATGTTCAAAAAGTATAATTTTCAGTAGATCTATGTAATTTAAATTAAAAAATACAAACCAGCATACCAATTGGCAGCCTTGAATATTTGATGAAGTAATTTCTGCTTAACTTCATTATCCTCAGGTGCTAATTTGAAAGCCATCTCAAGATCAGTTAGGGACTTAAAGTTTTGTCTTCTTTTCATTTGTTTTGCATAGCTAAAAATAAAATATTTTATGTTATAGTCACTCAACTCTACATTCTTGCAAAAACATTTGAAGATTTGTCATAACTTTAGAGAAGTCTTAAATAAATAAAAGAAAAAATAAATATATAAAATACAGTAAGTCATGAGACATTTTGGGACAGGAGATAGTCTGCAAAGAACATTTTTTTAAACAACAAATCATGATATGTGTACAAACAAGCGTCAATCTAAAAAGCAGAATCTTGTCAAAATTAACAAGAGATTTAAAAGATTAAAAAGTAAATATATAAAAAAAGTAAAAACATACTTTTTATAAAAAATACTACAAAGCAGCTGAAAATCAGATTTGTGGAGGATTTTCATCCCGAATTTGATGTTTCCAAATACAAAACAATGATTAATTCAAAATATTAATAATACTTACATATCAGATCGAATGTCATATAATTTGCTCAACAGCGAATCATCAGTTGGACAAATTTTTAATGCATCCTCTAGATATTTTAAACCTTCATCATATAGTTGATTTTTTTCACACTTTAAAGCAGAATTAGCCCTATATATATAAATACAAGAATAAGAAGACAGAAATAAGTATAAAAGTTTCTAAAATGTTATAAGTGGCTAGTAAAGAAAACACATTTATCAGACTCATCAATTTATTTTACAGACAATCAATCAAGGAATCAACATTATAAAATTTTGCATTATTTTCGATTTATGTCGCATAATAACACTAAAAAAAAGCAATAAGATTTTATAACTATTACTACTTTTATTATTTTTTTAAATAATTAAAAAAAAGTTTTCAAAAGAAGGTGTATTAAATAACTATTATAGTTTAAGATTTAAAGGATTCTACTCAAAATGCCAAAACACCTAAGAGTATGTTCAGTACTATTTCTTTTTTAAAAAATAGCAAATCTGGGAAATTTGATCAGTAGCCAGTAGTTAGTTGTTGCAATTTTGTTAGTTTACACTTTCATATTTTAGAGCATTAAACTATAAACTGTTGTTAAAATTTTTATTAGTATTAATCTATAGTTAAACAAGCCAAATAAATATGTAGATATTAACTTATTGCACCTACAAGAGTGAATCACTGATGGCATACAGGAAACCTTTGCTTTCTTCTAATAAGCTGTTTCAAAGTAAACGTAAGGTTGGACGATGTTGAAGTATTTTAATTGATTCTCTCGATTGTTTCTGATTGTGTCAATTATTTTTCAATGACTTCAGCAACCAATTGCTTTTTGTATCTCATCAAGATAATCTTTGATGATGTCAGACAAAATAAACACTAACACCAGATTTTTTTTTTTTTTTTGTTATTGTTGTTTCCATCCATACTATGATTCATATTTATTAGCACAAAGACGAACTTACTTTTTTTTTAGAATACAGCAAACAAACATCGCTGTGAAATATATACTGTATTTAATCTCTTGCTTTTATATGTCAAGTATTTAAAAATCAAACTAATATTATGTTATTGTTGGGTGAGGAATCCTGTGTTTTATAGCAGCAAATTTGATTGTACAAATGTGATGTATTTATGTGATTTTTTTTTTTTTTTTTTCCCGATTTGAGCTGAAAAATACTTTTAGGTTAGAAAAATATATATTTTTAAATTATACAGCAGATTTAAAACTATACATACTGATTTGATATCTCAGCTTTTATTAGCTGGGTCAGGTTGAAAATTTTCCAATTTAATAAGATTATGTTAAAGAAGATACAAAAGTTTGCTGTTAATATTTTAATAGTCATTTGCAAGAAACATAAAGACATTTTGCCTTTTTTTTAACCAAGCTTGTTTTTCAGCTGTTTTCAATATTGACAGAATGAAATTGATTACTCTAGAATAAAAATTCTATTTGTAAAATATTGTACTAATAAATATAATTTAAGTATCAAAAATCACTCATTTTATTCTTTACACCAAGTAACAAGACAAATAAAATTCACCATTACTTTATTTATATAAAAAATATAGATGAAGAACAAATACAAATTAAACAACAGTTTACAAGGTTGTGAACTGATATTAAATGAAAGAAAAAAAACGAATTTAACAACTAGAAGAGCAAAATTTAAGTACCGTAATTTAGGGAAGAAATGCCTCACCTGGTTAATTGCTGCATCATCGATTATTAACATCATTTTGTAAAAAATCGGCATAATCACCGCACCAGTCATAAACGTCCTAGTCAAAAGGGATTATTTTGCCCCATTGAGGAGATGATAATACACTCAAAATATTGCATAAATACGGCAAAAACTGAACTATTAGACTAATTAAATTATTAAAATTACTTATTGTCAAAAAATATGTAAGAATCAAATATTTATATTATAGAACCAATTTTCTGAAACTTTCAAGTCCGAAATTTTTTTGATATGTTGTCTTTTTTACTTTAAATATATTTTGTAAAATCTCAAAAAAAAAAAGATGCTTCCAATTTTGAACAAATTTCATTTTTTGTTTAGTAAGCCTGCCATCAAAAACCCTTTTCTTTAGCAATAATAATAATAATAATAAAAATCCATGCACAATTTCTTTTAGTGCAACCAAATATATCTATGGAAAGCAGATGATCTAATTCTGATAATGTTGACTTTTGAGTAGTAAACACAACAAATCTCAAACAGTTAGTTCACTTCACTTTTTTTTTTTTTTTTTTTTTTTGGGGGGGGGAGGGGGGAGTTGCCTTATAGTGGATCTTTTTGTAAGGTGCTGTAACTTTTTAATAACTTATTATATTTTAATAAAAATTTATTACACTGCCTAATTTACTATTATTGCATCTCCCTGAAAATTTGAACGAAATCGTAAATTATTAGCGAAGATATTGACTTTTTTTTATAGTAAGAAAGAAAATATGTTTTGCTTGCTGTTTCTTTCGCTTTTTCTTTTTCCTTTGATTGCAGCTCAATAATTTCTTTTTCCACAGACAAACATTGCAGCTTTGATGACATATTCACAAAGTCTTTTTTTATACATAAAAGAACAGAATTTAAATAATCTTGCACTTTTTTTCTTTATTGGAAAAGTTTTTAAACTTTCTTGGAATATTTTTTTTTTCAAATGTTTATGGAATATGCAATAAAGTGTATCAATAAATCTGTGTTATCTGTTGTCATAAGAATGGAAATTACAAAGTTTTGCACTTATTATTGGATAAATAATAAAACAAGATTTTAAACACATGCAAGTCATCTTAAGAATGAGAACTGCAAAATCTCGCACTAACAGGGGATTGCACGGCGACACTGAAAACTATTTCAGTCAAATGAAAAGACCTGTTTGCTAATGCTGATCCTATAAAAGAAATTTATAAAGATATTTCAATTGAATTTCAATATTTTAAATATGCTTTTTTTTTTTTTTTTTTTTTTAATTATTATTATTATTATTATTACATAGTTGACATCAATATGTACGAAGGCCTTTTTTTTTACTTTTTTGATTTTGATTGCAGATTTTTCTTGATGAGTATACTTTCACTTTTGAAACCGGTTCCGAAAGTGAAAGGGTCCTCATTTAAAACATCTTTAAAACAAAATCAAAAAAGTAAAGATCAGCCTTCGTGCAATTCAATCTCAAATTAAAAAGTTTTAAAAATATTAAAATACAAGCAAGATGTCTTTTTTAATTTCTTCTGTAGAATTAGCATAAAGGGAACGGTCATTTTGCTTGATGATGTAGTCTCTTAAAATTCATTTAAAAGATAAACTTTCACCATTATTATTAAATAAATTATCAAAAAGACTGCGCTACCGGCTCATTGAAAACAGGAAATTTCAAAATTTTGCACTAACAGGAAATCATTATGACAGAGACTTTAAAATTTGTTTAAAAACTAAATTTGCTAAATTATTTTCAATAAATAATCAAAAAAAAAAAAAAACTGTGTTAACCTGTTGTTGTAAGAACAGGAGTTTCAAAATTCCGTACTAAAAGAGGATCTTTGTATCAGAAAATTTTTAATTTGGTTAAAAATAAAAGTCTTAAATTATTTTTTAATAAATAATCAAAAAGATTTAAAAAAATCTATGTTATCAGGTTGTCATAAGAAAGTGAATTTCAAAATCATCCTCTAATGAAAGATCGTTATAATAAAAGTAGAAACAATCAATGACAGTACATTTTCTTTCCGATGGAAAATATTGTGGTTTGTAACTGAACTAAAATGTATCAACAAAAGAGAAAATTCAGAAAAACTGGCTTTCCAATACTATGTTTCTAGAATGAAGTGCAATAAAAGTAAGCATCTATTGTCCCTTCCTGCTTACTCCAGTCATCGTATTTCTTGGAAAACGATGACTCATGATGTATTGCATTTATTGATTTACGATCGGTAACATTGCAATCTTATGGAATAAGAAAGAAAAAAAAAACTGCGATTATTATTTTTTTTTTTTGAAACATTGAATATTTTACTCAAAATTTTCGTAAAAGCCGCATTTATGAAAATTTTAACTTTTAAACTCATAAACGCTGTGGCGTTTATCCCCTAAATTACAATAAATGACTTATAAATCACATATGTTAAGGAACATAAAATATTTTTTTAAAAGAATCTATGCACAGCTAAAATAAATCACCTGTTATCTCAAAATTCCTTGGAATATTGCCATCTAACTAAGAATCACACAAACATACTATTTTAAACAATGGAATGTGCAAATGGATAAATATGAGACATTATTAAAAAAAAAAAAAAATTATCTTTACATGTTTAATAAATAAAACTGATTCACTTTTACTAGCACACTAATATACACTTATCAACAAGGAAAGTTATGCATAGACAAAAACATTCACTTTGAAATATTTATTAAGAAGCATGGAGCCTCCAATGATAAGATTGTTACACAAGATACAACTAAAGATGGAACTAACTAAAGTAAGTGTTTGAAAAGCACTCAAAAAAAAAAGTTAAAAGAAAGAGTTTTGTAGAAGCAAACAAATCCTGTAACAGATTAAAAATTGGAAAGAGGTATATATTTCAAAATTTTTAAACAAAACAGAATACTTACAAAATTTTAACATCTTCTAATTTGGATTCTTTTAAGAAAAACTGTCCTGTTTGACCTTCATTACATTGCTTACTGAAATATGGAATAAGAAATTACAATGGAGTATCAACAATCTAGACACAAGTTTGTTACTATTAAGGTGTCAATAATTTTTATCAGTTGATTTGAATCAATTATTTTTTTAAAAAAATCATTGATTGAAATCAAAATTTTTTATAAATGTTTAAAATGATGTTTATGTTTAAAATTTTAAAAATTTTATAAATGTAAAATAATAAAAGTATTAAAATCTAAGATTAATTTGGAATTATTCAACAGGTATTTTGCCTTATGAATAAATGAAAAAAAAAAAAAAAAAGGTTTAAAAAATTGTTTCCAAATTTAATTCCTGAGAATTGTAAAACATTAAATACAGCAAGCTTGTAAAGTCAGAAGAACCATTTCATTTAAATATTTTATTTAAACTTAATATAATTTGTGATGTCGTAACTTCCTTTAAGTAATCGTATTATTCATTCTTTTATATAAAAAAAGTGTGGCAAGTATAATAAATTTCTGCAAAGTAAGAAAGCAAGTAACCAGAATCTTATTTTCTTGTTCTACTTCTATGATAATAAATTTGTATTAAATATTGGAGCTAAAGAAGAATGGGAGAATAACATCTACTCAACAGCTGTTGTAAAAAAATTTATAACAGAAAAAAAAAAGGAGAGAACTATTTGGTATAAAAATATTAAGCACAGCAAGAGATCTTGATTAGCATATACATATAGATCCTGTAAGTTAAGATTTGGGTGATTAATTTTTCTTAGTACAAATGCAAAATGAGCTCTCAATAATATTTATTAGTTGTGCTAATAACTTATGAAATTACTTATTTGCAGTTTTTATTAATTCAATAATTATTTTTTCTAGACCATTTTTAAGGATCCTTAAAATTGACAAATTGCACATTGTCTTTTTTAAAAAATAGTGGACCTTCACCATACCTCTGTTTTTTTAAATACATGTGTTCTAGACTTTACAAAAATGATAGAGCTTTATTTCTTGAGAAAAAAACAGGATATTACTAAACCATGTTATGTAAAAGTATTTTTCAATTTAATTTTTTTTAATAAATGATTTTTTATTTATCATAATAAAAAATTGCCTATTTTTTCCCTTATTTTTACTAAACACATTACTAATATATTTTTTATGAAATAGTGGCCTTTTTTAGGTGCGTTCGTAATTATGTAAATACGTAGCACCTATTGTTGTCGCTCAGTCCGTCTGTCTGTCTGTCTGTCTGTCTGTCTGTCTGTCCGTCTGTCTGTCTGTCCGTCCGCATATAACAACGCAAAAACTACCCAACCGAATCGTTTGAAATTTAAAATACATAATTATATCATAATTTTGTCGAGTCATTTCAAATTTTATGAAAATCGGATGGATAGATCAATTACAGGGACAATTAAAAGGATTCCGTTACATTACGGTCAATGGGGAAAAAAGTTTCAAATGCATTTTAATCGTTTGAAATTTAAAACATATAATTATTGCGTAATTTTGTCGAGTCATTTCAAATGTTATGAAAATCGGATGCATAGATCAATTACAGGGACAATCAAAAGGATTCCATTACATTATGGTCAATGGGGAAAAAAAATTCAAATGCATTTTAATAGTTTGAAATTTAAAACATATAATTATTACGTAATTTTATTGAGTCATTTAAAACGTTATGAAAGTCGGATGCATAGATCATTTACAGAGACAATCAAAAGTATTCCATTACATTACGATCAATGGGAAAAAAAGTTTCAAATGAATTTTAATGATGTTTTACTCATTCGAACATAATACAAGTGGTATGAATCTATGAAGTATATACTAAAATATGCATTCTGTACAATCTGTGATGCAAAGAATTTTTATTATTAAGTTACAGGGCCACACAAAAGTATTCTACTACATAATGCTATACGGGGAAACATTGTTTGGGGCGTGTTTTAATTATATTCAACTATTTCACATTTTATGAATAAGATATACGTTTCTGAGGTGTAATAAAAATTACTTTCTGCATATTTACAGAAACACAAAGATTTCGACTACTATACTGTATCCGAAGTACACTCTACTATATCAGCAAGATCTGAATATTTTTTAAACTTCGTTATCGTACGAACGCACCTCATTTGCTACGTTCACGTGCAATTTCCAACTTGTTTTTTTTATTAACATCCTGTTTTTTTTTTTTTTTTTTTTTTTTTTTTTTTTTTTCCTAAAATGAATACACTAAATCAGGTCAAACTATGGTACGTGTATCAGTACTGGTACGTGAAATAAAATAAAAAATCCAGTTTATGAAATGAAAAAATGATTCAGTCACCCCCCCCCCCCTCCACCTGAATATAGGAATAAGAAAGAGGGCATCATGATTTTAGAAAATCTTTTCTTAAGATATAAGCAAAAAAAAAAAAAAAAAAAAAAAAAAAAAAAAAGGGGGGGGAAATCAATTTAAGTAATACAAAAAATTGTACTTGAACATTAAAAATTAATTAACTTTTTAAATGATACTAGGTTGTATTAAATTATCAACTTTACCTTTTTCTTTGATAGGCATTATTAAAATTTTTCATGTGAATTTTTATTTTTAATGAAAGAAGTAGTACTTAATTGTCTTGCAGGTTATACTTTCGAAGTTAATGCTTTCATGAAGATGACAAAAATATAAAGAAAAAAACACTAGCATGAAAATTTAAATATAATATTTTAATCAGAGTTGCTACTCATATGGGAAAATAAAATTTCCTGACTTTTTCATATGTATTTCAAGAAAATTCTAGTCTAGCAGCGTAGCGCATAGTGGACATTCTGAGGGTAAAAAAATGTTTTATTATTCAAAAAACACTAAAATTTCTTGAATAGAGTTGCAAATAGTCTCTGAGCTAAAGCTCTTTATCCCAAGTTATCTCCCAAATCAATAACAATCGTCTTTTAGGTTTACAATTGGAATCGCTCTCTTTAATAATTTATGATTGCAAGCTTTCAAATAAAGTTGCCTACAAACTGTACAAACTTGCTACAAAATATTTGTGCACCGAGTTCACAAGTATTCATTTTGTTAACTATATCCCAAAATCATTGTCTAGTTAAAATTTATTTTCAACAAGGGAAGGGGAAACAGAGTGGAGATGGAGGCTTATGATAATTACTCTTTGTTACATGAAAATAACTGCTGGAAAAAGTTTTAAAATCTGTAATAATGAGTATTAAAAATATAAAATGTAGAGGGTAAAAGAGAAAACTTTTTGAAAAAAAAAAAAAAAAAAAAAAAAAAAAAAGTAGATGATTTTCCTTCTATTTTTAAATAGGCAGTTTGCCAAATCATGGAAGATTCTCACTTCTGGTTACATAATGATGAAACTCTCTTAGAGATCAAAATAAAAGTTTATCAAATCCCCTGACTTTTCGAGGTTTTAGAGGGAAAATATTGAAATTCCGCGACTTATTTTCCGATTCCCTGATTTTTCCAGATTTTCCAGGTTGTGTAGCAACCCTGATTAAAAATAAATATATATAATTTTTCCAAATACATATATATTTTTTAAATAATGTATGTTTTTTGGTTAGTGCACCAGTGATACATATAGATATATATAAATACAGGGCTGCCAACCTCTGCAAGTACAAATGTGTAGTTTGAACATAGAAATGTGTAGTTTTAAGATATCACGTGCAGTCATTTAAAAAAAAAAAAAAAAATAATATATTATAATAATAAAGAACACTTTCTTGAAATACTTTGATTTAACTATCATACATATTAAAATAAATGAAATTTTACAAATCAAAATACATAACTTATATTTTATTCCAACAAGGTAGAACCCGTCAAATTTTGAGGAAAGAAAATGTTTAAGAAGGAACTGTTTCATTAACTTATAATAAACCTACAAAATTAGTTATAGTAAAAAATGCATTTTATATTGGTACGTGCCAACTCTTAAACAAACGATATTTATCGTCAAATTAACAAAATACTATTTCTACAAAATGCAGTTGTAGAAATTGTTAAAATTAAATTTTAATCGTTTAATTTTAACAGTTTTAAATCGTAAGTACTAAAAAATAATAAAGATATGTTATTATGATAAAGTTATCAATTAAGGTTCTTATGCTAGTATTTTAAAATGATAAAAAGCAAAATAAATTCAACTTTGACTCAATCATACAATTTTTTTTTCCGTGAAATCTAAACCCGGCATCATTTTCACCATATCAAAATTTACAAACGTACATTTCACATCTGTATTCCCGTTTCAAAAAAATTGGCATTTTAATTTTATAATTTTCATTCAAAACTGGAAGTCTCAATGCTATTAGCTGAAATATATGTTAAACTGCTGATATTCTTTTATGTGTAAATCAAATTTTGTAAATGAAGTCAAAATTCACCGTGTTTTATAACAGAAGATATTTAAATTTCTATTTTTTCCCTTTTACTGAGAAAATGGCAACATAAAGATACAGCACTCAATTTTTTCTCTTTTTTCTTTTTCTTTAAATAGAAATGGAGTACTCCTGTTGCCACAATTAGAAAAGAGGTATTAAAAGCTACAAAAAAATTTATATTTCAAAAACAAATTAAGATACAGCTTTCAAACAAATTTCATTTAAAAGTACATTTTTTTTTCTATATGATGGTGTAAAAATTGAAAATGTGCGACATTAAAAAGTTTAAAAACTTTTAGTAGCAAAAATTGTAATATCGAAATTCATTTAAAATTTGAAAGTGTTGCCATGCGCAAAATGACATATGTGTTACTCACAGATACGTTTGGCCTTTATAATATAGATATGTATAACAATTAAAATAGTAACTATATCAGGGTTTAACTTGCCATATAGATTAAAATGGTTGCCATTTTTGAGCGAGTGCAAGCATATTCCTTGGCAATTTCCAAATATGGGAACATCACTCTAAATCGATGGCCTGTAAGGTCAGCTGCACAATATAGCACATTATGCTCAATTAGAACTGATGAAAAGAACATTTCTTATTTAGTTATACTTAATAAATCACTTTCTATAAAAAAAAAATGTCTGGCATTTTTTTTTTTTACTATTGTTTTCTGTTTACTGTTCTAGCGATGTTTGCCTAAACTTATATCACACGAACAATCAAGCTTTCTGCCATGATAACATGGAAAAAAAAACTTTTGCAAAGTGTGCAAGATATTTCATAAGGTGATTTATCTGAAGGATGCAAAACAAGGCCACTTTGCAGAATATTCTAATCAAAACTTTTGATCAAAAAAAATTTTTTTTTTCAGTTCATCTCATTCACTTATTTTGACAAACAAATTGAAAAATTAATAGGATTTATAATTTACAATGATATCATAGACTTTAACAATGGGAATAACACATTCAAGAACACAACAAAAGCAGAACAATGGCTTAGGCACAATCCAATTCAAACAGAATCAAACAAGAATAAGAAAAGTCTAGTGACAGGAATGGTCCTATCCTACGTAATCCAATCACAGCACCCTACTGATGTGTGCAATCAATTCATGCCACAGGACTCAAGAAAAGAAACCAGAATTTCAGCCTACTTCCTTCACAATCGTAATCAGCATTTAAAGGATTGTGCAATCACAGCGCTTACATAGTAAACAAGAGAGGAAAAACATAATTTGAAATAAGAGGATCGTAGTGCATAATAGAAAAGCTTAAGCGAAGTTACTACACCCAATGCATAGGTGTTGGCAGACCTGCACATATAATATATATTTACATTATATACACCCGCACACACACATATCCATATATACAAATACATGTGCACAGACATGTGTACAATACATACATGTTCAAATACATACATATGTATGTATAACACTGGTGTCCAATTAACTTGAAAAATACAAAATTCTTTTAAAAGTTTTGTTTTTTCTGAGTATTCTAATCTTCACTCATGACAGAGAAAACATGAGACATTGTCCCCATGAAAGAAATTTCAGACTATGTGCTTGGTGTGAGGGTTGTTTGCGTTATTTTATGTTAGATATGACTTCAGTGTATTTTAAATCATCAATATTCCCCAAAGCAGTCAATGAGAAATAATATTACTTACCGGTTAAATTCAGGAAAATAGCTGCATATTGTCTTGGGATCAATGCCACATCCTTCAGTAAGATAGTTGTAAAAGTGTGGGTTGTGGAACTGTGGTTTGGTTATTAAATAGTATGGATATGATGGAAACATTTCTGTATCAGGAGTCTCACTATAATGATTAAGTATAATTTTACTATGTATAAAAATTATACAGGTTAAAATTATGCATGGTGTCACACTAAAAACTTTCTAAACTGAATTAGTCACTAGAAGAAATATTATGCAAATAAGTAAAAAAACATGGCTAAAAACAGGTAACTTATCACATTTTATACAAAAAATCAAGGCACTTTTATGTGAGATTATTTACTGCCACAATAAATTTATAAATGATAATCAACTTTAAATCAAATGTTCTATAGAAGTGCAGTAGTAATTCATGAAATTACAGTAAAAATTCAGATTCCTCCATAGAATTAACTTTTGTGATATAAACATTATCTTTCACAAATATCAATTAAATGTAAAAGGAAATTATGTCTGCTAAAAAAAAAAAAAAAAAAAAGCCCATGATATTGAATCATCATATCCAATCATCTATACAAGAAAATTGCAATGTTTCTCTGATTTATGAATTTTACCAAATATTTCCTTTGCCAGAAATTTATCATGTCATGTATGTGACATTTTCCATAATAAGTTTTTTTTTTTTTTTTTTTTTTTCTTGTATATTATCTGACTACCTATTCCTTTAAATAACTGACTGGTATTCAGCAAAGCAAAAAATAGAATTAGTTTTTTCTCGAGGATGCACCATTTTTCAATTTTAGCATAAGCAGTGCACATGCTCACAATGACCTTATGCTTTTTAAAGTAAAAGGTAACTATTAGATGGTGTATTATATAATGTATCCTTATGAACAAAATACTCTGCATCAAATGACTAAAATTTTAACTAAGGTGCATTGTTGACAATTTCAATCTGAATCACTTTTTATAGTATATATTTTTTCTTTTTATATTTCTATCTTTCTCATATTTGCAAGGGGTTAAATATTTACCTTCCAATTGCCCAACAGTTGGAAAATGGATCATTTATGTATGTATATAAAAAGGATGATTCAAGTACTTTCAGCTTATTTTCATTACTTATTTGAATTTAAAAATCTTTAATATTACCTTAGTTGCCAAAAAAGTAAAAAAGAAAACAGATGGTATATGCTGTAGGGAGTGAGTATATAACAGAAGTATATGTTACAGCTATTAAGTGTACATAGAGTTGTCTATCCAGAAGATATATGGCATATACCTTTGACTACATGACTGTTTAAGATGCAGGTTTTTTTTTAGTAATATTTTCTAACTATGAACATTAGAATGACAATCTATTTAAAACAAACTTCATTGTTAATGACACAAAACTTATTTAATGCCAGAATGGTGCTACAAAATGATCTGGATTGAAAATGCTAAATAAATGGTGTTAAATAGATGAAATGGACCATAGCCTTATTTTTAATAATTAAAAATAAATGGTTGACAAAAGATTTTTTTAATTGTATGATTATTTTTTCATTTCAGATGGAGAATGGATGCAATTGCAGAAAAATTACATATAACACAGACAATTGCAAAATAAATAAAAAAAAATATATATATATAGGATGTTACCAACAAATATATTCATACATATTAATGTGGATTATTTATTAATAATTAAAAGTCAAATTTTCAACTTTGCAGTTGTAAAGATTTCTTTTATTTATTTATTTATTTTTCCAAAGGTAATGCATAAAATTACCTGAAATTTTACTGAAAAAAATTAAATTAAAATAAAATAAAATAAAATAAAAGGTTCAGCATTTTCATATTTTTTTAAAAACATCTTCAGGATGCAGAGTATGAAATGTGGGAAAAATGTGCTTAAAGCATTGCCCAAGAAGATGTTTTCAAGAGGCTTCATTTACTTGGAAGAAATAAAAAAGCAAATGTTTTTTATATGATCAGAATCTTCGATTATAAAATTCACAAAAATGTGAGAGTTACAAACAAACAGTTATAAACAATTGGTATTGTACTCTCTCCCTCTCTTTTTTTACACAAATTAAAAAGTAAATAAATAAAAAGTAATATTTACAATATTTCAAAAATAAATAAAATTATTTAATCTAAAATTGAGTGCAAATTTATATTAGAAAAAAAAAAAAAAAAAAAGGGAGGCATTCATTTCACCCATTTAGATATTTAAAAAAGATATATATAATCATATATATAAAAGATAGATATTTTTAAAAAATGTGAATAATTAATATTGATTCTATCAACTACTGACACTTGTTAAAAGATATTTATCTGATGCTAATCAGATTAAATGGACAACAATTGGCTTTTTTATGAAAAAAAATCCTGAGATTTTTTTTTTTTTTTTTTTTTTTAATTTTTACTTGGAAATTATGGAAGGAAAAAAAATGACAAGTACAGGTGAAGAGAATATGTGTGATAATTTTTATATGATTTTACCTACCTAAGTTTTTTTTGCTTTCTTAACTGAATAATAATAATAATAATAATAATAATAATAATAATTTAAAAAAAATCAATATATTGATATAGTATTATAGTTTGTAATAAACAAATAAATTAATCATAAAAAAATAGTGATTTGCCCTAACTCAATAACAAAAAAGATAAATACGAAGTTATACTCAAAATACATTAATGAATAATAATAAATACAAACTTACAAGACATAAGAAGGTATATCATTTTGAGTTATTCTACCCTATATAAAAGAAATTACATATATATATATGTGATAAATATATTATAAAACATATTATTTTGAAACAATACAGTCAATTTATTTAACTCTTAAAAACTTTTACACTATTAGAGAAGGGATATATCTAGTTAAAAATTCCTGAAATTTAGATTTCAAATTTAGAGTCAATTGTATGTGAACTTAATCTGTAGCAAACCAAAATTTATCTATGACCTTAATAACGTGGGCAAAACTTACTAATATATAACATAATAAATAATCACTCACACAAATCATAGTAACATGTAAAATAAGCAAAATCATCTTTTATTTGCATTGCAATTTGTAACTGAATGCACTTAAAATTTGGTGTATCATGAAATATTTTAAAATTTTATATTCTGTTAAAAAAAAAAAAAAAAAAAAAAAAAAAAAAAAAAAAAAAATTACTTTTAATAATAATTATTATTATTATTACTTTGCTACTATAATGTCACCTCAGCAGAAATTTTACATGTCAATGTCATTACTATGTTACAAAATAAATTTTAAACCTAATGTTATTTCAGTAGAAATGGTAAAAATGCTAAGAAAAAAAAAATTTAATTTTTAGATGGAAATTATATATTAAAATTTTATATATTAAAATTACAAATTGAAAATATTACACCTCATATTTTTAATATGATTTGTAATATTAATTTCCTGGTGTAAATAAATTGTAATTTTGAAGTATAATTATTATTTTGTGTGCGTTGAGTGTCTGTATTTCATTTGACAGAAAATCATTATGAAATACAGCAAAACAGCTTTTATTTTTCCTTTATTATAATTTTTCTTGATAAAAAGTGCAAAAAATGCAAAAAAAAAAAAAAAGTTTACTGTGTGTAAAAATATGTGTACTGAATATATCACATTAAAAAAATATATACAGTCTGTTACAAAAGTATAAGATCATAATATATTTTGCTATTTAGCTAATTAAAGAAATATTTCAATCAAAATAAAGAATATTCTATGTCAGTACAAGTTTAGTAAAATTTAGCAACTTACACAAATGAAATTGATTTGGAAAAAATAAAACAACATTATGACAAAAAAGAGTTAAGAAGAAATGTTACAAAATTATAAGACCACCTGTGGGAAAGAGAGTTTTCTTAAATTTAGTAAGATGTTGCTCCATCATTTCTCTGAATAACTTCAAACACATGAGTTGGTATAGAGTTAATTTTTTAAGGAATAATTTGGGAATATTGTCCCATTTTTAATTCATATGTTTCTTAAACCCCTCTTTTGTTAATTTAGATGAATGACTGAGAGCATTATCTTGTTGGAACTTCCATTTTGCACCTCCTGAAAGTAAACCGAAGGGTATAAGACTTTGAAATAGCATCTGTTGGTAACTGTCCAAGTTTATTTTCCCCTCATCTCTTTGGAGATTGCATTTTTGTGCTTACAGAAAATGCAATCCACATCATAACAGAACCGCCTTTGTCTGCATACTGAAGAACTCTCAATTAGCGGTGCCTCTAATTAGGGATGCAAAATTTTTTCAAGAGAAGGGCTACTTACAAAAAAGTTAGGATGGTCCAGAGCCATATAAATAACACTGAGATACTTTGATTTCGAGGAGGTTATCTGTGGCCTATAATCGGATAAAAAATATGGTTTATAGGGTAGTTACAATTTAAGATTGCTAATCCAGTCAAAATATCCTATTCCGTTGGTAAGGATATATATATCAGCAGTTTTTATGTTTGTATATATAACAGATTTAGCAAGCATTATTTTCAAGATGTGATAATATTCCTTGACTTTATTCAGGAGAGTAAATTTTGTTTTATTAAAAGTGCTAAAAAACAGATATAAGTGGCTAGTGGCAAAAACAATGTGAACTTTATAAATGAACGAGAGAGAAGAAGCCAATTAACGAGATTTTTTTCTGTGCCGGATCAACAAAATTCTCAATTTTTCTGCACTTGATCAACGAAATTTGCAATTTTTCCACACCTGATTGACCAAATTTGAGCTTTTTAAGAAACTGATCGGCAAAATATTAAATTTTTACGAAGTCGATCGAGAAAATTCACAATCTTTCAGTGCCTATTCAACAAAATTCACGATTTTTATAAAATAGATCATTGAAATTCATGATTTTTACAAAATCAATTGACGAAATTCACAATTTTTGCAAAGATCAACAATATTCAAGATATTTCTGCTGATCGACAAAATTAGTGATTTTATGAAACTGATCGAGGACATTCACGATATTTCATCTCCTGATCCACAAAATTCACTATTTTTCCACCAGAGATCGACGAATTTCATGATTTTTATGAAACTGATCAACAACATTCACAATTTTTACAAGGCAGATCGACGAAATTCACAATTTTTCTTTGATTGATTGGCAAAATAAGTGATTTTTCTGCACCTGATCGATGAAATTTGCAATTTTATTTTGAAAAAAATTATAGGAGTATGAGTATGACCATCAAAATTTGCAATTTTTTCACATGTCGAAAAACTGTGCATTTTTTCTGCTTTTAATCGGTGAAATATGCATTTTTCTACACCGAATCAGCGAATTTTGCAATTTTTAATCAACTTTGATGAAATCTGCAATTTTTTTACACGCCATGATGAAATCCTCGAATTATTTTCTTGATAAACTGATAAAACTAACAACTGATTCGCAGAAGATCAAAATAATTTCTAATATTCCTGCGCATCATCACAAAATTCACGATTTTTCCTCGCCTTATCAATGAAATTTACAATATTTTTTTGTTATTAATCAACAAAATTCGTGATCGTTCTGTGCCTGATCAACAAAATTCACGTTTTTTTCATGTCATAAACTGAGAAAACATGAAATTTTTCCGCAGCCAATGAATTTAATTTGCAATTTTTTCATACATCATCAACAAACCTGACGTTTTTTCTTGGCTGATCAACAGAATGTGTGATCTTTCATGCCCGACTGACCAAGTTTGCGATTTTTCAACGCTAGATAGACAAAATTCGCAATTCAACATTTTTTTTTGAGGGGGGGAGGGGGATAATTTTAAAAATTAGTAAAAGACAGGGTATATAAAAACATGGATAAATTTGATTTAAATTTGATTTTTATTTTTATTTTTAAATAATATCTTTTAAAATTAAAATTAGCTGACATTATTTGATCTACAACCAGGTTAGTTTTTTCTTTTTCAATTTTAATTTCAAATTAAAAAAAAAAAAAAAGAAAAAAAAAAAAAGCTTTAACTTTCAGAACTGGTTGAAATCGTCTCTGAAATTGAAACTATCATAAATTGAGATTGAAAAAGAAAATTGAAAAAGAAAAAACGAGCCCGGATGTAGATCATCCTCAGCTATCCTATACAAAAAAAAAAATCCTATAAAAATATAAAAATTTGAGCAAGATATTTGAAAATAATGGCATAGACTTAATATTATCATCCAGGTCTTTTTGAGCGAGTCCAGTAGCCTCTTAATTCAGAAAATATGATCATAAAATTTTTAGCTATAGCAAGTTTAATGCTTTGTAAAGGGGAAAAATAGCTTTACCAGAAACTTGTAATTTCTGTAAAATAGAACCATATGTTTCCCCCCTTCTATCTGCTATCTTTGTGATGGAGTTTTTTCCCCAGTTTGTCCTGTACCACCCCAAATATTGTTATCTAATTTACAGTTCAGTGTTAAATAGTAACTTCAAGCAAATGTTGATTCAAGTTCTTTTTTTCAAGTAAGTTTGAAAAACAGGTCAGTAACTAATACCTTTTGATTAGTGGTCAAAATAAAAAATTCTTCTTTGTTGTTGTTTACTTTGTTATAATGTTCAATTTCCTTATCTCTCTCTAGTGAGTATTTACAAAAAAAAAGCAAGTAGAGAATTTCTATTGAAAATGAAAGAATGTTCTCAAAGTGTACCAACAAAGTCTCTGTCTGTCTATTTGCCATAGAGCCTGTATGCAAAAACTGTATAAGTAAGAGATTTCAAATTTTGTGTACTTACAACTGAATATCTCATGTCACACTACAAATCATAAAATTTTGAAAAAGTCTATTATTTTAATTAAATTAATTTTATTGATGTCATCCATTCATTTTTGTGAATTATATTTTAAAAGAGAACCTCAATTTAAACATTTTGCATGTAAACAACATAGTTTGAAAGAAAAGTATCTTGATAGTTAACAGGAGATTGTTAGTTCGATATTCAGTGCTGCAAGTTGAAATTTTCATATTAAGATGGATTTAATTAAAAGAAATTTTATATTTTTTGCCAATTTAAGGACTGATATTACTAGGGTTTCTTTTATCGGACATTCCTAATATTTTTGGAACACAATTTTGTTTCCTTTTTTTTAAACTATTGTGATTTATTAATGATTTAGCACTTTAAATTTCGTTTAAACAATTTATTTGTGTTTTTAGAAATTAAAAATTTTATTTATATCTTCCACTAGATTTTTTTCATTTTAGATTTTCAAAAAATTTAATTTTTTATTTTATTAAAAAAATTTGACTTACACGTTTTTAATTTCATTAAGATAAATAACTTCCTTTTATAACTATTATTTTAGAATTAAACTTATTGGTGCTATCATCTATGTAAGAATTTATAAATTATAAATTAACAATTTGGATTTATTAATTAAAGTATAAATTGCTTTGAAAGAAACATGAAACGAAGCTCTCTATATGATCTGCGTTCACATTTACCCACTTGTTTTTTATTCAAGTGATTAAAATCAAGCTGATTTAAAAATAGGCATACAAAATTTTAAATATATAGTTTTTTGAAATGTTGAAAAGAATAAATATAATTATTAAAAACAATGAATATGACTGACATAAAATCAATTATTATAATAGTATAAATATATATTATTTATTTAAAATAAAATAATTGATAATATAAATTAAAAATATACATCAAGTTCATAGCTTTTAACATTTAATAATTATTATTAAATCAATAATTATACCACAAACTTGCAAATAAAAACTAGCTTGAATATTGGCTGTCCGATAGACAGTATCACAACTACAAAAATTACTAACCATATTGCCATTGAGAGCAATTTAAATTAGTTAAAATTAATAAAATTAGTAACATTTCCTATTCTTTTCATGCAATTCTGACATCTGCTCTAATCATGGCACATCTAGTGACTTTTTGATGGATTAAATTTCAAGGGCTAATTTTCAGTTCCTCATTTTAGAGTTCAGTCTTACTCTTTATGCACATGCTACTAAAACACAGAAAACATTTTCTATGTACTGAATAACAATAAAAAATAATGCTTACAAGTCTGGGTAATTGTCTAAAATTTGAAGCAAGTTCAAATTTTTCTTTGTCAACAGTCACAGAAACAGATTGTACAACATTATCTATCTCTCTAATTTCAAACACAGCAACTGGAAAGACAAAATTAATGTTTTACTTGCACTTACATGTTTTGAAATCTAGATTTTTAATATTTAAATAATTAATGCTAAAGTACCTCTAACAAGCTCACACACAAGCAGGTCCTTCTCTAAAATCTTCACTTCATTTTTGTTAGAATGCAGAGAAACCTGGGGATAAGCAGAAAGATAAAAAGTCAATTACAGCTTTTAAAAACTAGTTAATTTTCAAATGCATTTTTTCCATATTCTCATAAATCTCTTTCTTCATAATACTGTGAATCCTCTTGCAGAAATCTTACACAATTCTGGTAAAAAAAATTTTTTTTTTTGATTGATTGGTATATACATGTAAATGTATATATGTATACATATTTATGTACACTCCTGGTCAAAATTATAAACTCAGAAAATTTTTAATTTGTTTACATCATAATATAAATAAGCTTAGCTTTATATTAATAAAATAATGATGAATATTTATAATAAGACATCTAAATTTAATATAACTTATAAATAAAATGGAGTAAGTAATTTAAATAAGAAAATACACAACTTTAAAAAAATAACATTATGTGAGTCCTGGACAAAAATATAAACTCAAAGTTACGAATTTCAATATTCTGGCACATTTCATATAAATAACTGCATTTTAGGATAAAAAACAAATAAATGGAGTAATTATGGATGAATACATTTCAATACATCAATACACATTTTAATTTTTCCCATAAAATAACATTATGTGAGACCTGGACAAAATTATAAATTCAAGGCATGAATTTCTATATTCTGGTATTTAATATCTAAATAATAAATGTGTTCCGTGATAAGAAACTAATTCAGTGAAAGTATTTTTCACATTTGTATTAATGCAAACGACATTTATTCATATTTTCAATTCTCTCCATGATTTTATTAAAGATCTGTAATGGTGTGAGCTGGTTCTTTTCAGAATGGTAAAACTGCTTTGGCTTTTCTTAATGGAAAACAAACAGCAGAAGACTGCGAGTTAATGCTGGCAGATAATTTTTTGTCATATGGACCATTGATCGCTGGAGTAAACTGGGTATTTCAGCAAGATAATGTAGAAATACACACAGCAAAAAATATAAAAGAGTGGCTGCAGCGCTGGCATGTAAATGTCTTGAATTGGCCAGCCTGCCGACCTGATCTAAACTTCATTGAAAATTATTGGGATGCAATGAATCAAAGAGTCTATCGCGATGGACGTCAATATCAAATCAAATGATTTAAAAGTGGCTAAATTTTCAGCTCGGAACCAGTACTCTATGGAATAGTTGTTATGGAATAAGTCATTCAGAAAAATGGCGATTAAACACATTTTTGAATGTATGCGCTAATACTTTGCAGCAGGATTCAAAAGTACGTTCACTTCTTAAACTCTATAATTTTATGTTTTCAGTTTACACATGTACTATACTCAGGCTGTACTATATTAATCATCTTTTTAGAAAGAAAATATTAAAAATGCATTCATGTATTGAAATATATTCATCTCTAATAACTCTATTTATAAGTTTATTATCACAAAATGCATTTATTTATAATAGAAATTCACAGCTTTGAGTTTATAATTTTGTCCAGATTTGACATAATGTTATTTTATGAGAAAAATTAAAATATGTATTGATGTATTGACATGTATTGATCCATAATGACTGCATTTATTAGTTTCTTATCATAAAGTACATTTATTTATATCAAATATGCCAGAATAGAGAAATTCATAACTTTGAGTTTATAATTTTGTCCAGGTCTCGCATAATGTTATTTTATTTAAGTAATGTATTTTCTTATTTAAATTATTCGCTTCATTTTATTTATCAGTTATATTATATTTAGATGTCTTATTAGAAATATTCATCTTTATTTTATTAATTTAAAATTGAGTTCATTTATATTATGATCTAAACAAATTACAAATTTTCTGAGTTTATAATTTTGTCCAGGAGTGTATATATGCACATATATGCATTTATATATGCAAATGTATGTATATATGTATAGATATAAATGTACCATACAATACCCTTAATCCATCCTTCCCAATCAAAGGCACTTCACTAACTTTATAAAAAAATTGAAATTAAAAAAAAATCCAGAGAAAGTGCCTCCCCCCCCCCCTTAAAGATTGCTGAAAAAACATAAATTACATCAAAAGATAGCTAAAAAACAGAAAATAGATGAAGGAACTGCAAAAAAAAAAAAAAAAAAAAAAAAAAATAAATAAATAAAGGAAATTTTATCTAATGATCGCTGAAAAAATGCAAATTTTGTCAAAGAATTGTGAAAAAGCACTAATTTCTTCAAATGATGGTGAAAATTTGCGAATTTTATCGAAGGATCGCCAAAAGATGAACATTTCATCAAAGATTGTAGGATAAAATGCATATTATCTCAGATCTAAAAAAAAATTACTGTTAAAGGATAACTGAAAAATGCGAGTTATGTCAAATATCATGGAAAAATTGAAAATTTTTTGAAGGATCATCAAAAAACACATATTTTGTCAAAAGGTTGCAGGAAAAAACATGAGTATGTCATATTTACAAAGAAATTACAGTCAAAGAATCATGAAAAAAGTCCAAATTTTGTCAAAGAAATATGATAAAAAATGTGAATGTCATCAAAAGATTGCAGTTAAAATGCAAATTACATCAAATGATTGCAGAAAAATGCAAATTTTTTCAAAAGATCGTAAAAAAATGGGAATTTCATCAACAGATTGCGGGAAGGGGGGGGGGAAGAATTTTATCAAAGGATTACAGAAAAAGGAGAATTCCATTCAAAAATCTTGAAAAAAGTTAGGGATGACAAACAAAAAAACCCACTAATTTTGTTTAAAATGCTAAAAGACATGAATTCCATTAAAAACTCATAAAAAAAAATACCCATTTTAACAAAGGATCATGAAAGAAATGTGCAGAAAAATGTGAATTTCATCAAAAGATTGCAGGAAAAATGCAATTTTCATTAAAGAATTGGAAAAAAAAAAACAAATTTTGTCAAATATCAAACCACAAATTTGTCAACCATTGTGAAAAACCCCTGCAAATTTCATGAAATATCATTAAATAATAATAATAAAATATATAAATAACTAGTATTAAAAAATGCTCTGACGAGCACCAAAAAAGGTTAATATGTTTTTAAAGTATGAAAAAGTGTTTGACAAGAGCTTCTAATTGAAAAAGAGAAAGGACAAGGGGTCCCTTCTTGGCTGCAATTCACTGTCAATGCCAAATTTGAAAAAATCATATTTGCGCTTTTTCCATATAAAAGAAATCAGTCACTGTTACGATAAAATTGTGTAGTGTAAAGGCATAATTAGAAAAGACGAAGGGTGATTAAACATGAATGTAAAGCAAAATAGGGCCAAAAACCATAGTTCCCGCAGCCAGTGTGGAATTCAGACATTTTTCTCCGGGAGGGTCTTCTGTGGCTTTAATAAAATAGAGTTCTAATGGGATCACACTTTTTTACCATTAAAAACACAAAATCTCAAATTTTATTGAGAGGGGGGGGGGAGGCATTTGATACCTTCGGGAGGGAATGTCCCCCTGGCCCACCTCCTGCATTCAACACTGCCTGCAGCGTATCACATTCAAGTAACCATAAACTGTCGCAGTGTAAAACAGCACAGAAAACTGATTTGTAGTGCAGTTGATGCAGAGTCAACAATGCAGTTAACATGTAAAGCACGATTGAAAGTTTTACGCAGATTTCTTTTACATGGAAAAAGCGCAAATATGATTTTTTCAAATTTGGCATTGACAGTGAATTGCAGCCAAGAAGGGACCCCTTGTCCTTTCTCTTTTTCAATTAGAAGCTCTTGTCAAACACTTTTTCATACTTTAAAAACATATTAACCTTTTTTGGTGCTCGTCAGAGCATTTTTTAATACTAGTCATTTAAATTTTTTGATAATTATATATTGAATATAAGAAAACCTCAGTTGCTTTTAAATATGCCCAGTACTTTTTCTTATTTCGCTCAATATTAAACTATTTAATAAACGGTTAAAAAACATGAAAAAACGAAATTAATTTTAATTTATTCGTACAGAAATTGACAGATTCAATTAATTTTAGATAATACATATTTTGTAGAAAAATAATGTGAATAGAAATTTTTATTCTTTTCGCATAGAATTTGTGGCATTCTTATCTACTTGTTTTAAAAATCAGATGTTATAAATATCAAATATTTCCGCCATTAGCGTGATTTTTGTGATCATGGCACCCAAAGGTCGCTAAACATAACTTTATAGTCAATGCACATAAAAACGAGTTCTCCCATTTAAATTAAAAAAAAATTAAGTAAAATATTTTTATTTCTCCTTCCTGATATCTATTGGAATAGCTTATTCCAATTATTGAATAATATTCTAGGACATTTTCAGGGAAATAATAGGTTAAGTTATCTTCCTTGGAGAAAGTCCCTCGAAATACAGCCTTAATAGATTTATGTCAAACCAAGGATGAAAACATATTGAAAATTCATTTCTAGTATTATTTGCAAAATTGACATTGAAATCACCAGCTGTAATAAAATTTTTATATAATATACAGTGGAACCTCAGTTCACGATCCATTCTTGTATCTGAATTTCTGTAATTTGATATAAATTTTTTGGGCGCTCTATCTCAAGAATTAATGCATGTGATTAAAAAAATTATATTCAGGCAACGCCGACTATATTGTACCGGCCAAGCCATTTCGCGAAAAACCGCCGAAAAAGTGAAGCTGGATTCAGCTTCAAACCTTGAACCATTTCATTGAACCATGTGTAAGTCCACGTGACGCAAACCCTGCCCAAATTAGCATTGAATAAGCTGCTTTCTGTTCTGTGCACATGTTTGCACACGTGTCATTGTTTTGGTTCAGGGTTTACATGATTGGTCTGAATAACTTAGGCAAAGTATCAGCGTCCTCTGGCGGGAGACTTCCTACATTAATCTCAAATAGACAGGCCTTTAGTTCTAGTGGGCCATGATTCAGGTAATCCCTGATATAAATTGATGCTGTTTACATTTTGATTCAAATCGTTCAACAGATGGCTTAATTGTGTTGCATTTTTCATTATTTTTGCCGTAGTTCTATCTCGAGAATTAACGCACGGATTTTCATCAAACATCAAATTCAGTTAATCTTTATATGAATTGGCTTTGTTTACGTTTTGGTTTCAATAACCAAACACATGGCACTGCTATGCTGAATTGTTCCGATTACCACAATATCTCTATCGCAGGAATTAATGCACAAATTTTCATCAAACTTGAGATTTAGGCACACTTTGATTTATATTATTGCTCATTGCGTGTTTTGAGTAAATCTCCCAACAAGTGTCGCATATATGCTGTATTTTTCCAGATATCTGCAACAGTCCTATTTCAAAAACTAGAGTTAATTTCATGTCTTTAGAATCCTCACGGTGAGCATATGACTGTCATTTGATTTTGGCACTGTAATAATGAATTTTGACGCATTAAATGCATGAGATAGAAAATAGTTTTGGGGTTACCATATCCGACTAGTTCATTATCATCAGAGTAATCGACGGTTCATCTACACCGTATTGTTTAGCTATTTTGATAAAACTGTCATCGTTCTTAAGTTTTGTCACTACTTCTTTTCATAATTGATCAGTAATTCGATTAAGCTTCTTACTACTGCTATCACTAAACGCTTTTTCAATCTTAGAAGTCATAATAAAAGCTAAAATTTTCGCAAAACTGATTAAAATTAAAACAATAAGTAAATTTTTTACTGTACTGAAGGTCACAAAGCACTCTGATACACACTTTACTCCAAACTTGACCTATAACAAGAGTTGTGTGAGGGTTGCCAACTGAACTATTCGACAGCTTTGGTCGCGAATCGAGTTATCCTACGCCGAAAGAGTAAAATTCTGATCACTGAAGTTGGTCATAAACCGAACTTGTCAAAAACAGAGGGGGCTGTAAACCAAGATTCCACTCTTTTTTGACCGATAAGTTTGCAAATATGGCATTATTTATATATTCAGTGGCGATTATCATTATGCAACTTGGCGATTTAGCCGATTAAATTTGCGATTTTAAAGTAGCGTTTGTTAATAACGGAAAATTGAGAATTTCTATTAGAAAAATTAGGATAATTACTATAATTTTTATGCACGGTTTTAAGTAAACTCTGATTTTTTTTCATAATTTGAAATTTAGTACATTTGGAAATGGAAGGGAGAGGGAAAGTATATCTTTGCAATGCTTTTTCGACAATATCTCAAACAAAAATACTTTTAAATGCCAATAATTGCTGATCGTAAATGTTACATTTACTTCACACCATCACAGAAGTTTTTTACATCACCATATGTTTTTTTCATTTGATGCTTTCCTGGCACAGATGCCATATATGCACGACATTGTGCGATATTCTTCTGACGCCAATTTCGCAAAAGCTTAGTTTTCAAACTTCAATTATATACGTATATATTAAGGTACTACTTAGTTATTCCGTAGATCAATTTCTCCAAACTATACAAATTGCCAAACTCATAGCGAAATTATACATATAGACATAATTTTCATTTTAAATAACACAAAAAATAATTTGTAGAATCTTAATAAAAAATACAAATAAATAGTCCAAATAAAAATCCCTTAATGGCGTTTTAAACACCTGTATCCCATTTAATGTCATTGGATTCGACATTCACGATCATCCATTATTGGCATATAATATTATAGTTTGGCGATGGTTTTTTGGTCGACGGGATAACCAAGTAGTACTTCTATTTTCTATTATTTTCAAAAGAAAATAATAATGAATAAAAACCTGTGATAATTGATTGTCCCTTCGACCAAAAAATTATCGCCAAATTATAAAATTAAATCCAATAACGGATTATCATAAAGGTTACATTCAGTTTACATTAAATAGGTTACCCATGTTTGTTATGCCATAATATGATTTTGAATTCAACTTTTTATTTGTACTTTTATTGATATTTTACTAATTTATTTCTTCTTTCGTTATTTAAAATAAAAATTATGTCAATATGAATTACATGGTGAATAAATTGATGATTTGTAAAATTTGGCGAAATTGGTCGACGGGATAATCAAGTAGTATTGAAAAGTTTAATTAATAACTACAGAATGAAACGATTTATAAAATTTAACAAAATTAAATAAAGGTAATTATATATATTTTTTTAATAAACATTAGCCCGGTTATCTTATCAGACAAAATAACAAAATTTTCGTGCCAACTAAGTACCCTAATGCATATTTGACATTACATCCCTATTTAAAATCAATTGAATGCTATTTAAGATATGGAGAGAATGTGAAGTTTTTGTTTTACTCTATATCTTTTCCTTGTGTAAATTAGGACGTTACATGATTATAATTAAAAAATCTTACATTTAGTTCCTGAAGAGAAATTTTAATTTTCCCAGATACTTTTTTCCAATGTACTTGTTTTTTCCCTATTTTTTTCTACTACTAAAATATGTACTTCTCTGTTATCCCGTCGACCAATTTCGTCAAATTATGCAAATCACCAAACTAATAGCCAAATTATACAAATTGACATATTTTTTTATTTTAAATAACGAAAAAAGAAATAATTAGTAAAATATTAATAAAAATACAAACAAAAAGCCGAAATAAAAATCGCTTAATGACTTTCTAAACACGTGAATCGTATTTAATGTCACTGAATGTGACATTCGTGATCATCGTTTATTGGCATTTAATCTTAAAATTTGGTGATAATTTTTTCGTCGACGGGATAACCTAGAAGTACCCTAAAATTCAAAATGTTAGGACACTCGAGAAAATCATCCCATGGTCATATAAATGCATGTTATTTGAAAAAATTATTATGAATTCGACCAAAAATATAATAACACTGTGTTCACAACTTTATTATTTAAAGAACTGAAACTAAAAGTTAATAAAAACAAATAACTATGTTTTTCACGTGTTTTGTATAATTTGAATGAATTATGATACATACATGACAATTTTTATATTAAACTAGGTGGCAATGAATAAAAAAAAACTACAATCGCAACAGCAAAAGACAATATTCAACTGGAGGTTTAAGACATAAATTTGATTTTCTCAGAAACCGTCAAACATACAAAGATGAAAAAAAAAAACTGTTCTAAGTTTTATCAAGACGATAAAAATAAACCAAAAATGAAGTTAATCCATCCATAATAACGTTAGCTATTGCTTGTTGAACTTTTCGTCTTCATTTTTTCGTTAAAAGTTAAATAAAAAACTACAGTAAACTGCGATAATTTTTTGAATGCTATCATTTTATTTGTCTCGTCAAGTTCAATTTTTTGAAACAAAAATCACTGTCGTATGTCAACTGGTTCGCTAGAAATTTCGAAAAGACGTTCGCATTTTCTATTTCTTAAACATATTATACCAAACGCTACCGCGTTTGCTATGATAATAATAATAATAATAAAATTAAAATGTATATATAAATAATAATAATAATAAAATATATAAATAAATAATAAAATAAATAAATAAATAATAATAATTTTTTTTGAAAAGATTGCAGAAAAATCCTGTGCAAGCACCCCCCCCCCCCTCTGAATATTTTTCGATTTTGTCCCCTTTTTTGAGAGGGGGAGGGATTAACGGTATTTTACAGTATATATAGCATTGGCACCCAGCTAACTGAAAAGTATCCTTTAATCTAAATTAATTTAAAGACCTCCATTTTCAAAAATTAAATATTTTACCTTAAGATATAAGTCATCCAAAAGACGAGTAACTCCATATTTATGGATTACTCTAAGCTGATATCCAAGTGGAAATACATCAGACACTCTGCAGTCCAGGACGTCTCCTATTTTTAAGCTCTAAAAATTATAAACAATAAATGTAAGTATACGACAGAAAGCATATAGTCATATATCAACATATTTACAAGAAAATGCAGTACATATAGGTAATACATACTAAATAAAAATACTTTGTTTTGTCTGCATCTTCTTGTTTCTTGCTTCCAAAAAGCTCTGAAGGAAGGGGAGACAATGGCCAGTCTAAACAAAATACATAAAAATTAGCTGTTACTTATGGCTTCTCTCATATAACATTAAGATTGTTCTCCACCAAAATTTTTTCAAAACAAAAAAGAGGTTGCAGATGTTATCAATCAAAAATAAAGGTATTTTTTAATTATATCCTGGTCACCACAAGTAACAATTATGCCAAGGTTACAATTATGATTTTGCCATCATTTTGAAGAGCGAACATGTAATGGAGATAAAAATATACAAAAGAATCCATATAATACATCATATGAAAAACTGGTGGAACCAAAGAGAAAATTAGAACTTGATCTAAAATATCTTACAGTAAAAATTGGCAAATATTTTCAGTCTAAAAAAGTGCATAAAAAAGAAATAGAATCAGATTATCTGTAAAGCTCATGAAATTACCCAAATATTTGTTGATAGCTGAAAATGTGGACTGAGCTTTATTGGTGCTTTACAATCAATCAGGGAAAAAGAGGCATTTTTAACATACTCCATATTCCAATCAGCCATAGCCTGCTTAAAAATTTGGGTTCATAACTATAGGTTACAGGCTGATTTAATTAATAAAGAACGAGAACATGAATGGTGTGTTCAGTACAAAGTGTGGACAAAATTCCATTCCAGAATTTTTTGATTAAGTGGAAGATCAAAGCTCCAAGTAAACTCAAAACCTTAAACATATACGATTCAACCACATACTAAATATTTGAGTTCAGAAATATTTATCTACATCAATTCCTCAACAACTTGACTATATTAATGTTATACTTTAATTATTACTTCATAGTTTCTATTCATTTAGTGTTGTGCAGCTTACCGTAATTTCTGGCCTATAATTTGCAGATTATCTGTTAAAAAACCTAAAAAATTTTAAGTGCGGATTATCTGGTGAATTTTTTAAAAAAGTAGAATTTCTCCAAAGATATCCAGTTTCTATCGACAGTTATTAAATAAAAATGTAAACAACTATCGCACAATTGTCTGTTATTGACCGTTCATGAAGTTCCTCGTGATTGGTTTGGATATGATGTAAACGTACTAATAGGAGTGGCTTCCGATTTTTATGTTATGTTTTCTTAGCCTTTTGGCAACATGTTTCTCTTAACAATAAATGTTTCTCAACTCATCTCATTCAAAAATTGCAAAATTCTTTAGCTGAAAAAAAGAACTATGAAATAATAATTTTATGCAGAAAAAATCATCCTGCCATGCAACTTATAAACACTACCTAACAACCATTGAAAGTTATATTACACTGCAATTATGATACGATAATGATTAATTCGATTAAATATCAATCATCGTAATCAGTAAATTGATGTAGATCGCAAGTTCGTTTAATAATTTGCAGGGATACAAAAATCATAATGAGAAAACATATTATTTAACACTGCAGAATTTAAATTGAATGGTATTTAAAAAAAGGAAGATGTTGAAAATGATTTAAAAACAGCAATTGTTATAGAATTATTTATATTCACAAGACATTCAACATTTTAAACACAAGATTCAATGAAAAAAATATTTGTATTTTTTAAATTGTGATTATTATATAATTATTATTTTTTATTTTTTTATCACAATTATCATTTGAATACAGCAATTAAATAAATAGGGTGGTTTAAATTATTAGTGTTTTATATTATTATTATGGGGTTTACAATGAGTTATCCTCGTATAATCTGCAGATTATACGCTGGTGCAGATTATCTGCTAAAATTATTTTAAAAATGCTAAAAATTGCGGCTGCAGATTATACACTGCTGCGGATTATAGGCCGGAATTTATGGTAGCTTGATTTGAGACATCATAACTACATATTCTATTAACTACTTTGCACAGTAATAATTTTGAGTGGATAATAGTATTATTCCGAGATTAGATGCCAGCAAAGATCAGTCCACATTTCCAGCTAT
Organism: Maratus speculifer; assembly: GCA_964019185.1. Classification (NCBI taxonomy): domain Eukaryota; kingdom Metazoa; phylum Arthropoda; class Arachnida; order Araneae; family Salticidae; genus Maratus; species Maratus speculifer. The sequence goes on along the minus strand of OZ025302.1, from coordinate 156,910,578 downwards.
CAACAAAAATTTTGGTAATTTCATGAGCTTTAAAGATAATGTGATTCTATTTCTTTTCTACACAGTTTTTTAGATTGAAAAAATTTGCCAATTTTTTTGGTAACATTTTTTAGATTGAGCTCTACTTTTCTCACTAGTTCCACCATTTTTTCACATGATTTCCTAACTTTTTCAGATCTTTTCAGGAACTTGATTAATCAACTTCAACTAACAAATCTAAACTAATATTAGTATTAATTTAAAGTTATTAGTAGATATATTAGTTTGGTAAAATACTGGAAATAGTGCCAAGTTGGCATCACTTTTGGTGAGTAATTTTGGTCGTCAGATTTGGTGATATATAGCAAGGCTGGAGACAGAACTATCCCTCCTCCCCCTCTCTGGATAATAGTTCTCCTACAATTTTGCAATATTTTATCTGTTCATGAATGTAGTTAATAATGCAATTGAAGCTATAATAAATGCTTACAATATAGTAAAATACAGGGTTCATGATTTTTTTTTTATTTAAATCAGATTTTTTTGATTTTTTAAAAAATCTCGCACAGTATTATTGTTTTTATATGACTTTTCTTTTAATTTATAAAATATAAATTATACACACACATACATGCATGTTTTAATTATTATCAATATATATTATATTAATTCTACACATTTACATAAATGATTCAAAGGTAAAATTTTAGGCTATGGAAAAATCTTTATTACATAAAATGAATGGAAAAGTACAAATCAGATGTCAAAAATCAATTCAATCTTCAATATTTTAGTTAAAATAAAAATAACTGCAACACATAAAATTTTTAAACAAATTTGAAAATTAATTGTAAACTAAGTTATTATTATTATTATTATTATTATTATTATTATTATTATTATTATATTTTTTTTTTGTATTATTAAATGGCTGGTATACAGAAAAACGAGTTTAGCAACTGTATGAATCTATTCCTACTTTTCAAATGTATTAAACAAAAGGCAGAAAACATTTGTTTTACTGAAGTAGATGAAGTTATTGCAGTAAAACGCTAGTTGATTATGAATTCTATAAGTTTTTGAGTATCAGGCTCTTCAATAACTGTAACAAATACTTTATCTTCCATCATTCTAAAAAGGCTGAGACCTAGTATGTTAGATTCAAAAGAAAAGTAATTGAATGGTTCAGATTTTGGTCAAACTTTAATGTAATAGGCATCACCAAAGTGGAGAACACAGTCATACAGTTTTATTTTATCTCAACTTGCGGAAGTTTTTTAAAATACTAATAAGTAAATATTCCGATATTTAATATATTTCTGCTTAGATTTCCTTACTGTAGCAAGGTTATTTTGAAAGCATTTTCTTCTAAACTTTACATTGTATTTTACTTTTTGACAAAGATTGAGCTCCATCTCTCTAAAAACTGTTTGATTATCCTTCTATAGTAAAAAAAAAAAAAAAAAAAAAAAAAAAAAAAACTAGCCTTAAACAAATCTCTAGGAATGACTCCTGGAATGATGCTGATGTGTAAGATTTCCGGAAATAATGCGTCCGGGTGGACCCCACCTTCCATGAGTCGAATAGACCAATCAGGAAAGGGCTCCGTCTATGCTTTAACCAATAAGGAGAGGGATGAATTCCAAAATTGAGTGTACACTGTTAAAAATCTGCTGCATTTTGTTGCAATGCACTCCACCGCTTGTATATAATATCTCTATTCCAACCAATGAGAAAGCTCCATTTCACAGTCAAGTAACCATTTTCTGTACAAGCAGGAGAGTGCATTGCAACAAAATGCAGCAGATTTTTAACAGTGTATGGAAAATAAGGTATCGTGAAGCGATTCCATGGGGTATTGGCAAGCGCAGCAAGCAGGGGTAGCCTACAACTTGGAATTGCGAAGCAATTATGCGGGGGTTTGGTGAGCATAGCGAGCAGGGGGCAGAGCCCCCCTAGTCTGTATTGTACAAAACAAAATTACATTAATATAATCAATATGTTCACATCTTAAATTTATTGAAGATTTTTTTAAAGAAAAATTGATTTAAATCAATGATTTTTTTTTACATCAATTGATTTAAATCATAATTTAAATCATGATTAAAATCAAGCTGATTTAAATCAACGAACCTAGGTAAAATATTAAAATAAATAAGTAACTAAAATAATAAAAATTAAGATAATTTTTTTTAATGATTAAAATATTAAAAGCAAAGGTGAATTTTAATAATCAATAATGTATGGTTAAACATTTTATTATAAAGATAAAAGGTAATTTTTCTTATGAAACTTGGTGCATAAGGATACCAATTCACATCAAAAAGATATCAATTCACATCAAAATTCAAGCAAGTTTTATTCCAGGTTTAGCCAGATTTAAAGGCTAATACTGTGATTAATACATAAATATATTTGGTATAATGGTTGTAATTATCCAATGATTTCAGCAATATCTTGAATTTATTCTGAAATGAATCTATTTTTACTTCATGAAAACAACATGAATTCAGTAATATTAATATAAAATTACAGACTAAAATACATATGGAATTGATATAAAACTAAGAAAGTCAAATTGTGTCCCTACATATGAACTGGATATTTCATTGTTTACAACTGTAAATTAATGCAGATTTTAGAGGGTTGCAGATTTAAGGGACTTTAGCTTTTTCGCTTACAGACTAAAGTACTTTAGGATTTTTAAAGCTGGAGGAGTTGGTTCGTGTAGCAAATATTGGTGTTTTACAAGTTATAGTAAAGATAAGCCAAAATTTGACCGGGAACGAATGGAATACCTTATATGTGGCTGTGGAGAAGTGTACAACTACTAACAGGGAGCATTGGCAGTGCTATATTATATGTAAGAATAGGACGCGTTTATCAAGTATCAAGAAAATGGTTCCAAGCGTGCATTTTGAACGGGCTCAAAGCAGATTTAAAGGGGATTTTGAATGGACTGTACTTAAAGAACAAATTACTCTGTCTGTCTGTGTGTGTGATGGCTAGCGTAAATTACAGCACATACAATGATCAAATTTTTTGTGAAGATAACCAATACCTCTCCTAATGTACCTGAGTCTGAGAATTTTAAAATTCAAATAATTAGTTGAGAAATTAATTAAAAACTCATCATACAGCCCAATTAAAAAAAGTACTTATTTCCTTAAAACCACACGCTGACTAGATTTGAATCTCAAATTGAGGCCAGCACAAGACTGTCCAATCAAAAGGCTCCCCTTGAAATCTCAATAGCTGTGTGAGAAGGTTAGCGTTCTGCAGAAGTTAAAGACATTATGACTGCTTTGAAGAACACCTGTTTTTGTTTAATAGAGTGGATAAAAACCACAGTGTATAATTTTAATGTAAGTTAAAAATTTTAAAAATACAGCATTTAGAGATTTTAAACTTATGCATCTAGTCCTATTTTTGGAAACTAATTAAGAATATGTAAATTTCAAAAAGTTTGATTCAAAACTTTTTTTTTTTTTTGTAAAATAAAAATTAAAAAATTAAAAGAAAAAGAAACACATTTTTGAATAGAGAATGAACACAAATTTGTGAAAAATCAGAAAGCAAACTATTTAATCGATTTGAAACTTTTTTGAATAATAATACAGTAGAACCCCAGTTATCAGAATCCCGATTATCCAAAATTCGGCTTAACCGAAAGATCTTAAAATTTCTTAAAGTCCATTTTAAATATGAGGAATTTTATTGTCAATGCTATTTTTAATAAAATCAAATGACATCTTTCAACATATTTTGATTTACGATTACTGCAGGGCTGCCAGCAACTTTGGTACAAAATAGTAGGGACTTAGGGACCTAATGATTAAAAAATAGGGACTTTTTAGGGACCAAAAGTCTGAAATAGGGACCTTTTAGGGACTTGAAAAAAAAAACATAATATTTATACAAATAAAATACAATTTTTAACAAATAAAAGCCAATTTTATTTTTAACTTTTTTTAATCACAAATATAATATTTACAAATTTCTTAAATTAACCTTTTTTAGGTTTCTTACTCATAAAATTTGTAATTAAACTATTTTTTCTTTTATTTATAACAGTCGACAAGCTATCAGCTTTATCCTTTTTTACTTTCAGCTCTTTGTTAGCTGTTATACTAGCTGCAATCAAATTTTGTGCCACTTTAGCTTCAGTTAAATTTCCTTTTTCTAAAGCAATTTTTAACCTTTCATTGCCTTCATCGATCAATCTGTCCAATACAGTTGCTTCTTCATTCACATCTTTGTTTAAATCTTCCAACTTTTTTTCAAGAACTACAATTGTACTTTTATCTTTTTCAGCTTCTTTTTTTCTGATTTCTTCCTCTTCTGCAGCTTTTTCCATTTCAAGTTGTACTTTCCTTTTTTGTTCTTTTTCTCTCTTTTCATTTTCTAGGTAACTTTGATAATTTTGATATGCAATATTAGCCTTTTTTATCATTTTACTGGTTACTGGTACTAGAGCTGCATGGTTTTCATAATGATGTCTTAAAGCATCTGCTATGTTTAACCTAGCATTTAGCATCCGTTCTTTCGTAGAGGCCCGGCCTTCGGAAAGAATTTGATGTGAAAGTGAAAATCCTCGTTCTACGTCTGCACTGCCATGGTACAAACTGAGGCTACTCTTCAAAAAAAGAGAGAGATTCGGATATTTTAATCCTCCCTTTTCCTCTTTTGCACTAACCCTTAACTACTGTGACAAAAATTGTCCTATAACTGCTGTGAGCTGTCTCTCAGACCGCTAAATCGAAATATGAATAAAATATCAACTAAGTGGTAAAAAATTGTTCGCTTACCAATACATATCTACTTAATTGATTTATAAATCATCTTTCGAAACTTTAAGTTGATTTTTGAAGACTGAAGACAGGTATCCTGTTATATGAGAATAGTAAGGGGAAGCGAATCATTGTGAAAATCGAAGAAAAGAAATATGTAATTTTAAACTCATCTATTAACTGTTGTATAAAAATGTACTTTCTTTGTGAAAAATGTATGAATATCTAATAAAAGTATAGTTAAAAAATAAAAATTAGATTATATTCCAAAAAAATATATCGTCATAGAAATAGAAAGCGCAAAGTTTACATACCTACAACATATTGTTTTTATATGGAGCTAAATACATGAGAATTTATACATCATTATAGGAATTAAAAAAAAAAAAACAGTACCTTACTACACAGCAGAAAATGTCGAGTTACAGCCATTGCACAACATTTTCATACATTGAAGGCAGATTGGATCTTTACAATCAATGCACTGGTAGATTGTTTTCCTTTTTTTACTTGGGAGGCATCTTCTACATGTTTTTCTATATCTGACCAATTTTTTACAAGCTCCTCAATTTCATTTTGTGTGAGGAACACAGGACGTTTTCTCGAAAAATTACATTCCATTTTTTCCATATCATAAAAAAGCATAAAATTATCCGCAAAATAAAAACATCCTTCTCGGACAAAAACAGTTTTACAACTACTGTGAGCGGTATGTCAGACCGCTCCCCCAAGAAAAGAGTAAAAAAAAAAAAAAAAAAGTAGCTAGCTGAATGACAAGCGGAATGTGACCTTGGGTGTCCGTTTCAGGAAGGTAGAAGAAAGGGTGAGGATCATTATCTATTTTGAGGGGAGGAAATGAATGCGGGAAAATATGCAGCGGTCTGACAGACCGCTCACAGTAGTTATGGGTTAATAGAAGTAGCCCAAAATGAATCAATTCTAGTTACTTCCAATTCTTCTTGACTGAGTTTGTTTTTCTCACAATCTTTAGACAAAAATAGTGCTTTTTTCGCAATCTTTGGACGAAAACCGCATTTTTCTTGCAATGTTTCGAAAAGAATCATGTTTTTCTCGCAATCTTTTGATAAAAATCCTGTTTCTTTTCAATCTTAAGACGAAAATCGCAGTTTTTCCCTGGTCATTTGGCGAAAATTTCCTTATAAAAATAGCATTTATTCACAATCCCTAGACGAAAATCACGCTTTTCTCACGATCTTAAGCAAAAATCGCATTTTTCTAGCGATCTTTTGATAAAAATCACATTTTTCTTGCGAAATTTTGCCGATAAAGGTGTTTTTTCAAGATTTTTTGAACAAAATTGCGGGTTTTTTTCAGGACTCTTTGACCAAAATTGCAGGGTTTTTTCACTACAATTTTTTCATTTCTTCCACTATGATCAGTTATATGCTATCATCTACAATATTAAATTTTAAAAAAAGTAAATTTTCTTGATAAATTTTGGAAAAATGTAAGGAAAAAATTAATTTGGACACAATATAGATAAAAATAGGGACTTTTAGGGACCTCTTAGTGAAAATAGGGACTTTTAGGGACCAAGCTCAAAAATAGGTACCATTTAGGAAAATAGGGACCAACTGGCAGCCCTGTTACTGTCAAACCCCGTTATAGCGAACCCCCGGTTATAACAAACAAAAATTTTGGTCCCGCTATCTTCCTAGGGTCACCCGGGGTAAAATGGGTATAAAAATCAGCTTTTTTAATTTTAATGTTTCATGGCAGAAATATTACGAAATAAATTCATGTTTTTGTTCAATATTTTTGACATTGTGTATCTTAGGTCTAAATTAAACATAATTTCTGTTTCCTTTTTTTAAAAACTTTTGTGTAAAACACTATACCTATTTTACCCCGGTGTATACCCATTTTACCCTGTGGTTCGGGGTAAAATGGGTATGCACCAGGGTAAAATGGGTATATGCTAGTTAAAGTTGAATAATAAATTAAATATATTTAAATAAACTATAATTAATGTGTAAACCCTTTAAAAGTTTTGTACTTTCATCCTCTGAATCATGTGTAAACTTGGAAGGTGAGGGAAAGGGGCTTCAAAAACTCCCCACTTCAATTTGCTTACATTTTTTTTCTTGACATATAAAAACACTGTTATGAAACTAATGTAAATAAGATGAGAGTACTGATAAATCCTATCCTCCACCACATCAGTTTACACACATGCTGTGAATCATGTTTCTCTTTAAAAGTTTTTTTTTTTTTTTTTTTTTTAATGCAATTCAAAAGCAGATAGATATCAGCATGAATATCTGTAGGGAAAAAATGAGAAATTAAATTACACTGGAAAATCAATGTTTAATCAAAAGTAATTTATCCAGATAGGTATAACATAATAAAAATTTACATGCATGGTGATACTGGCAAGGACTATTGCAGCTTGGTTGAGATAGCTTTCTGACAATTTGGATGCGTTCACATTGGCAACATCGTCTTTCTCAGGAAAGACATAGAATAATCCAGCAGATGACTTTGTTGCAAACTTCACAAGACCTATGAATTCTTGAACAGACTTCTTTACATTAAATTTTACAGGGACTCAATTGCCAATCATTGGATTCATTGCAGTGAAAACCTTTGGTTTAACTTCTATTTTATGGGTTGCTTCGATCCTTTTAACTGTTTGCACTTTTTTTGTGTTCCTAGTGCAAAGACTTGCAGCTAACTGCTCTGTAGTTAAAACTTCTCCTACCTTTGCTTGTACTCTATTGCATTTTCTCTGAGTTTTTTTATAGCCTCGCCAGTACTAGAAAATGTGTTTTAATTTAATTCTGTGATATTTTACTTACCTTGTGTTCCTGTACATTTAATCAATTTGCATGTATTTTAATGTCACCCGAAATAGCCTAATTTATAATATAAATGATAAATTGATGATATAAGTAATAGCCTAATTTCATATAACAAAGCATAATTTCAGTTTAAAACATAAGATCAATAACAATTTGCCCTCAAAGGTCTTTCATCTTTGATCAATCTTCATACATTCGTATCTTGACCTATACCCATTTTACCCCATATGACAAAAAACGCTATAAAATTTTTGTGAGTAAATAAATTTACTTAATTTTACAGTTTTCACTTAGAAGAATCCTTCTTCTGTAAATATCAAACAGTTTATTCCTAAAATTCTTCCTCTATATTTTTCTGGAAAGAAGTTTTTCAACCACTAAAAACACTTTGTTCTATCTTCTGAAAAACAAAATGGTTGCCAAGCCCATTAAATGCGTCGCCAGTTTGTTTTTATAAGGTTTAAGTATTGCCAGATATGTAAGCACTTTGTTCATAATTTTAATTTTTTTAAAAAATTTGTCTGGTAAAAATATAAAATAAATAAATAAAATATACCCATTTTACCCTGGCTACCCATTTTACCCCGGGTGACCCTATTGTATTTAATGCTAATTTATCCTTTTATAGCGAACCTCCAAAATCTTAAGAATCGGCTATAACAAACTTTTATTTCCTGTCAACCATAATTTTTTTTTTCTTTTTTGCAATTGTGGAAATAGGATTTCAACTCTAATTTCATAAGAAAATGTACGCGGGCTAGTGAAGTATGGTGCAAATTATTTTTTATTATTATTATTTTTTAAATTAAAGGATAATAGAAACAACCGAGTCCTTTCTCTTTTTTGATAGCCATTCTGCAGGTGTGATTCTGCCCACCTGTCAATCATTTCCCTCACTCCACTCACTCCAATGACAGCTGTGTGCTAGACTGGCGACAATAAGGGGCAGGGAAATATAAAAAAGGGAAAAACAGCCAATTTGTTGACAAGATGTGGGGGAGGGGGAGATGCTATAGGAGAACATGTAAAGGCATGAACAGTAAGCATTTATGAGTCTGCGCTAGAACAGGTGGGAGGGAGGGGGAAGTTAAACCCAGCTGCCGAGAACAAAGAAAAAGGTCGTCTCAGTCGGGGTATTAATTTCTGCGTTTGTTTCTGAGAAACTGCACCTCATAATTACTGATTCTAGATTCAAAGTTAAATTCGTTTTTAAAAAATCATTAGCATAATCAGGTAGCCAAGCTGATATCTGCCGAAAAAAAGATTTATCGAAATCTACAGTTGGAACAATATGGAAAAACAGAGAAAACATACTTTCTGCTTTCGAGAAACATTTGAACTCCCAAAAGAAATTGAGAAAAGCTGAACATTAAGAAGCGGAAGACGCTTTATTAAAATGGTTTAGTATCCAAAGAAGCCAGAATGTACCAATTTCAGGACAAACGCTTCAATTAAAAGCTGAGGAATTTGCAAGTAAATTTGGAATTCCATTTTCACGTCCTAATGGATGGCTAAACAGATTTAAAAAGTGAAACAACATATCTTCTGGAAAAATTGCCGGAGAATCGGGGAGTGTTTCAACATCCGACATTGATACGTGGAAAGAAAATATCTGGAATAAAATCTCTCGTGAACATGACGAGAATGACATATATAATGCTGATAAAGCTGCACTATTTTACAAGATGACACCATCCCAGACATTAAAATTTAAGGGAGAGAAATGTATTGACGGAAAATTGTCGAAAGACAGAATCACATTTCTTGTGTGTGCCAATATGGCTGAATGTCGTAAGCTTCTAGTGATAGGTAAATCTGAGCACCCCAGATGCTTCAAAAATATCAAACGGCTTCCTGTTTCTTATGAAGCAAACTGCAATGTGTGGATGACTAAAGAGCTGTTTGAAAAAGAGCTTCGAAAGTGGGATCGTGAACTGTCAGCTAAAAAGCGGAACATTCTACTTCTGCTTGACAATTGTAGTGCACACAAAATTGATAAACAGTTTAAGTCTTTTAGAATTGTACTCTTTCCTCCGAATGCAACATCTGTAGTACAGTCTATGAACCAGGGTGTCATCAGGAGTCTTAAATGTCATTACAGGAAGCAGCTAATTTTAAGAATTTTAGAGGGATATGATAAAAATGTAAAATATGATGTTTCTCTTCTTGATGCACTTGTAATGCTCGAAAAATCTTGGTGGTTAGTTACGGATTCTACAATTAGAAAATGTTTTCGACATGCATGCCTAGCAAAGAATACTGAAGATACAACAAATGTTGAAGAAGCAGTGAATGTTCAAGAAGAAGATGATGAAAATTTACCTATTGCGATGTGGACAGAAAAGCACAAAATTCCATCCCTCTCAGCTTGTGACATGCAGTTGTTTGAAACATGTGATGATTCATCATTACTTGTGAAGATTCGACTGATGAAGAGATTGTGGAAGAAATTAAAATGAATCATTCTGAAATCGAAGATTATGCATCTGATGCTGATGAACATGATCCTATAAATGATGAAATCCCCATAATCTCAGATGCTACAGCAGCAATGCGTTTAATTAATAAATTTTTGTCTACACAGGAAGAAAGAGTGATAAAGTTGTTTGATATACTAGACAAAGAAATTAATAATGTGTTTTTAAAATCGGCATCACATCAGCAGAAGATTACCAATTATTTCTGTGAAAAACAGTGGGAAACAAAGGTAAGATGTATTTATTTCTATTTGTCTTCATTTATAGTGAATTTAATTAGTATTGTGTCAGTTTAATGTAATCGATTTTAGTGAATTTAATTAATGATGAAATTTAGTAGATTTTATCCTTCTTTAATACATCATTATTGAATATACATGTAGCAATTAATGGTTCACAGATTGTGTGAACGCTAGCATTTTAGTAAACGGTTCGGACATAGCGAACAAAACCTTCAGTCCCTTGAAGTTCATTATAACAGGGTTCAATTGTACTATTTTATTTGTAATTTTTAGATCAAAACAATTCTGAATTAATTTTTAGCACTTTCCAACAAAGTTGAAAAGTGCTTATGCATTCGGTTTGTCTGGCCACACTTTAATTCCTGTAAATATACTCAGATTGCCCTGAAATTTTTGGAAATTATTGACATTTACCCAAGCACAGACCCTATTGAAAACGAAGTTTCTATCATGATTAGTGTATTTACTGGTAAAGTCAAAAGTTTTCCATTACATTATGTCCTATGGGGAGAAATCGCTTCAAAGGAATTTTAAAGATGTTACACCCTGTCAAACATATTGAAATTTATATGCATCTATGAGGTGTACTATAATATGCATTCCAGGGATGCCGCGGACATGCTATAGCGCGTAAAATACGCAAAAAATCGACGACGGGACGCAAAAAGATTAAGCTTACGCGTCCCAATATTTGCAAAAAGGCAAATTTCGTTAAAAAATCGCGAAAAAAAACGAATAATTTTTGGCAAATTCCGTCAAAAATTTCGCGAGAAAAATGCCTAATTTTGTTACAAAATCCTGAAAAAAGGCAGATTTCCTCAAAAAAATCGCGAAAAAACGGCACATTTCGTCAGAAAATGGCAAAAAAAAAGACAAATTTCATTTTAAAAAAATCGCAAAATGAATAGTTTTCGGTCAATTTCGTCAAAAGATTCGCAAAAATGGCTAATTTTGTTACAAAATCTCGAACAAAAAGCAGATTTCATAAAAAAAGACAAATTTTATTCAAAAATCACGATAAAACAGCTAATTTTGTCAAAAAATTCGTTAAAACAGCAATTTTCATCAAAAAATCTTAATAAAATAGCACATTTTGTTAAAAGATCGTGAAAAACCGGCTCATTTCGTTAAAAAATCGCGAAAAAACGGCAAATTTCGTCAAAAGATCACGTAAAAACGACAAATTTCGTGAAAAAATAGCTTCAAAACGCAATTTTCATCAAAGGAATACGAAAAAAAAGTTAATGACATGATAGAATTTTTCTGTTCCAAAAACTAACTTCCCTTTCCTAACAGATTTTCCTGCTTCACAATCTGTTTTTGATTCTTCTGATTATTTTGAAAAGTATTCTTTTTTTAGAATTTTTTTTTTTTTTTTTTTTTTCAGTAAATCAGTTTCCCCTTTTTAAAAGAAATGTGAACAATAGTGATACTTGTTATCTTCTACACTCAAATAAGCATTATTTTATAATTTGTATCTCAGACATATTTTTTTTTTTTTTTAAGTAAAGAAAATATCTCTTAATAGTTTAAAAAATATAACATTGGCTTTAATTATTTATACATTAATTAAAACAATAATTATTGCATTTGACTTTTCTTTTGCAAATGAACAAGTTCAATTTTTGTGTCTTAAAATATGACTTATTATTAGTGGGGACCCGCTTTTTTGAAAAAGGGACCCGGAATTTTAAAAGTCCTGGGTCCCCGGGACCAGGATTTTTCAAGTCCAGCGGCATCACTGCATTCTATAAAGTATGCAATGAAAATATAGCTATTATTCATTTACAGAGCCACACAAAAGAATTCCACTACATAATGGTAAAAGGGGGGGAATGGTGTGCAACATATTTTCAATATATTAAACTGTTTCATCTATAATAATAAAAAGACAAGTATATTTGTCTGTCAGCGCTGTTTTGAAAAGACCGCTGCACATAGAGTTACAAAATTTGGAGGGAAGGTACTTCTATACATGTAGTTTTGCACCTCGAAGCCCGATTTTTGATTAGAGCCTTTTAATTTAATTTTTTAGGCGAGTTTTAGCGTTTTTTTAATGTTTTGAGGCAATTTTTCCATATTAGTGAAAGGAATACAGTTTCATTCTTTTCACTCAATACAGTAATTTTTTTTCTCTTTTCAGTAAAATTTATTTGGAATTCGTGCAGTGATTTTTGAATTTTTAGCGAATTTTTTTTAAAGTGATTTTTAGTGTTTTTTCGCATTTTGCGGTTAATTTTTGACAATGATAAGAACAAAATTGATTCAAACTTTCAGCCTCATGAACTAAATTTTGTCTGCTATGATTTTTCAATTTCAGTGATTTTTAATGCGATTTTCGATGTGATTTTTAGCGATTTTTTTATTTTTTGTGCGTTTAGCATCGATTTTTCGTCATTTTTGTCAAAATTATAGTTTTCTTGTATGCATCATGATCTTATCAATTCTTGACTTGGAAGTAAGAAAAGCATAAAACATAAAATTAATGAATGAGTAATAAAGTTATTAATTAGGATTTTCATAGTAATCTATAATAATAATGAGACAAGTATGTGTGCGTGTCAGCACTGTTCTGAAGAGACCGCTGTGTGTAGAGTTACAAAATTTGGAGGGAAGATACCTCTATACTTGTAGTTTTGCACCTCAAAGCCAGATTTTTAATTTTTTGATTAGAATTTTTTTATTTAATTTTTTAGGCGATTTTTAGTGCTCTTTTTATGTTTCGTGGTGATTTTTCCATGTTAGTGAAAGGAATATTGTTTCATTCTTTTCACCCAATATAGTATTTTTTTTCTCTTTTCAATAAAGTTTATTCGGAATTTGTGCGAATGAATTTTTAGTGAATTTTTTTACTGCGATTTTTAGTATTTTTTCGCAGTTTGAGGCTATTTTTGAGAATTATAAAAACAAAATTGTTTCAAAACCTAATCAACTAAATTTTGTCTGGTATGATTTTTCAATTTCAGTGGTTTTTTTTCATTGCGATTTTCTATACGATTTTCGACGTGGTTTTTAACGATTTTGTGCATTTAGCATTGGTTTTTAGTCAATTTTATCAATATTACAGATTTTTGTACGCATCATGATCTTATCTATTTTAAATTGCATGTAAAAAAAGGCAAAAACCATAAAACTAATGAATTAGCAGAAAATGAATTATTTTGACTATCCACAGTAGCTTACACTAATAAAATAACTAAACACTCTGTCTGTGTGCATGTATGTTTTTGTGCGATGGCTAGCAAAATCTACGGCACTTACGAGGCTCAAAACTTTCTTGAAAGTACCCCAAAGTCTCTCCTGATGTATCTGACATTCAGATTTTGAAAATTCTAATTATTACTTGAGTAGTTCTTTTCCCGTTTCCCATTGCAGTCCTTTTGAATATTTTTACCGCTAAATATTATTTGTTCATTTTTTAAACCAATTTTTCACACAGTCAGTGGCCATCTATTTCAGACAACATAATTTCACGTATTTGGAGATAGAGATAAAATAACAAATTTTATGTTCCTTTAATATTATCTCAGAACCGTGCAACGCCGGGCAGGTCTGCTAGTGTATAATAAAATTGATATAAGTCACTGAGGCTTAATATAAATTATACGATACTGTCTTGCATAATATGAAGTACATAGCATTTATAGGGACACACAAAAGATTTCAAATAGTATACTCTTTCTGAAGTACTGTATATGTATCCAATGATGGCTGGATGAAATGCATTTTAATTATGATATGCGCGTTTAAGTTTCATTAAATCTATGTAGATTATATGATGTGTATAAATGCTATAGTTGATATACAGGGCTACCCAAAAGAATTCAACAACGTTACTTAGTATGAGCATAAATTACTTAAAGGTGGTTCTTAAATAATGCATTTTTACACTGTATTGCATTCAGTTTACTAAGAAGTGTTTGCAGAATATAGGTAAAATGTTATACAGGCCCACACAAACAATTGGGTACATGGATGATATGAATGATAATTTATGAGAATGTGATTTTAGTTGTTTTAAGAGTGTTTTAGTTTAAAATAAACTTTAGCTTATTGCTGATGTGTATTAAAGGTACAAGGTAAACTACAGGACTGAACAAAAGTATTCAGGTATGTTTCCATCTATTAGTATAAAATGCTTAAAAAGAAATTTCAAGCTACCAGGCATTTTCTTACTAAACTAAATTTTCCCATTATATAGTATGTATATCAATTGACAGATCAAATACAAGGCTGTTCAAAAGTATTGGAATACATATTTGGCTATATGCCCTTATTTCCCTAAATAACGAAGTTTTGTTAAAGATTTCATGAAGTGTTGGAAAGTGCTTCATAATCTATGAGTAATGCATGATTTTTCTCACTTGTTACACATTGAAGTGTTGTTTTAATACATATTAACTCCTTTAAAAATTAAAAGAAAAATAAGTAAAAACCAAAACTTTGAAAGGTATTATTGCACACTGGTGGAAATAACATAAAAAAGCATAATCTTTATGAAATAAACAAAATTAACTTACTTATTTGCTCCATTGCATAATTTCGGACACTTTATTGAGTAAATAGATACAACACTTCTTTTTTTTTTTTTTTTTTTTTTTTTACAAAATATGTTGGGATTTTCTTTTATTTTTCAACTTTCGTGTGCTTTGAATATTGTACCACAACATTTTTATTATAACTATGTTTTAAATTACGATCACAACTTTTCATCAAACAACTTTCCACCATAAGCCTTCCGGTTATTAAAAAATTTCTATGAAGCCCCAGTTATCCGAAAATTCCGATTGAATCCCGGTTAACAAAATGCTTTGGTCCCATGCTTTTCGGATAACCGGGTTTTACTGTATAAGCAAATTTCTTAATTTTTTATTTCAGTTAATGTCCTTATTAGCACAATCTTTTCAAAACATCTACATTGACAAGATTTATATCTCCTATAAAAATTTTGAAGCATTAGGACGAGATTGAAATATGTTTTAAGAAATAAAATATGTGAAAATATTTACGAAATCAATAAAAATTGAAGTTCTGTTGCAGTTTCACTCGCTTTTGGTATGCATAGACTCCAAAAATCAATTATGCAAAATAGCACGTTCTTTCAAATCAATATTTTTCTTGTGATTTTTCTTCATTTAAAAATGCAAATTTAGACAATATGGAATTAAAGGTATAAAATTATAAATATTTGAGGTTCATTCATCATGTGCCCAGGCACTGCTGGATGAATTAGCTAGTAGACATGTGCACAGGTGCCCGACTAACTGAAAAATACCTTTTTTATTTAACATCTTTTAGCAACTAATTATGTATAAAATGATATGATGATAATAATAACAGGGCTCGAAAAACAGCATTCCCGGGATCCCAGGGAACCCAGAAATCCTTTTCTGGGAACGTATATTTTTACAATCAGGTTCCTGGCCAGGAACCTAACTTTTCTCCGTGTCTGCCAGCGACGCCGCGGACGCATTATAATGCATAAACTATGTAAAAAAATAGCTCTTAAGCGGCCCATGGGATGTGTAATGTCGTCAAAATATTACCGGAAAAGATCGCAAAAACCGGCCAATTTCGTTAAAAAAATCTTGATAAACGACAGGTTTTGTTCAAACATCACGATAAAACGACATATTTTGTTAAAACATTGCATAAAACGGCAGGTTTCGTTAAAACATCGCAATAAAACGACAGGTTTCGTTAAAAACATCGCAATAAAACGGCATGTATCGTTAAAACATCGAGATAACACGTCAGATTTCGTCAAAAAAAAAAAAAAAAAAAGCACAAAAAATGTAAAATCTATTTTAAAAAATTGCAAAATCGGCAAATTTCATGATAAAAAAAAAAAAAAAAAAAGACAGGTTTCGTTAAAATATCGCGATAAAACGTCAGATTTCCTCAAAAAATCACGAAAAAACGGCAAATTTCGTTAAAAATCATGAAAAACAACAAATTTTGTCAAAAAAATTGCAAAAATGGTCTAAAACTCGTCAAAAGATCGCGCAAAACAATGCAAATTTCATTAAAAAATCACAAAAAACGGCAATTTTTTTTTTTTTAAAAAAAGACAGGTTTTGTTAAAATATCGTGATAAAACGGCAAGTTTTGTTAAAATATCGTGATAAAACAGCAAGTTTCGTTAAAAAATCGCAATAAAACGGGAGGTTTTGTCAAAAAATCGCGAAAAAAACGGCAAATTTTGTTAAAATACTCCGGGAACTTACACTTTTCGTCTGGGAACCTACACTTTTCATGTAGGTTCCCAGCTGGGAGCCTTACAATTTTTAGAATTTTCAAGCCCTGATAATAATAATAATATATATACAATTATACAAAAATAAATACCTGAATATTCATTAATTTGGCACTTGAATGGTTGAGTTGGATACAAATCCATCTTGTCAAGAAACATCTTAGAGAATAAATATTGGCATAGTTCTTTTCTTGTTCTTTTTCATGAAAGAGAAGGAAAATAAAAATTATTTTGAAACAAATAGCATAACATGATATATTGTCTGGTGGGAGGGGTCAACAATAGCTGCTTCACAGAATATGAAGTATGTACCCTCAGAGGTCTCTTTCCTTCAACATATGGCACTAGGCCTGATCAGAGAAGTTGCCACCAGAAAAATTTAAAAGCTAAATTTAATAAGATAATGGTCAAAATTCCATATTGCTTTAAGAAATAGTCTTCATATTTATAAAATAAAGAAAACCCAGTAACCTACCTAGTAAAACTACAGTAAAATATGTTTACTTGATCAGGTCAGATAATTCTAGCCTGATCCAATCAATGATTTGGATAAAGTTTAGTTTGTGTTTGTTAACTTTTGGAAAGATTTGGGTTAAGTTTTCATATATGAGTGTCAGATTCAGTTGCGATTTCTCAAAGAAAATATTATTTCATATGAAAAATATGTATTTCAATATTAATGACTAAATACATGCTCATTTTAAAGATCCAATCAATGAAAATTTTTTTGTTGGATTTTGGGAGGAGACAGGTGATTTGTTTTTACATGACTCTGATTTTTCAAGAGAAATTCTTGAATATTTTTCACATGAAAAAACTGTACATTTAAAGATCAATACAATAAATAATTTTTATGTCAAGAGATAACACTTATTAAATACATGATTGCAGGGTATTTTTCCATAAATGCATTAAAATATTGATAAATTTTCTTTTACTTCAGGTCTGGCCCAGTCTGGCCACAAAAAGTTTAACATAAAAGAAGGTAAAGGGAGGAATGGGACAAGTCTAATTCCTTCTTTTTAATAAAGATGAATGTAAATTGCTAATGTGCAATTATTTTTAGAGGGTAATATATTAATTGTAACTTTGAAAATATATTCATTTTCAAAATGCAAATAAATTGAATCAATGATTTTTTTTTTATATATATAAGTCATCTCTGACTGACAATCTTGAATATTCCTCCCAGTGAAGAAAATACTGGAATTTAATATTGTAGCATAGATATTATCAACCTACAATCTTTGTTAGATTGTATATATAACTGAAACTAGACTATTTGTGCATAATAGCTTTGTTTTATATTTGTCCCATACCTCTTTGTTAGTGGGGAGGTATGGGACACATTTTGAAATTTGTAATTTCTTTAACTATAAAATTGTCTCATTGTTTCCCACCATCCCCTGTATATTTAAGTCTTTGGCACTAATTTATAATTATTTATCTGATGAAACTAGTCTGTTACTAGTTTCCCCCAGGTTTAAAAAGGGGCAGGGCGATACTGTTGTGAAAATGGCACTTTCTACATTCTTCAGGGCACTTTTTTGATTTTTAAGGGCACTTTTTTATTTCTAAGGGCACTTTTATAGAGTTGAATTTAGAATCTTACAGCCTTTTTTGATGCGGCTGTTCAATTAATTTCTTTTTCTAGAAGCAAGAGGGGAAAAAATCACAAAATATGTCCATTTATCACAGGAAAAAGACGTTATTTGACTGAGGGTTAAATTTCTCAAACACCTGTGCAAAAATCTTTAATCAGTTGAAAAAGAATCATGGTTAAAAAAAATCATTAAAAAATGGAAATTTTATTAAAAAATTGGAAAAAATCCAAAAATTTAAAAAAAGGGGGGAGCAAATTTTGTTAATCCTTCTATAGTAAAAAAAAACTAGCCTTAAAAGGAATGACTCCTGGAATGATGCTGATGTGGAAGATTTCCGGAACTAACGAATCCGGGTTGTCCACTCCTTCCATGAGTCGAATAGACCAATCAGGAAAGGACTCCGTCTATGCATCGCCGTATGGGTTACCATAAAGAGAGGAAAGGTTCCATCGCCAACAATCGCCAAGTTGGCGATATATCGCCAAATTTGGCGACCAAAATTAGTTGTCAAAAGTGACACCAACTTGGCGATAACTGTAATATTTCGCCAAATTTTTAATTTCATTACAACACTAGTCGTTTGATACATCATTTGAGAAGTTTGCAATTGCTTATTCATATAATGGATGTCTTGTGTGTTATCCCCCATTCTGCTCCCCAGAGGGGACACATTTTTAATTTCTTTACAATACCAGTCGTGTTACACAAGATTTGAAAGGTCTGCAACTGCTTATTCATATTATGGATGTCTTGTGTGTCACCCCCACACTCTGCTCTCTCCAAGGGGGGTCACATTTTTAATTTCTTTACAACACCAGTTGTGTGACACATCATTTGAAAGGTCTGCAACTGCTTATTCATATTATGGATGTGTTGTGTGTCATCCCCCACTCTGCCCCCCGGGGGCCACATTTTTAATTTCTTTACAACACCAATTGTGTGACACATCATTTGAGAGGTCTGCAACTGCTTATTCATATTATGGATATCTTGTGTGTAACCCCCCTCCTCTGCCCTCAGAGGGGGCACATTTTGTAATTTCTTTACAACACAAATTGTGTGACACATCATTTGAAAGGTCTGCAACTGTTTATTCATTTTATGGGTGTCTTGTGTGTCACCCCCACTCTGCCCCCCAGAGGGGCACATTTTTAATTTCTTTACAACACCACTCGTGTGACACATCATTTGAGAGGTCTGCAGCTGCTTATTCATATTATGGATGTCTTTTGTGTCGCCTCCCACTCTGCCCCCCAGGGGGGCACATTTTTAATTTCTTTACAACACCAGTCGTGTGACACATCATTTGAAAGGTCTGCAACTGCTTATTCATACCATGGGGTATTGGCGAGCGCAGCAAGCAGGGGTAGCCAATAATTTGGAATCGCGAAGCGATTACGCGGGGGATTGGCGAGCATAGCGAGCAGGGGGGCGGGGCCCCCCTAGTAGATTACGAAAAAACTGCAAATTTTGTTAAAAGATTGTGAAAAATGGCAAATTTTGTTAAAAAATCAGCAATTTTTTTTATCTTAAAAAAAGACCAAATTTTATTAAAAAATCCTGAAAAAATGACAAATTTTGCTTAAAAATCATGAAAAAATGACAAATTTTATTAAATAAATAGCACAAAACGGCAAATTTTGCAAAAAAATCGCAAAAAAAAATGGCAAATTTTGTTTACAAGTTTGTGAAAAAAAGCAAATTTCATCAAAAAATCGCACAAAAATGGCAAATTTTGTCAACCGATCGCGAAAAAACTCAAATTTCAAAATAGGAGCACGAAAGAAAAAGCACATAACTTCGTGCCAAGAATGGAGTCGCTGCCCCCTTTCCCTCTCATCTGTTGTAATCTTTCAGAAAATTTGCTGTGAATTTCATTTTTTTTTTTTTACTTGGAATTATATCTGTGATTCTATTAGAATTTTCTTAAAATCAAGAAAAATTGAGTCAGTCATTCCTGAAAATTGAAAAAATATGTCAAAAATCCAAAAATTCATACATAAAATGTGTCGCAAATTTTGACAAATGATTGAAAAAAAAAACTGCAAATTTTGTCATGTGATCGAAGGAAATACACAAATTCTGACAGAGGAACGTGAAAAGGTATGAATTTCGTCCAGGGGTCATGATTAAAAAAACGTGAATTCCGCAAAGAGTTGCGAAGAAAAGAAACTTCATCAAAAAATTGCTAAAAACAACAAATTTCGTCAAAAGATCGTGAAAAAAAAGTTTCTTCCACAGCCCTTTGATAAAATTTGCATTTTTCTGAGGCATTTTGACGATTTTGCGCTTTTTGTCTCTATACTTTGATAAAATTCACGTTTCTTCAACGGCCCTGTGAAAAAAAGCATTTATCCTGCAGTCATTTAACAAACTTCACATTTTTTCCATGGCTGTTTGACAAAATTTGTATTTTACATGCGATACTCTGACAAAATATGCATCCTTTTGGTTTTGTGACGAAATTCGAAGTTTTTTCCGATTCTTCAAACTTTCTAAAATTCACACTTTTGTCTGAAATTTTGATGAAATTAATGCATTTTCGGCGATCCTTTGTCACAGTTACTGTTTTTCTTGCGATTCTTGGATGAAATATGCTTTTTCACATAATTCCTTTATAAAATTCGTGCTTTTTTTTGTGTATGTGTACGTGATCGATTGACAAAAAATTTTGGCGATCATTTGTTGAAATTCACGATATTTTTTAAACATCAATTTTCTAATTCATGACCTTAAAAAAAAAAAAAAAAAAAAAAAAAAATGGAACAGATTGTATTTAATTTTTGGAAATTTCAGAACAAAATCATCCCCGGTTAGAAAAAAAAATATTTTTCTTATATTTTTCCTTTATTTTAATCAGTTTTATTTAATTGGTGCATGTTCTTTTTGGATCAGAACGCATTGTGTCACTGACTAGGAATTTGTCTATTGCGACCTTGACATATAAAAAACTTGTCTACTGCGATGCATGCTTTGAGAACACACAGTCTTAAGTGTATGAATGAGAAGACAACAAGCAGGCACGCATTCAGTACAGACGCAACAGCAGTAAGGGTGTTTTTTTAAATGAGGGAAAAGAAGGGTGCTATTTTTTTGACTGAGTGGCAAGAGGGGCGCTAGATTTTGGATCAGGGGCAAGAGGGGTGCTATTTTATCAACTAAAGGGCAGGAGGGGCGCAGTGCCCTCCTGAAACCCTCTGGGGGAAATTCTGCTGTTACAGATAAAAAAGTAAATTAAATTAAATGGAAAATTATAAATTGAAAAAATTCTCTTATGTCATGTTAGGAAATCAGAATTTTTTTCCTTCATCTTAAACTCCCAGAAATGCACAAAAACTTGCATTCATTACATTTTATAAAATGTATAGTTATATTTTATTTAACTTAAGAATTGAAAAATAAATTTAGAATATTGATTGTTTAACTAAGTATTAAGTTTTTTTTTTTTTTTTTTTTTTTTTCATGAAATTTCTTTTCTCTTTTTTAATAAAAAAAATTAAATGGACAGCCTATTTTTGCCACCATTTCGGCAAAAACCTATTTTTGCCAGGACGGTTTACCAGGTTTTTTCTGCATTTTTTTTTCCACCTATGGCAAAAATTTGCCAACTCTGAATACAACATAGCTATTTTTGCCAGGACAGTTTTTTCTGTAGTTTTTACCATACTTTACACAAACATACCAATTCTAGAACTAAAGTGCCAAAAAAAAAAAAAAAAAAAAAAATCACAAATTATTTAAAAATCTGATTTTTATTATTTATACTTTTATACTTAACAGCTATCAATAATTTTAGGTTTCCAAAACAATTAAAATTAAACCTCTAGTTGCTAACATAATCTATGTTTTAAAGCATTAATTATAATTATTAATAGTATAATTACAATAATTATAAAAACTGCATATATTTTGATTAGTAATACTAGTACAAAATAAGGTTATTTATATTAATATTTTATAATGTTATCAAAAACTATATTAAATATTATGAATATTTACAGTTTTTAAAAATATTAATAGCTGCATTTAATATTAAATTGTTAATATGGTTTACAATTAATTAAACAATTAACAGTACTACTTGGTTATCTCGTCGACCAAAAAACCATCGCCAAACTATAAGATTAAATGCCAATAATGGATGATCGTGAAAGTCACATTCAATTACATTAAATATGATACATGTGTAATTAAAATTTCATTAAGCGATTTTTATTTGTATTTTTATTAATATTTTACCAAAAATTTGTTTTTTATTATCTAAAATAAAAATTATGTCAATCTGTATAATTTGGCAAAAATGGTCGATGGGATAACCAAGTAGTACCCAATTAACTCTCAAATTAAGGAAATATAAATTTTTAACTATTAATTACAAAAATCATAATTTAGTACCATATTCCACTGCATTAGTCGGCATGCCACAAAATTAGAGGGAGACCAGATTTTTGAATTAAAAGTCTTTCCTATCATGCCAGAAAAAGCAAGAGTCTTCGAAAATGGAAAGGAATGAGGTTCATTAGTTGTATTCCGTAGCAGCAATTTCTGTTGGGGAAGACAGGTACAATATAGAGCTTGTCCCCAATTTTCTAATTATTTATTTTCCTTTTTTAACATATTCAAGTAAATGAAAACATGTTTCATGTATGTCATACCATTTTCCACAAAGCTTTCTCTCCAGCATTTATTCGATAGTTACAATATAGAAACAGATTATCTCATAAATTATTACATGAACAGAAATATTCTTACTATAAATATAAGAAAAAATATAATAATTATTTAAATATATAAAGAGAAATATGTGATTACCATGAAAAGCCTTAAAATAGTTATTTTATATGGTAATTTAATTGACTTAAGTAGAAACGTCATATATGAAAATTTGGCTTAATAATAAGATAGAATCTAATAATCATTTAACCCTTTATCTACCGCATTATCAATTCGTGAAAATTTTACATTCTAAAACATTTTACGTAAATTGTTTAAACTTTAAATTAAAAGATTTACATAATCATTTAATAAATTTTTGAAAGATTGAAGGATTTTGTGCAATATTTATAACCCTACTCAAATCTTTTATTTTAAATTGTTTTCGTAGTATTTTGTAGAATTATAAAATGTACAAATATGATGTTCTTACAATATAGAAATATTTCCAAATTGAAAAATCCCCATCCCCCTCCCTCAGTGCCAAGAAAGCTAAAAAGATACAAAGACAAAAGAAATCATCCTTTTAAAAATACTTTTATTTTGTGTAACCAATAATGCTTTTGGAACAAAATAAAGTATTGTATCTGTAACTCATTTTAAACAGTATTACAACTAACTGATGTATTAAAAGAATTTTATAATAATTTTTATGGTATTTATAAGTACAGTCAGTAGATAAAGGGTTAAATATAAATGAATATATAAGTATATAGAGAGAGACAGAGACAACAATAAGTATCGATGTTTTTCCTAAAAATGAGAAATGTTGTTCGAAAAACCAAAATAAATCAACCGCCCATCCTCCCCTTCAGTAGCAAAACCTCATATTTTAGGCATGCCAGTGTAACTTGATATTTTCCAGCATGCAAGCTATTGCAGAGGTTATGGTATTCATTCTAGAAAGAAAAAGGGGCAAGGTGCTACTTTCTGTTAATAATAATAAAAGCAATTTTTAAAAAGTAATAGAATATTTGAAAATAACACAAAATTTAAAACATTAACAAAAAGTAATACAATAATATAAACATTTTAAATTACTTACTCTATTTCGTCTTCAGTATTTGAATATAGCAGAATTTTCAAATGAAACTTAAGAGCTTGATGAAAGATCGAATCTTCCCCACCAAACTTCTTTAAACATTGAGCTAAACATAAAAAAAAAATTACTATTCTTTTGCATATAATATGTTAATGAACTTAATATATACAGATTTTAAAGTAGTAAAGTTTGTTCTTTTGTAGGGGGTAGTCTCGGGAACTGCCAAATGAATTTTAAAAGTAATGGTACCAAAATGATGGTGTTAGTCCCTGTTTAATGATAGGCTATATCTTATGCTGATGACACTAACCCAAAGGGGGTGCAGGAGCAAAAAACTTTCTAAAAATGCAATTTTTGTGCTACTGAAGGGCCTAGAAACATGAAATTTGGTATGTTATCTACTTATTGATATAATTCATCAGGGCTGGCAAGTTTTTGCTGAAATGGTTAAAATCAGCAGTTATAACTGGTTAAAACCAGCATGGCAGAAACTAATTTCTGTCAGCAAGTGGCAAAAACTGGCAGAAACTAAAAAATAATACTAATAAGAACTTTAACTTCAATGATTCATAATTTACACATGTATTTTTAATACATAAAGAATTTATTCAAAAAATTAAAATAAACATTATGAATGTTACTCAAAGTAGAAAAAAGTTTCAAAAGGATCATATAAATATACTTTGTTTAATAGAATAATTCTGTTATTTGAAATACAGAAATTTTCATAATGGTAATATGATGCTGTACAAGTTCAACTAGTGATATTATTGTTTACGGTTGAATTTCTATTTAAAAGTTTAAGAAAAAAAAATTTACAGGAAATTCTATGATATTTTAACAACACTTTGAGTAATTTTAAATAAATAATACACTGCAGTAACATATTAAATTATTTACTATTACATACAAAGAGAAATGATTCTTGTGAAAATATATAAGTAAATAATTGTAGTACAAAAATAACAGTAAAACAATTTTATGAAATATCTTATACCATTATTGGTACTTACGTATTAACGCCACCACAGCAGGGTCATTCCATGGTAACTTATGTTACATTTTGAACTATTTTCAGTAATTTTAGTAATCTAACACACACACAAAAAAATTATTTAAAATGTAAATTTGATATGGTTGCTAATTAAACTTATTCAAAGCACAATTTAGATGAAAATTACCTAATTTTAATGTTATTTCTACAATTTTGGTAGTTTTATTTACTATGGCAATCGCCATAATTGAAAAAATAATGTAAGTTATCATATAAAGTGTAATTTTCATTATCATTTTTCAGGTAATTTTCATCCAGATTGACCCTTAGATAAGTTTCATTGACAAATCATATTAGTTTTACATTTGAATATTTTTTAGTGTTATATTACTAAAATTACTGTAATAAATTGTTCTAAAAGTAACGTAAGTTACCAGGGAATGACCTAGCAGAAATTGTGCTAATGCACTAATAAAGAACAATCTTGTTATTCGTATGCGTACAAAGTTATCTTTTAGATGCCTTGATGTTTGCTGATTTTTTATGCCATTTTTTTGTGCTTTTTTTGCTCATTTTTTTTATTCGTGTGCGAACAAGATTGCTCTTTAATAGCGCATTAGCGCAACTTCTGCTGTGGTGGCGTTAATACATAAATACCCAATTATTTTATAATATTGATGTTTATTTCATATAAATCATGATATTTACAGTACACTCCCTCAAATCTGCACAGCTTGGGACCAGAGGTTGTGCGGATTTTAGAATTTTGCAGATTTCTGATCATTGTTTTGTTTACATTTTTTTAAAGAGTAATTTGAGTGCAATTAACAGTGCATTCAGAACTATAATGAATGCTTACAATGTAATAAAATATTAAAATATGTATTAAACTAAAATAATAAAAATTTAGATAATTTTTAAAATGATTAAGGTACTAATAGTAAAAGTCAAGTTAATAATCAATAGTGTATGATTAAATATTCATTATAAAGATTAAATGCATTTTTCCAAAATTATTCAACAAAACTTGTCTCGTAAAAGTACATTACTGATTCACATCAAAATCATTCAATAAGGATTTTTTTTTTTTTTCAAGTTTAGCCAGGCTTTTAATAACCAAAAAATCTTCAGTAATACATAAATATATTTGGTAAGAAGATTATGATTACCAGTGATATCAACAATATCTTGAATTTTTTCCAAAAAAAAGTATCCTCCCTTCTTGAAAAAATATGAACAGAGTATTATTAAGAAAATTACAAATTAAAAAATATATGGAATTGATACAAAACTAAAATAATCAAATTTTGTCACAATATTCGAACTGAAAGTTTCATTGTTTACATCCATAAAATATGTGCGGATTTTAGAGAGTTGCAGATTTCTGGTTTGTGGATTTGAGGGAGTCTACTGTATTTACAATTTTAACTGCACTCTATTCTATGCACTTAATATCATTTACATGTTTTTCAGTTATATGCAAAAAATATGGCTGATTCGACAGATTCGAAATTATCAAATTCTAGTACAAATTTATTTATTTTTTAATTAAAAGGTTATTCCATGGTGACCAACGTAACATTTACAGTAAATGAAGGCAATCATTTTTCACATAATTATGTTAAAATATGTGTATCAAAAGTTATTTTGCTATTATAATATTGCAATAGGTTCATAAATCATAAAAAAAGTCTTTAATTTGAAAATTTTACTGAATTTTTACATATATTAATCAAATTTAATAGATGTGACCAATGTAACATAAAGTTGAAAAAATGTTACATTGGTCACATCTATTAAATTTGATTAAAATATTCAAAAATTAATTAAAATTTTAATATTAAATACATTTTTTATGATTTATGAACCTATTGCAATATTATAATAGTTAAGTAACTTTCAGTATAAGGCTTTAAAACTAATTATATGTAAAATGTTTGCCTTCATTTACTCAGGGGTGATTCTGGATGAAAATGTTTTTTCGGAAATTCGCATCACATTCTCGGAAATCAGCGAAATCGGGGAGGGGGTCGTGAGTTCCCCCCTCCAACAATCTTCGGACAAAATCGGTGTTTTCCCGCTCTCTTCAGACGAAATCAGCAATATTTTAGCAAAATCGGCGGTTTTTCCGTGATCTTTTGACGAAATCGGCGTTTTCCCATGTTTTTTTTAAGTGAAATCGCCGTTTTTTCGACGATCTTTAGACAAAATTTGCTTTTTTACGTGATTTTTTTCTCGAAAACGGCATTTTATTCCCGCAATCTTTTGACGAAATCATCGTTTTTTTCTTGATCTTTTGATGAAATCGCCGTATTTTTTCAAATATTCTTTTGACAAAATATTTTTAAGCGATCTTTTATCGAAAAGGGTGTTTTTCCCCACGATCTTTTAACGAAATCGGCGTTATATCCGCAATCTTTAGACGAAATCGGCATTTTCCCACCGTCTTCAGAAGAAATCAGCGTTTTATCCGAGATTCGCACAGGAAATTCGTGTTTTTCATCGATCTTTTGACAAAGTTCGTTTACAAAAACATTGATGAAATCGTCGTTTTTCCACGAAATATTGACAAAATGCATGCTATTTTGGCGATCCTATCACAAAATTTGCATTTCTATGCAAATGTTTTTTCTGCGCGCAAAACCGTACAAGTTGGCAACTATGCGGAACTGATTGATAGGGAAATTACCTTAATGGTAATTCCCTATACAATGGAAATGAATAGATATGCAGAGTTTATACGCAAGTGGGCGTATAAGCTGAATTGTCTGCCCTGAAATAACTTGTCATTAAAGAAGATATTGAATGTCAAATGAATATATATTAAGAAGCAGAAATTAAACAGGTTTAAATAACAAATAACAACCTTTATTAAAATCATTAAAAATCAAACAAACAAATATGAATATAAAATCAATTGGTTAAAAAAATAAATATAGATATCAGTTCTTATATTGGATTCAACATAATATCATTCACTTTGAATATAATGAACCAGAGCACCAGATGGAATAAAGAAAGAAATTTATTTTTATATTGTAAAGAAAAAATTATATTTTTACTTTAAATGAAAAATAAAGTTTTTATGAAAAAAATATTTTATCTTTAAGTTTAATTCAAACCATAATTCCCAGCTCATCTTAAACATATGCTTTCATAATAATTTTAATCACTGACGTAAAAATAATAAATAGCAGAAACTTTAAATTTAATTCTTAAATATGCATCTCCCCTTCCTTCTACTACAAAGTCAAGTCAACTTCTTTCAAATAAATAAAGGCCCCTAAGGAACTCAAGCTGCCACTCAAGAGTGCCTTCCAAAAATGTCTCACCTGCCACATGAAACATACTCCATTAATCTACCTCTTCCACAAGAAGATTTATATGGAGGGTGGAGCAGAAAAATAGACAATGAATCAACTCAATAACAGCAACATCCCAACGGAGATCTCATGCATACCAGCTCCAGATCCTCCCAGGGTAAACGATTGTCCAAACAATCCTCAAGTCATTACTAGCTCGTCACGTTCACCGGCTATCATAATGCTTGTTAAAACGAAAAACCACTGCATTAAGCTTAAATTCATTGCTAATAAGTTAAAGTCGACAAGATTAATTCTGAATAAATATAACAGACGGAGTCTGAATTAAAAAGATATGTTTAAGAAGGAGAGATTAAAAGAGATATTGTTCTTAAAAAGAATAAATAAAAATAAAAGTAAAAACTCATCTGACATTTGCTGTAGGTGGCCGGCACCTTGCTGTTTACGTTGAAAACATTTATTTAAATGTCAATTCAAAAATGTCAGTTCTTCTTTCAGCAGCATATTCATCTTAAAAACTCTAAATTTTATATAAAGCAGGACCTCATTTTCACTTTAAAAGAAAAAGAATAACTTTACTGGCATGACCAATGTTTCAGCTCCGGACTTCCAACATAATGACACCGCATGAGACAAGGCGAACACTCACCGGCAAAACAACAGAGTTTAAATATCCCATCCTCCTCGCTGACAACGTCCCCTCACGTGACATCCGCTTCCTGGTCTAACGCCACTTCCGGTATCTCGAATGTTCCTGGGAAAGATGATCCATTAGCATTCAGTCACGGGGAAACTACGTATGCTCATGGACATGTTACGCCACCTACCGCTAGGTTCGATAACTCTTTAGAAAAACATCGTAAGTATTCTATGAAGGATGGAAGGTATTTGCCGGGTGAAACGAAAATGTCGATGCCGTAGGAATGTAATTTATTAACGAGTAGTGAAAGATAAGTAGATGAAATATAAGTAGCTGTTAATTATGCTGAAATATAAAAGAAAAATAAAAAGTATTTTATTTATTATAAGTTGAAATTTAAACACAGGAAAAATAAAGATAAGTGTTTAAATTGAAACTTTGTTTCATTTATACTTTAATTATTAAAAAGCAAATAAAAATAAATAGAATTTATTTTAAATGTATCTTTGCTTTAATCTATTGTAAATAAATATAGTAGTATGTTAAATAGAAGAAAGGTTGAGTGGAATGACAAGAACTTAGGGAAAACGTGTTCTAACACTGATAACCAAATTTCAAATTTTTGGAAGAGGATGCCTTAAATTTTCAGAATTTTCGGACAAGAATCACTCCACAGACATGCTACAGGCTCAGCAAGGAAAAAGCTGAACTTTTACGGCCTCTCAGACTTTTGGCGAAATCTTTTTTCTGCAATTTCTTAACAAAATTAGCGTTTTTACGCGACCAATTTACGAAAATCGCACTTTTCTCCCACAGCTTTTTTAATGAAATTTGCATTTCTCCAAGATCCTTTTATAGAAATTCGGTTTTTTTTTCACCCTTTTTCGTCAAAATTTGCGTATTTTCTGCAATCTTTCGTCAAAATGTGCGTATTTTCCGCGACCTTTCGACATAATTTGCGTATTTTCCACGACCTTTCGACATAATTTGCGTATTTTCCGCAACCTTTCGACATAATTTGCGTATTTTTCGCGATCTTTCGTCAAACTTAGCGTGTTGTCCGCGATCTTTCGTCAAAATTTGTGTGTTTTCCGCGATCTTCCATCAAAATGTGCATGTTTTCCGCGATCTTCCATCGAAATGTGCGTGTTTTCCACGATATTTGTCAACATATGCATATTTTCCACGATCTTTAGTTGACATATGCGCATTTTCCGCGATCTTTCGTCAAAATTTTCATATTTTCTGTGATCTTTCGTCAAAATTTCTGTATTTTCCGTGATCTTTCGCCAAAATTCGAGCATTTTCCACGATCTTTCGATAAAATACGAGTATTTATCACGATTATTTGACAAAATTAGAGTGTTTTTCTGCAACCTGTTCACGAAAATCGCGTCTTGTTCGCGATCATTTAACAAAAATAGTGTTTTTTCCCGCGATGCTCTGAAGAAAATAGTATTTTTTTCGCAATTGTTTGATGATTTAATAGCATACCTGCCAACATATCAATTTTGAAATCCTTACAATTTTCACGATATATTCTAACATGCTTAAAAATGCATAACATATGCATATGCAATAGTAACAACTTAATTCTTAACAATATTTTCTATGCTACTTTTATATTTATTTTTCTATTTATATTTTGAAAAATAAAAACTTGAGGTTGCACAAGAAAATGTTTTTCCAATTTCATACTTTGGGAACGTGTTTCCAAAAAACTGTCCTGCATGATGATCTGTAATAGATAAGGGCAGATTAATTTCACAGCAAATTTCCTGAAAGGTTACAGCAGTTGAGGGGGTGGGAGAGAGAGCATATCTATAGGCATTAATTATGCATTTTAACTGGGCATCTTTGATGAAATGCACATTTTTTTGCGATCCTTTCACAAAATTCACATTTTTTATGCGATCTTTTGTTGAAATCAGCGTTTTATTCAATGATCTTTTGACAAAATATGCATTTTTATTGCAATTCTTTGACAAATTTTACTGTTTTCCGCGACCCTTTCGCAAAATTTGCACGATATCCAGACGAAATCAGCGTTTTCCCATTATCTTTAGACGAAATCGCCAGTCTTTCCGCGATCTTTTGATGAAATCGGCTGTTTTTCCACGATCTTTTGACGAAATCGTCCATTTTTCTGCAAACTTTTGACAAAATCGGTGTTTTTTCGACGATCTTTTGACAAAATTTTCATTTTTATGCAATCTTTTCTCGAAAACGGCGTTTTATGCCCGCAACCTTTTGACGAAATCTGCGTTTTTTACTGTGACCTTTTGATGAAATCGGCATTTTTTTCAATGATCTTTTGACGAAATATTTTAAAGATATCTTTTATCAAAACAGCGTTTTTTCCAGCAATCTTTCGACAAAATTGGCGTTATATCCACAATCTTTATGAGGAAATTGACGTCATTCTGTGGTCTTCAGACGAAATCAGCGCTTTATCTGCGATATTTTGGTGAAATCGCTGTTTTTTGAGCGATCTGCACAGGAAAATTGCGTTTTTCAGCGATCTTTTGACAAAGTTCGTTGACAAAAACATTGAAAAAATTGTCGTTTTTCCACGAAATATTGATGAAATGTGCGCTTTTTCGGCAATCCTTTCAGAAAATTTGATTTTCTACGCGATTGTTTTATTCCACACGCAAAAACGTACAATCGTACTGTTTATCCGTACATCTGTAAACTCTGAACAAAATCCGTACATTGTACGGCCAAACCATACAAGTTAGCAACTATGTAATAGTTTTTTTTTGCGATCGATCCTTTGGAGAAATTTGCGTTTTTTCCTGCAATCCTTTGAAGAAATTTGCTTAATTTAGCGCGGTTTGTACTCGCGTTTTTGTTGTATTTCATCGTTACCCCCCCCCCCCTACATATAAATGTCAACAAATTTTAATGCATATTTGCATCGATCCCAGGGATAATAAAATTTGTCGCCGAAAAAGCGGAATTCCGCGTTTCCGCGGAAAAGTAGCATGTCTGACTCCAGCATAAATGTTACGTTGGTCACCATGGAATGACCCTAAAACTATTCACATTCACAATATTTTATTTATTATTTATCCTAAATAAAATGTATCTAAGCAATTTAATACTACTAAAAAAGTCTCAGATTATGTCATGAAATGAGTTTACGCCAGTTTCTGTCAGTTAAAACCGGTTATAAACCACTTTCTAACAATGGCACCGCAGAAAACATTTTCTGCTGGCAAAAACTCAGTCCTGTAATTCATCTCTCAGAACATTTCCTAAAAAATACAAAATTTAAAAAGGGGTGAAAATATGCAAAAAAGCGTTCTAAAAATGTTCTAAATTGCGATTTGGAGCAATCTCAGAAAGTAACGAACAAATTTTAAAAATAATGGTGTCAAAATGAGGATGACAGTTCTTGCTTCAACATAGGCAATATTTTATGCCAATGCCACTACCCCCAAATGGAGTGCAGGAGCAAAAAACATTCTAAATACAGTATAACTTCAAAAATCCGGACTGAAACTATGCTGGATTTTTGAAAATTCTTAATAATTGAAGGGACATCAAAAGTAGTAACTAAGAATAAAGTAGTACCTACTATTATTCCTCTAGTGAAATTTATGCATTTTTCTAATGACACTTTCTCCTGCTTGGTATTCATTCTTGTTTTCTAAGCTTTTACTGGCATTATCGCTGGTTCTTTTTAACACATAATCACCATTCACATTGGGGTCATTCCATGTCAGATCACCCAGACCATGGCACCCACCATTGATAAAATTCAGTGAATTTGTAGAATTTATAATGCTGATTCCAAAAATATCAATTATATTGAAATTGATCAAATGGTTTGTAAGTTATGAGCTTTTAAATAGCTCCCAAGATGGCCGATTTGCCACCATTTTGAATAGCACATGTGACAACAAAAAAGCCCATAACTTCTTTCAGGTTTAAGCTAGAGCTTTCAAATTTTTTTTATTTTGTTCAGAATAAAGTAAGCTTTTATTTAAACAGATTTTTGTGAACCTCATTATATAAAAATGCTGTCAGAAAAGGACTTTTTGTCATTTTTTTAAGTAAAAAAAGATGCAAATTCAATGGCTGATTTCCCCCAATGTATCCCCTTCAATTTTCTCCTAATTGCATTAATATCAGGGTTGCAAAAAAGCCGGCTAAAATTAAAAAAAGCCAGGCCGGTGGCTTTTATTGGTTTTATCCGGCTTTTTTTGGCCAAAATTGGCTCTTATACAGTGAAGCATTTTAATTATAAGCCACACATTTTTAAGTGTCTTTTAACTAGTTTTAATAATGTTTAATTTACTTTGAGTTCAATAAATTTATTTATTAAAATAAAAAATAGGGATTTTAATTATGATTCAGTATGAGAAATTGGATTGGTATGAGAAATTGGATAACCCAATTTTTCAATATTGAAGACAATAATACTAGAATCTAGAATGACACATTGATGGAATTGATAGTGGTTTATAGTCACAATTGCAAATATGTCAGCTAAATTATAAAATGGCCATACCAAGTGCTTTTTCTATCCCACCCTTGTTTTTTCCATTTTTACTGCTTTATAAAATTAACTGGGGCAATGATTACTTAGTAACATGTTTTATTACTTAACTAATTTTAAGAGTTATTAAAATGTCATGTTTCATTCTTTATAAACATTTAAAATCATAAAAACAGCATTTCTCACTATTGAAAATAGTATTATGAATTATGCATATTTCATAATATATTATATTTCACAATTTATTTCAGTATTATCAGTTAGCATATGTATGAATATATTCATGCAAGGGGACATATATGCACTATTAAATAACAAAGAGCTATTGAAAATTTTAATTTAACAAATCTTATTAGAGCATTTTGTTGTTGTTGTTTAATTTTATATAATTATGTATTAAACTCTCCTCAAACACTGAATCCTTCCTAATTTCTCTTTCAACATTATTCATTCTATGACTTAATCTTTACATATAAGAATGTTTCTATGAATGCTTTGATGTGTTACTGTTACATTTTGTCATAATTCAATTAAATATAATTCTTAGGAATGTGCAACATAAGTAGAACTATGAAATATAGAAGTTTAAAACACATTTTTTTATTATTTTCTTTTTTCCAAGATTTATATATTTTTTCAGACATAATGCCTTTACAGTTGACTTCTAGCGGTTATAAAAACTTATTTATTTGAAAAATTAAGTAGAAATTTATAACTATTTTAGTAGTAAATAATTAAAAATGTATTAAAAATAAATCAATCCAAATTTAAGATGGATTCGATACAAATTAACATTTTAATAATAAAAGCCGGCTTTTTTTAAGTGGATAAAACCAAAAAAAGCCGGCCGGCTTTTTTTGGCCCGGCTAAAAGCCAGCAACCCTGATTAATATGCAACTCAAAGTGTATTGATGACTGATAAGAAAATTTAAATGGGCAGTTCACAGGTTTTTATTTAAAAAAATAAATTCAATTTTACTGACTTTCCACAATAACAAGAAAACACAAGATAATCTTGATATTTCTTTTATTACCTGAAATATTATGCATATTTACATCTAAAAGTTTGATAAGGTTTTATGTTACATAAATATATATATTTAATGTGGCTAAAAAAGGGGGAATCTCAAGGAATTAATAAGAATGCCAATAATGGATTCTTGCAAGACATAGAAGTACTTTCTTGACAAATTGAAATTGATTGCAGAGTTTTAATAAATTATAAGTAAAAACTAAATGATAGAAAAAATTCTACAAATAGGTACATTATATAACAAAATCTTACTTGTATATAATACAAAATGTGATAAAATTAAAACTCTTAAATAAAAAATACTGTAAGTAAGTTACACTAGTCTGCATGGTATCGGATGATTAAGAATCAATGCAACTCCTTAATGCATTTTTTATGCTAATCACACAACTGTTCTTAGTTTTCTTCTATCATGTATAGTTTGTTTGCAATCAACCAGAGTTGATTTTGAAGATTCATTGCCAGGAACAAGCATCATGTAATAGTCACAGATAATGTAAATGTATACTTGTGGATGCTTGCGAACTTATCTAATGACTTTTAGAATACAATCTGATTGTATTCAGCATGAGATAGACAAATGGTTTATCTGCAGTGACATCAAATTTATATTAATATTATTGGCACAAAAAGCTGGGTACACAAAAATGCCTTGCTTTCTATGCGAATGGGACAGTCCAGCAAAGCAAAAGCATTGGATTTTCTGATTCATTTTAAACCCATTTTTGCTCACAAATCCATTCAATTGGCAGGTTTTATATATAACGTATAATATATAAAAAAATGCTGTCAAAGTAAGCATTTTGAATTGAATTTTCCAAAGCGATATTATTGGAAACGGAAAAAA
The DNA here is from genome assembly GCA_964019185.1 of Maratus speculifer. Classification (NCBI taxonomy): domain Eukaryota; kingdom Metazoa; phylum Arthropoda; class Arachnida; order Araneae; family Salticidae; genus Maratus; species Maratus speculifer. Next base: position 156,875,309 of record OZ025302.1, on the reverse strand, counting down.
TGGTCATACTGAGAAATTAATCTTTGTAATTCAAGAAGGATGATGATTTCATTATTACAAGTATTCAAATTTATGTATTTTTTTTTCCCCAATTGTTGGCAATTGTTTTAATGAAAAATATTTATTTTTTCCTGTTATTGTTGTGTAAAAGCTGATTTTGTCAGAACCACGTTAAGTATAGGGCAAAATTTGGAAATTTCATCAGCGGCCACTGGTTAGTAAGACTAGTTTTTCAAGTGGCCACTTTTTTATTTAAAAATGCTAAACAGTTAACATTTCTATAAGTATTAACTTAAAACAGAATAGTCCAAATAAATATGCTAATAAAATGTATTGGAATCTATAAAAGTAGAATCTTGAATAAAATGTAAGTAAATTTTATTCTTTCCTTATACAAAAAGTGGCCAGAAGGTGTCCACTGATAGGCAATTTTTCACTGGCCACTTTTTCTCGTATACTGGCCCTGTGGCCGGTGGCTAATGCTAATTTTGCCCTTTAATGTTAAGGCAGGGCTGCTGGATTTTAGCCGGGTATTTTTTTTTTTTTTTTTTTTTTTTTTTTTAGAAAAAGCCGGCTTTTATTAAAACTAACTTCTGAAAATGAAATGTATTATTAATTAACTTTTTAATTACTGTTGTTATAAAAGTTAACTGTCTAATAAATTGTTAATTAAACTATAAGTGAATTGATAGTAGAAATGATCTTGTGATCAACAGATGCGAAGAACATTTATTAGAAAATTTGTGCAGTAAAAATTTTTTTAAGTAGTTCAAATGATTTTTTGCTAAATAAAATACCAATCATTTGACTTAGATCTTAATAATAAGTACTACACTGACCTTGTTCCAAACAAAATCATGTGTTGAAAAAAAAATTTCTCAATTCCTCCTCCCATATCTATACACCTTTAAGGGTAAATGTGTTCTTAGAATCTTAATAAGCCAGTAACAGGGTTGCCGGCTTTTAGCCGGGCCAAAAAAAGCCGGCTGGCTTTTTTTGGTTTTATCCACTTAATTGAAAAAAGCCGGCTTTTATTTTTAAACTGTTAATTTGTATTGAATCCATATTAAATTTGGATTGATTTATTTTTAATAATTTACTACTAAAAAAGTTATAAATTTCTATTTAATTTTTCAAATAAATAAGTCTTTAAAACTGCTAGGAGTCAACTATGAAGGCATTATGTCTGAAAAATATAAATCTTGGAAAAAAGAAAATATACTCAAAAAATGTGTTTTAAACTTAAGAATTATATTTAATGGAATTATGACAAAATTAGTGTTCCCTATAGATATAAAAAGGGCATGGTGCTATTCACTAAAAAGGGCAATACTGCATCATAAAAGGGCACTTTTGCAAGAAAAAAAATTGTTATTGCCTTTAGAAAGGGAAAAAAGAAAGTAGCAAAATACATCATTTTTAAATATGATAAATCAAGTAACATTAATTTCGAATGATTTTATGATATAAAAACAATTAAATTAAAACATGATTGAATAATTTCATGTTCTTTTTCTTAAAGAAATGAAAAAATTCTATCATTTTTGGGCACACAAATTTAGAAATACTACGGAATAAAAAAAATATTATCAAAAATCTCTGGGTAAAATCAGAGGTGCATTTTACTACTTTTAAAAAGGGCAGGGTGCTGCACCCTTCAAAAATGGCCTAGAATGAACACTAACAAAATGAAACACATCAAAGATCAAAACATTCATGGAAACATTGTTACAGGTCAATATGTGAAGATTAAGTCATAAAATGAACAATGTTGAAAGATAAATTAGGAAGGATTCAATATTTGAGGAAAGTTTAATACATAATTACATAAAATTAAACAACAAAAAATGTTCTAATAAAATTTGTTGAATTAAAATTTTGAATAACTCTTTGTTATTTAAAAGTGCATATATGCCCACTTGCATGAATGAATATATTCATGCATATGCTATTGAGAATACTGAAATAAATTGTAAAATATAATATATTATGAAATCTGCATAATTCGAAATACTATTTTCAATAGTGAGAAATGGTTTTTTTATATGTATGATTTTAAATGTTTATACCGAATAAAACATACATTTTAATAACTCTTGAAATTAGCTAAGTAATAAAACATGTAACTAAGTAACCTTTAATTTTATAAAGCAGTAAAAATGGAAACACAAAGGTAGGATTAAAGGTCAATGTAAATCAGAACAAGTTGGAAATTGTACGTGAACGTAGCAAATGAGGTGCGTTCGTCCGATAACAAAGTTTTAAAAATATTCAGATCTTGCTAATATAGTAGAGCGTACTTCGGATACAGTATAGTAGTCGAAATCTTTCTGTTTCTGTAAATATGCAGGAAGTAATTTTTATTACACCTCAGCAACGTATATCTTATTCATAAAATGTGAAATAGTTGAATATAATTAAAACACGCCCCAAACAATGTTTCCCCGTATAGCATTATGTAGTGGAATACTTTTGTGTGGCTCTGTAATTTAATAATAAAAATTATTTGCATCACAGATTGTACGGAATGCATATTTTAGTATACATTTCATAGATTCATGCCAATTCTATTATGTTCGAATGAGTGTAACATCATTAAAATGCATTCGAAACTTTTTTGCCATTGACCGTAATGTAATGGAATACTTTTGATTGTCCCTGTAAATGATCTATGCATCCCACTTTCATAACATTTGAAATTACTCGATAAAATTACGCAATAATTATATGTTTTAAATTTCAAACGATTAAAATGCATTTGAAATTTTTTTCCCCATTGACCGTAATGTAACGGAATCCTTTTGATTGTCCCTGTATCTGATCTATCCATCCGATTTTCATAAAATTTGAAATGACTCGACAAAATTATGTTATAATTATGTATTTTAAATTTCAAGCGATTCGGTTGTGTAGTTTTTGCGTTGTTATATGCGGACGGACGGACAGACAGACAGACAGACGGACAGACAGACAGACGGACGGACTGAGCGACAACAATAGGTGCTACGTATTTACATAATTACGAACGCACCTAAAAAGCACTTGGTATGGCCATTTTATAATTTAGCTGACATATATGCAATTCTGACTATAAACAATTAGCAACTCCATCAATGTGTTATTCTAGTATTAATGGTCTTCATTATTGAAAATTTAGGCTATAGGGTCACCCGGGTTAAAATGGGTATAAAAACCAGCTTTTTTAATTTTAATGTTTCATGGCAGAAATATTATGAAATAAATTCATGTTTTTGTTCAATATTTTTGACATTGTGTATCTTAGGTCTAAATTAAACTTAATTTGTGTTTTCTTTTTTTTAAAATTTTTATGTAAAACACTATACTTATTTTACCCCGGTGTATATCCATTTTACCCCGTGGTTCGGGCAGGGTTCGGTGATATATATCAATGGATATATATCATGATATATATCATGATATATATCCGATATTTATTTTCAAAATATCAAGCTTTTTGATATTTTCGATATTTTCATATTTGATATTTATTTTCAAAATATCATGATTCTTGATATTTTCGGCTTAGATGTAGCATTCGCCCGGAAATCTCCGCCATTTTTTTTTGGCGCTTTTTTTGGCGATTTTCCAGGGGCGATGTTTTTCTCCCGTTGGAGTTCCTATTTTAGTTTCTGGCAACCCTAGTTTTATTGACGCCATCGCCAGATTTTGCTGACGTCGTCACTTCTTTCTTGAAGCTATGCTGGATCGGACGCTATGATCTCGCTGCTGATTTTATCTACTACACGTGGTCGCCAGGTTGTATTGTTTCAACTTGTTTTCTTTTTCAATCATTGTTTCAATCTGTTCCTTTTTGATAGAGCGTGTGCAGACAAAAAAATTCATGTTTTTAAAAAATTTTTGGAAATTATAAAGGAAATTCAGTGGAAGGATTATCAAATAGAAAATCGATGATTATTAGATGCTTTCTATTGTGTTGGTGTGAAATTTATTTTGATTGCCAAATAATTTAATTTTCTTTTTCTAAATGTGTTTTTAATGAATGTTTATGTGTTACGAACAATGAATATTTGATTTTCTTTAGTCATTCATTACGAATCTCCCATCCCCCCTTTTTTCAAATTAATATTGTTATTATGAGTTATTGTAATTAAGACCCGATTTTTTTTTCATTTTGCAATAATTTTTTTTCTTTTGTATGCATTTAATAATGAATATTTGGTTTACTGTACTGCTTTGAAATTTATGTATTTACCGATTGTTTATTCCCCTCCCCCTTTTTTAGAAAAACGTTTGAAGTGCTAATTTTTGTTAAAATGTAATTTTTCTTTTCCGATTTTCTTTAAATGTTTAATCGCAATTTTTTATCTTTATTTTTTCTTTTCTGAATGCATTTAATAATGAATATTTGGTTTACTGTACAGCTTTGAAATTTATGTATTTACCGTTTGTTTATTCCCCTCCCCTTTTTTTAGAAAACCGTTTGAAGTGCTTATTTTTGTTAAAATATAATTTTTCTTTTCCGATTTTCTTTAAATGTTTAATCGCATTTTTTTATCTTTATTTTTTCTTTTCTGAATGCATTTAATAGTGAATATTTGGTTTACTGTACTACTTTGAAATTTATGTATTTACCGTTTGTTTATTCCCCCCCCCTTCCCCTTCTTAGGAAAACGTTTAAGTGCTGATTTCTGTTAAAATATAATTTTTCTTTTCCGCTTTTCTTTAAATGTTTAATTGCAAATTTTTCAAAGTTCTTTAAGCCTAAAGTGCTTATAAATGACCATTTGGCGACAATTTCTACTTGGCGAAAACGGGTTTTTCGCGCCAAGAAAAAAAAAACAAGATGGCGGATTCCGGGCGAATGCTACATCTGTTCCATATTTTCATATATTTAATTTTTATTTTCAAAATATTTTTAGTCAACAAAAGTCTAAATGAGCTCTTCAATTTTTATTAAAAATTAACCCATCTGTAAATAACTAAAATATTAAAAACATGCTTACAAAATATCCCCCACCTCCAAAAACTATTTTTAGATTGCACCTGCTAGAATTGGAAAAAGGGGTGATGATTGGCTAATCTGAATTGCTCAATAGTCAATCAGGCAGTGTAATGTGTAGGCATAGAATAGACATGTTTTAAGAACAAAATTTTACATATGTTGCAAGTCTTTGCTGTGCTGTCATTATTTTGTTCTTGTTGATATTATATTTAAATGATATAAAGCTTAAAAATTTTATTAAAGTTTTTATTGCAATCACTATGCCAAGAATAAAAGATCCTATATGGAATCATTTCACATGTAAAATTAAAGAAGGAAATAGTGGCAAATGGGCCATATGTAAGATGTGTGATAAAGAAATGCAAGGAATTCCAAAAAGGATGGAGAAGCATTATGAATTGTGTTCTTCTGCTCAGATTGATAATACAGGTAATTACACATTTTTCTGTTTTATATTTTAATATTTTCTTTAAAATATGGTTATTCAATCTTTAAGGCTGCCAACAGTTACACATTTTAGAGTTAACTTTACATCTCTACATTAAAAATACGGATAAGATTTTATTACACATTACTCTCATTACCAATTTTAGATTATATTTTTGAATTCTTATATCACAATTTAAATGCTCTAAAAGTTAAGACTTTTTTTTTTTTTTTAAATACATAAGATTTCTATTAAGTTTTATTATGACTTAAAATGGTTTAGTATCATGAAATATTAAAAAAATATATACAGTAGACTCCCTCAAATCCGCACAGCTTGGGACCAGAGGTTTTGCGGATTTCTGGTCATTGCTTTGTTTACATTTTTACTTTCTTCTATCTTCAATAGAAGAAAGTATTGTAATCGAAATTTTTTTTGACTTCCGGTTTTCGACTGATTTACACGTTTTAGGGGTCAGAGATTCCAAAAAACATGTTTTTACAAAATGTCTGTCTGTCCGTGTGTCTGTGTGTGTGTGTGTGTATGTCTGTGTATATGTCGCCATTCTACCATCAAAAAGTGTATGAAGTTATGGATAGAATTGAACCAAATTTTTTGTAAATGTTTTTGGCTGTGGCAAGCAGGTCCTCCTTCACTTTTGAAATATTTCGCCGGAAGGGGGCGCTGCAATCACGATTTTTGTGCCATTTTCAATATTGTACCAAGCAAAAGTATATGAAGTTATGCATCGAATTGAACGAGATTTTTTGTGTATGTGTATGACTATGGCTAGTTGGTCTCCCCTGAATTTGAAAATAATCCGGAAAGAAGGAGGCGCTGCAATCGCGAATTTTGTGCCATTTTCAATATTGTACCGATCAAAAGTATATGAAGTTATGCACCGAATTTAACCAACTTTTTTGTGTAAGTGTATGACTATGGCTAGTTGGTCCTCCCTGAATTTGAAAAAAATCAGTTGGAAGGGGGCGCTACAATCGCGTTTTTTGTGCCATTTTCAATATTGTACCGACCAAAAGTACATGAAGTTATGCATCGAATTGAACGAAATTTTTTGTGTAAGTGTATGTTTAGGGCTAGTTGGATCGCCCTGAATCTGAAAAAAATCCGCCGGAAGGAGGCGCTGCAATAGCGAATTTTATGCCATTTTCAATATTGCACCACATAAAAGTGTATGAAGTTAGTTCTAGAACTGAAGTAAATTTTTTGTATATAATTATTTCTTGGTAAGGCAAGTAGGTCCTCCCTGAATTTGAAAAAAAAAAATCTGCCTATCATTCTATTGTCCATCGGCTCGTGCAGACGTAAATTCGTTTTTACTCCGATTAATTGATTGAAGCAGAAATTTAAGATGAAAATCAAAGTTGGTATGGTATTGAATTAAAATTATTAAAGCATTAAAATGAGTAATTATTTTTTTTAATATTAAAATGTACGTATGAGATAGAAGAAAGTTTTGGGATTGGCACATCCAACTAGTTTAAAAAGTAATTTGAATGTAATTAATAATGAAATCAAAAGTATAATGAATGCTTACTATATGCTAAAATACTAAAATAAGTAATAAACTAAAATAATAAAAATTTAGATAGTTTTTGAAATGATAAAAGTACTAAAAGCAAAAGGTCAAATTAATGAGGAGTAATGTACAATTAAATATTCATTATAAAGATGAAACGTGTTTTTCCTAAATTATTCAATAAAAACTTGCCTCATAAATGTACATTACTAATTTACATCAAGATCATAAAATAATGAAGTTTTATTTCAGGTTTAGCCAGACTTAACAACTAAAAAAGCTTGATTAATACATAAATATATTTGGTAATATTGTGATTAGAAATGATATCAGCAATATATTTATTTTTTCAGAAATAAATTATTCTTTCTTTATGAAAAAACATGAATTCAATAACCTTAAAAAAAATTACAAATTAAAAAATATATAGAATTGATAAAAATCTAAAAAAGTCAAATTTTGCACCTACATCTGAATTGAATGTTTCATTGTTTACATCCGTAAAATATGTGCGGATTTTAGAGAGTTGCGGATTTTAGGAGTGTGGATTTAAGGGAGTCTACTGTATATCTAATTGATATTTTGACCAAACTTTTATCTTGAAATGTGATAATGTTGAATAAAAAATGCACACAATTCTTCAATTCAATTTTAAACTTCAAATGCTTTTTCATAAACAAGATAATATTAAAATAACTAAATATATTTTTATTTGTAAAATTTCTTTTTGTGCTTAGTAAAATTTTAATATTTATTCTATTTTTAAAAAGACTTTGCTGCATTAAAAAGTTTTAATATTAACAAGAGATTTATTAATTTGTTTAGAATGTTTTCATATGTTTTTAGTAATTACACTTACATATGCTACTTTGAAATTATAGATTAGAACTTATTGGCAGTCCTGAATTTTATATTTCTTAAATATTAAATATTTCATTCCACATTTCATTCTGATGCATTTTTTTTTCTTATTACAGATGATGATGATCCTAAAAGAAGTGTTGATTTAAACAATTGTATCTTATCAGAACAACCATGCAAGAAACAGAAAAAAGCTTCTGCAGCAACAAGATACAAAACAACAACAGTTTCATTGTCTAAAGATTCTGATGTGGTTTGCACTTCAACAGTATATGCTCAAGCTATTGATGAACAAATTGCGTGTTACTTTTTTGCTACAAATACACCATTTAATCATGTTATTCATCCTGAATTTATAAAACTTTGTAGTTTGCTTCGACCTGTAGTTTGCTCCGACGCCTCCTTCGGAAAGAAGATTAGCAGGGGAACTTTTGGATGATTTACACAAAAAAGTAGTTGAAGAATCAAAGGAAATTCTCTCTGGAGAAACTGTAACTATGAGTCTTGATGGCTGGAGTAATATCCACGAGTCACTTATTTGCACCTCAGTGATCACAACATCTGGTGATACTTTCCTAACTTCGACTATAGATTCATCAGAACATTCACATACTGCAGAATATTTATGTGATGTGGCAAAACAATCTATCTTGGATTGTAAAGAAAAATTTGCTGTAGATGTTCGCAGTTTTGTTATAAAGATGAAAATAAGCACTCGGCGACTAAATGTGAAAAACTGGCGACTAAAAATGTGAAAAGGACCGGCCAAATGCAAGATTTTCCAAAAGATATTTTGTCAAAGAATCGCCAAAAAAATCCTGCGAATTTCATCAAAAATCGTAAAAAAACCAAATTTCATGAAAAAATCGCGGAAAAATGTGAATCTTGTGCAAGTATTGCAAAGTATTGCAAAAAAAAAAAAATCGTCGAAGGATCGCAAATATCGTCAAAGAATCGCGAAAAAACAGGAAATATCGTCAGAGAATCGGAAAAATGCAGTTATTGTCACTAAATTGCGAAAAAAATGCAAATATCGTCAAAAAACCGCAAATTTTGTCATAAAATCAACGGAAACAAACGCGAATTTTGTCAAAAAATGTAAAAACGGACGCAAAAAACGCGAATTGTATAAAAAAAACACACAGGAAAAAGTTAATACCGTCAAAAAATCACGATAACGAACGTGAGTATCGTAAAAAATCGCGATAAGCAACGCGAAAACCGTAAAAATATCGCGATTATCGTCATAAAATCAACGAAAACAAACGCGAATTTTGTCAAAAAATGTAAAAACGAACGCAAAAAACGCGAATTGTATAAAAAAAAAGCAGAAAAAAGTGAATACCGTCAAAAAATCACGATAACAACGTGAATATCGTTAAAAATCGCGATAAGCATCGCGAAAACCGTAAAAATATCGGGATTATCGTCAAAAAATCACGATAACAAACGCGATTATCGTCAAAAAATCGCGATAACAAACGCGATTTCCGTCAAAAAAACGTAAAAACGAACGCAAAAAACGCGAATTTTATCAAAGAAACACGCGAAAAAAGCGAATACCGTGAAAAAATCGCAATAATGAACGCAAATACCATGAAAAAATCGCGATAACGAACTCTAATACCGTGAAAAAGTCGTGATAACGAACGCGATTTTCGTTAAAAAGTTGAGAAAACGAACGCAAATTTAGTCAAAAGATCGCGAAAAATTAAAAAATGCACATTATATCAAAGGATTGTGGATAAAACGTACAATATTAGTTTCGGAAGAGATTCCTCTCACCCCCCTCCACTTTTTTTTTAGAAAATCTGTTGTGAATTTCAGTTTTTATATTTTGAATAAAAAGTGCTAGTCCTTTAATAAACATTTTTTTTTGTCACATCTTAATTCTACACAAATAAATATAAAAAAAAAGGGTAGGGTTTCATGTCGTTAGCTACAAAAGTGCTTAAGTATAGTTGTAGCTAACTACATACGCATGTTACATATAACTTTGCTGTTAACTTATTTTAAAAAAGATAGGAAATTGGTATCTCAAATTTATTTCAAACAATACAAATTAAAATATTTTTATTTAGTTCATATATTACTTATTTATTCTAAGCTCATATATATCTTCTTATTAAATATTCAGTGACATAAATGTATACTTACTAGCTACTAAAGAAATTATTCTCACTAGCCAATAACTGGCTACTAAAAAAAATCAACCTACCGGCCAGTGGCCACTAAGCAAAATTCCTTATTTCCATCTTTATTTTGTTACAGATAATACTGGAAATGTTAAAAAAATGAGAGAAGAGCTTGCTAAGTCTGAAGATTTTGATATTATTTACTATGGTTGTTCTGCTCACATATTAAATCTTCTTGCCAAAGACATGGAATTTCCAAATATAAGTAAAAATGTCATCAAGATAATTAAATATTTTAAATATACTCATTTGCCAACTGCTTGGTATAAGAAAAATGGTGGAAAACTGCTAGTAATACCTCAAGCTGTAAGGTGGAACACAATATTCGATACACTGAAGTCTTTTTTAGATAACAGAGGAAAACTGGTGCAAGTCTGTCAGGATCACAAACTTGAAATTGATAAAGAAATTTTCAATTTAGTGAATGATGTCAACTTAATGGTTAATTGCACAGATTACATAAATATTTTAACACCTATTGCAGATGCATTAGATGAAATGCAAAAAGATGATACTAAGATTGCACAATGTGTAGAAATTTGGTGCAAATTAAAGGAACAATTGGAAACATCTGGAAAGGATATCAAGAAAAAATTATTAGCAAGAGAAGAAATGGCATTGTCACCAGCACATTTAGCTGCTAATATGTTGGCCCACAGATACTGTGGGAAAAAATTAACTGAAGATCAAAAGCATAGTGCTTTTAATTTCTTGCATTCAGTAGACAAAGAACTTTTGCCCCTGGCAATGACATTTTTAGCAAAGAAATCTCCTTTTCCAAGTTTTATGTTTGAAACTGAATATATAAAGGTTGAACCAATAATTTGGTGGGACAATATTAAATTGGAGCAGCCCATAAAAGAAAAAATGTCCAACTTAACTAATCAGTTGTTTACAGCTTCTCCTTCAACAGCTGGATTAGAAAGAATCTTTTCCAGTTTCGGTTTAGTTCAGTCTAAACTCCGGAATAGGTTAGGGAATGAAAAAGCTGACAAGCTTACATTCATGTTTAAATTCTTCAATAGAAAAAAATAATTTATTTTTTATTTATTATTATTATTATTATTTTGTATCTTGAAACTTGTTCTTTAAAAATAAATTTTTTTAAAACTTGAAACTGAATTCTGTATTTTGATGAGTGAAAAGGTAATTTGTTGAACATCACAAAAAATTGTTTGTCTTCATTTATTTAATCATCAAATTTACAAAGGAAAAAAAAAAGATTTAGAATATTGGTTTATGTTTTCATGTTAACTGTAATATGATTAAAATTTTAATTTATATTAAATCAAAAAATATTTGTAATCAATAAGCTGAAAATTTTGAAAATATCGGATATATATCGAAAATATCAGATATATATCAAAATATCGGATATTTTCGATAATATCATGATATTTACGAACCCTGGGCTCGGGGTAAGACGGGTATGAACTGGGGTAAAATGGGTATATGCTGGTTAAAGTTGAATAATAAATATACTCAATACACTATAATTAATGTGTAAACCATTTAAAGGTTTTGTACTTTCATCCTCTGAATCATGTGTAAACTTGAAAGGTGAGGGGGAAGGGGGGGCTTCAAAAACTCCCCACTTCAATTTGCTTACATTTTTTTTCTTGACATATAAAAACACTGTTATGAAACTAATGTAAATAAGATGAGAATACTGACAAATCCTATCCTCCACCACATCAGTTTACACACATGCTGTGAATTGTGTTTCTCTTTAAAAGTATTTTTTTTATTTTTATTTAATGCAATTCAAAAGCAGATAGATATCAGCATGAATATCTATAGGGAAAAAAATGAGAAATTAAATTACACTGAAAAATCAATGTTTAATCAAAACCAATTTATGCAGATAGGTATAACATAATAAAAATTTACATGCAAAGTATATACTGGCAAGGACTGTTGCAGATTGGTTGAGATAGCTTTCTGACAATTTGGATGCGTTCACATCAGCAACCAGAATTGGGTTTTTGACGTCAAAAACTAGTTTTTGACATGACAGTGGTAAAAACCATGTTTTTACCGGTTTAATCCGTCAATAACCCATCATTTTCAATTTTTGTCTGATTTATAATGCAAGTGCAGCATGCAATTCATTTGTAAGTCAATTTTTCCTTGTTGTTTTTGTTATTATTGTTATTTTCAATTACATTTGTTAAATTTATTTAAAAGAAGGATTTTCTAAATGGGAAAAATTTAAAAATACATGAGTAAAATAAAAAGAAAGAACAATAACTGTCATAATCGCCATTAATATAGATTCTACTAACTGAAATGAACATTACTATTAAATGATAATAAAAGGTTATTATAGTTATTAAATAACATTCAATATAACATTTCTAATAAAACATTTAAATCATTTTAGGGATGCAAAAATGTTATATGTTATGAAAATAGATGTCAAGAACTGGTTCATTGAATAAATTTGATTATTATATATGATATTTCGAAATGCTTATCTTATGCACTTCATGAATGCAACTAAACAGCGATTTTTATTTTCAGTTCAATAAACAAAATCTTAAAATTTTTATTTTAATAAAATTTTGATACAAACCTCTACGACTCAATTTCAATTGAAAGCTTCTGGATTTAAAATTTTATTAATAACAGAACAATATTTAAGAAAAGTCAGAATATAATAATAATTTGTATATTTATACTTGTATATTCTAGTTTTTATTTTTTAACTTTAGTGCTAATATGTATGAGTTTTATAGACCATTCCAGCACCTATATTTTATATATAAATTTTTATCTGAATAATCATGAAATATTTTTTAAATTAAAATTTACTAGCTACCATAAAGTCAGACTATTTTTGTCCTGGTTACGTTTTATTTACAATTATTCATGTATTATTTAAAGTGAATTAAAAGGAATAACACATTGCATATTTTTGTAACATGCATATTGCATATGACTGTATGAGTAAAAATCTTTTACCTTTAGAATTATTTTTAAATTATTATTACATTCTTATATGCTTTTCTTTTAAATGCAGATTCTGTTTTGTTTTTATGAATAAAATATATTTAAGAATCTTTTTTATACTAGCTATTTCACGTAAATTGACTTAATACTAAAGATAGCATGAAAAAATAATTATTGTTATAATATAAAGACAAACTACTAAAAAATAGGTTTTTGACAGTTTTCGACATTTTTGACAAAGAGGTTTTTGACATGACGGTAAAAACCGTGGTAAAATCCGGTAAAAACGTCAGGTGTCAAAAACTTGCCAACCCTGTCAGCAACATTGTCTTTCTCAAGAAAGACATAAAATAATCCAGCAGATGACTTTGTTGCAAACTTCACAGTATTTTAACCTTCATCAGGGATATCCATAATAAGACCTGTGAATTCTTGAACAGACTTCTTTACATTAAATTGTACAGGGACTCAATCACCAATCACTGGATTCATTGCATTGAAAACCTTTGGTTTAACTTCTATTTTATGGGTTGCTTTGATTCTTTTAACTGTTTGCACTTTTTTTGTGTTCCTAGTGCAAAGACTTGCAGCCACCTGCTCTGTATGTAAAACTTCTCTACCTTTGCTTGTACTCTCTTGCGTTTTCTCTGAGTTTTTTTATAGCCTCGCCAGTACTAGAAAATATATCGCAATATTTTTCTTACTTTGTGTTCCTGTACATTTAATCAATTTGCATGTATTTTAATGTCACCCAAAATAGCCTAATTTATAATATAAATGATAAATTGATGATATAAGTAATAGCCTAATTTCATATAACAAAGCATAATTTCAGTTTAAAACATAGGATCAATAACAATTTGCCCTCAAAGGTCTTTCAACTTTGATCAATCTTCATACATTCATATCTTGACCTATACCCATTTTACCCCATATGACAAAAAACACTATAAAATTTTTGTGAGTAAATAAATTTACTTAATTTTACAGATTTCAGTTAGAAGAATCCTTCTTCTGTAAGTATCAAACAGTTTATTCCTAAAATTCTTCCTGTATATTTTTCTGGAAAGAAGTTTTTCAACCACTAAAAACACTTTGTTCTATCTTCTGAAAAACAAAATGGTTGCCAAGCCCATTATATGCGTCGCCAGTTTGTTTTAATAAGGTTTAAGTATTGCCAGATATGTAAACACTTTGTTTGTAATTTTAATTTTTTTTAAAAATTTGTCTGGTAAAATAATAAAGTGAATAAATAAAATACACCCATTTTATCCCGGCTACCCATTTTACCCCGGGTGACCCTAACCCAATTTCTCATAATGAATTGTAATTAAAATCCCAATTTTTCATATTAATAAATAAATTTATTAAACTCAAAGTAAATTAGACATCATTAAAATTAGTTAAAAGACACTTAAAAATGTGTTGCTTATAATAAAAAGGCTTCACTGTATAAAAGCCAATTATGGCCAAAAAAGGCCAATTTTGGCCAAAAAAAAAGCTGGCTAAAATCAATAAAAGCCAACCGGCCTGGCTTTTTTGCAACCCTGGCCAGTAAGCTATTAGACTAAACATCAAACCCCTCCTAATATGAGGAATATGACATGACAATGGGAAAGTTTGCTAATTGACCCAAATCAATTCCTTTTCTTTTAATGTATGGAAAGATTTGTGATGGAACAAGGACAAAATATTTAGAAGGAAAGAGATTTAGAAGTCAATATATATAGAAGGAAAGAGCAGGGGTTGATCCAGCCAAAAATTGGGGCCCTTCTGTGACCCCTTCACAAAATTCAAATCCCTAAAAATGGCCTCTTCACAAAATCTCAATCCCTAAAAAAGACTCCTTTACAAAATTTTAATCTCCAAAAACAGCCCCTTCACAAAATCCCAATCCTTACAAACGGCAATTTTGACAATAGTTCGATGAAAAATCGTCAGTTTTGCCATAGATCTTTTTTTTTTATGATTTTTTTTTTTTTAATTGCAAAAAAAAAAAAAAAAAAAAAAAAAAAAAAAATGCAAATTTTATCAAAAGATTACAAAAAATAAATAAATCCATTAAAAGATTCTGAAAAAACAGCAAATTTTGACAAAAAATCCCCCCCCCCCCAGAAAAAAAAACTGAAAATTTCATAAACAGATCACAAAAATACAGCAAATTTCATCAAAAGATCACGAAAAAACAGCTAATTTTGTCAAAAGATCATGATAAAACTATAAATTTCGTCTAAAGATTGCGAGAAAGAGATAAATTTTGTCCAAGTATTATGAAATAATGCGAATTTTGTTAAAAAATCATGAAAAAATGCAAATTTTGTTTAGGTATCAAGAAAAAAAAAATCCACTAATTCTGTCAAAGGATCGCGAAAAAACGACAAATTTCTACAAAAGATCCCTAAAAAGGCAAATTTTGTAAACAGATCACAAAAAACGACAAATTTTGTTAAAAGATCATGAGAAAGTGATTAATTTTGTCAGAAGATTGCGAGAAAATGACAATTTCATCAAAAGATAACGAAGGAAACTGCTAAATTCATCAAAAGATTGAAAAAAAAAAAACTGGCAAATTTTGTCAAAAGATATCGAAAAAAAGGCAAATTTCAACAAAAGATCCTAAAAAAAAAAAAAAAAAAATACAAATTTTGTCAAAAAATCGCGAAAAAACGGCAAATTTCAACAAAAAATCCCCCCCAAAAAAATACAAATTTTGTCAAAAAATCATGAATTTCAACAAAATTCAACAAAAAATTCAGAAAACCTCCAAAATTTCGTGAAAAAAAAAGGCAAATGCTATCCATATATAACCAAAAAAATATGCGAATTTTATCAAAGGATCGTGAAAAAATGACAAATTTTGTCTAAAGATCGCGAAAAAACAAAAAATCAAAAGATCGTGAAAAAATACATAAATTTTTTCAAAAGACTGCGAAAAAATGCAAATTTTATCATAATTGATAAAAACATAGTGCCGGGAGTGGATTTTCTTCCCCTTTCGGATAATGTATGATGGTGTTAAAAATTCTGAGGATAAAAGTAACTTATTTTTAAAAGTAGTTTCCCTTATGTTAGTCACAAATACTTGGGGGGTTTGAGTGCATATAATGTAATGTGAGGGTCTGGAAAGAGAGCATTTGCCCTTAAGTTCTGCAAAGTGTTTTTAAAGTTTTTATTTGGAGAAGAGTCTGAGTATTCGTGATGCAGACTGCAGAAAAAAAAAAATAATTCTTCTGGGGTAAGAAAGTCAAAAAAGAAATAAGTTGTCAAATTTTCTTAACTTCCCAAGGCTCTTCTACGATGTCAAGACCAACAAATTGAAAAAGTACAGGAACTTTTCAATGTCTTAAACCAGGAGTTGAGTTTTACTCTAAAATAGTAAAAATATTTTTTTTAATGAATGTGTAACATTACATTCATTTAATCTTGTGGAACAAAAAAAAATTTTTTTTAATGTTTTCCCAGTTAAAATATATTTAGCGGTTAAAATTATAATAAAGAGATTGTAACATTGCTTATAAAGTACATAAAACTCGAATTTCTGACGTGATACACATTATTAATGGGATTTTTAAATTCAGCACCAAAAATTTCTTCAAGAACCGGGAAAGTTATTATTATTTTTAACTGTATGCCTGGGTAATCATTGATTAAATACAGATAACAATGCATTAAAAAAAACTCACTTATTTTTTTCAAGAGATCGGATTCCTTTTTTTCTACCATTCTGACAGAAAATTTTCAAAAATCAGCGAAGATGTGCAATCGCCAATCGTGTATGTTGTTTGTAGGTTGGTTGGTTGGCAAGCAACAAAGATTCTTTGCAAGCAAGGATGAGATTTTTTTTACGTGCAGTGATGCGCATTGCTCTAAGTGATACTCTAGTCGTAGTATGTACTGAATTGATTGACGATGTTTTAATAAATGTTTATTTCTCAGAGTAAAAGAAAAATTTAATTTCTCTGAGGGAAAAAATGATACCTCTTCTTCTGTAACACCCCTCGTCCTCATTTGCAATAAACAAATTTACCAACCAACTCTCCAAATTAATGTTTGCAAAAAACGAGCATGAAAGCTGTAATGTTTCGATCTCTGTACATATAATATTTTGTTAATATTATTCAAAAATGGAAACTCTACTTGAGCAACAACGACGTTATCATGAAGAGCGGGAGAGACTTATCGATGCTATGGTTAAAGAAATGTTATACAAAAAGAGTTCAGTAAGTATTTTTTCTTTCAGTTATGTATCATAATGTTTGATTAATAAAGTAAGCTTTCAAATAATAACCAAAATATTAAAGCGGGCATGTTCATTTTCCAAACGTGTCAAAAGATGTTTAGAAGAGGCAGTTGTTGAAACAAATTATTATCCTGTTAAAATAAGTTTAGATTTGCTAAAGTGTCTATTAGGAATGCACCGAATATTCAGTATCTATTCGGGATTCGGCCATGTTACTGAATATTTGGTTAGGCCGAATATCAAGCTATTCGGTTAAACCGAATATTCGGCTTGGCCGAATATGAAACTATTCAGCCTGCCGAATATTCGGTTTGGCCGAATATCAAAGTATTCGGCTGAATTCAATAATAAAACACATTTTTAAAAACTTTTCACAATTTCTACTTTTAATTGTCAATTTATAAATATATTTAAAATAATTTGAAAGAAACTCATATTTAAATAAAATAGAATGTTTTTACATTATTTATTTGTTGTTTGTAAAGTATAACTTAAGTAAATTAACCATGAGAAGGATTAAAATGGTGATTTATTAGGATTCTCCTTAGGAATAAATGATGTGCAGATTCAAGTTCCAAAATTTTGTTTATTAAATAATCTATTTCTTGCTTTTCCGAAATAAAAGCCCTTAAATATGAAAGAAAAACTTTTGAGATTAGAAATAGCTATAGAGACAGGCAATTTTTGTTCATGACACCATAATCGACATATTGAATCATAAGTACATTGTATTTCATCTCACTCTACAGGGCTCGAAAAATAGCGATCCCGGGGAACCCAGAAATCCTTTTCTGTGAACGTATATTTTTACAATCAAGTTCCCAGCCAGGAACCTAACTTTTCGCCATGTCTGCCAGCTATGCCAGAGATGCATTATAATGCATAAATTACACAAAAAAATAGCTCCTAAGCGGCCCATGGGATGCATTATGTCATCAAAATATTACCGAAAAAGATCGCAAAAACCGACAAATTTCATTAAAAAAAATCTTGATAAACGACAGGTTTCGTTAAAACATCGTGATAAAACGACAGATTTTGTTAAAACATCGCATAAAACGGCAGGTTTCGTTAAAACATCACAATAAAACGACAGGTTTTGTTAAAAACATCGCGATAAAACAGTATGTTTCGTTAAAACATCGAGATAACACGTCAGATTTCGTCAAAAAAATTTGCGAAAAAACGACAAATTTCGTTAAGAAAAAAAAAAAAAAAAAAAAAACTTGCAGAAAACGCAAAATCTATTTTAAAAAATTGCAAAAACGGCAACTTTCATGTTTAAAAAAAAAAAGACAGGTTTCGTTAAAATATTGCGATAAAATGTCAGATTTCCTCAAAAAATCATGAAAAAACGGCAAATTTCGTGAAAAATCATGAAAAACAGAAAAATTTGTCAAAAAAATCGCAAAAATGGTCTAAAACTCGTCAAAAGATCGTGCAAATTTCATTTAAAAAATCGCAAAAAACGGCAAATTTAATTTTTTTTTTTTTTTTTTTTTAAACGACAGGTTTCGTTAAAATATCGTGATAAAATGGCAAGTTTCATTAAAATATCATGATAAAACAGCAAGTTTCGTTAAAACATCGCGATGAAACGGCAGGTTTCGTCAAAAAATCACAAAAAAAATGGCAAATTTTGTTAAAATACTCACACAAAATTTCCGGGAACTTACACTTTTCGTCTGGGAACCTACACTTTTCATGTAGGTTCCCAGCCGGGAACCTTACAATTTTTAGAATTTTCAAGCCCTGCTCTACATTGAACGTGTGTTTTCCTTTGTTATATTAACAATAAATAACCGTGAACTCAATGAGGTTACTGCCTATGTTTCCTCCTCCCAATCTATGAGGGAGATTATCTAATTTGTTTGCTTTTTTTCCAGGAAGCAAATCGTGGAAGAAATGCTTGGCAATCTATTATAATGTCTTCATTCGAAATGAAGCTTTCATTCAAATTTTTAATAAGACTTTCTACTTAGGGATTAATATAATTTTAATTCTTCAGCATATAATCTCAGCAGCTTCTAATTTTTAACTCTTCAGCATATGCCATTTGAGGATTTGCACGTGTTGCATGATAAATATTAATCTTGATATCTTTATTTCAGTTTCAATGGAGTCTTCCGGAGTTTTGTAGCGGAATTAAATATCTCACAAAAGATTTCCATTATATTTTCTTTATGCATTTGTAAAATAATAGAGACATATTTAGCATAATTTATTAGCCAATATCGTATCACGAATTTTTTCTGGAAGAATTGACAATGGCTTAGTCAGACTGCTTGTGAAAGCTTGTCACAAAGAACCAAGCTTATGTAAAAAACACTGGATGACTGTCAAGAAAACCTTAGCTATTGGAGATGCATTTTCATGTGTTTTCCTGAAATATTTTCTAAGAGAATGCAAATACATTTAAACAGCCCAACGAAAGTTAATATGTTTCATACCTTTCGACAAATCTTGTGTCGCAAAAATATTTTTTTTTTCCTGGGACAGATGATAAAATTGCTTTTTGAAAGAATAAATTTACTACTGATTGATTCCATAAAACATTTGTCACTTCATTAACAGTTCCAATACAGTTTAGGTTGGCAGGAATCAACATGCTGTTGAACAATGCAAAGTTTAACCTTCGATTTGCATAATGGGTCTTTCTAATTTTTGGTTTCTTTTGACGAATTCTAGATTGGACTTCACTAACATGAGTAAAAAGATTGGCAGCTCCGTCATATGTCCGTCAATTTACATAGCGGTAACCAACCCTAAAATTGATAATTCATCTAAAGACAACGAAACTACTTAAGCTAGACTACTCTGTGACATATTTTTTCTATTAAAGATTCATATGCTACCTATTTGAATCAAAGTTCTCCAATGAAAAGTACGAGGTACGTCAATGGGGAAGCCTTCGGTTTTTTTCAATATCCTATCGATTTTCTTTATAACATTCCTTTTCAAAATTTTCTGCTACTAGATTTTTTAAAAATAAAAAGCCTTTTACACTTACAACATCATTTTTAAAAATATATATGTTTTTTAATCCTTAATTTTCACATGATATTACATTATATGTGGATAATTACTCCTTGATGGGCAAGCAGTAATGTCTTTCTAATATTGAATTCTCATTAGAAAAATCGAAACATTTTGTTTTAAAATAAGAAAAGGCACTTTTTTAACATTTTGCCGCCAAAGTTAAAAAAATGAAAGTTCCTTAAAAGTTCCTGGACAGAATCTCGTTTAAATTAGCTGGATAAAATATATACTGTCGCCCCTCTAGGGATTAAAACTTTTAGCTTCTTTCTTTACAAAGCATTTTAGCAGTGGGTAACTCTTACGTTTTCATTGCATGAATGATGTAAATTAAGGATAGAGAAAATTAAGAGACATCATAACGTGCAAGTAAATGTTTTTATATTTTACTTCTAAAGTTAATACATGCCATACTCGTATTCCACTTACTTTTCCTTGATCAAATTATGCTATGGAATTACACTTATCAAATTTTACTGTACATAAAGCACTGTACATACTGCACATAAAATAAATTTGCGTTTTAAGAAGAATTTATTTTTTTAGTGGTAGATACGAATAAAGAACAATTATATCTAAATGATCTATATAAAGGGAGATTATAGAAACTGCAACTAAATAACTTTATATTTTTATAACTAAACATGCAAGTATACTTTAAATTAACGGGAGATAGAAACAAGAAAAACATTCTCTTTTTAAACTTTCAGGAGGGGCTTCAGCCCCCTTAGCCCCCTCCCTGGCTACGTGCCTGCTACGAGGTATGTCACCAAACCCTGCTTTTAAAGAATGGAGAAATGATGTAATAAAATCTATTAGAAGATCTAAATCTGTATTTTATTCATAATTTTTTTAATTAATATTAAGGTTTTTAAAATTTGTACATTGTTACATTTATTAGAATATTGAAATGATGTTTTTTTCTTTCAGAATCGAGATCAAATAAATTCAGATCATCGACTAAGGGTTCTTCTTGATGTAAGTTTCTTAAATTCGGTTTCTATGTTACGAACTATGTTATATTATAAACATTTATTGAATTTTAACCATTATATAGAAGGGAAAAATTATAATATTTTTTCTTTCTTAGCGATATATGGAGTGCACAGAAATGCTTAAAGAGTTGTATGAAGATAGAGATGGGTAAATATTTTTTTATGCATTATTTGTCGCTTATATGTAAAATGATGTTTCTCTTACTAGTAGTCTTAAATTATGTTTTTTTATCAGTACAATACTTACATAGTTCATTTCAAGCAGTGAAACTGTAGTAGCCTCATATGCTAATATAAGGCCTTTTTCAAAATTTCAGAATTTTATCATAAAAAGTCCCAGAGATATGTTTAAATAAAGTTGGTAAGGAATTAATCATAAATTAAAATGCCATGAAATTGTTTATGCACAACAGTTTATTTAGCAACTTCCTTAAATAAAACATTATAGCAACAAAGCATTCAAGATGATTGTCCTGACATTGCCAAACAAAAACTTAATAGAGTGCACTGAAACATTTCAGACAAATACAGATCACTATTGGCATTGAAGAAAAACATTCTGAATAAAATTTGTAATCTTTGCATGAAGTTATTATTTCTACACTGGTAAGATTCTTTTGCAGCAATAATTAGCACAATCATTATTTATTTATGGAATCATTGTTTTCTTTTGTAATTTGTGTTCAACTTTTGAAACACAATTATTTCACATGATTTTTCTTTTTGCAATCTCATATCCTGGCATCAAAAAGCGGTAAAAGTCAATATTTATTTATTTTCGTATCTCTGGTACTTTTCACAATAAAAGACTAAAATTTTATGCATGCATGCATGTTTTACTCATTGGAAAATGTTTTGTATAGGGTTTGTATAAAAATTTATATTTTTCTTTAAATTTAATCCTGCGAAAGGCTTTATCAATGGGTGAAATTCAAAATATTTTTTATGTAACTTTATAATTTATAATATATGTCTGACTGATATTTAAAAAATGAAAGCCGAGATCAATATTTTTGAGACACCCTTTATATACCACTTTTCTTTAAACATTTTTTATAAAGTTCATATGCAAGTCAAATATTGCTCTACATGTGACTTTAGTTCTTAAAAATGGGTATATTTAAACTGTAATATTTTATTAACCATTTGATTATATTATATTAAAGAAATATATCATTAACAGTGTTTAAAAAACAAGTTTTTACTCAATAGAATTAAGATGACATTTCTTGCCTCTTGTTGTGATGATGTAATTATGTAATCATTACACATCATTAATTATTCCTCTAATGAAATTAAAAATTCCCATTTTACAGATATAATTAATTAATGTTTTTTTTTTTCCTTTAAAGAAAGTTTTTTCTTTATATCTTTAATTGTAAAATTTGTATTATTTTTCTCCCAAATTTCCTTACCTACTCCTTATTCTTGTAGTATATATAATTCTTATATCTATATTATAAAGGCCAAACGTATCTGTGTGTAATGCATACGTCATTTTGAGAATGGTAACACTTTCAAATTTTAAATGAAATTTCGGTATTGCAATTTTTACACTATCGTGTAGAAAAAAAAATGTACTTTTAAATGAAATTTGTGTGAAAGCTGTATCATAATTCGTTTTTGAAATATTAATTTTTTTATAGTTTTTAATACCGCTTTTCTAATTGTGGCAACAGGAGTACTCCATTTCTATTAAAAGGGATGAAATTGATTGCTGTATCTTATGTTGCCATTTTCTCATTAAAAGGGAAAAAAATGAAATTTAAATATCTTCTGCTATAAAACCGGCGAATTTCGATTTCATTTACAAAATTTGATTCACACGTAAAAGAATATCAATAGTTTAATATTTGTTTCAGCTAATAGCATTGAGTCTTCAGTTCTGAATCAAAGTGAGCAAATTAAAATGCCAATTTTTACTGAAAAGATGAATACAGATACAAAATGTGCATTTGTAAATTTTGATATGATGAAAATCATGCCATTTTCTCATTAAAAGGGGAAAAAAATGAAATTTAAATATCTTCTGTTATAAAACCTGGCGATTTCATTTACAAAATTTGGTTTACACGTAAAAGAATATCAATAACTTAATATCTGTTCCAGCTAATAGCATTGAGACTTCAGTTTTGAATCTAAGTGATCAAATTAAAATGCCAATTTTTACTGAAAAGGCGAATACAGATATGAAATGTGCATTTGTAAATTTTGATATGATGAAAATGATGCCATTTTTCTCATTAA
This sequence comes from Maratus speculifer, assembly GCA_964019185.1. Taxonomy (NCBI): domain Eukaryota; kingdom Metazoa; phylum Arthropoda; class Arachnida; order Araneae; family Salticidae; genus Maratus; species Maratus speculifer. Next base: position 156,851,835 of record OZ025302.1, on the reverse strand, counting down.
AAGGGACAAAATGAAATTTAAATATCTTCTGTTATAAACCTGGTAAATTTTGATTTCATTTACAAAATTTGATTTACTTGTAAAAGAATATCAATGGCTTAATATCTGTTTCAGCATTGAGACTTCAGTTTTGAATCAAACTGATCAAAATAAAATGCCAATTTTTACTGGAAAGGTGAATACAGAACAGATACAAAATGTGCATTTGTAAATTTTGATATGATGAAAATGATGCCGGGTTTAGACTTCACGGGAAAAAAATCTTTGATTGAGTCAAAGTTGAATAAATTTTGCTTTTTTTCATTTTGGAATATCAGTAAAAGAACCTGAATTGATAACTTTATCATAATAACAGATCTTTATTATTTTTTACTGTTTACATGTACGATTAAAGTTTACCGTATTTTCGAGTGTATAGCCCGTACCCCTAAATCGAGCATTGCGATAAAAAAAGTTTGTGTATAAGCCGCGGAGATGCATCGGTGTATAATCCGCGGGCTATACACCATTTACGAACGTATATTTCGATATTAGAAGCCATTAGTTGTAATTTTCAACACAAATTTACCAAATTTTTTTTCGTGATGCATAATACCTACAGTAATTCGTCCAAAAAATTAAGATTATCAGTACCGTAATTTTCAGAAGAAAGGCCACAGTGTTTACGTGTTTTAAAATATAATTTCAACCGATGCGGCGTATATGTCGAGAAATTTTAGACAAAAAAAAAGAACTTCAAAGTGGGGGGAGGGGGTCGACTTATACGCGAGACCTAAAAAAAATCTTTAAAATATCGGAAAATAGTTTGCTAGTGAATCGCTGCTGCAGCACCCCATTGTGTTGTAGAGTACAAAATCCAAAATCTGGAACTCTTCGAATCGCAATGATTCTAAATTTAAGATAATGTTTAGTTTATTTTTCAAAAAAATAATCTACCCTACCCTGTTGCAAAGAACAAAAAAAAAAAAAAAGTGTGTGGTTTATGACATTCAAGAATGATTCATAGGCATCGATCTGTTTAGGAAAGATTCTGAGGAATCGTTCCTTTTCAGAGTCGTTTGATTTCGGAACGAGTCAGTGGAATTGCACCTTTTCGCAGCATGAAGCTAAGAATAAGTAAGTTTATTTATAGTTCCATGTTTCCCAGTCGTTTAATTTCGAAACGATTCCTAGAAATCGTTCCTTTTCGGAGTAGTTTTATTTCAGAACGAGTCCGAGGAATCGGTCCTTTTCGGACCGACTCCAAGGATTCAATTCTTTTGAGAACGATTTCAAAATGGATCGATTCCACGAACTCTCTCCTTTTTCGATTAGTAAAAAAAGTCTTTACAAACATGGAAGAACTCTCAAAATTCTGTGGCATAGCGAAAAAAAGTTACAAATTTCGATACTTTTTTCAAATTTTTTAAGGTTTAAAAATTGTAGAAAAAATATCACTATTTCCAATTTAAAAAAAAAATCTTTGTATAACCTGCACCATGTATAAGCCGCAGTGGCTTTTTCAAAGGTTTTTTTCTTGTATAAGCCGCGGACTATACACCCGAAAATATGGTAATTTTAACAACTTCTACAACTGAGTTTTATAGAAATACTATTTTGTTAATTTGACGTTAAATATCGTTTATTTAAGAGTTAGACTAATCAATATAAATTGCATTATTTACTATAACTAATTTTTTTTGGTTTATTGTAAATCAATGAAACAGTTCCTTTTTAAACAGTTTCTTTCATTGAAATTCGACGGGTTCTACCTTGTCTTGGTAATAACTAAGGATTGATTGAAATTGAAACCAAAGCCGAATTTTGGTAATCTGCCATATTTCATATGTAAATGGAAATGTCCCAAAAATTTTTTTTAATTAATGCTTAAATAAATATGCATAATTATTAATTAATTGTAACAGTGACACTAATTAACACAAAAGAAATAATTATTCAGGATAAATAAATGTAAATACATTGGCATTTGCATAATTTAAAGTTATGTAAATTATTCGCTGTGTTTTGAGGTAATGTAACAAGTGACCTTTTTATGTCATCATTTTCTAATTTTGCCACAAATTTCAAAGTTTCGTCTCTTACATCAGATTTTGTTTGGTAATATCGGTGAACAGCTGGCAGCATTGTTTGAACTTGTCACAAGTCCATTGTGAAATATTATCATTTTCCTTCATCAATTTTACTAACAATTTCTTCACTCCTGAATGAAAGATATGCCATCAAAATTGCTTTTAAAAAGTAATGTATTTTATAAGTCCTTAGATTCTATTTGTTTTTTTCTGAGAAAAATTGTATGTTGTACTATTCAATGAATTGTGTGCTTAAACAATGCCCTTAAAATTAATTTCAAATAGAAAATAATGAATAAAATGAAATTGTCTTCATTAACCAAAGATACGTTTTAAGTAGAGATCAGTAATGAAAGTTCACAGTATATACATGTATGTTAGCTCATATATTTAATATTTCTTGTCATTCAAATTTTAATTTACTTTCAGCCTTCGAAAAGATGAAATTGCTTCCCTTTCTGGTCCCAATGAATTTGCAGAGTTCTATTCTCGTCTGAGAGAAATTAGGGAATTTTACCGAAAACATCCACATGAGGTATGAATTTTTTGGTTGTACAAATCTTTTTTTAAATATGTGGTTTATTTGAAAGTTCTGATTTTATTAGATTTTAATATGAAATTCCTACATCGTGAAATCTGCTAAGGTGAAATTTAAGGTACTAAAGAAAAATTATGTTTTGTGCGAGTATTTTGATGTGCTTGTTTATATATATTATGCATAGTCATGCCTATCTCTTATGTAAAAAGTTCTTTAATTTTTCTTCTTAAAAGAAGATCATGTTAATTGTTAAAATGTCTATTATTTTTATAATATACCAGGCAATTCACAACTGAGTTTGTGACAAATGTTTCTCATGCTGTAGATAATTGAAACATACTTCCAAGTAATATATATATATATAAATCAAGTATATTTTTCACATATGGCATTTGTTTTACCAGAAGCTGTATACATATAAAAATATAATTCAATTTTTTATATGACTACTTTTTCTTATAATTTATGTTTAGAAAAATGTTGCTCCAATGTTTAATTTCATTCTTTTATGATAAACATTTACTGAATGAACTTTAAACTGATACTTTAAATTTTATTGATTTTTAATGGTTTTTTTTTTTTTTTTTTTTTTTTTTTTTTGTGGTAATGAAAAGTATGTCTTTCCGATTTTAGTGCCAATTTACCAGAATCCTAATATTCATCAAAATTTCTTTTTCTGCTTATAATTTTCTGTTTTCACTTCTGTAATCACTTATTTCAACTGCTTTTTGCTTGTTTTACTCAATTAGTAATTTTAAATACCTAAATGATTACCCATATGTGAGTTACTTTTCAGTTATCTTTAGTTCCTCAATAAGAAAAAACACTGAAGAGCCAAAATATTATGATGACTTATCTAATGTTGTATGGGTTATCCTTGTTATATGGTTCGGAGACAGATTAGGCCAGATATCCAAGATTTGTTCCCAAAAATATGGGCTATTCAGATGTGGTGGTTTTTGAGCTCTGAGATGCTATCCATGATATCCCAATTTTTCTCTATTGAATTTACATTTTGTTTGTCTGGTGGCCAGAACATTAACTGAAATTCAACATTATGTTCTTGAAAACACTCCAGCACATTTCAAGTCTTGTGACATAGAGCTTTGTCTTATGGGATGACTCAATTTTCAGTTGGGAAGATAGATGCCTTATAAGGGTGCAATTGGTCTGCAGTGATGTCCAGATACTCTGCAGCTTTCATGGTTAATTCTACCACAAACATGGGTCCTTGAGACCTCCATTAGAATATCTCCTAAAACATAGTACCATCACCAGACTGTGTATGATCTGGGGAAACAACTGTTTGCCTGAAAAACAGCATACCAATACCTAATCACAGCCATCCACATGATGAATGACAAATCATGATTCATCCAACCAGGCAAAACTCTCACTCCACTCATCTATGGTCCAGTCAGGAGCAGGGTTGGTATTTTTGCCAGGACAGTGGCAAAAACTGGAAAAAACCGGCAAAAATGGAAAAAACCTATTTGTCTTTAATGTGTAATAAAATCTGCATGCTAATAAAGATAAAAATGGTATAAACAATTAAATTTAACAGTGTACTATTTAATATTAATTTAATTTGCTAATTAATTAATATTAAATAATTTAAATCTTTAAAAAATAGGTGGGATTCACTCTTACTTAAGAATTTAAGAACAAAATAAAAAATTACATGCCTAATTTTTTTTTTTTCTTAAGTCAGGGATATGTTTAAGAAAATTTTAGGTCCTTTAAAGGACCCTTCATAAAATAATTTATTTTAAAACGAGATCCTTTACAAAATTCTTTAACTTCCAAACAGGACCCTTCATAAAATTATTTGTCTCTGAAATAGATGTTTCGCTTTCAAATTGAACTTTTCACAAATTTAATCATTTAAAAATAAAATCTGCCCTGTTAATAAACAATTGAACTCACCAAAAAATATATTACTTAGTTTCTTTATATGTGAAGGGTAGAACCTGAAAGCACTGATAATTTAAAATTCACAAAACTATGTCTAGAATTTTCACAACAAGAAAAACTTCCCAATTTAACAAAAGCGGGACCATGGAGAAAAGTCTAGACAGACCCCTGTAAGTAAAGTATTTTATCAGTCATTAATATGTATATATATATTTTTTAATTATCAAAAGATTTTATACAATTTTGTTATTTTTGTTTTACGAGGGCTATCCAGAAAGTAGATTACGTTTTGGAATAAAAAATAAACAAAGTATAGGAAACAAATTTTATTATATACAGATGAAAGCCACACTCAAATACTACTTTTCTACATAGTCACCATTCAAATTAAGGCATTTATCGTAGCGATGTACGAGCTTGGAAAGTCCTTCGTCGAAAAATTCTGCCGCCTGCGCCTTCAACCACTTCGTTACCTCTTCTTGCAGCTTCGTCTGTGTCCGCTAGGGGCGGGGCTAGCGCAGCCATCTTGGGGTCAGAGTGTTGCGCAGCTCAGTCGGAATCTAGCCGTGCTAGTGAGAGGTTCGTGTTGTGCTCCGTTCAGATACTGTGACGGTTTGAAATGTCTGTGTTAATTGAAAATCCCGCGAGCTGCGAGGTGCGTGCAGTAATAAGGTTTCTGACTGCAAAAAACTGTAAACCGATAGAAATCTATCGGCAACTTTGTGAAGTGTATGGGAACAACATTATCACTGAAGGTGGAGTGCGTCAGTGGGTCATAAGATTTAAAAATGGCCGAACCAATGTTCACGACGAAGATCGAAGTGGGAGACCCAGCATAGTGACTGCCGAACTTGTCGAAAAAGTCGATGCTAAAGTCCGTGAAAATCGAAAGTTCACAATAACGGAACTTTCTTTGAGTTTTCCACAAATTTCGCGAAGTTTGTTGCACAAAATCATCAGCGAAAAGCTTGGTTACCACAAGTTTTGTGCAAGATGGATTCCAAAAATCTTGACAGAGGACCACAAAAATCAGCGAATGGCTGCAGCGTTGAACTTTTTGGACGCTTACCATAAGGATGGTGACTCTTTACTCGATCGCATCGTTACTGGTGACGAAACATTGGTTAAACACGTGAACTGTGAAACGAAATTGCAATCAATGCAGTGGGGGCACACAAGTTCTCCCCAAAAACCCAAGAAATGCATGCAGACAATGTCGGCAAGGAAGATGATGGCGACCGTTTTTTGGGACAGAAAAGGTGTGATTTTGGTGGACTTCCTGGAAAGAGGCACTACAATAAACTCTCAAAGGTATTGCCAAACTCTCCAAAAACTCAAAAGAGCAATTCAAAACAAGCGCAGAGGAATGTTGAGCTCTAAGATCTTGTTGATTCACGACAACGCCCGGCCCCACACAGCAAATGTCACTCGTGAAGTTCTTGAATCTTTTAGGTGGGAGTTGTTTCCTCATCCGCCGTACAGTCCCGACCTGGCACCGAGCGACTTCCACCTATTCCCAGCAATGAAGAAGTGGCTGGCTATGCAGCGTTTTGATGACGACGCACAGCTGCAAGAAGAGGTAACGAAGTGGTTGAAGGCGCAGGCGGTAGAATTTTTCGACGAAGGACTTTCCAAGCTCGTACATCGCTACGATAAATGCCTTAATTTGAATGGTGACTATGTAGAAAAGTAGTATTTGAGTGTGGCTTTCATCTGTATATAATAAAATTTGTTTCCTATACTTTGTTTATTTTTTATTCCAAAACGTAATCTACTTTCTGGATAGCCCTCGTATGTCATGAGACTTAAAAAATATAAATATCTAAGTCTTTGGTATTATTTTATTATAACTATTTATTTGATGAAACTAGATAAAGTAAGTAAATTAAATTGAAAATTATATATTGAAAAAACTCTTATGGCTTATTAGGAAACTAGATTTTTTTTCTGTCACTTTTACTCTCCAAGAAAGGAACAAAATGTTAAATTATTTAGATTTACTTTCAGTAAGTAGCCTCTTGTCACTTTATCTTTTTGTATTATATTCCCCCTTCCCCCACCATAGCAGATGCTTGTCATGTATGACTAAATCTTTTCAAAAATGAAGAGTTAAAACCACATTTTTCAAAACTAAAAAAGATATTTGAACAAGCGATTTTGCCATGTCATCTTGTGGGACATGTATGTAACAGTATTTGTTACATCGAAAATACAGAGATGAACTTCTAAATTATGAACAAAAAGAAAACTGTAAAGCATGGTTATCTAAAATCAATCTTGATTTTATATCTTACATTATTAATTTTAAGCTCACTATACTTCACCTTTCCTAGCTCATATTTTGCAGAAGCGATTAATAGTGTCAGTGCATGTAATTGGTGGAGAAGTATTGAATAAGCTTGTGCAATTTCAAAAAACTTCTGTTCATTAGTAGCACACCTTCAAATATGCCAGCAAGTAGTGCCGCTATTGATAGATTGTTTTCAAATTTTTCATTTGTGCAAACTAAGATTCAAAATAAGTTATCAACAGATGCTCTTTCAAAACTTGTTTACTGCTATGCCATGCTAAAACAGCAAAATTTAGGTTGTGAGGAAGATATTGCTGAAAAATTTGAAATTTAATAGTTTTCTGCTTTAAATATAATTTTATATTAAATTAAATTTAGGTTACTATAACTGTTTCTTCGAATTTCTAACATATATAAACTATAAACATAAATGCTTTACTCAGTCTCAACAGTTCTATTATGTGAATTATTAATAATTGTATAAACATGAATAAAGAAGTTTCTATTTATTTATATAAAATTGGAATTTTTTTCATTTATAATCTTGTTATAAAAGTTAGTATTCTTTCATAAAGTGCATAATTATACTTATTTAACTTAAAAGTTAAAATAAATTTAGAATAATATTGATTCTTTAATTAAGTATGCAGTTTATTTTTTCTTTCGTGAAATATTTTTTCTCCTTCTGGGGAAAAAAAATTAAATAGACAGCCTATTTTTGCTGGGACGGTTTTTACCAGGTTTTTTCCACCTTCGGCAAAAACTTGCCAACCCTGGTCAGGAGATACCCAGACTCATGTAGGCATAGTTGGCGGTGCTGTCAAGTCAACAGGTAGCATCATGGGCACATAGTGTGATATTTGCATAAATACTAACAACAGCAGGTTCAGAACAATCTACTATTGATACAATTTTGGAAATACTCATTCTGAGCCTTTGTGCCATTACAATCTACATTCTATCAAATTTACTAAATCTGCACCCTTTCCATACACATAAGCAAATGCAAAAATTATTCCTTATTATTTTATCTTTTCTCTCATTGTTGAACTTTATTTTGTTTTTTTATAAAAAATAAAATATTATTTTAATAAAATTATTTTTCAAAATTTATGCATATCATCTTCTTTATTTCATTGTGTATCAACTTATTCTTTACAGAACTTTTTATTTATTTATTGTTCATTTTAGATCCAAGTCCCTATGTCAGTTGAGTTTGAAGAACTAAACAAACTTCGTGAAAACACAGAGGATAATGTACCAGAAAGTGAGATTTTTTTTAATGCTTTAAATTAGTAAATATTGTTTGTTTAGTTTATAAATTTGAATGTAAGAATATCTAAAAAATATATCATTTTACTTTCTTTGGGTAAAATGCTTTCCTGTTTATATTTCTGACTTTATTTAATAACTAGCAGTGATGCTGCTGGACTTGAAAAATCCTGGGTCCTCGGGACCCAGAACTTCTAAAATTCTAGGTCCATTTTTTACAAAAGTGGGTCCCCACTAATAATAAGTCATATTTTTAGATGCAAAAATTAAACTTGTTCATTTGCAAACGAAAAAGGAAATTCAAAAATTATTGTTTTAATAAATAATTAAAACCAATGTTAGTTTTTTGAAAACTACTAAGATAAATTTTCTTTACTTTAAAAAAAAAAAAAAAAAAAAAAAAAAAAAATGTGCAAGATACAAATTTAATTATTAAATAATGCTTATTGGAGTGCAAAAGACAACAAGTATAACTATTGTTCACATTTCTTTTAGAAATGGGCAAGACTGATTTATTGAAAAAGACTTTTTTTGCTGAAAAAAAAAAATTGTTGTGTAAAGGGGTGCTTTTTGTTTAATGAATGGATGCTTTCAGGAGTAACATTCACTCAAACATTAGAAACAGCATCCCAAAAAAAAAAAAAGGAATTGTGAAGCAGAAAAGCCAGTTTTTGAAGCAATGAAAAACAATTTTGAAGCAAAAAGATTAGTTTTTGGAACTTAAAAATTCACTCCTGACATTAACTTTTCTTTTTTCTGTGCCTCTTTGACGAAATTTGAGTTTTTTGCAATCTTTTGACAAAATCTGTCGTTTTTTTTTTTTTTTTTTTTTTTTTTTCGCGAATCATCTGATGAATTTAGCTGGGGTTTTTTTAATGATTTTTTAGAAAAATCTGCCATTTTTTCGCGGCTTTTGACAAAGTCTGCCATTTTTCGAGAATTCATTAACGAAATATGTGCTTTATTGCTATCTTTTGATTAAATCTGTGGGGGGGGGTTTTTTTCCTGCTATATTTTGAGGAAATTTGCCATTTTATCGCGATTCTTTTACAAAAGTTGCCGTTTTTCACGCTCTTTTGCTGAAATTTGCAATTTTTTGACAAAATTTGCATTTTTTCATGATTTTGGGATGAAATTTATCGTTTTTCCGTGATCGTTTGAGTAAATCTGCTGTTTTTTGGAATTTTGTGACAAAATTAGCCATTTTTTGCGAATCTCTTGCTGAAATTTTCCCAGAAATTAGTCGTTATTTTGCGATTTTTTAACGAAATTTGCTGTTTTTCAAACATGCTACTTTTCTGCGGAAACGCAGAATTCCGCTTTTACGGCGACGAATTTTATTATCCCTGGGATTAATGCAAATATGCATTAAAATTTGTTCACATTTATATGTAGGGGGGGGGGGTAACGATGAAATACAACGAAAACGCGAGTCAAACGGCGCTAAATTAAGAAAATTTCTTCAAAGGATAGCAGAAACAACGCAAATTTCTCCAAAGGATCGAAAAAAACTATAAAATCATCAAACAATCGCGGAAAAAAATACTATTTTCTTCAGAGGATCGCGAGAAGAAACACGATTTTTGTTAAATGATCACGAACAAGACGTGATTTTCGTCAAAAAAGTGCTGGGAAAACACGATTTTTGTGAACAGGTTGCGGAGAAATACTCTAATTTTGTCAAATAATCGTATTTTATCGAAAGATCGCAGAAAATGCTCCAATTTTGCAGAAAGATCGCAGAAAATATGCAAATTTTGACGAAAGATCAAGGAAAATACAGAAATTTTAACGAAAGATCCCGGAAAATACACATGTTGACAAAAGATCGCAGAAAACATTCAAATTTTGACGAAAGATCACGGGAAATCAGGGATGCCACTTTTCCGCTTTTTGGCGGATTTCCGCTTTTTTTAATTTTTAAGCGCGAATTTCGTTAAGCGATCACGAGATAAAATAACAATTTTCGGCGAACGATCGCGAAATAAAACAGCCTTTTCCATCAAACGATCGCGAAATACAACAGCCTTTTTCGTCAAGCAATCGCGAAATATAACATCGATTTTCGTTAAAAGTTCGAAAAAACGGCTATTTTCATTAAACGGTCGCGATATAAAGCAGTAATTTTCATCAAACGATCGCGAAATGAAACGGTGATTTTCGTGAAACGATCTCAATGTGAAACGGCGATTTTCGTCAAACGATCACTAAACAAAACGGCGATTTTCGTCAAACGATCGCTAAATAAAACGGCGATTTTCGTCAAACGATCGCGAAACGAAACAGTGATGTTTGTGAAACGATCACAATGTGAAACGGCGATTTTGTCAAAGGATCGCGATGTGAAACGATTTTTGTCAAACGATCATGATGTGAAACGGCGATTTTCGTCAAACGATCGCAATGTGGAACGATGATTTTCGTCAAGCGATCATGATGTGAAATGGCTATTTTCGTCAAACGATCGCAATATAAAACGGCAGTTTTCGTCAAATGATCGCGAAACGTAACGGTGATTTTTCTGAAACGATCGCAATGCGAAACGACGATTTTTGTCAAAAGATCACGATGCGGAACGATGATTTTCATCAAACGATCATGATGTGAAACGGCGATTTTCGTCAAACGATCGCTAAATAAAACGGCGATTTTCGCCAAACGATCATGAAATAAAACAGCTATTTTTGTCAAATAAAAAAAAACAACCTGCAAAATTTTGCTATTCACTCGTGGAATAATCATTGAATCTATTGCTTGTTTTAAAATGATGTGATACATAACATTCTTCACTGAACCTGTTGCTGTGTTACCTTAATTGATGTAAAATACTATGAACTAAAGAAAAATCATTTTTACTTACTCTTATAAATTAAAAGTTTACAACAAAAGAAAAGCTGTTATTCTTTATATAGTTTATTATAAACAATATAATTTTCAAAATTCACACATTAAATTGTGAAAAATGTAGTAAATTTTACTTTACGCATAATTTCCTCTTTTTTGCTATTTTCTGAGTGGCATCCCTGGGAAATACGCATATGTTGACGAAAGATCGCGGAAAATATGCATATGTTGACGAAAGATCACGGAAAATATGCAAATTTTAACGGAAGATCGCAGAAAATATACATATGTTGACAAAAGATCGCAGAAAACACACATATGTTGACAAAAGATCGCTGAAAACACAAATTTTGACGAAAGATCGCAAAAAATATGCAAATTTTGACAAAAGATCACGGAAAATACGCATATTTTGACGAAAGATCGCGGGAAATAATGCAAGTTTTGACGTAAGATCGTGGAAAATACGCAAATTTTGACGAAAGTTGGAGGAAAATACGGAAATTTTAACGAAAAATCGCAGAAAATACATATTTGTTGTCAAAAGATCGCAGAAAACACAGATTTTGACGAAAGATCACAAAAAATGTGCAAATTTTGACGAAAGATAGCGCAAAATTCGCGCAAAAGCGCGAATTTCGCTAAAGGATTTTGGAGAAATGCAAACCTTATTAAAAAGGCTGTGGGAGAAAAAGTGCTATTTTCATCAATTGGTCGCGAAAAACGCTAATTTCATTAAAAAATTGCAGAAAAATGCAGATTTCGCCAAAAGTCTGTGAGGCCGTGAAAGTTCAGCCTTTTTCTTGCTGAGCCTGTAGCATGTCTGGTTTTTTCACAATACCTTGACAAAATTACATGTTCCATGGGACACGTAAGAGCTAATTTTTAGCGTCCCATCACCAATTTTTTTTATAATTTACACGTTATAGCATGTCCATGGCATCACTGACTAGCAAGCCTGCCTGGTTCTGATTCAACCTGAGCCTGCCTAGAAAAATCAAGCCAAGCCCTGGCTTATCCCTAATCTAATGAAAATAAAAATATATCGGGCTAATTCACAAACTGGCCAGAGTTTGCCAGGAAAAAATAAGCTTAGGTTCAGGTTTAATGACAGAAAGATTGTGGCAGATCCTGAAGCCACAATGAGTTATTTAATTTTTAAATAAGCAAAACAAAAATCATTACAATCTTTAACTTTTTATGAAAGGAATAAGAAAGATAATTAATGCGTCATACATAGATTTTGAAACATTTCCAGAATACTTTAACAATTTTTTGTTTAATAAGGTAAAGAAAATTTCTAAGTAAACATTTAAAAAAACTCATAACACATTTGAAAAATAGATTTCAACAACTGTTGCACATAGCCAAGAAAAGTATTTTTATGCAGCTCCCCAAATGATCTATAGATTTATATATTTTCTACACAGTATGCTAAAATTTTGTTCAATTAGAAAATGAATAGCACAATTAGAAATTCACTTTTATCAATTTTTACCAATAGATGAACATGTATACTTTTGTACATCCATTCATATTTTCTAAAGATTTTTATACCCATTGCATATTAAGCTGCAGTTTATTTGAGGTAAAAACATGTTTAAACTACTGAAATCATGTTTTCAGGAATTATAACGAGGTCGCCATATATCCAGTTTTTTTGCCTAGCCTTGTATACGATTTTATTTATGTTATAAATATCCCTTAGTATATTAAATGTAGCTGATCTTGAAAAAGCATAACTGAAAATTTTAAAAAACACCTTTAAACAAATTATACTAATTCTCAGTAATGCTTACAAATTATTTTATGTAATCCTGTGCAGTCTATAGAATTCATATATGCCACATAGTGTGTGAAGAGCTAGTTGAATTTTAAATGCTTGTCATTACAGAAAACATACTTTCAGCAATAATCCCTAATAAATACTTCTTATATAGTATTGCTCTGAAATTTATGTATCCCTATAAATGTTCAATGAATGCACATTATGTTCTACTGCAGGCATCTTACAGTAAATCTCAGTAATATCTAATATGTATCAATTTCATATTTCATCATGTTTGCTATTTGCAAGATAATTAAAATATGCTGCAAACAGTTCTTTCTCACCACTATGCACACTTAGACAAATGTATGTATTTATTATTATTATTATAGATCAGGGCTGCCCAGTGCAGTACTTGCGGACACCTTGGTGTCCTTTGCTGGTTTTCTTGGCACTTTTTTGAAGGTTTTCTGTGACTAGTCTTATATATATATATATATATATATATATATATATATATATATATATATATATACATGTATAAAATTTGCTTGTAAAGAATGCTTTATTTAAAATCCTTGTTATTTGCTTGAGGTATGCTTTAAAAATCTCTACAAGTGTATTTCATACATCAACAATTATAACATAACATATTAAAAGAAAGGCAACAACATAGGATTAGTTCTTTTAAAAAACTAATCATGTGCTGTTGTGTTTCTTCACTAATTTCTAGTTATTATTTATAAATCTTTTTATGAAAAATTATGCCAATAGGAATTAATGAATGTCGGCAATTACTTTTTTTACTTTTTTGTTAAGAAGTAAAACTTAGAAAAAAAAAAATAAGCAATCTGTCCTCTAATCCGTACACGAAAGTTCAGCATTTTTGTTATTGACATTGTTTCACTAGACATTTGGCTGTTTTATTAGACGGAATAAAGGCTGTGTTTTCCTCCCTCAGAGACCTTTGAAACTTTGGGTAATTTTGATGAATTTTTGTTTTTTTAACCATACAATTGTGCGAAAAAGATTTCTATCAATGAAAGCTTTTCCAGGCTCTCTTTTTGAACCAACCTTGACTTTTTTCTGTATTTTTTATGATGGCAAATTTATACCTCCAAAAAAAATTGTTGTAATTGCAGAGTATTTGCATCACCAAAAAACCCGACAATATCCCTGATTACTATTTTAAATCTAATAGGTGATATTTCATTTTCTGGCTTCTTCCAATTCAAAAATGTTTGAGATAACCCCTCGCAGAAAAATGTTATATTCAAAATTTATTTCAATTTACAGTTATTTTGATTATTAGTATTATTATTTTTTAAATGACATTTCAGATCCATAGGAACATTATGTCTGTATTGCATTATGCATATATGTATTTCTATAATATTAAAAGATGATTTTCTTGCATTCATGTTTTGAGCCATGTTAATAATGATGCCCTTCAATGCTTGCCAAAACCTTAGATACACTCCTTCTTAGTAAAAGGTTAGACAGGCCTGCTATAGATGATTAGATTTAATAGTGTTAATTTTTTTAGGAATAAGATTGATTTACATTTATATAAAAAAAGCCAATTGAGTTTAAAAGGTATATTTTTTGCTTCTGAAAAGGCAGATTTTGCTTTGCAGATTATTTTCCTTTTTCATAACATTTTATTTGCTTTAAATGAAGCTAAGTTATATTCATTAAAATTTTAAGTTTTTAAAATTGTATAAAAAATTATTAAACATTTATTAATCAGACCTTCATTATTGTATGTGTTATGGAGAATGCTTCGTACCTGGTTCTTTTTTGTTGTATATGTGTGATGAAGAATGCTTCATACCTGGCTCATATATTTTTGTACATGTGATAGAGAATGCTTCAAATCTTGTTTATATTTTGTTATTTTTAGCAATATACATAATAGAATTAGGTATACCATTTTATTTATTAATTATATTAACTTGCCATTTTATTGTAATTACTGTATTCATTAATGTTTTGATATAGGTGAGATATAAATGCAAAATAGTCATCTGTAAAAAAAAAAAAATGATTCATAGTGTTACAGAATATATACATACATATATATATATTTACCTTTCATTATTTTGGTGATCTGCCTTCTATTTCACTTCAAACTTCAACTGTTTTCAATAAGATGACTGTAAAATACTGGCTTCATTGGTTTATTGTATGGTAATATATGAATTACTCTGATTATATAATGTCCATTTATCCATATATTTTTTAGTAATTTGGTAATCTGCCTTCAATTTCACTTCAAACTTCAACTGTTTTCAATAATATGATTGTAAAAATACTGGTTTCATTGGTTTATTTAATGGTATTGTCTGAATAACTTTGGATGTATTTATAAATGTATATATATATGTGTGTGCATCTGTTAATTCATACAAAAATAGTTGCATTATTTATTATTGTCTGTACTTGTTAAATAGCATTTATTTGTTAGAATAAAAAGAAAAATGATTTTATATCTGTATAATCATTACCAAATTTAATCTTTTGAGTGTATGCTGGAAAAATTGTCTTACAAGTCACCCTCTAGCACACATTCCACAACTTTGCTAGTCCTTATTTATTTTTTTTAATGTATTATTACTTACTTGTAATCTGCAAAATTTTCTGATGTGTATATATGTCGTTATCAAGCTGCACAAGTCTACTGTACTTAAAGATTTAAATGCTCAGTCACTTTCTCTGCCACCCATAAGGAGAAAAAAAAAAACTCTGTAAAATGAATCATACATTTTTATTTTATAACAATATATAATGCAATATTTTACTGGTAATATCATAGGTTCTTTAATTTTTAAAAATATTAAATTTTGAAAAAAAGTTGTTTTAATGTGCTTTAACAATTTTTAAACAGGGGTGGGAAATCTCTAGGAAACCTTACCAGCCAGCACAATGCAATGTACAGTTGAAAATTGTTATGTCAAAATTAATGCAACTACAAAAATAGATGATTATTTTTACTACAATCCATTTTCATATTTTTCTATGCAATTAAGAAATATATATATATATATATATATATATATATACAAGAGAAAAAAGTTTATTATAGAATAGAACTTAGTATCATGTTTGCATCACAGTAATTTGGAAAGTTT
Organism: Maratus speculifer; assembly: GCA_964019185.1. Taxonomy (NCBI): domain Eukaryota; kingdom Metazoa; phylum Arthropoda; class Arachnida; order Araneae; family Salticidae; genus Maratus; species Maratus speculifer. The sequence goes on along the minus strand of OZ025302.1, from coordinate 156,836,009 downwards.
CAAAATACAGTAGACTCCCTCAAATCCACAAACCAGAAATCTGCAACTCTCTAAAATCCGCACATATTTTATGGATGTAAACAATGCAACTTTCAGTTCGGATATTGCTACAAAATTTGATTTTTTTTTAGTTTTGTATCAATTCCATATATTTTTTAATTTGTAATTTTCTTAATAATTTTTTTTCTTTTAATTTGTAATAATACTCCATGTTTTTTCATAAGAATAATTTTTTGGGAAAAAATTTAAGATATTGCTGATATCACTGGTAATCACAATCTTCTTTCTAAATATATTTATGCATTAATCAAGATTTTTTGGTTATTAAGCCTGATTAAACTTGAAAAAAAAATCCTTATTTTATGATTTTGATGTGAATTAGTAATGTACTTTTATGAGGCAAGTTTTGTTGAATAATTTTGGAAAAATACATTTAATCTTTCTAATGAATATTTAATCATACACTATTGATTATTAACTTGACCTTTACTATTAGTACTTTGATCATTTTAAAAAATATCTAAATTTTTATTATTTTAGTTTATAATTTATTTTAATATTTTATTATATTGTAAGCATTCATTATAGTACCGAATGCACTATTAATTGCACTCAAATTACTGTTTAAAAAATGTAAACAAAGCAATGATCAGAAATACGCAAAATTCTAAAATCTGCAAAACCTCTGATCCCAAGCTGTGCGGATTTGAGGGAGTCTACTGTATATCTAACTAGCAAAAAACAAAAAATTTTTGGTATATTTTTATAGTTTGCAGTTTTCAAAGACTACCTTGTAAATTCACTGGCCCTGGAAAAAAAAAATTCACTTGCCAGTAACAAATAAAATTGTTTTTCCCCACACCTGGTTATAAAAACTTCTGCAGAGTTTCATTAGTTGATTTTTACTATAAAATGTATTATAGCAAGAGCAAACTAATGAAAAATAATTATTTTTCTAATAAAGAACATATGACTTCTAAATATTCTTTATAATCATGTACAGATAATCAATTTTATCAAGCATTAGTTGTACAAAAAAAAAATATTCCATTTATTTTCTACTTTTAAACTAGACATGACAGATTTTACTGATGAAGAAGGTTATGGAAAATTTCTTGATCTTCATGAATGTTATGAGAAATATCTCAACCTCCGAGGAATTGAAGTGAGTTATTTTTTAATGATGTTATATTTTGATGTGAAATATATAATTGAAAAATTGTACCTGATTTTAAAATTATAACTAGGTTTTGGAGTTAATTAATGAAGAAAATGAATTTAAGAAGTTTTAATTAATTAAAAAAACTGAATTATTGAAGGAAAAGCTAAAAAAAGAAAAAAAATTAGAAAATTAGAAAACCTTGTTTTGTTTTGAAGTTTCTATTTACTTTTATGAACTATTGCTTCAGGAAGGCTTTAGTGTTAAATTTTGCTTATCGACAATTTAAATAACTTTTTTTAAAAGTTATATGTGCATTTAATTCAGTATTCTGAATTTCCCAGTAAATTCAGTATTCTGAGTTAAGGAGAAGTTAGTAAAACTTGAAACAAATCTTTTGTAATGTTTTCTCTTTTTTTCTATTTGCTATTGTTTTAATGCTTTGTGTAACTGACTATTACAAAGTGACAAAGGATTTTTATTTTAGGAACAAATTATACTTTTGAGAAAAGAAAAGTAAGATCTGTTCAACAGTATGAACACTTTAATGTAAAACTAATAGTGATGATAAGTATAAGAATATTTTGTGATAGGCAGATTTCTGCTTTAAAATAATAATAATAATTTAAAAAAATGTAATTTAACAAATTGCAATGACTGTTTGGAAAATAATACTTTCAAAGACTAAAATTTTAAAGACATAAATAAATTCTATGTTTAAATTAATAATAATAATAAACCTCATTTTTAGGATGATCAAAACATAGTTTACGTAATAACAGAGTCCTCTATTATGTATACCATGATTTGAAAATTAATATTCCTGTTCCCATCATATACAAAATTTAAATGAAATTTTAGTTTTACAATATTCAGTACTGCAAAATTTTAAACTTTTAAACATCATACATTTTCAATTTTTACACTGTCGTATAGAAAAAAAAAAAAAAAAAAATGTACTTTTAAATGCAATTTTTTTTAAAGTTGTATCTCAATTTCTTTTTAAGTTATTAATTTTTTTGTAGTTTTTTTATTACTTTTTTTGTCATCATGGTAACAAAAGTATTCCATTTTTGGACATTAAATATGGACCAATACGAAAACAAATAAAATTAAATAAGTTGCGGAATTCAGCCAATAAAAAGATTCAGATTTCCCAATTCTCTATCAAGAACAAAAAATATTTTCCAAATAGTTAATAAAATAAATAAATACACAAACAAAGAAAAAATATCTCCCCTTCCTTTTACCAGTACAAAAAATTTAAAATTATTAAACTTTTTGTACCCTATCTGTTACTTTCAAGTAACAATAAATAATCAACTATCTAAATTCCCTCCACCTAAATTGTTTTCTTCTACCTTTCCTTTCTCTTCACATTCTTTAAAACTATTTAACTATTTTAAACTTTCTGCTCTATTCGATACTTGAAATTAATATTAAATAAAAGATTAGTTGTGTAAATGCCTTCCAGAAAGAATTTTCTGTTTCTAAACTTTTTGCTCCTCCCCATACATCAAGTTTAAAATTTTGTATTCATGTGATGTGTTATTTTTACAATCATTCAATTATTAGTACCTCCCTCACTCATCCTCCATGAAATTTTCATTTTGCCTTTTTGCTTTCTAAAATATAGCGTAAACTGTTTGAAATTTTCTATCTACTTTTGTAAATTATTGCTTCAGAAAAGCTTTATTGTTAAAAAATTTTGCTTATCAATAATTAAAATAATTTCTTTTTTATTATATGTGTATGTAATGTCCATGTAATAGAAAAAATTGGGATAATAAATTTAAGTTTTAAAATAGTCTGAAAATTAATTCAATAATCAATATCAGGTTTTAATATTGTTGTCACTGCAATTCTGTTATTTATTTTTTCTTTTTCAGAAAGTTGATTATTTATCATATTTAGCAATGTTTGACCAGTTATTTGACATTCCAAAAGAACGGAAGAATGCTGATTATAAAAAGTAAGTTATTCACTTTTAATGATATTGATAACATTTCCAAAAATTTAAGTATCAGTTTTGATAAATTATTTGGACTAATTCATTTTCAGATAGATTATAGAAATTTCCTCCTACGCTAAAGGCAACAATAATGTATCTTCAGTAGAATGATAAAGATAGGGCAGGACCCTTGCTAAGACTTTTTATTGGCAGGGGAGAGAACCTGAAATTGCCAAGTCAAAATTCAGTATTTGCCAACTCAGTGAAAAGCAAACATAAATAGTTCTTGGGGTTTGCCAACTAGTTTTTTAATTTTACCAAGTTAACATAATTATAAAATATAATATAGTTTTTATTTCTAAAAAGCTTAATAATATTTTTAATTATATTGGTAACTTTGTTCAAATCTATCAGAAATAGAAAGTGTGTTTAGTTATTTATTAAAGTTTTGAACTAATTTGCCAATTCAGTTTATATATTTGCCAACTGTAGCAGCATGTGCAAACATTTTGGGGGGAGGCTCCTTGCTGTCCCCCCCCCTCTTAGTGAGGCTTCTGAGAGGGGGGGGGGGATGAAGAATTTGATATCAGTGTGTAAAACATTTTATTTGGAATAAAATTATACACATTCCCCTTTCAATGGTTGATAATATTTATCAAGCTATAAACAAAATATTAACAACACTATACAGTTTTTAAATAAACAATTTAAAATTAACTTATTTTAATATGTTATTTTTCAAGTGATATAAACAAAATTACTAAAGATGTGGTCTCAAAATTTTTAAATAATATTGACACATTAAGAAACATAAAATAAATTTGTGCTATTATAATGGATACAGCAAAAAATTTTGCCATGAAATCATATGAAAAAATAATTTATAATTTTCTTGGAATTATTAATGTTTTTTTAATAAATTCATCAAATTAAAAAATTCCAACTTATATTATTTAATGTTTTAATGTTTATATGTTAAAAACAAAAGATTTATTTTTAATAACTTTGTAGATATTAAAATCTTGAAATATTTAGAAATATTTTATTATTGAACCTTTTGCCACTCCGTCATATTTTTACTACAAATATCCACAAATACAATAAAAATCCTTAAAACACTGACATAAATAATTATTACCATTAATTTCTGTTGTTATCTCAATCCAAAATTAATTTAAAATGGTAAAATTAACATAAAATATTTGTGAGTGTCATTTTCTTTAAACTGGTTTTACAAAATCACAGTACTGAACTCAAAGCTCCTTAAAAATGTTTAAGAATAAAGGACATAAATGATAATGCAACTGATCTCTTGCTTTTTTCCTTGGAAAACTTAACTTCTTGGGTTAGAAATAGGGACTCTCCATGAAGATAGAAATTATAGCTGCTAAATTTATAAACTAGCATGTCATTTTCAAAATAAGGTACGTTTTCAGCAATTTTTTAAAATTAAATATTAAAGTAAAACTTTTCTCCCAAATTATTTTACTATGATAAATAAAATTTTAATTGTAACTCAAATAATGCACTGACTGAGCTTAATATGCTCATTAAATTAATACATTAATTATTTAAAAGTATGTATTAGATTGGCCAATAACTTGCATTGTGTTAGGCCCGTGACACTTTACATTAGACAGGTTACATTTTTCTTTTATCAACACAAATACATTCTTTTTTAAAGTTATGTAATCATAATATTGTTATTATAACTTTTAAAATACAATTTTGTACATGAAATTACTTTATTGCTTAACACCATGTCACTGGAATAACAGCATTTGTCACTGCCTCACCTGAGAATAATAAGGTTCTATCTGTGTTTTTTAAAAAATTGACATATATATATAAACCAATTAAGATATATAAAGGTTCTATTTGTATCTATGAAGGCATTTCTGGATTAAAACAATGTCATATTATGATTTTAAGGTCATATGTAAATTATATATAACATCATTTTGATGCAAAAATGCCTTCATAGATACAAATAGAACCTATCTATATCGATAAGTCAATTTTTTCAAAAACACAAATACAACTTTATTATTTTCAGGTGATGACTGGTCTAACAAATATATTGTTAGGCCAGTGATAGTTAGATCAGTGACATTTCTTAAAACATTTTTATTCCTTATTTAAAACTAGTAATACTGTAATTTATGGAATTAAACAAAACTTTTTTTTTTTACTGTATTATAATTGTTTTATTAAATTGATTTAACTGTTATCCATTTAATAGAATATTTTTGACAGTGCAGGGTTGTTCGGTTTAAACCAAGTGGTTTTTTTAAAACAACCATGCTGGTTTTTTTCACCTGGTTTTTTTAATTCTTTTACCCAATTTTTTTATTTAACACATTATTGAAAAATGCAAAATCCAAATTATGAAGAAGCTATAAGCAAAGCTGTAGAAAAATATGAATTAATAAATTTCTAAAATGATAAACATTTTTAATCAACTCAACTTTTCTTGTAAGCTATAAATCTACATGGCAGAATAACTAATTTTTCTAAAATTAGCTGGTTGGGAAAAATAATCAGTTTTCTTTTTTTTTTAAAGCCCCCCCCCCCCCTCTCTCTCTCTCTCTCTCTCTCTCTCTCCCTCTCTCCCCCCCTCTCTCTCTCTCTCTCTCTCTCTCTCTCTCTCTCTCTCTCTATCTATCTATCTATCTATCTATCTATCTATCTATCTATCTATATATATATATATATATATATATATATATGTATAATACCATTAAAAGTAGACAAGATTCACCAATGGATTTTATCAATAAAAGAATTAAATTGAATTATAGTAAACAATATTAACCATTTGAAATTAACCATTGAATTTAATAACTTATAGTACATTGAACATGGAAGGAAAAAAGAATAATATGAATACAAATGAAATTTGTAAAACCAAAGCAGAATCTTCAGGTCCCAAATACTTTGGAACTACAAATGGAGTGTGTGGTTTCATCTTCGTATTTGCCATGAAAAAGCAAAACAATACGAATTTGGGACTACCATCACACAAAAACCAAATTATTAAACAAGGAACAAAGATATTTTACAAAAAGGAGTTGAAAGTAAGTAAAAATAATAGTTTTCCATAACAAACAAAAAGGATAAAGCAGAATGGAAATATAATTGAACCGGAAAAATAATTAATAATCGATATTAACATAAAATTAAATTAATAAAATGATTAAAATTAGAATTAAGAGATAACATTTATGTTGACATATAACTTAAAATACATTATTGTTACTTTAATCAGTAACATTTATTGTGACTTTACATGGTAAAAACTCATTATCTTAATATAGGATAATAAAAATTAAAAAATAATATTCATAAAAAAAAAAATAATAATAGTAATAATATTAATAATAATACCAAAAATTATATCAATAACATTAAAAATAATTTGATAATTAAAATATAGCTATTTAATTATAGATATAACTAGACAAATATCCATATATTGGTGTAAATTAAACAGTTTAAAAATTATGTTAAAATAAATAACCCACTCTCATTTTTTTTTTTTTAATAAATAATTAACCTTTGCGTTTTTATCCAGACAACACCACCCTCCTCCGTACTCTAACATCTACCCACCCAACCAACCTATATATATATTTTTTTATTACTTTTTAACATTTTTAATTTTTTATTATTATTTTTATGTTTTATAATTTTTTTTATACATTTTTTACGCAAAGAATTAATTATAAGATCATGTAATATCTAATTATAAATTAAAGAATATATGAATTTTTTAGGATAACCATTATTTATAGCATCATATACAAGCTTTTTAATATTAGTATTAATTAAATGGGAAGAACATAGACATTTTATTCTATATAAATGGTTAAGTATTATATTACGATATACAGAATTATGAAGACAAGATTTAAAATTAGTAAAGGTATTAACTTTAAAATTAAATTCTTTCCTTTTGTCATAAATATCAGTTATAAATTTGTTCTCTTTTAATATAATTTTAATATCTATATATATATATATAGCCATTAAATATAAAACATACATATACATATAGCCAGAAGGCCAGACTCGAGTTAAAAATGCACTTTTACTATTTAAATTGCTTGATTAGTTAAGATTTACTAAGAATTTCATCATTCCAGAAAGCCTCAAATATGACATTCTTAAGTGATTTTCTCCATTATTTCTTTTGGAATATTATATGCTATTGAATAATTGGCAATGAGCTTTTTTTTTTCGCCCTGTGGTTATTGATTTTAATAAGCCTTTGTTTTTCTTGTATTCCTACATTGGGATTGGGTTTTTTGCATTATGATTTTATTCTGTTACCAACTAGGTTGGCACAGTTCAAACCAATTAGTTTTTTAGAACAAATCTAATATAATATTTTCTCATTTTTGTAATTTAAGTGTTTCAAATTATTGGATGAAAGTAATTTCTATTTTTAAGTCTTACCTCAATCGTCAACATAAGACAATAGTGAGAAGGTCATGTTAGTATGCATGTAGAATGCAAATTTCATGCATTGATGAACATATCTGAAGCTCTAAAGAAAACACTTAAATTATGTAAATTTAGCAAAGATAAAATAGATGAAAAATATGCAATATTTAGATTTTAAAAAATGTTTTCCTTTGAGAAACACAGATGTACAGAGAATGATGTAAAATGATCTTTTAAAATTTCAGTCAAGCTCTAAAAGAAAATTTTCTTGATTGGAGGGATTATCTTTTAAGAATAAAAATAAACTCAAGATATGAAGTTGAATAAGAAGACATTGAAAAATTAGGCACTAGTAAAGCACCTGTTTAACATTTAACAAAAATATGCAAAAGATATATTTAAATCTTGTATTGCAAAACCAAACCCATTACTTAGATCAACCCAGAAAATTGGCAGAAGGGGGGGGGGGGGAAGACAAGGTTTGCTTGAGATGTAATAGAAAAAAAGTTTCATAAAAATGCCTAAAAAGATGTAATTATTTTGTTTAGACATTTAAAAATACTAAGTGTTATAATAAATCATGTAGTCCGAGGGCTATTTAAATGCTTTAGTGAATGACAGTATTTATAAAACTACTTTATATTATAAGATCAAAGTTTTTTAATAATCTAAAAAGCTGTTAAATAGGTAACTTTGTTTATTTTGCTGTCATCTTTTTTATTTAACCTGGTACTTTTAGAGAAGTGTCAAATAACAATACACAATACTTAAAGTGTGTAAAGATTCTACTGCTAAATTCAAATCATTCCAAAAATTCTTTATAAAAAGCTTTATTTTCAATAAAAGATAACTGTTCATCGTGTATTATTCTAACAGAAAAATCAGACATATCTCATATAACAAGTATTTCAAAGAAATTATTTTGAAAAGTCATGTGAAAATAAATTTTATTGATAAACTACACCATATATATATTTGTAGTACTAGTAATCAAAAGATGGTTTTTTAAGACTTTAAAGGTCTTTGTTTTATTATATAGAGCAATTGATTTATAAAACACATGACATAGCTTTTACTAAAAATGCTTAAATTTTAAATTATTACAATTTTCTATATAACTGATTGTATATTAAATAATTATATTGATTTGAATTACTTTTAAATCAAACTATATTACTTATATATTCAAAAATATTTATTTTATTGATAAAAATGCATGTATATGTAATCGAAAAGCATATTTTAAAAAAAACCCGGTTTAAACCAAAAAAACCTGGTTTAAACCAAAAAAACCATGGTTTTTGGGTTTTTTACCAACCCTGTGACAGTGACACATAATGGAAGAACTCAGCTGATTTAGTAATATTTTTTTCTCTTTTTAAGCAGTAGACCAAATGTAGACAGCTAGTTTTTCTGGCATTTTCCACATTCTGTTTACAAATAGTGTTGCTAACATAAAAAAGCAAATTGCTCCAATTTTTATCATCAGTGTTATTTTTAAATGGAAAAATATTCGTTGTTAGACCAGTGATACAAAACATGTAAAACAGTCTCATTTCATTTATTATGTATATTAAAATCAATTTTCAAATTGATATTGCTATAAGTACCCAAAATATATATTTTTCTCAAAATAAAATTACCCAAATAAATGAAAATGTGGTTATTTGTTAGAAATTATAGCATGTTAAAAATCAAAGTTTGAATTTGAGACAAACATGATTCCCATTGAAAAGTCAATTTATTTTTATTTTTTAGCTACTTTTATTTACTTTTATATAAATTGATTGGTTTAATACTTGGATTGTTAAAAGAGATAAAAAGCAATTATGGATTTGAAATTTTATTTTTAATATTATAAATTTTAGAACAGTTAGACACCAAATTGTACTTATTTTAAAAATGACCCTAGTGCATTTTGACAGTCAGTTGTAATGTAGAAATAGTACTTCTGATACAGAACAGTGTTGAGTATTGAGTAAGAAAGGGATTTGTTGTTTTATTTTGCCACATCAAATTGAAATTAACAGTTATTTTTCCCATATTAGCTATGATCCTGCTTTTGTAGCACATGAAAATCTTGATACAGTTCAGGGTTCTCAGCAACAAGGGAAATCTGGAAAGTTACGGAATTTCAAAGTAGTCAGGAAAATTTTAAAATGTATTGGAAAAGTCAGAGAACTGATATATATTTTCTAAAAAGTCATGGGAGTCTGACAAAATAAATGAAAAATTATGCAAAATTTGTTAAAATATTGCAGAAATGAATAATGAATTTTGTTGTATGCCCATTTGATCATGAAATTTTTTGAAATTTATTCAAGGAAGTTGCCAGACATGTTTTGTTGGGAACCCTGTTATAATTTAACTAAGTTTATGGTGCTGTCATAGAATTAGGAACTGTTGATACTGTAGATATCAACAAAAACTTCTTTCTTATGTGCAAAGTAGCCATAAATGATACAAATTAGATTTGGAAAATAAGTGCAAAATAGAAGAAAAGGTAATATATGGAGAAAAGTAGTAAGAGAGTTTTAAACTAGCATCCGTCAGATCAAAATGTCAGAGCATGGAGTTACATTAGCTTAAAACATAATGTAAAACAAAGACCTTTTCTTTTCATGATTACTGTTTGATAGTATAAAATTAAGTTTGAAATAACGGCTGTTGAATCTTCATTTTCAAATGTTTAATTCAGTCATCAATTGCCTCAGGTCATGATCAAATGCTATTCTGTCACCAAGTGCTAATATACTTCTAATTTAGTCTAACCTATCTTTAGTGAAAAAGCACTTTCTCTAAATGATAAACAATATCAAAAGTGACATAAGCTGCTTTATGTGACAACACCTGTAAACTAATGTCTACAACAATTTTTGACAAAAATTAAATTCTGAGATTTGTTTATGGTTGTCTGGTATGCGACTGTTAAAAAGAACATGGTTTGTAAGCAAGTGGTCTTCTCTTCTTTCTAATATTTGCAAATATGTTTGATAAAAAAAAAAAATAATAATAATTAGCAATGGTCCATGATAATCATAAAAAAGAACCATAGTGGCCTGTGGCAAACTTAGAGGTTGAAATCTTGAGACATATACCTTTCACTGTAGTCAGTGCACCATTTACCAAATTTCACTCCGCCCTGTTATTGATATGTAACATAAACAAATCAAGCATCCAACTGCTCAGAAAAGTCTAGCCTGAATTCCAGATGCATTATCATGTTTACTCCATCTTGATATTTATTTTGGTCTTCTAATATTCTTGTCATGGCCACTTTGAATTAAGAAGTACTGCTTGATTATGTTTTTGAACTTGCTTGTTTAGGGAGAAAAAGCTTGTAGTATCTTGAAATCATTCTAGTTCAGCCAGAAACAGTATATTTTTGCGTCATTGCATAAGGGATGAGCGGTATTCTAAAACTTAACCCACGCAAAGTGAAAAAGGAGTCTTTCAAAACTGTCTTTGCTGATTGTCATTTTGTTTCAATGAGTTTAATAATGTAAAACATTTTTCAAAAGTCCTGAGAATTGTTTGTCCTTGGAGAGTCAAAATGTGCTTTATAGAATGTCTGTTAAAAAGAGATACGTCTTTTATGGCGTTTAACTGCCTAATATCTCCATGGATTTAAACAAATAAGTCTCTAAAAGATTGATTGGTATCGGTTTTATCTTTGCGCCATCTTTGTTTGTAGTTAACCATAAGACATTGAAAATTTGATAATAAGGAGAAATGACACTGGAAACATGCTGAGCTGTAGATTCCTTGCTGCCTGACTTTTTAAATCAGCAAACCATTTAAAACACGTTTATATTTTCAGTGCATAGTGAATTGCCTTACCTTTGACAGTAAATGCAGTAGTACCTGCTAGTGTCAAAAGCATGCTAGTTTCCAAACATAATTGTTCAATGACTGTTTTGCTAATTTCTTCGATTTTTGTACTTTTTCCTACTCTTGCTATTTCAATAATAGAAGTTGACTTAGGAAAATATGTAACTTTGAAAAAAGAAGAAAGAAAGCTGGAGAGATGAAAGCTGAGTATGACTCAAAATCTTCTGTTGCTCATCTTTGAATCTGATGTCAGAGTTATCATAATTTTCATTTCTTCTTCAGAATAATTTATAGATGTTAAAGGTAAAGAAAAACCACTTCATAAGAGAACCATCTGTAAAGAATAACCACCGAATGTATTTGAATGATCACAATTGGCTCATTGTCGCTACAATCTTTGAAACAATCAAAAATTGGTACTGGATCCATCAAGCTAGCAGTGGAAAACTTCAAAAACATTTCAAAGACTTTTGTGTCTGGCAGATCTAGAAAATATTAACATGGTGTCTGGAGGAAGGTTTGTAACATGTATGTAGCACACATGCATAGGTAGTCTTATATAATTCTCTATCAAACTTGATAGCATCATTAATGTGAGTTGATGTTATATCGTTATTCCATAAAATCTCAGAAGGCTTATTGTCATGCAGGTTATTCCACATAGAACTACGCTCAATAGCTCTTTTAATTTCCGTTGCTTTCTTTTTACTGGCATTTTTACAACTTGTGTATGTAATGTTACACATATAAAAATATTTATATTAAGATGTACACTAAATCTAGGAAAGATTAAAAAGATCAGACATTAATTTATGAATTTCAGTGAATGTGATTTAACTCAAATTAGTTTTCATTGCTGTAACCATTTTCCCAGTCATAAGCATAAAGTTATATATTCATATAATTTAATGTTAAATTCTTGATAAGCTTGGCGATATTTGATGAAGTATCACCAAATTTGTTCTAAAAAATAAGTTGCCCTAAATGAAGCAAACATGGTTATGATTTGGCAAAATTTCTATTTGAATTCACCATTAAGGAATCTTCTCTGATTAAGTCCTTCACTTTTTAAATTTCATCTATTTATGTAAAATTAGCTAAAATCTAAAAATTAAGAAACTGGGAAGCTATTTTTTCCTCCCGGAACAGGAAATTTTTATTTTGTATTTCTACATATTTCCGTTTTCAAGTGTACATTGTGACAAAAAATGTTTATGCATCAGACTGTCCAGTTGCATTTCATTTGCAACAGATTCACTTAATCTAAATTAAGCTAGTCAGATGTGGCAGTCCCAAAACTGTCTTCTATCTCATCCATGTTAATATTTCAAAATTCGTTATCACAGTGACAAAATTAAATGACAATCTATGCCCATCATGGGAATTTTAATGACATGAAATAATGTAAATCCTGCAAAATGCAGCATAGCAGTGAAACTTGTTGAGTGATTTAAATGGAAACCTGATATGCAATAACTTATGTCAACATTTAATTGAATCTGAAGTTTGATGAAAATCTGTGCATTAGTTCTTGAGATTGAGGTAGGAGGAACTTGTACAAAATGCAGCATAGCAGTGTGACCTGTTTGGCAATTTACATCAAAATGTAAACTACATCAAGTTATATTAAGGAATAACTGAATCTGAAGTTTTATAAAAAATCATACATTATTTCTAGATATAGAGTTATTGCAGAAATTGCAAAACATGCAGCATAGCAGAGAAATCTGTTGACCTATATACACCAAAAGGTAGAAAACCTCAATTCATGTCAAGGACTAACTATTTGAATGTGAAGTTTGTGAAAATCCGTGCATAAGTTCTTAATATAGAGCTATTGTAAAAATTGGGATAAATGCTGCATAACAGCGCCACCTGTTGAAAGAATTACACAAAAATTTATAATATGTCAATTCATGTCATAAACTAATTGAATCTGAAGTTTGGTGAATATCCATGTATAAGGTCTTGAGATAGAGCTATTACCAAAATTGTGATAAATGCTGCATAGCAGCATCACCTGTCAAGTAATTTACACCAAAATGAAAAAAAAGTCAACACATGTCCTGCTCTAACTGAATCTGAAGTTTGGTGAAAATTTGTGCATTAGTTCTTGAGATAGAGCTAGTGCAGAAATCACGAAAAATGCTGCATATAGCAGCTCCATTTGTAGAGGGATTTATTTTCACCAAAACCTAATCAGCACCAATTCATATCAGGGACTAATTGAATATAAATTTTTATTAACTTCTGAGCATTAGTTCTTGAAATAGAGCATCTACAAAATTTGTGTCACATACAGACAGACATATAAACAGAGTCATAGACTCACAGACAGATATTTTGTAAAAACATGTTTTTTCGTATTTCTGATCCCTAAAAACATGATATTTTAGATGCTATTGTGTTCATAAAAGTGTACTTTTTGCAGGGAAGCCGGAGTTATGCTTCAATAATTAAATTTATAGAAATGTATCAAAAACTTTTGAAAAAATATTTTTTATTTTTTATTTTATTCTGCTAATAAATATATGTTTAAAAAATTTAATTGCTATATCTAAGCAAATTTTGCCAATGCACATTAGGTCATGAAATTTTTTTGAGATTAAATCATGCAAAATCAATTGAGAAATTGCCAGACATGTTTTCTGGGAACACTCAGTTTAAATAATGAATTATTTTTGCTGTGCAAATTTCTTATTTTAACGATTTTCTTGTTTTAGCTGTGTATGTATTAAACGAGTTTGACTGTATATTATTATCTGGAATTTTTAAATATATTTTGCACAAAATGCTGTTGTATCACTTGATTGTGAAAAATGAAGCTGATTGTGAATAATAATAATAATAAAAGTTATTCTTTTTTAGTTTAGTGCATTTACAGCATTTGTGTGATTTGACTTTAAAAAGTGAATATAATCAAACATAATGTAAATGAAAAAGTGATTATATTGTTGGTGTAATAATGGGTAGTTTTCTTCCATTTGAATTATTTTTTATTGAAAGATATTTTTTAATCAATTTAGGTATCTTGAATCATTATTGGAGTATCTTGAAGATTACTGTAATCGAGTAAAACCTTTGTTGGATCTCAATGAGGTAATATTTTTAAAATAGAATTTTTTATGTATAAATGTTGTTGCATGAATTACATTTTTAAAAACATTTCTCAGTGTCGACTAATTTTTTAAAATTCTTATGTATGATGCCAACTACACTCCAGAGTTTATTCATAATTTATTCATAAAAAAGATGAAAACTCCGCAAATCTATAACTTATTGCATATCTTCTAAATTATCTTACCAACTACTTGTATTTTTTGTAAATGCTCTTAAAACTGTTGAAAATCGTTGGCAACCCCATATGTATGAAATCGAAGGCATACAAATTCTTATCGTGAAAAGCTCTGAAAGTTATTGATCATCATTTGAATAGTCATTTAAGGCATGTCCATATTTCCTATGATAATTTTGTTACTGTTTGTAAACATCAAATTAGTAATGGTTTTGTTAGTGGTTCCTTAACACCTTGGGGACGAGCGACACATATACACGCCACAAAAAGGCTTAAGAATCATTGTTTATCCCCACCAGTAAAAATTTGCTGTAAAATTTGCCATTTTTAATCGGTGTATTTTCACGATTTAATAAGACACAAATTTCTGTTTTTTAAAGCTGGTGACAAAACATTAAAAATTTCATAAAAGTCTGCCATCGCAAAGGGGTTTAGTACCATTAAATTTTTGAAATCGCAAGTAACTTAATACGAAAAAAAATAAAAAAAAAGGGTTCTTGATTTACCTTAAAACAGAAATGACTTTTATTAATTTTGATGGCAGATAAATAATTAAAAATAAATAAATGTGACATGCATTGAGTGACACAGCTGTCTTCAAAGTTGTTTTATATAGGTTCTAGAATATGATTATTTGAGTCATGTGTGAACTTTGTACAATAATAATTTTATGTTTAATCAGCATATAATCAATGACCTGAATAAGAGATAGTGGTTAATTTTATTCTCCTAGGTATTTAAATTTGTCAAAAAAAGTTTGAAGAATATTTTAATTGAATCATTTATTTAAAAAAAAGTAATAGTATAGCAGCTAGAAAAAATAATGATGAGCATCTTGGTTCCTTTAAAAATGGTATTATTGTCAACTATAAATGTATTTGAAAGGCTTAAAAAAGCTGCTTAAATATGTATTTATAATCATTTTTTGTGATATTCTTTATAATTATTAATAATGTTCTAAGTTTTTAATTACAAGTATTCATTATGTAAAAACTTCAGGGAGCAGATTTTCATTACATCTTTATAAGTGTTTTTCTGTTCATATTTATCAAGATTTCATATTATCCTGAATGTTATAAACTTTCTAAATCATTTTTTATCTTATGAATGTTAATTTTAGGAAATGGAAACAGTTATTGCTGATTTTGAGAAGTCATGGGAACAAGGTACTTTTCCTGGATGGCAGGTAATAATCTCATCTATTGTATTATTTATGTTTGCTTACTGCATGCACTAAGTCACACTTTTGTGCCTTTTTTTCCCCTAAAAAAATTGTTATTTTTGTAAATTTTGTTTCAAATAAACAAACAAAATGGCAATATGGAAAGGGATGGTGATATTTAATGAGATAGATGAATGGCATTTCATGTCACAATTGTGCAATGACTTCTGCATGTAAATTTACAAATTTCACTTGAATGCTTTTGATCGTCAGTATTTTACAATTATTTATATAATTTACTAAATGAATGACCATCAAATACTAGACCTTAGAATTCATAGGAGCTAAAGAGAAGAAACTTTCCTAAGTATTAGAATTTGTATTGTAGGATTGCTTAAAAAGTAATGAGACACATTTTTAGATATTTGTTGTTCTCCCTCTCCCTTTCCTGAAATGTGTGAGGCAGGGAGGTAGAAATTGGGAATCTATTATAAGTGATAAAACAACATATGATGGCAAATATCACAAAGGTGGAAAATCACATTTCGGCAATAATTTTTTATTATTTAAAAACTCAATTTAATAATAAAATTCTACTTTCCTATAGTAATATACCTTCCCAGTCTTAGTATTTCTCCTTCCAGAAAAAAAAAAAAAAAAAAAAAAAAAAAAACTATTTTTTTCTGAGCATTATTTTTTAAGTAAAAATAAATAATGTGTCTCCAGTATTCGAAATCTAAAATCTATAAAATTCTAATTAAAAAAAAAAATAAAAAAAATAATTAGAAATTTTTCTTATTTGTTTTCTTACTATAACAATAAATATTAATCATTTAAATTCTCTTCCTTAAATTTTCTATATTCTTTATCTCCTCCCTTACTCCAAAAAACTGAATGATTTTTAAGTATAAGGAGGAAGACAGTTGGGGTTTAGGAGAGGGTGGGGCAGCAAAAAAAAATTTTCCTTTGGTACCAAAGATGGAAAATTTTAAAAATATATGAAAACTGATGATTTTGACAGAAACTTTAAACCAATTTCCTACTCCTTTTTATCTCAAATAAGGATGTTGAAAGTTATAATAAATGTTTATATATAGCATGGATCTGTGGGAATAAAAAAAATACATAATTTTGCCTATTTCAATTCTTTGAATATTTGTATATATATATTTTAATTAATCAAATATATTAACTAGATACAGTTATTGATTTAAAGCTTAATTTACTGTTATTTATTTATTTATTATTTTTTATTCCCTTCCCTGCCTTAAGTATTTTTGGCAAATTTGCAAATAATTTTTTATACCTTTTCTACTGTATCATTTATGTCATGATCCAAATTCTTTCTTTGATCCATTATATTTTTATCTAATGTTATTTCTGGATTTATTGTGTTTGGTAACCCTTACATTTTCTTGCTTGTTATGGTTAATGCAAAGATGAAATGAAACCATGCATGTTTGTAGAAATCAGGGTAATTTGAGTCAGATGATTTCTGCGTTGGTTCCACAAACCTTTCCATTTTCCCAATGTTTAAGGTATTATTAATTCCTTGTCACATTTGTTTTAAAGATCCATTTCGAAAAATTTTATAATGGTTTATATAATTTTTAATTTACATAAAATCATTTATAATTTCTATATTCACATTTCTTGATGATAATTTGCATTGGTTTATATATATATATATGTGTGTGTGTGCGCACAATACAATTATCATCTCAATTCTGTTTAATATACATTTTGAAATGTGCTTCTTTTGAAATGCTTTTGCTCTTTCTTTATCTAAAATTGCACTTTGTGATATTTGCTGAAGTAATCTGTAACACTTACACAGATATTCTATAGTTTTTTTTTTTGTTTGTTTTTTCTTTTATAGTTTCAGAAAGCTTTTGAAAATGTGTATTGTATCTGTCTATCATAAATTAAGGGAAGCAATTCCAATCCTAAAAGCAAATTTTAGGGGGAATGCATAAGTGAAAATTTGTATCAGTATTATCTGTAAATTAAAATTTTAGTATTTTCGAATGATGCAATATTTATTTTACCCTTGGCATATCCTGTGCACACTGCACTGCTAGACTGAAATTTCTTAAAATATACCTGGAAAAATAAAGAAATTTCATTCTTTTGTATGTGTAGCAATCCTGATGATGGCATTACAAATTCAAGAATAATGATAATTTAATAGTAAATGCTTTTTATTTGTCTCCAGAATGCTTATACGCATAATTTTCTTAAAAATATAAATGATTGAAACTCTTGTTGTGACCTTAATACATAAAAGTTGCTTAAAGCAGCCATTTGAGGGTTTTTAAGAATTTTTTTTTTTTTTTACAAACATGATAAAAGAGCATTGTAATGAGTAATCTAAGAGCAGTATGAGGCTATTATATTAAAAAAGATTCCACTTTGTCGATCTCAAAAAATTAATTTTCCCTTTAAAAAATATATATATATTACATCAATTTTGTAGAATTTGTGCCTGAAATAATTTTAAATATTGAAATTATGTTGTAAGTTATAACAATTTATGCTAGACCACATGTAGTTTGTCCTTCTTAATGTATTACAATATAGCATTCAAATCAATCGACTGATTATCAAAAAATTGGTTGGGTGTGAAAAATAATTGTTTTTAAGATTCTTGAACCTATTTAATGTTAAAAAATTAACTGTTAAATATTTTTTTCCAAAACTGATAAAGAATTAAGAAAATGGAGGGGTAGGGATGATATAAAAACTGTTATTTTTTTAAAATGAGTAATATTTTGTTTTTTATGGGTCAGTATCCATGAAAATAAGTTGATGACCCTATAAATTTAATTGGCTTTCACAACCCGTGTATTGTTTTTGTATTTCAGATGACTCTACAAGACACAATCCTGCACTGTGCAAACTTGTGTAAGCTGCTTACACTTGTTTTAAAATAAAAATATAGCCAACAATTTTTTATGTCTGTCACAAAAGCTAAAGTAAATAAAAATATACTATGTTTAATAGGAAAAAATTCTTTAAGAAAGTCTGCTTTTTTTGACCTTACAAAGTGGAATCTCTCCTTGACATTGAATTTCTTATTAAACATAAATTTAAAAATAATTTATTTACTTTTTTGTATGCTTAATTACATTATTTATGACATGCACCATTTCTTGAAGTTACATCTCTTGTTATTTATTTTATTTTTTCAGAAAGAAACTGAAAGTGCCTTAACTCATGCTGGTGCTCACTTGGACTTATCAGCATTTTCATCATGGGAAGTATGTCAAAAATATCTTATCTTCACATAATTTTCCATAAAAGGATTTTTTGTTCATATGATTTATTTAAAAATATTATAAAATAATTAAAAGTCAAATGTGAAATGTATGTGGAAGATATTCTATTTGATATGTTAATTGATACCATATTCTACATATGCTTCTTGAATAGCAAAAACTTATTGCAGTAAAACAAATTACAAACAATATATAATATTTCTATCAAAATATATAGAAAAATTCATCCTTGTTGACTTTCTAAAGATCAGAAGATATTTGTTGTTTGCATAAAAGCAATTTTTTCTTTCAATAAACAGAGATATTAAACACTTTTTAAATTTAAGAATAACTCTTTCTAAGATCTATAAAGTATATTTTCGTTCATGTTTTTAAAGAATGGGAGTTAAATTTTATTAATTGCTTGAGATATATAAAAATCAGCCGTGACTATTAAAATTACTTTGCGTAAAACAACAATAACACAGGAAAGAGACTCCATGAAAAAGATGCTCAAGTATGTATGTGGCATTTATTAAGGAGTGGTAAAACTCACACTCTCGCGGGGTGACCTCCGGTGAAAATACAGCAGCTCTACATCCTTACAGCAAGACGGTTAGAGATAGAATGGCATTTTACCATCAAAAATTATAGCCAAAATGCATCGAGCTAAATGTGGTTGCCCTTAAATCATAGTAACCCCATACATATAGTTCATAAAGAAAGTTTAAATTAAAAACGTGCCAATTGGACTGTTAATTTGGCATTTAATATATCAAAGTAGAAATATGCATGCCATCACCGATTGCTGGGAACATTATTTCTAATCGCATAACATAGATTTCAGACGCCGATTTTAATATAAACAGAGCATTATATTTTAAGCCGAAAAAGGAGTTGTAATGTCTATTAATCTGTAAATGAATGCAGTAAGTAACTAATTTATTGCCACAAAGGAGCATATGGTTTTAAAATATCTTTCAATGTACTCTTTGAACAAACGAAAGCATGCAGGCTCAGATAATAAGGATATAGGATGAGAAAAGATTTGTTTTTGATTTATTTTATTAACGGCTTTGCCTAAGCATGAGAAACCTACGTAACTGGAATTTAACGCGCAAGAGAAAAGAGATAAATATATTCTTTTTAGAAAGTAAAAGGGAGGTTTTATTAATTTGAAATTGCGAAAGATAATTTAAATTTTAAACTTGAGAATTTAAATTTAAAAAGGGATCTAATAATTTGATGTGATGTTACTATCAACATCACAAGATCAGTGTATGTTTGGGGATGTCTTTCTATTTTATAAATATTTAATATATATATCTAATATTTCTTAATTATTAAATGTTTTTATTGCTTTTTATATTGATATTAGCTGACCTGCTTATTGTTACTCTGGCCCATGATAATAACAATCTTAAATAAGCTTCAAATTTGTATCATTTTATATCATGAAAAAAAAAAGTCCATTTTTAGTAGTAAAAAGACTAAGAGATTTTAGTAGCATAAGGTGACATTTTCTTGTGTTTCACACAGCTCATTTAATAATTTAAAGGTAATAGAAAAAAAAATCTTATTTCTTGAATTTTTAAATATTGGTTATACATGTGCCTTAACTTTCTTGAGTAATCAAATTATTTAAAATTCTGTTTGAGATGCATGTTATAGCTTTCATGCTTTTTTTCTGTTTTAAAAAATAGCAATTGTACTTCCTGTATTTATTTTATTTATTTACTTTTATCCTAGGAATTAGCTTCTCTTGGACTTGACAGATTAAAGTCTGCTCTTATGGCTTTAGGCTTAAAATGTGGTGGGTAAGTATATCAAAAATTTTATTGTTTAGGTCTATTCTTATGATTTTATTTCATTCGAATTTGAATATCTTAAATTATCGTTAATAAAGTTGGAACAAAAATAGATAAACTATTAAAAATAGGGAGAATGGAGGGTAACAGTGTAAGTCTAAAGGTTGTATACATGTGTGTGTGCAGTAAAGCAACAGACATTCAAATTCTATAAGAAATGTAGCCCAGGAAGCAGTGTCGCATTTTTGCAATCAATGATAGCATTGATGACTTCTATATAAATCATAGATGGTGCAGATAACAAAACTGCATATTGACTGATGCATCAACACGTTATGTTACAATACATTATGACCTGCTACAATATGAAATGAATGGCAACCCATTTACTGATAATATCCAAGCAACAGGGTGATATCAAAATCAGGTTTTCACTCACTTAACATTTTAATGAGCTATACAATGTTGCTATCACAAAACCTCTGCTGCTGTACCAAGCAACAGCAGCTATCTGTCACTGTTGTATATCCATTATTTGTACTATAATCTATCATACATATCTAAATCACTGGTCTAAAATTGATTACAGAAATGTAATGTTGCCTTTTGGACTATTTATTATTGTTATTACAAAAATTTAATGCTGCTTTCTGGACTACTTATTTATTTTTAAGTGTTTAGAGCAGTTAAAAGTTTATCATTTCATGAGAATAAATTGCTGCTTAGTTTTGACATGACCTTCTGAATTAAAAGACTGTTCCAAAAATGCTCTTTGACATTATATTCTTGTTCCTAATTTCAGAACTCTTGAAGAGAGAGCACAACGACTGTTTGAAACAAAAGGTAAAAAACTGAGTGAATTGGATCCAACAGTATTTGCTAAATCAAAGCCTGGTAAGGCTGGCCGTCATAAAGATGTTGAGAAACAAAAAGAAATAGCCATTCTAGAGGCACAATTGTACCGCTTAGTAGAAATTCTATCAGTAAGGACTTTTATATATTTTTGTTGTTATTTGTTACTGTTAAAATGGCATTTAAAAATTTTCTTGTAACTGTTTAAAAAAATCTTTCAATATTCCCACATCTCTATTTTGTAATCAGTGTAAAATCTATGTTGTCATTTTAGGGAAAACTATATCACTAAAATCTAAATTATTGAAAAAAAATCTGTAGTGATTCCATCCAAAATTTTTAACTTATATTAGAAACCTCCCATTTAGAAACACTATTAAACCATTAGAAACATATCTCTGAGTCATTGATGCTCGACTACATTGCTGCAAAAAAATTTCAATTTATTATTATTTTTCATTTTAATGATCTTTAAATAAATACTGACATATTATAAAAATGAAGTTGACAGTTAAAATGGGAAACCAGTTTTACAGATATTTGTAGATAACAAGAAAATTGGAAGGTTTCCATAGACAAGGAACCTATGCATTTGATAATTCTTTCAAAGACTGCAAAAATTATAATATCTATATAAAACCTGAAAAATCACAGTATATTTTATTTCTGTGCCCAAAGTTAGCTTTCAGAATACAGACAATGTTGTCTCACTTAAGCATCAATCTTGCTAAAATGTTTATATTTATTGCTATTCTCTAGTTCAAAGAGGCTTTATGACTTAAGTTTTATTTAATTTTTCTTTAAGAATGCATGAAATTGGCAAGTGTTGTTATTCAGAAACTTTGTAATGGAAAAAAATTTCCATTTTTTGGTAAACTTAAAATATCTATCAAAAAATACTGTTAAAGCATTTTGAACCAAACTTCTCATCAAAAGCAGAAAAACATCTTGTCACATGGTAAAAATCACTTACAACTTAATAGGTATAACTTAATATGCATTAAAAAATGGAAAAATCATTTTGATTCCAAGTTGCTTTCGTAGTCAGGTCTGCCAGTTTTACATTTAAAAATGTGTCTGCATTGTGTCAGAAAGTTTTGTGTTTGTAGAGCAGTGAACTTGAGAATACCCTTAAACAGTAGTAAATTATTTGTAAGAAGCAACATTGGATATCAGTTGTCTGCGTGAAATCTTAAAATTTTTAAGTAAGCATTTGTAACAGCCTTTTAGTAGAAAACAGGCTTGCAATGTTTATTTTTAAAGTTTTTTTAATATCTTTGGCTTTATAATTTAGTTTTGATTTAAAATATTCATCCAATATGTGTTACATTTTTTACATTTGTGAATTACATATACTGCTATATATGCTTCATGAATAATATGAAAGATATTGAAATTACATCTTAAATCTAAAATGTAAATAAGTTTCCTATTTAAAATATTTTTTAATACTTGATAGCTAATTTCAAATCTGTAAATTGTTTTCTTGGTCTAACATTTTTTTTTTCCCAAGATATTAAATTCTATCAATTTTAAAACGTATGAAATTTAAGACTGAAATATGTAGACTCTGAATCTCATTGTAGACCAGATTACTTTGTTATCTTATTATGCAGTATATTAATAATTTGCTAGAATTTGTTCGCTTTTTTAGAGGTACCAACAGCCTTTATAGTTATTTAAAAATATATCATGGGTCCTAGAAGAGGCTGAATATCTCAAAATTTTAATTCTTTAAGAAAATAAGTTATTCAAGAATTCTAATTAATTACTAAATTAACATACTTTTTTTTAAAGAAAATAAGCGAGAATTAAGTAAAATGATCATGAAAAAGTGTAAATTTTGACAAGCGATCGCGAAAAATGTGCAAATTTGGTCAGAAAATTTCAAAAAAGTACAAATTCATCAAAAAGTTGCGAAAAACATGCAAATTTTGTGAAAAAAATCACAAAAAAAGTGCAAATATAGTCAAAAAATCGCGAAAAATGTACAAATTTCTTCAAAAGATTGCGGAAAAAGCGAAAGAACTAACTTTTAAAAATTTCAGTCTCCCCCTCCCCCCCCCTGAACTCTGGTTACTGGAAGCTTTTATTGAAACTTCGGCACATCTGATTTTGGTATAATAATCGCCCTTAGAAGTTTGTAGAATAACTCTTTATGAACAAAATGATGACAAACGATACTTCTGAAAATTTCTCACCGAGATTAAAGCCAAATTATGTAGATCTCCTAGAATAGGTTTTAGATGTTTATAATCTTTGTTGTAAAAATTTTTATTTGCATGTAAATTTCAAGGAAATCACTGCTTAAAATTCCATATCTAAAATCTAATGTTGAGGTGTAACAAATGAGAAATACTGTTTACCTCAGATATCCGTAATGAGTCATTTCGTTGTAACAGGATTCTTTTTTTTAGTGTGTGTGTGTAAGTCCTTAGTAAAATTTAATTGGAGACATCCAGATTTTCTCAATATTCTTCATTGGAGTTTTTCAACTATTCGATTACGTTTCTGTAAATGATGATTGATGAGAAACAACCCATGAGAACCATTGAAAACGATACTCAATTAAAATTGACAAATGAGCATCCAGTATAGGGCTGTTCTTAATGAAAAGACATACACTTATGTTAGGAAATGCTGTGATTGGGTCATAATGACAAAACACATGCCTTTGCTAAATAGTATGGTGAGAGGCCAAAACCAGGCAATCAACCAACAAATTTTGAATCCATACTTCATGGAATATTATAGCGGTGTATTCATTCCAAGATGGAGGATAACTTGATGTTATGATGTTGTTTTCAGGCTGGAAAGAAGGGTAAAACCATGGCGATTTATTCATATCAAAAATGGCTAAGTGGGATTTTCAAAAGAGCTGACTATAAGCAATTTTTTTAATTTGTATATCACAGTAAGTTATGGTCTAAAATTGATGAAATTTTGGCTATCACTTGAATTAAAACCTAGAATTGAATTAATTTAATTTTAAATAGCAATAAACAATGTTAAATATATTTTTTAAATATTTTTTCATACATTAGCAATATAAGATAAATTATTAAAAGTTATTTTTTACTGAGTATTTCATTATGTTTACATTTTTAATGCAATAATTATGTTATTAAAACAGTATTTAAGTATTCACTTTAATGGGTATTTCTATAAATAAATATTTATTATGGTTTTAATGGTAAAAATAAATATAATTTAAAAGTATTTTTTGATAATTAATTTAGAAATTTTTGAGGAATGTTTTTATGAATATCCTGTAACATTTATATTTTTTAAATGATAATTAAGCATATGTTTATGTAAATAATTATTAATTTTTAAGTTGATTAACAGAATATAAATGAATTAAAATAATGTTCATAGGATTGATTTAAATTGATTATTGAATGTTATTATTCATTGATAAAATTAATAGTTTAAATCATTCAGAATGAAGATTTTGAAACTTAAATAAGAAAACTGTATATTAAATACAAACTTAATTTAAACTTTTGAATTAAAATGATATTTTTATATTTCAATAACTTTCATACACACAAACTTCCTCTAGGACGCTTTATGTGATTTTAAATAATTATATGGCTCTTGAAACTTCCAAATAAGACACTGAATGTTGGTTAACTAAAATGTACTGTTTAATTTAATAAAAAATTTGGTCTACAAAGAGTTTCTTAATCTAGTTATTTATAAGACAAACTTTTTACATGTATGTATCACATTTAGCATTAAAAAAACAGAATTTCTTTTTTCTAGGATGACTTTAAAACAGAATAATATAATATTTAATGTATTCATGTGTTTTTTAAATGCAGGCATTAGCTTTTTATTACCTGATATTATGGTGAAAGTATGAATCTTTATTCACTGATACACTAGTCTAAAGTTTAGTAGTTCCTGATGTATGTATTATTTTTAGTATTTTTTTTTATTATTATTATTGATTTTTCCAATCAGTTATGCACAGTAAAATATTTAAGTTAAAAAATTTTCAATTTAAAACATCTGCTTTTCAGCAAAGGTTTGTTTCTGCCCTTTTTTTATTATCTAAATTTCCTCATTAACTGTTTATCTAAATACATAAATTAAAATGCAACAGTTTTCCAAATTTTATGAAAGAATGGTGGGTGGAGAATAAAATTATTTGAAATAATCTTATAAACCAGTATAAGAACTTAAAATAATATGCATAAAACTTACTGGGAAATTTGAACTTTTAATGTCAGATAAATAGATGGAGAAACCATTTGGGAAAATAAAGAAATTCTAGATTATGCTTAAATTCTTTTTGCATCCTTCTTCTTTTTTAAATTCTATATCATAAAACTTTTATTTTAAATCTATATAAACTTTTAATCTTTTTTATTATATTAGGAGCAGAGACAGGCTACTAAAGAAAATGTTCAGAGAAAACAAGCCAGAACTGTTGGTGAACGAGAAGAATCTGACAATGAAGCATCTGAATCTGATTCTGATGATGAAGATGATAATGATGTCATCTACAATCCTAAAAATTTACCACTTGGTTGGGATGGCAAGGTGATATTTAATTATTAATTAGTTTCCGCTTTTGCATTATTCTTTAAGTTAATTGTATTCACGTTAGAAATGATCCATAGTATAATATTTTAAATCTTAGATTTTGCATTAAAGAATTTTTTAAAATGATTGCTTGAATGCTTTGATTAAGTATATTTTCAACCATTTATACTTCGGGAGAGTTTCAAAATCTCATTTAATATTTTTGATATAAAATTAATTTGTTTAATACGTCTGTTAATGCTGAAAATTTTAGATTTTGTATAAAATACTTTTCATGCTTAAAGAGCATAGCCATTTTTACAAAAATAGGTATTTTTTTTTAACCATTTCTACATATGCTATTGAAAACTTTCATTACTTTATGCTGTAAAAGATGTGCAGAAGACAATTTTACAAAAAGAAAAAGGCATTTACAATAATAGCATTATCGTATTATTATCTATTTCTGTATCATGCCTAAATCCTTGTGATAATATTTATGTTTGTTTGTATTTATAGACCTGTCAACTGTTATGAAAAAATTGTTGTTGCTACAATTTAGAGCTATAAACTATGATGCTACGAAACACTACACTACACTACGCTACTCTTACACTATAATTTTTTTGCAAATAACACTCTCTTTTTAGTTGTGATTTTTAGTCTTCGCAGCATATTTTTCAGGAGTAATTTCATTCTGTTCTAAAGGTTTTGGCCATCAATTCGAAAATTCAGGATTAAAAAATGCTCAAGGGAAATAAGAAAAAATTGAGTTGCAAAAAAAAATTTCTTAACTTTAAAACCCTGTTAATGGATATTAATCATGAGTGAATAGTGTTTCTGTTAGTATTTATATCAGGCATTCCCTTTTTTAGAAACAGGGGTGCTATTTCAAGAATTTCTTTAGAAGATTTTTTTGAGGGGTAGGGTTTGAAATAGTGTGCAGAATCGTTCGATATGCACACAGGAAAAATGAAAAATGTTGTGCACTATTTCCTGAAAATTCTTCCACAGTTTTATGATTCTTCTGCAAGTATATGTTAAAATTCCTTGGAAAACCTCAAATTTTCCTCTTTTATGTAACTTCTCTAAATCAGTTCTTGAATTGGTCATGAAAAAAATTGAGATTTTCTTAAAATAACTATGGAAAAAAACAGTTATTTCATCAAATATCTCAGAAACAAATAGAAATTATCTTCAATTTGTTGCTAAATAAAATCGCTAATTTCGTAAAGACTTCAGAAGGAAATTGGGAATTTCATCAAAAGATCATGGGAATGAGTAGTGAATTATTTTGATTGTGTTAGGATTCATTACAAATATATAATGAATCGGGGTTTGAAATAGCAGAGAAGAAATATAAAGCAGGGGAAGTATTTTATGCTGATTTTATAAACTCCAATTAAAGTAATTGATTGTTAAGATAAAAAAACTGTATAAATAATAATTTATAGAAATAAAATACATAAAACTAATCTGATAAACGTGGTGGTTTAAAACAAATCAAAATTTTCTTTTTTAAATATACACATGCTTTTATTAACATTTAAAATATAAACAAAAATATATACAATGAATTAAAGTAACAAAATTTATTAAAACTTTGTTCATAACAATTTAACATTTACTCATCTGTAAAATAGTAGAAACTTATGACATGATTGCATAACAGCATATTAGCCTTTCTCAATAAATATCATGAAGAATTATGTTAACACCCTAGAACTAGCTAATGTAAAGTTACCCAAATTAAGGAAGCCTTCACTGTTCCTTTAAAATTGAAATACTTTACTCATCAATTTAAATAGCAGACACCATCACATGAATCATCGGTGAAAAATAGAAAGCAATACTTGATTATTAAACTTCTCTGAATGTGAGCATACGTTCTAAGAATATGAAAAATATTAAACTGTCCATTCTAACAAAGTTCCTGTGGAAACATTCTTTAAACACCATAAGCTAGAAACAGAGATAACAATATTGGAAGATAACGCTATTCAATCACCAAATACTTTCAGAAAACAATAAGACAATGACTCGTGCATAATGCCTTTCCAAAAGTGATTATTGCAAAAGATTAACTAAAAAGACTTTGGAACATATTGACAGCAGCTTGAATTAAAATGACCGGATGTACAACTCAAGGAACATTGTATGCGTACTGAAAGAATTGTGAATTGCTAGTATGTTGTATATTATTATTAGTATTGATTTATTGTATTTTTATAATGTACTATAAACTTACAATGTATTACAAATATGTATTACAAATAATTACTTTACTTTTAATGTATTACATGTATGTCACAATAAATATCAGGTGTTCATAATTTGGGAGCTCTATATACATGTATTTGAAATTGTGTATGCTAACTATACAAACATTTAACTGGATTTCTATTAACCTAAAGTGTTTAGTTTAGATATGAATCACAAGTGAACAGTGAAGGCTGAAAAGCAAATTTTAATTTGAAATCAGTAGGATTCACACAAGATATTGAAGAAACATTTTCCATCATATTTTATTCATGCAGTGGTCAAAGAGTCCAGTCAATAAAATTTGATTTTATAAACAAGAATATTCTCATAATCAGTCAACAAAGTTTAAATTGGTAGTTTGTGTCGTAAAGAGTAAATGTAGTTTGATATCAATTATTTAAAATTAATGTCATTTAATAATGTTTTATGAATACTGATTAATTTTCTTTCAATTTTTTTTTTAGCCTATACCTTATTGGTTATACAAGTTGCATGGCTTAAATATTACATATAGCTGTGAAATATGTGGTAATTTTACATATAAAGGCCCAAAAGCATTTCAGAGGCATTTTGCAGTAAGTAAAAGCTTTTTTAAAAGATCTGTTTCTGAGCACGTGACATAGATACAAAACTTGTTTTAATTTATTCAGTTAATGATAAAACAAAATTTGAAATCAAAATCTAATTACAGTACAAACTAAAGATTTCATTTATATGCTCCAATAATTAAATGTATAATTAGGTCTTATATTTTACATGCTTTATAGATAGTTTTTTTTTTTTTTTTTTTTTTCGCAACTTGCGCTTTTTCATTCATGAATGGTTAAAATTGTTGTGTTTAATTGCTGTCATATTTTCTTTTTATTATTAATTCCTTAAAATTATCAATCAGAAGATAATTTAATAAAATATAAAATACAAAAACTTTTACGAAAGATTTTCTGTTGAAATGAAAAAAATAAAAATAAAATAATTGAAATTAGGATATATAGAAATTCACATCATGATTACTGAATAACCCACTATTGTTTATTAAAAAAGGCTTATAAATAGTACAATCCTTTTCCACCCAGCTTTATTATTAACCCTTCATTGCACGATTTTTTCTATTTTTATGGGGGAAAAAAATTAAAATCTATATATTAGTTTAATACTGGTAAAATTATAAAAAAATTTAAATTTCAAATTTTCAGCTAAAATTTAATAATTTATGGCTTGTAACCGGTATGCACAATTAGAGTTTTAAAATATTGTATTGCTACCTTTTGCAACTAAATGAGCTTAAATTAATAAATTTTATCTGTTTAACATTTTGGACTTTTTTTTAGATTAATATGTTTAAGTATTCAGTAAAAAAAAATAAATTTTGCCTTAATAACTTGATCTTTTTATGAAGAACAAATTCCAGTTTTTAATCAAATACTGCTATCTGACATGGACAAAATAAGTGTTATTCCATTCTTTAGACTGTTCTTGATCCAGAATAGAGATCATATTGTCCAAATTCATAGCACATAATGAAAATCATAGTGTTTTAGTGCCATATGTGGCACATGGTGCAGTGAAGGGCTAAACAGAAAAGCTAATTTAAAAGGTTGAAAACTTTTCAAAAAATCGATTTTTTTTTATGATCTAGTTTGATTATTCAATTAATTCTTAACTCAATGCAAAAAACCGCATAAAATATTTGCATTTTTAACAGAGTTATAAGCATTTATGTATCAACACTTTCATAGCCGCATCCATATAATTTCAACTTTAAGTCGTGTTTTCTCAAAACTTGATTTTTGATGATTAACACCAAGATTTAAAAAAACTATTTGATGAAATAGCTTGATTTTTTTTTTTTTGCATGCATATAACAATTATTATCTAGAATCTTGGTGTTAGTCATCAAAAATCAAGTTTTGAGAAAACGCAACTTAAAGTTGAAATTATATGGATGCGGCTATGTAAGTATTGATACATAAATGCTTATAACTCTGTTAAAAATGCTAAAATTTTTATGCGGTTTTTTTCATTGAGTTAAGAATTAATCGAATAATCAAACTAGATCATAAAAAAAATCGATTTTTTAAAAAGTTTTCAACCCCTGAGCCCCTTTAACAGTTAAAAGAATTTCAACATTTAGAGTAGAAAGATAATACAGTAGAACCTCCATTAGTTGACCACCCAAGGGACTGTAACTAAGTGGTCAATGTATGGAGGTGGTCAACTTAGGGAATTTTTAGAAAATATTTAGTACAATATTAGACAAAAATCAGTAAACTTTTTTAGTATTTTTAAAGAAAAATTTACAAAAAATTAGCACCTACTCATTTTTATTTTTACTGAAGGTGTAGCACATTTTTACAATTTTTGAAAGAATAATTCAATTTTTGTTTGAGTCTTCTTTTTGTTTATGAAGTAACTGCAAAAAGCACTTCCAAAGTTTACAAGTCCATTAAGCATGCTTGAACATTTTTCTGCAGCAAAATCTTTAAGTTGCTTCATCATGCACTTTACATCCTCTTTCTTCAAAGTTGGGTATCTTTCAGTTTCGTCGTCACTTGTATCATCATCATCATCTACTCTGACCATTTCTCGTACCTTGGAGTCCTAGCTGTGCTTAATTTCTGAGAAGATATCATTAAAGATTGTCTCTGTGTCTGGTTTAGCAGATGTTGCTAACTCATTATCCATAATCTTCAAAATCAACTCCATCATAAATTGGCAAGGGGATCCTCTTGCAC
The DNA here is from genome assembly GCA_964019185.1 of Maratus speculifer. Classification (NCBI taxonomy): domain Eukaryota; kingdom Metazoa; phylum Arthropoda; class Arachnida; order Araneae; family Salticidae; genus Maratus; species Maratus speculifer. The sequence goes on along the minus strand of OZ025302.1, from coordinate 156,804,721 downwards.
AGATGTTGTAGCTGTAACAAATCCAGCTTTCTTAAAACAGTTCTAAATTGTGACATGCGTAATTTTATTCCAAGCAGAATTAATCCGATGAACAGCATTCAAAGCATTTACTGACGCAGCTGTTCATGATGCCAATGCAGCAGGACCACAAGTTTGAGCTTTCATAAACACCCATTCCAGAAGTTGAGCTCTGTAGTGCACTTTGAATGACTGAATAATGCCTTGATCTAAAGATTGTGTTTTTGAAGTTGTGTTTTGGGGCAAAATTTTTAGCTTCACATTTGTGAGATTACAGGTGACAGCAAAGTTGTACACAAAAAGCAGAATAGACTGCTTTTTTTCCTCATTTCTGTCTTAATTCCTCTAATCCAATTTTCGAACAAAGCACTGATTGGATCTATTCGTTTTCCAAAAAACAGGAAGGTCTTCCAGTTTTACATTTTTAAATGCATGAGGTTTAGCGTATTTGCCGATCAACATAGTCTTCAATTTTTCCCCAGTCATATTAGCACATAGAAGAACGGTAAAACGCTGTTTTGAAATGTTTCCTCTTCTGCAAGTATCACTCTTCATTACTAAACCTCTATCAGGCATTGTTTTAAAGAAGAGACTGCATTCATCATCATTAAAGATTTCCTTATCTTTAAAACCTTTAGCAAACGCTGGAAATTTTTTAATAAACTTCTCCACCACTTCAGCTGAAACCTCATTCGATTTCCTGCACAAAACTTTTTGAGAAATCTCGTATCATTGAATTCTCGTATCATATTGAATTTTTCATGTCAACCTGCTGACGCTCAGAAGTCCTCAATTTCAAATTCTTTTGCATTTTTTTTATACTTGCTGAAGCATAGGTCCTGATATTCTAGCATTGATTGATCTCATATCTTTAAACCAGCGCTATGTGGCTTTGTTCACAGTGTCGAAACATGTTTCTTCTGTTTTCTTTGGGGTCCCCCGTTTTCAAAAGAATATCTTTCCAGATATTCTGCCTTGCATTTTAAAATGTGGCTCACAGTTGTCTTGCTCACACCAAATTTTTCTGCTGTTTTTCTTTAGCTACTGCTTTTCAGAAAATTAAGTAGATCCACATACTTCTTTAAATTAAGTTCTTTTATTGCTTTTCTTTGTGCCATTTTTAATGAAAATTCACAAATAAATGTCCGGTCTCGTCACAACGCAATATGCATAAAAAAGAAGGGAATATATTCCACATGTGAGCGATACATGTTGTTTTCCAATTCTGGATACATATATCCCCCACGCCCCTGGCATTTTTTGGCAGATTTCTGGATTTTCCCTCCCATTGTATCGTACTGAAAGTGAACAATGAATGGAGCACCACAAGGAGGTGGTGGCAAGGGAGTGACAAGGAGGTTGAATGTTGCTCAGGTAAGTCAAATGACTGATAAAGAATTTCCTGAAAACTGGATGGAGAAAAATCAGAGGAAAAAGTAAATTCAAGAAAACATCAGTGGTAAAGTTACAGAGAGTAGAGCCTACTAAAAAATGGTCAACATACAACATACAGAGGTGGTCAACATAGACGGGTAAATCTTTATTGAAAATGCATTGTGACCATTCAAACTAATAAATTTCAGTCAACATAGAGAGGTGGTCAACTTTGGAGGTTCTACTGTATATAATAAATTCACAGACATTTACACACTTTGGTGATGTGAACTAGAATATTGTATGAGTCTGGTTATACCTAACCTTATTTATATATATATATTCCTTTTTTTTAAGTTAACCCAACCTAAATCTCCCCCCCTTCCCCCCCCCCCCCCAAAAAAAAAAAAATAAAAAAAATAAATAATAATAAATAAATGGAAATCAAACTTAATATAATACAATTATGTGTCTAATTTTTTTATTTTATTTTATTTTTATTTTATTTATTTATTTATTTTTTTTTTTTTAATTGATGTATTTACACTCACTAATGTTCAAATATATAGTTTTTTTTTCATCAGAAAAAAATATTCTAAACTTTTTTTTTTTTTCTTTTTTTTGAAAAAACAAATCAACCTGAAACCAACCCTTAAAAAAAAAATTACCATCCATCTGAATGCCAGATCAGATAGTGTTCAGTTTAAATCCAGTTACCGGATGCAATGCAGAATGATAATGTGAAAAATACTTTCTGAAAGTTTTAGATTTAATTTTATAAATTAAAATAACTTCAAATTATAAAATGTAACATATTTATTTAGTGATTTTAAGAATCTGAATTTAAAGATTTTTCTATTGATTTTTACCTTAATGACTGTAATTATATAAATTCAATATAGTGCAGATATAAGTAAAGTTTTTGCAAGCTTATAGTAGCAAAAATTCCACTGTGTGGTTATTAGGGTGTTTGAAATTTTTTTGTTAATTCTCTTAAAATTCTTCTAAAATTGTAACTGTTTATACTTACAGGAAGATTGTGCTCGGTGATCCTTCATTTTGATATTTTTTGGTAATTTTACACAATTTTAAAGTCTTAGATAATATAAAATATATAATTTTTAAACAAAAGCTGGTGTTTTTAAAGCTTCCATAATTGCTAGTACATAATATAAAGTTTAGTTGAAGTATTTGGCAACAGTTTTTCATTCTAATGCATCTGGGAGTATTGCAACACATTTGACAAAAGAAGTCATCATTTTGTAAGCAAGAACACTTTTTGATATTGCCCATGCTGATGCTTTGATTCTAATTTAAAAAAAGATTGGGATTTCCTTGTAGATCAACAAAATAGACGGAAAATGTATTTGGATAATAAAGATAGAGATTTTTTTTTTAAGCAAGAAAGAATTTTTAACACATTGAGTGGCCACGTAAGTCACCTGTGACTGACACTGAACTTTTTGTTTAAGAGCCCACAATAGTCACAGGAAAATTACAGAAAAAGACCCGGATGACCATGTAAAGTCTATGGGAGCGTTCTTTTCTAATATCTCGTTCAAATTTTAATATTTTGACATGATTTTTTTTGCATAAAATAGTTCAGGACGATCCACAACCGGGCTAGTTTTCACTTTTTCGATTTTGGTTATATATTTTTTATATTATGATAGTTTCAGTTTCAAAACCGGTTTAAACCGGTTTTGAAAATTAAAGTAATTTTTTAAAAAAAATCTAAAACCAAAATCGAAAGAGTAAAAACTAGCCCGGTTGTGGATCGTCCTGAACTATTTTATGCAAAAAAAATCATGTCAAAATATTAAAATTTGAACGAGATATTAGAAAAGAACGCTCCCATAGACTTTACATGGTCATCCGGGTCTTTTTCTGTAATTTTCCTGTGACTATTGTGGGCTCTTAAACAAAAAGTTCAGTGTCAGTCACAGGTGACTTACGTTACACAGGTGACGTACGTGAACTTTTATTTATTAGAAAATTATATCCTTAAATAAGAGGCAGCTTAAGAGCCCACAATAGTCACAGGAAAAGTACACAAAAAGACCCGGATGACCATGTAAAGTCTATGGGAGCGTTCTTTTCTAATATCTCGTTCAAATTTTAATATTTTGACATGATTTTTTTTGCATAAAATAGTTCAGGACGATCTACAACCGGGCTAGTTTTTACTTTTTCGATTTTGGTTTTAGATTTTTTTAAAAAAATTACTTTAATTTTCAAAACCGGTTTAAACCGGTTCTGAAACTGAAACTATCATAATATAAAAAATATATAGCCAAAATCGAAAAAGTAAAAACTAGCCCGGTTGTGGAGTGCCCTCAGCTATCTTGTGCAAAAAAATCATGCAAAAATATTAAAATTTGAGCGAGATATTAGAAAAGAACGCTCCCATAGACTTTACATGGTCATCCGGATGTTTTTGTGTACTTTTTCTGTGACTATTGTGGGCTCTTAAGCTGCCTCTTATTTAAGGATATAATTTTCTAATAAATAAAAGTTAAGTAAATTTTAAATGAATTTTCAATAATTACTTTAAACAATATATATTTTTTTAAGTTATGTATCATATCTTACACTGTCTGACACCAGTGATAATAAATTTACAATATAGACTGATATAGACTGTATGGAAAGTCTTCAGTGTCAATCACTGGTGACTGACATGGCACAAAGAAAGAGTCACTGGTGTGGACGCTTTATCAACAGCTTTTTATGTTTATTCAATAACTGATTCAGAAAACTTGGAGTCCACTTCCCAATCAGATTTTGTTACTTTTTTCCTGAATTAAAAAAAAAAAAAAAAAAAAAAAAAAAACTTATTTACATTTTTGAGAAAAAGCATGATGTGTCTAAAACATAACTATTCACATCTCATGTTACTGGTACTTTTGATCATAACAAGACATCTGATCGTGAAGCGCTGCATTTGATTATTGCAATTGTATCACTATCAGTTCTTGGGCATGATCTTTATGCGCTTCCTCTTTCAAGAAGAAGTAACAACTAAAAAAAGAAGCTTGAAAATAATATGTTGAGTCAACATATTATTTTCAGCATATTGTGTAGTTTAAGTAGATGTAAAAAAAAATTAGGGGGCATCCCGATCTGTAAGAGAAAGTTTAATTTTTTCCATATGTTTGTGAACCATCCTAATGGTTATTGGTATTTTATAAAAAACTAGATGGAACTTCTTGAATTGTAATGAAAAGTGCTTAAAAAGGAACTGTTACATTGGTTTATATTCCTACAAAAATTATTAGAATAAGATATTCATAATACTGTTTTTAATCCTTTTAAATATGACATCATTTAAACTTGCTGAAATAATTTATTTAATGTGTCTAACTCAATGTTAGTGGAATGAAAAATAATGAAATATAGCAGCTTGATGAGGGAAATCTCATTTTTTTTAAGCATAAAAAAACAAATAAATAAATAAAGCAGATAATGCAGGCACATTTACCAACCTTGTGTTTTAAATACATTGTGACTTCAAAAATCTGACATCAAAACCATTTTTTCTTTTTCGATTGTTTTCAATTGTATTGAATAAAAAACCTCAAAATGGAATAAAAATGTAAAAAAAAAAAAAAAAAAAAAAAAAAAAGTATTTTTTTTTTCTTCTTTTTTTGTCAGAGGTGATTATTTTCTGAATAAATATTCTCAGATCTATGTCTTTGTTGAGCAACGACTAAGGAATGAGTTTAAATTTTTTTTAAGCTTAAAAATTTTAAGTATACTTTAAAGAAATACACAGATGTCCATGGCATGAAATGCCTGTGTGTGTATTCCAAATACTGCACATTTTGCAAATATCACACAGATTGAAAATTAACAAAAATTTAACGATATATTGTCAAATGTATATTTCTGTAATTTCTTAAGTTGTATGTTATAAACAAATACTTTCTAAACTTTTGAAGTTCAAAAATTGTCATTTTATTTTTAAAGGAATGGAGGCATGCACATGGCATGAGATGTTTGGGTATTCCGAATACTGCACATTTTGCAAATGTTACCCAGATTGAAGATGCTCTTGGTTGTAAGTATCTTTTTTCTAGTTCACTGCTTTTTCTGTTTGGAATAACATTCCCTTTTGAATATCAAATTTTTACTATTTTATATAATCATAAAGTTTATACATTATTCTTTATGAGTTTTAAATTCATTCTTTACTTTTTCTTCATCCCCAAGAATTTGAAATGTTATGAAAAAATTCTTTTCTCTGACAGTATTCAAATATATTGCATTAGACAAAAAACTCATTTTAAATGCAATATCATCTTTATGTATTATGAATATCTCAAATTATCTTTATTGTTTGAATTAAAAATGTATATATTGACTTAGTTATATTTCTAGCAAAACAGGTAAAATTATTTCTTTTTATTGTATTATATTCTTTTTATTTTATTAACATTTTTTGCATGCGTGTGTGTGCTTAATAATTTTTTTTTTTATGAATGCTTTTTTTTTTTTTTTTTTTTTTTTTTTTTTATGCATTTTAATTATAGAAATAATATGAAGTTATTTGAGAAAATTCACAATTTATTTATTTATTTTTATTTTATTTATTTATTGTAAAAAATATTTTAATTTAGTTTTATAGTTATTCAGATCAAATTTTTTAGTGGCTCTTTCAAAAACAAAATATATATATTTATATAAAATCATTTGCATTTTATACAATGTTTTTTGAGTTTTTACAAGATTATTACTGTTGTGAAAATTATGTAAAGATTCTGTATTTCATCTACATTAAAATGTTTATTACTCCATATTTTGATAAATAAAATAGCTTTGGAAGGCATCCATTTGTATAACCCTACTCAAAATTTGGAAGTGAGGCAAAGTCTTGAATGTTGACTTCACAGCAGCTTCCATTGTCCAATTTCCTAGTTACAATTAATACTTAACAAGAAGCTTTGTTTGACTTAAGCAAATCTGTATCTCAATTCACATATTCCTCACAAGTAATTACAAATAAATCATCATAAGTATATCATGATAACAATAGTAAAGATTATTAATATTTTTTTAAACAAAAGATACTGTTACAACCATGGGCGTAACTACATAATTTTTCTAGGGGGGGCCATGGTCTCAACTCTTTGATAATTTCCAAACGATAAAAGTAAACATTTTTATTAAAACTAGGGATGCACCGAATATTCGGTATCTATTCGGTATTCGGCCATGTTACCGAATATTCAGTAAGGCCGAAATTCGGTTTGGCCGAATATCAAAGTATTCGGCTGAATCCAAAACTTGATAAAACTTTTTAAAACATTTTTTTTTTTAACTTATCACAATTTCTACTTTTAACTGTCAATTTATAAATATGTTTAAAATAATTAGAAAGAAAATCATATTTGAATAAAGTAGAATGTTTTTACATTATTTATTTACTATTTGTAAATTATAACTTAAGAAAATTGACCCTGAGAAGAATTAAAATGGTGATTTATGAGGATTCTACTTAGGAATAAATGATGTGCAGATGCAAGTTCCTAAATTTTGTTTAGTAAATAATCTTTTTCTTGCTTTTCCCAAATAAAAGTCCTTAAACAAGAATGAAAAACTTTTGAGATTAGTAATAGCCATCAAGGCAGACAATTTTTGTCCACGAAACCATAATCATAATCAACTTATTGAGTCATATATAAATACATTGTATTTCATCTCACTCTAGGTCAAACTTGTGTTTTCGTTTGTTGCTTTAACAATGAATAAGATACTATAACTATATTTTCAACTTACATGCTTTGATTTCTGTAAAATATGATATGATGAGAAAGGTGGAAAATGCCACCATTCACAACAAAAGAACTATGAGTTAGACATTCCTTTATTTTGAATTAAGTTGAAAGTATTTGTACTTTATACTGAAAAAAAAAAAAAAATTGCCTTCAGTTATTTAAAAAGGACAATTATGAGACTGTAAAGTTTTTCTTCGACCATTTTTTCATTATTTCTCTTTGATTTTAAAATGTTTGTTTAATTCATAGAAGAAATCATGAAATTAAAAATCTTATTAATTAAAAAAGTCTCATTAATGTGCTTCTTAAATAACTCAAGCAGATTTTTTTCAATACTAAATGCTCGTATAAAAAGCTCTTATTTATCAAAATGTAAGTTTATTTTATTAAATAGTATGTAAAATTGTTTTAAAAAGCAACATTTTAATACCTTTAAACTTTGAAATATAAAAAGCATTTGAAGCCGAATATTCGGTATTCCGTCCACGATTACTATTCGGCTAGCAGAATATTCGGTATTCTGTCAAAATCACTATTCGGTGCATCCTTAATTAAAACTAATAATACTCAACAGAAAACTCACCTTTTGATACATTCCTGGGTACTGGTTCTTTCAGACATATTGTCGATCAAAGAAAGTCAGACAGAACTTTCTTCTATTTTATACTTTTTTTTTATTGCTACACATAATTTTTTTTTCAATAAATGTTTCAAATGGGGGAGAAAGAAAAAAAAAAATCATAACTGAAGTCTAATCAGTTTTTAATATGCCTAAAATCGTAAAAATATTTGACTTATTACAAATATGAAAATTAAACCGAAATAGAATAATTAGATGATTTAATATGCTTTTTTCTTCAACTGCTATCACGCTCCTACCTCGTCTTGGTAATTGTATAAAATTCGTAATCACAACGCCACCTGCAAACCGATTTTTCTCCAAAATTTCCTCCGATACTTATTGTATAATTTTTTTAAATAAAATAAATGTTACATATATCTGACTAGTCCTTCTGCAAATGTCCTTCTGAATATGTCCTTCTGCAAATGGCAACACTTACAAATTTTAAATAAAATTTCAGTTTTACAATTTTCTGTAGTGCAAATTTGTAAACTTAGAAATATCGCACATTTTCAATTTTTGCACCATCGTATAGGGGAAAAAAAAAACTTTTAAATGCAATTTGTTCGAAAGCTGTTTCTTAATTTGTTTTTGAGTTATTATTATTTTTATTATTATTATTTTGTAGTTTTTAATGCTTTTTTTTTTGGTCATCGTAAGTATTCCATAAATGCGGACATCACAAGGATTCAGATATATGTATATCGAGTATACTCAACTGATAATAACAACCATTTTCCAAATTTATCAGAAAAAAGTTAATTGCAATACAATTTTTGAATAAATTACAATACAGTTTTGAAATAAATTACATTTGTAAATGTAGTAAACACTCTGTAATTCCGACTCTGTGTAGGAAAGAAATCTGTCTAACTCTGAAAGTTTTTCAACTCCCTGTGAATCTATAGACAGACTAAAATTTATCTAAGGCGGAATACTGTCTGCTGCGGAAAAGTTTCTTGATTCCGATGGATTCAGCCTTAGACAGAGTTTACTGTACATTTTTTCTCCCATTAAACGGCATAAAAATTGAAAATATGCATGGTTTAAAAGTTAAAAAAATTACAGTAGAATCGAAATTTAATTGCCTGCTCTTGCCACTTACGTACAGACACATTTGCGCTTTATAATAGACTAACTGACCCGCCCAGCGTTGAGTGGGGCCCGTTATGATGACCTTAAACAAAAATCAATTTTTAATGTTTTTTTTATCTTTTGAAAATCTTTTAAATGAATCTAAATTCAGGGATCTTATTGATTTCCGCAGCGACTAGTGTGTTCCGAAAAGACCCTCTTTCGAAACGAAACTATAGGATTTGGAACCCCACAACCGAAAGCGGACTGCACTGGAAGTGCTCTGCTCGGCTTGTGTTTCGTAAAAATCAAGTCGGTAAAATACGAAAATATAATGCACCATTAATGTTCGAAAAAGCTATTAGCTGAAGCTAACATAAAATTTCATAATTGTCTTGTCACCTGCCAAATTGTTATCTAAGTTGAATGAGCCAAATCTCATTGAAATTAGGCCTTTAGAACTAAATTAATGAATGCCTCCCAAAACGGTTGAAGGCTCTCCTTGTTATTTTTCACAAATTTCTTTTAACATTAACACGATATTTAATAAACGACTGAAATCTCTTAGCTAAAATTACCTTCAAAGTAAAGCAAATTTTAATTTACAGCTGTAGTGAGCAAACATATTTGCCCAAAAAGGTGATTAATTAATGTTAGAAAAAAAGTAGTAGCTGAAGTAAAAAGAAGGACCGGTCCTAGAGTCCAGGATGTTAATTAGGATATTGTTAATGATATTAAAGAACTAGAAGACGCTAAAACTATTTTACAAAAAATTGCAATTAAATCGGATTGCTTTTAAAAAAGCTGCAAAAAAAATCTCAAAGGAGATTAATATTCGAAACTAATGGTAGCTGAAGTCGGAGAAATATTTTTGGTCATCCATGTAGTAGCTGGATGACCTTAGAAGTTGTTAGAAAAAAAAAAAAGCCTGTGAATCAGACAATTTTAAAAGGAGTTATAACAAAGGGGGCCAACTGATAGTTAAGAGTAGAGTCCTAACATGAAAACTTGTTAAATGGTTATAGTTTTCAGCACTTTAGTTCTTCAGTTAGTTAAAATTAAGCATATTATGAATTAATCATTAGAATGAAATTTTAAAAACCATGCAGAAAAAAGAAGGGCAAAACTTAGAACAGAGTCCGAGTGTCCCAGTAAAAATATAAGGGTTTTGGTCCAAGGAGAGGGATCTAAAACTCAATTTTAAATATTTGCATTGAAAATGTGAGAAAATTAAGACATGAAAAAATTATGCCACACACAAAAAAAAAAAAAAAAAAAAAAAAAAAAAAAAAAAATCAAGGGGTACGGATAGGATCTATGTTATTGTAGGGTGCTCCAGACTGTTAAGTGGAATATAGAAACGTTAAAATAACTACATTGAAAAAGGCACCAAAAATGAGAATCTAATTATAAGGAGGGGGGGTGGGGATTTATAAACAATTTATAATACAAAAACTTCAGAGGCCCAGGTATCCCCAAGGTGCCAGGGATTTAACTGGCATTTAGTTGCGTATAAAGATACTTTTTAGTACTTTTTAAAATAATCGGCGGACACTAGAATATTGTTATAGAAAAATGCATGCAACTCGGATAATTTTCCAAAAAAGCTGCACCAAGGGCTCCAAGAAAGTGATTGCAATTCAAAATTGATGAAGCTGAAATTATTATTATTATTATTTTTTTTTTTTTTTGACTTTCATGTAGTAGCTGAGAGACCTAAGAAATTGTTAGGAAAAAAAAAAAAAAAAAAAAAAAAAAAGATAGTCAATCGGACCATTTTTAAGGGAGTTATAAGGGCCCCAAAAGGAGCCACCTGATAGTTAAAAGCAGGGCTCTAGCATTGAAACCTATTAAAATCTCTCAGTATCAAGCAAGTAGTAGTGAAAACTTAGTAGTGTACTCTTGAAAACATACTTAGGAATGAAAAATTAGATAAATATTTATGAAGATTAGGTAAAAATATACAATAATACAATAACAATAAAAATTTCGTTGATATAAAATAAAATCTTTCAACAGAATTAATGAAAAACACCATACCCTTTAAAATTATATGTTCTTTAAATGGATGATGGTAGCAGGTAGCCCACTCGTTCTATGTACAAGTTATTCACAGTGAATGTTTTAAGCCAACGCAAAACGGTTTAGTTAGATTACTATCTTTGAGACTAGGGAGGACCAGGACCTAATTTCTACATGTAACTTCCTAGAATTTAGTTCGAAGAGAGGGAAGCTAGACTTTCTTTGGTTCTACCAACAAGATCAAGGACAATCCATACAAAAGAAAAGCCAGAGTTGCCTTATCGGAAATACGTGCTGCTTCCCCTTCTAGCTTCAGGCATGAAAGTATGGAGACGTTCTGTGTTCTGTGTTCCAGAGCACAAAGAATCAATCTCATATGTGGCATATCTGTTGTTGTTTATCATTTACGAGACACTGAGTCTGCCCCCCCCCCCCCTCTTAAATAATGGCATAGAAAACTAATAGTTGTGTTTTATTCGTTTTTGTTAATATTATTTGCCATTTATAGCACTATTGCTCTTTTAAATATTTTTTTTTTTCAAAAAATAGTCGTATTTTTACTATAAAATATTTCTAGGGGGCTCAGCCAGAATTCTAGGGGGGTCCAGCACCCCCCTGGACCCCCCCTTCCTACGCCCATGGTTACAACTGTGAAAGTATCCTGAACAAATGTGTTTAATTTCTATCTGCAAAAGAGGGATGGCAGTTTAAATTGCAGAAAAAATAAATAACAAATATGAATTTGACATTCAGGAAAAATGTTTTTGAAATTGTAAATATTTATATTTTTTCGAACAAAAATAACATTACAATCAGAAAAGTATTGGAAAAATGTTTGTTTTTTGCAACTCAATAGAAGACTATGTATTGTGGTTTCCAAATAAACCTTTTTTCCTTCCCCCTCCCCCTCTCCCCTTGAAAATTCAATGATTCCCTTGTTATGTGCAATAGTGATCACCAGCACAATGGAAGCTCTTTCATTTCAGTGAATGCTTTAAGTTATGTTTCAACTAATTATCATCAAAAATAGAATCATGTGCATTCAACCTGTTTTTATGTATCCTTATCCAAATTTTCCGGCCTCTACATGCATTAGATTTCTTTAAGCTTCATCAAAAAACAGACATACAAACAAAAACTTTTGTATTAATATAGAAACCTAATAATTATATTTTCTTCTTTTATATTCAACTGGTGCCTTTTATTCTGCTTCAATAATGCCCTTTAAAGTGAATGTTTCATATATCAATTGATTACATATCTGTCTGGTATGTGAAGATTAGCTTTGACAAAATTATGCTGTACCATTTTTTTTATTTGTTGCCATAGGGACCACACTAGAAAATTCAGGTCATTAGCCTGCCAATTCACTAAATTTGAAAATCAATAGTTAATATTTAAAAGTTACCAGACCAGCCAACTGCTACAAAAAAATTGTAGTTGCTACGATTTGGACCAATAATTTATGATGCTACAAAAATCAGTCAACGTAGATTTTTTGCAGACATGCACAAATGTTCTTTTTTTCCAGTTGGGATTTTTAGTCCATTCAACATATTTTTCAAGAATGATTTTGTTTTGTAATTTTAAATTATTTGATTCCGAAAGCTTTAAAAAATTGATCATTTGTCCAAAAATTCAGATATTAAAAAGGCTCAAGGAAAAAAAAAAATTATGCTGTAAAACAAAACATTAACCATCTTAATAGATATTAACCACAAGTAAATTGTGTTTCTCTGAATATTTATATATAATAGTAATTTCCTTCCTTAGAAACAGCAATGCCACTTTAAGAGTTTCTTGAGGGAGGAGTGGGATTTTGAGAGGCAAGTTTTGAAATAGTGTGTGAAATCCTGTGATTTGCACACAGAAAAGACCTGCATAATAAATTCTGTGCAGTATTTCCTACTGTAAATTTTCCCACAGACCTATGATACATTTTAAAACTCTTTGGAAATCTGCATTTTAATTTTCTTTTATGGAATTTTCCGAAATCAATTCATGAATTGGTCATGAAAAAAAATTATAATTTCTTCAAATGGTAGTGGAAAAATATCAGGTGTTTCGTAAAATATCTCAGTGATTATCTTCAATTGGTTGCTGAATAAAATGGCTAATTTCGTTAAAAATTCAGAAAATTTCAAATTTTGTTAAAAAATTTAGAAAAAATAAATCTTGATTTTTGATAAACTGTTGAAGGGAAAATATAATAAATTTCATCAAAAAGTCGTGAAAAACAGTAATGAATATTATTTATTGGTTGAAAAAAGATATAAAAAATTTTGTCGATCAGTCGACAGAAATTGTTGCAAATTTTGCCGATCAGTCTACCAAAATTATTGCAAATTTTGCTGATCGGTAGCACAAAACTGTTGTGAATTTTGATGATATATCAAACAAAACTGTTGCAAATTTTGCAGTTCGGTTGTGATAAACTATTTTGAATTTTGCCAATTGATCATAATAAACAATTGCAAATTTCGACAAGCAATTGTGCAAAAAAAATTAATTTCATCAATTGGTTGCATAAAATAATGAATTTCATCAAAGGATCAGTGTAAAAATAAGAAATTTGTCAAAATATCATGGAAAGAAAATGCAAATTTCATCAAAATATTGCAGAAAGAAAATGCAAAGTTCATTGAAAGATCGTTGAAAGAAAAGAAAAATTTCGTCAAATAATCATAATAAAAGACACAAAATTCGTCAGAATTTACTATACTTGACTAAAAAGCTGGAACCAGGCTCCTTTTACAAATGTTAAGCTGTAAAACAAGAAAAATTCTAGAAATCTTACAAAAATTTTCAGAGGAAAAAACTTATTCTATTGAGTTGAAAGATTGAATTTTTATTATTTTTTACAAATGTCAGAAAATAGCTTCGAAATATGAAAAATCAATTAACCAACATTCAGATTAATTTTAATTTTGTGTGCTACGATTTCTCATTTTTAAAGGTTGGTAGGTCTGAGCTAGTATGTTTAAGCTCCATAAACTATAATCAAATTTTTTTAATATAGAAACTTCTTTTAAAAATAATGTTTTAAGCATGGAAGGCTTGTTTATTAAATAACAAGACTATGATTCCACCTTGTAAACAAAGTATAGTTAGAATTGATTATAATTTCATGCTTAATGACCTTATACCAGCCTGAACTTGCATAAGAAACTGCAATATTATGAATTCTGTTAATTGTAATTTGCTATTTTGTCTGGAGAGGGGGGGGGGGAGGGGACTTTCTGTAAATTTCCAAAAAAAAAATACTAAGTTTAAAAGTTAAACAATGCTTTAATTTGAAAATATGAAAGAAACTAAATATTTCAACATTTTGCTGAAGAAACATTTCAACACAATTAAGTATGCTTTATAGGATTATGAAAAAAAAAAAAAAATCAATAATGATGCATCAAAAAAGAAAGAAAAAAGAAAAAAAATATTAAAAATACTTTATTTTAAGACTTTGGTCTTAAAGATATCTGTGTAAAATGAAAAAAAAAGGATGAAAGCAGCTATAATATCTTATCTATAGCTATAGTATTTCTTATCATGCCTTAGATACATTCCAGTTTTGTTATTTGCCATTTAAAAATAGATTTTGATTATTTTTATTGAAGCAAAATACTAGACTAATTTTTGTCTGCTAAAAGGATTATCTTCTTAATTTCTAATGCATTTTAGATTTATAACTCCTTTTTATATTCAGACATTATTATTTATGCATTTCAAATAATTTAAAGTGTAAAATTTTTATTCTCTATGGATCTACTAAAATTAACTGCAGTTTTTCCATTTTTTCCCTTCTTTTGTAGTATGGCAGAAACTAAAGGAGCAGAAGCAAAAAGAAAGATTTTTGCCAAGCAATGAAGTAAGATTTTGTTTATTCTGCATAAAATGTTTTTAAATGATGAAAGAAATGACTATTAGTCAAATCATTGTTTATTTGTGACTAAAAATTTAAATTTTTTATTTATTTTTTATTTTATGTTATTCTTATTTATTTATCTATTTAAATGTTATATGTTTATATAAAATACATATATTGAAAAAAATGCTAAAAATATTATGTTCTTCAGTAAATTTTCAGTATTTCATATCTAGATTTGTAGCATTATTTACATCAAATTGCATTTCATCCATAGGGAAATAAGGAGAGGGAGTGATTAAATGTAATTCACACAATCACAATAATTAAATTTTTTTTAAATAATTTTTTAAATAAAATATGTCAATTATTTATATTTTGTCAGTTATTTGTTATTCTGTCATTTTATTTTTTTCTTATTTTACAATTAAATTTTTCATGAAAATATAGGCTGAAAAGCAATTTCTTCAGCCTACTGCAAAAAGAAACATCCTATTTTTCTGGAGAAATGGAAAGGAAATGGGACGTTTCATTTTCTGATAGGGGAGAAGTGACACTGCTCTTTTTGTAATTTTTGTCCAAAAAATATCGTGTGACCCCACTTTTTTTTTCTTGTTTTTGTACATATATTCACCATCTACATGATATATTTTGTTTTATTCAACTCTGTTGCTCTTTTGAGATAGGAGTAATTAGAATGTTGCAGATTTTGTAAGTTTTGAATATTTAACAGATTATATCTGCTAACAGCAGAAATATTTTGTATTTTTTTAGCTTGCCTTAGTAATGCACTTTCATATTCTAAAAGAAAAAAATTGGGGTACAATTGCTTAAATAAGATAAGTGAAGAAAACGAACAAAAATGTCATTTTGATTGCATTTTGCGGCAACATCACAATGTAAATTAACAATGCCCCATGGAAACAAGTAAATTTTACTAAGCAGGTAGTGTTGTACTAATAGTTTGACAAAAAAATTTTGGGATATTGTTGTTTTCCAGAGATATAGCACTCCAAACATACAAGCACTTCACTTTTCATTAAAAATGGTAGTCACACCCTTGAACTATATTTTCTACCGGACAGAATTTTTTTTTTTTTTTTTTTTTTTAGGGCTACAAAAATGCACAATATTTATCAGTTATCACCTACTTCAGCATAAAAAAATATCAAGCAAATTAAAAAATTCAACTATCAAAATATCACTTTTTTTAATCTGAATTTCAAAATAATGGCTTTTAAGTCATATGACTTTTTTCTTTCAGCCACGTGAAAAAATAGGTTAGTACATCTCAGAAATAAGAGGTTGATACTCTACCTCATTAAAGCAAAGTGATGAATATGTATTAACCTAAATTATTGTGGTTCAAATAAGCTTTAGAGATTGCTTTTTTTTTATTATATTCAGCTGCATTATTTATGACTTTATGTTTTTATTGCAGTGTTTATATAATTGTCATAAATTTCTATGAATTTATAAATCAAATTTAACACCATAGAAAAAAGAAAAAAACTTTTTGTTTGTTTTGCATTACCAGAAAAATGTCATTTCATTTATTATAAAAAAAAAAAAAAAAAAAAAAAAAAAAAAAAAAAAAAACTTTAATTTTAACATTAACCTAGATTAAATTTATGGTAGATTCATCATTATAAATTACTTTCATTTGTAGAGAGAGAGAAAAAAAAAAAAAAAAAGCTTGTTATATATGTTGAATTAAAAATTGTATTTGTGTTATAAAATAGATAGGTATATCTAATATTCTTGAAAGAATGAAGATAATGTATTAAAGATTGGGTATTCAGCATGGATATATTTTCTCCTTTGGCCTGTAAATAAAATTTTCTCAATGCAGAATTTGTTTTAAACTCGAGAGTTGTCACATGATTTTTTTAAAATGCTAGTGGTCGTGTTCGGTCTTTTTGCCACCTGTTCTTGCTAGTGGATAAAAGGAGAATACCTATAAAGTTTTCAAAATAATTGAATTATTATATACCAATGAAGTTATAAAGTTCCACTTTACTGAAATTAGCCAGTTTTCACATGTTTTATGAAAGAGTGAATATGAACTGACACTGACAATTATATATTGATCTTTGACAAATTTCTACCTTTTTTTTATTAAGATATACCAGAAAGAAAGATAAAATGTTATGTAAGTTTACTATAATAATGTACAATCATTTGAGGTTAGTTGCATAATATTTCACTGTTTTATTTATAAAAGGAGATAGAGGACTTAGAGGATAATAATTAATATGGACAACAAAAAGACTGGCATGCGACTACTGCTTGGTTAATTATTATTGGTTTGTTTTCTTTTTATACCTTGCAGTTGAATTAGTTCTAATTAGTTTTTTCTTTTTATTGTTATAGGAAGAATATGAAGATACTCAAGGAAATGTTGTTAATAAGAAAACCTATGAAGATTTAAAACGTCAAGGACTGCTTTAACTTGTGCTGTTACTAAAAAAAAGTTGCCGAGGGCTACTTTGAGTTTTTATGAATGTATCATATACTCTGATGTAACTTTTTACTTTATAAAATGTAGAAATGTTTTAATGGTATTTAGTTTTTTGTTTGTTGAATTTTTTTTTTACCTTTTCAGTTCTGAAACAAATATCACGGGGTGCTACAAAAATAGTTTAAAATTAATATGAAACATCTTCAAAGATGTATCAGTCTATATGTCAATGCTTATGATATGCATGCATTTATCAAAAAGGCCTAGAAGTGATTTTAACAACATTTAGATTAATTTAAAGAATGTTCTTTAGTGTCCCCTACAGGCAAAATCAGAACTGAGAAGGTTAAGAGTATTCTTATAAGCACAATTTTTATATTTAAAAGGCAGACCAGTTTTTTCAATAACAATACAAAATAAATCTATTTTAACTACGCAAAAAAAAAAAAAAAAATAAATAAATAAATAAAATGCAAATTTTTTTGACAGCCATTAATTTATTTATTTAATTTTTTTTTTTTTAATTAAAAGACAGGCATAGACCAGTACCCTCCTGAAATTGTCTGGGAGAAGTTCTGAGTAAATAATCTATTGTAAGCTCATTGAAAATTAAAACTGTTCAGATAACTGATTTAGACTTCATACTATTATACTAAACTTCAAGTCTGTTTGTCTATTGTTACAGCATTCATAAAAAAATAACTGCATAGATTTTATGGGATGAAGCTTGATGTACAACTTACCATTTAAGCTGCATTTTATATGATCATGCATTTCATGGATTTTAATCCTGAAGCAAGTGAGGTGAAAACTCTCAGAGACTATTGCATAGTTTTAATCCATTTGTAATACAACTTTTCATTTTTACAAATGTAACATACATTATTTCAAACATATCTTTGTTTAAAGCTTCTTTTATTATTTTCAAGCTGAAAATCATACTGAATCATTAGAAAATATATTGGAGCATTACTATTAGAAGAAAAAAGTTTCTGTGAATAGAATACTTAGATATACACTCCCTGGCCAAATTATTAAACATACTCATTTTTTAGCTCACAGGCTATCATAGCCTGAGAGCTTATGTGCCCGTCCGTTCTGTTCGTATGTACGTAACGCGATAACTCATGATAAAAATATCCGATCCACTTGAAATTTTGTATGTAGGTATATCCTGACAAGGCGCTTCCCTGATTAGTTTTTGGAGTTCATTCGATATGTATAAGAGGGGGAACGGGGGGCTCATGCCCCCCGTTAGTTGATATAGATGGGATTTTCATGCAGAATTAAGTTTTCAAAATTTAGATTAGGATCATTCTGATGAGGCGATTCCGTGACTGTTATTAGGTGTTCATTGATTAAGTATAAATAGGGGGAACAGGGGTTCTAATGCCCCCCCCATCCCTGTTAGTTGATATAAATGGGATTTTCATGCAGAATTAAGTTTTCAAAATTTAGATTAGGATCATTCTGATGAGGCGATTCCGTGACTGTTATTAGGTGTTCATTGAATAAGTATAAGTAGGGGGAACAGGGGTTCAAATGCCCCCCCCCCGTTAGTTGATATAAATGGGATTTTCATGCAGAATTAATTTTCGTTCAAAATTTAGATTAGGATCATTCTGATGAGGCGATTCCGTGACTGTTATTAGGTGTTCATTGAATAAGTATAAATAAGGGGAACAGGGGTTCTAATGTCCCCCCCCCCCCTTAATTTATATAAATGGGTTTTTCAAGCAGAATTGTCAGATTTCGTTCAAATCTCTGAATAGTTTTGGAAGTTTAATGGTTAAGTATAAAAGAGGGGGATAACTCTTTTTAAATTATATAAATGCTAAATGGGTTTTTATTAAGAATTATCTAATTTGCTCTGAATTTTGGATATAGATTTTTTATATGATAAAGCATGTCTTTGGTAGTATAGGAGGTTCAATGATTAAGTATAAAAAAAGAGAAAAGGGGAGAGCTGTTTCCCCTTCTTAATTTTTTTTTTTTCGAACGGAATTAACCCTTGAAAATATAAAGCTTTAATGTGCTATTAATATTTGTAGCCTGTGAGCTCAATGCCTTCAGTTTAACTGGGCAGTATTCTTTATTCTTGTGTAGAATCACATTTTTTTCATAGAGATGATATTACTGTGTTAATAGTTACAATTTACTATACAGGGTGTTTCAAAAATAATCATCTGATTTGAAATGCATATATGATAAAAATAGTGAACATAGATACTTAAGATTAATTTTATATTATGTAGCTAATCATACATTTTTTTTACATACCAAATTAAAGGTGCTCAATATGTCCACCTTTGGATACACGGCATATGTCTGTAAAGTATTAAAATTCTTCCCAAGCTTTTGCCAGCATGTCTGGATTTTATACCATCGTCTTATGCTCTGAGCGGTAGGAACGTGAACATGTGGATATTTTCGACGAAAATCACACTGAACAGATTTCATGGACTCTCACTTCGCGAAGAGTAAGACACAAAACGATTTCTGTTGTGCAGTCGCCATCTTAACAAATACTGAAGTGGTGGGCAAAGGAAGAGCACTAGCACCACCTGTTGATAACTACATAAAACTTATGATTCTCTTCTTTCTATGTATACTTTATTCATTTGAAACGGATGAAAATTTGAACAATTATGATTTTTTAAAATCGGGTGATTATTTTTGAAGCACGCTGTGTACATCATCTGTAGGGTTATAATAAATTTTAAAAAACATGCTGATGACTTTTAAATTATTTATTTTTGTAAATTAAAAATTGCTGGAATTGCAAAACTTGAAACACAAAAAAAAAGTCAATATTTTATGGAGCTTCCTTTGGCGGCAACCGGTGCCTCTACTCTTCATGGCATGTTGTTAATACAAAATTGAATTATTTCTTACATGTGTGGATGATGATTCCAAACATGGATAAGTTTTTCTATAAGCTTGGTTTTGTTTGTAATGAATTCTTTAGCCAATTTTCTCTTCATCAGCTCCCAAACATTTTCAATGGGATTCATGTCTGGTGAATTACCTGGCCAATCACGTGTTTCATTATGTTGACCTTGAGACAATGATCTAATAGGACATGTCAACAAAAGCAGTTTCTAAAATTACGAAAATGTATGTCAAAGATTGATTTAATAATTAAATTTTTAAAAATTATCTAAAAATAATGCGAGACAATGTTACAGTTTTATGAATTAAAATGGATACTTTATTAGTGATTATATCATATTACTTTTAGGACTTGAATTCTTAGATGGTTTTATATGCTATTTATACAAATTGCCTATCTCAAAAGGAATAGACTTTTAATTTAAATAGATAAATTGTTCTCTCTTAGGGTTATATCATGAAATTTTATTCAATATTTAATTTTAAAAGTAAGAAATGATCCTATGAATTCAACGCATAAGTAAAGCGTTTAAAATAATATTTAGTATCATTTAAAAGCTTATACTAATTTTAATATTTCTTGAGTATTTAGTTTTCTAATGAATTCTGAGTTCGGAAGTACAAATTAGTAATTTAATGTAGCAAAAGCAAATCGAAAAAAAGCAGAAAAGTAAAAATAGTTTTTTAGAAACTTTTTTTTTAAATATAAACAATCAATGTTCATCTTGAAAAACATGCCTTTTATATACAATTCATGGTTTTTTTTTTTTTTTTTTTTTTTTTTTTCCAAAAATTTCCATTAAAATACATTAATTTGGCATGTACACCAGACTATTATTAAAAATTCACTGCTTTTTTATGCTTAGTATAAAATGCAAGCAAATGAATTTATTTAAAAATATCTAATTTTTGCTCTATTCCTATTTTAACAAGGGCAACAGGGAAGAAAGTATGAAACATTATTTCAACCCCCGTGGCAGAAACATGGCAACAATTGCCGCAGAAAGTGAACGGCACTTTGCAGAAAACTTTCATCCTCGAACTGCTAAATGTAGCTGATGTGTTCATGTTCTAGAAATATTTTCATTTCAAATAAAAAGTTTTAAACTTTACCAATCCCCACTGGACATTGAGACCAGGACCTCTCAGAGGAATCTTATTCGATTTGCACCTTTTTTTTTTTTTTAAGAAACATTTTTAGTTATATTTAGACAATATGTGCAAGATAAATATACTACAAAATTCATTTAAATAGATTCAAATAAAATATAAATTTTGAACCATGTTTAAAATGCTAACGACAGATAAGGATTAAAGTTTTTAGAAGAGTTAAGTTTTTTATGCAACTAAACAATTCCTTATTTAGTTATGCAGAACACGTGTTTTTCAAAAACTAGTTTACAATTTTCGGTACTGCAAATTTTTAAACTTCTGAACATTGCACATTTTCAATTTTTACACCATTGTATAGGAGGGAAAATGTGCTTTTAAATCAATTGGGTTAAAAGAAGTTTATTATTTTTATTTATACCAAGAATAAGAATTACCTTATTCTCAAGTTTTACCAAGAGGAAAAATTAGATGTGTACATACACATATTAATTTATACTTTAATTATTTGTAATAATGAAGCTTATGTATACAATGCTTTTCACCCTCCACCTAACATAATAAATTCATCTAATAATAGTTTTGAAATATGTAGTGCATTCTTACAAATTGCAACAATTTGACCTCCCACGCAGTCAAGAAATATTAAAAGAAAAAATAGGATAGTCTTACATTTTTTTACAAATTAGTATTGTAAATATGCTAAATAATTCTTAATCTGATTCATTAATTTTATATTTTTGACTTTTTTTTATACATGCAGTTTAAAAAAAAAAAAAAAAAGATAAGACCATGATATAAAAAAAAAAAAATCTTGTTTATGAAATATTTAATCTTTAGTGTCTGATTTCTAGCTGTGTTATGTATTAATTTGTATTTCTTCTACTGTTAAAAAGTATTACATTGCAGAAAACTTATTGTTAATTTGGCTTGTGGCAGAAAGCATTAAAAAATTCTGCCACAGAAATTTCAACTATCTTTTTAAAATTTCTAAATTTATTTCTCGATGTATAAAGTAATTAATAGTAAATAATTACTAAAAATCCTATTTTTAAAATATATATATATTACACTCTTCCTTTTTTTACTTATAACTTTATTTTCTACATTTCAGCTTTTAAAATGTTTCATTGTTGCAGTTTATGGCAGACATTTGGCATTGGCATATTTTGGCAATTGTTTAATAGTAAATAATTGACTATTGTTAATTTAACTTGCATAGAATTGTACACATTATAGAAAATATTTGGTGATTTATTATCAGTGGCAGGCTAATGGATAATTATAGATAGTTTAAAAAATATTAAAATATTGTTTTGTTATTTGATATACATATGTGAATGTCATTTTTTTTTTTTTTTTTTTTTTTTTTTTTTTTTTTTTAAACTCTTGCATGTCCAAGGCAAATTTTAAAAATATACAAAAACAAGATTGTTTAAAAAAAAAAAAAAATGTGTAAATATTAATTATAGTATTGTTATCTGACAAGGAAAAAATTAAAAATAAATTTCCAACAGACACTTGAAACTACATTTTTATTATTTTGACAAACTTTTTTCATCCATCAGACAATATGTTTTACAGACTTTAAAATAATGTTTTTGCAAATACATAAAACAAGCAATTTTGATCTCACTAACAATAAGTTGAAATTTTTACTTATAATAAACTTTGTCAAATGGAAAAGAAAACGACTTAAATGTAGCCAATAATAAATTGGATATAAAGAAAAAATATTTTTTTGTGAACTTGCATCATTTTTTATACAATGAAACTTTAAAAAGGGGTCATTAAGAAAATATCTAAAATCAGCGATAGAAGAAATATAGGTACAGATAAATCTGGCACATATTTTATTGAGTAAAATGATATCTTAGTAATGTATTCTTGACATGACATCACAGTGCTTAAGGAGTGCCAACATGGCATGAAATGCTGTTGTGCATAATCAACAAATAAATTTAAAAGGAACATAAACATGAATTTCAAAACAAAGCAGTCTAAAAAAGTATAATTTGGAAGTTCTGGTGCAGGGGCGTGCAAAGAGAAAACTGCCCGGGACCTATTTTCAATTTGGTGCCACTCCTCTCTCCAAACTTTTTCTTGTGACAGGCCAAAAATGATGTTAGTAGTATAAATTTGGCACCCTCTAAATTTCCATGCCATGACCCCCCCCCCCCCCCTCGCATGGTGCTGCTCTGGTGGAATGCATTCTTAATATTTCAAATCACTAATTTGCTTCTAAGTTAACAATTTTGATTTAATGCAATACAAATATCAAAATATGCATGCTGAAGGAATATTTTCATTTTTGTCATGGTCAAATTTGTTTTCATTCCCTACACTTGATAGAATGTTTTGAAAATAAATTGTCAAAATTATTCATGCATTATTTTACAGAAAATTTTAAAGTAAGAAAAAAAAAAAGGAAAAGAAATCATAGAAAGGCATTCTGATTTATGTAGCTGGATGATTCTGTTTAATTCTACACCAAAATTTAAAAGTGAACCCTTAAATCCAGGAGTAAAATGCATGCTTGGAAAGTTTAAACAAGCAATGAGATTGAAAATTTTAGTGAAAAATGAATATAACTTTTGATCACTTCAAGTGAATATAAAATAAATTTTAATGTTACTATAAGTTCTAAACGCAAGTTAATCAAAATAACATCGATTTTACAAATATTTGATTTAAGCTATTATGAATTCTTTACTTTTTGGATATAAAAAGATTTATTTTTTCCCATTTTAAAATTAATATGCACTTTCACATATACAAGTAGTATAGTTATTAAGAAGTTTTATTAGGTAAATTGTAACATTAAAACTTTTTTTGCCACTGAATGAAGTTACAATTGTGCTTATTGCATATTAATAATTAAAAAAAAAAAAAAAAAAAAATACAGAACAAAAATTAACTGCATAAGATAATATTAGGAATATGTAAGTTTTCAGAAAATGAGTATCAAAGTACTTCAATTTGCAGTCACATGATGATTTATCTTTGTATAAAAGTTGACATATTAATATGTAAAGAGAGGGCCCCTAAAAGTTTTAAATGAATCCAAAGGATGAATTGGAATGATTTTTTGATCTTATAAATTAAGCATTCAAAACTTTTAAATGCTATTACAAAACTATATGGTAACTTTTGCTTGGCTTGAGAGACTTTAATATTAAAGAAGGCTTCATTATTACCTCAATTTTCTTCTCTTTATCGCTTGATTTTTCATCTTTCTTCATAACCCCTCCTTTAGATTTTTTTTTTTTTTTTTTTTTTTAAATACAAGTTACCACAATAAACACAAATTCTCTAAAAAAGTCAACATGCCCAATACTTACATTCTTCATATACATTTAATTTTTTAAAATAAAATATATATTCCATACAAGCAACAAAATTATAATTTCACCAGCATCAATTAAAATTTGCAATCTGAGCAACAATTTTCAACATTTAGTTATATATCTCAATCTTCCTTGATCTTTTAAGATAATATTTGTTTTGATTTAAATGACATTTCTTAAATTTTATTTTGACACATTATAAAAACAAATACAAGAACAACAGGGAATAAAGATAAATGCTAGTTATTCATAGTGCACTTTTATTAGTTTGCATTGTAAATTAATATAAGATTTTGTTCAAGATACCAATGCAGCAGCAATAATTTTTTCGACAATTAAAACATGCGAAAAATGTAAAAAATAGTGCTACAGTGGACCCTTGCTTTTCAGTGGATTTATTTTCCTTCTAAAGTGGAATGTTATTGACAGATATTTTAATTTTTTTTCTAACCATTGTATGTCCTGTTCACTGAAATGGCCACTCACTTAATAGGAAAATTTTTGCAATCCACATATTATGTGTTCTACTAAAGTCTCCCAGTATAATGATTATGTGACACATAAAAATCAACATAATTAAAGCACAAAAAGTCTAAAGAATTTAGCACAACTATTTCAAAGCTTCGTTTAAAAGCTATTTCTTCAGTTCAAACAGAAAAGAGAGAATAATGCACATGCTTTAACTTATTCCACGAACTTTGAAATATCTGCATGCTAGATTTATTTTACTGTTTGTACTTTTCAAATTGATTTCCGGAACTCCCCCCCCCCTTCGCCTGCATTTATTTTTCACCACAAATGAGCAAGAATGGTACAAACCCCTACCAAATAACGATCATGCTTGGGAATTGAATAATATACTATTGAATAAAATATGTTGCCTTTGAGAAAAATAGAAATGGATTACTTTTTTATTTTATATCATGTACCAATGCTATTGCAGCAAACAACATTGAATAGGAATTTTGATACATTTAAATTGTGGAAACATTACACATAAGCATAAATATATAATACACCTTATTACTATCAAACATATATTTTTAAGCATAATTTTTATATTATTACTTATTTTTAAAATATGTTTTGCAAAAAAAAAAAAAAAGAAGCTTAATTTACACAAGAATGAGATAATGTGATATTTCACAGTAATACAAATATGATAATACTGTTTTTTAATTTTAAACTCTGCTGTTAAGTTTGACTTGACTTCATGAGTGGATAAGAACAAATTCTCAAAGTTATTTTTGTTATTGTCTTTAACTGTCCCATCTAGGCCCTTTGGAGACAGCATGTGTGTGTATTTTATGACTATGTATTTAAGAAAAGAATTGGTTCTAAAAGCCTTCAGAAAAAACTGTATTCTGGTTTTAGTTATAAATATTTGCATTTTGATTTTTACACATTTAATGTGTAGAATCTCTAAATTACTTAAAACTAGAAATAATATATAAACAGATATATATTTTATCTGACATAACTATCTGACACTTCTGTCAATCAACACACATGCAGCTATGAATAACCAGCCATCACATCTAATATTAGGCAGTGATAATGCTGTTCAACAATAAAAGAACAAATCATAAAAAAGGAACATGGCAGTGAATGAACCAAACATTAGATAAAATAAAAATAAAATGAGGTAGTAAATTAATATCACCACAAAAAACACTGGTACTACAAACACCGGTATAGGAAATTTCCAATACTCTATGATTAACCACATATATAAATGCAAGTTTCACAATCATAAATAAATGTGCAAGTAAAGCAGACAAATAACAAATGTGTCAAGTAATAGCAGACATTAACAGCATATATATAAAAAACATTAAACAATCATGTGAATTATAAATGGCAAATGCAACAACCTTAAGATTTAAATAATTCTTATATTATTGAAAACTTAACACATAAAATTAATCTTACACTTTTGGTATGGTTTTGATTTTACTCATAACTTTCCCAAAAGTGGGTATACTTAACAAATATGCTTGAATTCCTCTCTTATCAAATGATTAGAGTATAAGTACAAACAAAATATTTAACAAAAACAAAATACCTAACAGCTGTTTTGATTTGTGATCACAAATAATAAGTTAAATTTTAATCAAGGCATAAACAAACTTTATCTAGTACTGATTTTGCAGATACATGTTAATCACATGGAGAGAGGATGCATAGTATGATAAGTCCTTTAGAATGAATAATTTTTTCTTAATAGAATAAAGAAACTAAGACATATTTTGCATTAATGTGTCAAAATTGTCTATAAAACTAAATATGAGACATATTTTTTGTGAAAAAGGGACCTAAAACTTGGAAGTGGTAATAATAATGTAATAGTGTTTGGACACCAAGAACTAAGAATTAAAAAAAAAAAAAAAAAAAAACTATAGTGCCATCGTTGATCTCCTACAGGAAATTGTTCAGTATTTTAGTAATTAAAAAATAATCAACACTTTATTATTTCCAAACAAAAATTGGTTAACCTACTGCGATTTGACTTTTCAATAGGAGACCTTATATGATGTAACATCAACATAGAAGTTGGAAATTGAAGTTCATTTTATTTTTAAACAGTATCTTAGGGTTGTTTAAAAAAAAAAATTGTTCAGCCCAGCATTCCATAGGATATAATGATAAAATATGTGACTAACTAAGGCAATCACAAAGCCTATGTGACTAAAATTAACAAGATAATGTTAAATGTACATAAATTATAAAATGGGCATTTGTATTATTTTCTGAGTTTCTAATTTTAGAATTTATTTTTAGTCCATCCTCCTCACCTTGTTTAATCTTTTCTTTGATTATAAATTTTGCAAAATTCTCATGCAATAATTGCCAGTCTGAATTATATGCCTCGTGTATCCTGTAATTTCAATAATGTGAGATGCATTTCCCATTTATACCACATGACAGTAAAATGTCTTAGGTACACACATCATAGTACACAATGATAAATTTTCATAAGTAATCGACACACAATAAACTGTTCCAGGCATTGCATAGATTTTCATGATACTTGTTATTAAACATTTTCACACATATGGAATACCATGCAGTGATTTCACTGTTTTCCGTTCCCATAAAGAAATCTGAAATTTTTGGGAACCCGAAATAACAAAGAGACTAATATACAGTAAAAATAAAATAATTTATATGTTGTAACAATAATGGGGCAGTATAGTTAATTTACATTCTAATAACATACAGACAAGCAATATAAAAAATCATAAAGTAAAAAAAAATAATAATAATGCTACAATACTAAGATTTCCCAGACTCATTTTGATAGACTTTTGTGTTTATGTTTCATAGGAATCAAATTGTAAATAACAAAAAAAGTAATAATTTAACAGTAAATAATTTCTGACAAAATATAAATGAATGAAAACTTCTCTTGTTATACAGTTAGGAACTTATTGAAATAATCTAAAAATACTGAATGCTTTTCGATAGAAGATATATATATGTAAACATGTGCTGTCGCAAATTGCACAAAAATATAAATTTTTAAAACACAAACAAAAAACTATAGTATAGGATTAACTATGCTAAATAATAATTTTAAAAAAGTTAAAATTAAATAAGGCATCTCCACACAACACTTTATCCGGCAATTCATTTGCATTAAAGAAATAACTTTAATGTAACCAATTAAACTTAATTCTCCAATTCTTCATTTATCTATTGCAAAAATACCATTTTCTTTAATTAAAATTAAAAGAGGTTTTAGATTGTATGTAATTTAAGTAAAAAAAAAACTGGATATTTAATTAAAGAAGATATCGAGTTTGGAGCCCATATTTCTATTTCTTTATGTTCTGTAAATTTCAATTACTGAATCACTAAATAAAATGAAGAACCCGGGGAAAAAATTATCTATTTGTGAATAATGACAGTTCAAAGTTATAACTATTTTTTAAGTTAAAGTTTCAAAAACAATTTAATTATTATTTTATAAGATTGATCAATAATCAGACAAAATTAAGAATTTTATTTATTAGTCATTTAATTAAACAAATTTTAAATAGTTATGACTATATGTCAGAGACATTACAAAAACTGTCTCTAACAAAATACAAGCAAATGCTGTGAATTTATTATGCTAATATAATAAGAGTTTAATATTTTGTTTGTATAAAACTCGAATAAATATCTTCATCTGTTTTTTATAATGATGGATTTTGAGTACATAGTAGCTTAATAAATGCCTTCGTAAATCAATTGTTAAAAATTTATAAAAGTATGATTTATTTATTAAAATCGTGATGAATTTATTAGATATCATTTCTTTTCTATATGAATTTTGTTAATGTTAATAAAGTGTTATGAGAGATTTACAATTAAAATTATTTTAAATCAAATGAAAAGTTTGAAAATAATTAAATAAAATAACTCTAAAAATATTACAAAAAAAAAAAAGTTTTGATAGATAATAAGGGACATACATATAAATAATAAATGTTAATATTGCAATTAAATTTATTGCACTCTTTATTTCTCTCCTTTTTTTTTTAGATACAGCCATATCCCACAGCTATGTAGAGCACAGATACTAAAAAATTGAAGTGATAGTATAAAATTAATAATTGGACATTTGTTTCTAAGAAAATGCTGAATTATGCAAGAATATGATAACTGCATCTATATATTCTTAATCAACAAATTAATATTAAAGCAAAATCTCTATATAATAAAACACAGTGTAACGCATAGTGCACAAGCTGGTTGGTTTTACCCTCCAAAAACTGTCATTGGGATTGACACTCCCACTGAGACCAGTTTGTCTTCTATGTACATCCGAAGTTTGACAACAGAAACAGAAATTTGCCAACAAAAGAGAAAAATGACAATCTTTTTTTTTTTTTTTCGGGGAGGTGAAAAAAATAAATTTAAAAAAAAATGCAATTTCAAAATGTCATAAAAAATAGTAATAATTATTAATTATTAGTATTATTTCAATAGCTGCAGCAATTTTTTTTAAGTATGCAGTTTTATTGCATGTATGTTAAAATTTTGTTTTATTAAGAAATCTTAATTTTGTTATGGTATATTAGTCGCAATGCCTGGTTTAGCCAGAAATATTATAAAAACTAATAGTGTATCCTACATGCATGTTATGCAGAAGAGAAATTTTGTAACTCTAAATTTATCTATACAACAAGTAACACACAACTTGGGATATTGCTGTATATAAATTTGTGTGAAAGCATATAAAAATTTCACCTTTGTTTAATTGAAGTTTTAATTCAATAGAAACTCTACAGATTTATGAAAACAAAACAGCAGTTTGTAATGAAAATTGGTAATGTATATCAATATGTATAAAACATCAAAAATTTAGCACATAAATAACAAATGAATAGACATCTTTTAAACAAAACACACGATAAATTACATACATATAACCACAAAAATAAACTTTGAAGCAAAACATATTTTTAAATTTTATCCTGGTACATTAAATAGCTTCAAAAATATAATTGGAACACCATTGAGCAAAATGATAAATCCATAAAAATAGCACTAGAGCACACCTAGCTAATATAAATAATAATTACACACAAAGTATTAAGTACTAAAAAGACTTAAAAGCCATATATGAAAATTTCTTCACGCTTCAGGATAAGAAAAAAAATATATATGTTTATGTCAGTAAACAAGACATATTTTTCTGTCAGTAACTGTAATCATCATATTTAATGTTTAAAATTATAACTGAGGTTTTAACTCATAACAATTATAAACAGCAAATTATATTTTATGCATTTAATACATAAAAATTATCATAAAAAATTAGAACATGTTTATTCATCAACTTTATACAAGTCTAATTCAAACATAAAAATAGGTATGCATATTGCTGTGTAATTACAGCAATAATGTAATTTCTCTTTAATGCAATCACCAAAGCTTCATATAGATATCATGCTGCATCTGACATAACAAATTAAATGAACACAAAGGTGGAATTGGCTCAAATTTTGTTCATACATACATCCTTTGTGAAATGGATCAATTGAACACATAAAGGTAGAAATGGTTACAATTATTTAAGAACGAAAATACAACCACACTAAAATTAATCAGTATTCTGACTAAGATTGTACAGAAAAAATAAATAGTACAATGAGCGCCCACTTTCCTTCAAATTGGAAGATAAACTAGTATAATATGCAGCCCAGACTATGAAAAAAAACTATTGTCTTTACATGTTGAAATAACTATAATTTTTACACTTCAAGTTTAATAAATTATCTAGACTTTTTATTTCATAGCCTGGGATTATCACTATACCATAAATAATTGAACAGTCTGGCGATCTAGGAACAGTAACTTCTGTTTTCCACTCAAATATGGACACTCATGAATAGCACGTATAAAATAACAAGTTACGTAAACTTGAAAAATAATAACAAAGTAAGATGTTTCTAAATGCAACATTCAAGCATGCTTCAACATAATGAAATGTATACTATCAGATGTATGGGGGGAAATGCTTGAAAAGATTGAAACTTACAAAAATTTGTATATAAAATAATAAGTAGAAATGTATTTTATCCATGCATTGAAAGAGAGAAGCTCCTCAAATTCTCAAAATCAGATAACACATTAAGTAGTAGAGTTTTGAAGGATGAAATAGAAGATAAAATATTGTCTTTATTTCAATTCAGAATTGCATGCACTTATAAGAGATCATGCCAGTTACTAGATTTTCCTTTTATTTCTTAAATATAAAAAGATGTAATGTATTGTGTGTCCAGGGTATTGTATTACAATGGATAGAATTACTTCACAGATGATAATTCTGTAATAATGAAGGTACTTTTATTATTAGTGAAAAAGTTCTGCAAACTGTCTTTGATATTTTGTTTTAAAGAAATTTTCTTTATATAAACATAATCATTTAAAAAAGAGAATGCACAATTCAATATGATATATACAATTTTTATTTTTTAAGAAATAACTCTGAACAAGGTTCTTTTATTTTTATGCTAAAAGATTTAGAGTAGGAAAGAATATTCCTTTATAATATAAAAATTTACAACAGGCAAAATTTCTAATTATAAATCAAATCAATCTTCAAACAAAAATACCATGAACATTTGTACATGATATATCCTTACACATTGGTTGGAAATAGTGTGCTAAAAGTAGCAAAACTGCAGAAATCACAGTTTTTTTTTTCAAGTAGTTTGTTGTATAACATGCTACATTTTGAAAAATGTAATGTAGCTAGTGCAATACAAAAAATCACTAGTTTATAGTGAGTTCTTGCGCTACTTTTAATGCTATTTAAGTATAAGGAAATATAGCATTCTTCAAAGGATGCGATCATAGCTTGCAATTCTTGTGCAAAAAGCATTCTGCACAACAATTTATGGATGTTACTGAAAAATTACTATAAAAAAAGTACATAAAATGTATGTAGCATATAGAGTATGCATAAATATCTAATGTACCTCTTTGTTATATCGCTTGTTTATATATTTCACTCTGCTTGTATGTATATTCATTGGCACCCCTACTCAAAAAAGGTACAGTTTAACCCCCCCTTTTTTTAAATATAAATTTTTATTGTATTATGTATATCTCAATTTCACAAAGAAATTTGAAATATGTGTATAAATTTACATTTAGAAGGCTAAAACAAAGCATTGTATTGTTATCTTTCTTAATTTTTTTAAGCTGTTGATTATATTGCATTTAAAGATTCTTGATTTTCAACACTTATTTTCTCTGTGAAAGGGAAAATTTTTATGGCACAATGTCATATAAATGGCATATGAATAAAATAAGCAATTAAAGAATCATTTTTGCATGCAGAATTATGCTTATCAGGTAAAAAGTCTGTCGCATGTCCTAATCTACAACAGACAAGTATTTAATTGCATACATATACACAAGTGCATTTGTAAAGACATTCATATTATTAAACTCTATAAGAAATATCAAGACAAACATTTACACTTTGTACACAAATTGGTGAGAAAATCCATTAATGCCCTAATTGAAAGTGATTCAGAAATAATATCGAGACATTTACTTCTAAAACTATTGTTGCCACACTCTTATAACAAACATGAAATCATACATACTATTGATTATTTAAATTACAATGCATATTCTACTCAAATTAAATGTAGAAACTCAACACTTCCCTGCCCTCACTTTTAAGTCTAAAAACATATTTCTATATGCAAAGGTGAAAACAACTAAATTAAAAATATACATTTCCATTTTGTTCTGTCCCTCTCTATCCCCTCCCCTATCTGAAAACATCCTTTTTCTTTGGAATCTATGAAAAAATATAGCAAAAACTTCAGGAAAGGAGAATTTAAATAGCTGGTTATTTGTTATTACAAAACGGAACATTTTTTTCTTTTTAAAATAAAGTTTGTTTTAAAGATAATAAAATTTGAATATTAGGAAAGGACCTGGACCTGGTTGGAGCAATGGAAAAAAGTAAAAAATGTGTGTAGGTGTAGGGGAATATTGCTGATTATTTACTGGTAAAAAAACAAGCAGAAGAGAAAAAAAATTATAAAGTTAAAAAAAAAAATGTAAGAGGTGAAGGGTATGGAAATTGGAGAGAAGTTAAATGAAAAATTTTAAAGTTGAAATCTATCAAAACACATGTAACTAAAATTGAGGTTTTTTAAAAACAAACACTTATATTTGCTTTTTCTTCCCTTATTACAGCAATTGTTTCAAAAACAAAACTACAAAAGTTCCTTTAAATATACTGACAAAACCTGAAAAGAAAAATTGCAAACCTAATATTTTTTAATTATTTTCCAACTAGAAACTTTAAACCTGACATTTCAATAAGAATACATTTTTAAAAAATTATCAGTCACAAAAATATTTTTTAAAGATAAGTTAAAGATTAAATCTGGAGGGCATTAATGGATTAAAAACTGGACAGATAAAAATAAAATTAGTTTTAAACATAGCACACTGGAATAACCAAACTAATAAATACCACATTTTAAAAATAAAATAATGCGCATTGTGCCCATGATTAATTTTTAAAAAAGGGCATATATCACAGTTAGAATAGCTGAAGATGAAGAAAGAGTGAAACATTTCCAATGAACATGTACAATGCATTCAGATGTAAGGAAATCTTAAATTTTTTAAATTGTTGCATCAATGGGAAAATTTTTTGAATTGTCACATTTGCATTTATTTTTTGTAATTCTATCAATGGGCACTAACAGAATTGAATTCAGGGAGGAGCAAGATTTTGAGCCTGTGCACTACAACTTAGACTTAGTAAGTTTTTCCCAAACAATTCCAAAACACAGCTTGTGAAAATTTAAGAAAATCACTCAATTTTCAAATTGCCGATCATTTTAAAAATTCTCTTAAAACTATATTTTTAAAGTAGAGAAGATAAATATAAAACGTTAAAGCCAAAATTTGTTGTCAGAAATCTCCATGGAAGACAATGTTTAAACCTATAAACAAAAAAGCAATACAAAAGCATAACAAATTAGAAGTATTAAAAATGTAAGAACTTTGAGTTTTTTTTCTCTGTAAAGATTTCCTACTTTTACCTTCTTATTTAAGATGATTTTTAAAAACAAATGTAAAAAAAAAATAATAATAAAAATTGCACATAACCAATCAGCATAAAAAATACATAACTATCATCATATTTTAGCAAAATTTTGTAAATTTTATTGCATCATACAAAATTAAAAGTCCATGCAGGAAGATAATTTTGTATATACTTTAATTTACCGTAATGAATGACCTAACATTATATTAAGTATAAATCAAATTTTGTAATTTTATTGCAAACTTTTCAAAATTTCTGAAGATAATAAATGTAACAAAAAACTAACTTATGACTTTATTTTATATTTATATTGCACAGACAAAGTTAGTTGCCGAAATATTTAAGTGTAAAAAATTCAACAAAATACAAACAAATTCAATCTAAAAATAACTTATTTTGCTCAAATTAATATATGGTTTTAAATATATAAATTTTTAATTTAAATATTTTGTATTTAAAATTAACCCCTTTTATAATTGAAATAAAAAATAGCAAACAATATAGCAAAAACAAGATTTCACTGATTATCAAAGTGGTATTAAACAAATGATTTCTCATTTATTTACTTATATTTTATTTTTATGAGGCATAAAAATAAAAGCTGAAATATTAATTATTTTAATATTCCCTAATTTTAGATTAAATGGAAGCAAATACATCATTGCAAGCTTATTAGTTCACTGAAATAGGTGCCCAAAGTAAACATATATAAAATGAAATAAAATTCACTGATTTTCAGACTTCCTTACAAATGAAAGGGTCTAAGATGGATCTGTTTTGGCAACAAATACATAAATATTTTAAGAAATACTTTTCCTCAATAATGAAGAGCACCAAACTTTTAGTCCAGAAATTCACTTTTCAATTTTTGAGCTGGAAACCAAGAAATACTACGGTGGACTCTATATGCACAAACTATTAATTTCACCTGTTTAAAAAGAAAGCAATCATATAAAATCCATATATTTTTTAAATCATAAACAAGATAAAAATAAATAGTGGATGAAAATCTCAATAATTGAAATTACAAAATTTTCTTATTGCTTAAAGCCACTTTTATTAACTTTTAAGTGACAAATATTGACTTTTCTGAAAAGCAACATGTGAAAATTTATTTATTAGGAACGGAACCAAAAGCAAAAATACTACATATTATTAATAATATTATTAGTACTTTACAAAAACTCAGTTTTTTTTATAAAAAATATATATATATATATATACCTCTGATTCTGGATTGTAGTTGGTTAAGATAGAAACTTTGTTATTTCCATTCTGCAAGCCTGACATCTTAAAAACTGAATATTCTCCCTTAAAAAGAATTAAAATCTTGATATATATATAATAAATACCAGAAAACAAAATAATTTTAATTACAATTTCAAATATAATTTCATCTAATCTAGAAAAATCTCAGATATTACATAATGTATGACCAAGTTGAACAATTTTTTGAGTGCAAGATAATTCTTTTCAACACATTTTGGAGGGAAAAAAAGAAATAGGTGGGAATTACACCAACTGGCTTTTCGTTTGCAGTTCACTGTGGTAAATAACAATCCACTTTTGTAATTCATGGCCAATTACAACATTAAAAACAAATTACATGAATCCAAGAAATGCAACATTTAAAAATAAGTCAAAACAAAAACAAATTTTGTACAGCAAAAACAAATAAGATATAAATAATTATGAATTAATAAAAAGAAAATTAGCGTCAGTGAGGAAAATGCTAAAATGAGATTATACTAATTCTTACCACGAAGTTATTAACACTTTATCAAATTAGTGCTATTATTGACATGTGTAAATTGCTTTTCTAGTTTTATGGTAATTGCATGCTCTATTCTAGAGGCTGCCAGCTGCATGCTTCTGTGGACAAACTTGCACCCACAATTCCCTTTTCTTGCACTACTGAAGCATCTAATCTTTCTATGTGTACTTGAGTACTTTGTATTCAAGGATAGTAAAAATGCATGCGATAAAAAATGGGTGGTTTTCAATTGAAAAAGTCTTTCTTAAATGATATTCTATTGTGGAGCAAATGAATAGCTAAAAATGCATTGAAAAAAGACTGTGTTAGATTGTTACATTCTTGATACTCTTGATGCAACAATGAAGAATCTTTTTATCCTTTGCATATAATTTTTCTTTTTAGAAAATTACATCAATATCAATTCTACATCTATATCTGTGAGATTCTGGTGTATGTTTATACAATGTGCACTTTCTCCCAAGCATGTGAGGGTAGAGGAAGTGAACCCACAAAGATGGTAAATAAAGCTCAAATGCATCCATGGTATGAAAATGTTGGTGACTATTTAGTCAAAATTGATTTTTCTTTGACAATCTCTAAACATTCAAAATTTTAATAAAAAGAACATTCTTAGCAACCCTCTGTATCCTAAAGCTTCATTTTATAGCAAATGTGAAATTTCTATTTTTTACTTATTTTATATATATTTTCTGCTGTATTAAGCATTTGAAATTTGATTTGGAAAGCCGTTTGAAATAAAAACGTAAATGTTAGACATATAGAACATTAAAAAATCTATTTTTTCACAATTCAGTTTTATAGATTTTTTATTTTTATTTAACTACTAGCGGACCCGACAGACGTTGTCCTGTCACCGACAGACATTGTCCTTCTTGGCACCGACTCCAGAAAATCAAATAAATGTACGTAAATATGGTAATACGCACGATAAACACTACGCTCTTAATTTAATTTCTTATTACAATTATGTAAGGAAATTATTTTTCACTCTTCAGTATTTTTTGAAGTCGGTTCAATTTTTGAAAGAAAAGTTTATTTTTCTGTTTTAGTTAAAAGTTAACGATTCTCTGAAGTCGGTTAATCAAAATTATAATACAGGAAATATTATTGTAAAGCATACACGTTTGTCAGGAGTGGGGATCGAACACGCGATCTACTAAAAAAGTACTGAATCAATTTCGACGAAATGTGAATCTAAACCATTCTCGAATCTACTGGAACGCACACTCAAAATTTCATCAAAATCGGTCCAGTCATTTAGGAGGAGTTCAATTACATACACACGCACAGAAGATTTTTATATATAAAGATGAGCATTTAAAATTACAGGTTTTTGCGCCGAAGACATCGCCAAATTAGGAAAATGTGAATTATCTCACGAACTACTGGATTTAAACTAATTTGCTTAGTACCATTCGATTCAGAATGAAAAAATGTACTAAATTATGTTATCAGTTGAAAAATATCTACAAAATCCGATTTTAAAGGAATTTTTTTAAGTTCGCTCTTTTTTCTACTCATCTTAGGGGTGGAATTTGTGAAAATCCCTTCTTAGCGGCACTCGATGTTATAAGAAGTATTTTTACCCCAATTTTCAAGATTTTTGGTTCGGTATATTTTTTTGTGCTGTGATTAATACGAAATCCAGACTTTCTTTCATATATATGGATAAGCATTGAACATTTCAGGTTTTTGCGCCTAAGACATCGCCAAATTAGGAAAATGTGAATTATCTCACGAACTACTGGATTTAAACGAATTTCCTTAGTACCATTCGATTCAGAATGAAAAAATGCACTAAAATATGTTATCAGTTGAAAAATATCTACAAAAGCCGATTTTAAAGGAATTTTTTTTTAAGTTCGTTCTTTTTTTTTTTACCCTCCTTAGTGAAGAAGTTATTAATACGAAATCCAGACTTTCTTTTATATGTATAGCACTTTTAATTAGCGAAAAATCACTAACTATTAGTTTTTGCCTAATTACTAAAAAAGTACTGAATCAATTTCGATGAAATGTGAATCTAAACCATTCTCGAATTTAGTGGAACGCACACACAAAATTTCATCAAAATTGGTCCAGTCGTTTAGGAGGAGTTCAATTACATACACACGCACAGAAGATTTTTATATATAAAGATAATTTATTGATCAAAAAATTTTATTTAGGAAAAATTTAGAAAAACAACGATACTTAAAACATTACATTTAGAGAACAATTGACAGAAATCAATTAAAGTAGCTAAATAATTGATTTTCTTCAAATGGAGATTTTTTTTTATTTTTATTAAAAAACAAGATATGCACTCATAAACAAACAATAACAAAAAAACTAAGATACCTTGTGAAAAATTTCTTGTTTTACACCATTGATGCATACTTGCCGTACAATAGTATCTGCATCAAATACACATTTAATAGAGTTGCTTTTGATTGTTGAATTAGCGATGAATAACAAATTCTGTTTTCCACTTTTACCTAAAATTTTCATGAAAAATAAATATCATGCATAACATTTTAAATAAACAAATGCATTTTATACAAATAAATGGAATTTATTTCAAAAATGATAATCATGTTTCAATATGCATAACAATGAAATACTAAAATATTTCTTTATAATGAACTGCTTCTCAAGAAAACATTTTTAGACCCATTAAATTACATATTACATCCATATATATACATCAATAAATAAATACATGAAGTCTCAAAGCATATGTGAAGAACTAAGGTGACTGAAATTATCTACAGTAGAAGATCTTTATGATGCAATAAAGCTTCTCAGACATAAAAATATAATGTTGCATTTAAGAGGTACCTGCATTTCACATCATAGAAATATTGTTATCTTTTAGAGGAGTGTTGTCTAATGCAGCATTCACATGCACTCTTTAAAGCTTTTGCCCCTTTGGTTACATTCCATCAGCGATGAATTCACAGGGTAGCCTGAGGCAGTGTTGAATTCAGGGGGTGGTCCGGGGGGACATTCCCTCCCGAAGCAATGAAATGTCCCCCCCCAGAAAATTTGAGATTTTGTGATTTTAATGAAAAAAATTACAATTCCCCCCCCCTCCGGAACTCTATAATATCCCCCCCCCAGAGCTACAAAAGTCCCTCCCGGAGAAAAGTGTCTGAATTCAACACTGGCCTGAGGTGTCAAGGGGAGGGGGGGGGGGGAGGAAAGAAGACTTTCCCTCACAAATCAGTAGTATAAACATCTCTTTCTCTCCCCAGGAAATATTGTTAACTTTAAAAAATAAAACAAAAATCCATTTCCAAATATACTTCACTTTAAGATGAAATTTTTAATACAGATGACATTAAGATTTTTGATTTCTTTCCCTGTGAAATTTAAGACAGGATAGTCTCAAAAAATGCAAAGTTCTGGACGATTTTGCGATTTTTTTCTGCAATTTATTTTTGCCCACAGCTTTTACATCAGAGGCCTTAATGACAACAACTAAGAGATATATATCTATTGGGTAAAGGTGTGTATAGCCCATACTATTACAGTGAGATTATACTTTTGCTTGTTTCTAATGGTGTTAATAATGGTGCCCTTCACAGTTTACTACTAACTGATGTGCATCTCTAAATACTGAAATTTAAAACAGAAGAGATCTATTCTAGATAACTAGTTTGAAGATTATTTCATTTTTATATTTTTAATATAAAAATGCTACTATTACATTTTTTTCTTTAATTATATGAAATGAATGAGATACTATAAAACTATCTTATGGTCATTAATTGAAAACAAATTTATTTCTTTTCAGGTGTATATTATCCAACCCTCAAAATAGAAAGAAAGAAAAAACTATTGGAAAGAGTCAAATTGGTACAGCAATGTTTGGAATACCTGAAATTACAAAAAAAATAGTAGATCAAAAAATACTGATTATTCGTAGAATTTAAAAAAATCTAAGAGAAAAATAAAAAATTATGAAAAATTATACTTTTTATTTATTGAAACAAATTACAATTCTCAAATTTTCTTAATTTTAAATATAGTGATTATTGTTTATACATTCATATTCCATTAATTTTGCACATAATAAATGAGATCAAAAAATTTATTTTTAATACTGTTCTGTTTTGAAGCAATGTTATGCTGATTTGGTCTAGGTTTACAAGCTAAATTTAACAGTATGCAAAATAAAGATTTCTTACCTGTATTTGATATGCTACAGCCATATTTGGCTATGCATACACAAAAAGTTTAATGTGTAAAATAAACTATATAATAAAAAATCTATAATGTGTGCAAACTAAAGATCTTCTACTGTATTATTAAAATTTGACATTAAAAAAATTATACAGTTGAATCATGATTTTATGACCCCTGATTTAACAACCCCTTGTGATTTAGCAACCAGTGGATGAGGTCCCAATCATTTTTCAACATTTACAATGTTTTTCCTTGCTCATTTTAATGATCCTCAAATAATCCAAATCTTGATTTAGCAACTTTTTCACATCCTCCAGCCAGGTATTAAAAATCTAGAACCAAGATAATATTTTCTTTCCGATAAATATTACATGCGCTTTACAGCGTTAAATATTACATGTTAAATTATTAATGTTGAAAATAAGGTACCGAACAAATTAGTCAATGATATTCTAATAAATTTAGAAGTAAAAAACTTCATAAAAGGAATTGTTAGAGGCTATTCATAAAGCAAATGATGCTCGGCAAATGGTTTCTCAGGACACAGTTTTGCCTCCATCCTGAGGGATATTTAAAGGTCCAAGCTTTGGAACTCGAACCAGCTGCCCAAGGATTGAACAAACAGAACATCACAACTGAAGATTCCAATCATCTAACATGCAATTATTAGGAAAACATGTTGTACAGCCAAAAAAGTTCACATTTGAAGATTATGTTGATGTTGATGATAAGTTTAAAACTGAGAAAACATTTAAAAAATATGATTTAATCTGAAGCCTTTTTATTCTAATTGGATATTTCAAATAATTCTTTCGACGAGGCAACTGACGATGTTCTGTACATACCTCCTGCATAAAAAAAGCAGAGAGTGTCATCAAGTTGTAAGAAACATTTACATCAAGTTGTATGGAAGAAAAGGAAATTCTAATGAATACTTTTAGAAGTTTCCAACTGCCACTTAAAGCAAAAAATATATATCATTTTTCAAAAAATGTTAATTAAATGGTCTATGACATTTTTTTATTTTGTAAAATTTTTTAATTTTTGTAAAAATTATTCCATAATTTGCAAACATTTTTTGAATCTAAGAATTTAGATGAAATACTACAAACATATATTTTAATTGTATAAATCAGTAGTTTTTACTGCATTAGAATGCTGAATAATTATGAAGTGCATTAAGATCAACCATTATTAGCAACATTTAATTTAATGACCATTTGATTTAACATCCTATTTGCCAAGATTCTGTAAAGGTTGTTAAGGTGAGAGTCTACTGTATAAATTTTTCTTAGTATCACTTAAAATTATTTTCATACTTCTTAAATGGACCATAAAATTATTACATTTATAGTACATAAAAACAGATTTTTTGGAGGAAAACAAGAAATGTTTTTCAATTAAAAATATAAAAAATATGTCTAACATTCAATGAACAAATGTGAATAAAATCAGTTAAATTTAAAGTTGAATAATATAGAGACATAAATGGCACAAAATACATTCAATAAGGTATAGATTTTAAATACACCATAAAACTACAGAAAATAGTATGTGTTTCAAGATAAGAGTACTTCATATGTCTACAACAGTAATAGAAGAAAAATTAAATTCAGTTTAACAATAGTTTTATCACATACTTATCTGGAGATTGCACTGGGCTTAAAATAATGAAAGTCAAACTGACATGCTGTCAATAAGACTGCATCTATTATGGTGACCAGTTTTTAAAAAGGACATGCTTTTCTATACAGCCAATAGCTTATTTAAACCTCTTAGCAATTTCGGCATTTTTATGCCAATTAGTACATAGGTGGGTAGACAAATAGTGAGATGACAAAGCAAAATTATTTTCAAGTAGATTATTAAAATGTACCTTAAAGACCTTAAAGAAAGACCTTAAAACCTTAAAGAAATGTACCTAACACACATGCAAATTAATATATTTAAACTCACAAAATAGGATTACTAAAAATTGCATTTTAATTATTGTGTGCCTTATAAAAGAATTAAATATTATTAAGACCATTTTTAATGGGAGTTTATTGCAATTGGCTTCAACAACTTAGGTTATTGAAGTATTTTTATGAAATTTAGAATGTAAGCAAATTGACAGAAAAGAACACATTTATAACACTTTTCAAATGTATGCCAAAGTATAAACAATTTTACTTATTATTGGCCAAAACTCAGTTCAAGCTCAACTTGAAAAGGGATTTATTTCTTTAAAATATGTTTTATGATGTATTTAAGAATCTTTTCATGCAGATTAGAAAATAAACAAATACACGCTGAGCAAATCTATAGTAATAGAGGTAAAGCTAATTGTCAAGATCATATCAAAAATATTGTCATAGCATAGATAATATAAAATACTTCTTTTTAAACCATTTCAAAATGAACTTTTTGAACCTCATATACAAAAGAGTCAAATTACACTGAAAAATTCAAATAGAAGGATACTACAGCTGACAGAAAAT
Organism: Maratus speculifer; assembly: GCA_964019185.1. Lineage (NCBI taxonomy): Eukaryota > Metazoa > Arthropoda > Arachnida > Araneae > Salticidae > Maratus > Maratus speculifer. The sequence goes on along the minus strand of OZ025302.1, from coordinate 156,762,155 downwards.
CACTCGGAAAAAAAGAAAAGTGAAACTCTTTAAGGCACTCAAATTAGTTGATTATAATGATGACATGCATATAGGTCAACATTCTACATATTGTTGCTAAAGTTGAAGTTTTTTTTTTTTTTTTTTTTTTTTTTTTTTTTTTTTTTTTTAATGATATAGTTTAGTAAATGTGCTTACAAAGTAACATCAGATACTATCTATTCAAGAAGAATATGTGTGATATGAACTTTAGATTAACTTGTTAAAAGTAGCTATAGAAAAATGGCTTTATAAAATACAATCAAAAATTTACAAATAAGTTTTAAGATAAGATAGCTATTGCTTATATTCATCTTACATTAAAACTTACATGATCAATGCCAAAGCTTGAAAATTATCACATTAAAAGCTTCATGTCTTTATTCATAATTAGCTGATTCTCAGTAATGGACAACTCAGGAACATTTGACAATTCATTTTTAAACTTTATGAATGATTAAAATATTATTAAAAAAATGGCCAGAATCTTAGTCTAGATAAGCTTTATTATCAAACATAAAAAATCAATCATTTTTAATGTTCTACATACATGTGTGTGGGTATATAAAGAGTTTCCTGTGCTTAAAAAAAATTTCAACCTTTTAATATGTGAAATGCTTCCAGTTTCATTTGCTTAGCACCAAAGAAAACCAAAACCCGCAAAAAACCATTGATAGTATGAAGAGGACTTTATAGTTCTTTTTTTAAGGAAAAAAAAAATAATAATAAAGCTTCGGTTTTCTATACAGAATTTAAAAAAATCTAAAAATCAGTGAAAATTTCTAAGAAATTCTTCAGAAAAAGGATCTACTAATTTATTTTTCAGAAAAATTTGCCTTATTGCATTTTCAATATAGATTAGTTAAAAATAACAGTAATTGCAGTAAACTTTTGCATTAATTTTTCTTCCATAACAAGTTGAAAAGATAACAACAATCCCTTGATTTTTAATTATATTTAGATGCCAATTTTCTACAGTCACTCATACCCCACTTTATAAATTTACAGTGCTTAGGAATCAAGCAAAGTTCTACATAAATTAAAATTCATAATATCTTTTTAATACAACATAAGTTATTAGTCAGAAAAACATTTTTCGAAAGGAATTTTATGTATATTAGTATAATTATCTATAATCCAATGATCCTTTTCTAAAGTCCGCAATCAGACTGTACAAAGATCAACAACCATCATCATTAGAATTTTCATTATATCTAAACAAATAAGAAACATATTAAACACTATATAATATATTTAACATGCGTAGTGGGCCACAGATGGGAAAAAAAGGGGAGATATTCTAAAAATTTTCTTGCACCTCAATGAAAACTAATCACATTCTTACTCTTATATGTACTCAAACTTATGATACTTTCATGAAAAAGGTATACATGCTAAATTATTTTAAACCAAAAAACTGATTGCTAATAACAACCTGCATATAACATGAAATTCAAGAGGTTGGAGATTGCAGGATAATGAAAATACAGTGCATTATATATTTTATGAAAATGTATTTTAGATATCATTTTTGTAATTATCTCAAAAAGATTTTTTATTAGATAATTTTTGTGGAATAAAGGATTGTTTTTCTTTTTCTTTTTTTTTTTCTGTCTGCGATGTCTTTTAAATCAGATTCCTTTTATTATGACATCATACATTAGTGATGGAAAATCATTTAACATACCTGTCCCTACCAAATATTCAAAATCAATGTTTAACAGCATTGTAAAATGCAAACTTTTTCGCAAAAAAATATTGCAACACAAACTACTTATATAAAGTACCGTTTAGTAAAATTAGACTTTTTTATGCTTTAAATAACTAACATAAAAAATCAAAATGCAATTTTCTTGTAATATAATTATTATTATTTAAATAAAATTTTGATTAGAAAATATTCATTGCCATGGCACAAATGTTTATAAGGAAAGAAATTTTTTTGCATTTTTTTTTACTTTATCAGTAATTGACCTGCTCGGAGTTGCCAGAGACTATGATAACTTTAAATGAACCTCAATTTGTGCCATTTTACAACTGTAACCCAATTTTGTTTGAATTTATATTTTTAAATGAAAAAAATCAGAGACAAATATTTATTTTTAGTGGTAAAAGAGCTTGTAAAAAGAGATTTTCTTGTTTTAAAATAAAATGTAAGATTGATTCATAGTAAAAAATTCTTGTCCAGATGGACCATTTATTGATTTTAAATATAATGGGTTTGCAATCTATGTACTAATTTTGTAAACAAACATTGAAAATTCTAGCAGAAGGACTTAAAGTAGTTATTAATAAATGCTTGATTTGAATGTGAGTAACAGAATTTTACCATTACAGGATGCTATTAAAAAAGGGGGGTCAGAGATATCAAAAACATGTTTTTAAAAAATGTCTGTCATTGAGTCTATGACTCTGTCTGCACCTGACACAATTTTGTGGGTGCTTTATCTCAAGCAGTAATGCGCAGAACTTATAAAAATTTATGTTCAGTTAGTCTCGTATATAACTTGGTTCTGATTAGTTTTTGATGCAAATCACTTAAAAGGTGGCATTACTATACTGCATTTTTCATGATTTGTTTGTGACTTTATGGCTGTCTGTATGTGACATAAATTTTGTGGGCACTCTATCTCAAGAGCTGATGCACAGAATTGAATAAAAGTTTATATTCAGTTACCCCTTGACATGAATTGATATTTGTTTATGTTTTAGTATAAATTGCTTGATAAGTGGTGCAGCTATGCAGCATTTTTCACAATTTTTGCAATAGCTCGATCTATAGAATTAATGCACAAATTTTAATAAACTCGATATTCAGTTAGAAATTGATATGAATTGATGTTTCACATTTATGTTGATGATGATGTTTTATATCAATGTCAATATTTTAATGTAAATCGCTCAACAGGTAGTGCTGCTATGTGACATTTTTTTTTTTTTTAATTCCTGCAAAAATTCTCTCTCTAGAACTAATGATGGGTTTTCATAAAGCTTCAAATTCAGTTAATCCTTGATATGACTTTGTGTTGTTTACTTTTAGGTGTAAATTAACAAACAGGGAGGTGCTATTATGCTTCATTTTTCTGATTTCTGCAGTATCCTTATCTCAAAAACTAATACACGAATTTTCATCAACCTTTAGATTCATTTAGATGTTGATAGAAGTTGTTGAAAATCAGGTTTGGTATAAATCACCCAAGAAGTGACAGTGCTATGTTGTATTTTACATGATTTACATTATTTTAGTAATAGTCATTTCTCAACTAATGCACAGAATTTCATATCAGAGTCCCCACGATAGGCACAGATTGCCATTTAATTTTGGCACTGCGACAGTAAATTTTGAAGTATTAACGTGTATGAAATAGAAGAAAGTTTTCGACAATTGTGTATAATTTTTATGTTGAAATATTGATATTTAGTTGCAAAAAATCAAAGTTTTACAAATAACTATTTTTTTTTATTATTTATTTATTTATTTTTAATTGAAATCCTAAGTAATTTTTTTTTCCAAACTAATTATATAACACCTGAATCCAATTATACCTAAACCAAACTGATACTCAATCATTAACTAAAAGGTTAGTACATAAAATTAGAATTGCAGAGAGTATTTTTCTAATCAAAATATGCGCAATGTTAATCTAACTGGTAAGTTTTGCTTCATTTTTAGAGTGAGCTTTGAAATTTAAAGTGTCCACATATATATAAAAACTTATCAAAATCGAAAAAATACAAATGTACAACCATGGGTATCCACCTCATATATCTTATCAAAATAAGTCATTTAAAAATATTAAAATTCATGGCAGAAGACTATAAAAATTTCTCACATAGGTTTAACATTAAAATTCGAGTTTTGAGTAATTAATGTATACTCTTAAATAAATAAAAATACTTAACATTAAATATATAACATTAAGTTAAAATTAAACTGTTAGAGCATTAAAAAGTTAACAATATTCACAAAAAGGATCTACACACCTGGTGATTCCAATTTAACATGGTGATGAAAATTAATGGAATATTTTGGTCCTTCATTTAGGGAGAAACACTGGATGGGAAACAACGCATATTTGATTTCAGCAATATTTTCAATAACAGAACGTGCCTGCTCTTCAAATTCTGAAACTATCCTATAAATTAAAAATAAAAATTCTTATTAATTCTCTTTAAAAAACAAAAATCAGAAACTAATTAATTCTTAAAGAAGAATAAAAATAAAGGAAAATTTCATGGAAATAATATGTATAATATTAAATTGTTCAAAGTCCTAACATGCAGTAATATCTTAAATACAATTTGTTAGTCAGGACAAGATCATGAAAAATTTACATAGCAGTACTTTTGGCAAAAGCTAATCTAGCCTAATTTATAAATTACTTTCCACCCTCTTCCTTACAAAAATCATTGTCTTACACCCAATATAATAAGCGTGTGCATGCATAAGAACATGTGTGCATATAGTGCTTAAATAAGTATGTAAATGTTTAAATATATAAATGTGTGCATTATTTGTTTATGAGAGTGCGGAGAATTTTGTTAAAATCTACTTATTTTTGCAAAATGTTATGTTTCATTTAATAATTTGAATAAAATTCAACCGATTAAAAATTTTGTATTTATTTTATTTTATTTTATTTTTATTTATTTATTTATTTACTATATAAATCAAATGCCATTGAGAAAAATTATTTAAAAAGAAAATCTATTGGAGTTTGATCATTTACTTTACCGAAATTTTTTATCTGAAACTTGCATTATAACAATCATACAATTATAAGTATGATGAAAACACTAATACAGTAAAACCTCCATAACAAACACTCCCGAATAGCGGACACCTCTATTTAAAGGACAGTTTTCCGATCCCCACTCCCAAAACCTAAATTTTTGTATCTTTAACCTCTGAATAACGGGCATTCCGAATAGCGGACGCTATTTTCGGCAATAAAGAATGAAAAATATTTTTTTAACGAGGGAAAAAAAAAGTAAAAATGCTTCTAAATTTATCAGGGCAATGTGTCACAAATTTTGTGATCACAAATAAATGTAGATCGGGGTCTAGGGAAAATCACTCCTCAACGTTCAGTGTTGAATTCAGGGGCATGTCCGGGTGGGACATTTTCCAGAGCATTGAAATGTCCCCCTGGAAGGTTTAGAGATTTTGTGCTTTTAATGTTCAAAAAGTGCAAACCCTCTTTCCCGCTCGGAATTCTATAATGTCTAATAATGTCACATTGTAAAACAAATTACATGTATCGTAAGCAAAAGAAAACTTTTGCAACAGATTTTTTTCATAAGAATGTAATAAACAGTACATGAAGGTGTGCACAATTTTATTTCAGTTTCATTTTTATTGTTAAAAAAATAATTCTAATTTTTGATTAATCATATAATAGAAGTTATAGGACATATAAAAGTCAATTCATGACACATTAAACATTTCTTAGTGATTTTTGTAGCTTTGTGTTTTTCCCAATAGCGGACACCTCCGAATAGCGGACAATTTCTGCGTTCCCGAAGTGTCCGTTATTAAGAGGTTTTACTGTATATAAAATTTATACTATTGCATTGAATATGTATGTTATTTAATTAATAAATAGCATGCTATATTTTTAATTTCCTCAGAAAGAAATAACGCCAAAGGCCAAACTAGTTCTATAAAAAAAAAAATTAAACTGCAAACATAGTTCTAAAAATATACAGGGTGGAAAATAAAAGCAACGAAATAAAATTTTTTACTTTTATATGCAGTATAAATTTAGGTAAGTAAAAAGGTAACCATAAACAATGGCATACCCAAGATTTAATTTTGGGGGGTGGGGAAGGGGGTAAATGTTCTGACCTAAGTCTTAGAAAAAAGCACTGGATTGTACTATAATTACATGTTTGACAATAAAACTGTAAATAGTGACAAGCGGGAGGGAAGATCAATCTCAAGCCCTTCTCCCATGCAGAAATAAGTTGAAAAGTATTAATTCATCTTTTCATATGCTTTCATTTAAAATAAAGCACGTGTAATTTAAAGTCTCCAAAGTTGTTCTACCATAAAAAAAATTCTAGCTAAGGTCTTGTTAGACAATAAATCAATATTTCTTGCGCAATTTCAAAAATCTATTTCAGAATTAAGCCCCTCTATGATTTTTAAAGCAGGCTCAATTTACAGACACTCAAAACATTATTGTAGTTAGGCAAATTGCAACAGTTTTTAGATTTAAAAAAAAAATAATAATAATTGAAGATAATATTTTAAATGCTTTTGTAAAATTGCTTCAATTGCTATTTTTAATTTGCTTCAAAATAAAATTACAAGAAAATTTATTTTTAATAAGTGTTTAATAGATGTTTATGTTGATTATGCGAGATGTTTATACAAGAAAAGTTTAATTTATTTAGTTTTTCTGTTGTTAAATATAACATCAATTCCAAATGTTGAAAAAAAGAATTATTTATAATATTGTACTCTTATTGAAGACAAATTAAAAATTTATATCTTTTACTGATCATTTGATAAGTTAAATATTACATAAAAAAAAAATTATTTAAATCAAGAAAAATGTGTAACAAAAAAAAAAAAAAAAAAGTGTTAGTTAGCTTGTAAAAAGAACAGGAATAAACAAATCAACAGAACATAATATCTTAATATTAATTTCAGGCATCTTTAAAAGTTCCTTCTAAAATTTAAAATTAATAAAAAACAGCAAATCTTATTTGTCATTGCCATTTATAAAGAATTTTCAGTATGTACATTTACAGATGAGATTTTATGGGCAGTTATGCGTTAAACCAGGTGCCCCCCCCCCCCCCTCCTTGTGCAGACCCATTCACAATTATTTTTTAAAAATTGCGTTTGGTCTCTTTTTAAAAGAAATATCACACAATTATACACTCTAAGATAAAAAATAGTGTCAGTTAGCTGTTATTGACCAATTACTGGCCTATTCTAAATATATGGTGAACTATGGATGCAATTTATCCGGTACACTATATGAATTCTACAGGTATCTTAATTTTCTCAAAACACTAAATAAAAAATTACTCCAAAAGTTAGAGATTCTGATGCTTCTGAAGATTGCCTAATATTAGCCTCAATTTTATATTCTCAAAATTGTTTTAACAACTAAGAATAAATAGATGTAAACATATTTTCACACAATTAATATAGCTATTTATGAGTTTGTTTATTCCTTTTTTTTTTCTTTAAATCTAAAATATTATTAAATGTGCTTAAATATAAGTATATCAGACATATAGGGAGAATAGATTTGAGAAAAGGAATCAAGGGTTAACATTTGCTGCTGTAATGAAGGAAAAATATAATATAAAAATAAAGTATAATAAAAATTTAAATAATAAAAAAATTAAATAAAGATACAAATAAAAATACAATAAAATAAAAAAAATATAGTAAATATTTTTTTCTTTTTATTCTGCTATTGTGAACATGTGATGGGTAAATAGCAGTATACAGAAAAGCACAAACCAGACTAATTATATGACACATTATAAAATGAATCCAAGTTATTCAGTGTAATAGAAAAAGAAAAAGTTTTTTTTTCTATTTATTTATTTATTTATTTATTTATTTATTTTTTTTTATGAAGCCTTGAAATATAAAGCTTTTATTATGAGTAAGTTAAATTCATTCTTGTTGTTTGTGCTTTTCATTCTATTTGTGTTTACTATTAAACATTCACAAAATCTTACACATACATAAAAAAAACGATTTTGTTTATTACTAATATTTTGCACAAGCAATATTGACTTAAAACCCTTAAAAAAGTTTGATTTTTTTTATTACTCTAAACAAAAACTATTTTTTAAAATTTAAATCAGATTTTTGATTTTTTTTTTTTTTTAAATCTCACACATATTATTGTTTTTTATGACATTTTGTTTAATTTATAAATATAAAAGAAATATATATAAACATGCATGTTATGAGTATTACCAATATATTTTGCCTCAATTTGCAGAAGTTTTTCTAAATACAAATGAGTAAATATTCGAATATTTAATGTATTCCTGATTAGATTTCCTTACTGTTGGAACATTATTTTATACTTTGATTCAAATGAAATTTGAAAGCACTTTTTAAAAAAAAACTTTATATTGTTTTTTACTTTTTGACAAACACTAAATTTTATCTTTCTAAAAGCTGTTTGATTATATGTATTATATGAAATTAAATTATATTGAAGTACATTATTATGTTTGTTTACATCATAAGGTAAAATTTTAGGATACGGAATGACTTAAATTTATTAAGAAATAACTTAAATAAAAAACTGACTCCAGTGTTTTTTTTTTCAATCAATTGATTTAGATCATGATTAAAATCAAGCTGATTTAAATCAATGAACCCTGCGTTAAAAATACTGGCTGCACAGTTGGGATACCATTAATTTAGCAAATAATCTAATCTTTCTGTAAAAAACAAGTAAATATAGACATGAAATCTTTTGAAGAAATTTAATTTCTTAGGCAAAAAAAAAAAAAAGGAATGAATAATATTTTTTACAGTCAACTCTTCCATGCTTAAACAGTGCATGACTTTCAATTTATCGGATATCACAAAGAGATTAGCTGTGGTGTCACTTCATGATGTGCATTAAAATAAAAGTAACTAAAAATAATAAAACTAAATTCATTACATGACAATTTGTCAACTGTTCGAAGTATATTATAAGTAGTCAGCTATCCACTGAAATATCATTGGAAATCTTTTATAGTCATTTTAACACTAACTTTGTGATCAAATAATTTTGGCTTCAGGACTGCAGAGGATATGGGACTAACTAGAAAAACAAGTTTGTTGTATGACAAGAAAAAAAAAAAAAAAAAAAAAAAAAAAAGAAAAGAAAAGAAAAAGAAATGTCTCTTATTTCACTGCAACAATTTGAGAGGAAAAGAGGCTGTAACCACATCATCGATCTACTCCCCTTTAACAATGCTACGATATCACTGTACACAAATATGAAAGACAAAAGAAATGTAGGACCTTTGTAAGATTGAATTAGAATACAAAGTTCTTTCAAAAGGAAACAAAATCAACCCATTCTTATCCTTCCACTAACAGATTATTTTGAAGAGAGATATGTACTTTTCCCATCAGCCTCCTCACCCCTTTGGATATTCTGCATCATCATTGTGCACTAAAATGGAACTAGCAAAATTGCCTAGTTAATTTAACAACAGAAAAATAATTTTATCACAAGAAAAGAGAAAAAATTGCTCAATTTACTGTGGCCATTTTAGAAGGGGGAAAGGGCTGTAATCCCCCCCCCGCCCTTTTGTGTATGCCATGCAATCACTTTGACCAAATCTAGAGCAAATGGGAATGGCTAAATCTGCTGTATGATTTCTCAAAAAGAAAAAACAAAACAAAATCTGTACTTTTTTTTAAAATTTCATTGTAACAATTTTAAGAGAGGCTTATAGTTTAATCAGTCTGCTCCTGTTCCCACCCCCCTCTGGGTATACCCATGACCAAAATTAAAGCAAAGGTGTTTTCCAGTGAAAACACCCTTTAAAGTTTAGATCAAAATTACTAAATTTATATGCTTAATTTTAATATTCAATTTGTACAACTGAAGTCCAGTTATAAATAAGTCACTTAAATTACATTCCAATAGCATCTATTAAAATAATAAAAAACGTTAAAGAAATTTATTGTAATTATAAAAGGTACAGTAAAGACAATCTGAAAGAATATTAAGTAGTGGATTTGGTATCATGGGTGCCTTCAAGAGAAACCTCCTTGGATTTTGAAATTTATAAAACTAAATTTTCTTTTCCTTTGATGATTTAAAAAATAAGAATGAAAAATCTTGCATTCGGCTTGTATTAGAAAGATACTTTCCAAAACTAATAAAGATTGTTAAGAAATTTCACTTTTTCTCACAATAAAGAAATTTACCAAAATAAAAAAATATATGCATAACATATTTTACAGTTATCTTCTTGTATAGCACTCCAGTGTTGTATATCAATAGGACTGAAGTAGAATAACATTGAAATACACTGCAGTTGAATTTTCTCCATAGATTATAATGTAACAAAATTCTGTTGTGTAGCCCTGATCTATAGAATTTATACACAAAAAATATTATCCAAAAAAAATCTTTAGTTAAAAAATCAAATGCTACAATGAAAAATGCATTTTCAGTAATTATCGCTAATAATCGGCAATGTAACTGAAATCTTTGGCATGTCTGTGCAAATGAACAATAAATGTGCCATACATCTATAGTAGAGAGTTTGTAAAGCACTGCAGTGTTGCATAAAACATCAATAAAATATACCACAAATGTAACAGAATGCTCGAGTGCTTCTATAAATGAACTACAAATGATACATACTTCATTTTCAATACATAACAAGCCAGATAAACTTCAGTTATATTTGGCATTGATTATGAACACAGTTTCCAAAACTAACAGAACATAATGAACAGTGGTGTAGTCATAAAAAAACAGAGGGTATACTCTCTAAGCAGAGGGTATATGATCAAGGCAAAGGGTATAACCCTGGAAGGAATATACAATTGCTCTCTTGGGAAACAGGGGGTATACGGTACTGCATAAAAAAAAAATCCAGAGGATATACAGCATATACCCCCATGTACCCTCCACTACAACTCCGATAATGAATGATTTTGTGGTCAAATAATTTTCAAATTGAGAGAGAACAGACAGACTAAATTCATTAACATTATTCAATTCTGTTGGAAAGTGTTAAAAAAGTAGTACAATTTACTCTTTACAGATGACTTAAAAAACTGTAAAAATAAGAGGAAATGAGATTTTTTATTTTCAAAAAAGAATTTATTTTTCCAATCCTTTTTGGAAATAGTATATATATTTTTTTATTATTTTTTGTTGCAATCAAACTTATGTTGCTTTTGTGTCAATAATTTATGCCAAAGGAGGAATTTGACAGTCACCCTGATAGATTGTCACAATAAAAATCAGAGTGACCAAGATGAGAGATAAAACAAAATGCAAAGTTCTTGCAATTGCAGTAGGGCTGCAATCAGTTACCACATCCAGCTTTCTGACATTTGTAGTCTATTTCAGTGTTAAACCAGGCAGACATCTTCATTCCACTCTTCTTACTTCTACTGTTGACTTGAGAGAAAAAAATCCTGAAAGTTATCTATGCAAAAGATAGATACCAATTCATATTGCTTTGAAATGTCGACAATATGAAAATAGCATAATTTCTGCCAGGATTTGTTAAATATAATTGTAAAAAGAAAAAGAAAAAAAAGAAACAGACATAGAAAGAAAAATTTATTTTCATTTTCCCAAATCTTTGGCACTTCATTAAGCAAAGAAAAAAAAATAACAGTAGTAAATGTGTTCAAATCAAACTAAGCAAAAAATAAATTTATTCACAAACAAGCACAAACATTATACCTTGAAATAAAAGATCTTCATAATAAATCTAAGTATGAAAGATTCTGCCAGTGATAGACTTGATAAAATTTATGTATTTCACAAAAGATTTTTTAAAAAAATCTCCTTAATAAGTACAATAAAAAAGGAAAAACTAAATTTTAATTTCATAGTTTTTTAAAAAAGGATGCAAATTTATTTAGCTTTGCCTTTGGTTTTTAACCAACTTTTCATACTATTTTCTTCTTGGATGTTAATTACCAAATGTACCACCAGCATTTTTTTTAATACTACTCTGAACATGTTTTAAATATGCAAACTGAAAGAATCAAGTAATAAAATCTGAGGCACATCCAAATCACAATTATATCTTGTAGTATCTATTTAATAGATTATTAATAGTTCCTGGCCAGAATTGTTTAGGCCCACAGAAAGATACAGTCTATCTGTAGATATTCTTTGAATTTTCATCTGGGCCGTAAAGATAGTAATTTTAAATTGGGGGAAAAGAAAGAACGAGATTTTTTTTTTTAAAGAAAATATTTATATTTTTTTAAATAAGTTTTTTTTCATAACATTTGTTTGAAATACACATAAGTTTTGTTTTCCTTCTGTTATCATCTATACGCTTGAAAAACAAGATTTTGACCAGAAATATACCGAAATGATCATAATATGAGTAAACAGTGAAAAATTGCAGACCATTCATTAGCGGCAGATGAGAGTTAATATCTTGGCAAATTATATATATATATATTAAAGAAAAAAAAATTGAATCATCTAAACCTCAAGTACATAAGGACCTGTCGTAGCCTAATTTTATTCAAATTTTAAGAAGTTATTCTCTATGTGCAATATTTTTTTTAGCCATCACTAACAGACATAGAAAAAAATCTTTCTTTTATTAATATAGATAATAATCTGGGAGCCCCATTATTGCAAAATTCAATCAATTATTTCTAAAAATCTAAGATATTTTATCTTAACAGATATTGATCACACTAAGAGCATTATATAGAAAATTTTGTGCTCTTTCATAAAAACTTGGTATGGCAAAATTTATTTTGCCAAAAAAGTCTGGAACACATATTTTAAAGAGGCAGAAGGTGATAAAATTTCAAATTTATTTTGCTTTAAATTTTTAGTGGTACCTTCTTTATTTTGCATCTGGCCATTGGCCAAGCGTCGGATTTTTCTAAAAATGGTAAATCATTACAGCTTTTTAGTAATAACTTATTTCTGGTTTGTCAGTTTTAGGTCAGTCATACCAAGCTCATTTTGTTTGTATAACTTTTCACAATTGATAATTTTGCAACAACAGGACTTTTGATGCAATCGGCTCCCGGACTATATGTAATAATGTACACAGTAAAACCTGAGTAAACAGAATATATTTATGATAAAATCCAGTCTTTTATGGGAAATTTTATGGTCCTACATTTTGTTTGTTTTAGTGGGAGAGGTTTTTTTTCTTTGCGATAATTGCACTGAAACAGCAACTGTTGTCTTAAATGGTCCAAAAGTGTGAAAATTTGGATTGTAAAAATCCATTTAACAAGTATAAACATAAAAATAACTTTTTAAAAAACTTTTTTATAAGCAAAAAATTTGATGTTTATTTTAAAATCAAGCCTAATTTCTTAACTGCAATTCATATTATTACAAAATATTTCCATCAGAATACATTAATTTCATGTGGACCTTGATTATGAAAAATTCATCATTATGATTTTGCTTAGTAGAAAGCAGGAACTAATGAATTCATTATACATTTTACCATTTCTGCTTTGTTTCTTTTTGAAAATATTGCAACAAGGAAAAGAAAAGGAAGAATTATCTAAACTATCAATTCAGGATGTAAAAATTGTTTTCTGGACACATAATCATAATTTAATTAATGTTAAGCTATTAATTTATAAAAATTATATAATTAAAAATATACATTACACTGTTTATTTTTTATTTGTATTTAATTTTGTATCTTTTAATGTTTAAAATATTTCATTGTTTCAGTTTTGCAGCCAGTTGTCATATTTTACTGAGTGCGATGTTTTGCATATAAATTTCATTGTTGTATTAAAACAAAGTTGATTTGGAAGAAAATGCTTTAAAATTAATGGATTAATTTATAATTAAGTTCTAAAAATATCAAAATATTGAATTGTCATTAGAAATACACCTGCAATTTTTTTCTTTCTTCTTCTTCTTCTTTTTTGTAATTCTAGGTTATCAGGAAATGAGTGAAAAATAGATTATAAAGTTCTCTATCTTTGCTTACAAAAACTAAGTTGAGTTACATAAAACAAAGTAAAAATGATCTTATGGTCTTATATAATGAGTAGAATATAATTATAAAAAATTGTATATCAACAAATGAGAAGCTGTATAAAATTGCATTTAAGCTAAATTAAGCTAATCACACTTAAAGGGATCAGTTTATCTCAAAATTGATCAGAAAATCTATTTTTAAAAAAATATTAAATGAAAGCCTGTTTAATTGTGAATATTTTGACACTTTTACCCATATGGCAATTATATCGCGATATATTGTTAATTTTGTTGATACACACAGTACCCATTAAATTAAAATTTTAAATAGCTGTTTCTCAATGTTCATATTGTCTTCATTTTCCGATTTTAAAAATCCTAAGGCTTATTTAGTATTTAATATAGAGATTTAAACTTTTTTTGGTGCATGTCCTTTATTGTATATGTGATAAATCAATGCATGAAATTAATCTTCAGATTTTTTTTTTTTTTTTAATTATAAAAAAAATATATATATATATATATATATGAAAATGTATTAGATTTCATCATTTTACACTACATATATATCAATAAAGATGTATAAAAAAAAACCTATGTGCAATCTTGTGTAATACGTGAAAATCTTAAAAAGGACAAAAATTTAAAAATTTAAAAAAGTAGTAGAAATTTTTTTCAATTCAAAAGCTTCTTAAAAATTTAATTAAATATGTAGTTATTTTTTAAATGTACTTTTAGTTGAACATTGAAATGCAGTGACCATTCAAACCATATTTTTAAAAATAGCTATTTTGAGTTAAATAAAACAGTGTTGAAAATGATCTTGTGATTTTATATAATGAGCAGAATAAAAAAAAACAGTAAAAACCAGCATATCTATTAATAAGTAGCTGTATAAAATTGCATTTTTTTCTAGCATTCAGTGATTCTGTCTTAACAGGTTTTATTGTATCAAGATAATCAAGTACAAATAAATTAGAATGTAGAATTTACATAAAAACTTATTAAAATTTTAATAACTATAAATATTGTAAATGTACATAATACTTATACAACAAAAATAGTGAATTTTTATTAAAAAATGGGTAAAAAAAAGAAGTGTTAAGCAAACAATCATAAATTTATCAATATATGATTTCAGATACAAAACTTACCTCATAATATGTTCAACTAACATGTTGTGCAGAACTGTTTTTCCAGCATATTGATTGGTGATCCGTAGTACAGTTGCTCCTTCAACATTTGTAACAGCAAAATTGGCACCATATTCAAGTAACAGTTTGGCAACTTTAAGGTGCTTATTTCTGCAGGCCTAAAAATAAGAAAACAAGTGGGTAAGTGTGGTTGCAGATTACACAGAGGGTTTTGTTTAATATTTCTTTCAAAACAATTTATACTTTAATTAATAAATCCAAATTGCTAATTTATAATTATTAAATTCTTACATAAATGGTAGCACCAATAAATTTAATTTTAAAATAATTATAAAAGAAAGTTATTAATTTTAATCAAATTAAAAATGTTCAGATCAAATTATCTGTATTATAAAGGCCAAACGCATTAATGCGTAACACACATGTCATTTTGCAAATGGCAACAATTTGAAATTTGAAATGAAATTTCAGTTTTGAAATTTACGCTACTGCAAATTTTTAAACTTCTAATTATTGCATATTTTCAATTTTTACACCATCATATAGGAAAAAACTGAACATATTGTTTCTAAAACTTGAACTAAGTTAATTTAAATCACATAATGTGAACACAATATAACAATAAGTTGAAATAAACACAGCTTATCTCTATTATCTACCGAAAACCACAGCACTTTACAGCATTTTCAACTACACCACTTACAAATGGGCATCAAACCCACAACCCACTCATCAATAAAAGAAAAGAGTATTGCGAGTTCTTCCCCAAAGATGGGTTGTTGACTAGAAGTTTAAATCAGAAGACTTGAGAAGTATGTTGACCCATGATTTTCTTTCTTGTTAAGAATTGTAAAACATGCCCATATGCTGTAGAGAGGGATGTTTGTAAAAATCTTTTTTGAGCCACAATACTTTTTGAGTGTTTGCCCAAAAGCTTATAAAATTCATAAAATCTTGGATTTTTTAGAAAAAGCATAGGTTAACAAAATGAAATAACAAAATGAATAATAACAAAATTAAATTATTATGATGACAATAAATAATGTATAGTAAATGGTTATTTTTATTAAATTAGTTTAAGATGGGTAAGATCAGCAATTTACTTTTTAACTTAGCTTTTATAAATTCTTCTGCATTATGCACCTTTATCATAGCCAGTTAGGTTTTATTTTTTATTAACTCATCTAATTTGAAATAATTGGTTTAAATAACTACTCATCAAACACAAAAATTTTATATTTTTAACATTTGAAAAGAAATGGCTAGAAAAGAAAAGAGCTAAAACTCAAAATACTTACCAACATAAGAGCAGTTTCACCCTTTTTATTTTGTTTATCTTTATGAGCATTAAACTTCAAAAGAATTTTAGTTACGTCATAAAGACCCTAGAATGAAAGATAAATATAAAAATGCAATAAAATCAATGGCAAATTATTTTCTAAATTATAT
The DNA here is from genome assembly GCA_964019185.1 of Maratus speculifer. NCBI lineage: Eukaryota > Metazoa > Arthropoda > Arachnida > Araneae > Salticidae > Maratus > Maratus speculifer. Next base: position 156,745,864 of record OZ025302.1, on the reverse strand, counting down.
TTCAATATATTTCTTATTCTATATCTTCAAAAATACATGCCTACATGGATTGAAAAGAACAGAAGATATGCAATATTCCCAAAGATAAAATACCTCAAATATGTTTTTTCTGGATGGAGCAATATAAAATAAATCACTTCAAGACAATTTAACAATACAATACAATCAATTAAAAAAAAAAAAAAGAAAGAAAAAGAAAAAAAAATGCAAACACATAAAATCTGCACACCATTTGCAATGTAGACAAAGAAATTTTCGGATATTATTCAGTAAAAAGAAATTAAAGATGGGAAGAAAAAAGTCAATCTTCTTTAATTGGTGAAGTCTTAGCTGGGTAATTTGTGCTGATGAAGCATTAATTAAATGAGCTTTAGATGAGAGACCTACTCATAGTTAGAGACTTAAGAGACTTATATAGCGACAACATAAAGACTTACATAGTTAATTGAATTTTAAGAGAATTAATTTTGTGACTGGACAATAACTGCTGACTGCTTGCAGGGCACAGAGTAGAAGAAAAGATTTTAAGATATATGAGGACCCCAGAGGCAGGGTTGGAAAGGTTTTTCTTATCCCGCTCTTATGAAAGTGTTTTTTAGAATTCTATAGAAAAAGTGTTGTACAATCTTATTGAATTATGGCTTGTTTTTCTATAAGCTAGTTTAAAATCTATAGAAATATCTGTAGAACAGAAATTTTTATTAAACTTCTATTAACCACTTTCTATCTACAGACATTTCTATTAAACTTCTACAGGTATTTCTATAGATTTTAAACTAGCTTATAGAAAAAAGGGCCATAATTCTATAGGATTCTATAAACCTTTTTCTATAGAATTCTAAAATACATTTTTCTAAGGGCTGGTAAATACCGTGGTAAAAACCAGTATTTACCATCTTGGGAAATACTATGTTTTTCTTACATGGGAAAAACTGATTATTAAAAACAAATATAAATTCAAAAACCTTTAAAAGTGTCAAAATAGAGCTTAAGTAAATAGCTTTAAAGGATTCTTCAAACATTCTATTACAGATTAGACAAAAATCTGGTAACAAAAAAAAAATAAATAAATAAATATGATGAATTTCTGTTTTTAAAAGAATATTGTGTAAATATTACACTGAACTAAAATTGTAAAATTTAAAAAGCTAGTCAAATGTGGCAGTCCTAAAACTATCTCATACATGTTAATACTTCTTGAAAATGCAGCATAGAAGTACCACCTGTTCAGAGGTCAGGGCCTGACTTGCAAGTTTTTGTACTCTCTTACATTGGTTGATTTACTGATAGCAGTTGTTTTTTACATATTATACATTTATTCCAAAAGTGTCAACTAAAAAAAATATGTTTTCAGAAAAAATTAAAAAACGGTTCCAAGTTTGTTTTTTTTATAAACGTATCATTTATTGAAATGTGCTTTTAACCATATATTGAGATATATTTTCGTCATTTCATTGTATTAATATCTCAACTATCACATTTTATTTTTTTTCATGATTTTTGAATGGAGATTTTGAAAAATTTTGTACCCCTCAGAAATCATGTACTCAGGGCATGGGCCCCAGGTGCCTATGCGATAGTCGGAGCCTGTCAGGAATGCAAGCAGTACACCTGAAATGGCTGATTGCTACCATTAAATTTTTCTAGCATTCTTCACTTTATTTAATGATAGGATTACTGAGATTTAATAAGACAAATAATGTCATCAAAATTAGTGGTGGAAATCCGTTATTTGTGGTGCAGCACTTAGATCCCTGCCAGTTAAGTGATTTACACCAAAATCTAGTCAGCAACAACTTGTATCAGTTTCTAACTGATTCTGAAGTTTGATGAAAATCCATGCATTAGTTTCTGAGATAGAGCTATTGCCGAAATATAAAAAAATTGGCATAACAGCATCACTTGTTGGGTAATGTATACCAAAAACAAATCAGAACCAATTTTTATCAGAAGCTATCTTAATCAATAGTTTGATAAAAATCCATGCATTAGTTCTTAAGATCATACAAAAAACTGGTGGAACCAGAGAGAAAAGTAGAGCTCGATTTAAAAAAAAATCTTACAGTAAAATTTGGGAAATATTTTCAATGTGCGTGCAAAAGAAAGGGAATCAGATGATCTGTAAAGCTTATGAAATAACCCAAATTTTTGTTAGCTGAAAATGAGGACTGAGCTGTACTGGTGCCTTATATTCAGAATTATACTATTATCCACTCAAAATGATTACTGAGGAAAGTAGTCAATATAATATATTGTTATGTTGTCTCAAATCGGTTAAGCCCCACAATGCTAAACAAATATAAACCATGATGTGATAATTAAAGTATAACATTAATATAATCAAGTTGTTGAGGAATGATGAGTATTGATGTAGATAAGTGTTAAAAACATTATAATGTAAACTCTAAATGAAGATTACAGAAAACAATAAACAAAAGACTTAAATTGTTTTCCATCAATCATCGCATAATTAAAGAGCAACCAGGAAATGATTTTAGCAAGAACAATTTTTCTTTTATCGAAAGTGAAAGAACTGTCATCGTACGCAACATAACCTTCAGTTGTTTACAAAAAGAGTATAATCTGCAAATAATGAAATTGATTTATAGTAAATAAGTGATAATTAACTATCAAGGACATTGTCATCAATAAACATTAAATTACTTTCACTATATAAACATTAAAATAATAAATTTTGTTTTTCATTGTAACATAATAATAATTTTTCTTGTATTTTTCACAGATTTCAAAATGTAACAACAGAGAAAGGAGCTTTTTGTGAATGCTCCGTAAATTTTTAACCAAGTTTAATATAATATTCTTTTTTCTAAATGGTGCAGTGTTTTTCGTGTCTTCATAACTTTGCGTTATAACAAGTGGATACCACATAAGGATACTACAATACGAATCTAGCGACGGCCTGCCCTGAGATGAAAACTAATTGAAGGTAAGTCAATCTTACCTGGCTTTTTTCCGTTAATAACAGTTTTTTTAGTAAAACTGATGAGGGCGTACTCATGCAATTAATATGTTATGCAAATTATCGCTAACAATTTGATTAATGAGACAGAAATAAAAACAAAATCAGGTCAGGCAGTCCATAAATAAACAATTTAGCAAACTCTAAAGAAAAAAAAAAAAAAAAAAAAACTTTTCTATAACAATATCATGGCTACTGTAAAAGACAGCACAACAATTGAAAAACTAAATGCCAATAATTACTCAAATTGGCGATTTAAAATTGAAATGCTGTTGATTCGCGAAGACTTAATTGAAGTTATTACGGAAGAGGTTCCAACCCCCATAACCACAGATTGGGCCAAAAAAGACAGGAAAGCCAGAGCGTTAATTAATCTCAGTATTGAAGATAGTCAAATAGTACACGTTAAAAATTTGAATTCGGCGCGGGAAACATGGGACACTCTAAAACAAATTCATGAGAGATCCAATCTCTCCAGCAAGCTGTACTTATTAAGAAAACTGTACAGCACAAAACTAAATGAAGGTGGTAACATGATAGCCCACATTACTAAAATTCTAGAAATTGTGGATAAACTATCTGCCATAGGAGAAAACATCACAGATTCCCATATTTCCGCATTACTATTGTGTTCACTTCCCCCTTCTTACGATACATTAGTGACGGCTCTTGAGGCCCGTCCAGAACCTGAACTCACAGTACTATTTATAAAAAATAAATTAACGGATGAATATATCCGTCGAACGGAAAGCTCTGAAAATTCAGAAAATAACACCAGAGCATATAAAGCTCAAGGAAAATCTGTCAACTCTGATCATAAAAGAATGAACAAATATTGTTCACACTGTAAAATGAAAAACCACACAAATAAAGAATGTTGGTTCCTAAAAGGGAAAAATAATAACACTTACACTCAAAACAAGCAAAATAAAACTAAAAACCATTCCACTTCGCTATGTTTTGAAGAAAACACTGAAGGCAGAAAAAATGCTGTATATGAAAAAAATGATGTAGCCTTACTTACAGAGCAACCTGATAACAAAAAAACCTTTATTGTAGATAGCGGAAGTTCCAGCCATATCGTAAACTCAAAAGAAATGTTTACAAAAATAACAAACAATGTTGAAACAAATGTCACTGTAGTAAACGGTAGCAAATTGATTTCATATGGATCAGGTGAAGTTATTATTCAAACCGGAAAAAATAATAAACAAGTAACACTAAGGGATGTTCTGTTCGTACCAGATATTGAAACCAATCTGTTATCAGTTAGCAGGGCAACAAAAAACGGATGCCAGGTACATTTTGAAAGGGATAGGTGCAACATTACACACAAAGGTGAAACAATACTCCAAGGTAAATTAAAAAACAATTTGTATGAAATACACGTAAATGAAGATGAAAATAGTAGCTACTACACAAATGTAACGTATAATTGCACAAATGCAAATTGTATAGATTTATGGCACAGAAGAATGGGCCATAGAAATTACGACACAATAAAAAACATGGTGTCTAAAGAATTAGTAAGCGGTGTAACGATAAATAAATGTAAACACAACAATGTATGTGAGGTATGCATTCAATCAAAAACAAACGAAACACCATTCCCAAAATCAGGAGCATATAGAGCCAAAGAAAGACTAGAATTAATTCACACTGATGTATGTGGCCCTATAAACACACCCACTATAGGGGGGAAAAGATATTTCATCACTTTCATCGATGACTTTTCGAGGTTTTGTATAATTTACCTAATGTCAAATAAGAGTGACGCGTTTGAAAAATTAAAAGAATACATCGCTACAGTTAAAAATAAATTTGGTAAAATGCCAACTGCGATCAGATCCGACAATGGCGGCGAATATATAAATGACGAAATTGAAAAGTACCTAAAGTATAATGGCATAGAACACCAACTTACCGTCCCATATTCTCCAAGTCAGAACGGGGTTGCAGAAAGAAAAAACAGGTCGCTTCTGGATATGACTAGGAGCATGCTAAACGAAGCAAATCTCCCACATAAATTATGGGGAGAGGCCATATGTACCGCAAACCATTTGCAAAATCGACTACCTTCTAAATCCATCAACACCACACCATATGAACTTTGGCTAGGTAGAAAACCAAACATAAAATATTTAAAGGTTTTCGGCTGTACCGCATATGCCTATATACATAAATTTAAACGAGGAAAACTTGATAATAGAGCAGAAAAGGGCACTTTCGTCGGATATGACAATCGCTCTAAAGGGTACAGAATCTACACCAGTGATGGAAGAGTCATACTAGCTAGATCAGTAAAATTTATCGAAAACAAAATAGATAACGCAAACACTAATGAAAATACAAACACAAATGATTCAAAGTCTGAAATCAAAAAACAGGCTCAGCAGAAAGAAAAAAATGTAATGGAACTAAATCTAACACCAGAAAACATCGATACGGATACACCATCCACATCTTTACAAACACAACACGTTAGAAGATCCGAAAGGGAAAATAAAGGAGTACCACCGGACAGATTTGCTTATGCAGTCCGGCACAATCCAATATATGAGCCCAAAAGTTGGCAAGAAATGATAAATCTTGAGAACCCACACGAAAAAAGGAACTGGATCGATGCGACGCGAGAGGAAATAAATTCACTTAAAGAAAACAAAACATGGACATTAGTGCATCCACCACAAGGAGCTAAAGTAATCGGATCAAAATGGACATTTAAAGCAAAATATGATGAATTTGGAAAAATAAAAAGATACAAGGCTAGGCTCGTAGCTCAGGGTTACGGACAAAAATACGGGATAGACTATGACGAAACATATGCGCCAGTGGTGTCACACACGACACTCAGAAGCTTTTTAACTGCCGCAGCATATCATAAGTTAAAAATACATCACATTGACATTAAAACAGCTTTCCTACATGGAGAACTGGAAGAAGAGGTATATATGTCTCAGCCTGAAGGATACATAGACACAAAAGAACCTTTCAAAGTGTGTAGACTGGAAAAGGCAATTTATGGCCTAAAACAAGCAGCACGAGCTTGGTATATAAAAATTACCCAAACACTTAAAGAATTAAACTTCACACAAAGTACAGCAGACACTTGTTTATTCATACAAAAACAAGGGGAAAATAATATTTACATCATAGTGTATGTTGATGATATACTCATTGCAGGAAATGATGACCAGATAAAAGATATAATAAATAAATTGAAAACAGAATATACTCTTGAAGATCTAGGAGAAATAAATAATTACCTCGGAACAAAAATAGAAAAAACGCAGAATGGATTCAAACTGAATCAAACTGCAAAGATAGAAGAAGTAGCAAAAAAATTCAACTTAACAGAATCTAAACCATACAGCACTCCAATGGAGGTAGGATTTCAGCGATTAAATGATGATGGTAAACAAATGCCAAACAACACGAAATACCGTCAAGCAATAGGTGCATTGTTATACATCGCCACGATATCAAGACCAGACATACTTGTAGCTGTAAACATTTTAAGCAGAAAAAACGAAACCCCCTCCGAATCGGACTGGAAAGGAGTCAAAAGACTTATACGATACCTAAATTCAACAAAAAACCTAAATTTGGTTATCAGCACACAAGAACCACCGATCTTGGAAATATATAGTGATTCGGATTGGGGGGGTGATTTAAAGACAAGAAGGTCAACTACAGGAAATTTATTCTTACTAGGAAAAAATCCTATAATGTGGATCACGAAAAGGCAAACCTGCATTGCACAATCCTCTGCAGAAGCAGAATTCGTGGCAGCGGCCAGTGCTACGCAAGAATTGACGTGGTTATTAAAATTATTAGAAGATCTTGGCGTACCACAACAATTGCCAATTACTATTTTCGAAGATAACATCTCTTGCATAAAGATGACAGAATCTGGAAAATATTCCAACAGAACAAAGCACATTGATATCAAGTATCATGTAATTAAACAGCTTAAAGAAAACGGAATAATCCAACTACATTATTGTCCAAGCAAATCAATGATTGCCGACATCCTTACAAAACCGGAACCCAAACCTGAATACATAGAAAATAGAAACAAACTCAAACTACTGGATAATCTCCATTGAGAGTTTAAGGGGGGGTTTGTTAAAAACATTATAATGTAAACTCTAAATGAAGATTACAGAAAACAATAAGCAAAAGACTTAAATTGTTTTCCATCAATCATCGCATAATTAAAGAGCAACCAGGAAATGATTTTAGCAAGAACAATTTTTCTTTTATCGAAAGTGAAAGAACTGTCATCGTACGCAACATAACCTTCAGTTGTTTACAAAAAGAGTATAATCTGCAAATAATGAAATTGATTTATAGTAAATAAGTGATAATTAACTATCAAGGACATTGTCATCAATAAACATTAAATTACTTTCACTATATAAACATTAAAATAATAAATTTTGTTTTTCATTGTAACATAATAATAATTTTTCTTGTATTTTTCACAGATTTCAAAATGTAACAACAGAGAAAGGAGCTTTTTGTGAATGCTCCGTAAATTTTTAACCAAGTTTAATATAATATTCTTTTTTCTAAATGGTGCAGTGTTTTTCGTGTCTTCATAACTTTGCGTTATAACAAGTGGATGCCACATAAGGATACTACAATACGAATCTAGCGACGGCCTGCCCTGAGATGAAAACTAATTGAAGGTAAGTCAATCTTACCTGGCTTTTTTCCGTTAATAACAGTTTTTTTAGTAAAACTGATGAGGGCGTACTCATGCAATTAATATGTTATGCAAATTATCGCTAACAATAAGTATGTTTGAACACAAATATTTAGTATATGATTGAATCATATCTATTCAAGGTTTTGAGTTTACTTGGAGCTTTGATCTTCCAGTTATCAAAACAGCTGGTATGGAATTGTGTTCACACTTTGTACAGAACGAATCGTTCTCATACTTCATTACATCAGCCTGTAACATATAGTTATGAACCCAAATTTTTAGACTGGTTATGGATGATTGAAATACGGAAAGAGTTAAAAATGCCTCTTTTTCCCTAATTGATTTTAAAGTACCAGTAAAACTCAGTCCTCATTTTCAGCTAACAAAAATTTGGGTTATTTCATAAGCTTTACAGATCATCTGATTCCCTTTCTTTTGCACGCACATTGAAAATATTTCCCAAATTTTACTGTAAGATTTTTTTTTAATTGAGCTCTACTTTTCTCTCTGGTTCCACCAGTTTTTTGTATGATTTCATAGCTTTTTCAGATCCTTTCAGGAACTTTATCTATCACCTTCAACTACAAATCTAAACTATTATTAGTATTAGTTTAAAATTATTAGTAGGCACATTAGTTTGGCTAAATACTTGAAATGACGCCAAGTTGGCTTTAATTTTGGAGAGTAATTTTGGATGCCAGATTTGGCGATATATTGCCAAGTTGGCGAAAAACTTGGCGACATTTGGCAACAGAACCACCCCCTCCCAGATGGTAGTCCCACTGCAGTTTCTCGGTATCTACGTAGATTTTCTTATGACGATAGGTATCTACACAGATTTTCATAGCTTCATTTTCAAATAGTTATTTTTATAAATATAGAAGAATTTTTTTCCCTAATTATCCCTTTTTAATTGAAATATCTATATTGTAGTGACTGTTTTACTTCGAAAACACTCAAATAAAGGTGCGATGTTGTTTTAACACATATTTAATTACAGTTTATATATATGTTTATGAAAAATATGCATTTTCTGTTTCGAATGACATCAATTTCAAAGGTTCAAAACTATCAGGAGAATCAGAATTTTTATTGATCTATAAAAAAAAGAACACGTGTTATTGTTTCTTTTTTAAATTATTGAATTGTTTTTTAGTTGGTGGCAATTCAAAAGCAACAATTGAATTAGCAATTAAAAAGGAGAGATTTCTATAATGTTAAATTATGAAAGGAATAGCGTTATATAAATTTTAAATGGGTGCCATTTCCTTAATTTTTTATATTTTTTTACCGGACCTTTGAAAGGCACATCCCTAAATTAAAAGCTTTCGAACAAGTTATTACATGTCGCTGAATGTTTCCTGGTTCGGGTTATAATTGAGTTGTTTCTCTTTTTTTGTTTTTTCACGAGCAAAAAGTGCCAAAACAGGGGTTCTGGATCTCCGAACTAATTGGTGGATCTAGATGAATTTTTGTAAACTTTGAGATCTAGGGTAGGACACCTTCCCCTTTTGAATTTCGTTGCGATCCATTGATTGGGTCCAAAGTTATTAAGAGGCAAACTTTGGACTTTAACATTAGAGACGCAGCTGAGCTCTACTATACAGCACTATCGTGCTGCATAATACTACTATTGTGAAATCTGCCACCATGCCACCTGAAGGCCATTTACACGAAAAACAAAACTAATCTATATGAGGGTCTAACTGAATCAGAAGTTTGATGAGAATTTATGCTTTAGTTCAAGATAAATCTATGCAATAATCATGAATAATGCAGCATAGCAGTGCCACCTGTTGAGCGATTTACACAAAAAAATAATCAGCACAAAATTATACAACAATCTAAAGTTATGAAAATCCATACATTAGTTCTTGAGATAGAGAGCTATAGTGAAAATCATGAATAATGCAGTATAACAGCATCACCTGTTGAGCGACATGCACTAAAAACTAATCAGCTTCAGTTTCGATCAAAGTCTAACTGAATCTAAAATTTTATGAAATTCCGTGCATTAGTTCTGGAGATAGAATGCCCACAAAATTTTTGTAACATACATTTTTTTAAAAATATCAAATTGTATTCAGGACTTTCTAATACATATAAATCTATCGAAAAATCTAAATTTTTCATGACTCCAACACTTTTTTCTAGTAAAGATAGAAAAAGGTAAAAATTGTGTTTAATAGCTATTTAAAAACTAATAAAATTTTTATTTGAATGTAATACAAATTTATTGCTTATTTGATGACACTGATATTTTTAAGTTTAATAATTTTATTTTGTGTTCTAAAATATTTATTTAGGAACTTCATTATTATAGGAAGAAAAAAAAAGAGCAAATTTTATGTTTTCTGCAATAATTCTTATATATTTATATTCCTTTATCCTTTCCAACAGAGTAATTTTAAACCTAAGGTAAATTTGTAATAACTATGTATTTCTAACTTTAATTTTACACATCACATTTAGAAAGACAGAATGTTTCTTACATATTGTCTTTTGGAAGTTTTTCCTGTTATTTACCATTTTTTTCTCAGCATTTACCAGTTTTTAGCACTGGGATGGGAATAACAAGTTTTGGATGGGAAAAAGCCAACCTTGCCCAGAAGCCAAGGAGTAAAAGTGACAAAATTGAAAAAAATTTAACTATGTGCACAGATAACCTGAAAAAATGCTCTTTTCTTTCTAGGTAATGAAATGTAAATTATTTTCTAATTATGTGCTGCATTCTAGAAATCAACCACTTTTGTTGAATAATAATCAATATTGATTAATTATAAATTTAAAGAAAATTGTACAATAGACTCTCTCAAATTCGCAACCCTAAAATCTGCATATAATTTATGGATGTAAACAACAAAACATTCAGTTCAGATATAAGGACAAAATTTGAATTTTTTAGTTTTATATCAATTCCATATACATTTTGATTAGTAATTTTGTTAATATTACAGAATTCGTGTTTTTTAATGAAGGAAGAGTTCATTTAATTCTGAAAAAATTCAAGATATTGCTGATATCATTGGTAATCATAGTTTTCTTACCAAATATATTTATATATTAATCAAGCTTTTTTGGTAATTAAGTCTGTTTAAGTATTTAAATATAGTAGTACATGCCATATTGTGTATTCTATATTTCCATTAACCAATGGATATATGAATACAACTCCTCATCTTTTTGCCTCACTTTGGAAATAACGGATTTTGAGCTCATTCTATAAACAATCACTTTCAGAATTTTCAAACTATGTTTTTGAAATATTTACAGAAGTTGTTCTATGCATTTAGCTAACACAATATGCAAATAAAATTTAGATATCATTGACGCATGTACAATGAAAAATTATTTTGTAAACCTGCTCATTTTTCATACAATTATTATTTTTTTAAAATTCTAATGAGAGGGTATCGTGTACAATGTTGTTTGTCATATTTTTAGAAAAAAAAACATTTTATATTAAGAACTCTGCAAATTATAAGCAAAAAACTTGGAAAATTTTGGGACTGTTTTTATAAAAACCTTAATTTCTCTATGAGTATACATGCTATCCACATAAAAATGAACACAGTATATTACAATAAGCCACTTTATCATAATCTACAATTATAGCACTTTTGCTACATTAGTTTTGACAGGGTTATCCAAATGTTATTCGTTCTTTTTCAATTTGTTGACGGTCCCCTATAGAGTTTCGATAAAAAATCTTGACAGAAAAGTATGACCTGTACTATTATATTTACACGCTTAGAGTTTCAGGGTAATTCTTCATGTATTTTTCTAGATATTTAACAAAATGTCTGAAATTGCAAGTGGCCAGTCATCTTTGGTCATATAGTGTATCATAGCTATTTCATAAAGGTATGACTATTTTGATGAGATTTTAAAATGTAAACAAAATAATATAAAATCTGCAAAGTCCTTGATTTGAAGTTATGTGGATTTTTGAGTGTACTGGATTTTGTAAAGAGAGAAATAATGAGAGTATTTATCTGTTAAGAGCATATAAAAAGAAGATGGAAAGGAAGGATAAAATTCATTTGAAAAAAAATTTACAGAACATTTTTTGTATGGAAATATACAGTAAGATTGAAACAATGCTACATTAAGTAAATGTATTTATAAGTAACAGTTCAAAAACTTAATGGAATAATTATGGAAATTAAATCTATAAATAGCACTTAGATCAATATAGAAAACAATTTAAAACTGTTCAATGTAGTGGTCCGGATAAACAACAAAATGTTAGGATATTTGATCATATTAAATAATGCTAAAAAAATTTCCTATACAAACATTGTAATCACATTTCAAGATTAAAGATTAATATAAAATTTATCAAATAGATGTCTACTGTTATACAGAAAGTGATAAACCAAAGAGATGAAATCTCAGAGTATCTTTCTGAAATTTCCTAAGTCTAAATGAAAAACTTTTAAACTTCATAATTTAATATTATTGTCATAATAAACAACATGCTTTTATCTAGACGGTTTTCCAAACAATGGTACTTAAGTTTTCTGATACTGGTATATGAACAATTTATTTTATATGGAGTAGAGTTTATGGAGCTTTTTGTATGGAGCTTACAGGGTCTTGACATAACATTTTTCTCATCTTTATGATTAAAAAAAAATTCTTCAATAAATCTTTCCTTATTGTAAATTTCTTAGCAAAATATAGCACCAATTTTACCCTTGTACAATTTTATTGATAAGAAAGAAAAAATAAAAATTTGTATTGAACTAATGAATGATTTATATTAATAGTAAGAATGAAATACAGTAGACTGCAATGACTATTTCTCAAATTTTTATCTAAGTATTTATCAGAAAAGTGTCAATGATTTTAATCAGATAACCAAAATAAGTATTTTGAAAAGAAAACAAAAATCCCCAGTACCTGGAAGAAAACAAAAAGACCAAGAAAAACTTATTCTGATATCCTGGGATAACATTTGAAGAAACTTAAAATTATATGTTTAATTATTTTTTCAGTAGATTTATTATCCTGTATTTCATACTTCTACAGTAAAAACTGTCACTGAGATTGGATGAAATGTCCTAACATTTTTGACCCATCCATTTAACTCTCTCTTTGTAGGAAATTTCTAAAATTGATGAAATAAGTTTTTAATTTTAGTAAATGCTGAGTTTTAAGCTCTTACCTAAAACTGCTGCTGAGATAGGGTAGAATGGCCTAAAGCTTTTGACCCTCAATTTTACATAAACAACAAAAAAAAACTTTTCTTGGTGAATGCAATACAGTGTATGGCGCTTGTATTCCAAATTTCATTGTTCTGCGAGTAGTGAAAGTACTCGTAGATACTCGAGTTAACTCTCAATTTTGATTATAAGCTAGTCAAGATAAAATCTTTTATATAAATGTAGATAGATGAATGTGCATTAGTTTTCAGGAAGAGTGCCCACAAAAACTGTGTCATTTACAGAGAGACATAAACATTTCCTAAGAGCAGTCAAATCATATCCAGCACCTTCTAAAATGTACAAATCTGTCTACAACTGGAAGTCGACATTTTTCATGAATTCAATACTTTCTTATTGTAAAGACAGAAGAAAAAAAAAAAAAAAAAAAAAGGATTTCCAGTTAATTTTATCTTAAACCAACTAACCTAAATCAAATACTAAAATTTTGAAAAATCTTACATTGATAAATTATGTTTAAATCTGACTGTTTTTGAAGATATCGTCGGTACCATGTCAAACTATCCAATGTGCAAAAATGCAATTTTCATATTTTGTGCCATTTTGTTTTATTATGCAAGATACGTACTATGCAAAATTGGCACGTCCCTAACTCGCTTAGAAACTTAGATAATGTCTGTGTCAAAGTATCCAATGTGCAGTTTTTTCTAAAACTTACCATGTCAAACTATCCAATGTGCGTATTCGATCATCTGCCACGAAAATTGTAATATTTTTCTTTTTCTGATCATTTGTACCATGTCAAACTATCCAATATGAAAATAGCCACTTTTCGGGGTAGCAAATTTTTTTTATTATTGTTGATTTAAAATCAGCTTCAGCCAGAAGTAGGAAATTGCCGTTTTTTATTCCATTTAAGCATGATGTCACTTTATTGTTCTTACAAGCAAAAATAAAATAAAATAAAATAAAAATAACTTTAATTAGTTTTAATTCTTTACTTGTACTTATCTGATGATCATGGCTTCAAATTAGTAAATCTGCCGCGTTCAATAGTTTGGACTATATAAAATTTGGTATTTACGTATTCAATATTAAGTACTTAATTTCTTTTAATAACTCAAAAAACGAATGTACAGTAAATTGATAAATAAAAACTTATTTTTAAATGTTTTCTAAATTTTATAAAAAATGAGATGAGAAAAAAAATAAAAAATAATAATAATAACTTGGAGAACAAAGGTAGATTTTTTATCTTCATTTTTCAATAGTAATCTTTGTCTTATTTAATCAATGAAGTAGTTGGGCCAATGACTGCGAAATTCCGAATAGTATTGTTATTATTAACGATTATTATTATTTCCAAAGAGTAATCTTGCTTTATCAAATCTCTATAATATGAGTTGGAAAAAATGCCTTCAAAGAATATTTGGAAATCATAATGCATGATAAGCTCTTATTATGTCCATTCATAATTATATAAATACGTAGAACTTATAATTGTTGTTTAGTCCGTCCGCCTGCCTGTGTGTGTGTCTACATGTCCGTCCGCATATAACAATGCAAAAACCTCCCAAACCAAATTCTTGGAAATTTAAAGTAGATAACAGTTGTATATTTTTGTGGCGACATTTCAAGTTTTATGAAAATTATATGTATAATTTAATTACAGGGACTGTCAAAAGTATTCCATTACATTATGGTCAATTAGAAAAAACAATTTGAAGTGGTTTTAATGTTACACTGTTTCAAACATAATAAGACTGATATGCATTTATGAGTAACACGAATATACACATTTTATAGAATCTAAGGTGCAAAGAATATTTATTATTCATTTACAGGGCCAGACAAAAGTTTTTTGTTACATAATAGTATAGGGGAAACATTGGTTGGAGCATAATTTAACTGTGTTAAAATATTTAACCATATACTGAAATTGATATACGTTGCTGAGGTTCACTACAAGTTACTTCTTGTATAATAAAAAGTGCAAAGTATTTACAGGGACACATGAAAGTTTTCGGCTGCTATGTATCCAAAGTACTGTACATTACAGAAGATTGTTAAAAGTGCATTTTATTTTTATATGAGTTTTTAAGTTTAAAATATTTCGTTGAATGTATAAACACTCCAGATCATATACAGGGCTATACAAAAAAAGTTGAAACGAAAATGCATTTTTTTTTAATGAGTTATGGATTTTTACGCTTAACTACATATAGTATACTAATATAACATTTAGAAAAATTGTATACAATGCCACGCAAATAATTGGATAAATGGCCGTCTATGGCTGATCTCTGGAAGTTTGATTTTAGAAGTTTTAAAGTGTGTTTAAATCTTTATTAAATTTTAACTGAATAGTTAGTATATAAAGATAGTAAGTACAATTTAGGGCTGCACAAAAGTATCGTCTATCGACAATTTCTGAAAGGAAAATTTGTAACTATTATGCCTTTGTAACACTTTCCGACATAGTTAAGTAGTGTTTGTGAATTCCGTTTGTCTGTCCATGTGTCTGTCTGCCCGAACTGGAACTTGCATTAGGATATTAATAGGATTGTCTCTGTAGTTGATATATGTTATTAAGATTTGCAATGCTTTGTTCGGTATTGGAAATAGAGTATGTAGCATCCACAGTTTATTTACAGAAACAGTCAAAAGTATTCCATTACATTATGGTCTATGGAGAAATGTTGTAATTATTGAAATACGTAGCACTTCAAGTCGTCATTTGATCCATCCACCTGTCTGCTTAAAACACAACGAAAACAACCCAAACAAATGATTTGCAATTTAATGCATGTAATTGCTACAGAGTTTTGTCGAGTCATTTAGCATTTTATGAAAATCGAGACAAAACATAAAAATATATTAATTAACATTTTCTTCATTCTATTAAATCTTATCATTCATAATTAATTCAATGACATCCCATGATAGGGGATGATTCTAGGTTGTGATAGCGCCCCATTTAAAATGAAGACATTATTTCTACATTGCTAAATTTATAGAACAAACAAACAAATAAACAAACAGACAGACATACAAACAAACCGACACACACACACAAACAAACAAACAGACAAACCAACACACACAAAAACAAACAAACAGACAGATAAACAAAAAGACTGCCAGGCAGACACACAAACAAACAAACAAAGAGAGACATAGACAGACAAACAAATAAACAAACAATCAGAAAGACAGACTGGCAAGCAAGCAAACACACAAACAAACCGACTGTCAGACAGACACACACAAACAAACAAAGAGCACACAGACAGACAAACAAATAAACAAACAAACAGAAAGACAGGCAAGCAAGCAAGCAAACAAACAGGCAGAAAGACAGACAAATAAACAAACAGACAGACTGACAGACAGACAGCTAGGCAGACAAACAAATAAGCAAGCAAAAAAGGACACACAAACAAGCAGACAAACAAACAGGCAAACAAACAGACAAGCAAACAACAAACAAACAGACTCACAAAAAACAAACAAACAAACAGAGACATATAGGCAGACAAACAGACAGTAATTCACATAGTAACTTTATTACATGCCAGTATTTTTTTTTATTTAATTCAAACAAAAACACTCTTAAAACTACTTAAACCACATTTCAAGAAATTATCATTTATGCGTGACTATGTAGCTAGTTCTTTGCTTGACCCTGTATTTCATTTTATCTGTATTCTACAAACATTTCTTAGTAAACTGAAAGCAGTTCAACGTAAAAATGCATAACTTATTTAAAAACCACCTTTAAGTTAATTACTCTCACATTCAGTAACATTTGTGAGCTCTTTTGTGCACCCTGTATATCAACTAAAACATTTATATACACCATATAATTTGAAGACATTTAGTAAAACTTAAGAACGCATATTATAATTGAAAATGTATTTCATCCATCCATCAGCTATTATCGATAATGTACAGTACTTCGGATAAGAATATAAAATTTGAAATATTTTGAGTATATTGTAAATGCTAAACACTTCATATTATGCGTTAAATATTAAGTCTCTCTCAACGAAAATTTTACAATACTTGAAATCGTTTAACATAATTAAAATATGTCGCGAACAATTTTCCCTTTATTATTGTGTAATGGAATTCTTTTGAGTTGTCCTGTAAATGAATAACTGTTATTTTGATTGCATATGCAACATTATGCATTATGACAGAATGCATATTTTAATGCACTTTGCGAATCCATGTAAATTTTAATATGTTTCAAATGATTTTTTCCCATAGGCCATAACGTATCAGAAAACTTTTGACTATCCCTGTAAATAAACTAATTATAGCAGAAACTTTATTTTCAATAGGGATCGTGCTAGGATAAACATCAATAAATTTAAAAATTTCGTAAACAATCTGAGTATATTTACAGGATTTAGAGCGCGGGCAAACGGACAGACAAACCAAATGAATAAACACTTTTCAACTTTGTTGCGAAGTGTTAATAAATT
This sequence comes from Maratus speculifer, assembly GCA_964019185.1. Lineage (NCBI taxonomy): Eukaryota > Metazoa > Arthropoda > Arachnida > Araneae > Salticidae > Maratus > Maratus speculifer. The sequence goes on along the minus strand of OZ025302.1, from coordinate 156,728,512 downwards.
TGAATATGTTTGACAGGGTGTAACACCTTTAAAATTCATATGAAACGATTATTTCAGATAGGCCGTAATGTATCGGAAAACGTTTGACTATCCCTGTAAATGAACTAATCATAGTAGAAACTTCATTTTCAATGGGGTTTGTGCTAGGGTAAACATAAATACCATAAAAAAATTTCATAGCAATCCGAGTATATTTACGGGAATTAGAGTGCGGCCAGGGAGACAGACAGACCAAATGCATGAACACTTTTCAACTTTGATGGAAAGTTTTAATAAATTTGAATATGTTTGACAGGGTGTAACACCTTAAAAATTCATTTGAAACGATTTTTTCCCATAGGCTGTAATGTATCAGAAAACTTTTGACTATCCCTGTAAATGAATTAATCATAGTAGAAACTTCATATTCAATAGGGTTCGTGCTATGGTAAACATGAATAACATATAAAAATTTCATAGCAATCCGAGTATATTTACGGGAGTTAGAGCACGGCCAGACAGACAAAGGGACAGACAGACAGACAGACAGACCAAATGCATAAACACTTTTGAACTTTGTGGGAAAGTTTTAATAAATTTGAATATGTTTGACAGGGTGTAACACCTTAAAAATTCATTTGAAATAATTTTTTCTCATAGGCCGTAATGTATCAGAAAACTTTTGACTAACCCTGTAAATGTAAAAAAAAATCATAGTAGAAACTTCATTTTTAATAGGGCTCATGCTATGATAAACTTCAATAACATAAAAATTTCATAGCAATCTGAGTATATTTACGGGAGTTAGAGTGCGGCCAGACGGATAGATGGACAGACAAACCGAATGCATTAACACTTTTCAACTTTGTTGAAAAGTGTTTAAAACAGGAATGGGAGACTTCTCATATTTGCCCGTGTCTTTGTTTGAAAATTGTTTTTAGACGCTACGTAATTAAAAAAATTGTAAGAAAAGACAGAAACAAACTTTTTCTTTATTAATTCCCTGTATATTTGTTAACAGAATTATTAAAAATTCCAAAATGTTTAAAATTTAATATGCTAATAACAAAATATTTACGAGACAAACTATCGTATGTGGTACATTCGTTACCATGACGCAGTGAACCTGAGAAATTTACAAAGTCAAACTATCCAATGCGCATATTCGATATTTTGAAACAACGAAAATGGGAAAAGGACAAAATTTTTACCTTGGCAAACTATCCAATGTGCGTATTGGATAGTTTGAAGCTGAAAAAGTAGACAGAAGCCAAAAATGTACAAATAATCATACCATATCAAACTACCCAATGTGATTTTTAGACGAGAAAAATTATTCAAATGATTTATCTCGATAACATGCTTAAATAGGATATAAAACAGCACCCGAAAAATGTAATAACTGTTTACTGCTGTTTAGCGCTGATTTTGAATCTCTAATTAAAACTCTTTTTTAGCTGTCCTGAAAAGTGGCTGTTTTCACATTGGATAGTTTGACATGGTACCGACGATATGTTTTATAATTTAAAGATGAGCTGGCATCTTAATTTGCATTTAATGCATTTTGTTTTTTCAAACTGTGGTCCTTAATCATTAGTTGTCATGTTCCCCAGGCCCTACTCTTTGAGGTCTTTTTAGATTTAAAAGAAAAGACAGAAAATATCAAGGTCAAATATGTAATCCACACAATAGCTGTAAATCTGAAAATAATAAAACAGCATAAAAATATACTTAGTTGAAAAAAATATAAGAAACATTGGTAATTATGAGAACTTGTAACACTTCACAATGAGAGAGAAAAAAAAAATGATGGAAATATCAATTTTACAATTTTTTGATTAAAATGTATTTTAAAACAGAAAAATATAAAAAAAAATTTTTTTTTAAAGTCGAAACTGTAGAAATATGGTTTTAATATTTACTTTTTTTTAAAATAAATTTTCTCAATTTTATTTATTTATTGCTTTACCATATGAAATGCATTTTTTCTTAATTAAATAATTTTCCTTCATAAAACTTTAGTAATGCATGTCAAAATTAAATTATAAAACACTGAAATAAATTTTCAACAAGTTCGAAGAGCAGAGAGTTTAGTTAAATGAATCAAAATAGTTAAGATAAAAAGTCAATTTTAACAACAAAATGCAATGAAACTTACCAACTTGGCAGCGACCATAAGAGCAGTGGTTCCATCTTCTTGGGTGCAGTTAACAACGGACATGTAACTGCAATATTTTTCTACTTTTTCATGTTGGTCATTTATAGTTGCATCAAGCAGTGAATAAAAAGCTTTTTTTGTGCTGTAATCTACATCAGATAATGAACTTTTACGGACAACTGATGATTCAAGGGAATTCTTGATGCTTTGTTTGAAGGAAGAATATAAAGTCTGGAAGAAAGACGCAAAACATTTAATTTCAGGTTATTTTAACAAAATTCTCTGTACTTATCATAGATATCAAAATACAAACTCCATAAGAACAATTTTAATTTTTCAATATCCTATAGTTTTATTTCTAAAGATTCAATAATAATAATAATAATAATGATAAAACATTATTCAATTCATTAGTACGCTGTGTTCATGAATTGTTTTAATTGCTACTGTTAAACCATAATTTAACAACATGTGAAAAATCATATTAATGTATTTTTACTTTCTTCTATCTTTACAAGAAGAAAGTATTAGATTCATGAAGCATTTCGAATTCCATTTTTTAATGGATTTATATGTTTTAAGGGTCAGAAAACATGTAAAACATGTTTTTATAAAATGTCTGTCTGTAAGTCTGTGACTCTGTCCGTTTGTCTGCATGTGATGTGAATTTTGTGGATGCACTATCACAAGAACTTATGCACGAATTTTAATAAAAATTTATATTCAGGTAGTCCTCGATATAAGTTGGTGCTGATTAATTTTTGGTGTAACAGACAGAAACAAGAATGATCTTATGACTCTGTTTTAAATTTTTAAGTACAGAAACCTAAAAACTCTTAAAGCTGCAAAGAATTAGAACATGTTAAAAAAGAAATCAATATTTATCAAATTTAAGAATAACTATGCTAAGCAGTTTTTAAGCAGAGAACATATCAGTTTGAATAGATCTACTTCTACAACATATATAAATGCAAATGGAAATTTTGTTCCATTCCCTTATGTACGAATTCTACTGAATGGATTTTGATGGGACTTACACTCTTAGTTAGGCAATTTCCCAGGAAAAGTTTTAGTATATAAAATATTGTTCTATGTTACTTAGTTATAGAAGTATGTGAGGAAGTTATATATTCACATGAAACCAATTATGAAAGATTAGCCATTTAAAAAAAATTCTGCAGAATGAATTTCGATGAAACTTGCACTGTTAGATAATTTTTCAAGGAAGGTTTTGGGAGGGGAGCAGAAAATGTTTTTACTCGAAACATTTCCCCCAATTCGTATAAAATTTTCTCCAAACTTTTACGATATGTTATACAGACATTGTAAACACAGCAAAAAACAAGCTGAACTTTTACGGCCTAACGGACTTTTGATGAAATTTATATATTTTTTCGCACAGTTTTGACAAAATTCACATTTTTTGACAGAATTTGCATTTTTTTTTCTCAATCCTCCAACAAAATTCAAGGTCTTTCACATGATTTTTTTGTCAAAATTTGCATATTTTCCAAGATCTTTCCCCAAAATTTGAGTGTTTTCTACAATTATTTGACATAATTTGCATTTTTTCGACGAAACTTGCATATTTTCAACGATCATTAGCAAAATTTGCATTTTTACATAATTGTTCCTCAATATTCACATTTTTTCAAATTTCTTTAATGGAATTCGCCTCTTTTTCGGGATTCTTTGAAAAAATTCACATTTTTTTCAACGATCTGTCAACAAAATTTGTGCATTTTACATGAAGTTTCACCAAAAATCATGTATTTTGCACAATTTTTCAATTAAAATCGTATATTTTACATGATCCTTTTAAGAAATCCGTATTTTTTTGACGATCATTTAACAAAAATTGCATTTTTTTCGCAATTTTTCTCAAAACTCATGTTTTTTGGCGGAATTGTCATTTTTTTGTACCAATCTCCTGACAGAAATATGTCATTTTTGTAGCAATCCTAAGATGGAAATTGCATTTTCCTCTGTGAATCTGACAGAAACTGCATTTTTTCAAGATTTTTAGACAAAAATTGCAGGTTTTTATTATTCGTTGACAAAAATGGTATTTTTTTCTACGACACTTTGACTAATTTTTGGTTTTTTCTGTGATCCTTAGAAGAAATTTGCTCAATTTGATGCAGTTCGTACTCCCATTTTTATCGTATTTCATCTGCTATTGCTACCTTACCCACCTCATCCCCTTTCTCTTCATTAAAAATGTTATCAAATTTTAATGCATATTTGTATTGATCTATATTACCATAGGTAAAGACTTTTTTTCTGAAACTTTAATAATATATGTGCGAGTATATACTATTCTGAGATCAATTTTGTAAAGATCATCATATGGATCTTTTTATTTGTAGAGGCAATTTTTCTATCTTGGGTAACTTTGTAATTCATTGTTAAACACACAATCAATTATTTATTTTAGTGCAAAATTTCCCCCGATCCTAGATCGCCAGATCAGACATATTCTGCACCCCTGTGTTTTGGTATTTTATAGATCATTCTATACAGCTTAGCTATAGATCTATAGGTAAAAGTTCTATAATTAGGTGTACTAGATTATCACAGATTAAGATCAGTATTTTAAAAAGTTATAAAGATTGGATTTAAGAGACTTGCATTGTCAATTAGATAATTCTTCAGGAATAGCTTTAGTATATTGCATATCGTTCTATGGTTCTTTACCAAATCCACCTTAAATTATCAACTAAAAAAGTTGGTCTTTAGTTCAAATTTTGTCTGACACATTAGAAAATATAGTAGCATGATAGTGTTCATATCAAGGTGATAGGACACTTCAGGTAAAAGTCATATTGCTTTAAAAGACAAGGTCAAATTCATCAACATGTTTCATTTAATTCAAGATTTGTTAGAAGAACTTCTCAACATTCTAGGCAATAAATACCTGCTAGCTATCATCTACAATCTCTATAAAGATAATGAAACTGTTATAAAATTTAAATGTATGGTTGAGGTAGAGCACTGTTTTTAAAAATAACCATTATGTCATTTTTCTGAAAAGGATGCATAAAAAATTCAAATACATTATTTTCCATATGCCATGAAATTGTAGTTTACATATTACAGTTGCCAGATGTATCGATTTTGTGTTACCATATTATTATATATTCAACAAATTTGAAATTAAAAAAAGTATTTTTCTACTATTTTGTCGAATTATAAATTACACAGTAGCAAAACTATCCACTAAGTAAAAACTAATTTCCATGCATAATAATGAATTCTTTCTACCAGAACTGGATCTATTCAACCAATATAAACATTTCAATAGAACTGATACTGGATTGTAAAAAGTAAATGTTACTTTATTTTCTGCAATTTCTTTTTCCCAGTGAATAGTGTAATAACATGAGAGTGGATACAAAAATGACTTTTTAATAGATTATACTTGAAATATTATTTATCAAAATTATACCAATGTAGTTTTCTAGATAGCTTTATCTAACATTCAGACTTACTTCATTATGCAGGAAGCTTTTTTTAAGGTTTTTGTATAATAAACTAAAACTGCATTATTACAATTCTTCAAGAATTACTGCCTACAGAGCTTAGCCCTGTTTTTTTGCTCATGAGTCCTAAGATGGTATACAGCATATGTCAAAGTCAGGTGGCCCGCCTAATGTAGGACTCTCAGTGTTTAGTTCACAAAAAATCTTTAACATTTCATTGTTCCTAAAGAGATGAAAGGTTGAGTGAAACTTGCTAAATCCACAGTTCTGAATCAAATCAACTTGTGGATCTATAGTGTGGTACAGAGACAGAATTTAAATAATGACGCATAAAAATACTTTGACTTCCTTATCGGATATAAATCTTGCTCCTCCTAAAGCTTTTTTTTTTTTTTTTTTTACATGAATCCAAATAAATGTTAGAAGATAAAATTATAAGAAAAATAATCAAGTTATTTACAATGATTTTTTTTTTTTTTTTTTTTTTTTTGTTATACCTGTTGGTATGTATTGCATTTCTCTAAGGTGAACAAATCATATAAAAATGTAAAGTTTTTAGGACTACTGTGAAGCTTTAATTTTCTCACAAAATTAACATTATTATAATGCATTATATGTGTTAATTATGAAAAAAAACTGACATACAAAGTACTTCATATCGTCGGTACCATGTCAAACTATCCAATGTGCAAAAATGCATTTTTCATATTTTGTGTCATTTTGTTTTATTATGCAAGATATGTACTATGCAAAATCGGCACGGTCCTAACTCGCTTAGAAACATAGATAATGTCTGTGTCAAAGTATCCAATGTGCACTTTGTTCTAAAACGTACCATGTCAAACTATCCAATGTGCGTATTCGATCGTCTGCCACGAAAATTGTAATAATTTTCATTTTCTGATTATTTGTACCATGTCAAACTATCCAATATGAAAACAGCCATTTTTCGAGGTAGCAAAAAAATTTTGATATTGCTGATTTAAAATCAGCTCCAGACAGAAATAGGAAATTTGCTATTTTTTATTCCATTTAAGCATGATGTCACTTTATTGTTCTTACTAGCAAAATTAAAATAAAATAAAATAAAAATAACTTTCATTAGTTTGAATTCTTTACTTGTACTTATCTGATGATCATTGCTTCAAATTAGTAAATCTGTCGCATTCAATAGTTTGGATTGTATAAAATTTGGTATTTACGTATTCAATATTAAGTACTTAATTTCTTTTAATAACTTAAAAAACGAATGTACAGTAAATTGATTAAAAAAAATCATAAATAAAAACTTGTTTTTAAATGTTATTTAAATTTTATAAAAAATGAAATGAGAAAACAACAAAAAAAAAAAAAAAAAAAAAAGAAAAAAAAAAAAACCCTTAAATAGAGAAATGGAGAATAACGGTAGAGTTTACTTATTTATTTATTTTTTATTTGAGTAGTTACCTTTGTCTTATTTAAGAATGAAGTAGTTGGGCCAATGACTATGAAATTCCGAAGAGTAATAATGTTATTATTAACGATTATTGTTATTTCCAAAGTGTAGTCTTGCTTTATTCAATCTCTATAATATGAGTTGGAAAAAATGCCTTCAAAGAATATTTGAAAATCATAATGCATGATAAGCTCTTATTAGGTGCATTCGTAATTATATAAATAAGTAGAATTTATAATTGTTGTTCAGTCCGTGCGCCTGTCTGTGTGTCTACACGTCCGTCCGCATATAACAATGAAAAAACTCTCAAACCGAATTCTTGGAAACTTAAAGTAGATAACAGTTGTATATTTTTGTCGCCACATTTCAAGTTTTATGAAAATTGGATGTATAATTTAATTATAGGGACTATCAAAAGTATTCCGATACATTACGGTCAATTAAAAAAAACAATTTGAAGTGGTTTTAATGTTACACTGTTTCGAACATAATAAGACTGATATGCATTTATGAGTAACACGAAAATATACATTTTATAGAATCTAAGGTGCAAAGAATATTTATTATTCATTTACAGGGCCACACAAAAGTTTTTCGTTGCATAATAGTATAGGGGAAACATTGTTTGGAGCGTAATTTAATTATGGTAAAATATTTCATCATATACTGAAATTGATATTCGTTGCTGAGGTTCACTACAAGTTATTTCCTATGTATAATAGAAAATGCAAAATATTTACAGGGACACACGAAAGATTTCGGCTGCTGTGTATCCGAAGTACTTACAGATGATTGTTTGAATTGCATTTTTATTTGTGATATGAGTTTTTAAGTTTAAAATATTTCGTTGTATGTATAAACGCTCCAGATCATATACAGGGCTATGCAAAAAAGTCGAAAGAATTATTACACGAGAACGAAAATACATTTTTTTTAAAAAATGAGATGGATTTTTACGCTTAACTGCATATAGTGTACTAATATAACTTTATATATCATTGAAAAAATGTATAAAAAACCACACAAAGAATTGGATAGATGGCCGTCTATGGATGATCTCTGGAAGTTTGATTTTAGAAGTTTTAAAGTGTGTTTTGATCTTTATTAAATTTTAACTGAATAGTTACGTGTATATAAATATTGTAGGTATGTATAATTTAGGGCTGTACAAAAAAAATCGTCTATCGATAATTTCTGAAAGGAAAATTTGAAACTATTATGCATTTGTAGCACTTTCCAACATAGTTAAGTAGTGTTTGTGAATTCCGTTTGTCTGTCCATGCGATTGTCTGTCTGTCTTCCCGAACTGAAACTTGCATTAGTATATTAATAGTCATTGCATTAGTTTAAGATTAGTAATTGCATTGTTAGTAATGCATTAGTTTACACATGTCTCTGTAATTGATATATGTTATTCAGATTTGCAATGCCATAGTTCGGTATCGGAAATAGAGTATGTAGCGTTCACAGTTTATTTACAGAGACAGTCAAAAGTATTCCATTACATTATGGTCTCTGGGGAAATGTCTTAATTATTTAAATACGTAGCACCTCAAGTCGTCATTTGATCCATCTGTCTGTCTATCCGTCTGTTTGCTTAAAACAGCAAAAAAAAAAAAAAAAAAACCAACCAAATGATTTCAAATTTAATATATGTAGCTGCTGCAGAATTTTGTCGAGTCATTTAACATTTTATAAAAATCGAGTCAGAACATAAAAAGATATTAATTAAAGTTTTCTTTATTCTATTAAATCTTGTCATTCATAACTAATTCAATCACATCCCATGATAGGGGATGATTCTAGGTTGTTATGGCGCCCTAATTAAAATAGTGACATATTATTTCCCTATTGCTGAATTTATAGAACAAACAAACAAACTAACAAAGAAATAAACAAACAGACAGGCAGGCAAACAGACACACACACAAACAAAACAGCAGACAGACACACAAACAAACAAACAGACAGACAATAAAAAAAACGACAACCAGACAGACAGACAGGTACACAAACAAACAAACAAACACACAGACAGACAAACAAATAAACAAACAAACAGACAGGCAGACAAACAGAAAAACAGATAGACAAACAAGCAAGGAAACAAACAAACAGTCAGACAGACAAATAAACAAACCGACAAACAGACAGACTGACAGACAGATAGGCAGACAAACAAATAAACAGACAAACAGTCAAACAGACAAACAAATAGACAAAAAACAAACAAGCAAACAAACTGACAGACAGACACAGAGACAGACAAACAGACAAACAAACAACCAAACATAAATACAAGCAAACAACAAACCGACAAACAAACAGACAGACATACAAAAAACAAACAAGCAGACAAACAAACAAACCGACAGATGGACAGACAGACAAAAGAAAGACAAACAAACAAACAAAGAGACAGACAGACAGACAGACATATAGGCAGACAAACAAACGAACAAACAAACAGACAGACAAATAAACAAAAAAACAGATAAGCAAACAAACAACAGACAAACAGGCAGAAAAACAAATAAACAGACAAACAAAACGACAGACGGACAGACAGGCAAACAACCAGACAGACAGATAAACAAACAAACAACCAAACAGACAAGCAAACAGACATACAAGCAAACAAACAGACAATCAAACAAACAAACCGACAGACGAACAGACAGACATATAGTCACACAAGTAAACAAACAAACAGACAGACAGACAAACAAACCGACAAACAAATAGAAAAACAGATAAATAAACAAACAGACAAACCATTAGACGGACAGGCAGACAAACAAACAGGCAAACAAACAGACATAAAACAAACAGACAGACCGACAAACAAACAGACAGACATATAGGCAAACAAACAACTCGACAAACAAACAAACAAAGAAAAAACAGACAAACAAATAAACAAAAAGTCAGAGGAAGACAAACAAAGAAACAGACAAAAAAAACCGACAGACAACATACAAACTAACAGATGGACAGACAGACAAACAAAAAATCAAACAGACAAATTGATAGACTGACAAAGAAACAAACTTACAAACAATCAAGCCGACAAACAAACAAAAAAGCAAACATACAGACAAATAAACAAACAAACATACTTACGTACGTTCGTCTTTTTAAGGAAATACTAGAGATCCATTTACATCTTATAAGTAATTACCGTGCTAAATTTATGCTTGTAGTCCCTTTAGTAACACAAAAATCGCATTGTAAAAATATTTTTTTCTCCTGCCTCTCCTTTGGATTTGTGGCACCGACATAAGATAAATCCTATCTTTGATTCAGGGCGAATACCATCATTTTAGTACCCTGGCTTTTGAAATCGGTTCGTTAGTTCCAGAGATTATCACCAACAAACAAAAAAACAAACTTTTCCTCTTTATAATACAGAAATAGATTATTCTATAAAATAATTCTTTTTCATGATAATGAAATTAATTTATACATTCACACAATATGCTACAGAACACAAGTGTTAGTGCACTGAATAACAACATATCAATTTCATTATGTTTGTTAAAATACACTAAATCATATCTTATTGAATGGAATGTAATGTGCTTATTTTGAGAGTCCCTGTAGATGACGTAATTCTATGCATTCCATTTTGATCAAAACATGTATCATAGTAAATGATAAAACCATATAGAAATCCCATATCAATCTTAGTATGGTTACGAGAGTTAGAAAACGATGAGACAGCAGAGAAGCAAAACAAAGTCATTAACAATTTTTAATAATTATGGCGAAGCATTTTTAAAAAGTTCTACAACATTTTAATAATTTATCACGTGAGAGAACCTTTTGAAATTATTGTATTAAAAGATCCTATAAAGATTTGTTCTTTACATTCAAATTTTATTAAAAGGTAAAAAATCCAAGTTGTTTTAAAAGGAATTAAATAAATCGACGATTACTATTCAAAAATACTGGTAAGAAATACCCCATCGATTCCGCTTATTAGTTAGGATATGCATAATATTCAACAAGTTGGAAATTGCACGTGAAGCGTAGCAAATGAGGTGCGTTCATACGATAACAAAGTTTTAAAAATATCACTGTCATATATCAATCTCATAAAATTCTAAATAGTTAATTACAATTAAAATGCGCACCAAACAATATTCTCCCTATACTATTATGTAATGGAATACTTTTGTGTGGCCTTGTAAATCAATAACAAATGTTGTTTGCATCACAGATTATGCAAAATGTACATTATAATATGTACTTTATAGATGCATATCAATTTTATTATGTTGGAATGAGTGTAACACCATTAACATGCATTTGAAACATTTTCCCCATTAACCGTAATGTAACGGAATATTTTTTATTGTCCCTGTAATTTATCTATGCATCTGATTTTCATAAAATTTAAAATAACTCGACAAAATTATGTAATAACTATGTATTTAAAATTTCAAACGAGTAAAATGCATTTGAAACAATTTTCCCCATTGACCGTAATGTAATGGAATAATTTTTATTGTCCCTGTAATTGATTTATGCATCCGATTATCATAAAATTTGAAATAACTCGACAAAATTACATAATAATTATGTATTTTAAATTTCAAACGAGTGAAATACATTTGAAACATTTTTTCCCTTTGGTCGTAATGTAATGAAATACTTTTCATTGCCACTGTAATTGATCTATGCATCCGATTTTCAAAAAATTTGAAATAACTTGACAAAATTATGTAATAATTATGTATTTTAAATTTCAAACGATTTAAATGCACTTGAAACTTTTTCCCCATTGACCGTAATGTAACGGAATACTTTTGATTCTCCCTGTAATTGATCTATGCATCCGATTTTCATAAAATTTAAAATAACTCGACAAAATTATGCAATAATTATGCATTTAAAATTTCAAACGAGTAAAATCCATTTGAAATATTTTTCCCCATTGACCGTAATGTAATGGAATACTTTTGATTCTCCCTGTAATTGATTTATGTATCCGATTTTCAAAAAAAAAAAAAAATGAAATAACTCGAAAAAATTATTTAATAATTATGTATTTTAAATTTCAAACGAGTAAAATGCATTTGAAACATTTTTCCCCATTGACCGTAATGTAATGGAATACTTTTGATTGTCCCTGTAATTGATTTATGCATCCGATTTTCATAAAATTTGAAATAACTCGACAAAATTACATAATAATTATGTATTTTAAATTTCAAACGAGTGAAATGCATTTGAAAAATTTTTTTCCCTTTGGCCGTAATGTAGTGAAATACTTTTGATTGCCTCTGTAATTGATCTATGCATCCGATTCTCGAAAAATTTGAAATAACTCGACAAAATTAGGTAATAATTATGTATTTTAAATTTCAAACGAGTGAAATGCATTTGAAACATTTTTTCCCTTTGGCCGTAATGTAGTGAAATACTTTTGATTGCCCCTGTAATTGATCTATGCATCCGATTTTCATAAAATTTAAAGTAACTCGACAAAATTATGTAATAATTATGTATTTAAATTTTCAAACGAGTAAAATCTATTTGAAACATTTTTCCCCATTGACCGTAATGTAATGGAATACTTTTGATTGTCCCTGTAATTGATCTATGCATCCGATCTTCGTAAAATTTGAAATTACCGGAAAAAATTATGAATATTTTTATGAATTATTTATGAATTATATATTTTAAATTTCAAACGATTCGGTTGGGTAGTTTTTGCGTTGTTATGTGAGGACGGGCGGACAGACAAACGGACGGACTGAACGACATCTATAGGTGTTACATATTTACATAATTACGAACACACCTTAAAACTGGACTGGGAAACCTCTCGTGCTTGCCCGCGTCTTTGTTAGAAAATTGTTACCGTCTATTCTTACATTTTTTAAAATTACATACCGTCTAAAAACAAACTTTTTCTTTATTAATTCCCTGTATATTTGTTAATAGAATTATTAAAGAAAATTCCGAAGTGTTTAAAAATTCAATATGCTAATAACAAAATTTTTACAAAACAAACTATCGTTTGTTGTACATTCGTTGCCATGACGCAGTGAACCTGAGAAATTTACCATGTCAAACTATCCAATGTGCACATTTGATACTTTGAAACAACGAAAATAGGAAAAGGACAAAATTTGTACCATGTCAAACTATCCAATGTGCGTATTGGATAGTTTGAAGCTGAAAAAGTAGAGAGAAGCTAAAAACGTACAAATAATCATACCATTTCAAACTATCCAATGTGATTTTTAGACGAGAAAAATTATTGAAATGATTTATCTCGATAGCATGCTTAAAGAGGATATAAAACAGCACCCGAAAAACGTAAGAATTGTTTACTGCTGTTTAGCGCTGATTTTGAATCCCCAATTAAAACAGTTTTTTTGCTCTCCTGAAAAGTGGCTGTTTTCACATTGGATAGTTTGACATGGTACCGACGATATGTGCTAAAAAGTCTGTTTTGCTTAAGTAGAGCAGTTTCACTTTCGTGCAGTACTGCATAGATAATAGATTGCATTGTTTGTGAATTTCGAATTATACATTGAACCTGTGTCGAATTTCAATAGGTTTGACATTCTCATTTATCGATAGTGTTCTGATTATACTTTGTGTGACTGCACTGTATAATTTGTGTTTATTTATAATGCCAGTGAATAAATAAATTAATATACAAAGAATAAAACAATGCAAAATAAACTTTTAGACCGTAAATAGTTGCCATGCCATTAAAAGTATAATGCATACATTGTCAAGCAAAATAATAATAATATGGTAAGAAATTAATTTTTCCACAATACTTAGAAATGAAGGATAAATATTATAGCTGTAAATAAAAACTAGTTATACAATATACAGTCAAACCCCGTTAATACGCGTCCCGCTTAATACGCGAATTTTCTTTGGTCCCTTGAAATACTCCTATCTTACGCATAGAAAAAACCCCCGTTTAATACGCGAAATTTTATCAGTCCCTAGAAAGAAAAACCTACGTTTAATATGCGAATGAACTTAGCTCTAAACATACAAGTTTTTAGATGAAGTATTTTCCCAAGTATTTTATACAACAATTATTTAACTTATTCTTTATACAACAATTATTTAAACCCAATTAATATTTTTTTCTATCAAAACCACACGTTGACTAAATTTGGATCCTGATCCGAGGCTAGTATACTGTAAAAAAAATTTCTGTAAAGGTACTAAACATTTTATAGGAAACTGGGATTCCAAGAACTTTTCATGTAACGGTAACACGAAAAACCCATGTAATCGATTCTAAAACTTGAATTTTTGCTGTTACCGTTACAGGAAAAGTTCTTGGAATCCCAGTTTCCTAGAAAATGTTTAGCACCTTTACAGAATTTTTTTTACAGTGTATAAGACTGTCCAATCAAAACTCTCCCAATGAAATCGCATAGGCGAGACGAGGCTAGCGTTGTGCAAAAGTTAAAGACATTATATCTGCTTTGAAAAATGCGTGTTTTCATTTGGAAAATATATAAAACCAAATTTTAATAGAAATTCAAAAAAAAAAAAAAAAAATCAGAATTTAGATTTTTTTAATTTATGCATTTCCTACTATCATGAGACGCAAATTATGAATATGTAAATTAAAAAATAATTGATACAAAACTTTTTGAAATCGCTAAAAACCTGAGTGTTTTGCTGTGGTTTTGCTCGCTTTCTGTACGTATAGGCTGAAAAAAAAAAAAAAAAATCAAATTAAGCAAAGTACAATGTACCTTCAATTCAATATTTTATTGCGATTTTTGTCAATTAAAAATTAAAAAGTAGACAAAAACAGGGAATTAAATTTATAAAATCTTGCAAATTTGAAGTTCATGTAAAGTTTATTCATCGCAGTTGCAGGCTGCGCGAGTTAGCTAGTTTTATAAAAAGCAAAAATGAAAAGAAATGTTCCTCATAATTAAGAAATGACGTGACCCCCCCCCTCCCCTAAATTAGAGCTGTAGAACCGATAGATGGAGCATGCGCTACTATCGCAGATTAATCATGTGAGTCTTTCCAATCGCTGTTTCATAGTGCTGTGATATTTTTAAAAGAGAGTCTCTTAAATCTCTCCCAGTATTATGTAGTCTACTGCACCGTGCAAAACAGGGGGCGAAGGGGGCAGTCGCCCCGGGCACGGAAATTTAGGGGGCGCCAAATTTATACTACCAATGTCATTTTAGGCCTATCACAAGAAAATTTCGGGAGGGGGAGTGCCAAATTCTAACTTTGCCCCGGGCGTAATTTTCTCTTCGCACGACCCTGCTAGTCTATGATATCCATCTATACTTTTATAATCTAGTCTAAACTATGGCGGAAGGTACAAAACATATTAAACGAGAGGCTCTTTCCATCACTGAGAAGTTACAAATTATAAATCAATACAAGCCCAAGCCGTCTGAAATAAGTCTGCGTTCGTCAAAGAAAAAGACATACCTGAGTCAACTTTAAGGACTTTGTTAAAGAATAGGAATGCCATCGTTAACCAAGCAGTGGTTGGAGGAACAAAGAACAAGAAAATAAAAACCGCCAAGTTTGAGGACATGGAAAAGGCCCTTCACGAGTGGTTTGTTAAAGCACGTTCTATGAATATCCCAATAAAAGGCTTCTCATTGCAAGAAAATTTTTTTGAACTCGCAGCAAAAATGAGATTGCCAGATTTCAATGCCTCAAATGGATGGCTGGATCAATTTAAAACTCGGTACAGCATAAAATTCAAGCAAGTGTGCGGTGAATCAGTTGCAGTCAAGATTGAAGATATTCACTGTTGGAAAATTAATGTTCTTCTGCAGCTTGAATAAAACTACTCAAGTCGAGATATTTACAACGTGGACGAATTTGGGCTTTTTACAAACTGACACCCAGTCAAACAATGGTCATGAATGGAGAAATAGGTCATGGAGGCAAACTGAGCAAATAGAGCGTCTTAATATTCTGCTGGGTGCCAACTCTGATGGATTAGATAAATTAAAGCTCCCGGTTACAGGGAAATCAAGCAACCCGCGATGCTTTAAAAATGTCAAGAATTTCCCCTGCCTGTACGAAAACCAGCGTAGAGCATGGATGATGGACAACATTTTTACGACATGGTTTCGTAATTTTTATCGGCGTATGAGAAAAGTATCGCACCATGTGTTATTGCTTGTGGACAACTGCCCTGCGCTTCCAAAAGATAACGAAGATCTGAATAATGTCCAAGTAGAATTTTTACAACCAATTGACTAGCGTCATCTAGTCAATAGACCAATGAATAATTAATAGCGCCAAAGTAAATTACAAGACTCATATGGTGATACCTTCACCAAATGAAACACGACAGCAATGCTTCTTGCTACGAATGTCGTCCAATTACAGTCCTTGACGCTATGACCATGCTTACTTTGGGTTCCCAGCAAAACATGAATGGCAAATTCCCTGACTTTCCATGACCTAATCTCGAAACATTCCATGACTTTCCCTGACCAAATCTCAAAAAATTCCCTGAACAAGCAGGTATATAATGAAATTTGCTACTTATTTCCAGAATTCTTTCTCAAACTAGAGATTTTTTTCTGCAATTGTTTTTAAAATTTCTAAATTTTCTTTTCCAAGAATTTTCCATGACTTTTTACAAAATATTTGTAAATTCCCTGACTTTTCATACATATTTTGAAATTTCTCTGACTTTCCATGACTACCTTGAAATTCCATGACTTTCCAGATTTTCCCTGACTTTCCATAACGCTGGGAACCCTGTTACTACAGCATGGGAGTGTGTTACACCAACAACAATTAAAAATTGTTTTCACAAAGCAAGTTTCAGAAGTAGCGAGGACATCATTTACACGGAACCAACCTCGCACCCTAATGCTGAAGAAGATTGGCTGGCCGCACAAGAAACTGTAGGAGAAAATTTTGTCGATTTAGACACGTTCATTAATATCGACAAAGATCTAGCTACCTTCGAACTTAGAAGTCTGAATGATGTCATCGCCGATGTAACTGCAACTGACAATCTAGATGAGGAGGAAGATTATGAACCTGCGCTTCTGGTCCCATCCACACTCTCGAGAGTTACAGAGGCATTCAATTTCCCAAGACAATATGCGTTGTCACTGGATAAAGGTCCCTTAATAAGCGAACTTTACCACTACCTAAATAAGGTGGAAAACATCATGGTGATGGAGCGACCGCATGTCAAACAGGTCAAAACTGACGGCTATTTTTCTAAAAAGTAATCTTTATGACATTATTGACTTCAGTAAGATTTTTTAGTTGACTTTTTATTATTATCAACACCATTTATTATCGCATCTATCTGTTGTGTATAACTAACAAAGATTTCAATTTTGTTAACATTAGTTTTAATAAATATGGTTAGCAGAAATTTTTGTGTTTGTCTTATTCAGTTTTATGTGTCATACATAATAAATCTAAATTTGAAAAGGCATAGTATTTTTACTTCAGAAAATAATGATTATTTGAATTCACAGCTTTCAAATGTTCCTGCTTAATAAGCACATACTGATTAAAATAAATAAAATGTCATTTTATGTCTTAAAAATGCTAAAAATTGACAAAAAATGTGTTTTTTTCCACATAAATTGTTATTACATATACCACTCGATTAAAATTCACGACCTTTGGTTAATACGTGAACCCATTTAATACACGAATTTTGATCGGACTCCTGATTCGCGTATTAACGGGGTTCAACTGTACTTATAAATACAAAAATAAACTTAAAAAAATTAGATTTTTGTAAGCTCAATTTCAACTATCAGGATGGTAATTGATGTTTAATTATGCTGGAGAGGAATCTCAGAAATGGTAAGCTTATTTGGAGATATAAATTAATGAAAAGAATAGCTGATTTATTAAAATAAAAAATGTATGTTAAAATTCATTTTAAAAATAAGATTGTGCCATATAATCAATATTCATATTCTTTCCTGACAAATAAAATCAGCACAAAATAAAAGCATAAATGAGAATTTTGATAAGAAAAATATAACTATTACATAGTAATTTCTGATAGGAAATTAAATCATTGTAGAATTAAAAAATAAATTAATAAATGAACACAAGAATTTTTAAAAATTTTTAGAACATATGGAATCCTAAATATTTACATTTATTTATATTACATTGTTGAAATTCCATGTGCAATAGTACCATAATTATGTATAGTTACATTCTGTAAAATAAATACAATCACATAATAAATCTAATAAATAACTGCAAACAAACCTTTGACTTGTCATGAAGGGAGATTCTGCACATCAGAGAATGGGGTTTTTTGGAGTCAATTTTTTCTTCACAGTAAAAGTCTTTAGATTTTTTATGATTATCTCTAATTTTTGGCACCGAAGATGACAGATTATCAGGAATTTTTGGTCCATTTAAACTTCCGTGCACAGAGCTATGCATATCTTCATTTATGAGCAATTCTTGTAATATATTTGAACTGGTTTCAGAACTAAAATTATCAGATTTCTCTATTGTTTTAAATCCAATTTTACTTTGGTGGTTTTCACCGTTGTTTCGCTTTCGATGAACTCTGCTTTTACGTCTTCTATAGTCCCTTAAAACATCATATCTTTTTCTTTTCTTAACAAGCAAGCTTATAGGTTTTTTTATTGATGACCTGTAAGCTAAAGTTTCATTAGACCTACTAATGGGCTTTCTTTTCAAAACAACTTTTGGACATAATGGAGGTGATGGATTTTCTTTCAACCCCGATTCTGAGCCTTTACTACTGTCAGAGAGCAAAAATGTACGAGATGCTCTTTCTTTCACTTTACTGTACATATCTTGATCTGAGATGTTGATTTTTCCTTCATCAAAATCTCTCCAAAATGTATCTTTCGAACTTGGACCAGGCTGAACTTCACTTGCTTGCCAAGTTACATTAGAGTACTTGCTGAGGTCATCCACCTATTTATGAAAAAGAAAAGATTTCATAGGATACATTTAATGTTATATGAGAGCACTAATGTGTAATTAATTTATTTATGAATACAGATAAATGGGATGTCTCAGATCATCAGAATTTCTGCCATGCAGTATCAGGAGAGTACCTGCACTCTGCTAGCCTTTTGGTTTAAGAATTAGAACCCTTCCAGCCCTTCATCCAAAAAAATAAGACCCTTCTTGAAACTTATTCAAAAAGTTGTGCCTTTATTGCTTTTTGTACTAAACATTTGCTAGCTTACAAAAAACAAACTTATTGTTTACCTTAAAAAAGTGCCCCAACTTTTAAATATTAAAAGTGGTTCATGAGAATCTAAAATGGACCCTATCTAAAATGTACTTTTAAGAGGCTACTTCAGTCAAATGAACAGACCCATTGACTAATGCTAAGGATGAAACTCGTGCAGTTGCATTTCAATATCTTTAAATGATTTTTTTTTTTTTTTTTTGGCTTTGGATAACTGGGATTGATTTGTACAAAGGTCATTTTTTTACTTTTTACTTACTCATATGTAGTATAGGGTAAGTCTTGCAATCATTTTGAAAATCAAAAAATTTTTTTTGACGGATTTACACGTTTTTGACACTGGAGATTTCGAAGAACATATTTTTAGAAAAAAAATTTTGCCGTCCGTCTGTCTGTCTGCAAACGCTCTATCTCCCGAACGAATTGAGATAGAGACTTGAAATTTTGTATGTACTTAGTATGTAAGAATGGGACGAAGCCTATTTAAAATCAGTAACCTCGATTATCTGGAACCTATTTTTTTCGGACTCTCGAAAAATTCGTTCGGATGAAAGGTATATAAAAATTTTCAAATTTTTTTATTTTAAGGAGTGATCGTAAAAGGCAATAAAGTAACACAAATTTTGTATAAAGAACGAAGTTGATCGAATTATTAGCTGCCGAGTTATCTGTAATCCTGTTTTCCACATTCTTCGATTTTTCATGACCCTGTATTTCATTCAAATTTCAATTCAAAGATATATTTTAATTGGAAATGAGACACTTAATCCGACGCAATAAACTGTTAGTTAAAAAGATTATTATTTTTGGTGTTATAGGGATGTTTCTTTTTCACAATTCAGCACTTCCTTGAGTAGTTAGGCGTGTTGTATAATTTATCGAAAGAGATTCATCAGCAACTCATTAATACAGCATTACTATGCACAATAAAAAATATAAATACACGTTTGTTTTGGAATTGCAATCCATTTTATAAATAGTTTTCAAATGTATTATTTTCATATATATATGATGGGTAAGTATTACGGTGGCCCCCAACGACTAGTTTGATTCTGTTACAAGTTTTTTAAATGAAGATTCTTTCATTTTCAGAACAGATTTCAAAAATAAAAACGGCTTTTTTACAGATTGATCACAGCTATCAAATGTTAAAAACATTTAAAATATTGAAATGCAACTGAGATTTCTTTATAAATTTCTTCTATAGGATTAGCATTAGCATTAGCAAGTAGGTCTTTTGCGTGACTGAAGTAGCTCCTTAACCCTTTACTACAGAATTTTGAATTCATGAAAATTTTATATTCTAAAGCATTTTAAATAAATTGTTTAAACTAAATTAAAAGATTTATATAATTATTTAATAAATTTTTGAAGGATTAAAGGATTTAGAAGGATAAATTAAATTTGAATTTACAGGGATTTTGCGCAATATTTAAAACCCCACTCAAATGTTTTATTTTAAATTGTTTTCTTAGTATTTTGTAGAATTATAAAATGTACAAATATGATGTTCTTAGAATAAAAATATAGAAATTTTTCTGAATTGAAAAATCCCCATCCCCCCTTCCTTAGTACCAAGAAAGTTGAAAAGATACAAAGACAAAAGAAATCATCCTTTTAAAAATATTTTCGTTTTGTGTATCCAATAATGCTTTCGGAACAATGTAAAGTAATGTATCTGTAACTCATTCTAAACAATATTATAATTAATTGGCATATTAAAAGAATTTTATTAGCAATTTTAATGGTACTTATTTATAAGTACCGTTGGTAGATAAAGGGTTAAGAATTTAATAAGTGTGTCTTTCCACCAGAAGCCTCCTGTATCTTTTTAAACCTGAAAGAAACTCTGTTAAATGATTATATTTTTTGGATATTAATAAAGAAACTTTAGTCAATCAGGTAGAATTGTTTTAAATGAAGACATCATTGAAATGTATACCACAAATTCACGGAGAGTGGATGTCATGACAATGGAAATTGTTTGTAAAGCTGCTTGATAAGAAATCATATGTACTATTTGTTTACTGTGTCCTACAACCAGCAAAGCATAAATAAAAAAGAATATTGCCCAGTTAAACTGATGGCATTGAACTCACAAGCTATGCATACTTATTGTATATTGCAGACTTATAGTTTCAAGAATTAATGCCGTTTGAAAAACAAATTAAGGGGGGAAATTGCTCCCTCCATTTCCTCTTTATATACTTAATCATTGAATTCTCTAAACTAATCAGTGATATGCTTTATCATATAAAAAAACCTACATACAAAATTTGAAGCAAATCTGACAATTCTTCATAAAAACTCATTTATAGAATTTAAGAAGAGTTACCCCCTCCTTTATACTTAACCATAAAATTTCCAAATCAATTCAGCGATTTGCCTTATCAGAAAGAGCCTACATCCAACATTTAAAGCAAATCAGATAATTCTACATAAAATCCCATTTATTAAATTTAAGAGGGAGGTAGCCACTTTGTATCCCCTATATACTTAACAAAAGATCGCCACAGCTAATTAAGGAAGCATCTTATCACTATGAACCTGCATCCAAAAATTGAAGCAAATTGGTTAGTTCTGTGAGAAAAACCATTTACCTAAATTAAGAGGGGTAGTCTTACTGACCTCCCATTTATACTTATCTAATGAATTCCCAAAACACACCAGGAAAGCGTCTTACAAGAATGAACCTATAGCTAAAATTTGAAGCAAATCAGTAAATTCTGGTGTGAAAAACCAAATAACCTAATTTAAGGGGAAGGGGGTTAACCTCCCACCTTTCCCCCTCTTAGACTTATCTAATGAATTCACAAAACTAATCATGGAGGTGCCCTCATCAGAATGATCCTATGTCTAAAATTTGAATGAAATCTGATAATTCTGCATGAAAAACCCATTCATCTGAATTAAAGGTAGGGGATTAGCCCCCCATCCCCCCCCCCTCTTTATACTTATACAATGAATACTCACTACTAATCATGGATTCATCAGAATGATCCTATATCTAAATTTTGAATGAAAACTGACAATTCTGCATAAAAAACCCATTTATATAAAATAAATTAAGGGGAGGGGCATTAACCCCCATTAAACTTATCGAATGAACTCTCAAAACTATCAAGTAAACGTCTTATCATAATAAGTCTATCCAAAATTTCAAGTAAATCAGATATTTTTATCATGAGTTATCACGTTAAGCATGCATGCACGTACATACATACATATAGAATGGGCAGGCATATAAGCTCTCAGGCTTTGATAGCCTGTGAGCTAAAAATGACTGCTATCTGCAATAGGACATTTGTAATAACTATAACAGTTTATAAAATACATAAAGATCATGTTTCTAGTTTATTTGTGTTCAAATTATTTTTGAAAATCAAAAATATTAATTTGAGGCATTCTATACAAAAGGCAGAAGTAAAGACATTGCACATTTATTCACAAAATGATACATCTAAAAAAATATGAATTTGGGATATTAATAACGTTGAAATACTCAGCAGATAGATGCTATTGAAGAATTTATTTAAAAAAATTTCTACAAGGGTAGCTTCAGAAAAGTCAACTCCAAATAAAATATTCAATATGAATGAAATTGACCTTTTCTGAAGATGTTTTGCCACAAAGAATGTTTGTGACAAGTGAAGAAAGTACTCTATCAGGAATAAATAAAGCTAAAGAAAGAGTAACAATGTTAATGTACAGTAATGCAACTAAGAGATGTAATTGTAAATTACTTGTAATTGCTAAAAAGCAACAATGAAACTTTCTGTTCAGATGTAGGGACAAAATTGCAGAGTTTATTTTTATATCATTCTATATATTTCTGTATTTTTATATCATTCTGTGTATTTAATATGTAATTCTAGTTAATATGACTGAATCCATACTTTTTAATGAAGGAAGTATGAATTAATTTCTGAAAAATTTTTGAGATATTACTAATTTCACTGGTAATCAATCTTTTTACCAAATATATTTATGTATTAATCAAGCTTTTTTGTTGTTGTTGTTATTAAATCTGAAATAAAATTACCTTATTTTATGACTTTTATGTGAATCAGTAGAGTTACCTTTATGAGGCAAGTTTCATTGAATAATTAAAGATAAATGTATTTCATCTTCATTATGCATATTTAGTTACATACTAATTATTTATTTGACTTTACATTTAATATTTTTTAAAATTACCTTAATTTTTATTATTTTAGCTTATTACTTTATTTCCATATTTCACTATATTGTAAGCAATCATTATAATTTTGATAGCATTATTACACCAAAATTACTGTTTAAAAATGTAAACAAAACAATGAGCAAAAATCTGCATAATCTATGGTCTTAAGCTACACCGATGTGAGGATGCCTAGTGTATTACAAGAATTTTATCATTGTCTTTGGTTATCACATGTATTAATTCTATGAAGTTAATCATTTTAATTACATTGTCTAGTTATGTGACTTTTAAACAGTTTCTTAGAAAAGATGTAATGATGCTTGATTATACTACCTAAAATATCCAACAATGATGGAAAAACTTAATGCAAGAAAATTATTACTTGAAAAAGATAATGGTGATATTTGCATAATTTTACAATATAATAATCATTGTAAAAGTTGTGATACATATTCAACTCACAGATATTTTAGAATCTGGGCTTTGTCTTCTGTGTTCTTTTTTACTCCTTTTTTTGTCTTTCATCTTTTCCTCAAGTTCTTCAATCATATCTTTACATGACAGAAGATTTTCCTCTGGCTCTAAGGTATCACTTTCTTTACCATAACCTCTCCACCTGACTCTATATAATTTTTTACCCTAAAAAGAAGAGAACATAACTTTTATTATCTTAACAATTTTTTTTAAAGGAATAGGAAAGATTTTTTTTTCTGATTTATGTTAATTGCGTCACATTCAGACTCACAGAATGACACTTTCTATAAACATCAAATCATGTTCAGCAGGGATGTAGTAGAAGGTAAACGTGGATATACACCATATACCTTCAGGATTTTCTTAAAAAGCTCTTTACACTCTGTTTTTCAAATAAAGCTGTAGCATGTACCCCAAGCATAATGTTCAAAGGGCACTTTGCCTGTAACCTACACCTTCTGTGTTAAAACCGGAAGTCACAATTTTTCAGGAATCCAATATTTTCTTCTAGTAATGATGGAAGAAAGAAACTATTAATTAAATTATGAAAAAAGGCATCATTAAGAATATGAGCAATACTTTTGTTATTCTTTCAGAAATACAAAATTTTCAAAAATACAAGATAATCTCGGTCTTGATTCTAGAACTTTATGGCTATTCTGTATTCTAAATAGGGTAGTTAAAAATTATGATTTTTACTTTCTTCTATCAGGAACCATCCCAGTCTACCCTAATCAACTTCTAGCTAGTTGGAAAATTAAATATGCACAGGGGTGGGGATATACATCATTTTACTTGCCAGTGGCGAATGGCTTTTCTGATAGAGCAGGTGAATTTTTAGATATTTTTTGAAAATTTGTAATCTATACATAGATATACCAAACATTTTTTTCTTTATGCTTGCTATTGTAACATTCCAAATTATTGCAATGTAAACATGGTACTAAGTTGTATCCTACATTAAGCTTTCCTTTGTTGTAAATAGTTCTTAATTTTATCGAAAAAATAACCATAAAACTGCATTTTAATAATACTAATTAATTATTTGTACTATCACATACAATTTTGCCATAATTAGCTTCAACTTACGTTGCATCATGCTGACTGGCTAGATTTTCTGAATATTCCCCACCCCTGCATAATATGTATGTACATACATATTAATTTATGTTTTAATTTGTCATGTTTAGGCATCTGTGTACAATGCTTCCCCCCCCCTCTCCCCCCCAAGAAATTCATTTAGTTATAGGTTTCAAATCTGAGGTGCATTTCTGCAAATTGCAGATATTTAACATCACATTCAGTCAACAAAATATAAAAAGAAAGAAAAATGGGAAAATCCAATTATTACAAATTACTGTAAATATACACAATATGATTCTTCGAATGCTGATTCATTAATTTTTACATGCAGTTTAAAATTAGATAAGACCATGATATATAAACAACATAAAATACCTGGTTTATGGTACAGTAGACTCCCTCAAATCCGCACTCCTAAAATCCGCAACTCTCTAAAATCCGCACATATTTTACGGATGTAAACAATGAAACATTCAGTTCAGATGTAGGTGCAAAAATTGATTTTTTCAGTTTTATATCAATTCCATACATTTTTTAATTTATAATTTTTGTTAACGTTATTGAATTCATACTTTTTCATGAAGAAAGAATAATTTATTTCTGAAAAAATAAAGATATTGCTAATATAATTGGTAATCACAATCTTACCAAATATATTTATGTATTAATCAAGCTTTTTTAGTTATTAAGTCTGGCTAAACCTGATATAAAGTTTCATTATTTTATGATCCTGATGTGAATTAGTAATGTACCTTTATGAGGCAAGTTTCATTGAATAATTTAGGAAAAACACATTTCCTCTTTTATAATGAATATGTAATTGTACATTATTGATTATTAACTTTACCTTGCCTTTTAGTATTTTAATCATTTTAAAAAATATCTATTTTTTTATTATTTTAGTTTATTACTTTTTTTAATATTTTAGTCTATTGTATGTATTCATTATACTTTTCATTTCATTATTAATTACATTCAAATTATTGTTTTAAAAATGTAAACAAAGCAATGACCAGAAATCCACAAAATCCTAAAATCCGCAAAACCTCTGGTCCCAAGCTGTGCGGATTTGAGGGAGTCTACTGTATATTAGTTCAACAGTGTATCTGTTTTGTTGTATAAATTTGCAATCATTTCTACTGCTTAAGAATATACCGTTGCAAAAAAAGTTTTTTTTGTTAATTTGGTTTGTCTCAGAAAGCTTCAAAAAATTCTGCCATGGAAAATTAAATAGTAACATACACAATAAGTAAGATGGAGGAATCTTCAAATAGTTCAAGTTTAATAACTGGCATAGTCCATGTCAATTCAGGCAGCCAAAGAAAAAAAATCTTACCTTCATAGTCTCAGAAGTTCTTTGATTGAACATATGTTAAAATTCAGGAAAAAATAAAATTCCTGTAATTTTTTGTTTTCCCCAAAAAAATTTCTGGACTGAGATAGAGGGTGCCAAAGATGGCATCCCAAGCACCTTTTCCCGTTTGCGATTTTCGAAAAAAAGTTTAAAGTACTCTATCTCTGAAACGATGCAAGATATCTCGTTGCAGTTTATTTTATTTTAAAGATAATATTTTTCTGCTTAAAAAGATATACACTATTTTAAAATATGTATTTAATTATTTTTACAGCAGCCTTCTAAAGAATTTTTTTTTTAATTAAAAATAATTTTTTTCTCAAAAATGCCAATCTCAAAAATTTTGATTTTTTTTTTGTTAGTCAATATCATTGAGTACTACCTTCACTGTAAAGGAGAACTTCCACTTTTGAGTTTAACAAGTTTTAGAATCATTTCAAGAATTTAGAGAATTTTACAGGAAGTGCATGTCAAAAGTTCCAGTAAAAGTCTCTCAATTTTAGTTTATTTGTATTATATGTAGCATATTATATCCTAAACAAGTTAGAAATCACACATCAAACATGGTAAACGAGATGCATTCATACTATGACTAGTTTTATAAATATTTAGATCGTGGTGCAATAAGTATTACACTCTTGTGAAAACTGGAATGAATACAAAATTTATTATGTTTCTATATATTAAATTCAGTAATACGTATCAATGTAAGTAATATGAATCCATCTTAAAAAGAACGTAATCACCAGGGCAACCTAAAATCATTACCTATTATGGGATATTTAATTATGTATGATAGAATTTAATAGAATGAACAATCATCTATTAATATCATAGTGATGGGTATATTAATCTATTAATATCATAGTACCTATATTGCACAAACTTTGAACAACAAGCAAGAAGAAATTTCATTTGTCCAACCAAGATCTCTGAAACAAATGCAAAATATTCAGATTCACAATATATAAGAAGGCATTTTTGTTGCCTGTGTATATTACTGTGAGTGGTGGATTGCAAAGCTCAATGATATCAGTTGTTTATGAAATCGTCATTAACTTTATGCTCCCACATGGATCGGCTGTTGGATATAGATTTCCACCTGCAAGACAGCAACAGCACCACCAGTGTTCACTTCCTATTCACAATGTTTTAAGGATTATGGAAGCCCCAGACCCTATTAGTTAAACAGGAAGGCATAGCTAAATATCAAAGGAAGATACAGATACTGTTCAATAAATTATAAAGTCTATGAATTTCTAATTTCAGTTGTAAGCAGAGTACACTGGAAGTAATATGTTTTGTAAACTTTAGTGTATGTTTTTTTCTTTTGTAAGCTATTTTTAAAGCTGTCAGTTTCTTATACTTATTAAGAAATAAAATCCTATGCCAAACAAGACTAAGGTTTTGATTTCCTGAGATCAGTATGTGATTGTCATACAGGAACTGGTAAAATATATGGCAAAATTTTACATGTGTTTCGATAACTTGTCAAAATCAAAAATGGAAGTTTTCCGAAATAAGGAAGGCAGTAAGTACTCAATGGTATTAATCAACAGCAAAAAAATAAATAAATAAATTTAAGATTGGCACTTTTGATTTCTTTTAATAAAAAAAAAAAAAAAAAAATCAAAAGGCTGCATCAGAAAATATGAATACATTTTTTTAAATTGAATATATCATTTCAAACAAAAAAAATGTTACCTTTAAAAAAAAAAAAAAAAATGTGAAAAAGATTGTCAAATGTTATGAAAGTCAAATTAAAACTTTGAAAAACAAAAAAGACACATAAATATTTTATTCATCTTGTTAAATACTATCATGCATAATTAATTCAAACATATCTCATGATAGGTAATGATTCTAGGTTGCCCTGGTGGTTACATTCTTTTTAAGATAGAATCATATTACTTCCGTATTACTGAATTTAATATATAGAAACATAATAAATTTTGTATTCATGCCAGCTTTTACAAGAGTGTAATACTTATTGCACCAAGACCTAAATATGTATAAAACTAGTCATAGTACGAATGCACTTCATTTACCATGTTTGACGTGTGATTTCTAACTTGTTTAGGATATATAATAGGCTACATATGATACAAATAAACAAAAATTGAGAGACTTTTACTGGAACTTTTGACATGCAGTTCCTGTAAAATTCTCTAAATTCTTGAAATGATTCTAAAACTTGTTAAACTCAAAAGTGGAAGTTCTCCTTTACAGTGAAGGTAGTACTCAATGGTATTGACTAACAGTAAAAAAATCAAAATTTTTGAGATTGGCATTTTTGAGAAAAAATTTTTTTTTAATTAAAAAAAAATTTCTTTAGAAGGCTGCTGTAAAAATAATTAAATACATATTTTAAAATAGTGTATATCTTTTTAAGCAGAAAAATATTATCTTTAAAATAAAATAAACTGCAACGAAATATCTTGCATCGTTTCAAAGATAAGAGCCCTTTAAACTTTTTTTCGAAAATCACAAACAGGAAAAGGTGTTTGGGATGCCATCTTTGGCACCCTGTATCTCGGTCCAGAAATTTTTTTGGGGAAAACCAAAAATTACGGGAATTTTATTTTTGCCTGAATTTTAACACATGTTCAGTCAAAGAACTTCTGAGACTATGAAGGTAACCCCCCTGCCTGAATCGACATGAATTCGGCCAACTCCATCTCTAATTCCAAAGGTCTACCGTTGGGATTAAAGCACTCATTAAGTAAACACAAACATTTAATTAATCTGCATTTTTTTCTATTATTAGTTATTTATCTATATGAATACAATGCACTAATAATAACAATGATCAATGAATCTATTGTACAAGCTAAGAACTAGAAGACAGTAACAGTATGTAAAATTATTTTTAGACCTTGTTAGCTCATAAAGAAGTTTTTTCAGTTTTTATGTACATACCCTATATAAACTTAACCAAATAATTATAAACCGATACTAAATTGATGGAATTTATTAGATACATAGTGAAACTGAAAACAAATTATAGTTTACATCATTTTAATACTACTATACCAACACATATGTTAGTATTGATATTAATTGAATAAAACAAAAAGATTTTTCTGGTGCAATTACCATTAAAAGTGATAAAAACGAATATTAGTATCCAATTTAAAATTGAAATCTAAAGAAAATAATGTTTTTCATTTAAAATACAGAATTACAGCATTAAAGACGTAATTTATACAACAATTGAAAATATTTTTAAAGCATTAAAAATTGAAAAAATGAATAATCAAAGCGAACTTTTTATAAATCAATAGCTATATGAAGTAATTTAAAAGTAATTAGTTAAGCATGTTAATTTTCACATAAGTATGAAGTATTCTTAGGTATTTACCTTCACTATTTTAATGCCGACTAATTTGTCGACTTCATAAACGTCTCCTTGTATTAAAAATTGTTTGGGAACCTTTTCCATTTTTTTTCCTCTTAGATCCCTAGCTCCCAGGCATATCTCCTGTCATTGCATTTTGCTTTGCACCGTCGCGTCTGTCAAAATCGAACCCAAACACGGCGCTTTGCACAGAAGTTCCTAAAGCTCAGATCTTGATCACTGATTTATGCACCAATCACATGCTAACAGCACCAGATGGTTTATGCTTTCATTACAGAAAATCGCCAATCGCGCCAATCTATTTGTCTGTGAATAATTTAAAGACATTTTTTTTTTTCCAGTTTTTAATTTACCCAAAACTTTTGATATTTTTTTTTTTTTTTTTTATTCATTGTACAACATATTTTGTTTTCTCGAAATGAGCATTAAGCCCCATTCTTTCATTTTGTTGTTTCTTGGCGACAATTTTCGGCGTCAATGTAATATCGATCTCCATCAAGATCCTATTGGTCCAGACAGACGGTTAGACACGCGATTTATACACATTTATCTCCAGACGCACTTGCTTTGCACCTTGCACGCTTCCCTCAGCTGTGAAATGGATGCTTTCGTATCATCCGACCAGACATAAACAAAATAAACAAATGGGTGTTTGTATAATGAGCCTTTCCCACACTTGTGAATATAGTCTCTTCTAACGAAGAAATCCATTTGATTAGTCATTCTTAAAGCTCTGATTACACGTCGAATTTCCTCATTGTCTGAAATTTATTTACTTTTCTTTAATAGTCTAATTTTTTTTTCTTTCTTCTTTTAGCTGACGCTTCTTTTTACATAAAGTTTTGTAAAACATGTTTTATCATATTATTATTACGGTGACTTTTGAAATTAGAGTATCATTAATTTTAAATTCCCAAATAATATTTATTTAAAATAAAGAAATAATATAAAGAAACTAATTAAATTCTGTAATCTCATAATTTGATTTTTTTTTTTTTTTTTTTTTTTTTTGATCTTGCATTTGACATAGGACACATCTACATCTTCTAATTTGAATTTTTATTAAATAAGTATCTCATTGACAAAATTTATAAGGGAATTATCAAGAATGTATAAGAAAGTATGAAAATATATATATATATATATGTGTAAAATGGAAATATTTAAAAAAGAAGAAAAATATAAATATTATGCCTATAAACTTTTATTTATAAGAATATTTCTTTAAAAAAAAAATTATTTTTAGTAATAATTTATTTTAAACTGTTTATTATTTGTATTATTAATTAATTTTATCTTTGATTAATTTAATAATTGTATTAATTAACTTCATAATTTTATTAAATTATTTAAATAATTACTATAATCGTAGTTTTAAATCTATAAAAACTGTTTTAAAATTTTAAAAAATGCTATTATTTTTTTTTCAAAACATTTTTAAAAAGAAATATCAAAATTGTTTTTAAATGAAATATTCTAATTAAAATTAATGCCATATAAAAAAAATACATATTAATTTTCATAAAATTTCAGATGATGTTTAATTTATATAGTTTAGGATATCTCCCTTTTTTTTTGGAAACCAATGGGTATCCAAATTGAATTTTTCAATACTTTTCGGTTAAACGGGCACCAATGATATACATATATACATACATGTATGTGTATATATAGGTATATATATACTTATCTAATATATATATGTATGTGTATGTATAACACTGGCATCCAGCTAACAGAAAAGTACCAATTTTTCTTTTTCCGTTTTCCATGAAATGTTTATATATTTTTTTTCTGATGATTAAAAATAACAATGCAGAAACATATTTATTTAAATTAATTTTTCTCCCCATGATGAGACATGAAATCATTTGTTGTTTATAATTTAGACACTTTTTTTAAAATTCCTAATTTAAAAATTCTCTTATAAAATATTAAATACATTTATAAAATTAGACATATCTTGGTTCTATAACTATTAACATGCATATTAATTATGCTTGTAAAGAGACGAAATTTGTCCTAAAATAAACAAGTTTTTGATTTTAAAAAATATCGAAGAAGTTTTTGGTAGAAAGTTTAAACAAATATTTTTCTTCTTCTTTTTTTTTTTTTTTTTTTAGATAAACGTTATAAAGAAAAGTCATTTTAGAAATGAGTATCAAAAATCTCACTTAGAGCAAAATATTTAAACTGTAAATCTGAATTTTATTACACATAGTATAAAACCTATATGAAGGAAATACTATGATTGAGAATTTAAAAAAAAAGCAAATAATTAAACTAGTCATTGGGGTCCACCATAATACTTACCCTTCATAGATATGCATAATATAAAATATGAAAATAAAACGTGTAAAGTATTTATAAAATGCAATGCAATTCCAAAATAAAATTTAAACATATATTTAAATATTTTTAATACATAGTAATATTCTATTATGGAATTGCAGGTACTACTTCGTTATCTTGTCAACCCATTTCGACAAATTATATAAATGATCAAACTACTCATAAAATTATACAAATTGGCAAAATTTATATTTTAAATAAAGAAAGAACAAATAAATCAGTAAAAGATTAATAAAAATACAAATAAAATGTCGAATTAAAAATCATTTGATAAGGTAAAAAAATGTGTAATGTGTTTAATGTCAAGTGAATGTAACATTTAAGCTTATAATTTGGCAATAGTTGTTTGGTCGACAGGATACTCAAGTTGTTCCGAACTGCATAAAAGAAAAATTCTTATATGATAATCATATTAACTAACAAATTACTGTATCAGATTAAGCATCTCATCAGGGCACGCAAAGCAAGAACTGCACCCGGAGCAAAGTCCCGATTTGGCACCCCCAAAGTTTTTCTTGTGACAGGCCAAAAATGAGGTTCGTAGCATAAATTTAGAGCCCCCTAAATTCCTGCGCCCGGGGCGACTGCCTCTTCACCCCCCCCCCCCTCTTTTGCACGCCGCTGCATCTCATATCCAATTAAAATATATCCTTGAATTGAAATTTAAATGAAATACAGGAAAATCAAAGAGTGTGGAAAATATGATTACAAATAGTGTTGAATTCAGGCATTTTTCTCCAGGGGAGGGCATTACAATTTTTGACCATTAAAAATACAAAATCTGAAATTTTCCACATTCCTTGATTTAAGCACTTATTACAAATATCTCGGCATTTAATTATCTGATCAACTTCATTGTATATGCAAAATTTATGTTATTTTTATATTGTCTCTTATAAACATTCCTTAAAAAAAATTTTTTTTACAAACCTTTCACTAGAAACCTCAAGAATATTTCAAGAGTCTGAAAAAAATTGTTCCAGACAACTGAGGTTACTGATATTAAGTAGGCTTAATCCCATTATTATATACTAAATACATACTAAATTTCAAGCCTCTATCTCAATTTATTTGGAAGTTAAAGCATTTACAAATGCACAGATTTTTTGTTTTTTTTTTTTTTTTTTTTTTATGTTTTTTGGAATCTTCAGGTGTAAAAAAATCCCATCCCCCCCCCTCCCCCCCGAAATGATTGCAACTTACCCTATACTATGTATGACGGGTAAGTAATAAAATGTAGCCAGAAAATTGTAGTACAGGTATTCAGGGTAGAGAAAATACATTTTACTCGTCACTGGTGAGTGAATTTTCTATCAAGGCAAAG
The DNA here is from genome assembly GCA_964019185.1 of Maratus speculifer. Lineage (NCBI taxonomy): Eukaryota > Metazoa > Arthropoda > Arachnida > Araneae > Salticidae > Maratus > Maratus speculifer. The sequence continues at coordinate 156,695,116 of OZ025302.1, read as the reverse complement.
GAATTTTTAGATAGTCATTGAAAACTATACAGATATGCACAAAAAACTTCATTTTAAGTAGATTTCACAAGAAACACTACCTATTGCAGATGTTACCATGGTGCAACTTCTGAAAAAATCCTTTATAACTTTTCATTATACGACTCAAAGAACCCCAAACCACCTGCATCTAAAAAGTTTATATGTACTTATAAAATGTACTAAATGTTGTCTGTACAATAAAAGTCCCAATTAATGCATGGATTGTCTTCAAACTCGCCAAAAACATTGATATGGTTAATATCTCGACAGGGATTGCAAATGGTCAACATTGGATCAAGAAGATAAAAATGGGGAAGGTGAAAATTGTGAATACCACCTTAAGGCTCTGATAAAATCAGCTCTTACAGAAAAATGACAGCAAAATTTAATCATTTTTCGTTACAGTAATTGCCAACAATTAAAAAAAACCACAATAAAATTATTTCCACAACAATTAGTTTTCTATTGCAAGATTTCCACATGAAAAATAAAGATGCAATAAATAGTTTGACAAATTTAAGAGAAAGAAAAGTATTAATCATAAGTTTTTTAAAGCAAGATTTATACATGAAAAATGAAATGAATAGAATATCCAATATGAACTTTATAAAGCTCCTTGGTTTACTTAAAAGGCGGCTAAAATAATAGAAGAGATGTTACAAGTTAAAAAAAATTTTATTTAAAAACAGAAGATGAAATTGAAATGTATTTTAACTAGTAACATTTCTTCTATTATTTTAGACAACTTTTAACTAAACTACTGAGCTTTTTAAAGTTTATATTTTATGTTTGAATCAAGATGAAATGTTACATTTCGTCTTATACATGAATTTGAAACAAACAGTTTGACAAATTTAAGAAAAAGTGAACATTACGTCATATTGGAAATATAATTAACTTCTGCAGCTGAATATGTAATGTCATGTCAGTCTGAAAAAACACACTGCAACACAATAAAAATCTGACTATGGAAATATTCAACCATGGATTGTCTTCAGACTCGTCAAAAGATGCCGAGATAGCTAATATCTTGGCAGAGATTGCAAATGGCAAAATCAATTCCATGGGGGTGGAAATAGAGAGGATTAAAAATTTTGAATACTGCCTTAACATGATTCTGATAAAAACAGCTCTTAATGAAATTAAAAAATCATCTAAAATGACCAAATGAAATTGTTAAATTGTGTTTATTTCTAAACTAGATTTAGTTTTTGTTTTTGAAGTTAATGTACATAACTTTGAAATTTACCTCTCTACCTGACTGTAAGCCAAGCCGGCAGGGAATTTTTTTTTTCTTACTAGTTAGCTATATTTTGAAACTTTTCAAATTACTGTAATGTAAACATGGAACCAGGTTCTGTCCTACAATAAAATGTATATAGTTCTTAAAGTTATAGACATAAAAGCATGAAAATGCATTGTAGTAATTATAATTAACTATTTTTGCAGTCATGTAAATTTTGTCATAACAATTTTTAACTGTATGTTGCATTTTGGTGGCTTTTGGAACTATTAAAATGTATTTCTTTTTTTTAAAAAACTTTAACTTATCATAATTTTTAATATTACTTCACTATTGTTTAATTGTTTGCAGATAAAAGGTCATATCATGGACAGTACCATTTTATTATTATTTTTTTTGGGTCATGTCAGAATCCCATAAACTTAAAAACAATTTATTGCATTAAGTTCTGTAGAAGGAAGATTCCAGATATTTATAATTTTTAAAAAATAAAATGCGAGAGAAAGTAGAGAAATAACAGTTAACATTAGAAAAGTTAAAATGATTTATCCACAAAACAGATAAAAATTGATTATGTACACTGCATGCTAGCGATGCATTTTAAATCAAAATTAATGCCGCACTTTTATATTATTAACATTAAATTTAATTGATTGGTAACAGTTTCTTTTATAGAAAGTGGTCAATGGGGTAATAGACAAATACAAAAAAAGAATTTTTTTTTTTTTTTAATACATTTTTCTAAAATTTTACATTAAATGCCAGAATATAAGATAATGTATTGAATTATTCATTGAACTAAAAAAATAATCATATATGATATGGTAACTATTTCTAAAAAAAAAAGTATATCATTATTTAGCTTATAGGTATATTCAAATCCATATTGGTTACTTTCTGTCACCTGTCACATTTTTGTTTGCAAATGCATGCAATTGAAAATTATTGAATTGAAATTTTTTACATTTTTCAGAAAAAAAAGAGGATAGCCTCCCCCTCTTTCTTCCATAGCAGACATAGCTTAAAATATTGTTATTTTCTTTTTTCTCTAATTATAACTTTTTTGTATCAATAATTAAATAATCATTTGGATTACTTTTCTTTCCCTCAAAAAATTTCCTTTTCCTCTCTTTTCTTTTCCGCAAACAAACTTTAAAATAGTGAAATCTCCCTATATATTTTGTAAAGATTTTCATGCTGTTTTGTTTCTTTGTAGCAACGAAAAATAAATAATGATCTAACTGTCACCTTAAATTTCCACATTAGAAAATGAGTTTTAGAAATGATAAGAGGAGGGCAGCAGAAATAAGATTTTCTTCTTTTTTGTAACTTGGCTGTTTGCAACTCTGATATTTTGTTAATGGGGTGGGAGATAAGCAAATTACTAAATCAGAAAAACCTTTTGCTTTCCTTCTGCATATTAAAAATCCCCCCCCCCCCTCCATCTCCTTCAGGAGAAAAAGATGGGGCAAAAATTTCAAAGGGAATGATTCAGGTGAAATTTTAGATGCCTCATCTTACTGTAAAATAAGAAATACAGCACATTTTTTTCTTTCTCTACATGCAATATATTTTCTTAGCCATCATACATTAAGACATGTCTTGAAATATCCTCATCCAAAATTTTAGACATGCAGTACTTACCTAGCCATTGTACATATGCAAACAAACTCTTTTCTTTTTTTTTTTAATTGGTAAAATACTGATAATATTTGAACAGGACCAATGGGTAAATAAACTCTTTCCAGCAAAAAAAAAAAAAAAAAAAAAAAAAAAGAAAGCAAGGAAGGGAGGAAAAAATCAAGACGTTTGTTTATAACTATGTACAAATATATCGCATCTTTGCTACAAAAGTGACACAACTCAAAAATCAGGTTATATTGGCTGCCATTCTACATGGTTTTAATGCATCTGCCAATCCCTTAAAATAGAAGATAGTGCCCTTAAAATTCACCAACCAGTTAGCAGTTGTGTTTACAGCATGCCCATTTAGCCTACCACAGCCTGAAACAGTTTTTCACTTTTCCTGAAAAACGAAGTTTTTTAACTTAGGAAACTTTTGTACCAAAGGTGTGATACATCAAAGAGTATATACATCGCTGAATTATATAATACCATTTTTGTGAAATTAGTTTAAAAAAACAGTGATAAGATATAAAAGAAGATATCCATAACAATATGCATACAAAGTAGTGAGCAGAAATGGGGGGGGGGGGTAATTGCTGCAGATGTTTAAAAATTAATCTATGCCTCTGCATAGGGATAATTCCTTAATTAAGTCATATTTTGGATTAACATATTGACATCATATATATATATATATATAAATAGCAGGATATTACTTGCAAGCAGCATAATAAAATTCATAAAAAGTATATGCATTTTTATTTTGGTAGTAGTGTTATTATAGTAGGTTATTTTCCTTTTTTTACTTTAACTGCAACACCTAGAAATAAAAACCCAGAAGACTTTAACAATTTTATAGTATTTTTATCAGTAGGCAATAGATTGGGGGGGAAAAGCTCTAGATTAATAGTTAAAAAAAAAAAAAAAAAATGGGATGCCACAACAGAGGGGAGGGTATAATTTGTGAAAAAGATGGAGGAAAAGGTGTAAAAAAAAAAAAAAAAAAAAAAAAAAAAAGTCATTTGTACAGATGTCTCCATTTAAACAAATATTGACGGTTCCAGAAATAATATTCAACTAATCAGGGTATTTGATAATGGAGGAAACATAAATGTTGTATTTATTATGCAATAAAATGGCAAAATTATTAAATACAATATAATTAATTAACAGAGTAAGAAAATTGTTAAAAACTTTACCAGAATAATACAAACTGGGGAAAAAAATTTGCAAAGTAAATACGTAATAATTAAATGTCAGTAAACATATACATTTGGTTTATATTACATTTAATGCAGCTCATCTGAACTGGTATCAAATTTTGTCATGCTTGTTAGAATTTAATTTACATTATTTATAAAGGTTTAAAAAAATTGATTAAAGTGATTTATGTGAAATTTTAGAGGAACAAATGATGCATTATTTCTTGAATTGATCATAAGCCATCTTGAATCTCTAAGTGACTGTGTGTTATCAATAAGGAATTCTTTCAGTCACACAAAAGGATTTGTTTGCTAATGCTAAGGAAGAAATTTATAAAGATATCTTAGTCGCATTTCAAAGTTTTAAAATAATATTTTTCGTATTGGATAGCTAAAATCTATACAAAGACTGTTTTTTACTTTTTCAATTTTGATTCTGATTTCATTTTCAGAACCAGCTTTGAAAATAAAAGTGTCTCCATTAAAAATACAAATAAACAAAATTGTAAAAAGTAAAAGACTCCTTTTGACAAACAAAATACAAAATTTATCGAAACTGACTAATTTTTTTCACAATTTTATTAGATTCATTCATTTAACAGCAACAACAACAAAAAAAAAAAAAAAAAAAAAAAAAAAAAAAAAAAAAAAAGATCTTATTTGACTTCTTCATTGTTCATCTGCTGACTGAAATCCATGCAGGTCATACTGGAAATTTGTTTTCAGTATAAGAATCGAAAATAGCAAAAGGGGAAGGAAAATTCTCATTGAAATGTGTTTTTCTCACTTATTTTTCAAACTGTCTCACTCAGTTATTCAATTAAGCAGGGTCATTTCGTGAAAAATGTTCGGTTAAGTGAGGAAAAATAACATTAACCCAATGGGAATAAATTCAGTTCTAGAGAAATTTTATTCGATTATTGGTGACCTGATTAAGTGGGGAGTACTGTATGACATTATGAATGATCACATACAGAGTAGGCTCTATGCTAGGCATATATGTTTTAGAAGCATCTCACAGTAGTCCTAAGAAAGTTATTTTCCTAGTTATTTTTCATTGGTAAAGAGAATAAAATGATACTGATGAAAGAAAGCACTTAGGGCAATATATCCTCAAAAAAGCTGGTGCTGTATGCATGAGATATTTTTTTTTCCTCTTTTTGGCATGTGGAAAGAAAAAGAAAAAATGAAGAATTCAGGCAAAAATATAAGTTAAAAAAATCAGACAAAATAATAACACCCCACTCCATGGGAACTGATATTAATTTTCAGACAGAATGTAAATAACAAATAAATTTTATTTATCACAGACTTTTTTAGAAACTTGATACATACATGTAAAATTTAAAAAGGAATGAATAACAATTTGGTCAGAATACACATACAGTAACAACAACTTTTAAAACAAATAACTAAAATGGGTTATGGTGGAAAAATAAAAATAAATTATAATTACATATGCATCCATACATACTGCATTGAATTGTGCACTCATTAAACCTGCATAAGCTATGAGATGCAACACTAATATCCATACAATACAACTGGGATTTTTTTCCCATCAAATTATTATATAAATAATAAACAGTTCAGTTTTAAGTTAAATTTTTCATAATTATTGTCAGAAAATTAGTTTGTTTTCCATTTTTATATTTTATATAGTTCTCATAACATCAAAATACACACATACAATACGATTGAATAACTAGAAAATTAAATATTAATGTGAACACATGAGAAAAAATACGACATCAAGTATTCAGAAAAATAATAAATGTTTGTTATTATGGTTTTCTAAATAGTTTTTGGTGAGAATATAGAAAATATTCTTAATTACTTTAAAATTAATGCGGGTTAAAAAATAATATCAGGTAAAAAGTAATCTTTTGATCCCATAAAAATATCAAGTAACATGATTATAGTTTTAAAATTAACCAATTAATTGCTTTCTTTATCAGTTAAAGCAGAATTTACATATTACTCATGTTAATTGCTGATTTTTCATGGAGATAATAGAAGTCTTTAAACCTGAAATAAACAGTATTAATGATTGCTAAAACTTACACACAAGCATTGATAATAAATCAAATATGATACAAAAACATTGAAGTTAAAATGAATTTTTTTTACAGAAACATAAATAATAGGTTATTTTGTGATTCATACTACATTTAGCAACATTCACTAATACAGATTTGTTGTCTTGATATGAATAACTAGATGAATGAAAATTTAGGAAAAGGGATTTCCCTAAGAAAATATCTTAACACGTTGAATGCCACATCAATATATGACAATGAACTTCCGGTTTAGGCTGTGTCTGAATTTATTTAAAATTTACTTAACTTTTATTTGTTACAGGATTATATCATTAAAATTTTAGTAATCACTTAAAACAATATAAATTTTTTAGTTTATATCATATTTTACACTGTCACTCACCGATGATTGAAGCACTTAATGGGAAGTTCAGTGTCAGCGACCAATGACTGATGTGGCACTCAAAGTATCAAACTTAAAAGTGTATAATTTAGGTTCCAAAAAGTTGCCCATATTTATTATGGTACATGTCAAATTGTAAAGATTATACATGAACAATGAAATGATATTGTGACAGTAATGGTGAAATGAAAATTATGGTATTGTAATGGAAAATAGCATAATAATTGAAGAAACTCTTTAAATGTAACATTTCAGATTGATTATCACCAAAGTTTTATTGAACATTATTAAAGATGAAGAGTTTTTGATGAGGTTACAAAGATGGTAATGAATTAATTTTTGGTTTCTTTCTCAATATGTGGGCCTTGACACTTTGTTTAAAAAGTTTGGTGCGATCTGAGCTTTAGAAAGTGAGATTTTTTGCCAAATGATATAAGTAGCTATGAAGATAAACTTAATAAGCTTTTATGCTTGTTTATGTATGCATTTTTATACGTACAGAACTGTCAAATAGCTGGCTTTTTGGATACCAATAATTTAATATAGAAAATGTTTTTTTATTAAACTGGAAAATTTAGATGATTTAAACGAACAACATTTTCTCTAAAATAATAATGCAGTGCAAAAAGCCAGACACTTGGCAACTCTATATATACAAAATTTTTATTTATACATGTATCTGTTTTTTATACACAGTTTATAAAAAAATATTGTTTTTTATAAATAACTTCTTTATATTAAATAAATTGTATAAATAAAAAAAATTGCCTGTATATATATAAAACAGTGAATAGGTTGCCAAATTTCCTTCTTTTGGCAAGGTCATTTTTACTTGCCAATGTCCTAGTTTAATATGTACAAAATTTAAATACATAACCATTTATTTTGTGAAACATGCACTATAAATTAAGAATAATTTGATGTAGTTATCATAATAATTATTATTTAATATAATAATATACCAGAAGAATATAGAACTATTCTCTGCTTAATAAATGTTTTAAACATTTTTTAAAACAAAATTCAATGTCTAATTCAATAAATGGAAATTAGTTACTTCAACTATGCTTTTTAACTAACATAATATAGATTTACATAGCAATAACATTAAAATTACAATAACATTAATTATTTTTTTTATATAAATAAATAAGGTACTTAAATTGAAACATTTTGGTAAAAAGTAATGTTTAATTTATCAGGTGCAATAATTATTCTTTACCAAAACTACAAATTTTGATTTCATTTACAAAAAAATTTCATGACTTAGTTAGTTTAAACATTAAAATTCAACACCATCCTAAAGCTTGCCTTTTTATTATTATTACTGTATTTTCTGGTTATAATCTGCAGATTATCTGTTAAAAAACCTTTAAATTTTTAAATGTAGATTATCAGCTGAAATTCTTTTTTAATTGAAATTCATGTCAAATATCCAGTTTCTACTGGCAGTCATAAAATAAAAATATAAACAACTACTACAAGATTGTCTGATATCGACTGTTTGCAGAGTTGTGCATGACTGCTTCACATACGACATGTGTGTACTAGTTGGGGTGGCTTCTGATTTTTATGCTATATTTTTCTATCCTTTTGGCAACATGATTCTATGAAGAACAAAGCATTTCTCAACTCATCTCTTTCAAAAACTGCAGTCTCAATCATTTAGCTGAAACGTGTAAGGAAAGACAAGAGTAGAGAGCAAACCCTATTCTTTTTTTCAGCCCACACTCGAATCCAAAATGTTTCTACTTTCATCGCAAAAAGGATATTGTTTTCTGGCAGTGATTCTTTTATTGGCAACTTTTGGATTTCATTCTTGCAATAAAACAAACATAAATATACAAGTGGCCCTTTGTTTTCAGCCGGATATATAGCAAGTAAGCATCATTTTAAAAGCTAAAATAAAATGTTCTTTAAAAAAAGTTAAAAAGCAAGGCAAAATTACAGTCAACTGAAGACAAATGCAAATGTAATAAAGTTACAACAGGAATTTGGAGAGAGATTTTGGTGGGAGAAAAACCAGTTTAGCTTACTAATGCAAATACGTGTATTTTTAAACTTGTAATTATTTTTATTTATTTGCAATTATTTTATTACAGTTATGATTTAAATAGAGTCACTAAATAAATATAGAGATGGTTTATTGGTAGTATTTTGGAATGCTGAAAATAATGAGTAATCCTTGTATAGTTTGGCATATAATATGCGGATTATACGCTGCCATAGATTATCTTACTCACTAATGTAAGTACTTGTATTTTTAAACTTGCAATTATTTATAATAATTTTTATTTTATTTGTAAATACTTTATTACAATTACCATTTAAATAGAGCAACTAAATAAATAGGGAGGTGGTTTATTAGTAGTACTTTGGAATGTTGAAAACAATGAATAATCCTCATATAACGGATTATACACAAGAAAATACAGTATTTTTTTTAATTTAATGCTACTTTACACATATGAAAAAAAATTTCTACAGATATTCAAATTATTTGTGAAATTATTATGGTCTTAATTAAAATGTAATTTCATTTTTCTTATTTTGTTTATATCATTTTGCTTAGTTTAAGCAATAAATGTCTTTAAAATGAAAGATATTTGATACGTCCTGTATCATATACATATTGAATCTTCTTTTGACAAAGAATTTTTAAATAAATTTTACAAACACTGTAAAATTATTCTTTAAACATCTGATTCACAATATAGTGATAACAATGTTTTTAAATGACGTCCATAAATAAATGTTCATGAAACAAATAAACAAAAAATGGAAGGAATGTAACAAGTACATAACAGATCAAATAATGCCACAGGCATTGATCAATATCACACATTAAAACTGCACTGTACAAAATGTCATTTAAATTATACATTAAAAAATGATACAGTTATGTAACAAGAGCTTCAGATTCATCTTTATGACATGATTCTATAATATCACTGTTCTTGGCTATACCTTGTACATATCTTCTATTATGCCTTATTAAAGAGTTCCTGTGCAGTTGCTCTAAAGAGATAAAAGATAATTATACTGTAGACAGTAATTCATAAATACAAGCATGATTTTAATAACTTTAGATTCAAAAGATTTAGCTATATACTAATATAATAAAAACTTACAAAAATAGAATTGTATATAATGGAATTTTGTATTGTGGTTATTTTAACAGAAAATTTCCAAAATACTGGCAAAAATAATACAGTTAAAATAGATGGCATATCAGGGCCTGATTTATAGAAATAGGGCACACTCTGTCTATCCAAAAGTGCACAAAGATGAGTCTATTTATAGATTAAAATACAAAACAAAACTATACATTTTAATCACCAAATTTTCCTTTCCTCCTCAATACTACAACAATCTACTATAAAATAATAGCAGATGTTGTCAAGTGTTAAGGATTTTGCAATTCAAAATACATAACATTTTGCAATAATGAGTATAGATGATCCCATGAAGGTTTAATATAACATGAGTATACAAGGGCTACCTTTTTTAAAAGGCATATGAAAACACTTTATAATGAGAAAATTCTCTGAGCACTTTCGATTTAATTAAAAGATGTTTTGGCTATACTAAAAAAAAATATTTTTATAAAGAGTCATTGAATTATGCTAAGATAAAATTAGAAAACAATGAGTTAATTGTAGATGTGGATTAAAACATACATTTACAAATGATAAATAACATACCTTCATTTCTTCTTTGTCCAATTGACTGAGAAAGAAGACAAGATAAAGCCAATAAGCTGAAAACAATGGCTCCTCCACAAGCAAATACCAACACATCTTTGTAAAATGACTTGCATAGATCACAGCTTCTCCTGAAAAATAGAAATGCATTATGAAAAAAATTTTTAAATTAAAAGAGTCAAAAAATTAAAATTTAATTATTTAAAAATGAAAATGTTAAAAATATTATGAAGTGAAATTAATCTATAATGAAATTAAATACTTTTTGATTAGTGGGTAATTACTTCATTCCAAGCACAAATATTGGTTTCAAAGTTAATCAAGATGACATGAATAAATGCAAGAAAAAGTGTGGACATAAAAAAAAAAAAAAAAAAGTAAGGACATACAAAAAGGGTAATCTTAATGATAAATGTATAGTTTAATGCAAATAATAACTATTTTCTTAAATACAAAGTATTATACACAAATAAAATAAAATAAACTTTTACCACGCATTTAACATTATTGACAATTTTATCCAGCATTGTTGAAAAAAATTTGGATTTTTGTTTTCTCCCTTATACAAATTCATGCAACCAGAAATTTATAAATAAAAAAAAAGTCAATAAAATAATTGGTTGGTTGCATATTTGTGATGGCCAATTATCAGCACAAGGAATATAGACCCTAAGGGAACGAGGCTCTCTCTGTGGGAGTCTTTCTAAGGGAACCTCACCCGTATTTATGTAAAAAAATCCAAAATTTGAAGAAAACCACAAGAAACTCTGAGCGATTAGGTTGAGAGCAGCAATTGGTTCAAACCCAGCACCTGTTGTCTACATGTTTTGAGAACAGAACTTTTCAGCTACTTGTGGGGCGTAAAATAATTGGAAAGTGTTGAAAATCAAGTTTTGGCACATAAGTCTGTTTTCAGTTTTATAATAATATTTTGATGCTACAATACAAATAATTTGCATTTTATCATGCACTTCGTCAATGACAATGTGCATTCTTTTTATAGATTAACTTATATTATTAATTACAAACACATTTGTTAATCAAATTGTGTAACATAAGATTTTACTTTTACATATTATAACAAAAAAAAAAAAAAAAAAAACTAATTAAAGTAAAATAATAATAATAATAATAATTATCACTTATAAGGAGTCTAAGAACTGGCTTTTCATTTTCGACAGTTCTAAGACAACAAGCCTTAATCTTTTACATATGCTAAAGGCAGAGATTATACACCATAAAATATATGCAATAGTTATGGTGTGTATATGGCATTACTGAGAAGGTATACAGCATATATAAAACTGTATACCCTCAGCTACACACTGGATAATACTTATAAACATTAGTACTACTGGAAATTTAAGTCGAGTTTTATAAAAATATTTCATATCAGAATTTTGATTTAAAACAGTTTAACATTATTATAAACCTTTTTTTTCTTTATACCTTTTAAATTTATGACATCATTTTTACTGACTTTTCATTTTCGACAGTTCTAAGACTACAAGCCTTAGTCTTTTCCAGATACTTTACTATTATCCCACTGATTACTTACTATAAAAATACAGTCATTAAATTTATGGTATTATTGTTGATTTTATGCCACTAATTGCAAGATTGTGGCATCACATTTACTTGATGTCGAATGCAATTAATTTTCATTTGTATGCTTATACGTTTTTTTAATGATGTTTCACTGATTTATTTATTAATTTGTTATTTCAGAAACTACTTCACTCAAAGGAAAACATACACTCATTAATGTTAATCCTATGGGACATATTTTTAAAATATCTCATTTGCTTTTCAATATTTTTTTATTTACATTATTATTATTTTTTTTTGCATAGCTGAGGTTGATCTCATGCTATCTACCAATGCTGTTTTTTTAATCTATATTAATATTATAAAGAGGAAAGATTTGATTGATTGTTTGTTTGTTTGTTTGAATTGAATAGGCTCCGAAACTACTCGATGGATTTGAAAAATTCTTTCACCGTTGGAAAGCTACACTATTTCCGGTGAACATATGCTAATTTTTAATTGATTTATTCAAATATTTTTCTTAATAATTCAATATTTCATTATTTTTCATACAGAATCAATTAAAATTTTTCCATAAAAAATAACCATTTTTCTTTCCCGTTGCCAAGAAAATGTAATCTGGAATAATAATAATAATAAATAAATTAATTCAATTAGCAATTATGGAACAAAACAATCTGTATAATTTTAAAATACAAAAGAAAAATAATGAAATAGTTTACTGATAAATAAACGACTATTACATTACTGGATTACCCACGTGAGGCATAAAATCGCAATTTTGTTGTAATCGTGCCAACGTGATCCGTAGATGATATCTTCATCTAAATATTATTGACAATATCATTGTTTATATAATTTGTTTACATTATTTGGCAATATTACATTATTTGGCAATACTTGATCTCCCATCGACCAAAAAACTGTCGCCAAAGTATAAGGTTAAATGTCAATAATGGATGATCGTAAATGTCACATTCTTTTGACATTAAATATGTTTTACATAATTGTTACGTTGTCAACTAATTTTAATTCGATGTTTTATCTCAATTTCTATTAATATTTTAGTAATTTATTAATTCTTTGGTTATTTAAAATAAAAATTATATCCATTTGTATAATTTGGTGAAATTGATCGACGGAATAATCAAATGGTACCAATTGTTTGTTTACACTCTATCTGGTTATTTAGGTTCATAGAATTAGCTTACTTATCGAGTCTCCGCCAAGTCATATGCCAAGCAGTCATTAAATCTGTGTTTTAGCCTTACTATTATATCTTTTTCATCTGCAGTTATTTTACCATCACTAAAAAAGGGTACTTCTAGGTTATCCCGTCGACCAATTTCGCCAAATTAAACAAATCGCCAAACTATACATGTTGAAATAATTTTTATTTTAAATAACGAAAAAACAAATAATTAGTAGAATATTAATAAAAAGTCGAAATAAAAATTACTTAATGACATTTTAAACACGCGAATCCCACTTAATGTCATTGAATGTGACATTCACGATCATCCATTATTGGCATTTAATCTTATAGTTTGGCGATAATTTTTTGGTCGACGGGATAACCTAAAAGTACCTAAAAAAGAAATATTTTGAATGTGAAGGAAAGATCATTATCATGAAAAAATACTTGCAATTAATTTATCATTCATTCTAATAATTAAAAAAAAAAAAAAAAAAAAAAAAAAAAAAGGGTACTACTAGGTTATCCCGTCGACCAAAAAATCATCGCCAAACTATCAGATTAGACGCTAATAATGGATTCGTGAATGTCGCATTCAATGACATTAAATACGATTCACGTGTTAAAAATGTCATTAAATGATTTTCATTTCGTCTTTTTATTAATATTTTTCTTAATATGTTACTAATTATTTGTTTTTTTAGTGCATTTTTTATGCTTAATTGAATGGTACTAAGCAAATTCTTTTAAATCCAGTACTTGGTGAGATACTTCACATTTTCCTAATTTGGCGATGTCTTCGGCTCAAAAACCTCAAATTTTGAATCCTTATCTATCTATCTATCTATCTATCTATCTATATATAAATCTCTCCTTTAGGAAGTTCATCGGATGGTCTAAAATAATAACATGTTTCACCATATCTCAGAAGCAAATTCAGGTAGAAGCAATTCAAGTGGAATTCAAGATAAAAAAACTACTAAAAAAATTTTAATTACTTTAGTACTTTTGTAATTTGTCAGTTATTTAGTCATTTTAGAGGTATTTTGTCGCCAAAATGAACTTTGAACTGACCAATGTAAGATTACATAAATCAGACAAAAATTGTGGGTATTTGATTCAATATTAAGATTGTTTATTTAAATGTATTTCGTTTGATTCAAAATTATTTTAGAGAAACTGACCAGCATAGCGGGCAGAGGCTGCTAGTATTTCATATTTTGGTTGCAAAATCTTTTTTTTCTTTTTTTTAATGACGACACTTTTATAAAAACAGATTCCGAAAGTGAAAGCAGCTTTTTAAATATATATGTAGGTATCAAAATAAAATCGAAAAATAAAAAAGAGTTTTTTCTGGATCAACCTCAGCTATCCAGTGCAAAAAAAGAAATTTAAAAAAAAGGAAAACATTCATAAATATTGAGTTACAAATGAGATTTCTAAAAAGAAATATGTGCCATAGGATTAACCTCTTCCATTCTTGGGTTGCTATTTGAGAACCTCTATTCTTTTATTTATAAAAACTAAAATATTAGATTTTTTTTACATTTTTACCTATTTCTTAATAGCTGAATGTCTTTTGCATTGAAAGCCAACAAATAAATGTATTCAATGTATTCAACAAATAAATGTATGTACAATTCATAGTACCATACTGTTTACATATTTTAATGCATGAAAAATAAAATAAAACATACAGAAAACTTATGATAGTGTTATGAATGCTTCATACATAAAAAAAAATATCAAATGAATATAATAGAATTTATTAAAATCTGCTATATAAATATGTTTTTGAATGACTGTTAAAAAACCTTAAACAAAAATCAGACAAACAGGTTATATATATAGATCCAAATTTATATTAAAACAATCAAAATACCTTCAAAAAAAAATTTTTTTTTAACTCTATTTTAGAGAAAGGAAGGAGAGAGTAAAAATTAATATTTCTATTCCGATTATTATTACTTTTTAAATCAATGCTTTATTTCATACATAAAAACAAGGAAAATAGATATATGATAAAATTTTAACCTATTTTTTCCTGATACCTTATGAAAATTTATACACTACACACTTAATCATTGTTTTTTTTAAATACTCAATAATTATCTCTTACTATTTAGAAATAATAATAATAAAAAAATTATCTACTTTTTTGCTCTTGTTAAATGAAATCTTTTTACATGTATGTAACTTAAAACATAAAACAACAGACTTTTTTATGGATACAAAGTGCAAATGATGTACATCTAATGTATAAAAGTATTGAGTACAAAAATCATAATAATTAGCAAATTTGTTATTCAAACTTTAAACAAAAAAATGACAACATACTTGCATGGATGTAGATTTTGAATTATCTCTACAGCAATTCCATTGGCTAGTTTGTCAATAAAACTCATAGATCCAAACACAAATGCACAACTAGTCTATAAAGAAAATAAAACTAAAATTAAATTGAAAACTAAAAATTCTATTTTCAAAAAAAAAAAAAAAAAAAAAAAAGATGTAGAATTTTCTGTTGGGTAAAAAAATTTACAGATTTTATTTTAAATAATTATAAATGTTTATACAAAAGCTGAACATTTATGAAATATATATTTATTTATTTAAGAAATAAAGAAAAATATAAACTAATATGAATATTTAATAAACGAATTATCACATTGCAAGCTAAACATAGAACCAACAGAGTGAAAAATGTCTAAGCTGCGAATCAACCCCTGGTATAATGCCCCAAGTGTTCTATCATATAAGCTACCAGGGTAATGCCCAGCTTTACATCTCTCACCTACATATTTTGGTAAGGCTGCAACAGCAGCACTAGATGGAGATACCTACATGAGCACACAAATGAACCTGGTACCAGAAATTGTGTCTCATGTTATGCCACAGATTGGTTCTACACTTAGCTAGCAATGTGATAATTCTCTTATTAAACTATCAGTAATTTCAAACATAATTTCATTGTTGATGATTAATTGAAAAATTAAGATTATTAATTTGAATATTTAAAAATATGAATTTTTTATCAACAATCTCGGTAAAAAAGAATAAAAACAACAAATGTTTATGGTGTCTTTCTTTTTCTAAGGTCTAATAAAACAAAAGTTATAACAAAAAATAGAATAGAACCTAGCAAAACAATACTAATCATTTTGCCATATAATCTTACAATGAATTTTCTATCATATAATTTTAACCTTTTACATTTTCAAATAAGAAATAATGTACATTTGAATGAAATTTGTTGAAAAACTGTAGTTTAACCCATAGAAATGTGGTAGGACATATTTATGTAACGCTGAATTTTATTCAAGATAGACACTAGAAATTTTTTTTAAACAGTTTTACATTTTTTAATTTTCATGAAAATATACTACACAGTTGCATTTCCTTATTTTCAAATATAAAAATTCTGGTATGAATTTGTCACTGGAGAAACATAATTACTTGCTTCTGAAAAGGTTAACTTAGTGACTTTTCAAAATAAATTTTAAACATATATTTCTTTTAATTTTCAACAGTGAACATTTGTGGCAAAGTCACCACTTTTGTCATTTGATGACCCAGAACTAAAATGTAAACAAATTATGATTTTTTTCCCCCAGCATTAAAATATTGAATAGATACCAAGAATTTTATGTTCCAAGAACAATTAAACCTCCAATTGCTAACATAATCTATGTTTTTACACTTTAATTAATAAAATTTAATTATTAATTAGAAATTATAAAAATTGCAAATTAGTAATTTCATTAGTTAGTAGAATATAATAAAGTTATACACAATATTTTGAAATAATTATGTAAGATTATATAAAATACTTGTGATATAGTAGAACATTGATTAACCAAGTTTTAGTTAATCAAAGTTTTTATTAACCGAGTCAATAACGAAGCCAAATTTTGTTTACAGTGGTCATGTGGCACTACGGATTACCAGATGCAAAATTTTTTTAAATGAGCCCTATTTTTTCTCTCTGGTTCCACCAGTTTTTCATATGATTTCACAGCTTTTTAAGATTCTTTCAGGAACTTGATCAACCAACTTCAGCTAACAAATCTAAATTAATATTAGTATTAGTTTAAAGTTATTAATAGACATATGATATTAGTTTGGCAAAATACCGGAAATAGTGCCAAGTTGGCATCACTTTTGGCGAGTAATTTTGGTTGCCAGATTTGACAGTATACCAGCAAGCTGGCAACAAACTTAGCGACAGAATCCTCCTTTCCCTTCATGTTATTCCCCCTACATTCCTGCCATGTCTACATAGATTTTCATTGCTCCATTTCCAGATCATTATTATTTTTTATATATAGGATTTTTTTCTAAAGTATCCATTTGTAATTGAAATATCTATATTATTAGTAACTGCTTTGATTTTGAAAACATTCAAATAAAGGTGTGATGTTGTTTTAACGCTTATTTACTTACAGTTTGTACAGATGATTATGAAAAATATGTTTTTTTCATTTCGAATGACATCGGGTTAAAAAATGCAAAAATTTATTAGGAGAATCTTAATTTTTATTGAGTTAAAAAAAAAAAAAGAGTGTTATTTTTTTAATTATTGCATTGTTTTTTAGTTGAAGGCAACTTCAATTGAATAACTGAATTAGCAATTAAAATGGAGAGATTTCTACAAAGTTGAATTAAAGAAGGTATTGCATCATAAAATTTTTTAAGTGGGTGCCATTTCCTTAACCACTTAACCGGCGAAGGGTATGGGGAAACAGTGCTTTTACCCCCGACTTATCTCGGAGCAGACGGTTAAGTGGTTAATATTGGATATTTTTTTACAGGATCTTCGAAAGACACATACCTAAATTAAAAGCTTTTGAACAAGTGATTACACATTTCTGATTGTTTCAAGGTTCAGGTTATAACTGACATGTTGTCTTTTTTTTTCTTGTTTCATGAAGAAACAAGAAAGAAAAATCATGTGTAAAGCATAGATTATGAAACACTTTCCAACACTTTCTGAAATCATTAACAAAACTTCGTTATTTAGATAAATAAGATGTAACTGTCCATAGCCAAATATGTATTTCGATATTTTTGAACAGACCTATATTTGATCTGCCGGTTGATATATATACTATATAATGTGGAAGTTTAATTTTGCAAGAAAATGCCTAACAAGTTGAAATTTCTCTTTCAGCAATTTATATATGATAAAATACTTCAATACTTTTGTTCAGTCCTGTAGTTTACCTAGTACCTTTATTACACGCTATTTTGTTAAAATTTAGTTCAAACAAAAACGCTTTTAAAACTACTTAAATCTCATTTCCAGAAATTATCATCCATGGGCGACCATGTAGATAACTCTTAGCGTGACACTGTATATCATTTTATTTGTATTCTACAAACATTTCTTAGTAAATTGAAAACAGTTCAACGTAAAAATGTATCACTTATTTATAAAACCACCTTTAAGTAAATTACCCTCATATTCAGTCAGGTTTGCAGGCTTCTTTGTGTAACCCTGTATATCAACTATAGCATTTATAATCACCCTATAATATGAACTGATTAAAATTGTTTGCAGCCTACCCAGAACAAATTGAAAAGGGGGGGGGGGGAAAGCAGATTGTCATAAGATTAGATTAATCATGATATCTTGTAGTTTGGCACTAAATTAAAACAATCAATGAAAAGACGAATTTTCATTTATGTTAAACATAAAATCAATATCCAGTTTAGAAAAAAATTCAGCAATTGGAGATTATGCCAAACTGTTTTAAATTTATAATAGTGTTTTTTTTTTTTTTGTTTTTTTTTTTTAACAATAAATTTAACCATATCAATATAGAAATATACTAAGTCCAACTTTTATATAGCCTTCCTATTTCATTTTTCTGGACTAAAATATCTATTTTTAAATAACATAAATACCATATTTTGATGAAATTCTAAAAACCTATTGACATCATTGTATTTATAATAGTAGCTCTTTGATTCTGAAATTTTAAAAGACAATGTATAAAATAAATGAAACATACTGTACTGTTAGCAATCATGTCAGATGTTAATACGAGTGATATGATGAGAAGAGTAGATCCAGCTATACCTATTACAGTAGCAACACCATAAATTTCATACTTGTTGTAAGTACTATCGCCTCCAAAATAAATCCAAATACAGCCAGATATTGCAAGAGTACACCCAAAGAAATATGTTGGCTAAAACAAGTGCAGGAAATTGTAAAGAACTTTGGTAATTATAAAATGCTACATAAAAGAGACAAATTACAAATCAAAGTTGCTTTGAAGATAAATTTTAGAATTCACAGAAAATTATGATAGATAAGATTTTTATAAAAGTATAAATTTACATTAAATGGTTATATTTACCAAGATGTATAAAACAGTTCCCTAAATAAACAACATGAGACTGCAAAACTAATGTTTAAAGGCAAGTTCAATCTTTTTCAATTATATATATTGAATACCGTATTTTCGGGTGTATAGTCCGCGGCTTATACACGGTGCAGGTTATACAAAGATTTTTTTTTTTTTTAATTGGAAATCGTGATATTCTTTTTACAATTTTTAAACTTCAAAAAATTAAAAAAAAAAAAAAAAAAAAAAAAAAAAAACATTGATATTTGTACATTTTTTTCGCTATGCTGCGAAATATAGAGAGTTCTCTCATGTTTGTAAAAGCTTTTATTATTATTATTATTATTATTGTTTAAAGTTATTTCTGGGTTTGGAAGAACTGTCGTAACTATCGCCAATATTGCACTAACCGGCAGCGAGAAATAATGACGCTCAAACGCAGTTTGCTCTTGATTTGAGAGGGTAAAAACAATAGTATAACATGTTACTTATTTTAAACTTACTCTTTTCTGAATAAGTCGTTTTAACGTTAACTGACATCAGTTTTTTAGTAGAATGTGTCATTTGTTGAGGAACGATTCAAAAGGAGCGATTCCGGCAGTGGAACTAAACGAACGATTCAAAAAAGAAACAAAATCACGGAATCGGTCCGAAACTCTGAAAAGGGCAAAATCCTCCGACTCGTTCCGTAATGAAACTTGATATGCAACTGAGCCATCCAGAACAAACTTACATTGTTCTATTGTTCCTAGGTTCGATTCCTCGGACTTGTTCCGAAAAGGAGCAATTCCTATGACTCGTTCCGTAATGAAACGACTCTCAAAAGGAAGGCTTTCTCGGAATCGTTCGGAAAAAGAACCACTTGTGTGAATCGTTCCAAAATGACGTAAATCACACTTTTTTTTTTTTTTTTTTTTTTTTTTTTGTTCTTTGCAACAGGGCAGGGTAGAAATTTTTTTTTTTTTTTTTTTTTTTTTTTTTTTTTTTAATAAACTAAAAATGATCTTAAACTAAAAACTGTCAAGGTAGGAAAGGTTCTAGATCTAGATTTTGGATTTTGTACTCTACAAACACAAAGGGGTGCTGCAGCACCGATTCGCTAGCAAACTATTTTCAGATATTTTATTCATAGATTTTTTTTAAGGTCTCGGGTATAAGTCGACCCCCTTCCACTTTGAAATTCTTTTTTTGTCTAAAATTTCTCGACTTATACGTGCGTATATACTTTAATGGCTTCTAACTTCGAACCCTGATCGAAATATACGTTCATAAATGGTGTATAACCCGCGGACTATACACCGATGCATCTCTGCGGCTTATACACAAACTTTTTTTACTGCACTGCTCGATTTAAGAGTGCGGGCTATACACCCGAAAATACGGTAATTTCAATATCATATCCATAAAAAAAAGAACAAAAAATCATGCATCAGGCATAGATTGTGAAACACTCTCTAACTATAACTGAATGTTATTTAGAAATATTATTTCATTTAAAGAAAGATATTTCATTTTTTCCTGGAATTAAGTAAGATATTTTCCATTAATAAGCAACTTAAAAAAAAGTCAGTCAAAATCTATCTTCAGCAATTACTGTCCTTTGTGCTGTGGTGTATAGAATTTATACACACTATCGAATACATTTAAAATTAGATAAATTTTAAAATGCATACAACAGAGGAAAACATATTTTTAGAGATGTTCAATGTTAGTCAGCCCTTTAACTAAATCCTTTAGTGTGCTTCTGTACATGGACAATATAATGTTATATAATCTATACAAAAAAAATGCAGTGCATTTCAGTGACTTTGCTATATTTAAAGTATCATAATATCATTAAAATGCTTCACTGCATTCCTATAAATGAATTACAAATGTTACTTATTTTACTTGTTAGAGTCTATCTCAATGATGTATAACAATCTCATTATATTTCAAATAATTAGCATCAATATAATGCATCACAAACAGGGCTGGATTTTTGCCGGCAGAAAATGGTTTCTGCCATGCCAGTGGCAAAAAGTGGTTATAACTGACAGAAACTGACAACAACTGGCATAAACTCATTTCATGGCATAATCTGAGACTTTTTTAATAGCATTAAATTGCTTACAGACATTTTATTCTGGATAAATAACAAATAAAATATTATAAATTTTAATTAAGTAGTTTTAATTAAAAAATAAATTTGAATTAGAATTGGATAATTTTGAATTTTTTACAAAGAATCAGCCTTATTATTTTCAGATAATTGAAAGTCATGAAAAAGATATTAAGGACATAGCAGTTGTTAAAACTGTAAATAAATATCATTGTTTATAAAGTGAAATACTAGTTACAAATCTATTGCTGTTGCTTTAAATAAAAGTAAAAAAAAAAAAAAAAAACATGACTGTTCAAATGCAGCTTCTCATAAAGTTTGCTTAACTTTATTTAATGATGAAATATCATGGAAACTCACAAATGCAAGATTCAAATCTCATTTAATGCAGTGCTAGCTTATTTACATCATCCTAAGTGTATGAGATCAAAATTGACATTTGAGCATAAAAAAAGGGCAAGAAAATTTCTTTTTGATGTTAAATCTAAATTTTGTGTCGTATATACGTATACCTTTTGTAACAAAATTAACTCATTTCCAAGAAAGTATTTCTCCAGGGAAATCCTAAAAAATGCCTTGCCTTCTGTAGGTGGCTGCCATTAAAACAAATACTGGTAAAAATGAGAAATTTTACACCCTCAATAATGACATTACCAGAAAGTAATGCTGGTCTTGAAAGAATATTTTCAAACTTTTCTTTAATTTAGAACAAATTAAAAAGCAGTCTAGGTTAAGAAAGGTAGCAAGCAAAATTATGGAATGCTTTTAGTATATTATTACTTTTTCCACAAAAATAAACTTGTTCTTTCAATATTGTAAAAAAATTGTACAAAATATTTCATTAATTTCTTTTCTGTTATTTTTGTGCTACAATTATTTACTTATATATTTTCACAAGAACCATTTTTCCTATATATGCACGTACATAGTAGTAGATATTTTTTAAATTATTGCAATGAATTATTTATTTAAAAATACTCTGAAAAGTGATGTTAAAATATCATACAATTTTTATAAATTTCTTTCTTTTTAAACTTTAACCGCAAGCAATAATATAATTAAAATTGTACAGCAGATTATCATTATGAAAATTTCTAAAGAAAATTATTACAAAAACAAAGTATATTTATATGATCTTTTTGAAGCTTTAAAGTGATTTGTTTATGTCAATTCTACTGCTGCAATTATTCATTTTCATCCTAAAAATAAGTACAAATTTTTAAGATTAATATTAAAAGTACACAGCAGGAATTCGTTAATAACATTTAAAAATTGTTTCAAAAATAATATTTTCATTCAAAAGCCTCGATTTTCATGTTCCTGAAAATCTGTTTAAAATAGCATTTTTTTTTTTTTTTTTTTTTTTTTGGGGGGGGGGGGGGCATCTAAATACTGTAAAAAATGCATAAAAGTCACAATTTTATTTTTTATAAAATATCACTGTACAACTATAGCAGAAAGACATAGCTTTTCCCCCCCAATAAACAAAGGACTTCTCTTTAAATAAAAAAGACAACTCACAACTTCACTAAGTTATCAACACTGATTGTACAAAGGCTAAATCAGATAGAATAATATTCTTTATATTACATTAATAACAATTCAGTTTACTTTTAGTTTTTAAAGGATTATAAAACACTGCAAGAAACTTGGGCTACACTCTTGTTTCTTAAGAAGTGAGAGATTTTTGTATTTCAATTTTTTGTAGAAGTAAAATTTTTACTATTAGCCAGAGTCCTAAGACTGGTATAAAAATAGAGTCCAAGCTGGTTTCAGGAACAGACTGAGACTCAAAGCTGAGAATTTTTTTTTCCACATTACCACAATCATAATGGAAATTAACATTTGTTTCAATGAATTTCCAGGTTTAGTTTGAGTTTCTGCGATATTTCCATATTTCCAGATTAACAAAATTTTCTGATATTTCCATGTTTTCCAGGTGTGTGTCCACCATGAATAAATTTCCTTCTTTTAAATTTTAAAAGTCAATAAATATGTGTCTGTTCAACAATACTGTTCCTTCATTTTGTTTATCATGATTACATCTGCAACATTTGCATGATTTTTTAAAAAATAAGATCCATGCTTTATATTATATAATTCTTTTTGTATTTTAAATTAAGGTGATCAAAAGAACCAATCAGCCAATTTACACTGCAAGTTTTTGAAAATCACAATGCACTTTAAAATGCTTCTTAATACTTCAGCACTGCTCTGACTATCACAATGCAATTTCCCAAGAAAATTTAATTTTAAATGGCACATAAATAACAATAGTTTATTTTCATAACAAAACAAAAAAAAAAAAAAAAAAAAAAATAGAAAATGTGACAGAAAATAACTCATAAACACAAAAAATCAATGATGCATATGTAAACCACTAAAAAGAGAGAGAGAGAGAGAAGAATAGCAAGATGTTACAATGCTTTTTAAATTAATTTAAATATTAAACAGAAAAAAATTACCTTGTGGCCTAAGTATTCATTTAAAAACTTAACCACAAATGAAGACAGAAATCCACTAACATAAATAACTAAAGGAATGATTGCTATTTGCTCCTAAAAATAAAAAAAGATACAATAAGTACACCAATATACATGTATAAAAAATTTACAGCCTTTCTTAATAAGAAAAAGTAATGAAAACTATCTATAAAAACTTATTAAAAATGCATGATTAACAGAAATTTTAATTTTCACACCAAACAATAAAAGTAAATCAAATATTAACAACAATAATAAATCCTTACTCTTTTAAAAAAGATTTTTTAGGGGAAGGGGGGGGGGTGTATTTTTTGGTGTTGAAATTCGAAATGTTTTAATGAAACTCAATGAAAAATTTTACATTATGCTATACTTATTATTTGTTTTCTGTAATGGGGAAAAGTAAAGAAGGATGGGGGAATGAAACCAAATCATTCTATTATACATATTGTGAATGTATGTTTCGTTAATAAATCAAAGTGCTTGAATTACCTTTATTAAAAAACTCTTATTTTCCATACATAAACAATGTTTTTTGATAATTTAATTTAGAATTTGGACTTTTTATGAAACTTGACAAAGTATAGCAAAAAACTTCTACTATATTCCACTGGAGAAATGATCCCTGGCTTTAATGTTAGTTCACTTTTTGAGAATGTGAACAGTCCATTAATAGATTGAAAATGAAAACTTGTTTTGAGCTTCACATTGTTAAATCAGAGCACATTTCATTTATCTAAGCTGCCCTGCTTTCTTTTGTTCACAAATAGATGCTATGCATTTTTACTTCTTAACTACTTTCAGAAGGGGCCATCTTTCCGAATATTTTTTCAAATATATTATTCCTTAATGTTTGTCATTAAACAAGAATTTAAGTATCGACTGATGATTTTTTTCCTCTGCCAAATCCATTACTGTCTATCTATTTTTAATTTAAAAGATTTTTTTTTTTTTTTAAATTTAGAGCTGTGATGGGTGCTCATTACCCCCACAAAAAAAGTCTATGGATGCTTTAATCATGAAACACCTACAAGCTGCTACCCATTCATGCAGAAGTATTTGTTTCAGACTATTTCTTAATATGCAACATTTAATATGATTAGAGATGGGAATGCTTGAAAAAAAACCCGGAAAAATTGGGAAAAAAACCCGTTTTTCAATTGCAAAATTATTTCAATAATATGCTGATTAATGGAAATGATTTATTACTTTTTTCTATCTTTTCAAGAAGTAAGTGTTGAATTTGTGAAAAATTTGACTTCCAGTTTTTGGTGTATTTAAACGTTTTAGAAGGTCCTAAACACGATTTGATGGTTTTTGGAAAATATCTGTCATTCTGTGAGTCTGTATGTGACAAAAATTTTATGGGCTGTCCCTCTCAAGAACTGATGCACATAATTTCACAAAACTTTAGATTCAGTTACACTTTTATATAAACTCGAGACGTTTAGTTATTAATGTATATGGCCCAACTGATGGTGTTGCTATGCTGCATTATTCATAATTACGACAATAGTTCTATCTCAAGAACTAATGTATGTATTTTTATAAAACTTCAGATTAAGTTAATCTTTGATATAACTTCGTGTTCATTACTTTTTGGTGTAAATCGCTCAACAGATAGCGCTGCTATGCTGCATTATTCATGATTATCGCAATAGCTCTATCTGAAGAACTAAATGATGATTTTTTTTTTAAATCAAACTACAGCTTCAGATAGTTCCTGATGTACATTAATGTTGTTTAGTTTTTGGTGTAAATGGGTGGCACTACTATGCTGCATTTTTAAAGATTTTGTTATAGCTGATTAACTGAATGTTTTTTCAAGGTGTTGAATCTAAAATTGACCTCCATTTGACCTCCATAATGTACAGTAATGTTGCAAAACATGGGCAGTTTGCATTAGAAAAGTACAACTGCAATGAAAACAAAAACAAAAAAAAAAAAAAAAAAATTATTACAAGTAACTATGTTCCAAATTATACTTTCTCTCTTGATTAAACTTTGAATTTTTGTAGTTTTCTAAAGCACAGTAGAAGTTTATCTCTGTATATAACTACTTTTGTTAATTCCTCAAATAGCAAGCATTTTCTGTTTGTAATGGTCTGTTTTCATAACTTTTGAGTTCCACTCTTAGAAATGAAACATTATTGAATATGGTTTCTTATTCAGAATGGAATACCAGATTTCAGGATAAAAAAGAAAAAAAATTCGTTTAATTAAACTTAAAAAAAAAAAAATATTTTTCTGGTTTCAGTGAGTAAAAATCTTAACTATTAAAAGCAGGCTTTGCTACTTTCTTTTTATTTTGTAATATAAAGAGAAAATAATTTTCTTTTAATACAAATAAATGGGGAAAAAATGTTTATTATTTAATATTCTCTAAGAAAATATAATTTATTTGGGAGAAAATATCATAAAAAATCAATTTTTCCGAAAAAAAAAAAAAAAAACTGTAAAAAACCAGTTTTTTCCCGCCACTTATATTTTTCTGGAAAATTTACATCTCTAAATAGGATTCAGGTCCATTTAAAAAGGTCATGACAACTTACATTTAAAGAACATGGTTAAAATAAATAAAAATCCCACTGATAGATAGAGATCAATGCATTTATTTATCTGTTTACATAATTTTACAAAACATTTCTGAATGCAACAAATGGTAAAATAATTTTTTCTCCCCTTTTTTTCTTTTTCTGTCAAAAATATTCAATAAAATTAATATAAGAACTATTAACTTAAATTCTAATTAAACTTGAAAAAACACTTGTTTTTTACAACTTAAGATTTATTACATATTTTCTTTAAATGATAGAATAATATTAGAAATTAATTAATTCAAGTGATTTTCAAATTACATAGATATTAGTAATGATAATGTTCTTATGCATCATGTTTTGGTGAAAAAAGTAAAAATAAAGTTATACACCATCTGTTATTTGCAAATATTTACTTTCAAATAATTAGAGAAAAGAAACAAACCTTGTGAAGGCCAAGGGTGTCTCCAATGTAAAGAGGCATGTAAACTTGAGACAAATTTATATATAGCCTTGTGCCCATATATAAAAGCCCAATCTAAAATAATAAAATAATTGTTTAAAAATAACATACAAAATAAATGTCAATCTCCTACCAAGCAAATAAAAAAACTGAACGCATTAAAAAAAAAAAAAAAAAAAAAAAAAAAAAAAAAATCTGCCATCTCTGTCTACAGGAGAAAGTAGTTTTCAAAGTTAAGTACTAATTTTATCATTGAAAACTAAGTCAAGATTAAAGATAAAGCCAGTTTCTTTACAAAGAATGAGCATTACAGATCTAAACCTTTTGTGAAAATTCTAATATACATGCATGTATATGGAATAGATATAAAAATGGTGAAAATAAAATCAGAGAACCTCAAAATGTTAAAATATGACAATATTTCCATAGTTAGGTTTTTTATAACCCTACTTTATTATTTTTTTATTGCAAGCTTGATCACTAATTCAAATTAACTTTTTGACTCATCTGTATAAGAATAGATACTTCAAATTACCATATAAAACTGTGGCTGAAAGAACCAATCTTTCCAAGTTAAATGAGGTTTTTCAACCATTTCTTCAGCTTCATTAATAATACGCTGCTCCTGGGTTGAAAAACTTGCATGTTCTTTCTCTTTCACAAACACATGGAATAAAGTTGAAAACAAAGTGCCGATTGCAATCATTGAAAGAGCAACATTCTGAAAGAAAAAAAAAATAAAAAAATAATAATATTCATGCAATGTCTCATATATGTTACAGATAATCTTTAACAGTAAAAAAGCTGGTGTCAGTGTTGTATTTTTGCAACATTAATACTTTATTTTTATTTAATTATCTTATTTATTTTAAATCTTTCATAATTAAATTTGATAAAAGAAAGCAAGAGCAGAATGAAAGAAGGTTACACCAGTCACATAATTGAAAGAATTATAGATGAATTACGAACTTTAGCCAGCAGACTAACTATTTGTAATAAATGTTCTAGCTTTATGAAAAATGTTTCAAGCAATTCCCTTTAATTTAAAAATAAATTATAATGATTAATATCAATGCTACTTTTTTTTTTTTTTTTTTTTTTTTTTTTTTTTTTTTTTTTTTATGGGTAACTCAGATACTTATATCAGGGAAGGGTATTCTTTTAGCTTCTTAATTCTTATCATTAAAAAAAAAAAAAAAAAAAAATATGCCCACTTTTACCAGCTTTAAATTTTTGACCAACACTGATACATAACATGCTGAAATGAAATACAATAACTTTTTTCAACCTTCTATTATGGTGATAATTTAATGATAAACACCAAGAAATAATACAAAACTTCTTTCAAGTAAATTTTAGTCAAATAAAATGCTTAGAAAAACATCTAGAGACTAATATGATTTACAAATTCATAAATATCCAATCTTATAAATCTAATTAATCCACATATTACCTTAATGATGCTTGCTTATATAAGAATCCAAATATTTAATTTAAAATTTATTTTAATCTTGAGACCTTCCAGCAATAAATAATCCTATGTTTTTATAAAAACAACTATTTATAATACAGTTATAACCAGAAATAAATTTCTATCAGCAAATATAAATTAAAATAAATTATATTGAAAATTAGCGAAAATCAATATCTTGAAAATCAGAAAAATGTGGGTCCTTTTACAGGACTTCTTACAAATTATTTTATCTTAAACAGGACTTTTCACAAATGCTCTCATCTTTAACCCTTTCAGGGACAGAAAAATTTTGCTCAATAAAATTATGAAATAATTAACTGACACTAGAATTTACAAACAAATTAAAAAAAAAAATAAAAAAAAAAAGAAAGAAAAATGTGCTTTTCTATACTTTCAATGTAAAAAGAAAATTAAAAAATATATTCTTGGTGCTATTTGTCAGTTTTGGCATTGAAATTAAGTAATCATGAGGTGTAACTACCACCCTTCATATGATTTAACAGAATCATTCACAACTTTTTTTACCTCAAAATAGGTCCATTCATAAAATTCTATAACTGTAAGAAGTCGTCTTACAAATGTAGAAGAGAAGAAAGAAAGAAGTGATAACTTATCTTAATAAATATCTCGGGGCTGCATTCTTCTTTATAAACTTTTTATTACTTGAAAAAAAACGGCACTCACATATAGTAAACTAATACACACACATTATATACAAATAAAGTTTTTTACATAATTCTGACGCACGCCACCATCACAAGATATGAACCACACTTCAACCAACATTCGAATATCACTAAGAAAAAGAACATTTTTTTAAAAATAGAACTCGTGTTGCCAGTTTTTTTTTTTAACGAAAAATATTACAACTACATTTTTTTTAATTTAGCAAAACTCAGGTCATGTGACGCGTGACAGTCTTATTTTTTTTTTCTTTCTTTTTTCCTTTGGAATGCACGTGTTACATCCTCCCCGTCTGTTTCCGATCTACGTCTCGAAGAGGAAACAGGACACTTTTTGGGTCTTCCTCTTTTTCTCAAGGGTGCAACTGGAATAGTTTCAGATTCTTGGAAAGGCAACAAGGCAGAAACGTGGTAAGATCCAATTTGTTCAGTAGGATTTTCTAAACTAGCAATGTCATATGTCACTAGTGACTTTTGAGTCAAGATTATGTATTGCCCATCTTTCTTAGGCATACATTTTGCGGTTTCATTCTTACTTGCTTTGTTCACAGGGTGTATGTTAACCCATACTTTTTCACCAGTTGTGTAATACATTTGTCTACGATTTTTATGATGTATCTTCTGCTGATCTTGTTTCATTTCAAAATGTTCTTCCTCACTTTTTGAAATATTTACAAAACGTTTAAAATACGGGGTCTTCGCTCCCCCTGGTTGAAAACATTTTCCATACCTTTTCGGATTATCTTTAAGTTTCTTACTTTCATCGGAGTTTAGATTTTTGCCTACATCTTCACGTAAGGCATGCGGACACACTTTGACCGCATCAGTACATGTATTATTTTGTACTTCATGTTCTACAAAATAAAACTTTTTATGAGGTTTGTCACTAAAATGCCATGTTTTACTTGCAGCGTCTAACACTATGTTAGCTTTGTGCAGGAAATCCATTCCTAAAAGAGATCTATTACCTTTGGCATTTGGTAATACAATAAACTCTGTTTTGAAAACTCGGCCTTCAATCTTTACATGCACAGTGGCAGAAAGAGTTTCTCTAGCCATCGTAGTTCCATCAGCTAATGTTACTTCATGAGTATGAGAGGTTTCATTGCAACACCAGCTTTCAAAAATAATTTATACATACGTTCTCCTGCAATAGAACGATTCGCTCCTGTATCTGCACAGACTAACACCTTCTTATTGCAGATCGTAATAGGCACATTTGGAGCTGAAACTGCTGATATATTTAAACTATATAGCTGAAGACGATGAGCTTGCACTGTTTGTTTTTTAACCGTAGAGGAACAATCTGGGCATTTCTTCTTTATAAATCCCACTTTGCCACAACCATAGCAAAATATATCGGATTCTAAACGTTTATTAGCAAACTTAGGAGAAGATCTGTCTTCTTTTGGAGGCTTACTCTGCTTCCATGTATTTTCTCAGCGAAAATACGCTTTTTTCTCCTGGGGTACAACCGAATCTTTTTTAGAAAACGTAGACCTGATAGTATCATACGCATCTAATTTTCCAGCAAGGTTGACTGGTGAATTTAAATGTTCCCAATCATCTAACATATGTTGTTTGCATTCGACAGGCACGCGCCTTTTCATCTGATCCGCTATGATCAGATCCTGAAGAGCTTCAAAAGACGTTACATTTAACTCTTTAAGCCAGTTTTCAAAGTAAGCACGTAACTCGAAGTAATAATCTCTCCAAGTAATTTCTTTATCTTTGCAATGCGTGAAAAACAGCTGCCTAAACCTTTCAGCGCTAATTTTAAACCTTTTTAGAAGTAGACCTTTAACATGT
Source organism: Maratus speculifer (assembly GCA_964019185.1). Taxonomy (NCBI): domain Eukaryota; kingdom Metazoa; phylum Arthropoda; class Arachnida; order Araneae; family Salticidae; genus Maratus; species Maratus speculifer. The sequence continues at coordinate 156,664,232 of OZ025302.1, read as the reverse complement.
GAAAAATCTGAAGAGTTTTCTTCTTTTTCACGAGCAATAAGCGTAGATATAGAAGAGGGTACAACACTTAGTAAATAAGAAACCCAGAGGTGTTCTGGTACCTTCGAAAGCTTTAACTGTCGTTCCAGGAGCACCAGAAACAATGTTACATCATCTGTCTCTGGTTTAAATGTAGGCAACAGCTTCTGGATATCTATTTTACTCTCTGGATGAGACATTATCCCTGCCGCATTACCACCTACTGCTCCACTGGAAACACTTTGGCTCTGAGCCTGTAACTTAAGCTTCTCAAGCTCAAAATTCATCTCAAACTTTTTTTAATTCCAGTTCTTCCAAACGACGTTTTTCTTCTACTTCTAATTTATGCTGTTCTAATTCAGCTGCTTTTTGCTTTTCCTCTAAGTCTCGTCTACGCTGTTCTTCCTTGCGAGTCGCACTTTGGTTTCTGACTAACAAATTTACGAAATCAACATCATACGAGGGAGAGGATTTAATCTTATCATGCAATGTGACAACAGTCATAGAGGGTTGTACATCTAAATTCATTTCTACAGCGACCTGAAACAGGTCTTCTTTTTGTGCTTTATTGAGCTCGGACATTTGTAAATTTAGCAAACAACAAGATACCCACTAATGCTAAAAATTCGTTTAAATAAATTGTTCCCCAGACATGAGCTTTGCTTTACAACTCATAAAAACAAGACATCAATAAAACAAAACAGTGAACTTTAACGTTAGCAAAATATAATTTTAAATAATTAAACTTCATTAAACTTTTAAGTATCTTTAAAATTTAAATTATTTTAATTTAATTTTATTTTATTTATTTATTTTTATTTATTTTTTTGAAAGAAAATATAAATTACGTGTCATTAAATCAAAACATTATTTTAACTGATATAAAACTAGTACTGAATTGTTGACAACATTTATAAACAATGTTCTAAATAAGTCAAAACATATCTGAATAATTAAAATGTCAATCAATATTATTATCATATTATCAAGACAAGACTATGTAATGCAGATTTTTCAATATAACTTTAAAAGAAAAGAAAGTCTTATTTCATAAAAAAATAAAATAAATAAATGCAAAAACTTACTCAATCTGTTTTAAAAATTGTATTCAATGCTATTTCAAAATATATCAAGAACTCTAAATTAAATGCTTAAAACAACTAACAATAGAACACTCAAATAAAATTTCTAATTAAATTCTGTTACCTTGCGAAACCAACAACAAAACAAACAAAAAAATAATTAATAAACACATACCATATGACACTTGTATTGATGGTATCAATGTATTTTAATATATTTTTTTCACTATTAATTTAAGTCCCTGTTTGTAAAAAGAAAAGAAAAATAATATCAACGTAAATAAATGCTTATTTCATTATTTATCAACCCTTTTTTTTTTTAATTGTTTTTCTTTTTTTTTTTATTCGAAGTAAGAAAAGTTGTTATTTAATCAAGATAAAAATTAGAAAAGCATGCAGAGAATGAAAATAAACAAAAGAATAAAAAATATAAGCATGGGGAGGGAAGGGGAATTACACAATATATAAATGAACTGTAAAATAAATCAATAAATTAAAACTAAAAATATGAAAAATTTTACAAATAGAAAACAAAATATAGACACTTGTGGAAAGAATGCATTCTTTTTATAAAAATATGGATCCATTTTAAGAAAGTAACTTGAAGATTAAATAAATATTGTTGAGTTACACCTGCAGACACAAGAACTGAAAGTTTTTAAAAGCACAGAAAACGTAGAATTCGCCATAATTCACAAACAAATATAAATGGCGTTATCGAAGCAAGATTAAATTCGAGAACATATATCGCAAACAAATGAAAATGGTGCTTGGCATAAGATTATTCCGTGGAAATTTTTTTTTTACAGCATTGAAGAACACATTTCACAAACAAACGAGCAACGACTGCTTGTGCTATTTTCTTGCATTAAACATGCATGCATTTTTATTTCGTGCAAATTTCATAATTTAAAAAAAATATATATCAAGCTTTAGAAGATTCACAAAGATGTGGAACACCTTGGAAAGACTTTGCGCCATTTCCTTTTTCCTCTTTCTTACTTGTAGATAACATATCGCAATTAAAAGCATCAAACATTTGTAGAATTAAGAAGATGTCAGAACAAATCAAACTATTTCCAGGTAAGGGCTCCAGGTTGGACAGCCATTTTGTAAGAAGTCGTCTTACAAATGTAGAAGAGAAGAAAGAAAGAAGTGATAACTTATCTTAATAAATATCTCGGGGCTGCATTCTTCTTTATAAACTTTTTATTACTTGAAAAAAAACGGCACTCACATATAGTAAACTAACACACACACATTATATACAAATAAAGTTTTTTACAAAATTCTGACACACGCCACCATCACAAGATATGAACCACACTTCAACCAACATTCGAATATCACTAAGAAAAAGAACATTTTTTTTTAAATAGAATTCGTGTTGCCAGTTTTTTTTTTTTTAAACGAAAAATATTACAACTACATTTTTTTAAATTTAGCAAAACTCAGGTCACGTGACGCGTGACAGTCTTATTTTTTTCTTTCTTTTTTCCTTTGGAATGCGCGTGTTACATAACATAAAACTCATCAAACAACTGTTACTTGGCTTTTCTTTTCTTAAAAACATATACAGTGCAGCCTGAATGTAAAGATACCACTTTGATCAGTGCTGTAATTGGGCGGGAACGGGTGGGAACGCAGTTCTCAGAAATATTTGGTTTGTTACTGTAATAATAATAATAAATAAATAAATAAAAATGCGCACGAGCTCAAATTTTTTTATATATATATATTTTATTTTTTCAAGCGAAACAAAAATTATTGTTACTTATTGTAACGATAATTATCAAGTTTATTGATACTGGAGATGAACCTACAGTGTTAAATCCCTTTTCTCCAGTCTGTGAAAGCTATATCCATTTGAACATCTCAATATGAAAAGTTCCAAACTGAATGTATAACATCGTGACCAACACGAGAAATCCACTCCTTATTGATGAAGCCAGTCCACTTACATTCATAAACCTTACAGAACCACTCTTAAGGGTGTTCTTAACTGCTCTGCTCAACAAGTGCAAAATGTTTTGACACATTTACAAATTCATTTTTTAACAGAAATACATAAAATTGAAATGCCTGACTATGGAAGCGATTTCAAATCAAACTTTTTTTCCCATTTCATGTTAATTAAATTATCTATCCAGTTCTAAGCTATTTTGATCACTTCATTGCCCGTTTTTCTCCTGCTTTTTGACCGGTTTCTCTGCTTTTGTCGGGAAATGTGCTCAAAATTGTCAACTTTGAAGGCTTCTATCAAAAATCTATTGTGTTTTTTAAAAAACAGAAGGTTGAGTGCAATTAGACAGTTTCTGAATAATAACACCTGCTATTTTCATTCATTTCCGAACAAAAATAAATTAAAGCATGTGTCACAAAGTTGCCCTTTTTGATTTAAGAACAACCTTAAAAGATTTTTTTCCGTAACTATATATATGAAATGTTGATCGCGATCAGGAATAAGATTACCAGACGAGATAGCTTGTTGTAAATTAGAGAGCTCAGAAAACCAGTGTTGAATTCAGGCAGAGGGCCTGGGGGGAGGGTTATTCCCTTTCAGAGCAATAAGATCTCACTCCTCGGAAATTTTGAGATTTTGTGTTTTCAATGGTCAAAAAGCGCCATTTCCCCCCCCCCCCGCCCCTCCCCCCCTGGGGAGTCACAGAAATCCCTCCTGGAGAGAAGTTGCGCTCAACACTACAGAAAATCACTGTCGTTCTTTATAGAAAATTATGGGATTGAGTGCCACCAATTAGTATCATACATAGCAGGGTTGGCGAGTTTTTGCCGAAGGTGGAAAAAACCGCGGAAAAAACCTGGTAAAAACCGTCCCGGCAAAAATAGGCTGTCCATTTAAATTTTTTCCCCAGAAAGAGAAAAATATTTCAGAAAAGAAAAAATAAACTGCATACTTAATTAAAAAATCAATATTATTCTAAATTTATTTTAACTTTTAAGTTAAATAAGTATAATTATGCACTTTATGAAAGAATACTAACTTTTATAACAAGATTATAAATGAAAAAAATACAAATTTTAATATAAATAAATAGAAACTTCATTTATTCATGTTTATACAATTATTAATTCACATAATAGAACTGTTGAGACTGAGTAAAGCATTTATATTTATAGTTTATATATGTTAGAAATTCGAAGAAACAGTTATAGTAACCTAAATTTAATTTAATATAAAATTATATTTAAAGCAGAAAACTATTAAATTTCAAATATTTCAGCAATATCTTCCTCACAACCTAAATTTTGCTGCTTTAGCATGGCATAACAGTAAACAAGTTTTGAAAGAGTATCTGTTGAAGTCTTTTGAATCTCAGTTTGCACAAATGAAAAATTTAATAAAAAATCTTTTATTAGCAGCACTGTTTGCTGGACATATTGAAAAGTGAAAATCTTTTGATAATTAAAAAAATATGTATGTTAATGACTGATAAAATACTTTACTTACAGGGGTCTGTCTAGACTTTTCTCGTCTTTGTGAAAATTCTAGATAGTTTTGTGAATTTTAAATTATTAGGTTTTCAAATTCTACCCTTCACATATAGAGAAGCTAAGTAATATATTTTTTGGTGAGTTCAAATGTTTATTAACAGGCCAGATTTTATTTTAAAATGATTAAATTTGTGAAAAGTTTAGTTTAAAGGTGAAATGTCGATTTGAGAGACAAATAATTTTATGAAGAATCCTGTTTGAAGTTAAAGAATTTTGTGAAGGGTCCTTTAAAGGACCTAAAATTTTCCCAAACATATCCCTGACTTAAAGTAAAAAAAATTAGATATGTAATTTTTTATTTTGTTCTTAAATTCCTAAGTAAGACTGAATTCCACCTATTTTTTAAAGATTTAAAATATTTAATATTAATTAATTAGCAAATGAAATTAAAATATTAAATAATACACTGTTAAATTTAATTGTTTATACCATTACTATCCTTATTAGCGTGCAGATTTTATTACACATTAAAGACATATAGGTTTTTTCCATTTTTTCCCTGGTTTTTTCCAGTTTTTTCCACTGTCTTGGCAAAAATACCTTTTTGCCGGCAAAAATGCCAACCCTGATACATAGATTAATTTCTATTATTTCGATTAATTTTGATCCATGGTAGAAAATTTTACTATGAGATTGATTAAATGTTGTATTTAGATTAATGCTAAGCAAGTACGGTGCTATAAAATCATAATTATAATGTTTAGTTAAAAAAAAGTCGGCTTTTAACAAAGTGTTTTATACTGGAATTTGGCTTAGCAATAATTCGTTAAAATCAACATCTACTCTATTAAAAAGTGAGTTCCCACAAATATTTTTTTCCAATTACAGCACTGACTTTGATGCATGAATTATCATGTTTAACCTTATTATTGTACAAATTATTTTTAAAAACTTCAGTATTTTTCTGTTACATTAACACCATACCAAAATGTATGCTGAGGCACAATTGTTTTTAACCCCAACTGCACAAAGATGTTTTTTTTTTCTCTTTTATTGCCCACTGTGTCAAACTTTGTGACTTGCTATTCATTGAATGTGGGCCATCTTTTTATTAGGATTTGGTTCATCTCACAAAACCCTTATAATCTTGCTTCTCTGTCTGTCCGTCTGTCACATGCTCATACTTAAAAACTATTTGAGCAACAGATTTGATTTAATAGATAGAGATGATGTCCCTTGTCCTTTCCAAAACCATAAAATTTTGAAAAGTCCTTATATAATTTAAATAACACAAATTTGTCCTTTTTTAAATACCTAAACATAATTTTACATTCAGCAGATGTCCCTGAGCAATAATAGCATACTGGTAATGCTAATGTCTCTCACACAGCAGATTGTGGGTTTGAAGATTTCAGCAGAACTTCAAAATTTTGATTTTTTCAAACTTAAATTTGTAATTTTTTTTTTCTGAATTTCTTTTTAAAGGTAAATTTGTTAAGTATTATTCTCCCATGCAGTAAATCATGATTCAAAAATCTAATATCTCTAATATTTTTTAATCTGAGCATGTACAAACAATAACAATGAACTCTATGGAGCAATTCGTCGATATATTTCTGAATTTTCATAATATTTAGCTGAATTTTTTTATGAGTTGCTCCATAGAGTTAGTTGACTAGTAAATTATGTAAAAATATCATTGTTATTGTTAGTGCATATAAAAATTATAATGTACAATTCTACTCATATTTCACAAAATATTTAATATATTTATACTCCAATTAGACTATCTTGTTCTTACTACATTTTGTCATTTTTTTTTTTTTTTTTTTTAACTGGTGTTAAATTTGGTAGAAAACCCTGCATGATATAAGCTAAAAGCATGTCAGAAATTTTTAAACTAAAAAAAAAAAAAAAAAAAAAAAAGCAATATTTTTATGAATATACATACTATTTATACAAAAAAATCAGTGGACAGAATGTACAGTAATGACATACTTGTATTCTGCAGAGACAGATTATTTCATGCATATTAAGGTGCAGGATGATCTCAAATATTATTATTATTATTCCTTGATATTTTGTTAGCCCCCTAATTGTCCTCCTTTTTAAATGGATGTTGATAAATAGGAAGTCAAACATAATCTTTATAATCCTGAAGTTCCAGAATAATTCAACAAATATATTTTTAAATACAGTAGACTCCCTCAAATCCGCACTCCTAAAATCTGCAACTTTCTAAAATCCGCACATATTTTATGGATGTAAACAATGAAACATTCAGTTCAGATGTAGGTTCAAAATATTTTTTTTTTAGTTTTATATCAATTCCATATATTTTTTAATTTGTAATTTTTGTTAAGATTATTGAATTCATGATTTTTCATAAAGAAAGAATAATTTATTTCTGAAAAAATACAGATATTGCTGATATCATTGGTAATCACAATCTTACCAAATACATTTATGTATTAATCAAGCTTTTTTAGTTATTAAGTCTGGCTAAACCTGAAATAAAGCTTCATTATTTTATGATCTTAATGTGAATTAGTAATGTACCCTTATGAGGAAAGTTTCATTGAATAATTTATGAAAAACACATTTTATCCTGATGATAATGAATATTTAATTGTACATTATTGATTATTAACTTGACCTTTGCTTTTAGTATTTTTATAATTTTAAAAACTACCTAAATTTTATTATTTTAGTTTATTACTTATTTTAATACTAGCAGCCTTCGCCCGCTACGCTGGTCATAACTACGCTGGTATCTCACACTACAGGATTTAAAAGAATTTGCTTATTAAAATTTGCTAAAAACTTCCGATTTTTTAAATTTTTAGAAGTTCGTTCTTTTTTTACCACCCTTAGGGGTGGAATTAAAAAAAATCCCTTCTTAGCGACACTCGATGTTATAAGAAGTATTTTTACCCCAATTTTTAAGATTTTGGGATCGGTAGAATTTTTTTGTGCTGTGATTAATATGAAATTCAGACTTTCTTTTATATATATAGATAAGGATTGAAAATTTCAGGTTTTTTGCGCTGAAGACATCGCCAAATAAGGAAAATGTGAAGTATCTAACAAACTACTGGATTTAAAAGAATTTGCTCAGTACCATTCGATTCAGCATGAAAAAATACACTAAAATATGTTATCAGTTGAAAAATAACTACAAAAGCCGTTTTTTAAAAGTTCGTTCTTATCTTTACCCCCCTTAGGGGGGAAATTTCGAAAATCCCTTCTTAGCGGCACTCGATGTTATAAGTAGTATTTTTACCCCAATTTTCGAGATTTTTCGTTTGGTAGATTTTTTGTGTCGTGATTAATATGAAATCCAGACTTTCTTTTATATATATAGATAAGGATTGAAAATTTCAAGTTTTAGCGCCGAAGGCATCGCCAAATTAGGGAAATGTGAAGTATTTCACGAACTACTGGATTTAAAAGAATTTGCTTGGTACCAATCGGTTCAGCATGTAAAAATACACTAAAATATGTTATCAGTTGAAAAATAACTACAAAAGCCGATTTTTAAGGATTTTTTTTAAAGTTCGTTCCTTTTTTTACCCCACTTAGGGGTGGAATTTTCGAAAATCCCTTCTTAGCGGCACTCGGCGTTATAAGTAGTATTTTTACTCCAATTTTCAAGATTTTTGGTTCGGTAGATTTTTTTGTGCTGTGATTAATACGAAATCCAGACTTTCTTTTATAAATATAGATAAGGATTGAAAATTTCAGGTTTTTGCGCCGAAGACACCGCCAAATCAGGAAAACGTGAAGTATCTCGTGAACTACTGAACTTAAAAGAACTTGCTTGGTACCATTCGATTCAGCATGAAAAAATACACAAAAATATGTTATCAGTGTAAATATTACTACAAAAGCCGATTTATAAGGAATTTTTTTAAAGTTCGTTCCTTTTTTTAACCCCTTTAGGGGTGGAATTTTCGAAATTCCCTTCTTAGTGGCACTCGGTGTTATCAGAAGTATTTTTACCCCAATTTTCAAGATTTTAGGTTCGGCAGATTTTTTTGTGCTGTGATCAGGGCCGGATTAAGCACTTCTGGGGCCCGGGGCTACTGGGAATTTTGGGCCCCCCTTATGCTATTGGAAAACTTAAGCCTCCTACCACGATACTGAATGTCACTTCCTCCTCACACACACACACACACCTTTGTTTTGTTTTTAAATCCTAAAATACAAATCTTAGATTTTGAATATGTATAATGTTAATAAATTTTTTTTCCTTTCTTATCTTTGTGTTTTTAAATTCGCCTTTTTTCCGCGACCTTTTGACAAAATTTGCACTTTTCCTGTGATCTTTTTCCGAAATTTGTGTTTTTCCTGCCACTCTTTGACGAAATTCGCGTTTTTTCAGCGATTCTCTGCCAAAATTCATGTTTTTTCAGCAATTCTTTGACGAAATTCGCGTTTTTTTAAGCGATCCTCTGTAGAAATTTACATTTTTTCCGCGTTTCTTTGACAAACTTCGCTCTTTTCCGCGATCTTTTGACTAAATTTGTGCTTTTCCCGCGATCTTTTCAAGAAATTCGCTCTTTTTCTACCATCCTTTGACGAAATTCGCGCTTTTCTCAGTTCTTTGTCAAAATTCGCTTATTTTTGACGGTGACACTTTTGGTTCTTTTGACTAAATTTGCGCTTTTCTCGCAATTTTTTTATGAAATTTGTGCTTTTTCTGCCACCTTTTGACAAAATTCGCGCTTTCTTTTCGCGGTTCTTTCTCAATTTTTTCGGCAATCCTTTGACGAAATTCGCGTTTTTTAGCGTTTTTTTGTGAAAATTCGCCCTTTTTCCACGATCTTTTGACTAAATTTGCGCTTTTTCCCACGAACTTTCAAAAAATTGTCACTTTTCTGCCGCATTTTGATAAAATTTACACTTTTTAGCCAACTCTTTCACAGCTCTTCTCAACAGCTTTACAACTCTTTCACAGAGTTTACGTTTTTTTGGCGAACCTTTCAAGAAATTCGCAATTTTCCGAGGTTCTTTGTCAAAACTAACGTTTTTTCGCGATCCTTTAACAAAATTTGCGCTTTTTTCCCCAGAACTTTTCAAGAAATTCTTTTTTTTCCTGCCACACTTTGACAAAATTCACGTTTTTTTTCCGCTATTCTTTCGCAAAATTTGCGTTTTTCCCAACCCTTTGACGAAATTCGCGTTTTTCCGCTGTCCTCTGACGAAATTCGCGTTTTTTCCAAATGATTTGACAAATTCTGCTCTTTTTCCGCGAACTCTTGATTATATTTGCACTTTTTCTGCGATCTTTTAAAGAAAATCACGTTTTTCCTTCATCCCTTTGATGAAATTCGTGTTTTTTTATGATTCTTTGCCAAAATCGCAGGTTTTGGGGCCATCCTTTGACGAAATTCGCATTTTTCCGCGACCTTTTGATGAAATTAACGTTTTTTTCCACGGGCTTTTGAAAGAAATTGCGCTTTTCCGCGATCTTGATTAAATCCGTTCTTTTTTTTGACAAATTCGCGCTTTTTTTACGCGACCCTTTTCGTTTCGTTTTCATCGCCACTTTTGTTAAACCTGGAAATTTTCGGAGATACAGACAGCAATGACGTCAAATGGCAATTCAAGTTAGGTTGCGAAAAAACGGCGATTTCGTGCAGCTCTTACACCCCTGTAATTGTTTTAAACGAAACTTTGGTACAACTTAAGCCTCTGCTGAGGGCCCCTGACTGGTTGGGGCCCGGGGCTGCAGCCCCCTTCCCCCCCCCCCCTTAATCCGGCCATGGCTGTGATCAATACAAAATCCAGACTTTCTTTTATTTATATAGATAAGGATTGAAAATTTCAGGTTTTTGCGCCGAAGACACCGCCAAATCAGGAAAATGAGAAGTATCTCGCGAACTACTGAACTTAAAAGAACTTGCTTGGTATTATTCAATTCAGCAGAAAAAAATACACTAAAATATGTTATCAGTTGAAAAATAACTACAAAAGCCGTTTTTTAAGGAATTTTTTAAAAGTTCGTTCCTATTTTTAACCCCCTTAGGGGTGGAATTTTCGAAATTCCCTTCTTAGCGGCACTCGGTGTTATAAGAAGTATTTTTACCCCAATTTTCAAGATTTTAGGTTCGGCAGATTTTTTTGTGCTGTGATTAATACGAAATCCAGACTTTCTTTTATATATATAGATTTTAGCATATTGTAAACATTCATTATACTTTTGATTTCATTAATAATTACATTCAAATTACTTTTAAAAAAATGTAAACAAAGCAATGACCAGAAATCCACAAAATTCTAAAATCTGCAAAACCTCTGGTCCCAAGCTGTGCGGATTTGAGGGAGTCTACTGTATTCAACAGAATGTCTAAAATTGAAAATGTCCAGTCGTTACTGGCCAACACAGTGCAGATCACATTTCACACACCATTAAATTTACCATGTAATTTTGCTAATTTGTCTGAAGCATATAAAAATGCATTACAGTACCTTTATAGTACTTCTTTTCACAAGAAATTATTCAAATTATAAATTTTTGCACTATAGAGATAGATCATTCCACATTCTTTAATTTACTTTATAAACATGGTCCAACTATATCTCAACACAATCATTCATAATATTACTCATTTTAGAAAATGCTTTTGCATAATAGCAATTTTTTCATTAAAAAGTTCTAAATTAAGGAAATAAAATTGAACTAATGTATCAAATTAAGTTTCTAGACAGTAGCAATTTTTACAATGGGACAATTTCAAGCTAATTTTACTATTTTTAGTATTTTATTTTTTACATGAAATAGGTAACACATATATTTTCTGATAGTATTACATATGTATTTTTTTATATTTACAATGTATTTTATAAAAGGTTGAATTGTCAAAATCAATAAAATTCATTGCAATCAATATAACTTCTATTTAAGTGCTTATTTGTTTGTCTGTTACATATTGGATGTTGGTCTGTTACAGACAAGTTTACATGTTTTTCATAACTATATTGTAGTAACAGTCAAATTTTGTGGAAATTGAATATTTCCTAACTGTCACTGAATGAAAATACATTTTTGCTATAATAGATTGCCTATTATTTAATAAATAATGTAGATAAACATTAAGGTGCCCGAAAAGCATGACAATTCCCGTTTATCTGTTACTATACCAATTTATTAATTATAATTATTCACATTAAACAGTTTCTTGATAATGACTATATTAATTTATCTTATAATATCATATACTGATTGTAGCCATCTTTTAATTACCTGATTATTATTTTTAAAACAAGGCAAAATCATTTTTTCTCCTGTGACTCTTAGTCTGTTACAATGGAATTGCCAAATGTGGGAATTCAGATGCTTCTTTAACTACAAAATTCATTGTTTACACCTGAGAAATTATGCATTATGCAAAAAATTGTGTTATACAGATTTTCTACAGAATAATGTTTTCTAAGAAACAAATTGTAATAAAAAAGCTTACTCTGAACACATGTAAATCTTGCGGTCCAATATGTGTTTCTTCACCACTAGTTAGACCTAACAAAGTAAGCATAGTACTATAGGCACAAATATTCGACATCACAGTCATGGCATACCTAGAAAAACCTCAACATCAGTTAATATTATCAACAATAAATAACAGATAATATAATAAAATTTTAACTAATAAATATGAGCAAGTTCCCCAGTAGCCAAACAATATTGGACCAATATTGGCTAGATCTTGGAGCAATATTGGCACATTGGTGCGATATTGGCATGAAATATTGCACCAATATTGGGATTTTTACATTTTGCCTTTATTCAGCCAATATTTGTAGCCAATATTATGCCAATATTGGGGTTTCATTGGAAATATCGTCAATAAAACGTCAATATTGGTTAAATATTGGAATTTCATTGGAAATATTTTCAATGTAACACCAACATTTGTACAATATTGGCGTTTTATTGGCAATATTTCCAATGAAACCCCAATATTGGCACAATATTGGTTGCAAATATTGGCTAAATAAGGGCAAAATGTAAACATCCCAATATTGGTACAATATTTAAGTTTTATTGGCAATATTTCCAATAGATGAAATATTAGCGCAACGTTGGACCAATAATGGTTTGCTACTAGGGTTATATCAATGTGAAATATTAAAGCAGTAAATCTTGATTACACTGATTAATAACTACAAGGTGGAACCCGTCGAATTTCGACGAAAGTGAATGTTTAAGAAAGAACTGTTTCATTGATCTATAATAAATTTACAAAATCAGCTACAGTAAAAAACGCATCTTACAATGGTCAGTCTAACTCTTAAACAAATATTATTTTAAACTAAATTTAAGGCGAAAAAATATGCTTTCTATAAAACTGAGTTGTCCAAATTTTTAAAATTAAACTTTAATTGCATATGTAGAAATATAATAATAAGGCAAAATATAATAAAGATCAGCTATTAAGATGAAATTATCGATTGAGGCTCTTATGTTTGGTATAAATGTGTATGCCAAAATAAATAAATAAATAAATAAATTGACACAATCTTATAATTTCACGTGAAATTTAAACCCATCATAATTTTAATTTTCTTAAAATTTGCATGCGAACATTTCAATTTTTATCAATTTTAAGAGAAAATGGTGTATTTCTGTTGCCACAATTACGATATTCGTAACAAAAACTATAAAAAAATTAATATGTCAAGAATAAATTAAGATACAGCTTTCAAACAAAGTGCATTTAAAAGTACATATTTTTCTCTATATGATGGTGTAAAAATTAAAAATGTGCCATGTTTAAAAGTATAAAATTTGCAGTACCGAAAATTACAAAATCAAATTGCATGTGAAAGTGTTGCCATTCGCAAAATGACGTATGCGTTACGCACAGATACGTTTGGCCTTTATAATATAGATATCATAATAATAATAAAATATATTCTACAATGAAAAAGTAAGAACACATAAATAATTATTTTGCTTATAAGATGTCACTTTAATAATAAGCATTTAAAATGTATTAAAAATTGACATGTTTCAACTCATTTTCATTGAGTCATCTTCAGAATGTAAACAAAAAATTACAGGGAAAAACTGAATGTGAAAAACTGAATTAAATAATTATTGAATTTAATTAAATATAACACCCTCTTTATTTTCGACACTGTCTGTACCCTACTATGTATGGAATAATTGGATGATTTTCAGAAATCTCATATTCTGAAGTCTGAATTGCACCAAAGCAATTAAAAAATTGTGAAATCTCTTTATACAGTAGACTCCCTCAAATTTGCACAGCTAGGGACCAGAGATTGTGCAGATTTCTGGTCATTGCTTTGTTTACATTTATTAAAGAGTCATTTGAATGCAATTAAATAATGCAATCAAAACTATAATGAACACTTACAATATAATAAAATATTAAAGTAAATAATAAACTAAAATAATAAAAATTTAGATAATTTTTTAAATTATTAATATATAAAAAGCAAATATCAATTATTAATCAATAATGTATGATTAAATATTTTTATTATAAAGATGAAATGTATTTTCCCAAAATTATTCAATGAAACTTGTCTTATAAACAGGGGTGGGGAATTTTTCAAAAATCTTACCAGCCAAGGAGTTATTTCACCAGCCTGCAAGATGCAACAGGCACATAGTTGAAAATAGTTATGACAAAACCGCACAGGAAATTACTATTACTACAATACATTTTCATATTTTTCCCTATAAAATTAAGAAATATATTCAACAGAGGTAAGCTTAATATAACATAGGACTTAGTACCATATTTGCACTGTAATAATTTGGAAAGTTAAAATTTCTAGATTGAAAATGTGTGTCTGAGAATGTCTCTATTGCCTACAGTTTTTCACAAACTAAAAATGCACTCCCCTTGCAAGAAAATCCACTCGCCACTGGCGAGCAAAATTGTGTATTTCCCCATCTCTGCTTATAAAGGTACATTAACAATTCACATCAAAATCATAAAACAAGTAAGTTTTATTTATTTCAAGTTTAGCCAGACTTAATAACCAAAAAAGCTTGAATTCAATACATAAATACATTTGGCAAGAAGATTGTGATTAACAATGATATTAGCAATATCTTGAAATTTTTTTTCAGAAATAAATTTATCCTTGCTTCATGAAAAAATATGAATTCAGTAATATTAACAAAAATTACAAATTAAAATATATATGGAATTGTATTAAAATTAAAAAAGTCAAATTTTGTTGCTATATCTCAATTGAATGTTTCATTGTTTACATCCATAAATTATGTGTGGATTTTAGGGAGTCTACTGTACTGGAAAAAATACAAATGTATTTATAAAAGTACATGCTAAATAATGTATTTTTTATTTTGGAGCATCTAAATCACACTGCAGTAAAATGATAAAGTATATACCAAAACCTAATTTCAGGATCACTTCATTTCTTGATGCAAACTGTTGCTAGTTATGTATAATACTTCTGGTGTGCATCCATAGATTTCTGACAGTATGCTGTGAATTTCACTTAATGGAATTGATGTAGCATCACTCTCATGGAAAGAAAATGTGAAATATATTCAGCTATGCTAGATGAAATCATCAACTTTATGCCTGTCATGTAGTGAAATTATTAATTTATTTTTTGATTGAAAATGTTTTCTATATTTTGCAATTAATAAAATAGTTATACTTTTAACAAAATTTTACATATGCCTTTAGGACTACATTTTTTTCTTTTATTTAAGTTGCTTTCCGCTTACACTTTTCATAATTATTTGTGAATGGAATCTTTCTTGGCTTTCATGCCAACATTTGCATTTGGCTTGAAATCCAAAGTTTGGCAAGTTCATCTACTAGAAAAGAAATAATCTTTTTATGAGTGAATAATTCAACTAGAATAATGCATATTATTTAAAAAATTACATTTTATAAAAAAAAAATTAATTAAAAGCTAAACTGAAAAATTATCAAGGCTCATTATCAGTTAGACTTCACATTTGCTTCTCCAATAGTAAACCCATAGAAATAGAATGCAGTGCTTCAAATTTCTTATCAGAAAATTATTTTTTTTTTCATCCCCCCCCCCCCTCCTGAAATGTATATACATATTTTTCTTTCTTTTTTTTCAGTCTGTTTGCTAAAATATTTCTAAAGTATACACTTTGTTTTTCTTCTTTCTGTAAGTGTTGTAAAAACTTAAGATTTTAGAGAATCAGATGAACTCTGAATAAAATTATACTTTAAATCTATTTGCTATTTTTAAAGTTAGTTAATTAGATGATAAAAATGTATTATTTCAAAAGAAGATATAGAAAAGAAAATGAAAAAAAAAATTCTAATGTGAAATTTTAAACATACAATGTCTTCTATGGCCATATACTTAGCATTAGAGAATGCAATTTGAAGTTAGGATTTACAATGAATGTGAAGATAAAAGTTTCAAATTATTATTACACATTTAAAAATATTTAAATAGATGATACACTTATAAAAGACAACCAATCAAAAGAGCTGAACAAATAAATTAATTTATAAAATATTACCTGTACGAATTTAATTCAGCTCTTTCAGATGAAACAGGTGTCAGATCTGTAATAAGAGAAAGATGAGACACTTGAACTGCTGCCCAACCAAACTGAAAGATGGCGATAAAGGCCCCATAATAAATAAATTGAGCACTTTCAGACGATTTTGAACAGCTGATACATTCCATAAATAAAAATGGAAAACTTCCTATTACAAATAAAGTACCTAAAAAAAAGAGTAATAAATAAATAATAAATATATTAAAATATTGATGTAAATTGGCGACAAATAATAATAAAAACATCCTTAAAAGCACACAGAAAAAATTTCAAATGGTGGCAAATAATAATAAAAATATCTGCAAATGCACACATAAAAAATTTCAAAAACAGGTTTTACATTCACTTTCTGGGGCAGAAAATGTGAAGTTTGCAATATAATTTTACATCAGCTAGGGTTAGAAATTGGGAATTTTAACCTCTTCAGTCCTGGAGTACCCATTTGGGTACATTAAAACAAAAGCCAAAATTACACCCAAATTTTTTTTATAAATGCATGGATTTCTGCTAGCACTATTCAGATACATCACAGTGTCCTATATTACCAATAAATGTGCTATATGTTTAAAGATGGAGGAATCATGTGACTTTGAAAATGGAACATTTCCAAGATGGATGACATAAACAATTTTCCAAAGACTTCACGTCAAAGTATATAATAATACAAATTTTTGAGTGAATTAAAAACAATATATTGCATTTTTTATAAACTATAATGTTTCAAGAATGATTTGGAGTTGTTTATAAATGCTGTTCATATGTGCACTAGTGAAAAATGCTCCAAGGAGCAGTGTAAAAGCAGAATATGATTTTAATTGAGCATTAAAAAGTAATGGACAAGTGCTTCTGTTAATTACTGAGCATGAGGAAGGATAAGGGATCCCTTCTTGGCTACAACTCACTTCAATGCCAACTTTGAAAAAATCATATTTGTGCTTTTTCCATATAAAAGAAATTTGCGGTTCTTTAGTAGAATTTTCCACCGTGCTTTAGATGTTAACCAGGGGTGTAGTCATAAAAATAACATAAGATATATGCTCTAAGCAGAGGGATATTCTAGAATGTGTATACTATAAGCTTTCTTGAAAAACAGAGGGTATATGGTGTTCTATTAAAAAGTCCAGAAGGTGTGCGGCGTATAGCCTGTACTACATCTCTGATGTTAACTGCACTGTTCACTCTGCACTATACTACAAATCAATTTTCTGTGCAATTATACACTTAGGGTATGCTTGGTGGCAGTGCATGAATGTGATACCTGCAGGAACTAGGTATCTGGCAATATGTCGCCTTCCTTTACATTTATGTCTAATTAAGCTGCATCTTTAATGGTTACGTCTTTACACTATACATTTTTATAGTAACTGCGACTGATTTGTTTTCACGAAAAAAGCGCAAATATGATTTTTTCAAAGTTGGCATTGAAGTGAGTTGTAGCCAAGAAGGGATCCCTTATCCTTCTTCATGCTCAGTAATTAACAGAAGCACTTGTCCATTACTTTTTAATGCTCAATTAAAATCATATTCTGCTTTTGCACTGCTCCTTGGAGCATTTTTCACTAGTCCTTCTATTTTTCCATATTCCATAGGGATACTGCACAACTTGTTTTGTATTTTATATATAGAAAACAAAATCTTATTTGTATTGAAATTAAAAAAGGCTACATACTCTAATACTCTGGTGTTACAAATAAAAAAAAAATTTTAAACAGGTTTTTCTATACCAAAATTCTACGGTGGTTAAAAAAAAAAAAAAAAAAAAAAAAAAAAAAAAAAAAAAAAAAATCAGTTTTTTACTAAAGTGAATAAAATAATAAATTCTTTCAAAGAATAGATTTTTCATTCAAA
Organism: Maratus speculifer; assembly: GCA_964019185.1. Lineage (NCBI taxonomy): Eukaryota > Metazoa > Arthropoda > Arachnida > Araneae > Salticidae > Maratus > Maratus speculifer. The sequence goes on along the minus strand of OZ025302.1, from coordinate 156,646,265 downwards.
TATCCATTATTTTTGCCAAAAACAGGAACTTTTTTTATGCAAGAGTAAAGTTTGATACAAAAACCATGCTTCTTTGTTTTCTTAATCCGTATTTATTACGGACTTATTAAAAACGTACTCCACCGCTTTTATAGGAAACGATTGCTTTACTGTGTTATGGAGCATTCTCATTGGCCATAAAGAGACATTCTATAAAAGCTGTGGAGTGACTCTGCAACAAATGGGTCAAATTTTTAACAGTGCACTGTTAAATATCTGCTGCATTTTGCTGCAACGTCCTCCACCACTTGTATATATCTCTATTCCAACCAATGAGAAAGCGCCATTTCACGGCCAAGTAACCGTTTTCTATACAAGCAGGGGAGTGCGTTGCAGCAAAATGCAGCAGATTTTTAACAGTGTGCATATCCTTGGCGCTATAGTTTACAGGAGTGGTACATTGTTCAAAATTTGAAACTTCTGCTGCATCGCCACTCCATCGCTTTGATAGAATAACTCTATTTTGATCGATGAGAATCCTCGATAATGCATTTAAGTAATCGTTTTCTCATGCGCGTAGCCAGGGGGGGTGCCCGGGCACCCCCCCCGCTCGCGCAGATCCAAGATTGATTTTTTTTTTTAAATCAAAATTTAGAAAAGTAAAAAGAAGAAAAATTTAAGCAAAGTTAGTGCAATTAGTTAATCAAAACTAACAGTCTATGTTTTGAAATGTGATAAAAGAAGAGATCTTGATTCTTTCTTTTTTCCTTTTTAAGAAAATTATTTTATTCATCTTTTTTAAAACTAGAATATTTACTAGAATCTGTAATCACAGTAAATCGAAAAAATTGGTTTTATAATCCCAGTTTGATGTCGTTTCTTTATGGAATTTTTTTAACACCTGTCTATTGCATGCATATTTCCATAAAAAATTAGAGTAAATTCTCGACAAGGATAGAAACTACTATTTATATCTTTGCTTTTGTTATCTATAGTCTAGATAGGAGCAAAAAAAAAAAAAAAATGAAAGGAAATACAGATGTGAAACGATAATTCCACCATGTGATTAGCCTGGAGAACGGAGGGGGTGGAAGGTTGTACAAATTAGAGATGAGACAGGCTCAGCCCCAGCACGACAGCCCGAGTCCAAACCCGGGTCCGAAGCGGGCACGGGCTCTTTTTTCATTTTAGTGTTCGGACTGGGGGGGGGGGGGGCCTCGGGCTCATTCTTTCTGAGAATTAAAAAAGATTTATGTGTAGAAGAGATTCAACGAACTACTATTTTCCTTTTAAAATTATTTATTCTTTATCAAGTCATTTCAGTGTTATTTTGATCAAAACGAAAGAAAAATAAAAACATTTTTTTTTTTATGTTTCAATAGTTGATTGTTGCTTCAAAAGAAAATTTGTAATGTATGGAGATTTATGTCTATTGCATTTCCGTCGACGATTAATTGATAAGGCGCCTATTAAAATAATCAGAAATAATAAATTAGCTTCTGGTTGGATTTTCGTTTAAGGGAGAAGATATTTTTTAATTCGATCGTTTATTTATTTATTTTGTTAGAGAATGATTTCTTCGTTTTTGATGCAGACTAGATGCTTGAGGTTTGCAAATTATTTGATTGTGCACGAATCATAATCGTTCTTCATATGACAACAGCATTGTGATTTTTTTCTGTTTGTCATCATGAATTTCGCTTATGCTGATTTCCCTTCGTGAGTAAACATATTTTACATGTTATTCCTATAGAAAACATTCGATTAATCTTTCTTCTTTTCCCATAAAAACAACGGAACTTTAAGATAACTGTATCAATGTTTTAATTTGCGTTGATTTTAAGGTTCCCGTCAGTCATGGGGAATTGTTAAGAGAAATGAATTGATTGTAGATAAATGCACAGGGGATATAGTGAAGGGTATACTGGGGTATACCTTATGGATTTTTTTAGGGAACACCGTATAACCCCCTATTTCTCATGAAACCCATAGAATGTACTCTCTAGAATATATTCTGTGCCTGGAGCATATACCCTCTGCGTCGATCGTGTAACCTGTGGTTTTTTTTACGACTACACCCCTGAAGATGTACACTTTTTATAGGAAATTGAAAACGTTTTTTGATTCTTCAGCATACAAATAGTAATTTCTATAAACTCTATCCATGTATTCATTACACTTCTTTAATATGTCCATCAAATTTTCTTCTTAAAGGACAAGAAATATGGGAATCATTTTAGGTATGAAGGATATTTTTATTTGATAGCAAATTGCTCTTTTCATAAGCTTGAATTTAAATTTTTATTTAACAGTAAATTTTATAAGAAAATTTTAAAAATAGGATATCACATTTGAAACAATTTTAAAATATCATTAAATCTTTTATTTATTTATTTTTGTATACTTTTTGTATCGGGCTTCGATCAATGGTGGATCTAAGGGGGAAGACGATGGGGCTATCGCTCCCCCTTGGGCCCATAAAGGTTTTCAAACCAACATGAGAGATCTTCATGGAATAGGACTTAGGCTGAAGGCCAATGTCGGCGCGGCCAATTCATGAATCATGCAGTGGCGGATCTAAGGTGGTTGGGGGAGATAGCGAAGGGGCGCTTACACACCCTAGGGTTGGGCTGGGTCAGATTTTCTGAGTTTTAGAGCTGGGCATTATCCTGATCTTTATTTTTTCTGATGATTTGGGTCGGGCCAGACTTGTTTTTCTTCCAAGTCGAGCCCTGCCTGGAGTCATTCTTCCTAAATGTCTGTATTAGAGAAGAGACAATGCTCGGACCCGGACTCATTTTTTCTGAAACCTATAAATTTTATTTATCAATGAATAGAAAATATTAAAAGAACTTGCCTCCCCCCCCCCTTAAACATTACTTGTTCCTTTTCAAATCACTATATTGAAATTTTATTAGAATGAAGGGGAAGCAGAAATTGTGTTTTTTTCTATTTTAGCTTTAGAATGCTATTTTAAAAGTAAATTATTAGTCACTTCTACAAACCTATTTTAGCCATTCATTTCCGACGATGTTCTGGCGCCAACAAAAAAGCGGGAATAATGAATTTGTAGTTTGGTTTTTGTCTGTAGCAGAGGTTATTTTGTAATAGGGTTGTTTATTATCATTATTATTTAGAGAATTAATGCGAAGAGGATATTTTCTTCCAATTTTAGTTTGCTTTTGGCGCATAATTTAGATTACTATTGTACACAGCGTACACAGGTCGTAATCGCTTTTCATATGGAAATAATTTTAGTGATTGTTGCTTTTTTGTGAATTCTGATGATGCTGAAGCTTTTACTCTGCAATTTACGAAGTCACTTTTGGTCGTAAGTAAGTTTAATTTCTATATTATTCCGATAGAAAGCAATTGAGCAGTGTTTTCTTTATTCCTATAAAGGCATCGTAATTTAAAACTTTTAATTTAATGTTATTGTCTGGGTCACGCCTATCCCAAAAGATTGTTATGAGGAATGAAATGGTTATAGTTAAAAATGTGCACTTTTTATAGAAAATTGATAAATGTTCGATTTGACAAATAATCAATAATAATTTCTACAAGTTCCATGCATTTATTCATGAAACAGACTTCATTAACATGTCCATAATATTTTCTTATTAAAGGAGACAAAATATGAGACTTTTTTATGTATAAAGTACAATTTTATTTTATACCAAACTTTATTTTATATACTATTTTTTACCAAACAATTCATGCAGTTCTTCACTCCGAGCCCAATTCGGGCTGGCATCTTATTTATTATTCGTAAAAAATATATTTATGTTGCACATTTGTTTATCGAAATCTTAAGAAATGCATTTTTTAAAATTTACTTTTCTTCGTATTGTACAGCTTTACTATTATGATTTATATTATAAGTAGAAGTTAACCCGACTCGCAGCAAAAAAGAAGTCATCCAGACCCAAACACAACCCACAGCAAAAGAGGTTACCCTGACCCACTGCTAAAAGCATAAGTCAAATGGACCCAAATGCGAACCACAGAAAAAGTATTAGTTTACAGCTTGGTGCGAAAGGGTGGGGGCGGTCGCCCTGGGTCCGGAAATTTAAACGACGTCAAATTTATACTACCAACGACATTTTTGACTGTCACAAGAAAAGTAGTCTGGGGGGGGGGGGGGGGGGGGGAAGCTGAAATTTTGTTCAGGCGCAATTTTCTGTTCACATGCCTCTGATTAGTTAACACGACCAGCAGAAAAATGTAGAAATCAAATGGGCCCAAACACAACCCACAGCAAAAGAGGTTACCCTGACCCACTGCTAAAAGCATAAGTCAAATGGACCCAAATGCGAACCACAGAAAAAGTATTAGTTTACAGCTTGGTGCGAAAGGGTGGGGGCGGTCACCCTGGGTCCGGAAATTTAAACGACGTCAAATTTATACTACCAACGACATTTTTGACTGTCACAAGAAAAGTAGTCTGGGGGGGGGGGGGGGGGGCAAGCTGAAATTTTGTTCAGGCGCAATTTTCTGTTCACATGCCTCTGATTAGTTAACACGGCCAGCAGAAAAATGTAGAAATCAAATGGGCCCAAACTCGACCTGCTTGAAAAAAAAGTTGACTGGACCCAAACCTGACCCGCAGAAAATATAGAAGTTAACCGGACCCAAACCCGACCGGTAGTGAAAATATTAGCCCTGACCCGCACATAGGATGCGAGTCTCCCAATTTTTAAAATCGCCCCCCCCCCCTCTTGAGGACTCTCCAGATCCGCCCTTGGCTCGGATGGTCTCGTGCTCTGATGTACTAAAAATCTTTCGGCCGCGGGTTTCAAAAATCGAGCCCGAACTCATCTCTAGAACAAATCTGTGCTTCCTCTGAAAATAAGAAATGATGCTACAGGAACAAGAAAGGACAAGAAATATGGGAATCATTATAGGTATGAAGGATATTTTTATTTGATACCAAATTGCTCTTTTCATAAGCTTGAATTTAAATTTTTATTTAATAGTAAATTTTATAAGAAATTTTTTTAAATGGGATATCACATTTGAAACAATTTTTAAATATCATTAAATGTTTTATTTATTTATTTTTGTATACTTTTTGTATATCGTTCGGATGGGCTCGGGCTCCAATGTACTAAAAATCTTTCGGCTGCGGGTTTCAAAAATCGAGCCCGAACTCATCTCTGGAACAAATCTGTGCTTCCTCTGAAAATAAGAAATGATGCTACGCAAAATTCAAATATGGAGGTTGGTTCGTTGTTTTGCTAAATTTTGTTTTTTGGGATCATATTTTGACCTTCGTACTGGCTCATTTTTTTTAACGGGAAAATTTTATTTATTCAAGAGTAGAAAATATAAGAACTATTTTTCACTTTAAATTGCGTAATGCAAGTTATTTCAATGCTACTTTGATCAAAATGACGGGGGGAACTAAAGTCGTGCTTATTTATTTTAGTATTTTAATGCTGTTTGAAATGAAAACTTGTGATAATTACAGATTTATGTTTACGGATATCTTTATTTTATATCTATCATGTTTTATTTATGTTTATACATCTTTTTCTTATCCATTAGCAGCGTCGTGCGAAAGGGGGAGCGTAGGGGGCAGCTGCCCCGGCGTGGAATTTTATGGGGGGCCAAATTTATACTACCAACGTCATTTTTGGCTGTTAGAAGAAAAAGTTGGGTGGAGGGGGCACCAAATTGTAACTTTGCCCCGGGAGCAGTTTTCTCTTCGCACGTCCCTGTCCATTAGATTTAGTTTTAAGCAATTTCTCATCCTTCTTCACGCAATGAAAGATTGCATTTGGGTCCTTTTTAAAAGAAGTTCCACACAATTATACCTTCCGCAAAAAACCTGTCTAAAACGGAAATTTGATATGTTTTATGGGGTTCCGTTTTATTAGGTTTTATTACATAAGATATTGTTTGTACCCAACATGTTCAGGTTAAAAAATTTGGGCACCCCCCCGTTCAAGAGGCTGGCTACGCTTATGTTTTCTACTTATCTACTATATCGTTTCCGTATATTTATTTTTTCAATCAGCACCAAGGTGCGCACTTTATTAGAAGACGCGCTCTATTAGAGGGCGCATTCTATTAGAATAAATACGGTATATACTTATAGTAAATACACTTTGTTAAAGTACAGGGCCCCAATATTTGACAGGTATGCCAGGCATTTTTGCCATTGATGCCATTGTGCTAAAAACAAAATATAAATAAATGAAAAAAATGGATAAAATATAAATTTGGTATGGTGCAAAAAATTGCCTAATTTAAAATTAAAAATCAAATTTAACAGCCACCAGGGCTAGACACCGTGCATAATTATTCAGTAAATGATTCATTAACACTAGAACGCCTGGAAATTCTACTCAAGTTTGAAAATAATATTTCTCACCAGAATTTTTATTCAAAATTATTTAATTGATTTATTTAACGTAAATTTGCGTGGATTAGATTTAAATTATTTCAAGAAAATTTTTCTGGTTCGAATTGAAATTTAGTTACATGATTGGAGTCGAATCGACTCCATCCGGGCGTTCTAGTGTTAAAAAATGACAAAAATCAGCATGTCAAAAATTTCAAAAAAATTCATAATTCGTTAAAAAATTAAGTTAAAAATAAAAGAAAAAAAAGCATTCTGTATTTTTTTATGCTTAATCGAATGGTGTAACTGGTTTTTCTCTCCGATGATCACAAGTACCTTAGATTGATGACTGCCATTCTTTTATTTCATCTTGTAAAAAAACTGTTTAACGTAAAGCTATGAATTTTTGCAGGATTAATTAGCATCGCAAAATCTTTAAAATAAACTTTACCGCAACATTCTATCTGCAATAGAACGTTAGATATACCCATTTATGACCAAGTTTGGAAAATACGCAATTTCAGAAAAACCGCCCAGTGAAATAACGTTTTCTCGATGACTACCCCGGGATAAAAAGTTTGTCTTTTGTTTAAAAAAAAAAATTAAGTTTTTATCTTTAGTAGTTTTTGAGAAAAGTGCTGTGACACAAAATTTTTGTCCGATTTTCAGAATACTCTACAGTACACCTACAGTATGCCATAAAAAAAAAATAACTTTTGTGCTATGTTGTGCTTCTTGGTCAGACGAACATTTAAAAAAAAAAATCATGAAAATTGGATAAGTATTTAGTTAGTTATTGCAAAAAGAAAAATTGAAAAATCCGTGTGCACCATCGCTCAATCATATTATTGTAGCGCACTGCCGCGCGCACAATGATGGATGTGAAAAACATCTATAAATATGTTGTACCCATTTGGGTGTACAATGGGTCTTAACTATACATTTTCAGATAAAGAAACTAATTTTCTGCGTAACTATTGTTTACACTTGGTTATTAAATTTTTTTTTTTTTTTTTTTTGGAACGAATAAATTATTTAATTTAGTCTTATAAAACAATTTAAAAGGACTTTTTTCATTTTTTAAAATAATATGAAGTAATATACTGAATTTACTGCTAAAATATGTCATAATTTTTAATAACTTAAAAAATTTTTAACACGTTTTGAAAGGTTGTATAGTTGTACAAGCCCTCATTTATTAGTCAAAAAAAGTCTATAATAAATGATACTTTATTAGAAGATTATTATTAAAAGGTATGTAGTATATGTATAGTGGTATGTGTAGTAGTATGTGTATATTACCTGTGGCTTCCAGTAATAATCAGGTAAGGCACATTTTTAATATTTTGAGTAATTAACGTTTAAAGTTTTTAAATGTCTTTTTATCATTACTTTTATAAAATAGATTAGAACTTAATAATTTTCATTACATTCAATAAGGATGTAAGAGTTTCTCTTTTTTTGCCAAAATAGTTATATAAAAATATTTTTTATTAATTGAGAACCAATTAAAAAAATTTTCAATTTTTAAATGAAAATTTCTAGTTGCCCTATGACGGGAAGTATTAAATTTTTTTTCAGTAATATAGCAGATTAAAGCACTCTTTTAAAGCTACATTTTCCCAAATTATCTCAATTTTTTTCAAAAATGTGCCATACCTGGTTATTACTGGAAGCCATAGAAATATCAGATACACAGATAGATGTATAGTAGCAAGATATGCATTACAATTACTACAAGATGTGTATAATATTTTTGCACAATACATAGCTTTAGGTAAAAAAATCATTTAAGTTGTTTAAACTGATATAACTTTTAAACATTAAATAGTTTTATTTTTGTAAAACAAAATTGGTTTTATTTGTTTAAAAAATGACATTTTTACTCAATTGCGACCTGATGTACCCATATGGGTACATAAATTTTAACTATTTAAAAATTTAAAAAATAAAAAACTAATTTTATTTTCTTTTTTCTAAGCCTAAAAGCACCATAATTGCTAATAAAATAATTTTTCTATGCAGCAGATTTTTCTCGGGACTGAAGAGGTTAAGAAAGGATCAAATGACACCTACAATTTTTTTTTTTTTTCTAGGTGCCAAACAGCATTTCATGGCTGCAATTTTACACTACAACATATTATTTTCTCATTTCTTTTTGCAACCTTATATCAATAATATTGTTTCTATTTTTGTGTGTTAAGGGCGATGTAAACATTTTATCTCAGACTTAATCACTGAGAACAAAAAATAGTTTTTTTATAAAACTGTAAAATCTGATTAAAATACAATATATGGATTCTAGAAAATTGTTTAACCAATTCTTTTTATGAGTCTAATATGAATACAAAATATGAATATACAAACAAATAAATAATACAAAAATTAAAATCATGAGATTAGTTTTTAAAATCAAGTATCTTAATTCGACTGTGCATTACACCAGAGTACCATAAAATTAAAGGCCTTTTCAGCATTAAAATCTTTTTATAGGGGTCCATATATTTTTAGAAGTGTGGCTTTAAGATCAGTTCATCAGTCATTGGTTAAAATAAAGTCAGTTTAGATTTGATTGACAGATGCATGGAAGTTTCAAATGTTGCTTTTGAACAAGGTATGCAAGAGTTTTAGAGACACATGGTTCTCCATGGTCCTAAGTCAATTTTATCAGTCATTGGTTAAAATAAAGTCAGCTTGAAGGTGATTGACAAATGCAAGGGTTGTTTTAAACACATATTTTATGAAAAACAAGATTTTTCATGTGTGTGTGATGGGAGAAAAAAAAAACTTACACTAAAATTGAAATAAAAGCGTTAAAAAAAAAAAAAAAACAATTAAGTGAAATAAAGCTAGGCATCAAATTTGATGAATAAGTATATTTTTGTAGTTGCCAAATGCAATAATTTAGTTGCATTTGGCGACTAACAAGCTTATAGACAAAACGATTGGCAGATGCTTTTCAAATTCAGGGAGGATCTGCTTGCCACATCCAAAAATAATCATACAGAAAAAATTTAGTTCAATTCTATGCATAACTTCATACACTTTTTGATGGTATAATAATGAAATTGACACAGACATCGCGATTACAACGACCCCTTCCAACAGATTTTTTTCAAATTCAGGGAGGGCCTGCTGACAAAAGCAAAACACTAACACAAAAAATTTGGTTCAATTCTACATGTAATTCTATACCCATTCCGGTGGTACAATATTGAACATGGCACAAAAATTGCTATTGCAGCACCTCCTTACATTGGATTTTTTTTCAAATTCAGGGAGAACCATCTAGCCATATCCAAACATTTACACAAAAAATTTGGTTCAATTCTATGCATAACTTCATACACTTTTCAATGGTACAATATTAAGAAATTGCACAAAAATCGCTATTACAGCACCCTCTTTCGGTAGAATATTTCAAAATTGAAGGAGAACCTGCTTACCACAACCAAAAACATACACAAAAAAATTGGTTCAATTCTATGCACAACTTCATATACTTTTCAAAGGTGCAATGGTGACATACGGACACACATGGACAGGCAGACATTTTGTAAAAACATGGGTTTTTTTGGAATTTCTGGTCTCTAAAACATGTAAATCCATCGAAAAAAATTTTGATTACAATACTTTCTTCTATTGAAGATAAAATTAAGTTAAAAACCTGTAAACAAAATTGAGAAAGTAAAAAGAAGACTTTTAAACAAATTTACTCCATATATGATTAAAGAAGCAAAAGAAAAAATAACTAGTATATTTGTTTGTTATAGCAGTCCCTACAATTATGGTCCTGCTGAGGTTGCAGTTCAGATTTTTCAAAAATCATCACAAAGCTTATATGTATCAGATTAATGGATATGTATAATCCAGATCAGATGCATATATAGGCCATATACAGGGTGTCCGAAAAGTCTGGAAACGGCCGAATAACTCGAGAAATACATATGAGATTGAAAAACGTAAATATACGTGTTAAACATTTTAAAAAAGCTACTCTGTGATACCAAATTTGACCTTCGAAACCGACCCCCTGGGGGTCAGAGGGGGTCCAACTTTGAAATCTTAAATTATAACCCCCATTTTTTATTGCAGATTCGGATTCTATGGACAAAAATACATAACTTTTGTATTTGATGTTCATTTCAAATCTTCGTTTATCACGGTGTAATCGAGCATATTAAATCGATACATATTCCCGCTTTTCCAACGGGATTTTCCCTAATCGAAACTGATTGGGCAGAATTTTTGACGTCAAATTCCTCGTTTTTTGTAGGAATAGCGTTTCCTGAAAATCACCCGTGGCGATTATTTCAATAGTGCTACACTGTTAAAAATTTGACCCATTTGCTGCAGCGTCACTCCACAACTATTATAGAATATCTCTTTTGTGACCAATGAGAATGCTCCATAACACAGTAAAGTAATCGTTTTCTATAAAAGCGGTGGAGTGACGATGCAGCAAAAGGGTCAATTTTTTTACAGTGTACTTTACTGTGTTATGGAACATTCTCATTGGTCATGAAAGAGATATTCTATAAAAGCTGTGGAGTGGCGCTACAGCAAATGGATCAAATTTTTAACTGGTAGCACTACCGAAATAATCGGCATGGGTGATTTTCAGGAAACGCTATTATTGCAAAAGACGAGGAATTTGATGTCATAAATTCTCCCCAATTAGTTTCGATTAGAGAAAATCCCGTTGGAAAAGCCGAAATATGTATCGATTTAATATGCTCAATTACACCGTGATAAACGAGGATTCGAAATAAACATCAAATACAAAAGTTACGTATTTTTGTCCGTAGAATCCGAATCTGCAATAAAAAATGGGGATTATAATTTAAGATTTCAAAGTTACACCCCCTCTGACCCCCAGGGGGTTGGTTACGAAGGTCAAATTTGGTATCACTGAGTAGCTTATTTAAAAATATTTAACACGTATATTTACGTTTTTCAATTTCATATGTATTTTTCGAGTTATTCAACCGTTTCCAGACTTTTCGGACACCCTGTATATGTCATTATATACAGATTATTTATGACTTATTTGCCGTATAAGCATTGTATGCATGTTACATACGACTTTATCCTGGAAATATGCATCATGAAATGTTATATATTATTATAATGTCATACGATTTATACTTTGGCATTAAATCTTATTCACTTGGCAATTTATCTTCAAAAACCACTATAATCAAAGAATATAAAATTAGACTTAAGAAAATAGCACAAATTAATCTTTTAAAATAAGTTACTATATTTGCCATTCACTGTTATTGAAACATGGTTTCAGTGTTTTGATTTTTTAAACTGTTAGATCATCAACAAAGTTTTAAAAAAATTGGCAGCGTCCACTGCTGTGATGCATGGTTTCTGCTATTGGGAAGGCATACACATTAACTATTGGACTTACCAACTAAATGCCATGCTTTTCTTCTACCATATTTACAAAGCCACATGTTATTAGGTTTATCTGATTCAAGTCCAACAAATGGGGTAGATAAAGCATCTACTACTTGTCCTAGAAGCATGAGATTTCCTGCTGTAGTATTGCTGAATTGCAACACAGAATGCTGGTATGTTAAAAAATAAGTGAACCACATGGATGCACAGAGGTCATTGAATACATGACCAACACTAAAAGCAAGTTTACTTCCAAGTGATAGAACATGCTTGGGAGGTTCATTAGAAGGAACAACGTTGACAGAATAATCTGCCATTGTTCTGCGTCTGAAAAATGAAAAAAAAATATGTTGTTAATATTTTAGAAGTTTTAAGGAAAGAGAAACAAAGAATTAGCTAAATAATGTCATCTTTAACAAAAAATATGCTCAAATTAGGTCAATACTACAATTAAAGGTAGAGGCAATATCATCAATAGAACGTAAAAGTTTATTAATAAAAAAGAATATAAAAATTTAGTAAAACAAGAACACGTTTCGAGTCATTTGTTTCTCAAAATAAGTTATAAAAGCAAAAGATGTCAGAAAAAGAAAAATTGCAACAGAACATGTAATTTTTAATAAAACAAAACAAAATAAAACGCAGATTTGAAAAGCAATTTAAAAATTAATAAATTCTATCATATTCTAAAAGTAAAAAAATATAGCGGTAAGCGGTTGGTTACCTACTTGAATTTATTGTCAGTAAAATAAATAGGTTAAAGAAACAAGATTTAGTAGGACTAAGAGCATTGCCTGCTGCTGTTTGAAAGATGAAAACTAATTAATAAAACAATAAAGAAAATTGTTATGTAACATCATACAAAAACTACATTCAGAAATCGGCGTTATAACAAGAAGATGACAAATGAGTGACTCGTGATCGCGTATTTGACAACATTTAAACCACGTGATCAAAACCGAAACTTTTTGCCATCGAAATGGAGAAAATATTTCTTCATTTCACACTTGATAGAGAAGTTTATTCATCACTCGAATGGCCGATAGAGGGCTCTATACATTATATCGCTGTCGGATAATACAGATATACGTACATAGGGTTAGAAGTTAAAAGTTGTAAAATTAATGTTTAGGGAGGTTTTATAAATTTTAAGCAGCACAATACAACCTACATTGTTAAAAATATCGAGAAAAATTACGTCTGTTTTTAAAGACTATTTATTTTATATAATGTCCTGACACGCCATAGACATTTGTAGTGTTCTCATCATTTGTCAGTCTTTATTTGTAGTCTTTAAAAACAGTGGTAATTTTTCATGATATTTTTAACCAAGGGCGGATCTGGAGAGTCCTCAAGAAGGGGCGGGGTCAATTTTAGAAATTTGAAAACTCAAGTCTGATGCACGGGTCGGAGCTCATTTTTTTAACGCGGGTCGTGTTTCGTCTACTTTTTGCTGTGGGTCGGGTTTGGGTCCGGTTAGCTTCCATTTTTTGCTCCTGGTCGGGTTAATTTATACCTGGGTCATGTTTGGGTCCAATTGACTTCTACTGTTTGCTAGGTTCAAGTTAATTTCTGATTTTTTGCTTTTGCGTCGTGTTTGGGTCCGGTCGACTTCTACATTTTGTTGTTGAACGGGTTGACAATTACTTTTTAGCTGTGCTTAGCGCATTTGGGGCAGTTTGACATACAATTCTGATTTGGGGCAGTTTAGGATTTAGTTCTTATTTTTGGGAGAAGGGTTCGGGTTGACCCCATTTTGATTGGGGCGAGTCATTTGATAAAATGTTTGTTCTTTTTCGCAATCTTTGGACGAAATGTGCGTCTGTTTCACGATCCTTTGAAAAAATGCGTGTTTTCTCCGCGATCATCTCTTCTATTTTTTGCTGCTGGTCGGGTTAATTTTTATTTTTTCTTGTGGGTCGCCTTTGGATCCGGTTAATTTCTACTGTTTGCTGCAGGTCAAGTTAATTTCGTTTTTTTTTCTTCGGGTCTTGTTTGGGTCCAGTTAACAACTATATTTTGCTATTGGTCAGATTGACTTTTACTTTTTAGCTGTGCTTGGTGCATCGGAGCAGATTGTCATACATTTCCGATTCGAATCAGTTACAGATTCGGTTTTTACTCCTGCGAGAATAGTTGTCTTAGTTTTGATCGCGATCCTTTGACGAAATTCGCTTTTATCCGTGAACGTGATCCTTTGAAGAAATTAACTTTTTCTCCGTGATCTTTTCACAAAATTTGAGGGTTTTTTGCGACCTTTTGATGATATTCGTGTTTCTTTCGCAACCTTCTGACGAAATTCGCGTTTCTTTAATGAAGTTAGCCCTTATTTGCGGCTATTTGATGAAATTCGCTTTTCTCTGTTTAATAATTTTTACGATTAACAAGTAAGAAAGTTTTCAACCCAACTTGGGCTAGTGGGAAAGAATTTAGAGGAGTTCACGGGTCGCGGTCGAACCAGTAATAGTAATGTTTATCATACTATCTAGACCAGAGACGTACGGAGCATTTAGCTGCACGGGTCGCGGTCGGGCCAATAATGTTTATCATACTATCTAGATCAGAGACGGACCGAATATTTAGCTTTTATTCTGGGACGAGCCACGACTTGGAAATTTTGTTCAAAGCAAACTTCTAGGGAAAATGAAATCCAGACCAGGCTCTGTCTGGAAGGAAAAGAAGCCTGTCCCCAACCGGTCCTGGTAAAAAACAAAATGAGGACACGACCCGATTCAAAATGACAGAAAGCCTAACCCAGTCCGAGTCTCGTGGACTTAAACTGGCGCGACCTGTGCCCGGCCGTGACGGGCCCGAGCTCCGCCCCAAGTTATTTCTCGTGAGGATGGATAATGTCACTTTGTAAATCCTTTATTAGCCCAAGGGAGGGACAACTAGCCTAAAAGGGGTGAGGACTTCGCCCCTCCCCCCTCCCCTTAGAACCGCCACAGCATGCGAGCTGTGTCGATCCCAGATCGAGCGTTTAGCATTTATACCGGACGGTACCTGGGTTTGAAAATTTTGGTTCGTGTATACCTCTAGTAGGAAGGAAGTCCACACCAGACCCGACCTGGAAAAAACGGTGTGGCTTGGTCCAGCTCTGCAGAAAAAAATAAGCCCGACCCGGCTATGAAAGTGTGAAGATTTAACCCACTCCCAGTTCAATTAATTAAAGTTGGCGAGACCCGACCCGGGCTGCGCCGGTCTCGAGTTTAGGACCAACAACTTTTCCGTACGGGTATCTAATGTCGTTCTGCAGATCCTCTATTGGGCTCAAGGGGGGGGGGGAATCGCCCCATCGCCCCTCCCCTTGGTTCCGCCATTGCTTTTAACAATGTAAGTTGTATAAGTAATTTTAATAACTTTTGTATTCACCTCTACTGTATCTTCTTAGACTGCACCATAGTCCAAGAGCCGACAGTACAAAACCCTAAAGATCAAACACACGCACACACAAAAAAACTATTTTATGGGAGAGTAGCAGCAGAGGAATCTTGATCCATGTTTGCAGGAAGTGAAGTAATGCATAAGACAAAAATTAATACCACCAGTAGTTAACTCGTAGGTTTATCATTGTGTTTATCCTTCACCCAAAGTATGAAAACTTGGAGGACTGGGAACAAGAAAACACAATGATAAACTCACCAGTCAACCACAGACTTCTCATATAGGTAGACGCCACATTCCATTGTTCTCCGAGCCAGATTTTAAATCCAACATCTTTCACTTTTAGCGCCTAAAGGGTGCCGTTGTTTGGCGGTGATCCCTTTATTGACACTTTCAGGTTTCCGAGGAGTTTTGGCGGGACAAAAACCGGATCGGCGCGCTAAATCTGCCCTCCGTCACGTGACAGAAGGTAAACATCCTGGCGTCAAGAAAAGGTTACCAATGTGACGTCTACTTATATGAGAAGTCTGTGGAGTCAACCACAGATGATATTAATTTGTGGCTTATGCATCACTTCACTTCCGACAGAATGGATCATTAGATTCCCCTATATCTGTTCTTCTATAAAATAAAGGTTTTTATTCTTAAGTTTGATACCCAAGAGTTTTGTGCTCTCGCCTCTAGATTATCATACAAATAAACAAATAAATAACAGTAAAAATGAGAATTAGATTATTATTGTCCGGTAATGTCGAGGGTAATGTTCGGTATTGTATGGTAATTTACTGTTGATGTTCAGATTTTATTTCATAACTCTTGATTTCATCTTAAAAATTTCAGGACACAAAACATGCAATTTTAAAAAATATTTTTAAAACACTATACCTAACCCCTTTCTTTTCTTTTTTTCCACGCCGATTTTGAAAAAAGACGGAAATTTCTATTACCGAGAATCTAGAAAGAAACATAGAAAAATTTGTTTTAACCATGAAAATTTCCATGATAGAAATTGGCCCCACCAGTGGCCGCGAGGTTCTGACCTCCAAACTGGTAGACGGTAGGTGCTGGGTTCGAACCCAATCGCGACCGTCGGCCTAACCGTTCGAAGTTTTCCGTGGTTTTCTTCGAACCTTGCGTAAATACGGGTTAGGTTCCCTTACAAAGACCCCCACGGAGGGCAACCCACCCCATAGGGCCTATATCCCATAGCGTAGATAATCGGCCGACAAAAAAATAAATACAGGCCATGATAGAAATTACTCTCAATTCGCAGGTAATTCAGCAACTGTGCTGTCAGCATTTTTCCGTTTTAGACGAATGTTTGTGTGCATGTGTATGAAATTCAGAGAATTTATCATACCTTCATATCACAGATGAATTTAAACCGCGAGAGAATACCGAATTCAAATGAAAATACTTCATAAAAATAAAATGTCGAAAAAATGCTTCTACTATTAAATTTCATTCTAAAATTATTCATCTCCGTGCATGGCTGACATATATATACACTAGGGCAATGCCTAGTCCAACTTCTAAAGATTGTTGGACATACGGAGCAAGGGAGAGTCTACGGGATATATTGTAAAATGTTTTTACTTTAGTAAAATACATCAAAGAACAGGTCTGGAAGTAATGGTGCGTTTGATACATCAGGGTCAGCGTCAGTTAGGTAGGGAGGAATATCAACACAAGCCTCATCCAACGTTTAAATACATTAACCAAAGTTGAGATTATGAACTTATTCGGTGGTGGTTGGGAGAGAATTCAGGTCCCTAATCGGATTTCTAAAATCGGTCATGTTCTCCGCCTTAGGTGCTATCACATTTAAAAACTTCAAGCGACAAAAATTACTTGCGACTTGTGAGTTTCCTTGCTGTCACTGTACCACTTTTTTCGTTTTCTAAGCACACTGTAAAAAATTTGACCCTTTTGCTGCATCGTCAGTCCCCCGCCCGCTTTTATAGAATATCTCTCTTTTGACCCATGAAAATGCTCCATGATAGGCTGAAGTAATCGTTTTCTATAAAAGCGGTGGAGCGACGATGCAGCAAAAGGGTAAATTTTTTTACAGTGCATTTCATTGGCTGTTCGAGGAAAAGATTCTCCATCGGCAAATTTTGAAACTTGGCATTGTGTTTTCCTGCAACCTGCTTTCCGTGTTTTCATAATTTTGATTGTAGAACAAACAAAATGCTAAACCTACGAGTAAACCAATAGTGATATCAATTTTTGGCTTATGCACCACTTTGCTTCCGGCACCCATGGATCATTAGATTCCCTTATTACTACTTTTCCATAAAATAAAGGATTTTTTCTTGTGCTTGATGACATAGGGTTTTGTGCTGTCGGCTCTTGGACTATTTGTAATTGTGCATTTCGAAAATTCATTATTTATTACAAATTTACACAAACAAACATTAATATATAAAACATAATACTACATATTTCATAATTTTGTATCACAGTTCCATTGTTTTAACCATTGCCAATATCTGCAAGTAAAGGTTACTTATTCTCGTATTACCATTAAAGTACATAATGTTAATTTTGCATACACGACTGTTTCCTTCCTTTTCAATTAACAACACAATCTTTCTGGTGGTTTTCGGATCCTTCTAGATCGTCTTACTTGCCCTAGATTGTGTACAACTTGGGGCTTGGGTTGTGCCAGCTGTAGGAGATGCAATTGTTGGCATTGATGGAGGCAGATCTTTGGTGATATCCTCGGATGTAGTAGGTGACTTAGTCGATTCTATATCTCTCTCAGTTGATGTCGTTGTTGGATCAGATGATTCATTCACATTTACCACTCTTCGCCTACATTGAACATCATTGTTTACTTCTTCACCTGCTGATCGAATTTGATCGATATGTCACTTAACCAAATTACTTTGAGCATTTATGGTATAGTATAATTCATCATCTCCGCTGATGATATGAGCGAATTTCCATTTGGCATTAGTTGTAGTGTAATTTCAACATCTACTTTATCACCCTCTTCAAAATACCGATCATTGTCTGAGCGTAGCGAAGTCTTATACTCAGAGTACGTAACGATATTAAAAGTCAAAAAAATTCTTTCGTCAAGCAAATCTCAAAAAGTACTTGTCGGATTTTGATTCTGTTTGTACCAGAAGGTACCTATGAAGGTAATCTGGTGAATGCACCTACTTTTAAAAATTAATTCCAAATAGTTTAAAAGTTATATTAAAAAAACTGATAAAAAAGCACAATTTATTTGCATATGTCACAGAAATTTGGTGTGCGTGATTTTCACAAGCTGGATATTTTCGTTGATAACCGAATCAGTACATGGAGTAAATAGCGCACACCAAAATTCATTTACGCACTCAGAAATATTGAATGCAATAAAACATTTTAAAATTTAATCAAGCAGGAAAATAAAATTGTTATTTTTTTTTATACTAGGACTTCCCTCAGAGGGATTAGTCTGAGCGATATTGCTGAGAATACACATTTAATAACTTGCGATAAGTAAAGAAAATGAGATGTTACCTTTAATTGGTCATTCATTGTGATAAAATATAATGATGAAAATAAGCATATCGAATCGTAGAACTACAAAATCTTGTTACATATACTATTTTTATAAAAGAAAAGCAAATCATGCATGGATATAAAATTGGAAATATGCAAAATGTTAAAAGTAATACAGAAAATAAAACACCAAATTTTCCTATATTGGAAATATAGCTCTTTGAAATGATGTCATGAGCATAAACAGAAGCTTCGCACCGATTTGAAAAACTATAAATAACATAAACTATTATGTTTGAAGAGAAATGGAGTGTATTTTATATGGTGTGAAATCCGTCCGAATTGTTTATAATGTTGAATATCTGTTTTCCACGGATGCAATGAGGTTGTCGATAAGAGTTAAGGAATCCTTTTTTAAAAATTTGTCCTAAACGAGCTCTTACATCTTATAAGTTACTGTGATGCCAAAGTTATAGTTTTTGACCCCAACAGTATCCTAGAAATTGCAATATTCTCAATAAATTGGATTTAAAACTTTTTCGAGAAAAAAAAAATGTTTAATTTGTGAAATTAAAATGTCGAATATTTTAGAAATCGTTCATAACGAGAATATTATATCTTAAAAGTTGCCACCAAAAAAAAAAGATTTTAAATTTTTAGTCATATCAACATCAAAGAATTCTCAATTTTAGAACTTTTTTTGCTCGTGCATTGATGGTGATTATTGTTCCTACGCAAAATATAGTATATTTTGCAGCAAAGATGATTAGCAATATTTTTTGCCCACATTATTTTTTAAATAGGCTAGGTACTCCCAATGCTAACGAAAAACACACAAACGTTAATGCTTTATAGCATAGAAATACAGAATCAAAAGCTATCTATATCCTATTATATACACATAAGACATAAATTATCTAATTAGTGCTAGCAGATGAATTTTTAAATATACATAGATCAATATAATGCTTCATTTTTTTTTTATTAGTATTTCTTAGTATTCATTTTTCATTTATTTGTATCATTCAGTAAAAAACTCACTTTCTTAAGCCCGAATTACGTCAAACTTTTTATAAAAGTGCCTAAGTCCATATAACAGCGAAGTATTGTGAAGAGTATTAAATACAAGGTAGTAAGACACTTAGCCAAACGCAGGTAATAAATCGCCAAATATAGTCCTTTTCGCCCTCTCTCGAAATGCATTTTTTTTTTCGTATATTTAAAAAACATGATTTTGAATCATCTATTTAAAATTCAAATAAATAAATGAGAGGAAGCAATTATAGCATAAGTCAAAACATTCATAAGTCAACATCAAGGAATTGTATCGTAGTTACACATGCGGAAAAAAGCTGCTTTTGGCCAAAAAACGCTGTCTTCACTAAATTTGAATCCGATTAAAAAAAGTACCGTGATTAATTAAAATGTTATAGGCAGAGCTGCCCAGTCTCGGCATTTTGGGTACCGGTATTTTAATACAGAAAATGTTTTATTAAATTGGAACATTCTGCGGATTTAAAAAATAACTTTTCCTATAAGAAAATTCTGCTATGCAATAAGCGAGGGTTTGGCATCTCTGTATAGGAATATTTCGTAATCTACTTTTTAACCTTAAAAAAAGCAACGACCATTTTTCGGGTACAAAAAGTATTGCTAATTGGTCCATTTTGCATACAAGGTACCGATTGTAATATTGATACACCTATGGTGATAAATTTCCAATAATTTTTCAAATCCCGTTTATTTCATTAAAAATATAAATCTTTTATTCATTTAGTTTAAAGAAAATGGTTTTTAACTAATTCCATAATACTTTTGAAATATCACTTTTCATTGGCCATTTTTTTTAATCATTTAGAAAGTGGTTGTTGTTTTCAGTCAAATATAGACTTTGGTCTGTCCACATTTTATTTTATTATTATTATTATTTATGAATGATGGAGAAATATTCCTACTTAATCCATAACGTACATAATATATGACTCTGTTATTACATAAGTCACCTTTTTATTATCATAAAAATTATGTTTTTACTGATTTTTATTAACTCAATAGAAAAAAAATTATGTTTTGAGAAATAGATGTCCGCATTTCCTTTATTTATTTATTTTAACAAAATTCTTTGTATTTAGAAGAATTTTTATTTAAATAGGAAATCCAGATGTCGCTGTTAATAAAGAAGAAAGTTACAAAAAAGGGTACAAAACGAGTAGACACATACTATCAAATATGGAAAAACGACGAATCCCAAAAAGATGTCGTATGAAATATCATCTTTTAAAGCAAAAAAACGAGGTCTGATTATCGAGCCTACTGATTACAAAATGTGCATTACATTTAAAAAAAAAATGCTGCAAATATTGATTATTTTTTCTTTTGTGCAGTTTTAGCTTCCAAAGGTGCGCTATGTTGCAAAAAGATATAAGCGCCTATGAAAACACACCTGGTAAACGTTCATGCTCAGTTTTACAAACAAATATGGCACATATATGCCCTATATACACCGAGGTACCTAATTGGTGCCAAAATGGCGTTTAGTTGCCTAACATGCTGGTTATCATATAAATGTTATAATAAATTGTTTGTTCTAAAAATATTATCATTTATTGATTGTTATATCTTTTTTAATAACAGAAAATGTTTCGTTTATTCCCTTTTTTTTCATTTTGAAATAAATAAATAACGTGTTGTTATAGCATGGCATGCTATATGCATCTGGTAATCAATACGATGTTTTTGCCTAATTGGCATAAAAAATCTCGCCAAACCCAGTGCTTATATCTTTATTATATTATCTCAAATATTTTATTTATGTATACTATAATTGTTTTTACATACCACTTACTTCTTCTGGTATATAGAAATAGGTAAGTGGCTCCTTTATGCAGTATAAATTGTATAAAACTTTAAAAAATAGCCCCGTTGCCCCTTTTTGGATCGAATTTAAAAAAAAATCAATGTCTAATTCCAGTATTGCTCCCAGGTATGCATATATACTCCATATTTCAAAGTTGTATGCCAACAGGAAACGGATGAAAAATGGTAAAAGATGTCACATATGCACCAGGGTACATAATTGGCGTCAAAATGGTATTATTTTACCTGAGATGGTAACCCGGCTTTATTTATTTATTATTTGTTTATTTACTCATAAAATGTTTATTTACTTTCACTTTCTACTTTTAATTATATAAAATATTTCTTTTTATAGTTATTAATTATTATTATTATTTTATTTACTGTAAGTTCTTTTTGAAAATAGAAAATAATTTAAAAATGTGTATGTAAGCGTTATTTGAAAAGGGTGTTTTCGCCAAATGGGCTTTGAAAAAAATTGCGCCAAATCTGATGCGCTTGTGGTATCCGTGCCGAAAAATTAGTGACCAGAATTGACTTCCATACACAAACAAATTATAAGTTAAAAGAAAACATGCAATAAAAATAAATATAAAGGGAAAATGATGTCATAAAAGAAACTTTTTATTTAAAAACGTAATTGTTTCTAATTTTCACACGCGAAATATGTAAAACATTCTTTTAGCGATCAAAAAGTGCTGTTAAGAGATTATCACAAAATCTCAAAATCAAAGTTTTTATGACATTTTTTAATATAAAAAAATAACAGTTTTATTTTCCTGCATGATTAAATTTTAAAATGTTTTATTGCATTCAATATTTCTGAGTGCGAAAATGATTACTATTTACTCCATGTACTGATTCGGTTATCTACGAAAATGTCCAGCCGGTGAAAATCACGCTCACAAATTTCTGTGACGTATGCACATAAATTGTGCTTTTTTATCAGTTTTTTTAATATAACTTTTAAACTATTTGGAATTAATTTTTAAAAGTAGGTGCATTCACCAGATTACCTTCATAGGTACCTATTGGTACAAACAGAATCAAAATAGGACAAGTACTTTTTGAGATTTGCTTGACGAAAGAATTTTTTTGAATTTTAATATCGTTACGTATCTCTGAGTATAAAGACTTCGCTTCGCTCAGACAATTAAAAGAATGTCATAAAAACTTAATAGCATTTTTTGATAGCTAAAAGAATATTTTATATATTTCGCGTGTGAAAATTAGAAACAATTACGTTTTTAAATAAAAAGTTTCTTTTCTGACATCATTTTCCCTTTACATTTATTTTTATTGCATGTTTTCTTTTAAGTTATATTTTGTTTGTGTGTGGAAGTCAATTCTGGTCACTAATTTTTCGGCACGGATGCCATACGCGCATCAGACTTGGCGCATTTTTTTTCAAAGCCCATTTGGCGAAAACTGCGTTTTCAAATAACGCTTACATACACATTTTTAAATTATTTTCTATTATCAAAAAGAATTACAGTAAATAAAATAATAATAATAATTAATAACTATAAAAACAAATATTTTGTATAATTAAAAAAAGGAAATGAAAGTAAATAAACATTTTACGGGTAAATAAACAAATAATAAATAAATAAAGCCGGGTTACCATCTCAGGTAAAATAATGCCATTTTGACGCCAATTATGTACCCTGGTGCATATGTGACAACTTTTTCCATTTTTCATCATTTCCTGTTGGCATACAACTTTGAAATTTGGAATATGCATGCATACCTGGGAGCAATACTGGAATTAGACATTGATTTTTTTTTTTTAATTCGATCCAAAAAGGGGCAACGGGGGTTATTTTTTAAAGATTTATACAATTTATACTGCATAAAGGAGCCACTTACCTATTTTTATATACAAGTGGCATGTAAAAACAATTATAGGGTAGATGTGCCAGTAATGGGCCACCTTCCAGTAATGGGCCACCTCGCACTTTTTGGTTTATAAAAAAATAATAAATAATAGTTAAGCTTTTATTATTTTTTTCTGAACTCTACCTTGCATGCTTTACAAGCTGGATTAATTTTTTACACTTTTCGTCAAAATAATTAGGAAGCAGAAAATAAAGTTTCACAGTTTTTCTGTTTTTCACTGAAAATCTTAATGAACATGATAAGAGCAGACTTTACTTACTTTAGTTTTATATATTTTTTATTTTTCCGTAAAAATTGAATGTTTTTGTTTGGTTAGCAATATAAAACATTGAATTTAATATACCAATGGCCATTTACAAAATTTTATTTATTTTTAAGATTTTAGGAGGGGTGGTCCATTACTGGATTGCTTATTTCGTGATTTGCCAGTAATGGGCCACCCAAGTGACCAATACTAAAAGTGTAATTTCAGTAGTGATAAAATATTTTGATTTAACTGAAAACTAAATAAACAAATTTAATACTTAAATTTTACCTACTAGAATTTAATAAAGACAATTTCTTTATAAATACAGTAAAGTCTCTCTATAATGAAACTCCATACATCGAATTTCTCTATATAACGAATTTTTAGTAGGAATGTTCCCCCTTTCCCATGATTACATTAAAAACAGTCTCTATATAGCGAAATATCTATCTCCATATAACGAATATTTTCATAAAATGTTCTTTATTCAGTTGTAAAAAAATACTTCGAAATCACATGAAATCAAATTTCCATCTCTTATTCCTAATTTATCGTTCAGTGCTGAGTTTTTTTTTATATTACTCCTCTGCTTGAATTTTCTTGTTCCTTAAGTCCAACAAATTCATCAACCCCCTCCTTTCACACACCTTTCAACATCCTTCTCAAAACAGTGTTAATTGAATAGTTATACATATAAGAACGGGATCAATGGGGGTAATTGAAGAAAAAACAATTTACAGTTGCTTCAAAAAGGCCGAATTTTGTATACAAGAGAATAATGTGGATTCTGAGGAAGAAGAAGATGCGACTTACGCAGACATAAAAAGAACAAGTTGGAAATTGCACGTGAACGTAGCAAATGAGGTGCGTTCGTACGATAACAAAGTTTTAAAAATATTCAGATCTTGCTTTTATAGTAAATAGTACTTCGGATACAATATATTGGTTGAAATTCTGTAAATATACAGGAATAGTAATTCTTATTACACCTCAGCAACGTATATCTTATTCATAAAATGTGAAATAGTTGAATATAATTAAAACACGTACCAAACCATGTTTCCCCGTATAGCATTATATAGTGGAATACTTTTGTGTAGCCCTGCAATTTAATAATAAAAATTCTTTGCGTCACAGATTGTACAGAATGCATATTTTAGTATATATTTCATAGATTCATGCCAATTCTATTATGTTCGAATGAGTGTAACATCATTAAAATGCATTTGAAACTTCTTCCCCATTGACCGTAATGTAACGGAATCCTTTTGATTGTCCCTGTAATTGATCTATGCATCCGATTTTTATAACATTTGAAATGACTCGACAAAATTACGCAATAATTATATGTTTTAAATTTCAAACGATTAAAATGCATTTAAAACTTTTTTCCCTATTGACCGTAATGTAACGGAATCCTTTTGAATGTCCCTGTAATTGATCTATCCATCCGATTTTCATAAAATTTGAAATGACTCGACAAAATTATGTAATAATTATGTATTTTAAATTTCAAACGATTCGGTTGGATAGTTTTTGCGTTGTTATATGCGGACAGACAAACGGACAGATAGACAGACTGTCAGACAAACGGACAGATAGATGGACAGGCAGACGGACTGAACGACAATCATAGGCGCTACCTATTTACATAATTACGAACGCACCTAAAAATAATTATCTGTTATTTTTTGTAGGGTGGCCCATTACTGGAACATAGGCGGTCCATTACTGGAACATAGGTGGCCCATTACTGGGCATTTGGGTGTTTAGACATATTTCTATTATTTAAAATGAAATTTTTATTTCTATTGGGAAATGTAACTGTGGGATTAGTTAAATATTGTTGAAAGATTAATCTAATATGAAAAAAATTGGAATACAATAATTATAACTATTAATAAAAAATTATTTTTTAGAGAAATTCCTTAAGGTGGCCCATTACTGGCACATCTACCCTAGTATGTTTAAATAAAATTCTTGAGGTAATGTACTAGAGATATAAGCACCGGGTTTGGCGAGATTTTTTATACCAATTAGGCGAAAACATCGTTATGATTACCAGATACATATAGCATGCTATAATAACACGTAATTTATTTATTTCAAAATAAAAAAAAAGGAATAAACGAAACATTTTCTGTTATTAAAAAAAAGAAATAACAACCAATAAATGATAATATTTTTAGAACACACAATTTATTATAACATTTATATGATAACCATGTTAGGCAACAGAACGCCATTTTGGCAACAATTAGGTATCTTGGTGTGTATATGGCATATATGTGCCATATTTATTTGTAAAACTGAGCATGAACGTTTACCACGTGTGTTTTCATAGCCGCTTATATCTTTTTGCAACCTAGCGCACATTTCGAAGGCAAAACTGCACAAAAGAAAAAAATCAATATTTGCAGTATTTTTATTTTATTTAATTTTTTTTAATGTAATGCACATTTTATAATCAGTAGGTTCGATAATCAGATCTCGTTTTTTTGCTTTAAAAGATGATATTTCATACGACGTCTTTTTTGGATTCGTCGTTTTTCGATATTTGATAGTATGCGTATACTCGTTTTGTAACTCTTTTTTGTAACTTTCTTCTTTATTAACAGCGACATTTGGATTTCCTATTTAAATAAAAATTCTTCTAAATGCAAAGAATTTTCTTAAATTAAATAAATAAATGAAATGCGGACATCTATTGCTCAAAGCACAAAACTTTTCCTATTGAGTTAATAAAAATCAGTAAAAACATAATTTTTATGATGATAAAAAGGTGACTTATGTAATAACAGAGTCATATATTATGTACGTTATGGATTAAGTATTAATATTTCTCCACCATTTATAAATAATAATAATAATAAAATAAAATGCTGACAGACCAAAGTCTATATTTGACTGTAAACAACAACCATTTTCTAAATGCTTTAAAAAATGGCCAATGAAAAATGATATTTCAAAAGTATTATGAAATTAGTTAAAAACCATTTACTTTAAACTAAATGAATAAAAGATTTATATTTTTAATGAAATAAATGGGATTTGAAAAATTATTGGAAATTTATCACCATAGATGTATCAATATTACAATCGGTACCTTGTATGCAAAATGGAACAATTAGCAATACTTTTTGTACCCGAAAAATGGTCGTTGCTTTTTTCAAGGTTAAAAAGTAGGTTACGAAATATTCCTATACAGAGTGCCAAGCCCCCGCTTATTGCATAGCAGAAATTTCTTATAGGAAAAGTTATTTTTTAAATCTGCAGAATGTTCCAATTTAATAAAATATTTTCTGTATTAAAATACCGGTATCCAAAATGAAGGAGACTTGGCAGCTCTGCCTATAACATTTTAATTAATCACGGTACTTTTTTTAATCGGATTCAAATTTAGTGGAGACTACGTTTTTTGGCCAAAAGCAGCTTTTTTCCACATGTGTAACTACGATACAATTCCTTGATGCTGAAATAAAATGTTTTGACTTATGCTATTATTGCTTCCTCTTATTTATTTATTTGAATTTTAAATAAGATGACTCAAAATCGTATTTTTTAAATGTACGGAAAAAATTCATTTCGAGAGAGGGCGAAATGAACAATATTTGGCGATTTATTATTTGCGCTTGGCTAAGTGTCTTACTACCTTGTATTTAATACTCTTCACAATACTTCGCTGTTATGTGGACTTTGGCGCTTTTATAAAAAGTTTGACGTAATTCGGGATTAAGAAAGTGATTTTTTTACTGAATAATACAAATAAGTAAAAAATGAATATTAAGAAATTCTAAGAAAAGAAAAATGAAGCATTATATTGATCTATATATATTTAAAAATGCATCTGCTAGCACTAATTAGATAACTTATGTATATAATCAAAGATAAATAGCTTTTGATTCTATATTTCTATGCTATAAAGCAATAACGTTTGTGTGTTTTTCGTTATCATTGGGAGTACTTAGCCGATTTAAAAAATAATGTGGGCAAAAATGTTGGTAACCATGTTTGCTGCAAAATATACTATATTTTGCGTAGGAACAATAATCACCATCAATGCACGAGCAAAAAAGTTCTAAAATTGAGAATTATTTATAAATTCACAAATTAAACATCTTTTTTTTTTCTAGAAAAAGTTTTAAACCCAATTTATTGAGAATATTGCAATTTCTAGGATACTGTTGGGGTTAGAAACTAGAACTTTGGTATCACAGCAACTTATAAGATGTATATGCTCGTTTAGGACAAATTCTTAAAAAAGGATTCCTTAATTCTTATCGACAACCTCATGGCATCCATGGAAAACAGATGTTCAACAATATAAACTATTCAGATGGATCCTCACACCATATAAAATACACTCCATTCTCTTCAAACATAATAGTTTATGTTATTTATAGTTTCTCAAATCGGTGCGGAGCTTCTGTTTATGCTCATGACATCATTTCAAAAAGTTATATTTCCAATGTAGGAAAATTTGGTGTTTTATTTTCTGCATTACTTTTAACATTTTGCATATTTCCAATTTTATATCCATGTATGGTTTGCTTTCCCTTTTATAAAAATAGTATATGCAACTTTATATATAAGATTTTGTAATTCTATGATTCAATATGCTTATTTTCATCATATTTTATCACAATGAATGACCAATTAAAGGTAACATCTCATTTTCTTTACTTGTCGTAAGTTATTAAATGTGTATTCTCAGCAACACCGCTCAGACTAATCCCTCTGAGGGAAGTCCTAGTTAAAATATATATTCTTCCTAATCATGTTTTGAATTCTTTCTTTAGGGTTATTAATTAAAAGGTCAATTTTCAGACAAATCTCTCTTTGTAAGAGCATACTTTCTGGAGATTGCATTGTAGTCATATTGCGTGATTTTCTATATTGTATCAAAGACAATTAATCTTTTGATTGATGCCAGGATATTTTTGCATTGCACGAAGAAATTGCTTCAAAGAATGTAGATATCTTACTCTTGATCGTTGCTGGTTGGCTTGAAAGGTGTACAAGAACTCCATTATTTTGCATAAATTTCTTGAACTTATCTGAAGTAAACTGCGGTCTATTGTCGCTGACTAACATGACTGGCAATCCATAACAAGCAAAATAATCTCTTAGACATTCTGTTGTTTTCAAGGCAGTTTTCGATTTCATAGGGTAGACTTCGAGCCATTTTGAATGAGAATGTACAATTAAAAAGAACATATGCTCGATTGGTCCGGCAAAATCAACATGAATCCTTTTCCCTGAGAAACTTGGATACTCCCAGTGACGTGATTTTGTCCTTGGAGAATCATCTTTGATCATTGAACAATCGGTACAGTTTTTAATTTTTTTTTTTTTTTTTTGTGCTTGGTATTTTAGGGTTTTGTGATGTCGGTTCTTGGACTATTTGTTTTCTTTACATTTAGATATGACGGTCAGCGAATATGAAATCATTCTGAGACAATCATAGTAAAATATTTTGTTACTTTTGAGAATTCCGAGATTATATAGGAAACTATCATTTAAAGGAATCGTTTTAAAATGCTTGAGTTTTATGAACACTGATACATTTTTCTGCTTTTAACTTCGACATCATTTTTACTCTTAGAAGAAAATTTTTGATTGGTGGATGGCAAATGGATTTTTATGTTACATAGATAAATGTAATCTAAAGCTATTTGAAAAATGCCAACTCGGCAGCAATGTTTTGTGCGCGAATATACCATTTTTTAATCGAATTCATAAATTCAATTTTCTAGGCCTTTTTCTCTCTCAAAATCATCCAGCTAGATAATTGTATCTGTCAGTTAAGTTAGATTTTTAATAGGGAAACAACATTTTGTATGTGAGTATAATAAATTTTAATCGAATGCATAATTACAGGTTTAGGTTTTTACGGTTTGTTTTTATTTAAATCATCCAGCTAAATAATTAGTTTTATCTGTCAGTTTTGATGGTATGAACATATAGTGAAAATATTTTGTTACAGATGTCATACACGCACCGGGTTTGAAGCAATTTATTTTTACGTCAAATTAGCGAAAATCTCGTTTTCGAATACCAGTTACATTTATATTTTAAAATTATTTCCTATTGTTTTAAAACGGAAATAATAATTTAATTTAAAAAATATTCGGCACAGATGTCATATACGCACTACATTGACGCGATTGCAACAAAATAGCGATTTTATGCCTCACATAGTAACCTGGCTTTTGTTGTTTATTAATAAACTGTTTATTTAATTTTCTTTCTTAAAATGATATTCATTGCTTTGTTCTATAATTATTAAACTTCATTTATTTATTATTATTTTCTATTCACAATAACAGAAAATAATTAAAAAAACACATATGAAACTGATAATTGAATTTTTTTTCCAATTGGCGTCAGAAAAAAAATTTACTCCAATATATGGTGCGTATATCAATCACATCTGTGCCAAATGGTTAACGAATAATTCTTAAAAATAATAATTTATATAATTCTGAAAATAAATAGATAAATAAGCAATTTATTAATAAATAAACAACAATAGCCGTGTTACCACATCAGGCAAAATAAAACAATTTTGACGCCACTTAGGTACCACGGTGCGTACATGACATCTGACTAAAAATAGTCGAGACATAGCTGGGTTTTTTTGATAGCTTCATCGCCCCGGGCCGAACCCTTCCCACTTTTCAGTGTTTTTAATTTGTGTAATTTTGCTTAAAAATGCATCCCGTATCAATTTTTCATTTTCCCCCATTTTTGGACCACATTTTCCCCCATCGGATTATTCGGTTCGAAGGCAGCGGTCGCAGACGAAATTTGCGTGTATGACCACAGACGTCATATACTCACCGGGGAACTTCATTGGCGTCAAAATATTGTTATTTTGCCTGACATGGTGGCCCGGCTATTGTTTATTTTTTAATAATTTGTTTGTTTACTTATTGTTAATTATTTACTTATATTTTCCTTTAAAATTACATACATTTATTAGTTCTGTTGTTATTAATTAAATTTTTATTTATTTATTATTATTATTTGCTTTTTAAAATAATAGAAAATAATTTAAAAAAATATATACATATTCAATTTTACAGATATTCTAAGACTTGCCATAAATTCATGGTAAATAATGAACTTAATATTTTTTTCTGTAGCTAATAATATGGATCCTGGTCCGCATCACTAAATATTGAAGAGCTTAACTTGAAAAATTAACTGCCCAAGTTCATCCAGTAATTACCGTTTATCGCATTAAAGGTGGCCAGCTTGAATACAGTAGGAAATAATTAATTTTCATCAAGATATTACAAAATTTTGTACTTCATTACCTCATTCCATAGATACCATATCAAAGTACATTTTTGGGTACTACTTATAAGAAAGGTCTCCATTGGGGGCATACTCAGAATTTTTTGAAAAAAATACGAATTAAACTACTCATGTAGGTAATAAAGGATCAGTGAAAATTAGCGGCGGAATTACATTATTAGATATGTAAAAAAATAAAATAGTTTGGAATAATTGGCGTGAAAAGCTGAAAGCGACGCGGGATTTGGCGAGCAGTGCATTTCCTCGCCAAAAGCAGACGATTTTAACGAATCTGAAAATTGATTTTAATTGACTTCACTGTTAAAAATCTGCAGCACTCCACTACTTTTATAGAATATCTTTCTTCTGACCAATGAGAATGCTCCATAGCACGGTGAATTGACCGTGTCTTACACTGTTAAAAATCTGATGCATTTTGTTGCAACGCACTCCACCGCTTGTATATAATATCTCTATTCCAACCAATGAGAAAGCTCCATTTCACGGCCAAGTAACTGTTTTCTATACAAGAAAGGGAGTGCGTTGCAACAAAATGCAGCAGATTTTTAACAGTGTATTTTTCAATTTGGAACAATTTTAATCAATTTAAATTGTGTTTTAAATGATAAAATATATTAATTTCATTTTGTTATAAGTACATATAAACGTATATGACAAAATTACACTTAAAGTAAAGTAAAAATGCAAAACTAAAATTACTTAAACTAAACTTATTTAAATAAATTGAACATAGAAAGTTTTTTCTTTAAAAAGTATTCGCAGCGTAAAAGCGTATTTTTCAAAATTTCGTTTTTTCGCCAACCGGAGATAAATCGCCAAATAAACGAAATTTTTATTATTTTTTTACGGACGTTATAAGGAGGTTCCGCCGAAATTTTTTTTATAAACATATATAAGTATATGAGAAGAACATTCTGTAATTTTTTTCAGATTTTTCTGAGTATGCCCGTATGGAGACCTTCCTTGTTAGTTATCCGGTCGACCAAAAATCTAACGCCAAATTTCAGGATTAAATGCCAATAATGGATTATTGTGAATGTCATATTACTTGACATTAAACATAAAGCACATGTTTGTTATGTCATCAAGTGATTTTAATTCGATTTTTTATTTGTTTTTTTATTGTTTCACTAATCTATTTGTTTTTTCGTTATTCAAAAGAAAGAAAAAAAAATTGCTTCGATTTGTACAATTTGGATAATACTTTGGCGATTTGTTTTATCTGACGAAATTGGTCGACGGGATAGCCCAATAGTACCCATTTTTGTTAGAAGACAAGATGGAAAATGTAAAAAATCTTTTAAAAAAAGCTTTTAGTTAATTTTTTAAAAAAAGTCAAATTTTGCTTTGAAAATATATTTATTTATACCAGTTTAATGTTTAAATAAAAAAACTTCAAGGAAATTTTTTTTAGTTGCTTGACTAAATTTACATTTCTAAAATTAAAATGCGCCAAAACATAAACTAGCATTTTTAGTTAAATAAAATGCAAAAATAATAGGTACTACTTGGTTATCTCGTTAACCAATTTCGCCAAATTATACAAATCGCAAAACTATTAGCCTAATCAAACAAATTGGCGTATTTTTTTAAATAACGAAACAACAAATAAATTAATAAAACATTAATAAGAATACAAATAAAACTTCACATTAAAAATTAACTACGTGATACGAGTGAACACGTGATACGAGTTAAAAGTTACGTGAATGTGACATCATCATTGACATTTAATCTTTTAGTTCGGCGGTACCTTTTTAATCGACAGGATAATAAAGTAGTATCTAATAATATAATTTAATATTGTTACTTTCAAATAATTATCTAATGAAATAATGCTTCGCGAATCCAAACAAAGCATGGCTTTTGCTAGTATATTAAATTGTTGCCAAATGATTAAACAATAATAATTCCTTCAAATTAAAAATTTAATTACACGCAATTATTGCAAACAGAAAAAAAAACTTTTAAATGAAAATTAATTACGAGTTAAAAGTGGGAAAATATTGAAACGAA
This sequence comes from Maratus speculifer, assembly GCA_964019185.1. Taxonomy (NCBI): domain Eukaryota; kingdom Metazoa; phylum Arthropoda; class Arachnida; order Araneae; family Salticidae; genus Maratus; species Maratus speculifer. The sequence continues at coordinate 156,613,308 of OZ025302.1, read as the reverse complement.
AATAGAGAAAAATTTAGTGAAAATTACATCAGATTTAAGACGTTACATTTAAAATGTCTTATTTAATTTTTTTTATTATAGCGCGGTTAAAAAAAAAATACCAGGGGGGAAAGACTTTGTGTATTATTTCAACTGCTTAACTGGTCTTATTTAATAAAACACGTTAATATCCAGTAGATATTTAACAGCAGTTGATTCGTTTAAAATTGCCCAATCAAAGGCAAATGAAGGAAAATCCGTTTACAGGGATTTCACTACTTTCTTAAAAATTATAGTTCAATCTTTCGTAAAGTTTTAAAAACCGTACAAATTAGCATGTGTTTAGAGTTTGCGGTGCCTGAATGGAGTTGCCGAGCGTAGCTCATACGGGTCAGAGTCCCCTAGTTTTTTTCTTTTTTAAATAGCTATTCTTGTTTTTAAGAATTACAGTATTTCAAGTGCGTGAATTTGATTTTAAAATAATCTGTTATATCTAACTTCCAGATTGCATATTCCTTGGGTGTTAACACAGAAATTAAGAAATTAAGATTTAAGAAATTAATATTCCGTTCACAAACATCGACATGCCAGATCTTGGAGAAATAACTGTCGATGAGACCAATACAGTAACTAAAGACTATCTTAATAATGATGTGTTTCTTCTAAACAACGAAATTTCAAAAACTTCTACACAGCAGGTGCAATTTCGAGAGCAAGGAGGTAAGCCTGACCAGGCATCAACATGTAGTATTACAAATAAAAAGGGCAGTTTTTTTGCCGAGATTTCCAATGATTCAGAATCTGACAGAAAATGTTTATGGAATGGAGTAGACAAACTATACACTGATAATGAAAGTAACAAAAAACATTTTTCTTATTGCATCAAATCGACTGTTAATACAATGACTGAGCATCAGCCGGTTATTCTGAATGCTGAAGAAGCTGTTGAAAATGTTAACGAATATAGGCAATTAGAAAACACAGAATATAATGATACTAGGAATAACAGAAAATGGCCTTTGTTTTACTTTGACGAAAATGATAAACTAGCTAATATAAAATGGATCGATGGTTCACATTTTAAACTAGACGATGCAAAAGCAGAGTGTGATGATGTTTTAACGGAGAAACAGTCCGGAATAATAGATAAAGAAACAGGTGATAAGGTTATTTCTATCTTAAATGATAACATGGATTGGCTGAATCTGGCATCTGATCACATGGAAAGGGATTTAGAACAGCAACTTACTTTTTCAAACATCGAAAATTCACGTTTCTTTTTCCCAGAGGTAATTGAAGCTCGAGATGGTTGTTTCTCTTTCTTAGAGATGCAAACACAAGAAGATAATAAAACTAATGAAAAAGAAATAATAAAAAATAATTACAAAGATGAACTTGAAAATGAAAGTTCGTCAAACTTACTTGTTTCTTCCGAAACTAATATAAAGTGTGGTGTTTCGAATTCTAAAGAAACTGACGAAACTATTAGTACTTACAAACAACCAGAAAACACAAAACACTCTAATATAAGAAATAACATAAAATGTCCTTTGCTCTATTTTGGCGAAAATAATAAAATAACCAGCATTAAAATGATCGATGATTCAGGTTTTGAATTAGTCGATACAAAAGCAGAAACTGATGATGTTTCAACGGCGAAAAAGTCAAGGATATATGATAAAGATGATAAGGTTATTTCGGTGATAAATTATAATTTGGCCAAGCTGAATCTGAATTCTTCTGATACCAAGGGTGATTTAGAACAGCAGACTACCTCTTCAACTAAGGAAAATGCATGTTTCTCTTACTTCGAAGCAGTTGAAACTCAAGATGATTTTTTCTCTTCCTTAGTGATTCCGACGCAAGAAGCTGATAAAAGTGGTGCAAAAGAAGTTGAAACGACATTTAGTTACAAAGATGAAATAAGAAACGAGAATAACTTTATTGTCTTTCCTGAAAATAATATAAAGAGTGCAGATTCTTATAGTTTTCAAAATCAGATATTTGTAAAGGATAAAATAAATGCTAAGGAAAATAAATTTGCTCCGGATTCGCTTATTGAAAATCATTTTATAAATGATAGACTTCAGCAGGAAAATAGCATACAGAATGACAATAATATGCATAATATACAAAATAGATATTCAAAGATAACATCTATTGAAGATGAAAAACATAAGTCAAAAATGGATACTAAAGGTGAGATCTTACCACCATTAAACCGTTTCATAAATGCCTCATCAAATATTAAAGATGAACATGCGGGAGATCCAGAAGATACTTTTTGGAAGGAATCTCGAAGAAGTTACGACAAAATTTTATTAAATTTAGCAAATGAAAAACAGTTAATTGAAGGTAAATGCGAAAGGGACTTTTTATATGAAACAAAAAATCCAATATCTGCAGACCTTATTACGTGTGGCATACCTTATAAAAAGTCAGACTCACAAGCATTTCAGAAAGAAAATCAAGAAAACTCAGTAAAATTCGAGCAAAAGAAAGAAAATTTTCTCGAAGAAGTTCAGGCAAGTATGAACCTTTCTGAAAATATTTTGTCGAAATTTGAAAATGAGCATTTAGAATGTACAAATTATATAATTTCAAATAAAGCAGAATTTAATCATGCCTGCGTTTCATTGAATAACGTAAGTAATGAAGTGATTGCTAATAAAGATGAAATCTATCAAACAAACTGTTGTGGAAAAATGGGAAGTTCGAGAACCATAGATCTTTTTTCATCGGAGATATCTGATGAAAAAACAGAATATCAAGTGTATAAAAATGAAAAAACTTCAGATAAAAAAGACGAAAATAAAGGGAGAATTATGGAGAAATACCACGATGAAAACATTGTAAAAGAAGGTGAAATAAATTGTAGATCTCATAACGAACATACCAGCGAGGAACAAAATAATACAAACAAGCAAAATGTTCTTAAACCGCCAGATTTGTACTGCAGCTCCAATAATTTATCAGTGATCAGAGATGAGCAAATGTTAAATAATAAAAGTGCTTTAGGTTCATGTGAAGCAGAAAAAAGAAATCGCCCCTATGAGTTAAGAGAAAACAATGTTTCGAAAAATGAACTAAACAGTGTACAAAAGGGTTTTATTGAAAAGACTATACGAAAAATTCCGGAATTAGTAACAATAAAAGATGATTTGTTTGATAAAATACCTTCAAAGGAATTAAATGCCTCACAAATGCATGAAGAAGGATTAAATGTCCCACAAATAAATGAAGATGAACTAAATGCCGCAGAAAAGAGTTTTATAAAGGAGTTCAAACCCAAAACTTCGAAACTGAAAAAGCTTAGCTGCAACTTATTGGGTAAAATACCCCCGAAACTTTTTTTGACGGCTGTCGGTTGTGATTCAGAAAAAACAAAATGTGAGCAGTTGGATAATCAGTGCAACAATGATTATAAGTATAATAGTATGATATTTGGACATTGCTTAGAGTGCATGCCTATAGAATCAAACAAAACAATCAAAGAAATTCGTGCTACAAGAATATTACCAGATGGTACATTTCTTTACGATTGTGATATACGAAAGCGCAACAGAAAAAAGTTAAGAAGTGAAAAACAATGTAATGCATTGGGAAATACAGTCAAAGCTGAGAGCAAAATGAAAAGAGTCACCTTCGCAAAAGATATCGGGATATTTTCATACCACCCTGAAAAAAGCGTACTTGAGGATTTTCATAATTATCCTGATGGGGAAGAGAAAGAACACGACGACGAAAAAGAAATAACAGAGACTTCTGAAAAGGTTTCTGAAGCCATGAAAGGCGATATTGCAAGTGAAAATCTCAAAGAAACACAAGCGAAAGTATCAGAAACATTGCCAAAACTCGAAGAAAAATCAATAAAAATAGGTGACACATCGGCTAAACTTAAAGTAGAACATTCTGAAATCAAGAAAACAGAATCAAAAAATAAAGAATCATCGGCTAAAATTAAAGAGCTATTATGTTATGAGACTGCAAAAGTAAATATGAGAGGTATATTATCGAGAGCATCAGGAACAGTTCCAAAAACTGAAAAGAAATCAGCAAAAGCGGGAGATTTATCCGCTGAAATTAAAGCAGGATATTCAAAAATTAAGGAAACAGACAGCACAGAATCACTGACGGAAATTGTTGAGCCATCTTATTACGAGTAAGCATTTAATTTTCATTTAAATTAATATTATAACTACTTGTCATATTCACAAAAAGTTAGATTATTCTGCAGAGTGCTACCAGAGTTTTCCCCAGAGAATTACAATAAAATGCTGCACCACGTGTCTGTTTTTTGGTTTAGGTAGCATCCTTTTTGCCGCTCATCCTAAAAATTAACACTCTTTTTGTCCCTCATCTAAAAAATTAGCACCCTTCTTGCCTCCTAGTAAAAAAAGCCTTTACTTTTTTATATTAAAAAATCTGCTTGAATAATAACAAGTTGGAAATTGCACGTAAAGCGTAGCAAATGAGGTGCGTTCGTACGATAACAAAGTTTTAAAAATATCACTCTCACATATCAATCTCTTAAATTTGTAAATAATTACAAATAAAATGCGCACCAAACAATGTTCTCCCTAATACCATTATGAAATGGAATACTTTTGTGTGGCCTTGTAAATCAATAACAAATATTCTTTGCATCACAGATTATGCAAAATGTATATTGTAATATGTACTTTATAGATGTATACCAATTTTATTACGTTCGAATGAGTGTAACACCATTAAAATGCATTTGAAACATTTCCCCCCATTAACCGTAATGTAACGGAACACTTTTGATTGTCCCTGTAATTGAACTATACATCCGATTTTGATAAAATTTGAAATAACTCGACAAAATTATGTAATAATTATGTATTTAAAATTTCAAACGGTTAAAATGCATTTGAAATTTTTTTCCCCATTGACCGTAATGTAACGGAATCCTTTTGATTGTCCCTGTAATTGATCTAGGCATCCGATTTTCATAAAGTTTGAATTGACTCGACAAAATTATGTAATAATTATGTATTTTAAATTTCAAACGATTCAGTTGGGTAGTTTTTGCGCTGTTATATGCGGACTGACAGACAGACGGATAGACGGACGGACTGAACGACAACAATAGGTGCTACGTATTTACATAATTACGAACGCACCTAAAAATTGATACATTTACTGTCTTTGAAAAAGTGTAATGTAAATTAAATATTGTAAAAGCATTTGAAAAAGTTTTGAAAGTCAAAAGCATATCTTTAAAAATTTTTTTAAAGTGTCCTTAAGAATCCAAAATGCACCCTTAAAAATCCAAAACGTGCCTTAAAAAGCCCAAAATGTGCTTTTAGAAATCGAAAAATGTCCTTTTTCTACAAGCATCATATTGGACCTTTTGTAAGAACAAGGAAAACTCTGGTAACTATTATCAACACCGTTTTAGTGTAAAGGGACTATCACTGGCACAAAATTTACGTAGTGAGGAAATAAACCTACAATTTGGCAAGCCCCCGGTAGAAAGTAAATTAAGACACTTTCTAAATATTTAACATCTACGATAACTCGTTTCCTTTCAGCAACACTGGATTTATCGACGATTGGTTGCCTCCTTGTGTTTCTGAGATTGACTTGATTGACGATCCATCAGCTAGTTTCGAAGATGATAAGGTGGCTCTTGGCGAAAAAACATGCTTGATAGATCCCAAAACCAAGATGCTTCCCATAAAATTTTCAGATCAGACCAGACATACTGAATGTAAAGCAAAGAAGTGGTTTAAAAGTGCTAGCTCAATGACTTTTAAAAGATTATCTTCGAAGAAAAAAAAGCCGTAAAAATAGTTGGGGCACAGGAAGGAAAGTTTTATCTTAAATTTCAAAAACCTAGACAGTGCACTATATATATATATATAAATGAAGCATAACTGGCAATATATTGTTTTTAACTGGCAAAAAATAAAATAGACATTTTACCTTGAGTGGAATTTGTCTCATTATTTGTTTGTCATTCCGCTTATATTAATAAAACTTAACTTATAAAATCTAAACCGTATAAAGGCTTAAATGGAAAAGCTTCTTAGACTCGACGAAATAAAATAATGCTATTATTTGATAAGGTGGATATAAGTTTGTTTTAGCAAGTTTTACTGCACATTAAAGTTTAACATTTATATGTTTGTGCTTCATTTCCATTCCTCCAAGAAAATGACGAATAACAATATGAAACAAACATCAATTATTTGTAAAAATCTAAGGATGTTCCGTGAGCGTGTATACTGAGCATACTAAATAAACATTACATAATTCGGCTAAAACACAAACAAAGCGACAGACAGTAGACTGAATTATTTATATTTAGCCCGCGCAAAACTGTTATTTATTAACAAATCTCTAACGAAGAATGTTATAAAACTCTTTTGTATACATGCATGTCCATTGTCCATGCATAAATTTTGAGCGGGTGGTCCAGTTTTGATATATCTTCTTTTATTATTATTATTATTTTAATATGTTATTGACATTTTCTAAAGCATGATACCTATTGAAAATGGAGCATCCGTATTGAAAATGGTAAACGGTTTTTTTATTTGGTAAGCTGTAAAAGTGTTATACAAGAAATTTCGAACGGTGAATATTTTGAAAAGATTGTGTTCTGATTGCAAAGAATTCTTGATTTGATAGTGTTTATTTATTTATTTTTTGTTGTTGTTGTTTAAAATTGCTTGCAAAGAAAGAGTTTTTCGGCGTAGAGTGCTATATTTTAACGATATTTTGAACTAAATTTTTAGAACTTCGACGTTTCAAAAAATTAATTCCAAAAATCGTTATGGTACTGTACGCCGAAAAACTCGTTATCTGCAAGCAATCTAAAACAACAATAACAATAAAACAATAAAAAATAAAATAAAATAAAAAATGTCAAATCAAGCATTCTTTGCAATCAGAACACAATCTTTTCAAAATATTCACTGTTCGAAACTTCTGTATACCATTTTCACAACTTACCTAATAAACAAACAGTTTACCGTATACTTGTATATCGATCTTTGTTTTTGAGAAATTTAATTTTGAAATCAGGGTCTTATTTGCTGGACACCCTGTACAATTATAATATATTATTTCTTTTCTTACTTTTAAGGAGTACGAAACATTTTATGCAGCGTCTGTGACAATGAATTGATATTTTAAAGAAATTTAACTACCGCATATACTCGTGTATAAGTCGATCTCCCTAAACTTTCGAATGCAAATTCTGCAAAAAGTCAAAAACTGGTATTATAAGTCGACACCCCTAACTTTTTACTTTAATTTCGCACAAAATCAAACCAATGATGTCACTTACCAATGCAAAGAAGTAGTAAGTAAACGAAAACAAATCATTGAGAAAAAAAAAATTAATGATAATTTATGTATTTTATATATCATTTTATTATACATACAGTTTCAGTTTCAGCTAACTGGGGAGGCATACCAAATGGCTTAAAATTTGAGATTGGCCCCGGAAATTTTGAGATTTGGGATTTTCAATGGTTAAAAAGTGCGATTCTCTCCTCCCCCCGAATTCTTTAATGCACCCCCCCCCCGGAGCCACAGAAATCCCTCCCGGAGAAAAGTGTCTGAATTCAAAACTGACTCCAGAAGAGACCATAGGTACTACATGAATGGTCTCCCTATCGCCGTCAAAAATATATTAGATAATAAATGAAAGAATAGAATATAAACATAATGACAACGGGTAGCCCTATCTATTCAGGGCGTACCCAAAAAGGAAATATAACTGAAGAATTCTTAAGAGTGATAAACGCAAAATTATATGTACATATTAAATGCCAGAATTTTGCAGCATTCGAAGTTTTTTTTTCTTTTTTTTATTTGATTCTTCTATAACCTCCCCCCCCCCCCAATTTGCATTTGCTTGCCGACAGTAGTCAAAAATTCCTCGACTTATACACTTATACACAAGCATATACGGCAGCTAATTGATATAATCAAAAATTCGTATTTTTGATTGATTTTTACTCACTTTTCCACTAATCCTTTCTTTTCCATAAATCAGAATCAGAAATATATCTCAGCGCATAAGACGTTTCTGGGAAAAAACAACAATAACACTAAATTCATTATTCGCAATAGGAAGAAAGAAAAATTCAATATCCTGTTTGTTCAGTTGTGTGTTTTGAGTATTTTGACAGGAAAATAAGTACTATTACTTTCAACGAATGATTGGTTTGTGTTACTCATTTCGTAACGTATTCTACGAGAAATATAAAGAAATTTCTTTTCTTTTTTTGCATCTTGCACAATTTTTTGTTGATCAGCAAATAAATAAGTAGAATGCTGTATTCATCATTATGAATTGGACAATTGCTCCATAAATTAATCTTAAAAATATGCATTCAAATAAATACAAATTGATAAATAGTACACTTACTTTTTTTTTTTTTTTTTTTTTTTTTTTTTTTTTACGAGAGCCTTTATTAATACATAAGTGTACCATTCATCAATTTGTATTTATTTGAATACATATTTTTAAGCTATATTCATCTTTAAAAATGTAAACTTAAAACTACATTATGTGTAAATTACTTTAAAGGATGGCAATATATATATACTTAAAAAAGGTGTTAAATTACTTTAATACTTAGTACTTTGTACTTTCAACTGTAATCACAGACATCCACAGAGAATATAAATCGAATCGACAGAGAATATTTCGAAAATTTAATGTGTTAATATTTGTATTTTTATATTCTCTGTCGATGGCTGTATTTACAGTTGACAGTACTAATGATTGAAGTAATTTAACGTCTTTTTAAATATTTCTCGTCATCTTTTAAAGTAATTTACACATAGTGTAGTTTTAAGTTTATTCTTTGTTGATGTACACTATATAGCGATTAATCACCGGCCACTTCCAATTTTAGACATGTAATGCATAAACAATATTTTCGCAATCTTGGATTTTTAAATAGAAGAAAATTCTTAGCTCCGTCCGTTCTAAATTTAGTACTTTAATTAATAAAAATACCTCTTTTTTTTCTTAATACGGAACAAAACTCTTTTTAGCAACTTGTAATATTACCGGTATCACACGTACTCTTTTCACAGAACTTTTCCCCCAACACAACATTACAGTCAGCAAAAAGTTTCGTGATCTTGATATAGGAGAGAATCTGCTCGCTATTTTCGCTTACCGAACGTTTCCCGTATTGCACGAAAATGTTGGCCATTCATTCAACGCTGATCAACTGACCAATAGGATAGGAGCGAGAAATTAAATAACCCCGCGAGAAGTTTAAAAACCTGTTTACCAAACACGCAGGAAAATGAACGATCGTGTTTTGTAAAATGCTTGCAGAAAAATCTTTCTCCGTGTGATACAGCTCTAAGAGGAATTTAATAACTTTAACTTATGGAAGAGTGTCAAATACTCTAACATATAAACATGAGTTTATTAAGTTACTTCTTTTACATTTCTTTTAAGTTGTACTACACTTATCTACGGTAACACAAAATTTATATAAGCCTATAACATATAGTAGGCTGAATATTTTGGGGAAATTTTTATATGGATTGGGGAAATGTTGAGTTAAAAGAACATTTTCTACTCTTCTGCTACATACAATATAATATCAAATAAAATATATTTTATTTCACTGGTAGAAAGTTTTTTTTTTTTCAATCAATAAAAAAAGATGGCAATTTTGGATTTGTTTTTCATATTTAAGTCAAAGTTAAAAGAAAAAAAAATTTGAATACGGAAAAAAAAAGTTCCGGAAAAAACTTTGAATACGTAAAAAAATTATCTCAAGACAATTAGAACTCCTTACCCTTAAAGTTTAAATATGATTTAAGTTCATTGCTAATACAATCAATTAAAATCAAAATATTATTTCTTACAAGGATACTCTGTCCCCTGCGAGCTTCACTCCCCAATCCTCGTTCAAACTCTGCAGCCTCTAAAAACATGCTAATGTACCTTGTTATAAAATAATTACTCCGTTATAGAAGATTAAATGATATTATCAGGAACAACGAAGATTTTCCGTAATCAGGTTGCCATACTTTTCCGTTTGTCTGGGGCTATTTTTGGTTTTCCTGGCACTGCCGCGATAGCTGACGGATGTATTGAGGATTGATAAGTAAAGTCTGTTGCACATTTGAAAAACAGCTTGTATTATAAAATGGTTGCATTATAAAAAGTCTTTGCCTGACTTTTATATCGGTAATTAAGGACAATATTCTTTCTTTGCGTTTAATGTTAAGAAGATGCATCTGCCTGGGAATAACATTCAGAACCGTGCCGTTGAAAATAAATATTGCTTTTAAAATTTTTACGCTTACATTGAGTTATAAATATTTTCAACAACAGGTATAGCTTGTAGCGATCGCATCTCACTTGGTCAGTATAAAGCGAGTTACTAGCTTAGAGTAAATGGCTTTGTCTTTGGGCCGACGCTAACGTTCTCGCCTCCTGATCATGAGACCCCTGGATCGAATACAACCGGCGCTAATCTAATCACTCTCCTCATTGGTGAGCTGAACAAACATACTACTTTCAACAACAACCATGACAACAAACATCTCATCTCACAACCAACAGATGGCAGAACGAAACAAATCACTCAGCACAAAGCCTGTTATCCACGCATCATACAGCTTACAGCGTACGACAGCATCATTCATGAGTGCATAACGCTCCTCAGACATCAACAATACGTTTTTCTAACTGGGAAGATACTCCTGTAGCTATCTCATCTCATTTGACCAGTATAAAGCGGGTAACTGGCTTGGTCTTTTGCTTTTACGCTAATATTCTCGCCTTCTGATCATGAGATCCCTGGTTCGAATATAACCGGCACCAATTCACCCATTCTCCTCAAGCTTATGTACGAATTCTTTTCTGTATTTAATATACTTTTATGCATATTCTCATTTCCTTTTAAAAATGTAAATTGTTTATTCCAAGTGTAATGCAAGTGTATATTGCAAGTATGCAATATTTCAAGAATACTGCAGAAATTTCATTGCATTTCAAATACACAAATGAACAAACAGTACTTCTTTATAATATTAGTACAGATTTACAAAAGAACAACAAATCATAGGATATTTTTCTAATTTTCCAGACATTCTCGATTTCTAAAGAGACACAAATATGATCTCAATTGCAACTAATATTTCAAAATGACATCACATGATTTTTTTCCATAAGAAAATAGTTTTAAGTATATCATTTTAAAATATGATGTAATTTTTACCATTAAATGAGCTTTTCGTGTAAGAATGTCGCAGATAGCTTCCTCTAATTCCCTTTTCAAAGACTGATTAATTAAACAGAAACTTTACTTTGAAAAACTTTTTGAACTGAAGTGGACTCAAAAAACTTTAGAAAGTTGATTTTCGGAAGAATAGAAAAATATGTTATGTGAACAGAGTTGCATCTCCGTAGTGATGTTTCGATAAAGTCTAAAGCCGTTAAATGTTAAAAATAATGAATAATTTTGTAAATAGTTGTAATACAAATGTATATAATCAATGTACATAATTAGCAATGTATTTATTTATTTTAGTATGAGCAAATAATTTATTAGAATTACGATTAATTCATTCGGCAGCACGAAAAAGAAAACAAGTAGAAACTTACCAGACAGAAAGGATTAATTGAATATATGTTATAAATTTATATTGCTTGAATGCTTGTTTATAATAAAGAAATTTGTTACTTTAAAGTTTTCTTTCTTTTTTAATATCCACATGACAATAGATTTTTTATGACGTAATTTTCTTCTATTCCTGTTTTATAGACGCGATTATTTAATTTTTATTGTTAAGTTTCTCTCTTTTATTTAATGGAAGCATAAATAAAGTTTTCTATGTCTTTGTGACATCATGGATCAAAAATATCTCATATCAACTCATAAAATTTCTAAATTTAAAAAAGAAAAACCTAATAATATTGAAATATTAATTTGCTTTAAATTTTAATGATAATTTTATAATAACAGTAACAGTTTTTAGTACTTTCCAACAAAGTTGGAAAGTGATTATGCATTCAGTTTGTCTGTCCATTTGGGCGTCTGTTCACGCTCTAACTCCCATAAATATACTCGGATTTTCATGCAATTGATGAAGCTTATTTAAGGTCGCCAAAGCATGTTTGGTATTGTGTATACGGTATGTACGGTTAATGATTCATTTACAAGGACACTCAAAAGAATTCGATTACATTACTGTAAATGGGAAAAAATCGTTTGGAGAGTATTTTAATGATATTACGCTATATCAAATGTATTGAAACTGATAAAAATCACTGAATTTCACTACGATCACATTCAAACATAACTTTTAAGCATTGTTTTTAAATTTACAGGGATACACAAAAGAAATATGCTACAATACTCGTCACCTGAGAATAATAAGGTTCTATCTGTGTTTTTGAAAAAAAATGACTTACCGATATAGAAAGGTACTATTTGTATCTATGAAGGTATTTTTGGATTAAAATAATGCCATATTATGATTGTAAGGTCATATGTAAATTATATATAACATAATTTTGATAATAATAGAAATAGAACCTATCTATGTCGATTTTGCAGAAGGATCTAAATAGCTTATATAATTGGTGCATTTATAATAAATTATTCTTTAATATTAAAAAATGTAGTGTTTTAAGTTATTCACGTAGAACTGGTACTTTAATTTACTCTTATGAAATTAATAATCTTGCCTTATTTCGTCCTAATACTGTTGTAGACTTGGGTATTACTTTTGATTCTAAACTTGATTTTTCACTTCATATTAATAACATGGTTTCTAAGGCATATAAAAAATTAGGGTTTTTAAAGCGTAAAACTAAAGATTTTACCAATCAACATGCATTAAAAGTTTTATATTTTGCTCTGATACGTCCTAAGCTTGAATATTGCAGTCTCATTTGGGATCCTTATTATTTTAATAAAATTAAAATCCTTGAGCAGGTGCAGTCTAAATTCACTCGTTACTTATTGTTCAAAAGTGATCTTACTTTTTCCTATGATGTTTCTGCTTCCTATTTACGCGGCATTTTTGGCATTCCAAGTTTAAAATCTAGACGGGATCTTTTTTGTGTTTTATTTTTTTACAAGATTATAAATAACATGATTGACTGTAGTGAAATTCTTAATTCTATTAAGTTCAATGTACCAAATAGATCCCTCAGGTCCAACCAATTCTTTCCCTCACCATTTCTCAAATATAATTACATTAGTAATTTCTCTTTGTATAAATTTTACAAAATATTTAATAAACTCTCTGTGCATCTTGGTATTTTTGATATGTCATTTCATGTCTTCAAAGATAAATGTTCTGAACTTTTAATCTCTTAATTTTTGTTTTATTCATGTTTTATTACATGTAATTATATTATTGTAATTATTTGTGTTTTATATATATATGTGTATATATTTCTGTAGTCTTGTGTCTCTTGATGTTCTTGCAATACTGTAAATGGGTTATTCTGTAGTGTGCATTTCAATAAATAAATAAATAAATCAATTTTTTCAAATTTAATTTTTTAAAAGGTGCATTAATGTTACATTATTCAGAATTGTTGGAAAGTGCTTCATAATCTATGCTTTACGCATGATTTTTTTTTTATTGATCTTTATTACTGCGCATGATAGGTAAAAATAAGTAAATGATGTCATTTCATTATTAAAATTGAAAAGAAATCAAGAGGGAAATTTTTATTCCCTCGCATCATTCATTTGATCAGTTATTATTTAGTATATTTCTTTCATATATCCGAATTAATCGTTTCACAAAGTAGCTTTATAAATTCATGTCATTAGGATTTTACATATATAGGGTAGATTTAATAATAGATGCGATTAGTTTTGCGAAAGCATTGAGCTTTGTGAATTCAAAATTAAGTTTGCTTTTCAGAAAGTTTAGTAGAATCTTGTAAAAATACAATTTGTATGAATTTCAGGATCCCTTGAGGTCTGGGGTCCCTGGGCGAATTCCCGATTTGCCCATAATAATAAGAAACTTTGAAGATGGTGTAGGGATTTTTATTTTTATTATATTTTTTTTATTTTTATTATTAATATTTTTTTTTTGTTTCCTGTAATAGTATTTATTAAACCCACATACTATTCAATTTATTATTATTGTTATTTTAAGCATTTTGAGAGAAAAATAAGTACTGTTTTTGAGAAATGTATGTTCTGTGCTACTTATTATCCATATCACATCCGTTTCAAACGAAATAACAAGAATTTTTTTCTCCTTACCACAATGCTTTCCTGAAATAGATTAAAGCTTCATGCTTTAAAAATGCACTTTTCAAGGAAAGTTTCTGTTTTTTCATTTCCTTTCATTTTTTCTTTTCTTTTATTTCCTTTCTTTCTTTCTTATTTTAAGTGATTTAGGTTATGAGTTTTAAAATACTGTCTGGGAAATTATCCAAAATAAAGAACCAATATCAAAAAAAATTACAAGGATTTTTAATTGCATGTTTAAAGAATACTTAAATCATTGGAGCATATATCATAAATATTATTTCTGTTGTTATCATTTTTCTGAGCATTTAATAAACATAACAAGAATAAATTGTCATTCGAAAGGTTTTTTAAACTGGCTCCTGACCTAATGCTCTCATATTTCTTTAAAATATGTTTTCTGATTAACCTTTTGGGGGTGAGCTACCGGTAAACAGCATAAGTTGCTCAGACTTCTCGATTATTCTCACCAGTAAATTTTCGTTGTAAATTTTTCTATATTTAATCGGACAATTTTCGCGATTCAATAGATCAGTTTCAAGTGGAATCACACTAGATGTGTTTTTTGTTTGCCTCTCAAATTTGGCCGATTGTGATTGGTTGGCTTATAATACAGGCTACAAGTTGTCGAATATGATTGGTTGGATAAAACTTGGTGGGCTGGTGATCATGTGGTTGAAACTGATCTATTAGGCAAAAATCTCTCCATTAAAAAACTCGTGATAAAAAATTAGAAATTCTGTAAAAGATGCTCGTCCATAAGGGGTTAAAAATTGTAGGTAATAAAAAATTGTGTTTTTATAAAAAAAATCAAAAGGTTTTCTGAAACCGGTGTTGCCACAAAAATAAATACCGCATTATATCGTGGTCAACAGTGATTATTAAAAAAAAATAATAATAACAATAGATAGTATACAAAAGATAAAGTTGGGCATCTCTGTACGGTGGAGATGCACAACCTATGGCCCGCGGACCACAATGATACCACTATTTTTATACAGAGTAATTTTCCTTATAATAATGGCATAAACTTTGCCATTAAATTAAAAAAACCGTACCTTTTCAAATATTCTGGTAGCATACAATTTTATGGCAAAAAGTTAGCGCAACACTATTGTGCGGGTTTATTTTATATTTATTATTAAAAAAATCAAAATTCAAATGTTTAGAAGAAAAAAAAACATTATCGATAGATCAAAGCAGTGGTATTTCACATGTAACCTAAAATGTAAACTTTAGTACAGTAAATTAAATCGTATTTTATATTTAATTGTATTTTTACATTCAATTCATTTTTCTTTCCCGTTGTTTTTACCGAAGCAAATGACGTTATTCTCTAATACCGTTAAAAAACGATTTTTTTTTTTATTATTATTATTTGCGCGTTCTATTTGCTAATTTTGATCAGTTTTTATTGCGACTTTGATGGAATAAGTAAGATGATAATCTGGTTTGACTATTAATCCTAGAGCCGACAGACAGCACAAAAACTTGCTATCAAGCACAAGTGAAAAAAACCCTTTATTTTATGGAAAGTAGATCGCTAGTTTAAAATGTTGCTTACAATTTAATATGTAATTTAAGCCCTTTAAAACATTTATCAGTTTTAAATTAATACTTTCATAATATACTAAGATACATTTCTTATTTAATTAAAATGCATCTCAAATATAAATAAATTTGTATACTTACATAGTATATGCGATTCAAATCCGTTATGTAAGAAATCACTCTTTTCTGTGACAATCCTATTTGACAATAAGCTTCGCAGTTCTTTCCGTGTCATCGGCCATAAGCAAACATGGGAATGATAAACCAGAAATGATAACTTGAAATAACTGTTAACAGCGTAATGCAATGCATTCCCGTTTATCTGGAAGCTAAATTAGTACGGTGATGCAGTTTAAAGCTAGATTATACCGGGTGAAACGGTGGTAGTCAGAAAGTCATATTGATAATTGAATCGTGGATTGTTAAAAGGAACTAACAAGGAAGGTCTCCATACGGGCATATCCCGAAAAATCTGAAAAAATTATAGTATGTTCTTCTCGTGTGGATATATACGTTTATAAAATAATTTTCGGCGGAACCTCCATTCAGTATCCGTAAAAAAATAATGAAAATTTCGTTATTTGGCGATTTATCATCGGTTGGTGATGGAATGTAATTTCAAATACACTTCAAGAAAAAAAAAATCATGTTGAACTTGTTTTGATAAATTTAATTTAAATAACTTTAGTTTTGTAAGTTTTAGTTTGTTTTAAGTATAATTTTGTTATGTCGGTATTTATATGTGTTTATTTAAAATTTAATCAACAAAATTTATGATTTAAAACGAAATTCACAAGTTAAATTAATTAACTTTGTTTCAAACTCAAAGTCCGATTGAGAATTGTCGATTAGATTTTGTTGCTATGGAAACATCTGGCATTTATGTTTGAATACGCTTAAATGTATGAAGATAATTTTTCTCAATATGATTTTTTTTTAATCTATGAAAACATTTTTTCCAGTGAATAATTAAATAACTACTTCAACAAGTAATATATATATATGTAATACAATATATATATATATATATATATATATGTAATATATTAAAGTCTCTCATTGTTTATGTTTAAATTCATTAAATACCATTTACACGCATTCTAAATATTCAACAGTTTTGAGTTGCATTATAATCGTTTGCTTTTGGCGAGGAAAAGGGCTGCTCGCCAAATCGGGTGACTCTTTTGTCTTTTCACGCCAAATATTAGAAAATATTTTATTTTTTTACATACTTTCTACTGTGATTCCACCGCTAATTTTGACTGATCTTTTATTACATACGTACTTTAATTAGTATTTTTTTCATAAAGTTCTGAGTACGTTCAGTATGGAGACCTTCCTTGTAAGTTCAGAATTTCTCCTTTTAAGATGGTTTTAATGTTTTCTTAACACTTTCCAACATAGTTGAAAAGTATCTATGAATTAGGTTCGTCTTTCTTTCGTCTGTATCAACTCCAACAGATACTTTCCAACTAAGTTTGCCAGATTTATCTCAGAAAAAAAGGAAGATTTTGATTGATAGTTTGTTATAGTTTTGGTTTTATCGGGGTATCGTCTTGTTTCATACTATACTAAACTACGCTGAGTGTGCCAGAAATGTTTTCGGTGACGAAGTTGATTAAAAATAGATTATTAATGAATCGATTTAATCTTTATTTTCCAACAATATTTGTATTACATTATTCTATTAACATTGTTCAACTAATTTTGCAGTCATAAATCTCATTATGAATGAAATGTTAATTGAAGTATAAGATTAAAAATAAGTCAAAACATCCTACAATTCAATGATGAAAATTTTAGCAATGGGTACCCTACAAAAATGTTTGTATTTAACTCCTGAAATTTAATCTCCTTCACGCTCAATACTTTTATTATAACTTATACAGTTACCTTTTTAGTATAATTTATTTTTGGCAAAAAGTGAAATTTTGAAGCAAATCTAAAAAATACTTTTCTAAACTATCAAAAGTAAAATGTGGTAAAAAAATGGAAGAAATCGTCGTACGGGACACATTTAAATGTACACCGTTACGATAGGACTAAAAATCACACAACTTACCAGCAAAATGTACAATCTGGAAACCCTTCCAACACACAATACTTCCCAGCTTTTTTTTTTAACCCTTTCGTTCATACGGTCCTCAAATGAGGACATATAAATATTGCCCTAAAAAGCAAAATAAAATTTTGAGCATTCATTTTTGGAGATCTGATTTGTGGACAGATTAGCTAGCATGCAACACAATAATGAAATTATTTTTCAATAGATTCTCATCTATTACAACACACACACACACACACACACACACAAAAAAAAAAAAAAAAAAAAAAAAAAAAAAAAAATGCGAATAATGAAAAATAATTTATGCATGAAAGGGTTACTTCTACTAAACTAATTGCAAGTTTTGAAAATTTTTGATTTCAGTCGGCTGGGAGTTAAACCGCTGTCTTTGGTTAACTCATTTGGGTTGAACCCGGTCGCCAACTCTATACCTACTATGTATTCTTTGAAAAAAAAAAATGTTGAAATTAAGATTTTGTTTTGAAATCTAATGAAATCCGCAGAAATGGTTGAATTAATTTAATTAGAATATATAAGACTTTTTCTAAATTTTATTATTTGTCGTGTGACAGTAGCTTATTCAGTTGTTACACTATTAAAAATATTTCTGCAAAACAGCAGAAAATTTCTGTCAGAAAAAAGTTACCACAAAATATCTATAAGCAGAAATTGCCTGGTGACAAAAATATGTGTAGTCATACAGGAATTTCTTGTTGACAATTGATGCGTTTCTTAAAGCTGCTATCAGATTCACAAACTTTTCAGCCGATTTTAACCCCAACTTTTTCCCGTTCAAAGAGAGAAAAAGGTTACAATTGTCGTGGCTAAAGTCGGAGGAAAACCAGTACAACCAGTACCAGACATTAATATTTCGTACCTATTCGTATTATTAGCTTATCGCTGATTGGTTAAAATGTTGAAATCTGGAGAAAAAAATCGCGGCTAGCGCAGATTTTTTTTTAGAGCTGTGGATAAAATGTTGGGGATAATGATGTTTGCTATCACACTGGGTGTTGAGACAATGTTTCACCAAAAGTTGGAGGAAATCAAGTTTAGCTCAAAAATTGCTCGAAAAATTGGTGAAGCTGATAGCAGCTTAACCCTTTACCTACCGACGATACTTATAAGTACCATTAAAATAACTTATTATAAAAAATTTTTAATACGTCAGTTAGTTGAAATACTGTTTAGAATCAGTTACAGATACATTACTTTATCTTGTTCCAAAAAGCATTATTGGTTACACAAAAGAAAAAATATTTTTAAAACGATGATTTCTTTTGCCTTTGCATCTTTTCAGCGTTCTTGGCGCTGAGGGAGAGGGGTGGGGATTTTTCAATGCGGAAATATTTCTATATTTATAGTGTAAGAACATCATATTGGTACATTTTATAATTCTAAAAAATACTAAGAAAATAATTAAAAATAAAAAGTTTGAGTGAGGTGATAAATATTGCACAAAATACCTGTAAATTGAAATTTAATTAATCCTTCTAAATCCTCCAATCCTTCTAAAATCCTTCAAATATTTATTAAATGATTATGTAAATCTTTTAATTTAGTTTAAACAATTTGCACAGAATGCTTTAGAATGTAAAATTTTCATGAATTCATGATGCGGTAGATAAAGGGTTAAGAGGCGAAATCTGTAGGTCGATTCCTGTTGGGGAGGAGGTGATAAGGGACTATTTAACAGAGGAATCTAGTATTTTAGATTACTCACACAGGAAATTTCTTTTTACCCATCAATTTGTTTATAAAAATAATAACAAATATCTATAGGAAATTCTCCTCCAAACTTTTACAAAATTAATATAAATAGCGTATTAGCAATAAAATATTTAAACTGCATTTATATAGATTTCGTAAAATAAATACCTTAAAGACTGGAATAAACAGAAGAAGATATCTTAAATATTTTTTTAAACCATTTGGTAAATAATTGGTTGTTCTTGGTCGAGAATAGATTTATCTAAGACATTTCTGAATCCTTGTCGTGTCCGCATTTTTGGAATACTTTTGTTGCCACAATGACAGAAAAAGTCTTAAAAGCTACAAAAAAATTAACAACTCAAAAACAAATTGAGATTCAGCTTTCAACCAAATCGCATTTATAAATACATTTTCTTTCCCTACACGACGGTGTAAAAATTGAAAACGTGCGATGTTTCGAAGTTTAAAAATTTGCAGCATCGAAAATTGAATAACTGAAATTTTATTTAAAATTTGAAAGTGTTGCCATTTGCAGAAGGATGTATGCGTTACACTATAAAATATATAAATATATAAAAATACCCCATGACATTCAAATACTAATAGTACTACTACTACTACTAATAATAATAATAAATAAGATACGGTAATATCTACCTAGCACCGAGATAAGAACCTATAAATACTTGATATTTGTTCAGCAGTTTAACGATCTTTTCACTTTAGATTTCATGAATGTTTTTATCTGAGTCAATATGCACTTCGCAGTAAACCGGCCCTATCTCAGATTCGGTTTCGGTTTTTGAGAGTTTTAACTGAAAACTTCGAACGATAACAGTGATGATTAATCGTTTTCTTAAGTATTGCTTAGGTACATACAACTCTTTGAAGTTATGCTTGAACGGGAAAAATAGCAAGAATGGAAAGATTGTTTTAAAGGAAAATTTTATAAGCGTCAAGATGCTTTTATTTTAAAAATTCCCGTTTTGAATTTTTCAAAATTATAGCAAGAAACTTTTTAAAGATTTTTAAGAATCGGGGAGGAGAATTGGACGTTAGGGTGAGAATATCCCCCCTCCCCTTCCATGAGTATTCCATAAAGAGGCAATACGATTAATTTCTGAAATTATTTGAATTGAACATGGGAAAAATTGATAAATTATAGCATGAAATTGGTTAAATTATAAAATTGGATAAATTATAGCAAGAAACTTTTTAAAGATTTTTAAGAACCGGTGATGAGAATTGGATGTTAGAGTAAGAATATTCCCCCCCCCCCTCCCGTAAGTATTTCATGGAGAGACAATACGATTAATTTCTGAAATTGTTTGAATCGAAAATGGAAACAATTGGCTAACTTTTACAAACTGATTTTATTGTCTGAGCAAGCGGATGCTAATACATAGCGTAATATTACTTTGTGGATCTAAACAGGTGTGAACAAAATATTAAATTAATTAACGATATTCGACCTGATATTTGGTAAGATACGTGACCAAAATGAAGTTTGTTTCACTTTTAGGGGGGAAAAAACCTGCCAAATTCGAAAAGTTGCATCTCGCACAATTCTAAACGTATTGAGCTCAGTTTGGGATTGTATTGCAATAAATGTTTTCAGTAGAGCGCATACTTTAGAAAATATTGAGCAAAAACCGAAAAGTAAAAAAACTTCGCTATTTTTTAGGCACACAGGTTGTTTGAAGTTGTAAATGGGTTTCGACCTATTTACATTAGGTCCTTATAATATATTAAAAAATTAGAACTATCTTACATTTTTTCAAAATCAAGCATTTTTTATTTTTATTTTTATTTTTATTTTTTTTTACATTTGACTTATGATTATCACAATCATAAAACTGCTTGTGAAATCGCTTGAGAATTCTTAACAAAAACTTTCTTAAATACTCAGTTTCATTCACATTGATCACATTTATATGTAGTGATTGTCTTGGAATGAGTTACACTTTATATATATTTTTTAATCTTTGTGATAGGTGTCACAAAATTGAAATGTGTGGAAACACAAATAAATTCAATTGAATACGTATTTCGCATTTATTTTACAACTTTAAAAGATTTGATTTTAACAACTAAAGAATATAAAATTTCACTTATATTTTGACAAAAGATTTCTAAGGAACAGATGTGGAATAAATGAACCTACAGTACAGTATAACAGTTTGTAACCCCTTTTGGAATTCAAGAAAGAAGCCATATGTTATTTTCAGAATGTGTGTTTTTGTCATTAAAAAAAAGCATTCCCAATACGTATTTATCTATTTTACTATTATTATTATTATTATTATTATTATTATTATTATTATTATTATTATTATTATTATTATTATTATTATTATTATTATTATTATTTTTTTTTTTTTTTTTTTTTTTTTTTACAAGAAAAGAAGAAACAGATTAGGATGGTAGTATACATTCGGCGCCCCACACTTTCCGCGCTCGGGGCTACCACCCCCGCTTCGCACGGCTCTGCATATGCTTCTTGGGTGGGAGAAGCTGGTTTCATATTCTTTAAATAAGAATGACTTAAATCCTCTTCCGATAAACAAATTTCTTGCACATTACTCATTATAATTAAACTAGAGACCAGCACCTAATGCCTTCATATGATAAATTTATGTCGATTCACTCGATGTTATTGAATTCTGGGTGGTGGTCTTGTTTTTAAAAAAATAATAGCATTGGTTTACAAAGCCATCTGATAATTATGAAATGAGTAATCACCCACTTTTACCAAGATGGCATTTGGTAAAAATCATTATTGTTATCTTATGTTGATCATGTTTTTACAACGTATTGATGATTGATTATAAAAATCCCGTTGCAATTAATTGGATAAGAAGAATATAGAATCACTTATTTTCAGCAAAGTGATACAGCGTCATTAAACTTAAATAATATATTGTATTAAAATTTGCATATTCAATGTTTAGGTAAACATATGTTTCTTAAGATCCTTCCTCGAAAAATTCAAAGAAAATCAGTAAATGTGAAATATTTTCTTAGAGTAATAATTTTAAAAAAATACTAAATTAAGAAAAGATTTCTTTTGTTGGTCTAAGACTAATGTGAATACACGTACAGTGAAATAAACTGTCGCATATTTCAAAAAGCACTTATTTAAAACAATATGTGAGATGGTTTGTAAACAAAAGTTAGTCAGATAAGAAATATTTCTCAGTGACTAAAAAAAAAGTATGTGAGATAGTTACTGAATAAAATACTTAAATTGAATTGGTGTGTTAAAAAATAATTTACATAGTTAATTGTAATATTAAAAAAAATTCCTCTTTCTTAAAATTGACATTTGCGTATGACTGAAATTTAATATCTACAAAAATCAGTGGTTAGCATTATTTAGATATTAGCTAGTTTCTGTCGGAAAAAAAACTTGATTATTTATCGAATGTTTACACATAACAGTTACTATGTGCTGATAAGGTGATGTACGAAGGTTATTTAAATTATCAAGTAAAACAAAACGCACAGTAAATGTTCGATTCTTATACAAGGCATTGATAGTAGCATGTTTTAAATTTAATTGTTTGGTAACCTTGTAATAAATCATCGAAATATTATCAGTCTTATACTAAAGAAATATTTAAAATTAGTTATAAGTAATCCTTTTATTTCAACATGAAACAAAAATTATATCAACTTTCACAGTAAAATAAAGAGAAGGGTGTAGATATTTGAAGAACGATATCATTCAAAAGCATGTAAGAAAAGGTTGGCGACGCGATTTGTACAGTGGATAGCATATCTGAAAGAAAAATAAATTAAATTTGAATTGAAATTAGCAGGTTCGAAACCAGAGCTTGGTAGAATGATCAAACTCTAGTGCATAGTATAGATAAATATTCGCTTACTCTTAAAGCAAAATTCGTACACTTAAAGTTGCAATATAAATTAAAATATGTGTCATTCGTTTGTCTTACGAAACCAACCTCTCTTTGAATATTAATCAGGGGAGCAAAAATTTTAAAAATAATCTAACTTATCCTTCAAATTTCAATCTAGTTCAATGATCACAGTAGCAATGCCCAATCAAGTATTCGAACTAAATTCTAAAAATGGAGACAGTATGCATTTTTACAGTAATAGGGATGGTGGACTTATCAACCTCCTCATCAAATAAAAAAAATTTCTTCAGTAGAGCGGGGAGGGTAAACCTCCGAGGAGTAAACCTCCTTTGCTACAGTACGAGATTATCATCTAATTTCCATTCATACTTCAAGTAGATTCGAAAAATTAAAAAAAAATGAAGCCCCTAAAAATTTAGCCCCTAAAAATTTTTAACCCCCCCCCCCCCCCTGTAAGATAATTTCTCTCAAAAAGACTCTTTTCTTTTATGTTAAAATATGATATTATCATCTAATTTCCGTTCATAGTATAAAACAATTCTAAAAATGATTTTTTTTTTCTTTTTTATAAATCAAGTCTTTTTAAAAGATTAGACTTAGAAGATACATTCTCTCAAAAAGACTCTGTTATGTTAAAGTATGATATTATTATCTAATTTCCGTTCAAATTATAGAACGATTGGAACAATGAAAAAAAAATAATCCCTCCTAAAAATTAAGTCCCCTCCTGAAAAGCCCTTCTCATACTGCAGCATAGTCAAAGCACTCACTAACCCATCTCATTTCAATTGGTGGTATTCTTCCTTTTCCATCGGTAGGTGGGTTCTTCCACTTGATCTATCGAATACTCTTTTTCCCATTACTACTACTTTACCTAGACATTGTGCCTTTTTTTTTCTTTTTTATGTTCGTACTCTTTAACGTCATTGTTAAACATTAAATATAGCAAGTAAACGAAGTTGTTTTTCGTGTATTTAAAAGAAAAAGGGGGAAAAAAAACCCTAAAAAGACTAGACAAGCGAAAAAGTGCCACTAAATTACTACTCGAATATGGTATCGCAAAAGCAACGATTAGTGACTGGCAAAAAAATCGCTTTAAAATTGAGTCTTTTTGTTCTGTTTCGAGTGAAAAAACTTCTAAAAACGTTTTATTTTTTCCTGATTTTAAGTTCAAAAAATCGGTATTTTTTCAAACTGTGCTCGGAATAGGCTGATTTTCGGAATATCGGGGTTCGGAATAACGGAACTCTACTGAATTACAAACTCTTTTAAAGTTAAGAATCTGCAACATTTCGCAAAAATAAGAAGTGATATGCTTACGCATCAGGTTTTTGTTTACCTCTCTTTATTATGTGTTTTCTAGATACTATTTTAATTTCATATGATTTTCATATGGCCGCATAAAAAAAAAATATTGAAATACATTTTCCCAATATTTCCGTGTCATGTGTATTTTCATTTTACACTTATTTTATTATGCAAATTTCATGATTTGGAATTGATTATTTCTATTTAACGAATTTCCTTGATAACGAAGTGTTTAGGTATAACAATGAGACTTCTTTAAATGGAAGTTTTGTTGTATTTAGGAAAGATATTATTTTTTAATATTTCAATTGAAAATATTTTAGTGAAATTAAGAAGCTACTTACCATATTAATCGAAATAATTTAGCTGGATAACTCATATACGCTGAGCATCTGACTGCACGAATGACTCATCTGTCTCGAATTGTTAAGAAAAATGTAAGTAATTTTCCTCAAAACAATGTTTTCGATTATTTTATTACTTCTTTCTCCTTATCTTTTACTATTTTATTTTATTTTGTTTTATTAATTCATTTAGATTGCTAAGAAACTGATTAAAGTTCCAGGAAATCGCATTTTCAAACTGACAGTTAACCGGAAATCTCATGTTAAATGATAAATGCAATTAGAATGAAAATATACAGCCACTCTATGTAATAGCAATTTTATTAAGATATTGATTTTAAGCAAGTTGGAAATTGCACATCAAACGTAACAAATGGGATGCCTTCGTGCTCTAACGAAGTTTAAAAAATATTCAGATATTGGTGTAATAGTATAAAACAGTAGAGGAGGGCTGAAGTCCCCCCCCCCCCTCCCTCATTGAAAATCAAGTCAGGGGTTATTGTGTTGCGAATTTTCCGAAAATTCTACTTTAAGGCCTTCGGTTCCGAAATTTAAAACATTCGGTCATTAGTTCGAAAATTTAGACATAAAAAGTAGCGGGAAATTCGATAAGCAGTCGCCGAAAACGAGTTTTGCAAAAAAATGAGAATTTCGTCAAAGAATCGCGAAAAGAAACACGAAATTCATCAATAAATCTCCAAAAATTCCGCAAATATCGTCAAATGAACACGGGAAAATGCGAATCTCGTCAAATGATAAAAAAAAATTCAAATTTCATCAAAGGATCGGAGAAATGCGAATTTCATCAAAGGGCAACATAAAAAATGTATAATTAACACCGGATCAAACACTGTAATATGCTTCTTAGCATGTTGTAATATGGCTGGTTAGCCCCCCCCCCCCCACCCGAAAAAAAAATTGTTGAAAGTTCTATCAAGACTTCTGGTCTCCATAGCTACTGCAAAATATTCTACACCGAGACAGTCAAAAACGTATCTGAGGAACTCTATATGTAATAATTTTCGGCTTTCTCATACGCATTAATGAACATCTATTGAGAAATACAAGTAGATGTGGAATCCATTTTGAACGCAATATCAGCGAAGCGCACTTACCTTGTGTTGTGATGCCAAAATTTGTAAGTGCATTTTTCTTTCTTTTATTAAAAGTATTATGAATGAAATATTTCTTTTGGACTCTGCTGTCATATTTCACAAAATACTAAAATTTCATTTATTTCTTAAGTTTACTTTGAAATATTGTGCATGCACATTTTAATTAAAAGTAAAATTAAATAATTAAAACAATTAATAAAATAATAAATAATTAATAAATAATAAAAAACAATTAATAAAATAATAAAACAATTAATTAATTAACATAATTACTCATTAATGAGATGCATCATTAATTGGTTTTCTCAATAATTTCGCAGTTATTTTGAGCATACTAAGTTAAAAACTATTTGAGCCCTCGCCTCCCATAATTTTTAAATTGTTACGCTATTGTTTTGAAATTATGAAAACGAGGTAGAACCCGTCGAAATTCGACGAAAGAAAATCCTTAAGAAAGAACTGTTCTATTGATTTATTATAAATCTACATAATTAATTACAGTAAAAAATACATCATATATTGTTCAGTCTAACTATCAAACAAATATTATTTTAAGCTAAAATTAGCAAAATACTATAAAACCCTATTATCCAAATTATTAAACAAAATAAAACCGAAATTCACCGGTTTTTATAACAGACGATACTTTTGAAATAATATATGCCTATATATTTTTTTTAATTTTAAGAAAAAGTGGAGTGGTTCTGTTGCCAAAAATACGTAATCAGTACTAAAATTATAAAAAAAATGAATATCTCAAAAATAAATTGAGATACAGCTTTGAAACAAATCAAATTTAAAAATATATTTTTCCTCTTTGGGACGATGTAAAAATTTAAAATGTACAATGTTTAGAAGTGTAAAATTTGCAGTACTGAAAATTGCAAAACCGAAATTGCAGTGGAAAGTGTTGCCATTCTCAAAATGACGCATGCGTTACGCAGAGATATACGTTTGGCCTTTATAATATAGATATGCAACACACTGCTTCATCATTGCTTTACTGCGTAATCGATGAATTTTTGGCATACACTCCAAGAAATATTCGGCTTTTATCAACATGGGCAAAGAAAAACAATTCTAAAAATTATATCCAATAATCGCGTGAAGATGATTGTTTGATAAAACGATAAGATGTTACTGCACTAAAAGAAATAGAAAGTTAAATATATTTTAAGATATGAAACAATCACACTGTAAATTGTCTTACGTAATAATTAAAATTGCCTTCAAACGCACTTTCTCATTTTGTAACTTTGTCTAAACCGATTTTATCATTGATTTCCGTATCAATAATGATAAGATAAAGTTTAATTTTTTTTTTTTTTTTTTTTTTTTTTTTTTTTTTTTTTTTTACTATAACGAATATGTGATTTGCAGTTACCAATTTAATAAAAAGAATGAAAATTCATGCGTGTAGACTAGATTATGTAACAATTTGCAACACATTGAGAATACAGTAGCAAAACTTCATAGCTTATTAATCTGAAATATAATGCCTAAATAAACATTTAGAAAAACTCAAGACGCATTTGAAAACCCAATTTCTTCTATTACACTCAATATTTGGAAAAATATCCTTTTTTTGTGTCTGTGAATTCCTGTATGCAATCTATAGATTCGAATTTTCACTATATGGTATGTTAAAAATTGGTTCAGTTAGATAATTAACACAGTTGAAATTTCCTATTAAACAATTTCCTTGTGTTTAGGCGTAAGCCTTAAATAAAGAAATAAATTTAATAATAGTAATGTATTTGACCTTGACAGGTTAATTACTGTCAAATAATAATTCTTGATATTAATGGATTTGGCCTTGAGAAATTCAATCACTGTCAAAATAAAAATCTTGATTAATATTTATGACTAAAATAATGATTTAAAAATGCTTAATATTGATTTATTTGTTTATTTCTTGACAAGTTGACAGCTTAATTTAATTTAAATTCATTTAAAGAGATTTATTGGTCTTATAATTATTTTATGTCAAAATTAATGTTTTATTTATTGATAAGTTGTCAACTTGAGTACTTTTTAAATCATTATTAGAGATTTATTGAGTTCTTAATTGTTTTATGTCAAGTTAATGATATATTTTTAAATTTATGATCATTTTAATTTTATCTCTATGCTTTCTTGTTATATTTCCCCAAAGGGGGTTTTTTAGTCTTGAATCTGTAACCAAGCAGATAACATGTACATTTCTTGACTCTGCAATTAGGCAGAGAACATGTGAAATTTTGACTGTTTTCTATCGTGATTTCATGGCTGTTCTCCAAGAAATATATTTGTTGGCTCTGTGTATCAGAGAATAGTGTAACCATGGATCTATTTTAATAATTCAAGTTATATTATATTTAATAAACTATTTAATCATAAAATGCTCTCCCATCAATTGACTGTGATTATTGAAACATTTTGTGACTGATACATCCAACATTCTTTGGTGCGCCTCAACCCGGTAGTATTAAATAGTGACTAAATTGTGTGACTATTGTGATTTTTGTGCACTTGGATTACCTAAGGATTACCTGAAATAGTGCACTTGGATTACCTAAGGATTACCTGAAATAAACAGGTAAGAAGCTTTATTATTCAATTAGAAATTAAGATTTTATTATTGTTATGGAAAATTTAGAAAAACTTAAAGCAAAGCGTTCTGTTGAACGAACAAGTTTTACAAAATTATTAACAAAATTAGACACGTTATTAGCAGATGACATCGATAGTACAAAAACTGATGAATTATTAGAGCTTCATGAAACATTGTCTTTAAAAGAATCTGCATTTCAAAAATTAAATCATGAAATTGAAGCTCAAATATCAGACTTAAAGGAATATGAAAAGGATATTGCTAGCAGTGAAAAGTATAATGATCAGTTGATAAGTGCTAAATTTAAAATTAAAAATAGATTGAGTAAATGCAATAAAGGCAATATTTCTACTATGATATCAGGTAGTTCTGTGGATGCATTGAATAGTTCTGTCAGTGGAACAGAAGCAAGTTCTTATTCGGCCATGAAATTACCCAAATTAAATGTTCCAAAATTTTCTGGTGAAATCGAAGAATGGGTAGAATTTTTTAATTGTTTTGAAACATCGATACACCAGAATAAATCACTATCAAAGATAGAGAAATTTGCATATTTAAAATCTTTATTATGTAATCGTGCATACAATGTGGTAGAAGGATTTCCATTGACAGAACAAAATTATGATACCTGTATTGATTTATTAAAGGACCGATTTGGTAAAGTTGATGTAATTATAAATAAGCATATGTCTAATTTGTTAAATATGGAACCCGTGAAAAATTGCTCAAATTTAAATGCGTTAAGAAGATTGCATGACGTTTGTGAAATAAACATAAGAAGTTTAAGAAATTTAGGAGTAACATCTAGTTCCTATGGGCATTTATTAAATCCTGTTTTGATTAAGTTATTACCCCATGAACTTGTAATTGAATATCACAGAAGACGTGATACTAGTAAAGACCTTGATGTAACAGATCTAATTGCCTTTCTTAAATCAGAAATTGAATGCAGAGAAAAAGCTTTGCTTATGACTAGTTCTAAAACTGATACAACTTCTTCGTTTGTATATAAAAATAAAACTGAATATCGTGAAAGAAAACAATCAAATAAATATCAACATGCTAATACTCTAAATGCTAATATTAAAGTTTTTTGTGTTTTCTGTAAAAATAATGAACATTTATCGTCTGAGTGTAAAAATTTAGCTGATGAAAAGAAAAGATTAATGTTAAAAAAGGAAGGTAGATGCTATCGGTGTTTCTTCAAATCCCATTTATCTTCGCAGTGCCGCGTAAAATTGCAGCCATGTATAAATTGTAAAAGCACTGAACATAACAAATTATTTTGTTTTAAGAAAAACTTAAAACCAGAAATATCCGAAAATCAAACAATTGTATCTAATTCTCATTGTAATTTGAAAAATTCTAATCATGCTGTTTTATTGCAAACATGTTGTGTAACTGCTCAAGGTAACTCGAAATCAAAATTAGTTCGTTTATTGCTTGATTCTGCAAGCGAGAAAAGCTTCATAACAAAAACATTAGCTCGTGAATTAAATTTGCCTGTTTTACGAAAGGAACATTTAACTGTATTTGCCTTTGGTATTGATCAAGGTCGGGAAGAAGAATATGATGTTTTCAAAATTAAATTAAGAAGTAAACTGAATTATCGCCGTTTCATAAATGTTGAGGTATTAGCTACGGATTTAATAAGCGCAACAACTTTGAAGGTTCCAAATTCTGATCCTTTAATTACGAAATATGTTGAGAGGAAGGGATGGAAATTAGCAGATCCTACCCCCCAGGAATCAGCAGTGCAAGTCCTTCTTGGAGCTGATTATTTTTGGAATGTGCAGAAAGGCATCGTAGAAGAAATTAATGAGCATTTATATGTAGCTAATACACATTTTGGTTACACAATAGTGGGAAAAATTAACTCTGAAAGCAACAAAACAATTAACGCTCATCATGTATCGGTGAATGAAAGGGAAAATTTTGATTTGCAAAGGTTTTGGGATCTAGAATCATTGGGTATTTCTGATAGTAAAAATGAACTATTTTCACAAAAGGATTTAGATGCAATGGATTTATTTAAAGATAATTTAAATTTTGTTAATGGAAGATATGAAACGAAACTTTTGTGGAAGGTAGACAAAAATGAATTGGAATCCAATTTTGATGTAGCTAAACAGAGACTTTGGGGATTAAAATCGAAATTATGCAAAAATGAATGGTTATTAAATGAATATAAGAAAATATTAAATGAGCAGTCTGATTTGGGGATAATTGAAGAATGTAAATTTGATAAAAATGAAGTGAACACATATTATATGCCTCACAGACCAGTAATAAGGGAAGACAAACTGACAACGAAAGTAAGAATAGTATATGACGCGTCATCTAAGGATAAAGGAGCAAAATCCTTAAATGACTGCCTATTTTCTGGTCCCAATTTAAATCCCAATATTTTGGATATTATTTTAAGATTCCGTCTTCACAAGATTGCCTTCTCAGCAGACATAGAGAAGGCATTTTTACAAATTCAGATAGAAGATGAAGATAGAAATTTTTTGAGGTTCTTGTGGTTTGATAATATCACTAGTAATAATCCCATCTTGAAGGTCTTCCGCATGACTCGTGTAACTTTTGGTGTAACAACCTCACCATTTCTCCTGTCTGCAACCATCAAACATCACATTGAGGGATATAAAGATCTTTTTGAGAAAATAGTTAATATGTTAAATACTTCATTGTATGTTGATGACTTGTTCCATGGCGCAGATTCAGTAAGTGAAGCTTTTGTTTTATCGAAAGGTGCAGAGAAGATATTGAGTGAGGCCAATATGAAATTAAGAAAATTCAAAACCAATTCAATGGAATTAAAAAATTTATGGAAAGAACATGGGATAAATTTTGAGGAAGACACCCTTGAACAAAATCTTTCAAAGATATTGGGAATCAAATGGATGACAGAAAGTGACACATTAAAATTAGATTTACAACCACTTTTGGTAGAATTTGATAGTCAAATTATCACTAAGCGTCTTGTTTTACAAACCATGGCGAAAATTTATGACCCTCTTGGACTCATTTCTCCCTTTGTAATAAGAATGAAGTTTTTGATGCAAGAAATCTGGGAACATGGAATGGACTGGGATTCTATGTTGCCAGATCCTTTAAGTGAAAATTTCAGAAAATGGGTTTATGAGATTAAGGAGTTAGTAAATTTTGAAATGCATAGAAAATATTTTGTAAATAATGTAAGGCTAAATCCTGAAACTGCTCAGCTTTTTATTTTTTCTGATGCTAGTATAAAGGGATATGGGTCAGTAGCCTATATTCGTGATCCCCTTTCTTGTGAAACTTCATTTGTTATTGCAAAATCTAGAGTGGCACCTCTAAAAAAGGTTACGTTACCTCGTCTTGAACTTCTTGGAGCCCTTACAGCTGCTAGATTAGCAAATTATTTAAGGGGGATACTTGAAATTGATAATGAAAATATATTTTGTCTTAGCGACTCACAAATTGTTTTGCACTGGATAAAAGGCAGTGCCAGTAAATGGAAACCCTTTGTCGCAAATCGCGTACGTGAAATTCAAGAACTTGTTGCTCCTGTGCAATGGAAATTTTTTAAGGGAAAAGAAAATCCTGCAGATGTTCTCTCTCGTGGTTGTTCTGCATCTGAATTGATTAATAACTCTGTGTGGTTAAATGGTCCCTGCTGGTTGAAGGAAAATTCTTTACCAATATTTACGCATGAAATTTCAATAAATCTGTCTGATAAAGAGGTCCTGCAGGAAAAACGTAAAACGCTTGTTTGTTCTGTATCCCAAAATATTCCTGAATTTGAACTTTTGTATAAATTTTCATCCTGGACCAAATTGAGACGAATTACGGCTTGGTGTCTCAGATTTATTAAAAACTGTAGATGTCCATCTGAAAAAATCAGTGGTTTCTTAAATGTTCAAGAACTTGAAGGGGCAACAAACGCTATTGTGAAATTGATTCAACGCCATGAATTCGGAGAAGAACTGAAAATGCTAAATTCAAAAAAGAACCTAAATTCTAAAAGTAAATTACTTCCTTTACACCCTTTTCTTGACGAAAATGGTATTCTTCGTGTAGGAGGTAGGTTAAAAAATGCAAACCTCTCTGAATACCAAAAACACCAAATTATCGTACCTAAAAAACATCATGTTACAGATTTGATCATAAAATACTTTCATGAAAAACATCTTCATAGTGGCACTCAGTTAACAATTTCGGCCATTCGTCAAAATTTCTGGATAGTTAATGCTAAAGAAGCTGTAAAAAGAGAAATAAGAAAATGTATTAAATGCTTCCGAAATATGCCACACCTTTCATCTCAAATAATGGGAAATCTTCCATCATCACGCGTAACACAAGCTCGAGTTTTTTCGAAAGTAGGAGTGGATTTAGCTGGCCCTTTTTTGATCAAACCTCGTAAGGGGCGTGGTGTGAAACCCTTTAAGCATTATATTTGCCTTTACATTTGTTTTGCAACAAAGGCTATCCATCTTGAAATTGTCACAGATCTTACCACTGAAACATTTTTAGCCTCGCTGAAAAGGTTTGTAGCTCGACGTGGAAAGCCTCAAGAAATATATTCAGACAGAGGTACAAATTTTGTAGGAGCTGACCGAGAAATGAAGAAAATGATGGCTCGAATTGTTTCTGATGAAAATTTTCACAAATATCTGACTGACGAAATGATATTATGGAAATTTAATCCACCTTCTGCCCCTCACTTTGGAGGCCTTTGGGAAGCGGGAATAAAACAAATGAAAAATCATTTAAAAAGAACAATTGGTGAACAAATTTTGACTTATGAAGAGTTCTTAACATTGATTGCACAAATTGAATCTTGTTTAAATTCGAGACCGCTCGTGGCTGAATCTTCTGACCCCAATGACTTCACTGCTTTGACACCAGGACACTTCATTATAGGAGCCCCAATGACATCCTTGCCTGAACCTGACATCTCCTCTACATATGTTACTCCCTTGGAACGTTGGAAATTGCTGCAAAAGATTTTCCAGAGCTTTTGGAAAAGATGGTCTTCAGACTACCTCTCACAATTGCAACAACGAACAAAGTGGTTGAAGAGTAACCCGAACTTAAAAATCAATGACTTAGTACTAATAAAGGAAGAAAACCAGCCCCCATTAAGGTGGAAATTGGGCCGAATAATTGAACTTTTTCCAGGTGAAGATAGTCATGTTCGGGTTGTTAAACTGAAAACTTTGCACGGGGAACTGAAACGCCCCATACAAAAACTCTCTCCTTTACCAATAGAAAATGATTGTGTTTGATTTATTATTTTCTTTTGTATGTTTAATTTTTGTGATTATAATGTATATTAATTTTTCTTTCTCTATTTTAGTTATACAAATTTGAACTCCTGAGGACAGTTAGAATTTTTAGAATTCATATTGAAGTTGTTTTATTTTATTTAAATACTAAAAAAAAAAAAAAACTTTACAAGTAAAATGTTTTCATTTTATTGTTTTAATATTTGATTAAGAAAACTGGTAAGATTAATTATTTTTAATTTGATGAACTCCGTTCATGGAGGCGGAGGATGTTTAGGCGTAAGCCTTAAATAAAGAAATAAATTTAATAATAGTAATGTATTTGACCTTGACAGGTTAATTACTGTCAAATAATAATTCTTGATATTAATGGATTTGGCCTTGAGAAATTCAATCACTGTCAAAATAAAAATCTTGATTAATATTTATGACTAAAATAATGATTTAAAAATGCTTAATATTGATTTATTTGTTTATTTCTTGACAAGTTGACAGCTTAATTTAATTTAAATTCATTTAAAGAGATTTATTGGTCTTATAATTATTTTATGTCAAAATTAATGTTTTATTTATTGATAAGTTGTCAACTTGAGTACTTTTTAAATCATTATTAGAGATTTATTGAGTTCTTAATTGTTTTATGTCAAGTTAATGATATATTTTTAAATTTATGATCATTTTAATTTTATCTCTATGCTTTCTTGTTATATTTCCCCAAAGGGGGTTTTTTAGTCTTGAATCTGTAACCAAGCAGATAACATGTACATTTCTTGACTCTGCAATTAGGCAGAGAACATGTGAAATTTTGACTGTTTTCTATCGTGATTTCATGGCTGTTCTCCAAGAAATATATTTGTTGGCTCTGTGTATCAGAGAATAGTGTAACCATGGATCTATTTTAATAATTCAAGTTATATTATATTTAATAAACTATTTAATCATAAAATGCTCTCCCATCAATTGACTGTGATTATTGAAACATTTTGTGACTGATACATCCAACACCTTGAATAAACGAAAATGAACTTGAGGATTTCTGTGCAGCCCTACATATGATCTATAGAATTTAAACACACCAAGTAATATGTATTTTTTAAGCTCAATTAAAAACACGTTCCACAACTGAAAGCACACTTTCAGCAATTATTGTTTACGCTTTAATAGTTAAATTTTTTTCTGTAGATAAATTATTTTGTGTATCCCTGTAAATGAACAATAAATTCTATACCCATCTTATCCTACAGTTAGTACCGTGTAGTACACCTCAGTGATATACATAAATTTCAGCATGAATAATAACATTAAAATACACAGAAAACAATTCTCCCCCCTCCCCAACTCCTTAGATCGTAATGTAATGGAATTATTTTGAGTGTCTTTATAAATAAACCAGAGATGCTACACGCTTCATTTGAATGCTGAACATGTCATACTTATAACCAATAATATCTAGGAATTTCATGGCCATCAAACTATATTTACGTGAGTTAGATCATGTGCTTTTGTCTAAATTAAATTTCAGAATAACGTATGACTTGTATAATAATCTGTACGTAATATAGAGAGAGTCTAGAGGTCTGAAATTTCCAGGCCCGAACTCAGCTTGAACGTTAAAATTTCGGCCCGGCCCGTGGGGAAAATTTGGTGGCCCGTCCCGAAAGTTAAAATTTAGGCACGAGCCCGGCCCGGCCTGAAGAGAAAATTCAGCGGCCCGACCCGCCTCGGCTCGGTCCAGAAAAAGGGTAAAATTCGGCCCGAACCCGGCGGCCCGAGTGAATTTCTACCAAACATTGATCTTTACTCTTATAAAAGAGTTCAGAGCAAAAAACTTATCTTAGTCTTTTAATTTTTTTTTCATGTTTATGATCTCCATTTATACAGAAGTGCCGTGGGCTGCAATATTTATGCTTTTAATGAACCTTTTTTTGTTGTATATAAACGTTTCAGTTATCATTAGTATTATTAATTCATAATCTATGTAATGGAGGCAGAAAAATCTAAAAAATGGTATATGGTAAAAGTAAAATCTTATAAGACGGAATCGGATTGTAAAAGAAAATGAAATATGTTCTTTTCTTAACGGATATAAATGTTTAATGTATTTTTTATCTCGCGTATTATTGTATTCATTTTGCATGGATGAACAGTTTAAAAGAAATTTGCGATTTCCAGTTTAAAAAAAAATTCCGTCATAATCATGTTTTTTTTTTTTTTTTTCTTTTTTTAATTTGTTTAGCTTTATTTTAATAAACGTGGTAATCTACGATTCATTAAACATTAGAATAAATTCTAATGTTTAATTGAAGAATAATGATGACTTAAAAGTATATGCCTTTTTTACAAAAAATTTTGGACCAAGCCAAATTCTACTGATTTATGAACAGACTTGGCTACGTCGAGAAAAGGATTTTCATGCGGTATGATTCAACAGGAACCCATTATTTTGGTCCGTGAAGACTAGGAAGAATAAAATCAGTCTCGGCTTTGTACGGAAAAAATAAGTTAGGCTCGGCCCTATACTTCAGGAAAAAAATTAAGGCCTAACCTCGGCCCGGCCCGAATGAGTCAATGGAAATCGGCCCGAACCCGGCCCGTGCAGATTACTAACAGAGTCCTCAGAGTACCGTGTTTTATTCAACAGCACAGTACGCTGTAGATTCAGGTTCGAGTCCTGGTGCCGGCTAATTTTTCACTCCTGTTGGGATTATGTTTTAATTGTGCTCAAGTCTGTCTTAATATATATGGACCTTTAATAAATCTATAATAATAAAGAGAGAAGGATGTTTGTCTGTCAGCGCTGTTCTGAAGAGACTGCTGCACGTAGAGTTACAAAATTTGGAGGGAAGGTACTTTTTTACATGTAGTTTTGCACTTCGAAGCCCGATTTTCGATTTTTTATTTAGATTTTTTTAAATAATTTTTTAGGCGATTTTTAGCGTTATTTTTGCGGTTTTATCCCATTAGTGAAAGGAATAAGGTTTCATTCTTTTAACCCAAAATAGCAATTTTTTTTTCTCTTTTCAACAAAGTTTATTCGGAATTTGTACAGCGATTTTTGAATTTTTAACGAATTTTTAATGCGATTTTTAGTGTTTTTTCTCATTTTGCGGCTATTTTTGAGATAAATAAAACGAAAATCGTTAAAAATATTTAGCCTAATGCCCTAAATTTTGTGTTTGTTACGATTTTTAGATTTTAACGATTTTTAATGCGATTTTCAATGCGATTTTTAACGTTTTTTAAAGATTCTTGCGTTCAACATCTAATTTTTTTCATAGTTGTTCTATCAAAAACTTGAGCTGTTGAGAATGCAATAAGTAGTATTTTTTTGTGAAATCTATCTAAAATGTCAAAAATTTAGATACCACTATTTTCGAATAGCAATTTCATAAACTATCTTAAATTCTTGCTTAAGACCGCTACCCCCTCGAGTTATGTATCACCTGATAGGTTATTTAACAGAGTATGGTTTTGATAAAGTTTTTGAAGAATAGAGTGCTCTACTTGGTGGTGGAAAATGGAACTATTAGAACGCTATTTTTTTAAAATCTATAATAATAAAGAGACAAGTTTGTGTGTGTGTCAACGCTGTTCTGAAGAGTCTGCTGTACGTAGAGTTACAAAATGTGGAGGGAAGGTATTTTTATACATGTAGTTTTGCACCTCGAAGCCCGATTTTCAACTTTTTGATTAGATTTTTTTGATAATTTTTTTAGGCGATTTTTAGCGGTTTTTTTTTTCTTTTTTTTTTCAGTTTTATCCCATTAGTGAAAGAAATACGGTTTCATTCTTTTAACCCAATATAGCAATTTTTTTCTCTTTTCAGCAAAGTTTATTCGGAATTTGTACAGCGATTTTTGATTTTTTAACGAACTTTTAATGCGTTTCTTAGTGTTTTTTTTCTAATTTTCCGTTTTTTTTTTTTTTTTTTTTTTTTTTTTTTTTTTTCCCTTTGAGATTGATAAAAAGAAAACTTTTTCAAACTTTTAGTCCTAAATGATTTTTAATGCGATTTTCTATGTGAATTTTAACGCTTTTTCAAGATTTTTTGCGTTTAGCATCTATTTTTTTCATAGTTGTTCTATCATAATCTTGAGCTGTTGAGAATGCAATAAGTAGTAATTTTTTTTTTTTTTTTTTTTTTTTTTTTTTTGCGAAATTTACCTAAAATGTCAAAAAAATTAGTTACCACTATTTTCGAATAGCAATTTCATAAAATATCTTAAATTCTTGCTTAAGACCGCTACCCCCTCGAGTAATATATCACCTGATAGGTTGTTTAACAGAGTATCGTTTTGATAAATTTTTTGAAGAATAGAGAGCGCTAGCTGGTGGTGTAAAATGGAACTAACAGAACGCGATTTTGTTAAAATTTGGAAATATAACAATGTGATTTATTTTAAATTTTAAAATGGTTTACAATACATGATAAAAAATGTAAACAAAGAATGGTGTGACACATTTCAGGGTGCATGAAAGGAGGGGCGCGAACAAAATTAGCAAATGTAATAAGGAGATCTGTTTTACACTTTAAGGTAGTTTATAAAGCATGTTAAAATTTTTAAAGTATTAGCGATGCTCTGGAGAGACCGCTGCACGAAGTTATGTATGAAATTTTACACCTTGAAGGCCGATTTTCAGTTTTTTAAATTTAATTCGTATGCGAATTTTAGTGGGTTTCGAGGCGATTTTTCGACATTAGCGAAAAGGAAAGCGGTTTCATTCTTTCGACCTAAATTAGTGAATTTTGTTCTCTTTTCAATATAATTTATTTGGATTTCGTGCAACTATGTTTGGATTTTTAATGAATTATTTAATGTAAATTTTGCCGCTATTATTCGACATTAGTAAAAGGAATTTTGCTTAAAACTTTCAGGCTAATGTATTAAATTTTAGCTGTTAAGATTTATGAATTTCAGCTAATTTTAATGCGATTTTTGAGATTTTTTGCGTTCGATGTCGGATTTTTGTCATTCATGAGATATTTCCAATTACAACGTTTTACCCTATTAGAGTAAATTTTGACCCCTGTGATTTTTTAATATTGATTTTTAATGCACTTTTCAATGCAATTTTTAGAAATTTTTCGAGTTTTATGGTGGTTTTTTGATATTTGGAAGTAAAAATTGATTTCAAACTTTTAATCTAATATAATTATAGAGATTTTTAACGCGATTTTTCAAGAATTGTTGTGTTTCGTGTCGATTTTTTATTATCTATAAAGGATTTCCTTTTACTACGTGATTATCCTGTCAACCAATTTTGCCAAATTATTTCAATCGTGAAACAAGCCAAATTATGCAAATAAATGTAATTTTTATGTTAAATAATGAAAGAAGAGATAATTTAGAAAAACATTAATACAAATACATATAAAAATAAGTAAAAACCACTTGATGACGTAACAAACATATGTAACATGTTTAATGTCAAGTGAATATGGAATTTACGATCCGCCATTATTGTAGTTTAATCTTATGGTTTGACCCAGATAGTTTCTTGGTCAACCGGATAATCAAATAGTTCAGATTTCCGATTAGAATGTTTTATCCGTTTGATGAAATTCTGATTACTGCGATTTAAAAAATAACTAGCGATATTTAGTGCATTTTTCAATGCGTTTTTAATGAACTTTTTAATGCGATTTAGTACTAATTTTTTCGATCCCCACCACAGTGGTGTTTTAACAATAAAAAAATTATTTTGGTTTCAAACTTTTAGCCTAATATAGTAAATTTTACCATTTACCTTTTTTTAATTTTGTCGATTTTCAATGTGATTTTTGATATATTTTGTGTTCTGCGTCGATTTTTTTGTAATTCACGTAAAAAAGAATGGTTGCTACGTTTTACATGACTAGAATATTTTTTTATTCACGGGATGTATTTACATTTAGTGATTTTTAATGAATTTTTCAATGATTTTGTATTGGTTTTTTTAATCTCACGGCTATTTTTTGAAATTTCGAAAAGGAAATTAATTTCAAACATTTACACTTCATTTACGAATTTTGAAATTTAGTGACTTTTTAATGCAATTTTTAGCAATGTTTTCATTATTTCTCACGCTTTGCGCCGATTTTTTCACTCGTATTTAAGAAATAATTCAGATTACACTATTTTACTCTATTAATGTAAATGTTGTCCCCTGCTATTTTTAAATTTGAAACGATTTGTAATGATTTTTTGAATACAATTTTTAGATGTTTTCGAGTCCACGGCGATTTTTTCACAATTGGAAAAGAAATTTTTAAATAATTTGTAGCTTAATGTAGTAAATTTTGACATCAATGATTCAGATTTTTTGTGTATATTCATAAAATGTTTAGTAAGTTTTGTGTCGGTATTTTTTAACTAATGAAAGAGTTCAGATTTCAATGTTTTGTCCCATTATGGTAAATTATGTCCGCATGAATTTAATATAAATGTTTATCTTACTATGACAAATTTTGTCCGGATTTTTTAATTTTACTGATTTTTAATCTGTTTTATAGTGATTTTTCAAGTTCTGTGACAGTTGTTGACATCGGTAAAAGAATTTCGGTTTCTAACTTTTAGCATAAATAGTATAATTTGTTCTCCACGCTTTTATGAAGTTTGCCAATTTCTAATGCGATATTCAATGTAATTTTTAGTTAGTTTGGGGGATTTTAGGTGTTCCGTGTTGACTTTTCCTTATTCATGAACGATTTCCGATTACAATATTTTCGACTGAATATTAAATTTTTACAGCCATGACTTTTAAATATTCAGCGATTTTTAATATAGTTTTCGATACCATTTTTAGCTATTTTTTTAAGTTCCTTGGCGATTTTCTGCCATTCAGAAACCAATTTTTATATCAAACATTTTGTTTAATGTAGTTATGTTTCGAATGCAATGTTTTATCTCTTAATATGATTTTGACGTTCCATGCCTACATTTTGTAATTCATGAATGATTTCGATCATAACCCCCCCCCCCCCCCCTTCGCCCTGCTTTAATATTATTTATTTAAGCATTGACTTCCAAATATTTAGCTATTTTTAATGCAATTTTCAATGTCATTTTTAGCCATTATTCAAGTTCCGTGGCGATTTTTTTTACATCCGGAAATCGATTTCGATTTCAAACTTTTTGGTTAATATGGTTAATTTCTTGATTACAATATTTTATATTATAACAGTGAATTTTTACCCTAGGGATTTTTAAATGTTTTACGACTTTCATTACAATTTTCAATGCAAGTTTTGGGCTTTCTCAGTCTTTTTTTAATTTTAACATTTTTCAAAGGAATTCGATTTTAAATTTCTAGAATAATAAGAGTTTGGTTTCAAACTTTTATCCTTTACGGTAATTGTTTTGCTCTCTTATTTTGATCTACAGTAATTTTTAATGCAGTATGCTTTTTTTTTTTTTTTTTTTTTTTTTTTTTTTTTTTTTTTTATGAGTCTACGGCGATTTTTTTCAGATATGGAAAAAGAATTCGGTTTTTAATTTCTTTGTTAATATGATAAATTTTCTCCTGTGCGATTAAAGATTTTTATTGTAATTTTTTAGCAGTTTTCTTTCGTATTTCAATGCTTTTTGCATTATCAAATTAATTTGCCATTTTTAAAGCGATGTTAACGTTTCTTCGCGACCCGCTTCGATTTTTTAGAGGTTGAATTTTCGGCCGAATTTATTAAATTCTGATCTCTTTTCTTCAAAGTTTATTCGAATTTTGAAACACAATTTTTGAATTTTGTTTTATATTTTTATGAGATTTTTAATGTTTTCGGCGATTTGTAAGATTTTTCCACATTATTAAAAATAATCCAACTTCAATTTTCTAGCCCATCTCTTTTCAACGAAGTTTAGACGAAATTCGTGCAGCATTTTTTAAATTTTTCGAGGTTTTTACTATGATTTTTAAAGTTTTTTCGCAATTCATGCTATTTTTTGATGAACCCGGGCAACGCCGGGTAGAACAGCTAGTAAATAAATAAATTAGGACGTTAATTTATGCATGCTTAAAAAAAAGCATTTCCTTTCATTTCTGTGTTACTTATTTACAGTCTGATTATTATATTTGTTGATAAATTGCAAATAGTGACCTCACTGTTAAAATTCTTTCTGTGAAATTACAGAGAATCTACGAGTAATCCATTCTCTTAAATCTTAAAATTACAGGGATTAGAAAAACAGAGATTCTGTTAAATAACACAGAAATTATTTGATAAATTTACAATAGACTATGTAAATTAACATCGTTAAAAACACACAACACTCTTTAAATTTATTTTTAATGATAATAATTTTTATTCAGTTTTCAAAATCAGTAAATCCCCCAGTCTTCAAAATGAGACTGAAACAATTTTAATTTTTCGCGTAATTGAACGACTGTATCATTCATTTTTTTACACAATTTACTTCTAACTTCCTGGAATTTGAACCTGAAACCTCTCGACAGTGTAAGAACACCCTACTTACTGAGATATAGGAGCATTTGATATATTTTCAAAATATGTCGTTTATGATTCAGTGGTGAAAAAATTGATAAAAATCCTCATTAACACCGAGAAGATGATTTTTTCCTTTCTAAATTATTCTAACATGCAATAAAATAAAATAATATATATATATATTTAATAAATAACTTTTAGGATTTTCCTGATTTCAAATCAGAAATTAATCCTAATTGGTGTGTCTACTTGGTATTACCCTTGAGAACGAACCAAGTACCACATTTTCCAATAATTCGCTATTGTTCCAATATTGCTAACTCCTCGTGTCTTGTTTAAGTTGTTATTTATTGGGTTATTCTATATTAATTGTAGATATTGAATAGTAATATTGTATGATGGTTTTATATATATATATATATATATATATATATATATATATATAATAAAATTACAAAATAATTTTATTATAAATGTGATTTTTGAATTATAAGTTTTAACAAAGATAAGAATATTTTTAAGTAGAGAGAGAAAACTAGTGTAAATTTACAGAGATTCTCGCTTTTTTTCTATGTTTTTACACAAATTTTTAACAATGTAATCAAAAAACTCTATCTGTAAAATTTCTATAATCAGCAAAACCCTTAGTCCCGAACTGTGCGGATTAGCGGCAGTTTTCTATAATGTATATAAATAAATTGTATAACCTTCTTAGTTAAAAGACCAAATTCAGAAAGCTAAAATCAGAGCATTGCGCAACAAGCAAAATATTTCTCGAATTCTATAAAAAATCGTATCAAAACAATCAGTAATTCTATGTCTTTACGCTTACAAAATAACAGCCACAAAATCACGCGTCTCTTTACCCTGAGATATGAAATTTCATTAAATGTCTAATTTTTTATTGACACACGTGAGTACAATAGATATTGGAATTCTCATTCTGATGATGAATCAATAGAAGACGATAACGTAGTTTATCTATATACGTGCGACTTTATCAATGCTTATTACTTTCTTCTATTTTGATAGATATGCTATTCTTATAGATAGCGTACTTCATGAGTTTTGTAGAAATAGAAAAAAAAATAATCAATATGCTTTTAAGATAATAAGTTAAAACTATAAGATATGTAAACTTTAGTAGGAGTCAGTCCAGACTTTACTTACAGGGTCCTGTTTTGACGAAATTGTGTTTATGAAAAATCTAATAAAAACTTCCTATTTCGTATAACTTCCTATAAAAACTTCCCTATTTCGTTAATGTGAAATTATCAT
Source organism: Maratus speculifer (assembly GCA_964019185.1). Classification (NCBI taxonomy): domain Eukaryota; kingdom Metazoa; phylum Arthropoda; class Arachnida; order Araneae; family Salticidae; genus Maratus; species Maratus speculifer. Next base: position 156,569,540 of record OZ025302.1, on the reverse strand, counting down.
TATATTCAAGTTTCTGTTTATAATATATTTTCAACAACATCCTTTATATACAGGGTGCCATATGTTATCGATCGCCGACCTTTAATTTCTCTACCGTTGATCTCAGACATGTTCCAATTACAAAAAACGTTTGGTATGTAAATGAAGTAAATATTCATGCTGTGGCATGGTTTAAATTAAAAAATCAATTTCATAAAAAAAAAATACGATATCTAACTTTTTATACGATCCCCCAATCCCTATAGTTATATTTAGTAAAAGTTTACATACATTATAACAAATATAACACAAAAAGTTTCATTTCTACGACAAAAATTGACGCAGTTATTAAATTACAAAGTTTGGGGATTTTTCACACGGGCCGGAATTTCCAGGCCCGGGTCCGGCCCAGCCCGAAGGAAAGTTATTTTGACTCGGCCAGGTCCGGTGTAAAACTCATCAGTTCGGCCTGAGCCAAGCTTGGCCAAACCTTTATAGAGAAGTCAGTGAAAACAAGCTCGGCCCGATTTGGCCCGAAAAAATTTCTATACTATTTCGAAAAAAAAAAAAAAAAAAAAAAAAAAAAAAAACAGATTTTTATCACATAATTAAGATTTCCTTTAAAAAACACTGCATACATATTTATGGGATGATTTTACAATATATTTTACAAAAAATATACAATAGCAACATTAATGATTACCTAGATTCTTAGGCCTTCAACATTCAAATAAAGATTAATTAAAGAATTAATATGGTTTCGAATTAAAAAAAAAAAAGAAAGTTAAAAATGTCACAACTTTTAAAGCTGTATAATAAAAATTTTGATTTATGAAAATATTTCTATATCGTTTTATTAAAGATTTTCTCATATCAAAAGGAGCTATACTTTTTGACGCATTTCCGAATTAAATTTCTTTTCTGTAATGCATAAAATTAATAGGTGTTTTTATTCAGAAACTATGTAATCGAATGGCGTTATCTATTTTCTGATACAAACAATTTAAGAAAATACTGTGAAAGTTAGTGTTTTGAATCGAATTTCCAGCAGCATGATTCGAATCAGCATGGGAAGGGAGAAAAATCTACAACCACGTGAAAATAATCTTTTATATATAAACAAGCTATTTACTAGTATCTTATTTACCAAAAACGGAAAATTCTATTCGATTCGAAATCCCTTCAATAATCAGGCTTGTCAGTTTTATACCTTTACAGTTAAAAATTAGTCAGAAAATGTGTCAAACTTTCGCGTTGTTGAGAAGTGAATTTAAGAACCACCAAGAAGTATATTTCCAAAGATTACGTCAATTTAAGTTCTTTATCGCTATTAATACTTTTATAAATCAGGTTGCTTGCCTTAAAGTCTAATTCCGGCTCGCACGAAATCGAATATATATATATATATTAAGCACGGATTAGACACAATGTAACTGTCCGATCCGATCACGACACTGTAGAAGTTACATTTCTGTATTGATGTTGTCAAACTTGTATCGGCTCATGACGCACATTCATACTTATTTTCATTAAAGCCATATTCATTGAAAATATCTCATCTTTTATTACTTTTGATTAAACCTTTATAATGGGCCGGTAGGCCTGCTAAATTTTTTTTTATCGGCCTGGCCTATATGACTCTTTCAATTTTTTCCCTGGCCCGACCCGACCCAGCCTGGCCCGTTGAAAAAAAAATCATTCTAATTCTGCCGAATCAGCCTGGCCTGTTAGAAAATTCAGAACTACTCCGCCGGCCCGGCCAGGCCCGGGCTCCTGAAGACCTCTATAACACGTTACAAACCACTTTTAGGAATAATGTTTGATTTTTCAATAATTTAAAAAGTTTAAGTTAAAGTTTAGTTATAAATACTATTTGTTTTATGTGTTAGACAAATCAATATAAAACTGATTATTTAATGTAAATATTTTTTATAACATCGATCTAACAGTTTTCTTAAGCATTTTCATTTGTCGAATTCAACGGGTTCCGACTCGTGCATCGTTAAAGCTTATAATTAATGATATATTAATATCAGATAGTAAAATAATAGAAAGCTTATCCGAGATACTTAAAATTTAAAGTTGCGAAACTAAATAAAAATGCGAACAAGGACGGTTTATACTAGCAGTAGATAAAGTAAAAATATGTCGTGAAATATGATAATAAAGATAAACAATCACGCGTCTCTTATCATCAGATGTGAAACCTTATTATGACTAATTATTATTATTTTGATTCACACACGTTAATTCAAAGGCCGGAAGAATTCTCATTTGACTTTATGAACCCGAAAAATCGTGATAAGTTATCGATCAGTGCAGTGTCTAAATAAGATCAACTAGTTTTGTCTAGATTTTCATTTTCCTTTCCACTTGCTTTTTTCCAATCATCACAATTTGTTGGAAGTAAATATTGAAGCATATTTCACTGCTATCTACCATTAGTATCTACTTTATATACATATAGGGGGGAGGGAGGCACGTCTGAACAATTTTTTAAAAAATCAATACATTTCTTATTTGAATTATATTTTTTGCGTTTTAAGTATTACATAATAAAAGCAATGCATTTATTCATCATATGAACCAGACATTAAAAGTTTTCCATGTAAATTAAAAATGTTGTATGTGTTGAAAGATATTTTCCGATTTAATAATCCCCGAATCAAGATACTTAACGAACTCTCCCATCTGATGCGATAAGAACGAAAAACATCATTAAGTTAGAATTCACACTAATGATTATCGAAACTTAGTTCTGGGTTTTTTTCTGTGCCATCTGGAAGTTACAGAAGACATATGCAATATTTCCAGTCATCAGAAAGTGTTTCCAGAACTTTATGCATACTAACAGATAGACGTTTTTTAGTAAGCTTTATTCTTTGACTTTAAAAAATAACCCATTAAAATTAATTAGCTGATTGCACCATAATGTGAAAATGTGCTTGTTGTTATAGTCTGTCTCAAAAGTTTAAGTACTCTGTAAATCTCGTTTAAAATAATTGAAGAAGAAAATATTGTATGCTAATTTACAATAAATACGAAACATTTAATCAAAATAAAATAAAATAAGCCGTTTTGGGTAGTTAAAATAAAAAATATATTTATTTTTATTTTATTTTTCTTTTTTTCTTGAAGAAACGCTGTCTCAAAAGATTAAGCACTTTATGCAAATTTTTTTAGAAACACGGGATTGGTATTGTGTAATGACGTTGTATGACATCATATTGCACTTTTATACAAGTATAAAAGGTGGTGAAATTATTTCCTAATGTTTTAAACATGACAAAGTGTAAAGAATTCACAAAATGTGAGATTTTGAAAGATTTTAAATTGAAATCTCAAAATAAAACTGTTTCTGAAATCGCAAAAGCTTTAAATTGATCAAAGCTATGTATATATCAAGTACTTTCTAGAAATGATAATTTTAAGCGGAAACCAAGATGCAGACGACCACGTACAGAGGTGCCAAGTTTCAACAAAAGCTATCAGTAACCAAAGTTCAGAGAAGACTTGGGGGGGGGGTGCAAATTTTCAAAAATTCTTTCTTTTTTCCGCAATCTTTTGGGGGAAATTTGCAATGTTTGCACGGAATTTTCACATCTTTCGCGATTTTTGGACGAAATGTGCGGGTTTTTCGCGATTTTTGGACGAAATGTGCGCGTTTTTCGCGATCTTTTGACAAAATTTGCGCGTTTTTCGCGATCTTTTGACAAAATTTGCGCGTTTTTCGCGATCTTTAGACGAAATGAGTGCGTTTTAAGCGATTTTTTTGACGAAACGAGCGCGTTTTCCGCGATCTTTTGACAAAATGTGCGCGTTTTTCGCGATCTTTTCACGAAATGAACGCGTTTTCCGCGATCTTTGGGCGACATAAGCCTGTTTTAAGCGAATTTTGACGAAATGAGCGCGTTTTTCGAGATCTTATGATAAAATGAGCGCGTTTTCCGCGATCGTTTGACGAAATTACCCCGTTTTAAGCGATTTTTTGACGAAATTTGCGCGTTTTAAGCGATTTTTTGATGAAATTTGCGCGTTATAAGCGATTTTTTGACGAAATGAGCGCATTTTCCACGATCGTTTGACAAAATGTGCGCGTTTTTCGCGATCTTTTGACGAAATGAACGCGTTTTCCGCGATCTTTTGACGAAATAATTGCGTTTTTCGAGAACTTATGATGAAATGAGCGCGTTTTCCGCGATCGTTTGACGAAATTAGCCCATTTTAAGCGATTTTTTGACGAAATTTGCGCGTTTTAAGCGATTTTTTGACGAAATGAGACCGTTTTTTCGATATCTATTGACAAAATTTGCACGTTTTTCGCGAAATTTTGACGAAATGCGCGTAACTTTTACGCAATCTTTTCTGTTTTTCCCCGAGATCTTATATTGAAATTTGCGTTTTTTCAAGCGATCCTTTAATGAAATTCGCGATTTTTTTATCCGTAATTTCTATCCGATGCCCGTAACGCCGTAACTTTTGTTGCATATCCGTAATAATTACGGACAAATCGTAATACTTGGCACCTCTGCACGTATGACGACTATTCAGACTGATCGGAAAATACGGAGATTGGTATTTACACAAAATATGTCCCCATACGGCAAATTAAAGATAATTTCAGCGTACAGATGTCCAAAGACACTGTAAATTGACGTATTAAAGCGTGTGATTACATCATGTAAAAGAAATTGGCTCGCAAACCGTCTCTTAAATTACATCACAAACAGGTAAGAATGAACTGGGCTAAAAAACACATGACCTACGGGGACAAATGGCTTACTGTTTTATTCAGCGATGAGAAAAACTGGAACTTAGATGGCTCTGATGGTTGGAAGGCGTATTGGCATGAGTTACGCAAGAACCGAAGGACATTTTTCAGCAGGCAGCAAGGCGGTAAATCCATTATGGTTTAGGGGGCATTTGGGACATTTTCCAGCCCTCTCTAGCATTTCAAAAAAAGAAGAGAAGAGTGAAAAAAGTTTCAAGAAACCCTAAAACACCATTTGCTTCCATTCGGTGACATTTTGGAGGGTTTTGAATGAACTTTTCTGCAAGACAATGCCTCAATCCACGTATCCCATTCTACAAAACTTTGGATTTTTCAGAAAAATGATAAAGTACTGACTAGTCAGCTTTAAGTCCAGACTTAAACCCGATTGAGAATGTCTGGAGTACTTTAACCCGCCAAGTTTAGGCAATGGAAAGCAGTATGACTCTATTGAAGAACTCCAAGAGGCTATTGAGAAAGCATGGTATTCTTTGCCACCAAAAACCCCACAAAAACTAATAATTTCGACGAAAGCACGTTTATTTGAACTAATCCGAAAACATGGAAAAAAATTTGTTACTAAAAGTTCTGTAAAAATTATAAATATGGTTGTTTTTGACATTGTGCATAAATTTTTGAGACAGTTTTTTTATAACTTTTTTATAAATTGTATTTTTTAAAATTATGTAATTTATTTTTTTCTATTTTTGATATCGTTTATTTAAATAATATTGCGAAATATGTAAATAAAAAAATGTTATTAATTCTAACTTTTTATAATTCATTAAAAATCGATATTTTACGCTGTGAGGGAGTGACCTTTAGTCATAAAGGCACTCTAGTGTTCTGAGATCGTGACGTCAATATTTTAACATTTTGTAGGCGTAAAAGTGACATCTATCCTCTCTTTTACTTTAACTTTCTAGAGTGTGTGTGCTCTTTCGAATTCCGCAGTTAGCTCGCGGTTATTAGTATTATGTTAATGAGAAGTATCTCAGTTTGTCGCGTATAAAAGCTTGGGTGTGAGTTTGTGGTGTGTGTGTTTCTGGCCTTAGCCAGCGTCTGTGTGTTTCTGGCCTTAGCCAGCGTCTGTGTGTTCCTGGCAGTAGCCAGCAGCCAGCAGCCAGCAGCCTCTGTGTGTGTTCCGCATTGGACAACGAAGTTGATGATTGTTTAGCAAGGTGCTGACGATTAGAGAATAGCTACGGCCTCCAGTAAAGCGAAAAGGAGTTCAGATAGTGGATTAAAGATTCGGCCTTGGTAAGAAAGTTTAGAATCGTTCCGTTTTGATTATTTGAGCAAATAAAGAAATATCCACAGCCACGGGCTGTGAAATTAAGATTTGTTTAGTAGATCAGCCAGGAAATAGTGTCAAGTGCTAGACGGTGCCCCGACTGAGCTAGACCAAAGCCTGTGAGTATGATTTAGCTTTTCATAGTGTTCTCAGTGAGTGGAATTATAGACTTGCTCCACTTTCCTTTAGCCCTTATCATTTTAATAAACTGTGTTGTTTTAACCTAAATTAATGAGTATGTCTGCATATAACGTGACAAATGACACCCAGCATGAATATACCGTCACGAATGGCGCCCAACGAAATGTCGGACATTTTGAGATTGTGCCACGGGTGTATTTCACCGGTGAGGGTGATATTAGTGAATTTTTAGTGAAATTAGATGATTATATTTTGTTCAATAATATACCTGAGAAAAACAGGTACGTAGTGCTTAAATGCTCGTTAAAGGGCGAAGCACTTTTGTGGTTAGAAAATATAGGAAAGTTTTTGATTACTGAGGAAGCGAAAAGATTTGAACAAACTGTAATTGAGTTAAAGAAGGCATTTCCTCCCGTTAAAGATAAAAGTATTTTGAGAAAAGAGTTCTATTGTAATAAGCAGAATATTTATGAGTCGGCGTCAAAATTTTATCTTCGTAAGCTGGAACTAAAAAATAAATTAGATTTAGATATTACATTTGAGGAATTGTTGGACATTGTTTTTCCTCTTTTTAATCCAAATATACAGGACTTTATTGAAGTTAGAGCACCGAAGAATTTTGCAGAAATGCACCAGATATTATCGAAGTATGAGTCTCGGCATAGCTCGGATCAACGGGATTTGCGTAACCCTCGGCAGAGACCTGTCACGGATAGTAATTTGAGAAATGAGGGGGAACGTAATTTTGTGAGAGGGGGACAGCGATTTCCGGATAGTAATGTGCGTAATAGAAGTGATGGATTTGGTCGTAATATGTCGAATACGAGTAATGGTAATAGGAATGGTGGTGGTGCTAATAATTTTAGAAGTGGTGAGAGAAATATGTATGGAAATAGACAGAATAGTGGTTATAATCGTAGTGGGGGAGTACGGGACAGGAATGTTTCTTCGCAAGTACGGAGATTAACTTCGGATGAGAATGTTGAAAATAGGTCAACGCAAAAGAGATGTGTTCAGAGGTTAGAAAAGTCGTCTTTGAGGTTGAATAAAATTACTATTAATCCGGTTGAGTTACCTGAAGTGTTAATTGTGTTAGATGGTATTGTCGTTAAAAGTGTCTTCGATACAGGGGCAGATAAGTCGTTCATTTCTTTTGATTGTTATCGGAAATATTTTTCGTATAAGAAGTTGAAAAGGTCAAGTCTGGTGGTTCAGTCAGCACAGGGAGTAGCTTGCGATAATAAAGGTTCAGTAGAATTGGAAGTTGAAATTCGTTCGGTTAAGACATGTTGGGAGTTTTGTGTGTTAGATGGATTAACAGTGCATTGTATAGTTGGTGTGGATTATATGAGGGATAGAGGAATTAGTTTGGATTTCTTTAAAAAGTCGTTAATCGTGAATAATGATGAGAATGTGAGTAAGAAAGAGCCTGTTTCAGTGTCAGTTAATTTGGAGGAGTCGGGTTTAAGTGTGGTTAAGAAAATGGAGGTTAATAAGTCTTTAGTCGATTGTGGTAAAGTTTTTTCAGATAAACCGAGTTTAACTAATGAAATTTATATTGGTTTTGACGCACTAGTTGCTAGTAAACCATTTCGTTATGATTTTATATTCAATATTTTTAAGTCTTTGTGTGAAAAGTTGCGGACTGAGGACGGTAGGGAACTTACTCAGTCTAATATGGCTGAACGTGTAAATCGTACATTAATTCAAATGATTTCTTCTTATGTTGGTTCTCATCATGTAAATTGGGACCAGTTTCTTCAACATTTTGCGTACGCACTTCGTACGGCAGTTCACGAGTCAACGGGGAAAACGCCTTCTGAATTGTTTTTGGGTAGAAAAGTTATTACTCCATTCCAAAGGTTAGTTATGGTGTCAGATGCGGGAAGTCAGTACATGTGTCAGGATATTGAGAGGTTGGTTAAGGAAGCTCAGGTTCAAATGGGAAAAGCGCAAGAAAAGCAAGTTCAGTATTATAATATGCGTAGAAGGGAGTTAGAAGTGAAAGTTGGAGATTTTGTGTTAGTAGAAAAGCATTGGTTAAGTTCAAGTCGTCAAAAGAGAGTAGCTAAGTTTGGTCCGAAGTTTGTAGGTCCGTTCGAGGTTTTGGAAGTTCGAAATAATAATTTGGTTGTTGATGTCAATGGTGAAAGAATGACTGTTAATCTGGATCAGGTTAGAGTGTATAAGTTTAGAGAAAATGGTAGTGAAGGTTCTCATATGTCGAGTGGTGTTTCGCGAAATTCCCGATCCAATGAGTGTCCCGAGTCCAGCACTTCTTCGTCTAATTCTTTTCATCAATATTCAAGAAGAAAATTTGGTCAAACAGCTCCAAAAACTGTTATTGAAAGTCGACAGTCTAACAATCCGAGAGCAAAGTATAATAAAAATAAGAGAACTGTGTCAAATACATCGGACTCTGTGTGCCATAAAAGACAAAAAGTTATAAATTGTCCAGTTCCTCTACCTATTAGACAACAACCTCACAAGCATAAATTAACTAATAGTTCACCGTCTTCAGTGATTAATCCCCAGAAAAGATTTCGTTTGGACACTAGTAAAACTGTTAAGCGAACTTTAAATGCCGAATCTTTGCCTAACAAGAAACAACGTAGGTCCGGAAAGAAACGTGGCCTTGGATCTTCGGTAACTTCGGGTGCGTCTAGAAAGAGGAGGCAACTCTCAGACTACCGGCAGCAACAGTGTGAACCTCGCCATGGAGTGAACCCAGCGAACCGGCCGGAGCAGAGTCGTCGAGTGGAACCTACGAGTATCCCACGGCATCCATTCAGAACCAGGCTGCAGGCACGACAGTCAACTGTGGCGTCACCGTACAGTTCTGATGACGAGAGATCCTTCGTGCAAGCCTTCTGGGACAAGAGGAGACAGCCATCTTGCAGTATGAAGCCTGCCAGCAGCGAATCGTCTCTATGATTGGGTGATAATGTTCTTTATTAAATTTCTATTAGAGTGCATATATGTGGTAGCAATGTGAAGGAATAGAAAGCAGAGAGACTGTTTTGTACTTTTGGCCATTTTTGGATTTTTTTGACGGACTCACGTTTAGTGCTTAATTGTGTTCAAAATTTGTTTGCAAAATTGTTAGTTTTATGTATGTTGGAAATTTTGGTCTTAACTGCTTTTAAAAATTCTGGATCTATTGTTAAATGGTTATGTTATTTGTTTAAAATGTTATTATATTGTTATATTGTTCATGTGTTATAAAATGTATGTTAATGTATGTTTAAATTTTCAGAAAGTACAGATAGTAATTTGGGTTATTTTGTACACGCGCCGCGGTTCAGGCGCGCACGTGTTTTGCGGTCAAGAAGTCCTTGACACGCGTTTCTATCTCTTATACTAACATTTAATGAATTAACTTTCTTCTTATCGTTCGTGTTTTATGGGTTGCGTTTTGTACTTTAGTTGGGAATGGTTTCCGCAAGTTGCGAAGTTTTAAGCTGCATTTGAATTTGAAATTGTATTGTATTAAAATTGAATGTTAATGTGATTTTCTTGCAGGGAAGTATACTTTTTGTTATGTATTGATTCTGCTATTTTTCTTTTAGTTAATACAGATGAAGAGATTGATGACGTCATTTTGTAAATTTTTGATATTTTTTGATTGTTGCATAAGCACAGCGATATGCCGCTGTACGTATGTGCCCCAGTTATTGTTCAAGTGGAGTTAAGTCTGAAGAAGTTTGGGAGTTAGTTCATTGGCTAATGGGGATGTAGGTATTACGTAGTAGCAGAATTATTTTAGTAGGAAGTAATTGTAATTCTAGATGAATTTGGATGAGGAAAGTTTTTGCGCATTGGGTTTTTTGGACTTGGTGCGAATTCTAGTATATTAAAAGTTATGGAGGAATTTTTGGGTAAAGTTATAGTTGCATTGCAATATTGAGGAAAATTTCGGAAGGTTAGTGTTTTGAGAAAATTTAGCACTCCCAGTGGAGTGGGTTGTTTTGAAAGAGGAAGTAATTAGTTTTGAAAGTTTTACGAGTTTTTGGAAGTTTTACGGAGGCTATTTGTAAGATAGAAGAATGATTGGATGGAATATGTGATTATTTGAGGCAAACTGAGTTTTTTTGGTTGTGATGGGTTAAAGTTAATATTTTAAAAGTTATGTTTCGGCGTTAAATTTCACCCATCACTGTGTTTTATTACGGCTCTAAATTTATAACAAGAAAAAGTTCTGGGCATGCATTTAGCCCAGCCCTTTTTCTCTGCGGAGTTCGAGGGGGGGTTGTGAGGGAGTGACCTTTAGTCATAAAGGCACTCTAGTGTTCTGAGATCGTGACGTCAATATTTTAACATTTTGTAGGCGTAAAAGTGACATCTATCCTCTCTTTTACTTTAACTTTCTAGAGTGTGTGTGCTCTTTCGAATTCCGCAGTTAGCTCGCGGTTATTAGTATTATGTTAATGAGAAGTATCTCAGTTTGTCGCGTATAAAAGCTTGGGTGTGAGTTTGTGGTGTGTGTGTTTCTGGCCTTAGCCAGCGTCTGTGTGTTTCTGGCCTTAGCCAGCGTCTGTGTGTTCCTGGCAGTAGCCAGCAGCCAGCAGCCAGCAGCCTCTGTGTGTGTTCCGCATTGGACAACGAAGTTGATGATTGTTTAGCAAGGTGCTGACGATTAGAGAATAGCTACGGCCTCCAGTAAAGCGAAAAGGAGTTCAGATAGTGGATTAAAGATTCGGCCTTGGTAAGAAAGTTTAGAATCGTTCCGTTTTGATTATTTGAGCAAATAAAGAAATATCCACAGCCACGGGCTGTGAAATTAAGATTTGTTTAGTAGATCAGCCAGGAAATAGTGTCAAGTGCTAGACGGTGCCCCGACTGAGCTAGACCAAAGCCTGTGAGTATGATTTAGCTTTTCATAGTGTTCTCAGTGAGTGGAATTATAGACTTGCTCCACTTTCCTTTAGCCCTTATCATTTTAATAAACTGTGTTGTTTTAACCTAAATTAATGAGTATGTCTGCATATAACGTGACAAATGACACCCAGCATGAATATACCGTCACAACGCTTGTGCTTAAACTTTTGAGACAGACTATAATGTTTGTAATGTAATTTAGCATATGTTACTCACTCTATATTTGACTCTCGCAACGAGAGGTCATAAGTGTTTGCTGCTACGTTTAATATGTTATATTAAATATTCTTTATTTCTTTCTAAAAATCAGCCGTAGTTACTTAAATTGCATCTTCATGAGTGCTACACTGAAGTATTAAGAAATGGGCACTATCATCTAATAAACGACAATAAACGGATATACACTGTTAAATAAAAATGCCACATATTACAGATCGTGCACCACATCCCTGGATTAGCCGGTATACCTGAACTGGATATCTATAAAAAGGTAAGAGAATATTTATTTATTCCTTTTGCTTACCTGAATTAAATGTTGAGACAGCTAAAGCTATTATTTAATGATGAGGTTTAGAATTCACGCCAATTAAATGTTAGGAATTTTTTTATAACAGTGGGGATTTAAAAAGCTGAAAGATTTCTGTTCAAACCTGCCCCATGTAGGGATTCCTTTGAACAGATAAGGGGCACCTTTGAACAAATGAATAAAATATGAAAATATTGAGAATTTTCATAAAAGGCTGCATATGTTTTAGAAATATAAAGTAAAACGAGTAAAATTAAATAACTATATTTTATTGAAACTCATAATTTTCTATTATTTAAACAAACTTAAATCCATCAAAGTTGATGTCAATAATCATTGTTGAAACAACAGAGTGTCCCTCCAGTTATGTTTGGTTGTGAAAACTTTTTTACAATATCCTTGAAATACACCAGTATGATATCTGATGCTTCTGGAAAATTAAAATTTTTCATTCACTCTTTTTATGAAAAAACCAACTTAAATTTCGTTTTATATATTATGAAAACCAAAAATAATGTTTGGGGAAGAGTAAATGAAAGAGTATTGGTTTTGTTAGACAAACCTGCTAAATCATGAATCTTTATTGTGTTATCCGGGATTTGCAATTATCAAATAAATGAATTCCATCATCAGTTTAGATTTGAAGCTTTCCGTCGCTGATACACCCAGAGATTGTAATACATGTGTGTCGTAAGGAGGTATTGTTAACAGTATAAATCCATGTTCTTTGATATTCTTAATTAACCTCTTTTCACATAGAAAAAATTTCAAAAATTATAATATTTAACATACCAAAAACTCTTTACTTTACAGTTTAGATGTTCAATGGTGCTGCAGGTTTTTCGTTCAATGGTGCCCCATCACATGGAGTTCAATATTACAATTATTTATTCAATTTGGCTGAAGAATTTGAATAAAACAAAACTGTTAAACTAAAGTTCACATCTTTATTTAAATGTTGCACAATAAACCAAAATTTTAAAAATACAAAATTGTCAATAAAAATATTACAACTTTACTTTCTTAAGTTTAGATTTAAGAGAGAGAAAAATACATATCTTGTTTAGACAGTACTGTGCATACAAAAGGTGCAGCTTTGTATACTTATTGCTCTGAAGCAGTAGTAATGTATTGCCATAGACATTTTTTAAAAATAATTTATTTGAAGGAAAATATTCGGAGGGTTCAAAGGTGCCCCCTATCCCCTATATAATATAAGGTGTCATAGGGTATTAACGTCAGAGTGGGTAAGAAGTCTGCACGGGCCGAAATTTCCAGGCCCGTCCCGATCCATCGAAAAAAAAAAAAATTCGGCCGAATCTGCCTGAACGTAAAAAAAGTTGATCCGACCCGGCCAGTCATGAAAGTTAATATTTCGGCCCGAGCCCTTGCCTGGAAAAAAATTAAATTTCGGTCTGAATCCGGCCCAGCCCGCCACGACTGATGAATATTTACAATATTCATTTATACAGTAGGCTACGATATTTATGTTTTTAATGAACTTCTGTCCTAACTTTTAATGAACCTATCGAACCTCGGATTTTCTTGCATAAATACGGGTTAGGTTCCCTTAGAAAGACCCCCCCACGGAACCCCCCCCCCACACCCCTTTCGGGCCTATATCCCACGTGTTGATAATCGGCCGTCATAAAATAAACCAAACCAAATCAAACTGACTCTTAAAACGTAAATCCGCCGTTCAGAGAATTCAGAGATTTTCACGAATCCAATACTTTAGTGCAGCGGTTCCCAAACTTTTGAACTCGCGGAGCCCTTTTTGGGAAGAATTTCCGAGGCGGAGCCCCTGAACCCAACGATACTTTGTCGGTCGCAGACATTTAGCCGACAACCAAATCACCGACAAGACAATTAGCATACAGAAAATAGTCGACAGGACGTTTAGCCGACAAGTACATTTAGCAGACACGTACATTTAGCCGACAGGACATTTGGCCGAAACGTACATTTAGCCGACAGGACATTTGGCCGAAACGTACATTTAGCCGACAGGACATTTGGCCGAAATGTACATTTAGCCGACAGGACATTTGGCCGAAACGTACATTTAGCCGACGGGACATTTAGCCGACAGGTCAATTAGCCGACAAGACGATTAGCCGACAGAACATTTAACCGACAGGTCAATTAGCCGACAAGACGATTAGCCGACAAGTCAATTTGCCGACAAGCCGATTAGCCGACAGGTCAATTAGACAACAAGCCAATTAGACGATTTGTATTTGCAAAATTTTGTATGTACTTAGTAAGTAAGAATAGGATGAAGCCTATTAAATATCAGTAACCTCGATTATCCGGAACTATCTTTTTCGGACTCTAGAAATTTTTTTTTTAATGGATTTACACGTTTCAGATACTGGAGATTCCGAAAAACATATTTTTAGAAAAAAAAATTGCCGTCTGTCTGTCTGTCTGTAAACGCTCTATCTCACGAACAAATGGAGATAGAGACTTAAAATTGTGTATGTACTTAGTAAGGAAGAATAGGACAAAGCCTATTTAATATCAGTAACCTCGATTATCCGGAACTATTTTTTTCGGACTCTCGAAAAAAAAAATGACGGATTTACACGTTTCAGTTACTGGAGATTCCGAAAAACATTTTTATATATAAAAAAAAAAATGCCGTCCGTCTGTCTGTCTGTAAACGCTCAATCTCACGAACAAATGGAGATAGAGATTTAAAATTTTGTATGTACTAAGTAAGTAAGAATAGGGCGAAGCCTATTTAATATCAGTAACCTCGATTATCCGGAACTATTTTTTTCGGACTCTCGAAAAAAAAAAGGTTGTCGGATTTACACGTTTTAGATATTGTCCTCCCCGAAAGGGGAACTTTTAAAATTTTTATCCACAGCACACGTGCTGCATATCTTTAGAAAGGTCTGAAACTGCCTTTTCCTATTATGGATGTCTTGTGTGTCCCCCTCCGCTCTGCCCCCAGGGGGGGCACATTTTTAATTTCTTTACAATACCAGTCGTGTGACACATCATTTGAAAGGTCTACAACTGCTTATTCATATTATGGATGTCTTGTGTGTCACCCCCTCCGCTCTGCCCCCCAGGGGGGCACATTTTTAATTTCTTTACAGCACCAGTCGTGTGACACTTTATTTGAAAGGTCTGCAACTGCTTATTCATATTATGGATGTCTTGTGTGCCACCCCGCACTCTGCCTCCCCAGAAGGGGGGGGGGACAAATTTTTAATTTCTTTACAACACCAGTCGTTTGACACATCATTTGAAAGGTCTGCAACTGCTTATTCATATTATGGATGTCTTGTGTGTCACCCCCCTCCGCTCTGCCCCCCAGGTGGGCACATTTTTAATTTCTTTACAACACCAGTCGTGTGACACTTCATTTGAAAGGTCTGCAACTGCTTATTCATATTATGGATGTCTTGTGTGTCACCCCCCACTCTGCCTCCCCCCCTATTTTATTCGTTTTATGAAAGAAAAAAGAGTAAAATTATTACGTGACTAAATTAACAAAATGTGTGAAGATAAAATATTATCCTATATTAGATGAGCCGCTCGGCGTTCCCCGGGCCCATAAAAATATTCTTCATTAAACCTAAATCATGCACTGCAAAATCTTAAAAAAAAAAAAAAAACTTTCTCTAAACGAATCCCGTTGCCTACGGTACTGTTTAGCAGAAATGCTGCGCATACAAGGCAGAAAAAGGAGGGGGGGGGGTGTCTAGAATCTTTTAGTTTTGTATTCCAGAACCAAGGGGCGAACTCTTTTCTTAAAAAAAAAAAACTTTTTGTAAACTTAAGAAAGATATTTGATGAATTAATAATTCGAAAATTGGGGTAACAATTATGAATTAATATACATCAACATATAAGGGGATACACTTTCTAAATTTCATATTAAATAAGTATTGTTTATCCCAGGGCTATGAAAAATCCGCATCTAAAACGGTACGGTTTTAAATATTTGATCACGCCCTCCCTAAAATGATTATTGCCTGCCTCCTACCCATAATTTGACGCAGAATTCAGACATTTTTCTCTGGGAGGGACTTCAATGGCTCCGGGGGGATTATAGAGTTCCGGCGGGGTGAATTGTACTTTTTGACCATTAAATACGCAAAATTTCAAATTTTCCGGGGGGGGGACATTTTATTGCTCCGTGAGGGGAATGTCCCCCCGGGACATTCCTCTCAGGAATTCAACACTGATTTGACGTCCCTTACTCTTTAAAATCTATGTTATGTGTTATAAACTATCTAAAAGTTTTATATTAAATAAGTAATATTTATCCCAGAGCTTAGTGAAAAGTCAGCAATTGAAATGGCAGGAAACGGTACAATTTTAAGTATTTGACCGCTACCCCTAAAAAATCTTCCCTCCCCTTATTTGATTCTCACTACTCTTTAAAATATGTACTATGTGTTATATTTTATTTGAAAGCTCGAAAACTATCTTTTTGTGAAGTTTTTTCTTTTTTTTCTTTTTTTTTCTTTTTTTTTTAGAATTCTAATTAATTTGTGTTTTAGAATTATTTTTCCTTTTTTAAAAATCTATTTTTTTATTTAAAAAAAACTTGTATTTTTATATAATTAGATGTTAGCGTAAAACAGCGTTTAAAGATATTTTCCGATGCATAGCTTTAAAATATCCAAATGGTGTATTAAAAAAAAAGATAACGTGCAAAAGAATCTGATATAAAAACTATTTATCGTTTCGAAAAACTCGCTTTTAAATAAAGCAAGTCATCCAAGTAACGAATTAAAAATTAAAATCTAAGGTTGTAATTAAGAGGATGTGAAGAAATTTACACATTTGAAATCAGCGAAAAATTTGTCATCTAAATTGATAAAAATTAAATTTATAAATTTAAAATTCGAAAATATTTACAGATCGTCTAAAAATGCCTCTACTACTCGTAAAGCATGGTGACGTCACTGCAACGTCGTTGTGAAGTCACATTGTGACTTTGTGACCATCGATTGTCGATGTGACGTCACGTGACGTCGATGTGAAGTCACAGTGACTAAAATGTGAAGTCGTTATGGCCGTTTTAGAGCTCTTTTGTGACGTTTCACAAAGTGCTCACAATGTGACAAATTTGTGAAAAATGTGTCATTTGTGACTAATTTGACATTAACATTGTGACGAAACTGTGACAAAAGCGACGATATTTAAATTGCCAGAAACATGTTTTTTAAAGTAAATAACATGTTTTGAAGGATATTTATACATTTCTAAAGATTTTTAAGAAAGTCACGTCTCAGTCACAATGTGACGTCATTGAGAGGTGGCTTTTTGGTCACAGGGGTAATGTGACCAAAGTGACTCACAATGACGTCACTGTGACCATGCATGCTATTAGGGTATCGGACGCCCAGCTGTCTGCATTCCAAAATACCTGCTCTAATTCCAGAAATATTTATGGAAATACTGTTTCTTTGAATGGAAATAAAATGAGTTTTTATAAATGGATTTTTACGGATTTTTCAACTATTTACAGGAGTATGAAAATAATTTTTAGAATTTCTGAAAGGGGAATTTTTTCTGCATGTAACTGTCTAATTTTTGAGTTTTTAGGCCCAGACGAATTTAAAATACAGTCCTTTATTAAAAAGCCTAGTATTCATCGCCATGGCAACCCTGTATTTACATTAACCCTTTTCCTTTTCTTTGCGTTTTCGAAGAAATATTCTGTGGTTTGATAAAAATCTATGCTCTTATTGGATTATGAGTATTTTCCCTTTCTTCTAATTTAAGGATTTTAATTAATTTCTCAACTAATTATTAAAACTAGCAGGAATGACCGAGCTTAACTCGGTCAAAATTAACTTTGTGTTCAATGCGATATAGTATTTTCACTTTATCAGTTTCTCTGTATTATTACTATAAAACATGTTGTTTATAATAGTATTATTTACGAAAACAATCAATAAGACAACTATGTATGTATGCACATTTTTACATTATTTTAAAATTTACAACGAAAGGACATCGATCCAAATTACTTTTTTTAGCTTGACTTTGATTGGTTTAACCATTTTGAATCCTATTAAGAATGTATAAAAATTTCTTCACATTCTGAAAGACAATATTGTTTGCCAGATATAGCTAAATTTGGCGACATTCTTACACCTGATGCCAAATACGTGTTTTGGCTTTCGTAATCTTAATGTCGGTTTTTCAGCCAAATGTCGCCAATATTTTGTCAAAAGCCGCCAACTTATTGGCTGTATGACTCTTGTGGTCCTGACCCATATTGCAAAAAATGACCCACTAATGAAATTTGATCAAACGTGACTTAGCTCAATTGTCTTTAGGTAATCAAAAACAGTAAAATATAAAATTGAATGAAAATCGTTTAAGCCATTTCTTAGGCAAAATCAGCTTGACAACATTCCTCAATGAAGCCGAAATGATCCATTAATATATTTTTTTAATATGCAACTCAGCCCAATAGTCTTCTCGTGACAAAAAAAAAAAAAAAAAGATTCTTTACAAAATTTAGATAAAATTGATTATGTCGTTGTTACATATAATTAGAATGACCCTGAGCCATCATAACCCCAAATGACCCACTAATCGAATTTTTGCGAGCATGTGCTCTAGCCCAATGGTTTTCTGTTGCAGGAAAACTATATAAAACAAATTATATTCAAAATGGTGAGAGCCATTTTCCAGATGAAATTAGCATGACCCATAATAACCCACAAATGACCCTTCTAATCGAAATCTTTCGAACACGTGACCTAGCCCGTTCGTTTTTGCGTGCCGATAAACGGTTGGATACAAAATTTAAATAAAATCGACAAAGCCGTTTTTTAGATATGATTAGTTTAATCTTAACCCATTATGACCCCAAATGACCCGTTAATCGAATTTTCTCGAACATCTGACTGAAACCAATGATTTTCTAGAGCCCGAAAACGATAGAATTCAAAATTTAGTCAAAATTGCGCAAGCTAATTTTCTAGATAAAATTAGCTTGACCCATTAATTGAATAGTGTCTAACATGTTATTTTACCCAATAAAATTTTAGTAATCCAAAACAATAGAGTACGAAACTTGGTCAAAGTCATAGGAACCCTTATTTTGACAAAATGACCCAAAAGTGACCCACTAACCGGAATTTCTCGAACATGTGACCTAGCCCAATAGTTTTCTTGTGCCCAAAAATGTTCTATTCAAAATTTTTTTAAAATTGACCCACCCGTCCTTTAGATATAGCTTGATCATGACCCATTATTACCCATCATGACCCACAAATTATCCTTATAATCTAAATTTCTCAAACATGTCACTTAGCCCATTAGTTTTCTCGTGTCTAAAAACTGTTACGTACAAAATTTCGTGAAAATCGATCCTGCCGTTCTTTAAATATAAATAGTTCGACCCAGATCCTTTATGACCCAAAATGACCCAGTAATCGAAATTTCTCGAACATGAGACCTAGCCCAATAGTTTTCTCGTGCCAAAAAAATGTTGTATACAAAATTTCGTTAAAATCGATCCACCTGTTCTTTAGCTATAGCTTGACCATGACCCATTATGACCCATCATGACCCACAAATGACTCTTATAATCGAAATCTCTCAAACATTTGATTTAGCTTATTAGTTTTCTCATGTCAAAAAACTGATACATACAAAATTTCGTTATAATCGATCACGCTTTTCTTTAAATATAAATAGCTTGACCCAGACTCTTAATTACCCAATATGACCCATTAAATTTTTTTCTCGAACATGTAACCTAGCCCAATGTTTTTCTTGTACCCGAAAACCATAGAATGCAATTTTTAGTCAAAATTGCGTCAGAAGATCTCTAGATAAAAATAGCATGACCCACAATGACCCCAAAAATGACCCACTAACCGAATTTTCTCGAACATGTTACCTAACCCAATGGTCTTCTTGTAATCCAAAGCGATACAATATAAAATTTGGTCGAAATCGTTAGAGCCGTTTTTAGATAAAAATGGCTTGACCCATAATGACCCCATAATGACCCACTAATCGAAATTTTTCGAACATGTGACCCAGCCCAATAGTTGTCTCGTGCCAAAAAACGATTGGGTACAAAATTTCCTTAAAATCGATCCAGCCGTTCTATAGATATAAATAGCTTGATCCTGACCCATTGTGATCCAAAATGACCCAGTAATCGAATTTTCCCGAACATGGGACCTAGCCCAATGGTCTTCTCGTGCCCAAAAATGGTAAAATCCAAATTTTTGCGAAAATCGTTAGAGCCGTTTTTGAGATAAAATTTACCCACACACACACACAATTTTTGCTCGCATTATAGTATAAGATTTTAAAATTCTGAGGGTCAGGTACAGTAGGAAAGATCTTGGACAATCTTCACAAAAAACTTGAACCTGGTACGTGACGTAGTTTTCTCTAACTATCGCATACACACAAACGCACACACTAGAGGTCTGCACGGGCCCGGGCCCGGCCCGGCCCATAGGAAAATTTCTCGGCCCGACCCGGCCCGTTATAAAACTCAAAAGTTCGGCCCGGGCCCGGCCCGGTCCGTACAGAAATCAGTGAAAACAGGCCCGGCCCGTTTTGGCCCGTTACAATTTCTACGATTTCTAAAAAATTCAGATTTTTTTCATATAATTAAGATTTTTTTTAAGAATACTGCATACACATCTATGGAATGATTTAACAGTATATTTTACAGGAAATACACATTAGCAACATTAGTGATTACTAAAATTCTTAGGCTTTCAACAATCAAATAAAGATTCATCAAAAAATTATTATGGCTTAGAATAAAAGAAAAAAGTTAAAAACATCGTAACTTTTGAAGCTGTTTAATAAAAGAAGATTTATAAAAATATTTCTATATCATTTAATTAAAGATTTTAAATCCAAATTCATTCGTTAACTCAAATATGCGCCTTTCTGATACATTTCTAAATTAATTTTTTCTCAGAAACGCACAGCAGGTATCTTTATTCAGAAACTATATAATCAAGTGGCATTATCCGTTTTTTGATACAAGCAATTTAAGAATACTGAAAGGAAATAAATTATTGCTATAGTTAGCATTTTCAATAGAATTTCCGGAAGCGATAGCATGGGAAGGGAGAAAAACCTGCAACCATTTGAGAAACTATTGTATTTGAACAAATTTATGCAAGTATTTTATTCATCAAAAATAAAAAATGCTATTCGATTCCAAATGCCATCAATAGTCAGGCTAATCACTTTTATATTTTTACAATTTAAAATTAATCTGAAAATGTGCCAAACTTTCGCGTTATTGAGAAATTAATTTAAAAACCATCAAGAAGTATATATCCAAAGATTAATCTAACATAAGTTCCTTATCGCTGTTAATAATTTTATAAATCATGTTGTCTGCCCTACAGATTTTGAGAACAATTAAGTCTTGTTCCGGTCCGGCAAGTCTATATGTAGAAAAATAATGCAAGCTTGATCTCGGCCCGGTATGAGTTAACTGTCCGATGCCGATCTCACACTGTACAAGTTACATTTTTATATTGATGCTGTCAAACTAGTATGGCTCGTGACGCACATTTATATTTGTTCTCGTTAAAACCATTTGCGTTGAAAATAGGTCATATTTTCAACGCATGCTTAAGATATCTTTTCAAGATATGCTGAAATCTTCAGAACAGGCCGGTAGGCCCGAAAATTTTTTTATCGGCCCGTATGGCCCGTTCAATTTTTTTTCCGGCCTGTTTATTTTGTTTGTCGGCCCGGCCCGGCCCGGCCCGGCCCGGCCCGTTGAGAAAACTATTCTGATTCTGCCGGCCCGGCCCGGCCCGTTAGAAGATTTGAAACAATTCCGCCGGGCCGGCTACGGGCCACGGGCCAAGCCCGGCACACACACAGAGCGATTTGTTATTTTATTAGTATAGACAGACTAGCGCACCCGACAGACGTTGTCCTGTCACCGACAGATGTTATCCTTCTTGGCACCGACTCCAGAAAATCAAATAAATGTACGTAAATATGGTAATAACGCAGAATAAACACTACGCTCTTAATTTAATTTCTTATTACAATTATGTAAGGAAATTATTTTTTACTCTTCATTAGTTTTTGAAGTCGGTTCAAGTTTTGATAGAAAAGTTTATTTTTCTCTTTTTAGTTAAAAGTTAACGATTGTCTGAAGTCGGTTAATCAAAATTATAATACAGTAAATATTATTGTAAAGCATACACGTTTGTCAGCAGTGGGGTTCGAACACGCGATCTCTTTCTTCAAGAAGCTGAGCTTAAATCTGGCGCCATAGACCGCTCCGACATTCCGTCCGCACTCCATTCATCGAACTTATTCAACACTTTTAATTAGCGAAAAATCACTAACTATTAGTTTTTGCCTAATTACAAAAAAAGTACTGAATCAAATTCGATAAAATGTGAATCTAAACCATTCTCAAATCCACTTGAACACACACACAAAATTTCATTAAAATCGGTCCAGTTGTTTAGGAGGAGTTCAGTGACATACACACGCACAGAAGATTTTTATATATAAAGATAAGCATTGAAAATTTCAGGTTTTTGCGCCGAAGACATCGCCAAATTAGGAAAATGTGAATTATCTCACGAACTACTGGATTTAAACGAATTTGCTTAGTACCATTCGATTCAGAATGAAAAAATACACTAAAATATGTTATCAGTTGAAAAATAACTACAAAAGCCGATTTTTATGGAATTTTTTAAAAGTTCGTTCTCTTTTCTATTCATCTTTGGGGTGGAATTTTCGAAAATCCCTTTTTAGCGGAACTCAATGTTATAAGAAGTATTTTTACCCCAATTTTCAAGATTTTTGGATCGGTAGATTTTATTGTGCTATGATTAATACGAAATCCTGACTTTCTTTAATATACACTGACGGAAAAAAAAATCCCAACACCAAGAAAAACTTATTGTAGAGTAATGAAATTTGGACAGTGCATTTGTCTAGTTAACATGTTTAATTGATTAGATTTTCGAGATCACAGGTTAATTTAAGGTCAATAAAATGCATTTCAAATGTGAAATGCTGTTACATTAATAGTTGCTATAACCGCCCGAATTTTGAATGCAAGCCTGCACACGTGCATGCATTGTGTCATACAGGTGCCGAATGTCACTTTGTAATATGGAGTTACATGCTTGTTGTATTTGTTGTGTCAATACTGTGATGGTCAGTGCTGGCTGGGGATGACACCGAAGTTCTCATCCAATGATATCCTATACGTGATCAATGGGAGACAGATCTGGTGATCTGGCTGGCCAAAGTAACATGTCGACACTCTGTAGAACACATTGCGTTACAACAGCGGCATGAGGGCGAGCGTTATCCTGTTGAAATCTCCTCTTACAGGTTGAATTACCAGACTGACGTATACATTTGCAGTCAGTGTGTTTGAGAGACCCACGAGAGTGCTTCTGCTGTCATAGGGAATTGCTCCCTAGACCATGACTCCAGATTGTAGATCCAGTGTGTTTAGGCTGCAGACAGTTTGGTTGCTGGCGTTCCCCTGGCCTCCTTCTGACCAGCACACGACCATTATTGGCACCAAGCTAGAACATGCTTTCATCAGAAAACAAAACAGATCTCCACTTCATCCTCCAGTGAGCTCTGGCTTGACATCATTGGCGTCGCAAACTGCAATGATTTCGAGTCAGTGGAATGCATGCCTTGCATCGAGCTGCCCTTGAAGTAACCGATTTATAACAGTTCGTTGTGTCACTTTGGTGCCAACTGCAGCTTGAATTTCTGTCGCAGACGCAATACGATGCACCACAGCCGTACGCCGAATACGACGGACTTCCCTCTCAGTAGTGCCACATGCTCACCTGGAGCCTGGTCTTCTTGAGGCAGTACCATCCCTTGACCCCTACTCCCAACAATCATACACAGTCGATGCATTCCGTCCAAGTCTTTCTGAAAAATTGCGGAAAGAAAATCCACTTTCTCGTAGCCCTACTTTACGACCTCTTTCCAACTCTGGGAGTTGATGATAATAGCTTCTTCGTCTTCTTAAAGGCATTCATGATCAATCTCAACTCAATCCATCAAATTTTGTAGATCAAATAATGCTCACAAACTTTACAGCACGCATTTAAAGCAAACCTGGTTTTAAAGTTGTGAGTGGCGATACTAGCGCCACGCGTATGCGCGAAGCATGAAATTTAAATCAATGTCGTCTTTCAGATGTATAAACACGCCTACAAAATTTCGTTTAGCTAACACAAGTCTTTATTGGTGTTGGGATTTTTTTTTCCGCCAGTGTAACGAAAAATCACTAACTATTAGTTTTTGCCTAATTACTAAAAAAGTACTGAATCAATTTCGACGAAATGTGAATCTAAACCATTCTCGAATCTACTGGAACGCACACACAAAATTTCATATAAATTGGTCCGGTTGTTTAGGAGTTCAATTACATACACACGCACAGAAGATTTATATATATAAAGATGAGCATTGAAAATTTCAGGTTTTTGCGCCTAAGACATCGCCAAACTAGGAAAATGTGAATTATCTCACGAACTGCTGGATTTAAACAAATTTGCTTAGTACCATTCGATTCAGAATGAAAAAATGCACTAAAATATGTTATCAGTTGAAAAATAACTACAAAAGCCGATTTTTATGGAATTTTTTAAAAGTTCGTTCTCTTTTCTATTCATCTTTGGGGTGGAATTTTCGAAAATCCCTTTTTAGCGGAACTCAATGTTATAAGAAGTATTTTTACCCCAATTTTCAAGATTTTTGGATCGGTAGATTTTATTGTGCTATGATTAATACGAAATCCTGACTTTCTTTAATATATATAGCACTTTTAATTAACGAAAAATCACTAACTATTAGTTTTTGCCTAATTACTAAAAAAGTACTGAATCAATTTCGACGAAATGTGAATCTAAACCATTCTCGAATCTACTGGAACGCACACACAAAATTTCATCAAAATCGGTCCAGTTGTTTAGGAGGAGTTCAATTACATACACACGCACAGAAGATTTTTATATATAAAGATTTTAATTTCAGCTACTTCCTACAATCTTTTAAACACAAGATTTTTTTTTTTTAAATTATTTTCTAATGGTTGTAACAAAAGACGGGAATAAACTGGCGCCACAGTTACATGCACTAAGCAATGATGTTCTTTGGTTATATCACCCTGCAAACATTCACTGAAGGTTTCATTTGGTTTTCTGATACTCATATTGATAGTCCGGACCATTTTACGGATTTCTCCACGATGTCCAATAATTTAGATGATTCCGATAATGATTCTTAACCAGCAGAAATTATCATCTCACAAAGAGACACAACCTAAAATCTACATTAATGGATTTCTTTTCTTAAAAGATAAAAATCGTGAAGAATACTTTTATTGGATTTGCGAAAGAAAGAATTTGAAGAAATCCAGATGCACTGGAACAGCTGTTAAACCTTTCTTAAATGGCCACCATATAGTTAATAAGTTTGATACCCATTCTCATAACCATGCTCCAGAGGCAAGTAAGTCTTTCATTTTAAATGGAAAAAATGAAATGAAAGCTCTTTCAAAGCAGTCTAATGATCGACCAGTTCAAATTATAAATTCTGTAAAATCATCCGTAGCTCAAGATATACAGCCATGCTTTCCCGGTGTCGATGTACTTAGACGACAAATTAACAGAGTAAAGCATACTAATACTCCAGTAGACCCAAAACAATTAGGGAACTTTACTTTACCCGTTCAGTACGCAGTGGCTTTAAGTGGTCAGCTATTTTTTAAAGATATTAAAGAATTTTCCTTTTCACCACAAAATAAAATTTAAAGCAACTACAATTGTAAAAATTCTGGATAATGGACGGAACTTTTAAAACTGTTCCTACCATTTTCAGACAAATGTTAGTAATATTAAATAGGCTTCGTTTTATTCTAACTTACTAAGTACATACAAAATTTGAAGTCTGTATCTCAATTTGTTCGTGAGATTGAGCGTTTACAGACAAACAGACGGACGGCAATTTTTTTTTCTAAAAATATGTTTTTCGGAATCTCCAGTATCTGAAATGTGTAAATCCGTCAAATTCTTTTTTCTAGAGTCCGAAAAAAATAGTTCCGGATAATCGAGGTTATTGATATTGAATAGGCTTCGCCCTATTCTTACTTACTAAGTACGTACAAAATTTTAAGTCTCTATCTCCATTTGTTCGTGAGATAGAAAGTTTACAGACAGACAGACAGACGGACGGCAATTTTTTTTCTGAAAATTTGGAGGCTCCGCCCCACTGCTCGCTACCCTCGCCAACTCCCCGCGTAATCGCTTTGCGATTCGAAGTTGTAGGGTATCCCTGCTTGTTGAGCTCGCCAATACCCCATGGTATGAATAAGCAGTTGCAGTCCTTTCAAATGATGTGTCACAAGACTGGTGTTGTAAAAAAATTAAAAATGTGCCCCCCCTGCGGGGGGCAGAGTGGGAGATAACACACAAGACATCCATAATATGAATAAGCAGTTGCAGACCTTTCAAATGATGTGTCACACGACTGGTGCTGTAAATAAATTAAAAATGTGCCCCCCCCTTGGGGGGGCAGAGTGCGGGGTGACACACAAGACATCCATAATATGAATAAGCAGTTGTAGACCTTTCAAATGATGTGTCACACGACTGGTATTGTAAAGAAATTAAAAATGTGCCCCCCCCCCCTGGGGGCAGAGCGGAGGGGGACACACAAGACATCCATAATAGGAAAAGGCAGTTTCAGACCTTTCTAAAGACGTGCAACACGAGTGCTGTGGATAAAAATTTAAAAAGTTCCCCTTTGGGGGAGGAGAGTATCTGAAACGTGTAAATCCGGCAACTTTTTTTTTTCGAGAGTCCGAAAAAATTGTTCCGGATAATCGAGGTTATCCGGATAATCGAGGAAATAGGCTTCGCCCTATTCTTACTTACTAAGTACATACAAAATTTTAAGTCTCTATCTCCATTTGTTCGTGAGATAGAGCGTTTACATACAGACAGACGGACGGCAATTTTTTTCTGAAAACTACGGGGGCTCGCCCCCCCGCTCGCTACGCTCGCCAACCTCCCCGCGTGATTGCTTCGCGATTCCAAGTTGTAGGTTACCCCTGCTTGCTGCGCTTGCCGATACCCTATGGAATCGCTTCGCGACGCATAACGGATATCTTACACATCAGCAGCATTCCAGGAGTCATTCCTTTTAAGGCTAGCTTTATTTTTACTATAGAAGGATATGTTTTTCGGAATCTCCAGTATCTGAAACGTGTAAATCCATTAAAAAAAAATTTTCGAGAGTCCGAAAAAAATAGTTCCGGATAATCGAGGTTACTGATATTAAATAGGCTTCGTCCTATTCTTACTTACTAAGTACATACAGAATTTTGCAAATACAAATCATTTAATGGGCTTGTTGGCTAATTGACCTGTCAGCTAATCGGCTTGTCGGCAAATTGACTTGTCGGCTAATCGTTTTGTCGGCCCATTGACCTGTCGGCTAATCGTCTTGTCGGCTATATGACCTTTCGGCTAATCGTCTTGTCGGCTAAATGTCCTGTCGGCTAATCGTCTTGTCGGCTAATTGACCTGTCGGTTAAATGTCCTGTCGGCTAATTGTCTTGTCGGCTAATTGACCTGTCGGCTAAATGTCCTGTCGGCTAAATGTACGTTTCGGCCAAATGTCCTGTCGGCTAAATGTAGGTTTCGGCCAAATGTCCTGTCGGCTAAATGTACGTTTCGGCCAAATGTCTTGTCGGCTAAATGTACGTTTCGGCCAAATGTCCTGTCGGCTAAATGTACGTGTCTGCTAAATGTACTTGTCGGCCAAACGTCCTGTCGACTATTTTCTGTATGCTAAATGTCTTGTCGGTGATTTGGTTGTCGGCGAAATGACATAGACCCATACTTTGTGGTTTACAAATTAATGTTTTTTGTGCCTATGGAGCAGAGAAAAATTTACCGGATAAAAATCCAGGCCAGTAATTTCCAACATTGGACTAAGGTTCTCAGTTTGGCCTTTTCCTGATTCAGAAATACTGAATTCATAATAGAAATTTGTTAAAAACAAATTTTGTATTATGTAACACTTAAATAGTTTTTTTTAATATTACTATTATTGGATACAATAAAATAAAAATAAGGATATAAACCCTCTTTTTTTTTGTATTAAAATATCTAACTTGTATAATCAAGATATTTCAACAAAAATTATAGTTAAAAATTTGTGATTTCTGAAAGCTTTTAGTAACGAGATAAACAAACTCTTTTTAACCCAAGCGATGTTCAAGTAGTACTGTTTTGGAGTTAATAACATCCATTTTTAAAATGAGAAATATTCTTTTGGGATTTCCAGTAAGAACTCGGAATTAAAGATCGAAATTCTAACCATGGATTATCCATTGCATTAGGTCTTACGTAAAACTATTATTATTTATGGCGAAAACAACACACACAAACACACACAGAAATAAAGGCAAGTTGTACAGTTTTCGTTTGCAAAGAGATACTTCTGTATAATTCCAGTAGGATGCTCGCGAAAAAAGAAGAAAATGCATAGTTCCGTCACCCATGAGTAATTTTGTAACATGTTTCCGCTAGTCCCGCCTATCCGTAATAGAATCAATCGATTATGGAATATTTTTTCGTTCTTTTTTAAGTTTCTAGTACTTCTAAATATGCAACGAAAATGACTCGCCTCCCAGCTTCTTTTTTTGAACTATTTTTAAAAAATACATTTAAAAGTAGGTGTTTTAGTATTTAATTGGGCGCGGCAAAATTTATAAGCTTTATTGTTAAATGCAGCATTGTTAACCCTTTCGGGACGAACGACACTTATACATGCCGCAAAAAAGCTTAAGAATCCTTGTTTATTCCCACTAGTAAAATTTTACTGTAAAATTTGCCTT
Source organism: Maratus speculifer (assembly GCA_964019185.1). Classification (NCBI taxonomy): domain Eukaryota; kingdom Metazoa; phylum Arthropoda; class Arachnida; order Araneae; family Salticidae; genus Maratus; species Maratus speculifer. The sequence goes on along the minus strand of OZ025302.1, from coordinate 156,541,054 downwards.
ATTTAATCGGAGCATTTTTCCGATTTAATGAAGCAGTAATTTCTGTTTTTAAAAACCGGTCATAAAGCATTAAACACTTCGTAAAAGGCTCCTATCGCGAAGGGATTAACTTTTTTAAATATTTTTTTAAAGTATTTGGTTATTAATTACAATTTTGAAAGAAAGTTTCTTTCGCCTTCTTTTTTTTTCCCTCAAAACAGCTATACAATTAAAAACTCTACTCATGTTAGACGAACTGAAACTAGTAGAAAAACTTTACTAACACAATGGGATACATATGTGGTATTAAATTTGTATTATGGCGTGTACTCATTGACAAAAGTCTAAGTAAGGGGTGGAGCTGAGTAAAATTTTAAATTCTTAATGTGATGACAAATGAAAGAATATATTTTTTAAATTGCTAGACTTATTTCTTATTGAAAAATATGACAGAGACCTATTAAAAGAAAATTTAAAGAGGGGCTTTAAAAATATTTTAAACGTAATGTTATTTTGAATCATATCTGAAGTGATATTAAAGATATTATAGCATCAAACTGTGATTAATTAATATAAAAATCTTGCAATTTATAAGCATTCTTATAAAAATATATGAAAACCCTTGGACGGTGAAAGGGTTAAATGAATTTAATAAGTGGTTTATTAAATGATAAAAGATACAAAGGGGGGCGGAATTTTATTTGAGAAACGATGAAAATACGACGAAAACAATGAAAAATAATGTAGAAAATTTAAATATACAAATAATGTAAACAAATTAAAGAATTTAAATTTATATATAAAAAAACAAACATGTATACGCAATGTACACAAATGTAATATGAATCTAACGAGGGATTGTAAATGATAGAAGACTCAATAAAAATATACTTTAGCGTCAAATGTTTTTTTTCTATGAAAAACAGTACAACAAATTTTAAATAATTAAAAATTAATACAAATAACATAAATTGATTTTAAAAAATAAAGATATAAAAATAAAAAGAAATATATAGACACATTACACGCAAGGGAATCTAGTGAGGGATTTTAAATGATACAAGATCTTTTAAGAAATGTCGTTTTAAGCGACAGACATTGTTTTAAAAATTAAATACAATTTTAAAACTAGGATAGAAGATTTAAATAAGTAAATATAATAATAAAAAAACAGTTTAAGGAAATTATAATTCCGAAAATAAAAACAATATAATATGCAATATATACAAATATTAAATGCCGATAGTTTTTTTTTTCATAAAGTTTGACAAACAATAAAATATAAAAGCTTAGTGTGAAAAATGTGCGTGAATTGTTTTGCGCAGTTTTTTGATATCTGGTGCAATTTTTGACAACTGTAAGCGAATGTCTGGGTCTGCCTTTAACAGGTTACTGTATTTTTTTTTTTTTATATTTGTAAAGGTGGAGAATTCAGTTTTACACAGATATGTCGTTGAAAATGGGAGTAAAATTAATTTTGCTCCGCTCCGTCTAAAAAGATTTCGTATTTATCTGTCAAATGACACTAAAATTCAGTGATATCTTGCTTTGAAAAGAGATTACTAGATCGTTTTTAGATGTTAAATCAATGAGAGCTTCAAGTTCCTCAGAGCTTAAACTGTGTGATTTTGTTTTTACACTGAATGCATATAGTGCCCATTTAAAATCGTCCAGTATCTTATTTTGAGCAGCTGGAAAGTAATGCTCAAATGAATCTACCAGAGTTTTGAGATGACCTTCAATACCTTTCTGAAAATTTGTTCAGAAACCGTATTACAAAGCAAAAAAGAAATATAAATATATGTGTAGGAGAAGTTTTAAAGAACAAAACCATTCTCCTTTTTGATTCGGCAAGCAAAGTTAACAGCACTGGACAGGCCTTTTCTGTTTCGATTTACGTTGTGCATTCGATTCATCTGTTTCTTGCAGCTTATTTTAAACCGAATTTTTAAAACATATTAAATGCAAAAACATAAAATAAAACAATTCAAACCAAAAATATTATACAGAAAATAGGTACATGTATAATGCGAATATTTAAACAGCTTGGTAGGTATTATTGTATTTTTTCAACCCGGCTATATATTTATTTTTTACATACACGGACAAAAATTCCTACATACTTTTGAAAATCTTTCACTTGGAATATGCTATTTTTTTATGTTTTGTTTATTTTCCTGGAACACCACGGAGCCCCTGGAAAGTTCAGAGCACACTTTGGGAACCTCTGCTTTAGTGTATAGATAGAAGAAAGTAAAGATAACATTGTGTTTTTGAAGAGAGATAAATAAATATTCAAACGGAAAAGAGCTATGGTCTGGCGGTTACATGTCTGGTATTGAGGAAGTTTGCACAAGAATAAAGTTGTGTATTATATCTTCTAGAACATTAATTTGGTCACGCAAACAAGAGGTTCTTTTTTGTCCATTTTATAAAAAAAAAAAAAAAGCAAGGAATTGCTTGCAGTTATTGTTACTGTGACCTCTCACGCAAGTTGTAACAAGTCAATAATTGCACATCAAGTGTAGCAAATGAAGTGCATTCGTACTATAACGAAGCTTTAAAAACATTCAGATCTTGATGTAACAATATACAGTACTTCGGATGCAGCATAGTCGTGTGTATCCTTGTTATGTGTTATGTGCATCCCTGTAAATACTATCTGCTTTCTACTATACAGGAAATAACTTGTAGAAACCTCAGCAACGTATATCAATTTCATAAAATGCGAAATAGTTGAATATAATTAAAACACACCTCAAACAATACCCCCCTTCCCTATATTAACATGTAATGGAATACTTTTGTGTGATTCTGTAAATGAGTAACAAATATTGTACAAAATGTATATTTTAGTACATACTTCATAGATGCATATCAATTTTATTATGTTCGAAAGCGTGTAACATTAAAATGCGCTTGAAACAATTTTTCCCATTGACCATAATGTAATTGAATGCTTTTGATTGTCCTTGTAATTAAATTATACATCCAGTTTTCATACTATTTGAAATGACTCGACGAAATTATGTTACAGTTATATACTTTAAATTTCAAACGATTCGGTTGGATGGTTTTTGCTCTGTTATATGCGGATGGACAGACAGACGGACGGATTGAACGACAACTATAGACTACAGGAGCTTCATATTTACATTATTACAAACGCACCTAAAAACAACTTGTTGCGTTTCTCCTATGCATCATTTTTGGGTACACAAAATACCAAATAGCGAACCCGAATATGAAAGATTACCTTTTTTTTTTAAAGATTTTAATGAATGGATTTGGGTAGTTTAAGTATATTATTTATTGTTTAACTAAATCCTATACTGAAAATTACAAATAAATGATTCCTCAGCAGATTTTGTCCGACATTTTAAATATAACAACACAATGGCTTTGATGCAGTTTATAGCAATGCGGATGGACATTCTAGATAAAGTTACATATTGATTTAAAACACAAGATCAAATTCACCGACATATTTCATTTGACTCAAGGTTCGTTTGGAGAAACCAACGAGCGTATTTAGCTAATCCTGCTAGCACATGAATTTGTTTTTAAACAATTCAGTAGTTCTATATACGCTGTAAATATAAATGTTCGAGTAAGAGCTAAAGAAAGTGCTCTTTCGCTTTAACAGAAAACGCTTTTTTCATCAATTCTCCCTGACTTCTTTAAAAAGAAACGTGAAAGCTAATTTTCTAAATAATTTTAATTATTTTCTTTTTTATCTCCTTCTATTTTGTAAGCCACCTGGTTCGAGTATTGTCAAAATCTTCTAATTCTAAAATATCAAATCGTTACAAAAAAAAAAAAAAAAAAAAAACTTTCAAGCAATTTTTATTTTTTCAGTTTATCGCTATTCCCATTCAGTACTAATTTGAAATTAATATTATATAACAATTTTATGCAATGCGTTTAAATGTTACTAGTATAAATATCAACATTTTTTTCATCTATGGCCTGATTTACATCAATATACAGTAGAGTAAGTAAGGCCTCAGTTTTTCAGGAAATTATAAACTACGTCTTAATTTTTTTCCCGGGCTGTTGTGTAATTGTATGTTTCAGTCACTGTCAAATTTTTCTGTTTTCCAACCAAGTCAATAAAATCTCTTCCAGAAAGTTAAATAATTTAAAGCATTTTATTAAAACAACAGTAGATGGCAGCACTACAGACTTTCACTCAAGAATGGGTCATTCCACGTAAAATAAGTAAAGATTTAAAAAAAGTCGTGGCCCTATGGTAACCGATTTTAATAAAATTTAACACACAGGTTCAATTCATATTCAAATAGAGCTCTGCAAAATATCTTAACAAAAAATGAATTATTTTTGTAGTTATGACTTTTAAAAAACTCGTGATATAGAATGGCATGTGTGCAATCGTCCAAAGTTGCAAGTTTGAAACTTTATACAGTCGACTCTCGTTAATTCGAAATCGGATAATTCGAATCTTCGCTTAATTCGAACTAAACATGAAGTCCCGAAATTTTCAATGGCAGAATAACGCTAAAAACTTTCATTAATTCGAACTCATTTTCTCTTGACTTTGTTTAATTCGAACTAACGAGAATTCCGATTTTTAATTTTTCTTTTCTTTCTCACGGATTTCAGATCATTTGAATAACTTTCTTTCTTTGATTTTTGTGAAAACTGTTCCGAACGAGTATACATATAATCCAATGCATTTGATATCCACTTTCTTAGTATGTCGTCTGTCCATCAGTGACACTTCAAATTTTTCTTTCATTGTGCTTGTTTCTAATCATTAAATTAGTTTATGTGTTTATACTTTATAATTTGTTATTAAGTCATATTCCAATGATAACAGACGAAATAAATTTAAAAAACACTAGAACATTAATTCCTTTGTAATAGTACCATATTAAACATGTTTTTATTTCATTTTTTCCATAAATCGAACTCCGGATAATTCGAACATTTCTTGTGGTCCCGACGAGTTCGAATTAACGAGAGCCGACTGTATGTCCTTCGATATTCAAGATTCTTTAAAACTCTTCCCAGTCTCCCAGTGAATTAGTCAACAGCGTTGTGGTCCATTAAATAACAGGGGTGCAGAAAATGTTTTTACTCCCAACATTTCGCCTAATCAATATAAAAATTTCCAAAAACTCTTACGATATGTAACAGGCATACATAAATTCTGTATTACCGTAAGTATAGATTTTTTTCCCCAAAAAAATTTCTTAATATATGCGCGAGTACATACGGTACATATTCTGAGATCAATTTTGTATAGCTCCCCATACAGATCTTTCTATTTGTAGCGGAAATTTTTCTGTCTTGAGTAATTATGTCATTAAACAAAAACATAATTTGCAGAACAAATTAAAAAAACAAAATTTATTTCCTACACTATTTGAGCCCGAAAAGGGACAGCTATTAAGATAATTGATTTAGTTATTTTGACATTTAATATTAAATTTTGGTAATAAATAAGTTAAACCAAGTGAACATTAAAAAATAAAACTGAAATTCAAACAATATGATACTTAACAACCCTAAATCTTAGATTCCTTTCAGATGAAATCGAAATCAATCTCAGACTTTTTCTGAACTTTTGCTTTTTAGATTGCCCGTTCATTTTGTTTACACCTACCGTAAAGATAATACAAAATCTGCAATATAATTATTTGCAAGTTGAGTTTGGAAAAAAAAAAGTTTAGATATATTTCGATTTCATTTGAACGGAATCTAAGATTTAGGGTGGTTAAGTATCATATTGTTTGAATTTCATTTTTATTTTTCAATGTTCACTTAGTTTAACTTATTTGTTACCAAAATTTAATATTAAATGTCGAAATAACTAAATCAATTATCTTAATATGTGTCCCTTCTCGGGCTTAAATAGTCTAGAAAATATTTTATTTTATTTTTTAAATTTGTTCTGGATATTATGTTTTTGTTTAATATCTCAAGTTTTTTAATAACTATTGCATTCAGATGAACTCATTTCAAAATTAACTGAGGGTATCATCTTCAGGACTTCCTTTATGCGGTATCGTATCACATTATTATATAAATTACTGATGCAATTTACTCAGCGACATCGGAAATGAGCACTGGTGCTTGCATAATTTTTTTCGAATCTGATAACAGGAACTTAGTTGTCTCCGTATGAGGGTAGCAACATTCTATACTGTTAACAATTTGGAACTTTTGCTCTATTTTGAGCAATGAGAATGCTCCATAATACAGTGATATAATTTTTTTTTTTTTTTTTTTTTTTTTTTTTTTTTTTTTTTAAGTGGTGGAGTGACGATGCTGCAAAAGTTTCAGATTTTTAACAGTGTATGTTCAGATGCTGATTTGACAGACACAGTTTTTCAAACGACACAAAATGTGGACATTTTCTATTCCAAAACTTGACGATAGTCGCTTTGAACGAGTACTATTATACAAGTGCAAGAAGTTAATTAGCTTCACTTTAATGGCAAGCTCATAAAAAATATTTCGCCATTTTCTTATCTCTAGACTCGTCTTAATCTATCACATATCCATGCATATTACCACTTTGATATCGAGGAATTCCGTCAGAAGAAAACTTGGAAGCATTCCTATATTTGACTCGATAACTGAGCCTGAATCTAAAGACAGTATCGATACACAATATCGGACTCAATCGTGGCCGTTCGCCTAATCGTTAGGAGTATTCCGTGGTTATCTTCGAACTTTGGATTTCCTTGCGTAAATAAAGGTTGGGTTCCCTTATAAAGGTACCCCCCCCTCCCCATCAGACCCCATATCCCCAGGCCCTTATTACCGCATGGGCAAATCGGGACTTTGCCCATGGGCCCCGGACCTTAAGGGTTCCCCAAATCCATATATTAAATTAATAATATATTACAAATTTTAAATTTTTTTCGCCAAAATTAACCTTTATACTATATTAATTTCCTTATAACAATATTCCGTACTTACTTCAACTTATTAAATTAAATTATTGTTTCCAGATCTAATCTATTAATCTTTATGGAAACGATATAAATTTTTAATTCGCCTTAAAAAAACATTTAGTCCAGTATGCGTAAATTTAAAAGATGGCTTTAAATTAAAAATATTCTTAATTAAACTTTATTTCTTAATATTCCAAATATAACTCATTTTTTCTATGTTTTTATCAACCCTTTTTAAGAAAGTCTTATTAAAAGTATTCCAAAACCATGCCTTTCAAAAAATATCATTATTTTTATTCATCTATTTATTTATTTTCCCCCTTCAACATTCGATATGTGTGCATAACAATAAATTCATTTCTTTTCTTTTTCTCTTAAAATTAATCGTCTGCAAAAAAAGATCGTTTGCACAGGATATTTGAAATTCTGAGTCGATTATAAATTAGTTAAATATTTTTTTTTTAATAAATTATCGTCTGCGGAATATAGTCTCGACTCTAAGCATGAGTTATGTTTACATAAAAGAATGATGGTTCGAGAGTAAAGAATGTTCTAGAATTTTCTTTTTAGATTTAAGAAGCCTCGAGCTGAGAAGGAAGATTCTTGGGTTTTTTCTTCGATGAGTACGGCTCGCTGAAATAATGATGGAATATTTCTGTAAAAGACAGTTTGCAAAAGGAGCTTTTCCCTTTCTCATGACTACAGATTAATAAATTAACTTACAGCAGCCAATGAGTAATTTATTGGATCCTCTACATCTATTTATTTTTTTTTTCATCGCTGGCAAAGACTTCTGTGTGGTAGAACAGGGACCCTGACGATGATGTCTCTGGCTCCTAACTTTAAAATGTCATATATATATATATATATATATATATATATATATATATATATATATATTCTTTTTCCAATTCCAACTCTTCCATATGTTGAATAGATTAAATTAATGTTAAAATAATATAATAAATTTCGAAAGTTATATTAAAAAGTTTTGCTCTGTACAAAGGAATAAAAAAGTGTACTGTTTTTAATTAATAATAAAAGTACTATTTATTATTACTTTTATTATTAATTAATTTAGAATTGACAAGAATTTTCTTCTATTTATATCCAAGATGCGAAAATATGTTTATGCATTACATATTCACACATAAATGACCATCAGATTCTTTGGAATAACATTGCAATGATTCGAAAGAGGCCCCCTAATTTTTCTTTGCCTAGTGCCCCAACCAGTCATAACCGGGGCCTGCATTTCCCTCGTCCTGATAACTTACCGTCACAAATACATCCACTGTTATCAAGCCTCATGATACTAGAATGTGTGCCTAAAGGCGGAATCGATGTCGACATATGTTAGAATGGGCACAGATTAAATATACACTATGTGGCCATTGATTATTGTACACTTGCGATTTTAGACATTTTGTTAAATATCTAGAAAAATACATGAGGAATCATCTCGAAACTCTTAGTGTATAAATATAATAGTATAAGTCATACGTCTCCGTGAAGATTTTTTACCGAAACTCCATAGGAGACCGTCAACAAATTAAAAAAGGATGAATATCTTTTGAATAACCCTGTCAAAACTAATGTAGCAAAAGCGCTCAAACTCTAGATTATGATTGAATGCCTTATTGTAATACGCCTTGTTCATTTTTATGCAAATAGCATGCATACTTGCAGAGTAATTAAGGTTTTTATAAAAATGGTCCCAAATTTTTCCAAGTTTTTTCCTTATAATTTTCAGAGTTCTTAATATAAAATAATATTTTTTCCAGAAAATATGACAAACAACATTGCACACAGTACCCTGTAATCAGAATTAAAAAATAATGAAAATTGTATACAAAATGAGTTGGTTTACTAAATAATTTTTTACTGCGCATGCGTCAACGATATCAAAATTTCATTTGCATATTATGTTAGCTAAATGTATTGAGCAACTTTTGTGAAAGCCACAAAATCATAACTTGAAAATTCTGAAAATAATCATCAATTGAATAAGTTTAAAATCCGTTATTCTCAAAATGAAGCAAAAACAAGAGGGGTTTTATCCATATATTCATTGATTAGTGTCAATATAGAATACACAATACGGGATGTACTACTACATTTGGATAAAATCCCTCATTTTTTTGCTTCATTTTGGAAACAACATATTTTGTCCTTTTTCTATAGACGATTACTTTTAGAATTTTCAAGCTATGATTTTGAGACTTTTACAAAAGTTGCTCTATACATTTAGCTAACAAAATATGCAAATGAAATTTTGGTATCTTTGACGCATGCGCAGTAAAAAATTATTTAGTAAACCTACTCATTTTTCATACAGTTTTTATTATTTTTTAATTCTGATTACAGGGTACTGTGTGCAATGTTATTTGCCATATTTTCTGAAAAAAATATTATTTTATATTAAGAACTCTGAAAATTATAAGGGAAAAACTTGGAAAAATTTGGGACCATTTTTATAAAAAACCTTAATTACTCTGCGAGTATGCATGTTATTTGCATAAAAATGAACACAGTGTATTACAATAAGGCATTCAATCATAATCTAGAGTTTGAGCGCTTTTGCTACATTAGTTTTGACAGGGTTTTTCAAAAAATATTCATCCTTTTTTAATTTGTTGACGGTCCCCTATGGAGTTTCGGTAAAAAATCTTCACGGAGGTGTATGACGTATACTATTATATTTATACACTAAGAGTTTCGAGATGATTCCCCATGTATTTTACTAGATATTTAGTAAAATGTCTAAAATCGCAAGTGTCCAATAATCAATGGCCATATAGTGTATCATACATTGTTTTTAATTTGTAATAAAAAGGAGTGATTTGTTTCTAGTTCTATATCTCACAATGTTAGCAGGACGGGTCTGAATTTCATTTCATTATAACATCATAAAGCACATGAACAGCTGCAATTGTCTTCAATTTCGAGAGTATTCCAACCGTTTTGCAAGGTTGTGGAATTTTTTACATTGTTCCCTGAGAGTAATACACTTTACATTATTTCCGGATTTTTGCAACCTAAATTTATATCCTGATTTTCCCCTGATGAATATGAACCCTATTAAAGTTTCCAGAAAGTTATTACACTTAAAAAAAAATACATAATTTACTATTCATTGATCTTTTTTGAAAATTAATTTTAAAATACATATTTTTTAAAATAAATTTTTGAGAAATTTAAAAAGAAAAAAAATCGAATTTTAGAAGTTTTAATTGTACGAATCCAAAAAAGAATTCCAAACTTTGTCAGAAAATATAGCAGGATATTCGAATTAACGTTAAAACAAGATGTGATACAATAGCTGCTGTACCTATATAAGTACTCAAACAGCCACATGTATTTCAAAAATGAAAATTTCAATACCGAATTTACAGAAAATAGTTCAGACTTTTGTGTTAACCACCAAAATAACAGGACAATATATACAGTAACGCAAAATAAATTACTTTATTTCAACAATTGTTTAACAAAATAAAATAATTTGATTTAAAATATCACAGTGATTTAAAAAATAGCTAGAAAATCTTTTGAGCAATTATACTGGAAGAAAAAATGTCCAACAAACTTTGTAAAAAATGTTTATGACAAGGTACGTATACTGCTCAGAAGTTGCAAGAAGTATACCACCACTATTTCAAATTAGATATCTTTTCCTGATATTAGAAATCTTTCTGTGATTAACTGCAGAATTTGTAATATTTTTTCTGCGATTAAATAAGGAGAAAATTTCTATTCTAAAATTGTGATAGAACTAATTGCACCCTGGAATACCACGACTAGTAGCATAACTTTTGTCGTTTAAATATCTTCCCCGCTGCTTTTGATCGCTTTATAGATTTCTGTGAAGAAACGTTAATGCTTTCATTTGAAATGTCAATCCAATCACCTACAACAAATCTCTTCAATCTTTTTGGCAAACTAAGTTTTTCTACGGCTGTTGGTAGAGGTAGACTAGACTGACTGATATTCTTTCTAATTTGGCAGCGAGTTAGATCAGTGAGCTTTCGAGGCTGATATTTCTCCGGACACTCTGGCATCAGCTTTTGGAACGTCTGGTAATAGTTTTCAAGAAGACACAATTTCTTGGCAAGAAAAAAACATGCATATAAAAGATTCCTCACTTCAACGGCGGCAATTAAAGGATCAGGCGTGGCCTCGAAGTACATCCTGAGACATCTGATGTACTCATCGGCCAAGTTGTGTTGATTCCTTGTTTGAAAAGAAATGGCTTCGATTGCAGTCGCTGCTAGGAAGACTCGTTTGTAGCTTTTTCGGTTCTTGCAGCGGAAGAAAACATGTTTCACAAGATTCATTACCTCTCCTGCCATGGAATCACTAACACAATTATCAGTGACAAAGATACTCAATCTAAGAAAAGAAAAGAAAAGAAAAAGGGATTGCATGAAAAAAATTGCTAAAGAAAGCCAATTGCCGCAAAAATTACACAGTGTTCTCGCTGTCGCTCGCCTTTGCGCCAAATTGCGATTAAATTCTTCATTTGGCGAATAAACAAGCAATTCGATTCGCCAAATTGCTAGTGTTCAATTTTTGCTCTTTATTTCTTTTATTTTTTCATACAGTAGAGCATAGATATATATTTTTAACATAAATAGCAAATAGTTGAAATTAGATTAATAACAGTCGTTGTCGCAGTTATAAAAACTTTGGTTTTTTTAGAACATATTGAAAAAAAAGGGTATATTAAAGGATTAAAGATATATTATATATATATATATATATTTGTGCTACACGGCGAATCTAATTTGCTAATACTTTTTCCATTTGGCGAATGTTTTTTACTTTTAATTAGCCAAACTGCTAACGTTGGCCAAATGTCAGCGAGAACACTGCATATACATTAGAATTAGATCCTCTATTGGACTAAACAGAAAAGGTAGATAAAACAGCAAATAACGAAATAACTTGTATAATTATTAAACTCTTACATAATATATGGCAGCACCAATAAATTTGGTTTTAAAATAATTTAAAAGGGAGTTATATTTATTTTAATAAAATTAAAAATGTTCAAATCAAATTATTTAAACAAAATCCAAAATTCCAAATTTTTTGAAAATCCTAAATTAAAAAAAATTAAGCGGATATATAAATAAAATTTAAAATTTTTTTAAATGAAAAATTTGTTTAAACGAAATTTAAAATGCTTAATCATTAAAAAATCGCAATAGTTTTTAAATAGAAAGAAAATTAAATACTAAAAAATATTATGAATGTCAGATGAATGAAACCCTAATGCAATAAACTTTTAAATTGACCAAAAATATGAAATTTATTCCAATTAAATCCATTTTAATACGAAAATTTCAAGTACCAGCTTTGGAGTTCGAACTAACAACCTCCTGTTTAATAGCCAGATGCTTCATCTCCAAGCTATGATGTCAACAAGAAAAACGTTGAAATTAAGATTACCTTTTAAAATTTAAATCGCAAAAAATGAACGGATGATATTGAAAGAATTAAGCAAAATATTTTTTTTTTTCAAAATTTTATGATTTGTCGCGTGACATGAGGTATTCAACTGTAAGTATACAAAATAATTATACAGTTTTTGGGTACAGACTCTGTGCCGAACAGACCAACAGAGGACAGAGACAAATAGCGTTTCGCCAGATGGAAATAATTTGATTTGAACGTATTTAATTGGATTAAAATGAATAACTTTCTTTTATAATTATTTTAAAATTAAATTTGTTGGTGCTACCATCTATGTAAGAATTTAATAATCATAAATTAACGATTTGGATTTATTAATTAAAGGATAAGTTGTTTTGAAAGAAATATTAAACGAAACTCTCTGTGCGATCTGGGATGACACTTACTCACTTTTTTTCCCGATCACCAATAATCCTGTGTTTACTGAAAGAGATTTATCGTAAAGATCAATAAAATAAATAACCGTAAAATACAGAAAGTAAGCCCCCCTTTAGCAGTCCGGAAATTCCAATCATTTTAAAGGATGCTTATAATTGGAACTTTTGTAAAATACATAGGTAAAATTAGGAAGGTAAACAAAATGTATGTATATGGGTACAATGTATGTAGAATTTATAAATTTACCAGGATTTATACAGTTTCTAAAATATATGAAAGGGAGCAGCTTAATTTCGGTACTTTACGGTAAATTAAAAATTACATATAGATGTATATATATATGTACATGTACAGTATTTTTTCCTTCTCAAGTGAACACAGTAACTTGAAAAAGATCAATATATAAATTTTCTATATTAAATACTAGCTGTTACCCGTGACTTCGTTCACATAACTTTTAAAAAAGAATTAATTGATCAATCAAGCAAAAGAATTCGTTGGTTAAAACATGTGTAATTAACTTTTTATCGCGATTTTTAGTAAAAATATTCTGATTATCCTCTGGTTTAAATTTTCTTTTCAGCGACTTATACTAATAGATAGAAACATTCTTAAATACTTTTGTTCAGCCTTGTAGTTTACCTAGTACCTTTAATGTACGAAAGTATATTTCTAAACTTTAGTTCAAACAAAAATATTCCTTATTACTACTTAAATTACATTTTCAGAAATTATCATCCGAATACAACCATGTATCCAGTTCTTTGCATGACCCTGTATATCATTTTACCTATATACTACAAACATTTCTAAGTTTACTGAATGCAGTTCAAAATAAAAATGCATATTTCATTTTAAAACCACCTTTAAGTAAATTACGCTTATGTTCAGTAACTTTTCCAAGATCATTTGTGTAACCCTGTATATCTAAATTGTGTAAATATCAGCATTTATACACACCATTTAATATAAAATCATTTAGTGAAACTTAAAAGAACATATCATATTTCAAAATGCATTTCATCCATGCAACAGTCATCATCCATCATATACAGTACTTCGGATAGAATATATACCATTTAAAATCTTTTGTGCGTCCCGGTAAATGCTATGAACTTCGTATTATGCATGAAATAACTCACATTAAGCCTCAGCAACGAATATCAATTTGATTATACATGAAATCATTTACCATAATTAAAATGTGTCGCAAACTATTCCTGCCTTCATTCTTATGCAATGGAATTCTTCTGTGTGACCCTGTAAATGAATAATAAGTGTCCTTTTCATTGCATACTTTACAAAATGCATATTTTAGGGCACTTTGTTGATGCATATAAATTTGAATATGTTTCACAGGGTGTAACGTCGTTAAAATTCAATTGAAAGATTTTTCCCTATAATGCCTCAATGTAAAGAACATTTTTGACTATCCCTATAAATAAACTAATCATGGTAGAAATTTCATTTTCAATAGGTATTCGTGCTAAGGTAAATGTTAATAAAGTCCAAAAATTTCATTGCTGCTCGGATTTCCATGAAATTTACGAAAGTTAGAAAGCGGCCAGACGGACAGACAAACCGAAAGCATAATAACTTTTCAACTTTGTTGGGAAGTGTTAAAAAATCGAGTCAAAAATAGTAGTTTTATTTTCTGATGAGCATATTTATTTTATTTTCCATAGGTGACGTCACAGTCGTCTCTTTTTAGCACTTACTCAGAATTACATTGTGTTATTAAAAATGAATACTTGAAAACTTATGCTTTGTTTCAAATATTACGTTACATTGATATTTTTAAAATTCTTAATGGAAAATATTCCTGTGACGTCACAATTGGTAAAAAGTTGAATTTTATAGCCTCGAACCGAAAAAAAGAAAAATGTTCATTTTTATTACGGATTAATATCTGGAAAAACTGTTAAAATATTCATTTTCTTTTAAGTGTAAAAGAAATTTTATATAATCGTTTGCTTGATATAAGAAGAAAAACAGCATTCCTGTGACGTCACAATTGGTAAATTGCGGTTTTTAACCTCGAACCGAAAAACAGAATAGGGTCCATTTATTTATTTCATTTTGTTTTATAACGTGAAAATCTGTCAGTTGAAAATTAATTACACAAGAGAAATAATTATTCCGGTTTTTTATATTTTTTGGCAACGAAAAAAGAAAGATGATTAAATGTTATGGAAAAATTTTCAATTTATTCTGTATGAAAAATAGTGAAATATTGAATTATTAAGAAAAATATTTGAATAAAATAAATAAAAATTAGCCTATGTTCATTTCAAGCCAATAATCTATCTATATACAAAAATTCAAAGACGTTAAACCATCCGTTTTGAAGCCAACTTCATTCCAATTTTTCGGACACACTTTTACATTTATAATGTATATAAGATTAACTGAAGGCTTCTTTAATTGTGAATATTTTGACACCTCATTATTACCTATACTATACGACAATTATATCGCGAGATATTGTAAATTTTGTTAAAAGATTTAGGGCAATTACCTATACAAATGAAAACTTCAAGCTGATTTTCCTCCGTGTTCATATTTTCTTGCCTTGCTTGCTCGATAAACACAAAGGCTTTTTTTTCTAATTTGGATAGATGTTTGAATTTTTTTTTCACTTGTTCTCCATGGGGTATTTAATATTTTTGTGTGTGAATTTACCATTCAAATTTATAGCTATATTTAAAATTATGGTTTGTTGAATTTCCTTCATTTTTTTATATATACACGACAGAAAAAAATTCACATTAAATGAAAAATCTCATACATCTAAAAATCCATATTCAGTTTTATGTAGTGTAGTCTAATGAATGTGGGAAAAAAATCGAAGCTAAGATATTCATATTTTTAAAAGTAGTAGGGAATTTTAAAAAGTTATTTGATAAGAAAAAAAATTACATTTTGATAAAATAAACTGTTTTTTTTTTACTAATTTTATTTAATTTTTAGTATTAAGTATTGTGCCACTACATATATTACAAAAATATTCAAAGTTGGAGAGATGGTTGCAAATTTATTGTATCCTTTTAAAATAAAATCTCATGTATCAACCCTTAATTTTTAGTTCATACAATACTTCTCACTTATGTCAAAAATATCAAAATGATTGATAGGTATGTAAATCTTCTAATCCAAAAAGATTAACTTTTTCTAAAGGAGAAAAGAGATTAGATGTTTCTCTATTGATTAAGCTGACGGATAATCAATACGGATTAAGAAACAGATAACAATATTTAATGGCAGTGAATACTAAATCCGATCTGATTTTACACTAAAACCACATATGATAATTTATCAAAGGCGTAGACATTGTCTTTTGAGATTCGGACGGTAAGGTATTTAATTACATGAGTCGGTAAAACACAAAGTCACCCCCCCCCCCCACCTATCGTAGCAATGTAAAAATCTCCTTCAGAGAAACTCCCGAATTCAATTATTTATATATCTTATAATTTAGACGCAAAGCTTGAATTATTTTATGTATTATATGAGGAGCCCAGAAGCCAAGGGGTACAAGGGACAAAATTTTGATTTGGAGTAAATTGAGTTTAAAGATAATTAATGTCAAATTGAAACATCAATAACAATTGAGTGGATTGAAATAGGAAATTTCTGCTTATTGCATTCTGGTCTTTGAACTCTTATTTCAATAACTGTTAAAAAATAAAGTACAATTTTGTTTAAATGTATAATTAATCAATATTGTTTGTTTTTCGAAAAAAGTGGTTTGCCTCTATAACTCAGCAAATAATAAGAAAATCACTTATATTTCTTTACCTGAAATGAAAAAAGCATATTTTTAGGTCGTCTGTGTATTTAGTTTATTTTTTTCAATTTTGTCACTTATACCCCTTGGCTTCTGGGGTCCTCATATAACTTTTTGTTGTTGTTGTTGTTTCGACAATGCTGCAAATGGGTGGGAACGAGTGAGAACGCCGTTACCGGAAATATTTAGTTTGTTACTGTAAAAATAAAAAAAAATCGCTAATGAGAACTTTTTTTTTTTCAAGCGATACGATAATTTATGCTTGTTTTAGGAAAATCCGTTTTGATTATATTCATAAGCCGTGTAGGAGCTCCCTAAAAATGTTTTTGTCTTGAATAATGTGTGAAATCTTGGTTGCGATCAGGAAGAAAATTAGCAATCGAGACAACTTGTTGTAAAGCAGAGAGCATAGAAAACACCTCTCATTATTGATGGAAACTTCTAGAATATATGTGCTAGTAATAAATATATGAATTTATTTCTGTTATTTCTATTTATTTTGATTCAGAATAAAATATGTTACTGTGAGATTGATTAAGTATTGCTTTTAGATGGATGCTATATAAATGCAATACTATATGAACTAAAATGTAACAATTATAACTGTAAATATTGAAAAAAAAGTTGGCTTTTGTCTAAAGGTTTGTAATGGAATTTTGGCTTAGCAAGAATCCGATATCAACATCTATTTATGAAAGGTGATTTCCTACAAATATTTATTTATAATTACACCCCTTTGTTTACAGGTAGGCAGGAGATGCAGGATGCAGGTTAGGGGGGGGGGGGGATTTACGACAGTCATAAATGTCCAAATCCTTTAAAAATTTCAATATACTAGGGCAAAGAAGAAAAACAAGAAATATTGTATAACATAAAAATCTTCTGAATTCAATCTTTGAATAATATAAAAAGGGACAGGAAAATCTTATTAAACAAAACCTCGTGTTAAAAATCATTAAAAAAAAAAAAAAGACTTTAACAACAAAAAGACAAATGAAAGAAAAAAGAAAGTAAATCCCTTGGTAAATCCTCTTCTGAAAACGTAAAGTAAATAATGGGAGGATTTCCCTTCATCTTATATGAGAAGTCTGTGATCTTTTCTATTGATTTCAAAGCTTCTTGGTCACCTGTATTACACGGCCTCCCCTGAAAATTTAAAAGGCCCATCCTTTTGATAAAAGCGATAAGTCCAAAAAAAGCCATTGAATTGTATCCCAGTGGAAAACTCTTTCTCTGTGAATTCAAAAGGCTCACTGCAGGAAGGGAAATTACCATCTCGATTGTAATAGAGTTTATTGTAGGTTAAATATTATTGGAAATATAGATAGTAATGAAAGAGAGGGGGAGGGAAAGGTTTCCAACAATTAAGGCATCTGGCATCTCATTGTATTAAAATCGACAAACCATCAAAATCACCAGAATGATTTAATCTCTCTATTCTAAAAAAAAAGTAACTAACGTTGTCATCGCCGCTGACAATGAATTTTTGTGACCTAGGATATTTCTTAGCTAATAGTTAGCAAATAGGGAAGTTCATGTTAACATGTCCAAAAAGAATAACTTTTTCTGAAGGGGAAAAGAGATTAGAAGTTTCTCTGTTGATTAAGCTGACGGATAATCAATACGGATTAAGAAACAGATAAACCATATTTAATGGGAATGAATACTAAACCCGATCTGTTTGATTTTACACTAAAACCACATATATGATAATTTATCAAAGGCGTACGCAGACATTGTCTTTTGAGCTTCGGACGGTAAGGTATTTAATTACATGAGTCGGTAAGACGCAAAGCCCCCCCCCCCCCCCCCCCCACACACACACACACCCTACGCATCGTAGCAGTGTAAAAATCCCCTTGGGAGAAATTCTTGAATTCAAATATTTATATACTTTATATTTAGACGCAAAGCTTGCATTATTTTGTATAACTTTTTGTTGTTGTTGTTTTTTAGGGGTATGCAGGTCGGGGGGAGGGGGAGGATTTACGACAGTCATAAATGTTCAAACCATTTTAAAGTTTCGATATACAAGGGCAAAGAAGAAAGAAAAAGAAATATTGTGTAACATAAAAATCTTCTGAATTCAATCTTTCAATAATATCAAAAAGAACAGGAAAATCTTATTAAACAAAACCTCGTGTTGAAAATTTAATATCACAGTAAAACCGTTTTGAAAAAAAAAAAAAAAAAAAAAAAAAAAAAAAAAAAAAAACAGACTTCAACAACAATAAGAAGAATGAAAGAAAAAGAAAGCAAATCCCTTGGTAAATCCTCTTCTGAAAACGTAAAGTAAATAATGGAAGGATTTCCTTTCATCTCATAAGAGAAGTCTATGACCTTTTCCATTGATTTCAGAGCTTCATGATCACCTGTATTGCACCGCCTCCCCTGAAAATTTAAAAGGCCCATCCTTTTGATAAAAGCGATAAGTCCAAGTACAAAAAAGCCACTGAATTGTATCCCAGTGGAAACTCTTTCTCTGTGAATTTAAAAGGCTCACTGCAGGAAGGGACAGTACCATCCCTATTGCAATAGATTGGAAATATAGATAGTAATGAAAGGGAGGGGGAGGGAAAAGTTTCCAACAATTAAGGCATCTGGCATCTCATTGTATTAAAATCGACAAACCATCAAAATTACCAGAATGATTCAATCTCTCTATTCTAAAAAGATTAACTAATGTTGTCATCGCCGCTGACAATGAATTTTTTGTGACCCTTATTTCTTAGCTAATATAATGAAAACTGCTGCATACAAAAATATGAAAATCGGTAGTATTATAGAGAATTGTTTGAGAAATACTCTGATGCAGAGAGTTTTTAAATCGAATAGTTATATTACGAGATATTTAATGTTAAATTTAGTCAAAATCGTTCCATTAAAAAAATTTTATATCAGCAAAAATTATGTACGGAAATTTAAATATTTTTAGATCATTTTATGTATTAAAAATCTCTTGTGTGCAGATTTCGTTTATTTCTTTTTATCTGGCTCATTTTTTTAGGGATTTATTTCCATTTTAAATTCAAATTTTCAGCGTTTTAAGAGACATTTTTAGCATATTTTAAAAAAGTCGATTATTTTAAATTGTTGCCAAATGATTTAAAAAAAAAAAAAAGTTCCTTCAAACCTCATTAGACATTATTTACACTCAACTATCACAAACAGGAAAAAAAAAGTGGGAAATATTGAAAATCATGTCATAAAACTATGTTTACATGTGAATATTAAACGAGAGAGAAAATATTAAAATAAGCAATTTATTAAAATGTGTTAACCACCGTAAATGGACAAAATTACGCCATAACTTAAAATAAGCAATTTATTAAAATGTGTTAACCACCGTAAATGGAAAAAATTACGCCATAACTTAAAATAGCCGAGCAATAATATTGAAAACAGTAAATTTAAAAATAAAGTGAGACACTTCACATTCCTACTAAATTTTCTTTTAAACTATTATTGCGAATTTTAAAACAGCGAAAATAAAAAATATTTCCTTTCTAGCAATAAAAGTATCTTCATATGAATATATAAAAAAAAAAAAGAGAAACAAAACTTTTAAATAATAAATAAATTCAGTAATGTGCGTTAAAAGCAACAAGTAAAAAAAAAAAATCATCTTTAAAATGACCAAGTAATGTTGTAAAACAATAAAAAAAAAAAAAAAAAGAGAGAGAGACGAGACATTTACTTTATATTTTGATATGATCTTTTAAAACTATTATTATGAATTTTAAGACGGCACAAATAATATTGCATTTCAAACAACAAAAGTATTAAAAAGCGAAATAAAAATTTAGTGAAAATTGTACCAGGTTTAAACGATACATTTAAAATACCCGCCTTTAAATTTTTTTCTTATACCGTGGTTCAAAAAATACCAGGAGGTAAAGCCGTTTTAAATTTAATTGTTTAACTGATCTTGTTTAATCAAACATGTAAATAGTCGGTAGATGTATAACAGCAGCTGATTAGATCTTTAAAATCCCCAAACAAAGGGAAATGAATGGAAACCCGTTTACAGGGAAATCACCACTTAAAAAGAGAAAAAAAATAGATCAATGTTTCGCAATCTTTTAAAAGCCGATCAAGTTAGCCTGTTTTTATAGTTTGTGGTATCCCAACGGGGGGTTGACGAGCGTAGCTCGTCAGACCCCAATAGTTTAAAAAAAAATTAAGAAATAATTCATTAAGGAAAATCGGCAATTCACAAGTTTGAAATTTCAAGATTCCTATCTATGTAAATTTAGTTGATAACAATGGCGTGTGCATTTTCAAGAGGTACATAGCATCTTTATAAACTGAAGTAAAGTAGGGCAGTGTCTTATCAGACTAAACCGATATTTCAAATTGAAGCAAATCGGATAATTCTAAATGAAATCCCATTATCAAAATTAATCAGGTGGGTAGCTCCCCATTCCTCTCTTAATATTTAACTAAAGAACCCACAAAACTTATAAGGGAAGTGTCTTATCGGAATGAACCTATACATAAAATTTAAAGCAATTCGGATATTTCTATGAAGAGATCGCATTATAAACAAAGATACGCACATACAGAACCTGCGGGAACATTGGCTTTCAGGCTTTGATAGCATGTGTGAGGTAAAAAGGAGTAAAATATCAATTGTAGAATACTGAAAATATTTGTTCGTGGAAGAGATATTATACTGTCAGTTGTAAAAAAATTATGCACTTGTGTTTTATAGAAAATGAAAAATAAAATTAAATGTGACATAATTCTAAATAGCACATTTAATGAAAAACTATGTACTTTCGAGACCTCTTCTGAAGCTACTTTCTCAGACGAAAACACTAATGTTAATCCCATGGGAGAATATATTATTTAAATATCTCGTTTGTATTTCCGTAATTTAATTTATTTTCGCATTGGTTAGCTGAGGTCGATTTTTACAAACGCCGGTTTTTACTTTTTAGATTTTGTTTGAAATAATTTTTTTTATGATAATATTTATTTAAAGATCAGCCTCAACTATCCAATGAAAAAAAAAAATAATAATAATCATTTAAAAATGTGAAATTAAAAGAATAAAGAATGATGAATAAAGTATATATGTTGCAGCCAATACCCGAAATTGGCCAATTCTAGAACTGGCCGGCCAATTCGCGAATTGGCCAGCAACGTTAAAAATGACTGGCCAATTCTAGAATTGGCCAGCCAATTCGCGAACTGGCCAGATGCAATTGGCCAATTCGCGAAATAGATATAAGCATTTGGCTTAATCATTTCTAACATAGTTGAAAGTGTCTATGAATTCAAATAGTCTAGATGTCAGCCTGTCCGTGATCTAACTCGAGTAAAGTTTCCGGTTAACTTGTAATTGTCATCGTATTTGGTTTATCAATTAATTTCGATATTGAAAAAGAATTGTGTACTATTTTTGGTTAATTTAGTTGGGTACACAAAAATCTTTCGTTTCAATATAATCAATGGGAAACTTTTTTACTGTACATTTTAATGTTACATTATCTTAATTACAAGAAAATTGGTACCTATGCATCATAGTTCGGATGTTGGCCAAGGCTTCCCGGCCAGTTCGCGAATTGGCCGGCCAAAACCCGAAATACGCTATTTATTTCATGTATTTCGGGTTTTGGCCAGGAAGCTTGGCCAGTTCGGGTATTGGCCGGCCAGTTCTAGAATTGGCCAGGCTCCGGGTATTGGCCGCAACATATACATATATACAGTCGAACTTCGTTAACATGAACCTCAAGGGGAATCAAAATTTTGTTCATGTTAACAGTAATTCAAGTTATCAGTATCAAATCTTTGTATTCGTCTTTATAGGGGACTGTGAAAACAGTTCATGTTAAAAGTAATTCACGTTAAGTGAGTTCATGTTAACGAAGCTTAACTGTATATAAAATCTGCAACTGAAATTGAAAAAGTAAAAAATAGCCATATTATAGATCGACCTCAGCTATTCTATGCCCCCCCCCCCCAATATATGTATATATATATATACATATATATATATACAGTCGAACCTCGATTTAACGTACTTTAATTTAACGAATTCTCCGATTTAACGAATATTTTTTCTGTCCCGACAAAAAGAATGCTAAAATGCTCTGATTTAACGAATTTTTAGCTTTATTTAACGAACAACAATCGCTGAAAAAAATTTGCATTCGCCGATAAAACTATAATTTTGAATTTTTTTCACATAAAATTTTGAATCTTTCACATTCTAATCCAAGTGTTACATTTTTTTTCTCTTTTCTGGTTAATTCAAAAGACAGTCTTTCCTCTTTTTCAACTAGAAACATGACAAAGATCACAGACGTAGAGCTATTTACCTGCGATGGTGAACAGAAAGAGAATGAAGATTCTGAAACCAGTCAAGATGACGACGAAACGGAAATTCAAATTTTTAAAAAAGGGACATTCATAGAAGCGGTTTTCAGCTTGAACACTTTAAAAAAATATTTTTTGTCTCACGAGGCTGATGGTGTTGTTCTTACGAAGTTAGAAAATATCGACATAGAGCTTTGAAAAGTCAAAACAAAACTAAAATCAAAGCAGTATCAAGGATTTATTTCCAAAGTGACAATCAATGTACGTGTATGTTTTATGTATTAAGTTTTAAAAGCAACTAACATTAAATAATTTATATAATTTAAAAGGAGACAGCTCGTAGTAACAATAATCATTCTTCATCTGTATGTCTAAGGGTATTTTGTATTGATATTTTTATATCATAATCGTTACAAAAATTGATATTCGATTTAACGAATTGCTTCGATTTAGCGAACGGATTTGTGGGTCCCAATCAATTCGTTAAATCAAGGTTCGACTGTATATATATATATATATATAATTTAAAAATGCTTAAATTTAAACGAGAAATTCGAAAATAACCTGCCCAAAGGTTTAGCATTAACGAGCGGGTGTATTTAAGTAAGTAAAGAGTGCCAAAAAAGACCATAAATATGCCCTAATTTTTGTCTGGATCGACCTCCAATACATGAACAAAGAAAATTTTTGTACTTACATGAAATCTCGGATTTTCCTATGCGTTTCTTTATACAAGAAAGATGATTCATTCGGCAGACTTGACACCATACCAAAATTCACCAGCAATTCCATAAAATCGGTTTGACCGCGTAATGCAGCCAACACTTGCACAGTCTCTATTTGACGAGAATAGCGTCTAAGGTTGCTAACATTTCTTATACAAGAACAGAAGTCTCTATTAGCATCTCTCAAATAAATAGCACTTATGACAGTAATCAGCAGAGTTGATACTGGCATATTATCAATATCTCTTAAAGTTTCCATGTTATAGAGTATGATGTTGCAAAATTTTAACGAACATGGTCTTATGATACATTTTGCGTAGCGTACAGCTAATATCCTTGAAAAATGTTCCATATATTTTTTAAATGTAATCCACGTTCGCGTTTCATTTTCTCCACAAAAGGCTTGGAAAGTCAAGTTCTTCATGTATTCGGCAAAAAAACTGCAATCGCAGAACATAAAGGGATTCATCACTATAGAATTTATATAATGGTTTTCCATGTTCTCTCCAATTAGCTATTTTTTAAGCTATTCGTAAAATATAACTCGCTACAGAAATCACAGTTAAGTTTTCTACAGAGGCAAAATTAGTAGACCGGTATACTATTCAATTGGTACACAAAATATCAGCAGTAATATATACTCAGCACTCAGCATATATGTAAATATATGCACGGCTTGACCAAAGAACCGTTCAAAAACTGCCCCCAACTTAGAATAAGGTTTTCTACTTGATGGATTCAAAGAACTGTTTTATATTCTATGTCAAAATAACTAACACCATTACCACCCAACTTTACGAACAATACCTACTGAAATTTGTAAATGCATTGTTCGCCCCCCCCCCCCCCCAGCGGAAATATTTCAAAGGCATTCAAATGTACAGATAAGGGGATTTCAAAATACCATTTTTTCAAAATTTGAAAAAGGCGGATAAAGATGACAGTAGTGCAATAGGCTACTTATTGTTTGAAATGGAATGTGCAAATACTCTTTTTCCTTTTAATGCAGCCTATAAATTTTAATAAAATAAATTAAGATCAAGTGTTCTTTTTTTTTTTTTTTTTTTTTTTTTTTTCATTAGCTTATTACAGAATGGATTAGACATAAATATATCTGTATCACTTAGAAAAGTATCGTAATTAATTTACTAAATAATCATATGTTGACAGAGTTGCCCGATTTTTTATAGTAGAAAAAACTGTCCCGACAAGGCATGATTTAAACGATTTGGGACCTTGAAATTAACTGAGGGGCCCTTTCTATCTACTCATAGAAATTGTTCATGAATCATTATGAAGTTTAGTCTCTAATATTATTTTTCATGCGTATTGTATATATGCATAAATTTCGTACTACGTACTATTCATATCTGTATATATAGGGATTACAGGAAAAATGGCCACAACTTTAAGGAAAAATAGTAGTAGTAAAACAATAGAAACAAGTAAGAAAAATCATGCGTTAAGCATAGATTATGAAACACTTTCCAATACTTCCTGAAATTTTAACAAAACTTTGTTATTTAGGGAAATAAGATTATACTGCCCAGGGCCCGCTTAAGACTTAGAAGTAGGGGAAGCCCGATGTCAGACAGGGGCCCCTATTACTCAACTATTTTTTTTTTTAATTTATTGCATGCTTAAATATTTTGAAATTTTATAATAAAAATTTCGAGTAAATATAATACTATTAATATTAAATTTAAACTAATTTCCTATATCCATATGAAAGATTATTTTATGATATAGATAATTATATATAACCAAATAATTTTGTCATTTACCAATGTAGAACTACAATTAAGAATATTTGGATTTCAAAATACGTTAAAAACAGTTTTGCAAGGAAAAAAAGTTCTTTTTTTTTCTCTGACTGTATTTTTTTCTTTCTAAAAAGTAGCTTTGAAAAGCATTTGGGGGCCCTTTTGTATTTCAGTGGGTAAGCACGAGCTTCATGGGCCTATTCGGTAAACAGGCCCTGATACTGCCCATAGACAAATAAGTATTCCAATACTTTTGAACAGCCCTGTATTTGAAACGTCGGTTGATATATACATACTATATAATAGGAAAATTTAGTTTAGCAAGAAAATGCCTAATTTTTTTTAATTTCTCTTTTAGCCTTTTATTCTAATAGATGCAAAATACTTGAATACTTTTGTTCAGCTTTGTAATTTATCTAGTAGCTTTATTACACGCCAGTATTTTGTCAAAATTTAATTTAAACAAAAACATTCTTAAAACTACTTAAATCACATTTCCAGAAATTATCATTAATGGGTGACTATGTAGCTAATTCTTTGTGTGATTCTGTATATCATTTTATCTATATTCTACAAACATTTATTAGTAAACTGAAAGATATTAAACGTAAAAATGCATTACTTATTAAAAAAAAAAAAAAAAAAAAAAAAAAAAAAAAAAAAAAAAAAAAAAAACACTTTTAAGTTAATTACCCTCACATTCAGTAACCTTTATGAGCTCTTTTGTGTAACCCTGTATATCAGCTATAACATTTATATAAACCATATAATTGCAGAACATTTAGTAAAACTTAAAAGTGCATATCATATTTGAAAATGCATTTCAACCATCCATCAGCTATCATCGATAATATACAGTACTTCGGATAAGAATATAAGATTTGAAATATTTTTTTTGTGTGTCTCTGTAAATGCTATGCACTTCATATTATGCGTTAATTATTAAATATCAGTAGCGTATATAAATTTTGTGATACTTGAAATCGTTTAACATAATTAAAATATGTCGCAAGCAATTCTCCACTTTATTATTGTATAATGGAATTCTTTTGAGTTGCCCTGTAATTTTTTTTTTTTTTTTTATGAGAACTTTTAGGAGTTGGTTAACTATTACAATCACAAACACACACACACACAAAAAAAAAAAAAAAAAAATCTAATTTAATAAATACATTTTTTACGTTTCCTGGACCCCTTAAAGTAATTTACATTTCGTAAATTACACGCATTTCAATTTATGTCTAATCCCTGAAATATTGGCGAATTATTTAAACGATTGTATATCTATGAATTTTGCAGATTTCAAGATGCATTTTTGTGTGTGTGTGTTTAATTCAAGAGTGCACAAAGAAATTTTTTCTAATTCGAATTTTCATTGTACGAGAGCTGTATAAAAATTTTATTTTCGTATTTTTCCAATTAAAGCTCACGTGCAGTTCGACCATCATACCATCATATCCGCTCCCCTTTTTGCTTTATGAAATTTAAAAATTGGAAGTAGGGGTTTAGAGGCAATATTTAAGGAAATAGAATATTTTTTTTTTTTCGATCATTATGAATCACAAACCATGAATTCCCCCAGAAAAATTAAACCATGTAACGTAAATAGTATTATATACATCACAATTTGTTATAGACATCATTATATGCAGTATAATAATAAATTATTAATTAAAATTATTATTACATTAATTAATTTTTAAGTTATTAAGAATTGTTACTGATCATTAATATTTACCATTTATGTGGTATAGAATCAAATTATAACCTATACTGATAACATTAATCCCCCCCCCCCCCTCGCTTAAATGCATACCATACTCAATTTAGTACAATTTTTAATACAATTTAGTGGAACCAAATGTATACAATTAAACGGAGCTGACTTTATTAACAATTTGCATACACTTTACTTCGCTTGCATACTACAGTGCACTGTAAACTTTACATAAACTTTGCTTACGATTTAGATTGCATGAAGCAAAGGATAAATCTGTTGAAATAAATCTATTGAAATGTATTTATTTCAATACATTGATTTATCACTATATATAGGCTCAGTGAAATTGCAATATATTTAATAGTGTACTGAAAACTTAAAAGTATTATTTGAATGTGTAAGTATATTTCAGAAGAGAAAACAAAGTTAACTGTAACTGATTTTTTAGATAAAGCATTTAAAGTCACATTGAGGTGCCACTCTAATTCAGATATAAATTCTTTTGAAAATTATGTATTAAATTTATGAGATATGCGAATGAAAAAATATCAGTGAATACATTTTATATAGCTTTTCATGCTAAAAATGTTTTTTTGCATTTGTAAAAAAAAAAAAAAAAAAAAAAAAAAAAAAAGAAAAGAAAGAAAGAAAAAAATGATGACATTAATGTATAAAAAAATAATAACATAGTCTCACTCAAAATTTGATTAATATTTGAAGAACCATATCTTTAAAATTCGTAGAGTCGAGTACGCGTTTAAAGTTTGTGAAAAATTTTAAACGCGTTTTTACTCTGATATCCACCACAAAATATTTTAGAGATTCGTTAAGCTTCTTAGTGAGTATGGATTATTGTTTATTTTAATCCTTTTTGGCATGCATAAAGCAATTGGGTGATTGAAATGTGTTGCTTGGGGAGTGTGTTTTGGAAATAGGTAAACTGATAACAATTTTGCTTTGTATTTCTCAAGGGCGGATCCAAACCTACTTTTGGAAGGGGGGGGGTCCCTTTTTATTGAGGAGGGGGAGGGGTCACATCACAATGAGCAATTGTTACATTGAAAATTGTCCCCACATCTAAAATAGCTAAATTTCTGATACTTTTGGGAAGCTAATTTCATTTGCAACAAAATTTTGCCTAAATATTCGTAAAAAAATATATATGTATCAATACAAAAAACCCTGAACGGGTTAAAAGCTTGTGATGCAGCACTTTATCTTATATCTCTAAGAATTTTAAATTTGGGACTTAAAACTAATGATATAAAAATTTATGTGACGCTATGCTATTAATATATATATATATATATATATATATATATATATATATATATATATATATATATATATATATTAAAATTTATTCATTAATGCTTTATAATTTACATCTTTCATAATTTCGAAATATGAATCTTAAAAGCTATGACATCAAAATTTAAGTGACGCCTTGATGAGGCTTTAAACGATGTTTTAAAATTACATTTATTTATTTATTTATTATCTAAATACATTTACATATCTAAACAATACTTTTCATTTTCCAATACACTGTTAAATACATCACTTTCACTGAATATATATAATACACTGAAATGTTTTATTTGAATAAATTGGTTTCTTTTGGGCCACGATATCAAAATTAAAAGTAACATTTAAATAAATATTTTTGCGTCATTGTATCTATTTGCATATATTTAACTTAGTTTGGATATTATTCAACAAATAGGCATCATTTGCAATAATTTTCTGGAAAGATTCTACTTTTTATGACATTTGAAATTATTTTTTGCAATAATTTGATAAAATTATTGATTATTTCAAATTTCAAGATTGTCAAAATTCAAGAATTTTTTTCAACATATTATAAAAAATATGAAATGGGGAGTTGTATGGCATGTTTTGTGCATCCAGTGATGTTTTTTCTGTTTTTAATGGGCATGCAGTGCTGACATATGCATTAATGATTGCGGCATTGATGAGTTTACTGCATTTTAGTGATTCCAGCACAACGAGTTTCATCGATCCAATAATGGTTTCTTTGGTTTTAATAAGCACTCAGTGCCAGTGCTACACGCGAGGTTGCAATGTTGACAAGTTTCGTGTATTTCAGTGATTCCTGCATAGCGAGTTTCGTGGATCTAATGATGGCTTTTAGCGCTCATACACGAAGCTCCGTGCGAAATGGGGGGTGAAGGGGACGGTCGCTTCTGGTGCAGAAATTTAGAGTTTTCCAAATTTATACTGCCAAAATCATTTTTAGCCTGTCACAAGAAAAAGTTTGTGGGGTGGGGGGAAGGGGGGTGGGGAGCGCCAACATAAGACTATGCCCTGGCCGTAGTTTTCTCTTTGCACATCCCTGCACACACGCATTAGTGATTGTGGTGTTGACGAGTTTCTTGCATTTTAGCGACTCTTGCACAGTAATTTTTGTGGATCGAGTGATGTCTCTTTGGCCTAAATGGGCAAACTGTGCTCATAGACGAATTAATGTTTGTGTAATTGACGAAAATTTTTGCATTTTAGTGATTCTTGCACAATAATTTTTGTAAATCCAGCAATTTTTTTAATTTTTTTTCTTTCTTTTTTTTCTTTTTTTTTTTAATAATGGTCACACAGCGGTTATACACACTTTAATGATTGTGCCGAAAAAAATCCAAGGAGTCTAAAAAATTTTAAGGACTTGCCACTTTTGTTGTTATTTATGTGGCATGCACTTGCACACCCAAAGAGAAAAACATTTCAAACAAATTTTTCTCTATTAGAATCTAATTATTGGTGCTGAAACTGCACAGAACTAATAACCTTGGTGATTTTGTAAGTTCAAATAAAAAAATACACAATTTTCCTATGCAGTGACCAATGGTCATATACAGAGGGATCAGTCAAACTGACGTCAAAATCAATTGGAATCAAAACAGAATCAAACATGGGATGAGAAATATTAAAAAATTAATAAAGCATCCCCAAAAGTAAGTACGAAATCTAAATATCGAGGTAGTATCTGATGTAATTATTCCCGACCTATTATGCCCAGAGTTGTTTTTATTTACGACAATTTTTTAGCTGTTTACATTATAAATACGTGCTTCCTGACATATTATGTCTATGGATTGCAATATAAATTAAACAATTTACTATTTTATTTTGAGTTTTCTTTAAAAAAATAAATAAACAAAATTTTTCGTTTTTAACGAAAATGCAGGTTAAATTAAAGGTATGACAAAATGAAAATTTTTCCCAATCCCGTGTGTAAAATAATTTTTTTGTGAATCGTTTCTAATTAAGTTAACGAAAATTGCCTCAAAGTAACATCTTTTTTGAAATATGCCTACCTATAGCTTACTTTTGATTTTATATTCTTTTCAGATTAAAAAAAAATTAAGCATCTCAGTATTTAAATTTTTATCAAAATTTTACTTTTTAAAATTTTCGGGAATTTCTAATGTAACTTATGCTTTTTTTCCCCCTTATATTCAAATCTTATTCTTTCGTTACAGATATAAATAACGTTAAGAATGTTTTTAATTAAAGTAATAAAGGTTTGAAATTTTGAAGGTGAAAAACTATTTCAAAACTAAAAGAAGCAAAATTTATTTGTACTTTAAACTAAACACTATTTTATACCTATTTTCGGAGTAATTTTATCATAAACAGTAAACAAGTATATCATTTTATAAACATATCCAAATTTCCATAATGTCATACCTTTTTATTTAACTTGTGCTGTCTTTAATAATGTGAATTTTTGTTTAATTTCTTTAAAAGATAAACAAAATTGCATTGCTAATTGGTCTCTATTACACAAATGTACTTGAATGGAAAAGGATTATAATCAAGTATTACTGTAAATAAAAACAACCCGTAACTTTTTGCTACTTACTATTGAGAAAAGATTGATTGAAAATTAGGTGGACAAAGTTTGAAATTTCAAACCTTTATTACTTTAATTAAAAACATTCTTAACGTTATTTATATCTGTAACGAAAGAATAAGAGTTGAATATAAAGGGGAAAAAAGTATAAATTACATTAGAAATTCCCGAAAATTTTAAAAAAGTAAAATTTTTATATAGCAGAGATAAATGGCAATAAAAATTTAAATACTGAGATGCTTAATTTTTTTTTAATCTGAAAAGAATATAAAATCAAAAGTAAGCTATAGGTATGCATATTTCGAAAAAGATGTTATTTTGAGTCAATTTTCGTTATCTTAAATACAAACGATTCACAAATAAATTATTTTACACATGGGATTGGGAACAATTTTCATTTTGTCATACCTTTAATTTAACCTGCATTTTCATTAAAAACGAAAAATTTTGTTTATTTTTTTTAAAGAAAACTCAAAATAAAATAGTAAATTGTTTAATTTGTATTGCACTCCATAGACACATCAGGAAGCACTTATTTATAATGTAAACAGATAAAAAATTGTCGTAAATAAAAACAACTCTGTGGATAATAGGTCGGGAATAATTACATCAGATACTACCTCGATATTTAAGATTTCGTACTTAATTTTTTGGATGCTTTATTAATTTTTTAATATTTCTAATCCCATGTTTACAGTTGATTTTTGACGCTGCGCGTAGCTAGCCTCGGCTTTAGCTCACCGCCAATTCCGATTTCGATTCAAAACAAAACTATCCAAACGCGCATGAATACATATATATCTAATAGAAAATAAATTAAAATAATTTTTGTTTGAAAACTTTGAAAAAAAATCATAAGTCGAAAGTATATTGAATATGTATAATTAAAAAATATTTTCCTATTTTTAAAAAAGGATTCAAAATACTTTTTCCACAAAATGCAAAAATATCCAATGTAAGAAACGTAATATTTTCTTCTTTACGAAAAATAAAGGCAATATAAATAGAAATTTGATTTAGTATATATTTATTGAATGTTTTAAAGCACGTGATAAACTGTTTTTGTAGTTTAAAAAACATTTATTGCTTCGAATCGGGTGTTTTAACTGTGACCGTAACTACATAAGCCTTGTCGCACCGGGCTTGTCTGCTAACTCATATAATAACATGTAATCCGCGAGCTAAAATAGTCCAATTTTCCAAGACAATATATAACAAACAAGAGTTTTCCTAGAAACTAGGCAAGTCTTATTCACTCTATCTCAAAGAGATTCATATTATATATAAGTTTTAATAAAATCGCCCAGGTCGTTTTCTACATTTCATTATCAGGAACAAACCCCATCGATTTCGGTTTAAAAATGGGTATCGAGATCTAAAAATATACGGCACGTAGAAATGTAAAAATTATAGGATAGGATTAGACTGGGAATATAAGACTATATTAAAAAAATTGGACCATTCTGACCAATATTTGCTGAGTTATTAGATAGCGGCTTTTCAGGTTTCCTTTGATGTTGAGTTAGCTGTATATATGAGTTCCGCATCTCCCAGGTAGGCTTACAGCTGCGTCACTTGAAGGCTGCCGCCTTCCATGATATGTGTATTTTATTCAGATGCCAAGAAATTGAAGATTTTTTCTTTTTCATATAAAATAAAACAATCATAAAAGAAATTGAACATTTTACACAAACTTTTAGGACTTGAAAGTTACAAAATGCTGATATGACAGCGAGCAATTGGCTGTCACGTACTGAAATTCAGTTTAAAATTCTACAATTTTCGGAGATTTCGCGAAAGATATTTTCCCTTTATTGAAAAATGGAAAACGTCAATCAGTCACTTTTCCTTTGAAAAAATATCTTTCATCTAAAATTAAGAAATACTTCATGAATATGTCAGAAATTACCTACTTTGGGTTTAAGTACAGCTTTAAAATGGTCAGAAAGATTCTGATTACTAAGCAAGTAATAAACTTGAAAAAAAAATCACTATATATTTCATTTTTTAAATTTCCTTTAAAAATTTTCTTCGTTTAGGGGAGCCTCATGACTTGATCCCCATAACCTCCCCCTTGGATCCACCACTGGTATTTCTATTGGTAAAAAGGGCACTCTTTCTTTCTGGCGATTCCTTGAGGTCAAGGTGGTAATGGTAAAGTAGTGTGTACAGAAATATGCCTTAAATCTCTACACTTCTTATCAGTTGTCTGGACTGGACGAAAAGTTATGGAAATAAGTATAGTACATTCAAAATAACGGGACCAGATATGAGAAATACAATACCCGAGAACAATATGTGACAAAAAAGGAAAAAAAATCATGCGTAAAGCATAGATTATGTTTCACTTTCCAACACATTCAGAGTAATTCTCCTTCCGCAATTTCATCTAATAAGCATAATGGTATGCGAATACTTTTGTGCAGACTTGTATATGAAGTATAGAATTTATATATGAAGAGTAATATGCAAAAAAACTAATTAAATTTAAAAGCGCATACTGAATTTTAAAATGTACTCCCCAGCAATCATTACGCAAAGACAGTACACTCTTAAAACAAAATTGCTGATTTGGCTTCTCATGAAAGAGCAAGAGTAATTTTTTCGATCATAAAAGAGTTGTTTTTCAAACGATTAAATCTTCTTGATCTAAATTGGTTATTTAAATAGCTCAACTTCATTTAAATTGGTTAAAACTCGAGTTATTTCAACTCTTTTTTGAGAAGCTGACTTTCAACATTGAGATGAGTGGATTTCAGCTCAACTTGAGCTATTTTGTGGCTGACTTTTAAAGAGAGTATTGTAACCGATTTCTTGTCTGTCCCCCTGTAAATTAATAAGAAAATGCTATGAATACTCTGTTTCAACGTGATCGTGGTGAAATTCAGCGATTAATATCATTTTCAATACATTTGAAATAGCGTCGTGTCATTAAAACATTTTCCAAAGGATTTTTCCTCATATGCCATAACGTAATCGAATTCTTTTGAGTGCCCCTGTAAATGAACTATTAATCGTATATACTTCATACACAATACTAAACATGCTTTGGTGAGCCTAGCCTAAATAAACTATATAAATTGCATGAAAATCCAAGTATATTTACAGGTGTTAGAGCATAGACAGACAGACAAACCGAATGCATAAGCACTTTTAAACTTTGTTGGAAAATGCTAAAAAGCGAGGCTTCTGTCATCTCCACATGTTAGAGAATACATATGATAGACATATGACTACATGATAGGCAATGCTTTTATTATATAGATACTTCGCACACAAATTCTCTGTGAATATATTTAAAAAATCGCCTTTTAGACTTCCTTCCGGTCTACATTAGCGAACGAATACATATAGAAGAAATAAAACCAGACTGTTCTCAAATCCAAACTATTTCCTGACATATTTGCGAATTCATTTTTTATCTTAAGATTTTTCTGAAACTCAAAGGGGCAACGTTAAGACACAAGTTTTAATTCACTTTAATTCGGAAAAGCATGAAAGGCGCGAGCGTTGTTATTCAGGAATTTACGATCAAAATAATTCTATCTTTTTTTTTTTTTTTTTTTTTTTTTTTTTTTTTTTTTTTTTTTTGAAAATATAAAAGATAATTCAAAAAATACTGTCAAAGTTGGCATTTTGAACCGGATTTCCGGACGAAAGAAACAAAAACCTTTTGCCACATGACACAAAATCCCTCATAGTCGATAAATAATTTATTTATTAGAAAAAAAAAAAAAAAATAAACTCATTTTTATTCCTATGCACATCTATAGTCAACCCTGCCAATTTTGTGCCTTTCCGTTTAAAAATGAATCAGCAAATGTGAAAATTTTGCATTGTTGAAAAATGGACTTGAGGCTACTTCAGTCAGGCGAAAACACCAGTTTGCTAATGCTAATCCCATGGAAGTTTTTTTTAAGATATGAGATTTAAAAAAAAAAAAATATTTGGAAAAGGGTTGTTTCTATCGGTCTAATAGAAATAGAAATAGTTCGTTTTCTGTTTGATCCTTCTTTAATATCCAGAAACGGAATACCTTTGTTCCCAAAATGATAAAAAACTATAAAAAACTACAAAAAATTAATAATTCAAAAACAAATTGAGGTACAGCTTCCAAACAAATTGCATTTAAAATTACATTTTTTCCCTATACGATGGTGTAAAAATCGAAAAACTGAAATTTAATTTAAAATTTGTTTATGATTAGTACAATATAAAATTTCTTTTACATTCCTTTAAATAGCGTTTTATCTTCTCTTGATGTAAGTATATAATTAAGACACATATCATAGTCTTTGGGTGATAATTCTATAAAGTATATTTCAATAGTATTATTTTTATTTGTATAAGTGTTTTTCATAGTCTTTTTTTATCAGCATAAGTATATTTTAACAGTATTACTTTATTATTACATGTGTATTTAAAAGTACACTATATGGCCAAAGATCACCAGCCACTTGCGATTTTAGACATTTTGTTAAATATCTAGAAAAAAACATGAGGAATTATCCTGAAACTCCAATTGTGTAAACATAATAGTAAAGGTCACTGTTGTGGTTACTCTTAACCACTGCCATATTTTTATTCAATTTAATTTATCGTGTATTTTATTAATCTTTATTCATTTATTATAAAAAATTCGCATTCTAAAATTTATTTTACTTCTCGCCTTTTTTAATGTTCCCTGTAAAGTTTCTTTGTGATTATGATAATATTTTTTTATTATTGAATGTCATGTAAAACAATTATTGATATTCATGTGTTTCTCATTAGTTCATTTATCTTTTATGATTGATTTATATGTTCATTGTGCATAATTTTGAAAATATTGTCTCGATGTAAAAATTATTGAATTTATACATCTCACCAATATTTTCTCTTGGGGAGGCTGGGGTAATATGTTGTGGTTACTTTTAACCACTGCCATATTTTTATTCAATTTAATTTATCGTGTATTTTATTAATCTTTATTCATTTATTATAAAAAATTCGCATTCTAAAATTTATTTTACTTCTCGTCTTTTTTAATGTTCCCTGTAAAGTTTCTTTTCTTACGTAACTTTTCGTTTATTTCAAAATGATAAAATGATTTCGAATTTGTTACTTCCGGTTGTGGTTCGTTCCAGTTCTTTCTCGAATATTCCTAGGGGGTGTATTTCCGTTTTTATTGCTCCTCCCCCCGTCCAATCGGACTCTTTTCTGCTGATGCGTAATTTAAAATTGGTGAATCCTTGTATACTTTATTGGCTTCGCATCTTTCTGGTGCTATAAAATTTTAATCTTGAAAATTCAATTTCCCTATCAGTGTTTAATCGTTTGGCCTATCTTTTTCATCGCCACTTCTCTAACCCTGCCAATTGGCGTATTATGGGATTATGGCAACCCTCCCTTCGCTTTTTTCCTTTTGCTCGGAATAGAATCAGAGTGCTTGTAGGGTGTCTGCGATGATTGTTCCAAAAAGAAGGACGAAAGGCATCGTCTGTTTTGATACGAAAAATAATTTAAAATCAAAAGTAAAATTTACAGAACAGAACAGAATCCTGGGGGAGAATGTGTGTGTGCGGTGTCAGCGAAGTTTTGTTCTTTTTTGACGACGGAATTAATGGTCAATTCGTTACATAAAAAAATATAAAGTCAAGAAAGTGATTTTTTTTCGTAAAAGAGATTAAGGATTTAGTCGACCACGATGGAATCTACTTGTGACACAAATGAAGTCCTTACGAAAGTAACTATTTGATCCAAGAGAATTTTGTTTTTGAAATAACAATGTTTTCATTGCTAGCTCGATAAATTCTTTTCCGTTTTGCGATGTGATATTGTATTATAGTGAAAGAACAAGTCTTTGTTCTTAACATTTTACCCCTGATTCCCCAAGGAAAAAAAATAGCATTTCATTAAAATACGTCTTCTCTCATCATAATTATGTATTTCAAGTAAAGCTATTATGGCCGGGCTCTAAAAAAATGAGAGTGGTTTGGTAAGTGCAGTGCTTTTATTCTTATGAATAAAAAAATAATCTATTTTCACCCCAAAATAAAGAAAACCTTTTCAAGAAGTTCTTTTTGCATTTTTTCTATGTGTGTTCTCATTATATCTCTCAAGTCCCTGCAGGTAAACTCTTTTTATTATTTTATTTTTCTTTAAAATCTGATTGATTGCATGTAATAAGAATTTTAAAAAAACTGTCATGTTCTTCTTTTGCGGCCACAAGACGCAATGTTACTTGGAAATTTTTAATTTTTTTTTTTTTTTTTTTTTTTTTTTTTTTTTTTTTTTTTTTTTGGAACGGCATAAAACGTTCCAATCAAACACAACAGTCACACATTTCTGTGAAACCGTTTTCCCGAAATTCTATAGGGGATCGTCAACAAATTGAAAAAGAATGAATATCTTTTGGACAACCCTGTCAAAATTAATGTAACAACAGCGCTCAAACTGTAGATTATGATTAAATGGCTTACTATAATATACTGTGTTTATTTTTATGGTGAAAACATATATACTCGTAGAGAAATTAAGGTTTTTATAAAAACAGTCCAAAATTTTCCAAGTTTTTTGCTTATAATTTGCAGAGTTCTTAATATAAAATAATGTTCTTTTCTGAAAATATGACAAACAGCATTGTACCCAATACTCTGCCATCAGAATAAAAAAATAATATAAATTGTATGAAAAATGAGCAGGTTTAGTAAATAATTTTTCATTGCGCACACGCGATTGCAACAATGATATAAAAATTTCATTTGTCTATTGTGTTAGCTAAATGTATAGAGGACCTTTTTTTTAAAAACACAGCTTGACAATTCTGAAAGTGATCGACTATTGAATGAACTCAAAATATACTTTTCCCAAAATGAAGCACAAAAATCAGGGGTTTTATCCAAATATAATAGTACGTGCCATATTGTGTATTCTATATTGCAATCAATGGATATATGGATACAACCTTTCATCTTTTTGCTTCACTTTGCGAATAACGGATTTTGAGCTGATTCTATAGACGATCACTTTCAGAATTTTCAAGATATGTTTTTGAAATATTTACAGAAGTTGCTAGATACATTTAGCTAGCACAATATGCAAATGAAATTTTGATATCGTTGACGCATGCGCAATGAAAACTTACTTAGTAAACCTGCTCATTTTCCATACGATTTGTGTTATTTTTTAATTCTGATAACGGGGTGTTATGTACAATGTTGTTTGTCATATTTTCAGAAAAGAAAATTATTTTATATTAAGAACTCTGCAAATTATAAGTAAAAAACTTGGAAAATTTTGGGACTGTTTTAATAAAAACCTTAATTTCTCTGCGAGTATACATGCTATCCACATAAAAATGAACACAGTATATTACAGTAAGCCACTTAATCATAATCTCAGTTATAGCGCTTTTTTTACATTAGTTTTTGCTAGAGTTATTCGTTCTGTTTCAATTTGTTGACGGTCCCCTACAGAGTTTCGGGAGAAAAAAAATCTTCACGGAAACGCATGACCTGTACTATTATATTTACACGCTTAGAGTTTCAGGATAATTCTTCATGTGTTTTTCTAGATATTTAACAAAATGTCTTAAATCGCAAGTGGCCATATAATGTATAAGTACATGAGTCTTAATGAAATTAAACTAAGTTATTGGGATGCACCGTAACATATTTAGAATAGAAAATTCTAAAAATAAAGTGTATATAATATTTAAAAGACTTTATCAATTATGATCGGTAATTGGATAAAATGCTGTTTATGTTTGTTATGAAATTCAGTTTTGCCACTTCATAACACATTCCTCTTCTTCTTCTATTTTTTTTTTTTTTTTTTTTTTTTTTTTGTATAATTTTTTAACGCACTAACTTTAATCGGTTCATTTACATCCAGAAACAACGTAATTGAAAATGATTTTCGATTTTGAGAGACTGGTAAACAATTTTTCAGAAAACGCCGTTTCAAACTGAGAGTCTGGGCGGTACAGCCAGATGAACATCGTACTAAGGAATCAATAATTTGTAATTGAAGACTTAAAACATTT
This sequence comes from Maratus speculifer, assembly GCA_964019185.1. NCBI lineage: Eukaryota > Metazoa > Arthropoda > Arachnida > Araneae > Salticidae > Maratus > Maratus speculifer. Next base: position 156,502,080 of record OZ025302.1, on the reverse strand, counting down.
ACTAAAAAAGAAAGGGCTATTACATTCTAAATCTATCCAATAGTCACATCTATTGATAGCATGATTTTACGCATAAAATGAGTTCGTAAGTGTATCTGAAAAGTTTGCATGTTTGAGCAGAGAAACATTAAGTGAAAATAGTATGCAGTATTTAAACATTAAAAAGTAAAAATATTGATTTACAATTTTCTGACATAAAGGTATAATTTACTTCTAACAAGAAATATTTTTAGAATCATTTCAAAATTAAAGGGATGAAAATTGAATAAAAACACGTACGAATTGGCAGCTCTGAAATATCTTGGCAAATCATAAGGAGACTAAGATTGATTTGCTATAATATATATATATATATATATATATTGTTTAAATTGGATCAATAAATAACGGAAATTTATTTTCATAAAAAATTATTTATTTTTAAATTCAACAAATCAGTGATAAAAATGTCAAATTTAAATTTGGAATTTTCATCTCGACCTACCTACAGCTTTTGTTTATTCTTGAATGAATTCTAGTAGTTTTTATTTTATATAATTTCAAAATTATAGCTAAAGTTTAGTTTGGCCCTATACGTAAAGTAAATGCTAAAAAAAAAAAGAAAAGAAAAGAAAAAAAAATCTATACTCATTAGTTACGTTTGACCTGAATATAATTTATCATGTAAACTACTCCTTATCAATTCGATGAGGAGAAAGTTTCCTGAATCTTTTGTTTACCATTCCCATTGCACTTTTAAATAAAATAACAGTGCATTAGAAATTCAGAAGCAATACACCAAAAATCAGGAGTATGCCAACTCAAGTAAAAATCAGACGTCTCCCATTAAAATTAGGTTAAAAGTTCCCATTAAAGACTTGGCATGTCTGGATGCAGAAATATATATATATATATATATATATATATATATATATATATATATATATATATATATATATATATATATAGTGTTACGAATTTTGTAAATAGTTAGTGTTTGTACTGTAAAATAATGTAAATAATCATATTAAGCTCCATTTCTTTACTAATATTAGTTTTTGTTACATTGTCTCTGTTATCAAGCAAACTTGTCTATTATTTTCAGTGAATGTCTATGGCAGCTTTGCGAAATATTTGAGATATCGCCAAGTTGGCGTCACTTTTGGCGACTAATTTTGGTCGCCAAATTTGGCGATATATCGCCAAGTTGGCGACAAACTTGGCGATTGTTGGCGATGGTAACCCTTCCCTATTTATGGTAACCCCCCTTAGGTCTACTGATACATTGTTTGTTGTTCCGTGGTTTTCCAGGTTTTTCTAGAAATTTCTAGCACATGCTACGAGACTATATATAAGGAGAGCGATACGAGCTGTTGTTGTTATTATTTACCAGTCAGTCATTGAGTGAACAAGGCGTAAGCAAGTTTGCTTGAGTTTCATCTATGTTGTTTTGAATGTTATTATAGACGTTGTATAAAGAGTCTTTGGGGTCTAAAGCTGTAATTGTACGATAGATTTGAGCAGTTATTTTTGAATATCCAGTAATATTTGTGAGTTTCGAAGACTTTGTTGTTCTGAAGTCTATAAATAAATTATTTTCTACTTTTCTAAGAGCAAGAGTTTGAAGTTGTCTAACCATAAGATCAAAAGAACCCAATATACGCTACAATTTTTGGTGTCAGGAGTCGGGATCTTATGGCGAAAACAAGAACTATGGACGGACAACTAAAAGAACTGTTAGAAGCTATTAACGGATTAAGAACAGAGCTGACCAATAAAATTGATAAAGGCCAAGAAGAGTTGGCGGATAAAATGAATAAAGGCCAAGAAGAGTTGGCGGATAAAATGAATAAAGGCCAAGAACAGTTGGCGGATAAAATGAATAAAGGCCAAGAAGAGTTGGCGGATAAAATGAATAAAGGCCAAGAAGAGTTGGCGGATAAAATGAATAAAAACGAAGAAAGAATGGAACAGTTGACAAACAAAATTGACAAATGCCAAGAAGAAGTGACCGAAAAGATTAATATAGGCCAAGAAGAAATGAAGAAAACTTTAGAAGAAAAGTTCTCGTCGGTAGAGAGACGAATAGAGGAAGTAGAAGAGAAAATTCAGAAAGAAGTTAGTAATGTAGAAGAGAAAATGGAAAGGAAAATAGAGGAAGTAGAAGAGAAAATTCAGAATGATGTTAGAAATGTTGAAGAGAAAATGGAAGGAAAAATAGTTGAAATAGATGAAAAGCTAAATAAAAGAGTACAAGATCTCGAGAAGAAGCTTTCAGCGTCCAGTGGTAATTATGAAGAATTTAGGAATCCGCCTGCTTCTCCCGTGCACATCAAGCTGTCGACATATGACGGAAAGAGTTCCTGGCAAGTTTACAAGACCCAATTCACCATTGTAGCCGAAGCGAACAAATGGAGTGACGAGGTGAAAGCTTGTCAACTGGCAGCATCTTTAAGAGGAGAAGCCGCCGACGTGCTGCAAACATTGCCCGATATGACGCAACTCAATTTTGAGACTCTAAGTTGTGCACTTGAAATGAGATTCGGCGAAAAATTCTTCAAGGATTATACGAGAATACAAATGAAGAGCCGCCATCAAAAATCGAGTGAAACCCTTCAAGAGTTTGCCTCGGAAATTGAACGACTTGCAAATTTAGCATTCATTGACTGTCCAACAAATGTACGGGAAATGCTCTCACTGCAATATTTTGTAGACGGAATAAAAGATCCAGAAGTGCAGAGAGCGGTACGAATGGCAGATGTACATGATTTAAAGGCTGCATTACTATATGCCTTAAAGTTGGAAGCAGCTACACAAGCTAGCCGAAGAGATCGTCATTCAGTCCGAGGGACAACGGTGAACAAAAGCTCAGACACTGAGAGCGACGTCTTGAAAGAAATTAGGAAAATAAATCCAGAGCTGGAAGCTTTAAAATACGGAAGAACAAATTCAAGAAGACAGAATCTCACGTGCTGGGGATGCGGTGATACAGGACATCTCCGAAGAAATTGCCCCAAAATCCACGAACGTGAAATAAATTCAAACAGTCAGCAGGGAAACTAAATTTTGGCCATCTCGCGGGGCGGAGGTTGCCAGAGAATGAAAAGCCCCACCTGAAGATCCTCCAGGTATCAAAAATGAGCGGCGGTGATAACGAATTATATGTGATAGGCTTTATTAACGGAATTCAGTGCCGTATGATTGTCGATACAGGAGCCAATGTGACAATAATAAGAGAAGATTTGGCTCGAAAATTGAAATCTAAACTCATCTGGACTCCACCATGCGTTACCCTGCAAACTGTGACGGGCGACAAGATTGGCATATATGAAAAGGCCAATTTAACCATACACTTTGGAGGAACGAAATATTACCATACGGCATATGTGGCTGACATAACAGATCCTTTCTTAATCGGGCTAGATTTTCTGAAGAAGTTTGGCTTCAAGCTTGATTTCAAAAATAACAAAATGCTCTCAAAATTTGAAGAAATAAGTCCTTTTGGATTAAATAATGAAATTGAATGTAAACAAACAGTAATAGCCAAAGAAGACATCAATCTAGATCCAAGAACAGAATTTTTAGTTCCAGCTGAAATTAAAAATGAAACTAATTACCGATTTGGCCATATAGATTATCCAGTAGACAATAGTACACAAGCAGGAGTATTGGTGGCTTCTTCTGTAGTAGACCTCTCGAAAAAGACCATTCCAGTCAGAATTGCTAACATCAGTGATAAGACGAGGACTATCAAAAAAGGAGAGGTGATAGCATCATGTGCTCCTGTGACGTGCATAAGTCAAAATTCCAGTCACTCTGAGAAATCTTCAGATAATTTAGTCAAGGATTTGTTACAAAATACTGACTTAGATCCAAAACAAAGGCATGCTGCGGAAAGTTTAATTAGAGAATTCCAAAGTTTATTTTCCCAAACATCTGAAGACTTTGGACGAATTAAAATGGCACAACACCGAATTGACACGGGAGATCACTCTCCTATTAAACAGCACCCTAGACGATTACCTTTTGCCAAGCAAGAAGAGGTGCAGAATTTAATTAAAGATATGGAAGAAAATGACGTCATCGAACCATCGACAAGTCCATGGGCGTCTCCCATTGTATTAGTAAGAAAGAAGGATGGTTCAACAAGATTTTGTGTAGACTACCGCCGACTGAATGACGTCACTAAAAAGGATAGTTACCCTCTACCAAGGATCGACGACACTCTCGACACACTTGCGGGCAACACTTGGTTCTCGACTCTGGATCTGAAGAGTGGTTACTGGCAGGTAGAGATCCATCCCGACGACCGCGAGAAGACTGCCTTCACAACGGGACAAGGATTATGGCAATTCAAGGTAATGCCTTTTGGTCTATGTAACGCACCTGCAACTTTCGAACGGCTTATGGAAACGGTTCTCCGGGGGCTGTCGTATGAAGCATGTCTTGTTTATTTAGATGACATCATAATCATAGGAAAATCTTTTGATGAACATCTGAACAACCTCAGGCGGGTGCTACAAAAGTTAAAGGAAGCTAATTTGAAGTTAAGCCCTTCGAAGTGCAGTTTGTTTCGTAATGAAGTCGCCTACCTTGGACACATCATTTCGGCGGAAGGAGTTAGGACTGATCCGGAGAAGATATCGGCCGTGAAAAATTGGAATCGTCCAGCAGATGTTCACCAGCTTCGAAGTTTTCTAGGATTATGCACCTATTACAGAAAATTCGTCAAAGGCTTCTCGATGATTGCAAGTGTTAGAATTCGAAAATAGGGTTAGTTTAAAAATTACTTACTAACCATGCAAGTCTTCATTTGCGGGTTGCATCTATGCGATGCGCGGAGCTTTGAATTAAAATCGAAAATCATCTGTTGAGATAAACTTATTCTAAGTTCAAATTCATCTAAAAGTCCATATATTATAAAAAATGTAGTTTAATTCCATCTAAAAGGCACATTCCTTCATTACATTCAGAGAACTCAATCGTTCTCACACACTTGTCAAAGTTCTTCGAAAGATAATAAATAAAATCAGACGATATTTTCATTTTCTTAATTTACGCGTTCAATTAGTTTCACTTCATTTCATTTTACAACATCCTCCCCCCTTTGAAACTTGGGGAGAGTTTCAAATACATAACAATTATTATTAAAAAGATCCAACCTCTTTGGAGCTTTTACACATCTTCCAGAAGAGGTATATTTCTTAAGTATGACACTATCAGGAGAAGACACATTTTCATGATCATCATGCTCACTGGAACTAGTTTTCTCTTCACCCGACGGTTTGGATGCAATTTCAATTATTTCATTCGAATATATTTCCAAAGGAAAGATGCGCTGCACCGGACGTAAAACCGTGCCGTGCTGAGTTTTCAACTTAACACCACGAACTTTACCATCCCGTCCTGGAATTAAATGAATCACCTTTGCTAAAGGCCAAAATAAACGTTTTTTGTTATCATCCCCAACTAAGACTATTTCTCCCACTCGCGGTTCACGTGTATATTTTTCAGTATGTTTTTGAACTAATTCGCTGAGGTATTCTTTTCTAAAACGTTGCCTAAAATCGGTAAGAAGTTTAGCTCTGTAATTCAACCTTCTCCTTAAACTTTGAGAATCTAATTCGATAATATCCGAATTGCTGAAACTTCGGTTTTCAGTAAGAAACATAGCGGGTGTGAGAGGTACTAGCTCCAGTGGGTCCTCTGAGATATAGGTTAGAGGTCTGCAGTTAATCACAGATTCACAATCACATATAAGTGTATTCAATTCTTCATAAGTCAATACAGATCTACCTAAAGTACGTACTAACAATTCTTTTACAATGCGAACTAACCTTTCCCACCAGCCTCCCCACCAAGCTGCGGTGGGAGGTATAAATTTCCAAACAATTTTATGCGTCATGGTTTCTTTTAAAATTTTATCCCAATTTAATTTTGAAAGTTCATTGGAAGCCCCCCTAAAGTTTGTTCCATTATCACAATAAATAGTGCTGGGCCTACCGCGTCTAGCTATAAAACGTCTAAGTGCTAGCAGGAAAGCATCAGAAGATAGCGAATTGACTAGTTCAAGGTGAATCGCGCGATAAACGGCACAAGTAAACAATGCTATCCAAACTTTCTCGCCATTTTTTAGAAATAACGGCCCGGCTAAGTCTACTCCAATAATTTCAAAGACAGCACAATCTGTAACGCGATCTGGTGGCAAAGGTGTTGGTTCGCTTGACAAAGACTTTACCTTAAAACGTTTACATGCAATACAGTCGTACAATACATTTTTAATAGTTCTTCTAGCTCTAATTATCCAAAATCTTTCTCTTATTAAAGATTGCATTGTTCTTATACCTGCATGACAATTCTTTTGGTGTACTGATCTAATCAATAATTTAGTAAATTCACATTTGCCTGGTAACAATATTGGATACAAAAATGATTCTCGGTCATTTCTTTCAGTTATTTTAGTTTTAACTCTTAAAATTCCATTATCATCTGTGAATGTTACAATATCATTTAATGACCTTTTATTATAGAAATAACAGCTCTGAACTAAACGGATTAGATATTTTTCAGAATTTTCAATTTCATTTTGAGTAAGATTAGAATATTTACACTTATTAGAAACATTTCGGCAATTATTTACAAATCTCAGAATCCAAGCAAATATTCTTATCATCTTATCATAATTAGATATATTATCTAAGAGCCAAAGGGGTGTGTCTTTAGCTAGATCAATATTCGTAATTTCGATCTTTTTTCTTTCTAAATCAACATCTTTTGGCTGACAGTCAATCGCGCCAATTGGCCAACATTCAGGATTTTCTTTTAACCACTTAGGACCTTCCCACCATCGCGAATCAAGCATTTTCTGCGGAGAACATCCACGTGAAAGTATATCAGCTATATTCAAATTTCCTGGAACGTGCTTCCATGACTCTATATTGGACATCTGTCGAATTTCTTTGACTCTGTTGCTCACGAAAACCGACCAATTCCCATGTTCCTTTATCCACCAAATTGCGGTAGTAGAATCTGACCAGAATGTGATTTTCAGACCTGGCATATTTATTGCCTTGATGATAGAACTCGCAAGTCGAGTACCTATACAACAAGCCATTAACTCTAAACGCGGCATGCTCAAAGTTTTGAGAGGAGCAACCCTAGACTTCGCTCTAACAAGCGTAACCTTGACATCGGAATCAATTATTGATCTAGCGAAGACACATGCTGCATATGCCCCTTTACTCGCATCAACAAAAACATGAAGTTCAGATGAAGCATTAATTTCTAAGTATCGAGGTATAGCTACTTCTTTTAAAACATCAATATTCTTCAACCATTTCAAAAAAGCACTCACAATGTTACAAGGTAATTCTCGATCCCATGGAATTTTCTGTTTCCATGAGTCTTGTAGCAATAATTTTGGAAGCAATGTAGCAGGAGAGAATAAACCGATAGGATCAAAAATCTTTTGCACAATGCTCAAAATTAATCTCTTAGTAATTTTCCTTTCACACGTTAATGTTTCTAAATCTAAACAACATTTCAAAGAATCATTATCTAAATTCCAAATAATCCCCAAAACTGAAGTATCCCCAGAATATTTATCAACATTCTTGCAAGCTACATTGCTTTCAAAACAACGCAAATTGAAACACCCTTTAGACATTAATAACTTTGCATTTTCAATAAACATTTCAGCTTCATTAATGTTAGAAACACCTGATACACAATTATCTACATAAAATGAACACTTTAATTTTTCAGCAGTTTCCTTATATTCAGGAGGACTATTTTCTAAAAGATGCATTATAGATGCACTTAGTAAATAAGAGCTAGAAGAGACACCAAATACAACTCTACAATGTCTATAAATCAATTGTCCTTCATTACATGGGAAATAGAATCTAAGAAAATCTCTATCTTTAGGCATAACAGATAACATTAAATAAGCCTTTTCTATATCTGCAGTTATACCGATAGGATACATTCTAAAACGATCAAGAATATCAGGTATTAATTCTATAAGATTGATGCCTTTATACAAACATTCATTTAACGAGGGTTTCCCTTTCTCAGAAGCAGATGCATCAAATACAGGGCGTATTTTTGTGGTTTCCTTATCTAACCTGATAACGGGCCTATGCGGTAAATAATGACATTTATTACTTAATTCATTTTCTGGAACACGTTCAATAATATTCATTTTTTCCCAATTCTTAAATACTTCCTGATATTCATCGAAAAATCCCCCACATTTCAATTTATTGATCATTTTTTCATATCTCTTCCGAGCTAAAACTTTATCGTCGGGCAAATTCTTAAAATTACACTTCCATGGAAGCCCTACTTCATATCTGCCATCGGGAAGAATTTTCATTTTTTCTTTAAAATCGTTTAAATCAAAGTTTTCCCGCTTTTCAAAACTCTGAATGGGGTCAGAAATTCCTATGGTTTCAAGTTCCCATAATTCATTCAAAGGAATATTTCTAACGTGCATAGACAATGTTGTCAAAACGTTATGTTTCTTGCCACACGTTTGTTTCCCCATCACTGTCCAACCGAGCTTGGTTTCTATGGCAGTCAAATCGCAATTTAATTGAATTAAATTTCCTGTCAATAATTTTCCTATCATATCAGCCCCCACCAAAAGATCAATTTCAGATTCCTTACAAAAATCATCAGATAGATTTATTTTATTTCTTTTTAATTCATTTAAAATTCTATAATCTTTAATTTTAGGTACAAATCCGCAAATCTTTTTTTCGGAAAATGCTTCAAAACAAAACGCATTATTTCCATCTAATTCACTGATTTCTACCGAAAACACATCATGTTTTTTAGGTTTCGTTTCATCCCCCCCGAACAGCGCGTGAATAATTATTTCTTTTCTTATAGGATGCATTTTTAGTGATTTCGTTATTCTCTCGCTTACGTAACTACTTTGGCTCGCTGAATCCAGCAGTGCGCGTACGACTTTTTGGCGACCTTGCGATCGAATGCGCACGCCAAGCGTTTGCATGTACACAACTTTATTTCTACTACAATTAGAAAGAGAATTTTCAGATTTTAAAGTATCATCTTGATTATTATTTATATTTTGTTCTGGACACATTATTTCAAAATGAGGTTTATGGCAATAATTACATTTTAATTTATTTTTAATATTACAATTCTTACTCAGATGACCAGCTTTTTGCAAACAAGTGAAGCAAATCCCCTTTTTTAACAAAATCTTTTGTTTATCAGTTAAAGACATTTTTTTAGCCCTAAAACATTTATTAGAGGGGTGAAACCTATCACAGAATATGCAATTGTTTTTCTTACCTTTATTTTCTATACTCACCAATGCAGAGGCGGTGGCTGGATCAGGTTTGCTAATAATTTCAGATAAAATGTTCTTTTTTCTAACAATAGAATCAAAACCTTTTCTTGCTAAAAACACCATTTCATCTCCTTGAACTTCTTGGCGTAGAAAGTCCATCAGATTTTTTAAAGTCCTGGAATTTTCACTGGAATATGTATCGTGATTTCGACTTCTTTCCCAGGTCAAAAGAACTTCTTCAGGCAGGCAGCTCTCAACCAAGGGCATGAGAAAGTCTCCATACTTTTCTTGAGTTCTTCCCAAACTTTCTAAGGCACGAAGTTTGCTTTCTAATTCATCGTATAAAGAGGCTAAGTCAACTTTCATTTTAGGCGCAGTGGCATTTTTCATTACGAGGGTTAATAATTCCCTAACGTAAATTTGCACAAGAAGATCATCTCGTCCAAACCTCTGTTTTAATTGATCGATAGCCTTCGGATAATTTTCCGCGGTAGCTGGATAACTTGATATTAAACGCTCCGCTTTTGATTTCGGTTCCATACATTGGAATAGGTACTGCATCTTGTCTTCAGCGGCAATAGAATCGTCTTCGTGTATTTTCTTGAACTGGCTCCAAAACGATAAAAATTCCTTTGGTTCGCCGTTAAACTTTTTCAGCTCGATCTCCGGTAATTTAAATTTGCGTTTTACTTCTTCGCCAGGAGATGAAGAAACCTGTATCTTTTCATCAATACGTGCACATATTTCTATATATTTTTCTCGATATTCTTCTGCACTTTCAAAATCTTCGGTAAACAATTTTTCGTCCTTATCTTGTAACAATATTTCCGAAATTTTACTTTGACAAGTGTCCATCCGTTGAAATTTATCAAACAGTTGAGTTTTCAGAATAGAAAGTTCTTTAATTTCACATATTTCTTTAGTTAATTCAGTTTCAATTTTCTTAAACGTGAGAGTAAAAGCAGCTCTCAGTCCTTTTCTCTGAGTTTTCAAACTACTCAGATCCATTTTTTCATTTAAAATTAATTGAAATTCAAAACTCCTGTCCCGCCGAGGGTACCAGTATGTTAGAATTCGAAAATAGGGTTAGTTTAAAAATTACTTACTAACCATGCAAGTCTTCATTTGCGGGTTGCATCTATGCGATGCGCGGAGCTTTGAATTAAAATCGAAAATCATCTGTTGAGATAAACTTATTCTAAGTTCAAATTCATCTAAAAGTCCATATATTATAAAAAATGTAGTTTAATTCCATCTAAAAGGCACATTCCTTCATTACATTCAGAGAACTCAATCGTTCTCACACACTTGTCAAAGTTCTTCGAAAGATAATAAATAAAATCAGACGATATTTTCATTTTCTTAATTTACGCGTTCAATTAGTTTCACTTCATTTCATTTTACAACAGCAAGACCACTTCATAAATTAACAGAAGCCAATCAAAAATTTATGTGGACACAGGAATGTGACGCTGCTTTCGAAAAGCTTAAGGAGGCCTTGACAACCACTCCAATTCTGTCGTATCCTCAAATCGATAAACAGTTTATACTTGATACGGATGCAAGCAACGAAAGCATTGGCGCTGTACTGTCCCAGGAAATCGACGGCCAGGAGCGTGTTATCGCCTTTTTCAGCAAGTGCTTGTCAAAGACCGAGCGAAACTACTGCGTAACAAGAAAAGAGCTTCTTGCTGTAGTGAAAGCCATAGACCACTTTCATCACTATCTTTACGGTCGAAAGTTCCTGATCCGAACTGATCATGCTTCTCTAACTTGGCTGTTGAATTTTAAGAACCCTGAAGGCCAAATAGCCAGGTGGATACAAAAGCTTCAAGAGTACGATATGGAGATACGCCATCGAAAAGGCTCATTACATGGAAATGCAGATGCTCTCTCAAGAAGACCCTGCTCAGAGAATTGTAGATACTGCGACCGGGTTGAGAAGAAATTTAATGTCAAAGGTCCTATAGTAAGACAAGTTACAACTGGGTCTACATCATCGCAAGATCCGTGGAGTGACGAGAGCCTGCGTAAAGATCAAATTGCTGATCCTGAAATTAAGCCAATTCTAGAGCTGAAAGAGGAGTCCAACAGGAAGCCCAGCTGGCAAGACATGGCCCATTACCATCCTACGACTAAACGTTATTGGGCTGTCTGGGATTCCTTACATTTGAAGAACGGCATCTTGTACCGAAAATGGGAGTCTGACGATGGAAAGACATGTAGATGGCAACTACTACTCCCTAAGTCGAGAATTTCTATGGTCCTTCAAGAACTGCATGGTAGTCCCGCAGGAGGTCATTTTGGTGTAATGAAGACCCTGCAAAAGGTTCGAGAGCGTTTCTACTGGAATAATGTTCGCAGTGATGTGGAGAAGTGGTGTCGAACTTGTGACACCTGTGTAGCACGTAAAGGTCCAAAGAAGCGCACCCGTGGACGATTGCAACGTTATAATGTAGGAGCTCCTTTCGAACGAATTGCACTAGACATCCTGGGTCCACTTCCTAGAACATCTGATGGCAATAAGTACATCCTCGTTGTCATGGACTACTTCACTAAGTGGCCTGAAGCATATGCCATTCCTAATCAAGAGGCGGTAACCGTAGCAGACATACTGGTTCAACACTGGGTTTCCAGATACGGAGTTCCTCTTCAAATCCATTCTGATCAAGGAAGAAACTTTGATTCGGCTGTGTTTAAGGAAATGTGCGGACTACTCGGCATGGACAAAACTCGAACAACACCTCTACACCCTCAATCGGACGGCATGGTGGAACGGTTCAATCGTACCATCCTAAATAGCCTCTCTCTCCTGGTGTCTAGAGACCAACAGGACTGGGACAAGAAATTGCCTCTTTTCCTGCTTGCCTACAGGACTGCCACTCATGAGGCCACTGGTTACTCCCCTTCTCAAATGCTCTTTGGTCGTGATCTTCGTCTGCCTGCTGATCTTTTGTTTGGCCGTCCTCCTGATGCTCCTTCATCGCCTGAGGAATATGTCGATGAACTCCAGGCACGGATTGAGGAGATTCATTGTCTAGCGAGGAACCGAATTGGACTGGCATCAGAAAAGATGAAGACACGGTACGACACAAAGGCAACTGGACATGAGTTCAACGAAGGTGACAAAGTTTGGTTGTGGAATCCGATACGTCGTAAGGGACTGTCGCCAAAACTACAAAGAAACTGGGACGGTCCTTACACAGTCGTCAACAGGCTGAATGACGTCGTCGTACGCATACGAAAATCGCCACACACCAAACCCAGGGTCGTACATTATAACCGGCTAGCCCCTTATTTTGGCCAAAGTGATTAAAAATTCAAAACTGGAATTTCAGACCATGGTCATGAAAGTCACTTTTTGTAAATATGTAAATAGTAATTAGTTCTTATTTATGTAAATTTTATTATTATTGTTATTATTTAGTTGTTTATTTATTTTAAGTGTTTTCCTCTAACTCAAGGATTGTACTGCCCGGGACGTGCAGTCTTTGAGGAGGGGGTAGTGTTACGAATTTTGTAAATAGTTAGTGTTTGTACTGTAAAATAATGTAAATAATCATATTAAGCTCCATTTCTTTACTAATATTAGTTTTTGTTACATTGTCTCTGTTATCAAGCAAACTTGTCTATTATTTTCAGTGAATGTCTATGGCAGCTTTGCGAAATATTTGAGATATCGCCAAGTTGGCGTCACTTTTGGCGACTAATTTTGGTCGCCAAATTTGGCGATATATCGCCAAGTTGGCGACAAACTTGGCGATTGTTGGCGATGGTAACCCTTCCCTATTTATGGTAACCCCCCTTAGGTCTACTGATACATTGTTTGTTGTTCCGTGGTTTTCCAGGTTTTTCTAGAAATTTCTAGCACATGCTACGAGACTATATATAAGGAGAGCGATACGAGCTGTTGTTGTTATTATTTACCAGTCAGTCATTGAGTGAACAAGGCGTAAGCAAGTTTGCTTGAGTTTCATCTATGTTGTTTTGAATGTTATTATAGACGTTGTATAAAGAGTCTTTGGGGTCTAAAGCTGTAATTGTACGATAGATTTGAGCAGTTATTTTTGAATATCCAGTAATATTTGTGAGTTTCGAAGACTCTGTTGTTCTGAAGTCTATAAATAAATTATTTTCTACTTTTCTAAGAGCAAGAGTTTGAAGTTGTCTAACCATAAGATCAAAAGAACCCAATATACGCTACAATATATAATCTGTTTTTCATTAATATAAACAACAAACCTAAATTCAATTAAAGATTAATTTGAAGTAGTTGACATTTTAGTCCTTTTATAAATTTCTCTTTTTTTACATCATTTTCATGTCTTTTAACTGTACATTTTTGGTTAAATAAAATATTTTCCACATAATGCAACAAAGCGCATTTCCTCTATTGAAGCATAATTAACAGGTTATAAACGTACAAAAAACTGCAAAAAGTATATTTTAGTTTTTATTTTGAAAGAATAAAAAAATCAATAAAACATTGATATTAATCAATTTTACAACTTCATCAATATAAGTAGTTAGCAAAATTCTGTTTTGACTTAAGATGTCTTTCAAATCAGCTTATATTTTGTTTGAGGATTTGGTGGCTGAATTTTTCCTAAGGAAAACATCTCCATTATAACTTTGTTATCTTTTATCACTTTTATGGATGCAAACAAATTGGGATGTGGCCGGCATCTTTTGTTGAACATCGAATGGAACTCCTCCACGTTATTGTTTGTTCATTCTGATGCTTTTTGAAAATGATTCAAAACTGTACTGGAAAAAAAATATATATCGTTATAACATCCGCATACAATAGATACACTCAAAGAAAAAACACAAAACATTTTTTATTTGTAAAAAAAAAAAAAAAAAAAGTGAACGTGAATTTTATGAAGCATACATAACAATGAATAATATTTAACATTTCCTGCTAAACAATGACATATTCATCTGTTAATATATTTCAAACGAAATATACCTGTTATTTTTAAAATTTAAATTTATTATTATAAAATATATATTTATTTTAATTATATATATATTCTCGTTTGCGCGAGTGCTAGTTTTAATTATTTTTCTCAGCTATTCTTGCCGTTTTGAACAAGCGACATTATTCCCTTCGTCCCGGGAGAAGGTTAATTTTCCATCACTGCAATAGTGTTCATTTATCACTATTTTGGCGTCAGTTGCCGACTATCCTTTTGCCATGCAAGCATTTAATTTATTTTCAAGAAAATAACGACATAAAGAATAATTTTGGTGGAAACCGCAAATAAATCAATCAATTTTTCCGTTTTTTATAATCATTTGAAATTTGAATCCTCTGAATACAGTTCAGTTTGTGCTACTTAAACACTCCCAACTATTTAGATTTTGAGCTCAAAATTTAAGTTTACCTCTGAAATTACGAAAACATTTAATAAGATGATTTAAAAAAAAAGGGGGGGGGGCAAAAAATAGTTTTTTACTTCAAAGTCTAAAGCGCCCTCTATCGGCATGTTTTAAAAATTTATCTTTATAATTTATTTTTACGAAAATACTGACATAAAGAATAGCTTTAGCAAAAACCGCTTTAGCAAAATCAATCGACCAATATTTCCGTTTTTTAAAATCATTTGAAATTTGAACCCGCTGAACACAGTTCAGTTTGTGCTATTTAACCACACCCATTTATTCAGATTTTGAGCTAAAAATTTAAGTTTAAGCTTACGAAAACATTTAATGAAATGCAAAAGTTAACGGCAAAAAATAGTTGTACGTTACTCCAAAGTCTAAAGCGCCCTCTGTAGGCATTTTTTGAAATTTATCTTTATAATTTATTTTCAAGCAAATACCGACATAAAGAATAGTTTTAATGAAACCCGCACATCAATCGACCAATTTTTCCGTTTTTTATGTTTATTTGATATTTTGAACCCTAAACTTTAATGGCGGCTATCTCTTTTGGACAACGTTTGAGACCCTTGGTTTCCTATTTGATATTGTTTGTCTTGATGTGCATTACCAACCCTCTTTTATTGTAAAAACAATTTAGAATCACCCTGTATATATATATATATATATAATATATACCGGGTTTCCCAAAAATGACTGATGGATTTTAAAATTCAATAACTTGCAAACGGTGACAGCTATTTAAAAACATTTTGCAAGAGGGTTATGTATAATGTCAGGAGTTTTTTACCGTAATTTTTTATTTTAGTTCGAATTTCAAACAATAGGTGGCGCTGACGGCGATTGAAGGCCAGGTGATCAATGCTAAGTGAAGCGTCGACCTGGCCTTCAATCGTCGTCAGCGCCACCTATTGTTTGAAATTCGAACTAAAATAAAAAAATATTACGGTAAAAAAACTCCTGACATTATACATAACCCTCCTGCAAAAAAATTTTAATTAGCTGTCACCGTTTGCAAGTTATTGAATTTTAAAATCCATCAGTCATTTTTGGGACACCCGGTATATATATATATATATACATATATATATATATATATATATATATATATATATATATATATGTATTTTTCATTGGTAATACGAAGATAAAACCACACACTTCATTTGAAGTTCCAAAGTATTTGGGACCTTACGATTCTGCTTTGATTCTGCAAATTCCATTTGTATTCATTTTTCTTTTCTTTTTTTTCCTCCCAATTTCCAATGTCGTGATTCTTTATTAAATTCAATGGTTCATATATTGTATTACAATTTATATATATGAAACTATGCTGAAACTATCGTATTTATGAACCGATTTGAATGAAACTTGGTGTGTATATAATACATACTAATGTCTCGACCGAGTTCGTTGTCCAGCATCTAGTATGGTGACATTTTGAAATGTTCTGATTTTTGTCACGTGATAACACGCGCATTTATGAACTGACTTGTATGAAACTTGGTGTGTACATAGTACATACCGATGCCTGGACCGATTTCGTTGGCCAGTTCCATCCGCCGGCTTGCTTCAAAGAGGCAGCCATTTAATTTTTTTTTTAAATTTACAATTTTAAATTAGGTACAAAAATGTGAGAAATTGATAAAGATTTTTCTTTTACGTATTTGACTTTGATACAAAGATTCCAGAGCATTTTTTTTTTTTTTGCTTCGTCTATATCTCAAAAAATGGCTGAGAAATAACATTTTGAATGTCTAGCGTGGTTGACATTTTGAATCGATCTAATTTTCGCCACGTGATAACACGCGTATTTATAAACCGATTTGTATGTAACCTGGTGCGCACACAGTACATACCGATGCCTGGACCGAGTTCGTTGGCCAGTTCCATCCGCAATCTTGTTTCAAAATGGCGGAATATAATTTTTCTAAAAATAAAATTTAAAATTAAGAGTAGGGAAGAAATGACAGTTCAGCTGCATGAGGTGGTGTGTGGTGGAAGTGGAACCACCACCACCTCACAGAGGGGTGAGGAGGACCACCACCACCTGAATGAGAAGCTTATCTGATGGAGAGTGTATCATACTATAGCAGGATGATGGGGAGGGCTTAAAATTGAGGGGGGCTTAAATTTTTAGAGTTTGAAACTTATAAGATCATACTATAGCAGAGGGGTGGATGTTTTGAGTCTGTTACAGTATGATGGGATTTTTAGAGAGAGGGGAGGGCTTATTTTTTAGGAGGGGCTTAAAATTGAGGGAGGGGGCTTAAATTTTTTTTAAGGAGTTTAAATTAAAGTAGAGATTGGAATCAACTTAGAGTAGGAAAGATATTTGAAAACGAAATGGAAAATGCAGTGGCGCGCTCTATCGGTGGGAATTGGAACGATTAGAATAATATTTACGAAAATAAGTATTTTTTTCTAAAAGTTTTGAAGGAGGTTCGAACTTGTAAAATAGTCTCTTGGCTCGATGATATGTTGAGGACTTAACTAATCGAGCAAAGAAACTATGCCTGTATGCCAAGATTTTAAATGTTTAAACACATCCTAATGTTTATATGTGTTTAAATAAAAACGAATTGTAATGTTACAGTAAGATAATACAGTGAAAATAATATACACACATAAATCAGTAAACTCATTTTTGATAAGATGTAATACATATTAACTTTTCTGAAATAAATTTTAAACATTTGAACTTAAGTAATACTTTTAAAACTTTTAACTTATCATTTTTTTTATAAACTTGTGAAATATTCATATGTATTTTTTTTAATTTATGAAATATTTTTTTTAACTTTTTCATAAAGTTTTATTTTTTTGTAAATTTATGAAATTTTTTTTTATTTTGAAAAGATTTTTATGAAGTTATTTTATCTTTTAATAAAACAAGATAGTATATTAATACGTTGCTTTTATACACATTTATACGTGTTTACCTAAAAACGAATTGTAATGTTACAGTAAGATAATACAGTGAAAATAATATACACACAAAAATCAGTAAACTCATTTTTGATAAGATATAATACATTTTAACTTTTGTGAAATAAATTTTAAACATTTGAAAAAAAAATTTCTATTGATATTATTTTTTCTATAAAGTTTTTTAACTTATTTATTTTTATTAATTTTTTAACTATTATAGAAGTTTTGAAATAACTTTTAACTTATGATTTTTTTTTTTTACACTTATGAAATATATTTTTTTAATTAATGAAATATTTTTTTTTTAATCTTATGAATTATTTTTTAAACTTTTTCATAAAGTTCTATTTTTTTTTATCTTTTTTGTTATCTTATGAAACTTTTTTTTTTCGCAAACTTTTTTTGTGTAAACATCTTTATTTTTATTTAAGAACTTTTGAAATAATTTTTTTTTTTCCCGCAATTTTTTTTTAATTTTCAACTTATTCGTTTTTATTGGAGAATTTTTGAAATAACTTATTTTTAAATTTGTTTAAAACCTATGTATTATTATTAACTTTTTAAATTGATAAACTAACGGAAATATTTTATAAACCTATGTATTATTATTATTTACTTTTTGAATTTTTAAAATAACAGGAAATATTTTATCAAAAACAAATTAAGCTAGTTTTTTAATGAAAGCATTTTTATAAAATAAATTAAATTCAAGAATAACTGTTTTAGAGACTTACTTGTGGCGAATGCGAGAAAGTATTTTCTCGTACTGATATTGTAAGAAGACACATCAGGAATGTGCATCTTTCGAAACAGCACCAACCCGCAGACATGATGGTAGGTGATAATCAATTTTGCGTATATTTTTTCAAAAAGTTTTTAAGTTAAATTTAAAAAGTACAAAAATACTTTTATTTTTAGGTGGATCAGGATCTCATTAATGAGATGAATATTTCAGATCCAGAGTGGGACCTTTCTGAAAATGATGATGCCCCGATGAATAATACGAAGGTAAAAATTTAATGATTGGGTTATGTTTTGAGAGGGGCAGGAGAGAAAATAAAACGCATACTTTTTTTCAATTTTTTTTTTAAGGAACTGACATGCAACGTATACCAGAAGGAATTTTCTAGACAGGATGTCTTAAAAAGCATAAAAAGATCCATCAGCAGGGAGAAACTTCAAATCAGGTATGTACATTTTATTATATTTATTTTTTCAGATTGTCGCGAATTTTAATGTATGTTAAATTTTTATAAAGAGATAAAACTAAGCAGTAAATTTTCGGCTCCCAAATTTTAAGTTTATGTTACATTTTTTTAAATACTGATTTTATTAATTTTTAAAAGATTGTTAGATTAAGTAGTGTTAAAAAAAATTAAAGTCGGTTTTAATTCTCCTTGAGGCTGCTCATCCTTGTGATGTATGCACAAAAACTTTTGTAAGGCTTGACTCTTATAACCGCCACAAAATGTTGCATGAAGAGCGCAGACGAATTTTCATATGTAATACATGCGGGCAAGAATTTACCGCAAGGATAATTTACAGAGACATATCAGCTCGCATCAAAACCCGCATTACGCTTGCCAGGAATGTCCCGAAAAATTTTCTACGAAACAAAATTTACAGAAACATAGGAAAACAGATCATCCAAACAATTCATCCCTTATTTCTGTGAAGAAAAGAAGAGTCGTTAAACCCACTTATCCTCGTGTTCAAACACAAGCTCTGAACACTTTTCAAACCGTTTTCATCGAACCCGATGAAGAAAACTCTTTTGATTTAAGAACATTTTTTACGAATTATGAAAATGAAATTATCAGGCATATTGAACAGGCTGTCGAAGAAAAGGGCTCCATAAAGTGGCATTTAATTTGTAATGTGCTAATGGAAAGACTTTCACCGGATTTAGAAACTGAAGTTCTTCAAACTTATTTTCACAGTGATACTATGCAACAACATACTATAGACACAATTCCTGAACAACTCCAAGAAGCTTTTTCTAAAGTTATTGCACATTATGAAAAATTTTTACAAAATGGGTCGAACTGGATTTTGAAAAAAATTAATCATCTCGACATTATGATTTCGAAATTTAATCCTTTTCGGGGGAGCAGTTACATCCAGATTCCGAAAAAATTGCGGGATAAAAAAGCAATATTAAACATCGAAAATTTTCAGGATGAAAAATGTCTGACTTGTGTCTTTTGGCACATCGTCTAAATTTGGATAAAACACAAAATCCAGAACGCTTGATTCATTACATCCCCTTTGAAAAAGATATAAATATGAAAAATATTCATTATACAGTGTCCTATCAAAAAATTCCACAAGTCGAAGCACAAAACAATCTCCGTATAAATGTCTTCGGATATGAAGAAGGACACTTAACTATTATTTACGTATTCGAAAAAGAAGATGAGGATGTGATCAATTTATTATTAATCGCACAAGATAATTATCAACATTATGTGCTGATTCGAGATTTCTCAAGACTTTTAGGTGACCGTACTCGGCATGATGGTAAGCAGTTTTTCTGCTACCGCTGTTTTCATGCATTTACTCGAAATGATTTACTCCAAAACCACACTGTGATGTATAAAAAAAGAGCTGCACAGATTATAGAAATGCCGACGATAGAAACCAACTCACTAAAATTTACCGCAACTCACATGCAACATCCGATCGCATACGTGATTTACGCTGATTTTGAAAGTTTGCTCGTACCTTTGGATTCCACAACCCCTTCAAACAATCAACCCTTCACAGAAAAAAAAAAAAAACACAGCATATCCCTTGCGGTTATGCTTATGTGGTCATCGCACCTGACGGCAAAACATTAAACAATAGTGGCGTAAAAGTGTATCGTGGGGAAAATGCGGTCGAAGATTTTATAACAAACATTATGAAGGAAAGAGAAAATTTGTCAAAGGAATTAATGAAAATAAAACCGATGAAATTAACACCTGCAGAAGAAAAAGTTTTTCAAAAAGCAAAGGAATGCAGCATCTGCAAAAAACCTCTTAATCAAAATCGCGTACGCGATCATGATCACCTAACTTCTAAATTTCGAGGAACAGTGCATGTGGGTTGCAATTTAAATTTTAAACAACCGAAAAACATACCCGTAGTTTTCCACAACTTGAAAAACTACGATGCTCACCATATCATGAATAGTCTCGGGAAATTCAAAGAGTTTTATGTTGATGTCATAGCCAGTACGCTTGAAAAGTATATCACATTCAAGCTGATTAAACCCGGAAATCCCGTGCAGCTTATTTTTCTCGATTCACTTCAATTTTTGCCGACGTCATTAGAAAAGTTAGTAAACAACTTGGAACCAATTCAGTTTAATGCTCTTAAAGAAAATTTCCCTCAAAATACTAATTTTGATCTACTTACAAGAAAAGGGGTTTACCCTTATGACTACTTGACCTGCTTTGAAAAATTTAATGAAAAGAGGCTTCCTCCACCTGAAGCATTTTTTTTATAGTTTGACTGCAGAATCGATCAGCGTCGAAGAGTATTCTCATGCGAAAAATGTTTGGGATTGTTTTGACATCAAAACCTTGGGACAATACCATGATTTGTATGTAAAAACAGATGTTTTACTGCTGGCTGATGTGTTCCAAAATTTTAAACATCTCTGTCAGCAATATTATTCTATCGATGCCTGCCATGTATTTACATCTCCGGGACTTTCCTGGCAAGCTTGTCTCAAAATGACAGACGTGCAACTAGAGTTGCTTACTGACATAAACATGCTTATGTTTATTGAAGATGATGTAAGAGGGGGTGTTTCGCAAATCTCACATCGTTTTGCTACTGCAAATATCCTCTCTCAACCAGAATTTAACAAAGATGAAAGTCCCAGTTACATAATGTACTGGGATGCTTACAATCTCTGCGGGTGGTCAATGTTCCAATATCTACCTTTTGGCGGCTTTGAATGGGGGATGCTACTCAGCTTAAAGAAAAAAAACATTTCAGCTTTAGATGATGAGGCGCATGTGGGCTATATCTTTGAAGTAGACTTAAAATATCACTCTAATTTGCATACACTTCACAATGACTTCCCATTAGCACCACAAACAATGACAGTTACTGTAGATATGCTTTCCCCTTATGCCAGATCATTGTTAAAAGATAAAAAGTTTAAAGGAACCCCTAAATTAATTACAAGTCTGGAAGATAAAAAAAAAATATATCGTGCATTATAGAAATTTAAAACTTTATTTACAGTTGGGATTAATTTTAACTAAAATTCATAAAGTGCTAAAGTTCAAACAACCCCCCTGGTTAAAAAGTTATATCGACTTCAACACGGAGAAGAGAAAACATTGCTTAACAACTCCATTTATGGAAAAACGATTGAAAATTTGCGCAAACGACGATTCATAGAATTATGTAACAATGAAGTTCGTGCAGAAAAGCTGGTAGCATCTCCCAACTACAAAAATTTTAAACAGTTTGGAAATGAGTTGGTGGCCGTGGAAAGAGTAAAACCAAATGTTTTCATGAATCGACCTACATACATAGGATTTTGTATATTAGAACTTTCAAAAGTTTTAATGTATGACTTTCATTACAACTACATAAAAGATACTTACAGACTTTGCGACCTTACTATTTACAGATACAGACAGTTTAACGTATCTTATAAGAACAAGGGATATTTATCAAGACATGAAACAGAATTCTGATAAATTTGATTTCTCTGAATACCCAAAAGACCACTATCTTTATTCTAAAGAAAATTGTAAAGTGCTTGGGAAATTTAAAGATGAACTATGTGGAAAATTTGGAGTTCAATTTGTTGGCCTAAAAGCGAAAATGTACTCGCTAAAAACAATCGACGAGGAAAAGAAAAGAGCAAAAGGGTTAACAACAAATATTGTAAGAAAAAAACTTACACATAATGATTATGTTTCCTGCTTATTATAAAACAGAAGCACATATGAAAAGCAGACTAGAATAATGCAGAGTAATCATCAACTATTCACAGTTAAACAGAATAAGAAATGCTTATGCCCGTTTGATGATAAAAGATTTTTATTGTCGGGCGGGATATCAAGTCTGGCGTACGGGCACTGTGAAATAAAGATACATTCATCTAATGAGTAAAAATAAATGATTGGACATTGTTTAAAGTTTTTTCCAATGCCATAATAAAATTTGTGAACATAATGAATATTTTTTGCAACATAATGAAAATTAATATATGTTGTATTAGCTGTTCAGAGTAGCTGTCAGAGGTATCATGAACACCACTTCACTCACTATGGCCTACATTCAGCAAAAATATACTTTTGGATTAGCATGTGCAAAGACTTTTTTTAGTTTATTAAAAAAAAAAAAAAAAAAAAAAAAGGTTAACAAATTTAATGTAGGTTAGTAATATAGCACACAATTTTTTTAACATATTGAAATTACTATGTAACTTTTTATTCATTTAAAAATAACTAGCAGGGGTGACCGAGCTCAGCTCGGTCAAAATTAACTTTGTGTTCAACTCGATATAGTATTATTACTGTAAAACATGTTATTAATAATAGTATTATTTACAAAAACAATTAAGAAGAAAACTATGTTTGTGTGCACATGTTCATAAATTTTACTTTATTTTAAAATTTACAATGAAAGGACATCAATCCAAATCACTTTTTTAGCTCAACTCTGATTAGTTTAACTATGCATCTCGAAGACTATTAAGAATGTATAAGAAATTTCTTCACATTCTGACAATATTTTTTGCCAGATATAACCAAATTTGGACACATTCTTTCATTTGGCGCCAAACACGTGTTTTGGTTTCGTAACCTTAATAGTCCATTTTTCGGCCAAATTTCGCCAGTATTTTGTCAAATATCGCCAACTTATTGGCTTTTGCCATAGTCTCGTGATCCTGACCCTTATTACCCAAATGAGCCACTAATCACATGTGATCAAATATGTGACTTAGCTCAATGGTCTTCAGGTAATCAAAAACAGCAGAGTATAAAATGAATCAAAATCGTTTAAGCCATTTCTTAAGTAAAATTAGCTTGACAGCATTCAGCAATGAAGCGATATGACCCACTAATATAATTTTGTTTAATATGCAACTCAGCTCAATAGTCTTCTCGTGACTAAAGACGTTCCGTTGCAAAATTTAGGTAAAATTGACTGAGTCGTTGTTATATATAATTAGAATGACCCGAACCCATTAAGACCTAAAACGACCCACTAATTGAATTGTTACGTGCATGTGTCCTATCTCAATGGTTTTCTTTTGCCCGAAAACGATATAATAGGAAATATACTCAAAATGGTGAGAATAATTTTCTAGATAAAATTAGCATGACCCACAAATGACCCTTATATTGAAATCTCTCAAAGATGCGACTTAGTTCATCAATTTTTGCGTGCCGAAAAACGTTAAATACAAAATTTAGATAAAATTGATTGAGCCAATTTTTAGGTATAAATAGTTTGACCTTGACCCATTACGACCCAAAATGACTCATTTATCGAGTTTTCTCAAACATACCCTAACCCAATGATTTTCTTGTGTCCGAAAACGATAGAATATAAAATTTAGTCAAATTTGCGCGAGACATTGTCTAGATAAAATTAGAATAACTCAAAAGTGACCCACTGATCGAAATTTCTCGAACATGTGACATAGCCCAATGATTTTCTAGTGCCAAAAATATGCTGTATACAAAATTTCGTTAAATTCGATTCACCCGTTCTTTAGATATAGCTTGACCATGACCCATCATGACCCACAAATGATCCTTATAATCGAAATCTCTCGAACATGTGACTTAGCCCATTAGTTTTCTCGTGTATAAATATTGTTACACTCAAAATTTCGTTAAACTCGATCCTGCCGCTCTTTAAATATAAATAATTTGACCCAGACCCTTTATGACCCAAAATGACCCATTAATCAAAATTTCTCGATCATGTGACCCAGCCCAATGATTTTCTCGTGCCAAAAAATGTTGTATACAAAATTTCGTTAAAACTGATCCACATGTTCTTTAGATATAGCTTGACATGACCCGTTATCACCCATCATGACCCATAAATGACTCTTATAATCGAAATCTCTCAAACATGTGAGATAGCCCATTAATGTTCTCGTGTCAAAAAACTTGCATACAAAATTTCATTAAATTTGATACTGTCGTACTTTATATATAAATAGCTTGACCCAGACCTTTTATGACCCAAAATGACCCAGTAATCGGAATTTCTCGAACTGAGACCTAGCCCAATAGTTTTCTCGTGCCAAAAAAATGTTGTATACAAAATTTCGTTAAAATCGATCCACCTGTTCTTTAGCTATAGCTTGACCATGACCCATTATGACCCATCATGACCCACAAATGACTCTTATAATCGAAATCTCTCGATCGTGTGACTTAGCCCATTAGCTTTCTCGTGTCAAAAAACTATTACAGGCAAAATTTCGATGAAATTGATTCTGCGGTTCTTTAAATATAAATAGCTTGACCCAGACCCTTAATGACCTAATATGACCCATTAAAATTTTTTTTCGAACATGTAACCTAGTCCAATGTTTTTCTCGTGCCCGAAAACCATAGAATGCAATTTTTAGTCAAAATTGCGTGAGAAAATCTCTAGATAAAAATAGCATGACCCACAATGACCCCAAAAATGACCCACTAACCGAATTTTCTCGAACATGTTACCTAACCCAATGGTTTTCTTGTAATACAAAACGATAAAATATAAAATTTGATCGAAATCGTTAGAGCCGTTTTTTAAATAAAAATGGCTTGACCCACAATGACCCGAAAATGACCCACTAATCAAAATTTTTTGAACATGTGACCCAGCTCAATAGTTTTCTCGTGCCAAAAAACGATTGAATACAAAATTTCCTTAAAATCGATCCAGCCGTTCTCTATATATAATTAACTTGATCCTGACCCATTATGACCCAAAATGACCCAATAATCGAATTTTCTCGAACATGTGACCTAGCCCAATGGTCTTCTCGTGCCCGAAAATGGTAAAGTCCGAATTTTTGCGAATATCGTTAGAGCCGTTTTTGAGATAAAATTTACCCACACACACACACACACACACACAATTTTTGCTCGCATTATAGTATAAGATAATAATAATTTAAATTCATTACCATTCTGGATTTTCAAAGACTAGACTCACACAATCTAGAAATATAAAAATAATTTTAAAAATATAATTTTTTTGTGGTCATTAGCTAAGAACTTTGAATTTTCTCAAAATGAATTAAGTCAAATTGATCAAATACAGAGCTCTCATTGCCCAGGCTGAACCGCGTGGAGGTTGACCACTTTCAGCCCACACACTCACATTCACACACTCACATTCACACACTCACAAACACACACACACTTTTTTCTGAATTTTAATTTCACCTTTTTTTTTCTTTTAAGTTAAAAGTTCTTTGTATACACACAATTTTTTTTTCTTCTAAATTTTCCTTTAACATTTTTTCTTCCAAGCAAAAAATTTTCATTATGTTCACAAATTTTATTATGGCATTGGAAAAAACTTTAAACAATGTCCAATCATTTATTTTTACTCATTAGATGAATGTATCTTTATTTCACAGTGCCCGTACGCCAGACTTGATATCCCGCCCGACAATAAAAATCTTTTATCATCAAACGGGCATAAGCATCTCTTATTCTGTTTAACTGTGAATAGTTGATGATTACTCTGCATTATTCTAGTCTGCTTTTCATATGTGCTTCTGTTTTGTAATAAGCAGGAAACATAATCATTATGTGTAAGTTTTTTTCTTACAATATTTGTTGTTATCCCTTTTGCTCTTTTCTTTTCCTCATCGATTGTTTTTAGCGAGTACATTTTCGCTTTTAGGCCAACAAATTGAACTCCAAATTTTCCACATAGTTCATCTTTAAATTTCCCAAGCACTTTACAATTTTCTTTAGAATAAAGATAGTGGTCTTTTGGGTATTCAGAGAAATCAAATTTATCAGAATTCTGTTTCATGTCTTGATAAATATCCCTTGTTCTTATAAGATACGTTAAGCTGTCTGTGTCTGTAAATAGTAAGATCGCAATATGTAGGTCGATTCATGAAAACATTTGGCTTTACTCTTTCCACGGCCACCAACTCATTTCCAAACTGTTTAAAATTTTTGTAGTTGGGAGATGCTACCAGCTTTTCTGCACGAACTTCATTGTTACATAATTCTATGCTTCGTCGTTTGCGCAAATTTTCAATCGTTTTTCCATAAATGGAGTTGTTAAGCAATTTGAAAAAATCTTTCTCAAACGATGAGGATGCATGTTTTCTCTTCTCCGTGTTGAAGTCGATATAACTTTTTAACCAGGGGGCTTGTTTGAACTTTAGCACTTTATGAATTTTAGTTAAAATTAATCCCAACTGTAAATAAAGTTTTAAATTTCTATAATGCACGATATATTTTTTTTATCTTCCAGACTTGTAATTAATTTAGGGGTTCCTTTAAACTTTTTATCTTTTAACAATGATCTGGCATAAGGGGAAAGCATATCTACAGTAACTGTCATTGTTTGTGGTGCTAATGGGAAGTCATTGTGAAGTGTATGCAAATTAGAGGGATATTTTAAGTCGACTTCAAAGATATAGCCCACATGCGCCTCATCATCTAAAGCTGAAATGGTTTTTTCATTAAACTGAGTAGCATCCCCCCATTCAAAGCCGCCAAAAGGTAGATATTGGGACATTGGCCACCCTTAGAGTTTGTTAGTATCCCAGTACATTATGTAACTGGGACTTTCATCTTTGTTAAATTCTGGTTGAGAGGGGATATTTGCAGTAGCAAAACGATGTGAGATTTGCGAAACACCCCCTCTTACACCATCTTCAATAAACATAAGCATGATTATGTCAGTAAGCAACTCTAGTTGCACGTCTGTCATTTTGAGACAAGCTTGCCAGGAAAGTCCCGGAGCTGTAAATACATGGCAGACATCGACAGAATAATACTGCTGACAGAGATGTCTAAAACTTTGGAACACATCAGCCAGCAGTAAAACATCTGTTTTTACATACAAATCATGGTATTGTCCCAAGGTTTTGATGTCAAAACAATCCCAAACATTTTTCGCATGAGCATACTCTTCAGCGCTGATCGATTCTGCAGTCAAACTATTAAAAAATGCTTCAGGTGGAGGAAGCCTCTTTTCATTAAATTTTTCAAAGGAGGTCAAGTAGTCATAAGGGTAAACCCCTTTTCTTGTAAGTAGATCAAAATTAGTATTTTGAGGGAAATTTTCTTTAAGAACATTAAACTGAATTGGTTCCAAGTTGTTTACCAACTTTTCTAATGATGTCGGCAAAAATTGAAGTGAATCGAGAAAAATAAGCTGCACGGGATTTCCGGGTTTAATCAGCTTGAATGTGATATACTTTTCAAGCGTACTGGCTATGACATCAGCATAAAACTCTGAATTTCCCGAGACTATTCATGATATGGTGGGCATCGTAGTTTTTCAAGTTGTGGAAAACTACGGGTATGTTTTTCGGTTGTTTAAAATTTAAATTGCAACCCACATGCGCTGCTCCTCGAAATTTAGAAGTTAGGTGATCATGATCGCGTACGCGATTTTGATTAAGAGGATTTTTGCAGTTGCTGCATTCCTTTGCTTTTTGAAAAGCTTTTTCTTCTGCAGGTGATAATTTCATCGGTTTTATTTTCATTTATTCCTTTGACAAATTTTCTCTTTCCTTCATGATGTTTGTTATAAAATCTTCGACCGCATTTTCCCCACGATACACTTTCACGCCACGATTGTTTAATGTTTTGCCGTCAGGTCCGATGACCAAATAAGCATAACCGCAAGGGATATGCTGTGTTTTTTTTTTTTTTTTTTTTTTTTTTTTTTGTGAAGGGTTGATTGTTTGAAGGGGTTGTGGAATCCAAAGGTACGAGCAAACTTTCAAAATCAGCGTAAATCACGTACGCGATCGGATGTTGCATGTGAGTTGCGGTAAATTTTAATGAGTTGGTTTCTATCGTCGGCATTTCTATAATCTGTGCAGCTTTTTTTTTACACATCACAGTGCGGTTTTGGAGTAAATCATTTCGAATAAATGCATGAAAACAGCGATAGCAGAAAAACTGCTTACCATCATGCCGAGTACGGTCACCTAAAAGTCTTGAGAAATCTCGAATCAGCACATAATGTTGATTGTTATCTTGTGCGATTAATAATAAATTGATCACATCCTCATCTTCTTTTTCGGATACGTAAATAATAGTTAAGTGTCCTTCTTCATATCCGAAGACATTTATACGGAGATTGTTTTGTGCTTCGACTTGTGGAATTTTTTGATAGGACACTGGGTAATGAATATTTTTCATATTTATATCTTTTTCAAAGGGGGTGTAATGACTCACGCGTTCTGGATTTTGTGTTTTATCCAATTTTAAACGATGTGCCAAAAGACACCAAGTCAGACATTTTTCATCCTGAAAATTTTCGATGTTTAATAATGCTTTTTTATCCCGCAATTTTTTCGGAATCTGGATGTAACTGCTCCCCCGAAAAGGATTAAATTTCGAAATCATAATGTCGAGATGATTAATTTTTTTCAAAATCCAGTTTGACCCATTTTGTAAAAATTTTTCATAATGTGCAATGACTTTAGAAAAAGCTTCATGGAGTTGTTCAGGAATTGTGTCTATAGTATGTTGTTGCATAGTATCACTGTGAAAATAAGTTTGAAGAACTTCAGTTTCTAAATCCGGTGAAAGTCTTTTCATTAGTTAATTACAAATTAAATGCCACTTTGTGGAGCCCTTTTCTTCGACAGCTTGTTCAATATGCACGATAATTTCATTTTCATAATTCGTAAAAAATGTTCTTAAATCAAAAGAGTTTTCTTCATCGGGTTCGATGAAAACAGTTTGAAAAGTGTTCAGAGCTTGTGTTTGAACACGAGGATAAGTGGGTTTAACGACTCTTCTTTTCTTCACAGAAATAAGGGATGAATTGTTTGAATGATCTGTTTTCCTATGTTTCTGTAAATTTTGTTTCGTAGAAAATTTTTCGGGACATTCCTGGCAAGCGTATTGCGGGTTTTGATGCGAGCTGATATGTCTCTGTAAATATCCTTGCGGTTAAATTCTTGCCCGCATGTATTACATATGAAAATTCGTCTGCTCTCTTCATGCAACATTTTGTGGAGGTTATAAGCGTCAAGTCTTACAAAAGTTTTTGTGGATACATCACAAGGATGAGTAGCCTAAAAGAGAATTAAAACCGACTTTAATTTTTTAACACTACTTAATCTAACAATTTTTTAAAAATTAATAAAATCTGTATTTAAAAAAATGTAACAAACTTAAAATTTGGGAGAGCCGAAAGTTTACTGCTTAATTTTATCTCTTTATAAAAATTTAACATACATTAAAATTCGCGACAATCTGAAGAAATAAATAGAATAAAATGTACATAGGGGGAACTGGGGCACATTGATACTTGGGGCACATTGATACACCTCCTGTACAGCACACAGGGTCATTACAGGAAGTTTCACAACAGCTGCAAAAGGTGATACTAGTGAAATTAACTACATACAGAAAGTTTTGGAATGATTCAATAGTTTGATGAAATGGGATGGGTGATTAATTGTTTTTGTAGGTCAAAAGTAAATTTGAGTTGTACAAATGAAATGATATTATACAACAGTTCCAGTATTTTCAACCGAAAAGAATACCCTCCCTGGCAAGTAAAGCTACTCTTTATCAGTACCCCATTCTTTATTGTTAGATAAATTATGAAGTGTTGGATTTGCGACTCATTTTATTCAAAATGGCTGCATGGAGCACATTGATACAGTCTTTGTCGGGTCACATTGATACAACCTAAATCCTTTTCTAGTTTGTTTTTTGATTACCTTTTATTTTTTTTACCATACACTCTTTAATTCAACCATTTTTCGTCAAAAATTTCTACTATTAGTTTTTATTGAAGTGAAATATCTCTAATTTCTTTATATTAGAACATTTATAGTATTTTTACAAACAGAAGACGTACGAACTTACACAATATCTAGTACTAGTAGAATTAACAAAAGAAATGGCGGCAGCCTGGCAAATCTTAAATTTATATCGATTCTCCAGAGAAAAATGTATTATCGACATGAGAAATGTTAAGTAAGAGAAACAAGCTGCAGAACAGTACAGGATAATTATATTATAAACATAATTTTTAATATAATTATCCTTTATTTTCTGTTTATAAACCGATTTACAAATAGAAAACCTGGTAATTCTTTCACCTTTCCTAAGAAAGAAGATAATTCTGGGGTTAAAGTGCCACATATGACAAAGTTACCACAGCCAACAAACACACAAGGAACAGCCAGAACATCAGGTCATTATACATTTCATTTTGATTGCTTTAATAACGCTTACAAATAAATTGTATGCGATTTTAATGTCTATAAATATATAAAAAATAGTTTGCTAACTATTTTTCTATGAAAAATATGTATTGGTGTTATTTTGTCTCCATTTTTCCCAGACGTGTCAAAGTGTATCAATCTGCCCCGGGGATGGGGCACATTGATACAAATTATTTTTTTTGATTTTTTAAAAATTACATGCAAAAATAATATATAAAACAATGATTGTACATTTTTATAACACACTACACAGGTTTTGCTGACATCACATGGAAAAATAACTTGGAATTTCTGCTTTCTAGACACCAAAATTTTTTTTTGAAAAAAGCTGTATCAATGTCCCCCAGTTCCCCCTACCTGATTTGAAGTTTCTCCCTGCTGATGGATCTTTTTATGTCTTTTTAAGGCATCCTGACTAGAAAATTCCTTCTGGCATACGTTGCATGTCAGTTCCTAAAAAAAAAAAAAAAAAAAAAAAAAAAGTATATGTTTTATTTTCTCTCCTACCCATTTCAAAACATAACCCAATCATTAAATTTTTACCTGCGTATTATTCATCGGGGCATCATCATTTTCAGAAAGGTCCCACTCTGGATCTGAAATATTCATCTCATTAATGAGATCCTGATCCACCTAAAAATAAAAGTATTTTTGTACTTTTTAAATTTAATTTAAAAACTTTTTGAAAAAATATACGCAAAATTGATTATCACCTACCATCATTTCTGCGGATTGGTGCTGTTTCGAAAGATGCACATTCCTGATGTGTCTTCTTAAACTATCAGTACGAGAAAATACTTTCTCGCATTCGCCACAAGTAAGACTCTAAAACAGTTATTCTTGAATTTAATTTATTTTATAAAAATGCTTTCATTAAAAAACTAGCTTAATTTGTTTTTGATAAAATATTTCCTGTTATTTTAAAAATTCAAAAAATAGATAATAATAAAACATAGGTTTATAAAATATTTCCATTAGTTTATCAATTTAAAAAATTAATAATAATACATAGGATTTAAACAAATTTAAAAATAAGTTATTTCAAAAATTCTCCAATAAAATGAATAAGTTAAAAATAAAAAAAAAGTTTGCGGGAAAAAAAAAGTTATTTCAAATGTTCTTAAATAAAAATGAATAAGTTTACACAAAAAAAGTTTGCGAAAGAAAAAAGTTTCATAAGATTACAAAATAAATAAATAAATAAATAAATAAAAATAAAAAAATAAATAAAAAATAAATAAATAAAAAAATAGAACTTTATGAAAAAGTTTAAAAAATAATTCATAAGATTAAAAAAAAAAATTCATAAATTAAAAAAATATATTTCATAAGTTTAAAAAAAATCATAAGTTAAAAGTTATTGCAAAACTTCTATAATAATTAAAAAATTAATAAAAATAAATAAGTTGAAAAACTTTATAGAAAAAATAATATCAATAAAATTTTTTTTCAAATGTTTAAAATTTATTTCACAAAAGTTAAAATGTATTATATCTTATCAAAAATGAGTTTAGTGATTTTTGTGTGTATATTATTTTCACTGTATTATCTTACTGTAACATTACAATTCGTTTTTAGTTAAACACATATAAACATTAGGATGTATATAAAAGCAACGTATTAATATACTATCAAGTTTTATTAAAAGATAAAATAACTTCATAAAAATCTTTTCAAAATAAAAAAAGTTTCATAAATTTACAAAAAAAATAAAACTTTATGAAAAAGTTTTAAAAATTATTTCATAAGATTAAAAAAAAATATTTCATAAATTAAAAAAAAATACATATGTATATTTCACAAGTTTATAAAAAAAAATCATAAGTTAAAAGTTCTAAAAGTATTACATAAGTTCAAATGTTTAAAATTTATTTCAGAAAAGTTAAAATGTATTACATCTTATCAAAAATGAGTTTACTGATTTATGTGTGTATATTATTTTCACTGTATTATCTTACTGTAACATTACAATTCGTTTTTATTTAAACACATATAAACATTAGGATGTGTTTAAACATTTAAAATCTTGACATACAGGCATAGTTTCTTGGCTCGATTAGTTATGTCCTCAACATATCATCGAGCCAAGAGACTATTTTACAAGTTCGAACCTCCTTCAAAACTTTTAGAAAAAAAAAAATTACTATTTTCATAAATATTATTCTAATCGTTCCAATTCCCACCGATAGAGGGCGCCACTGCATTTTCCTTTCCGTTTTCAAATATCTTTCCTACTCTAAGTTGATTCCAATCTCTACTTTAATTTAAACTCCCTAAAAAATTTTAAGCCCCTCCTAAAAAATAAGCCCTCGCCTCTCTCTAAAAATCCCATCATACTGTAACAGACTCAAAACTTCCACCCCTCTACTATAGTATAATCTTATAAGTTTCAAACCTTAAAAAAAATTTAAGCCCCCCTCAATTTTAAGCCCTCCCCATCATCCTACTATAGTATGATACACTCTCCATGAGATAAGCTTCTCATTCAGGTGGTAATGGTCCTCCTCACTCCTCTGTGAGGTGGTGGTGGTTCCACTTCCACCATTCACAAACCCACCACCTCATGCAGCTGAACTGTCATTCCTTCCCTACTATTAAGCACAAAAAAGAAGGAAATTGATTTTTTTTCTTTCATGTGTTTGACCTTGATACAAAGATTCCAGAGCACCTTTTGTTACATCTATATCTTAAAAACTGGCTGAGTTATAGCACTTTCAATTTCTACTGTGGCTGATATATTGAAACGGTCTGAATTTTGTCACGGGATAATACGCATATTTATAAACCGATTTGGATATAACTCCGTGTGTACATAGTGCATACTAGTATCTTGTCCGAGTTGTTGGCCAACTTTGTCCTCCATCATGTTTCAAAATGGCGCCTTTTATTTTTTTTAATCTAAAATAAGGTGAAAAAAATTCAAAATTAAATATATATATATATATTTATGTGTGTGTTTGACCCTATTACAAAGGTTTCGGAGCATATTTTAATTCGTATCTATTAAAAAAAAAAAAAAAAAAAAAAAAAAAAATTGAGTGATAACACTTTGAATTTCTTGTGTGGCTAACATTTTGAAACGATCTGATTTTTGTAATGCGATAATACGTGTGTTTATGAACTGACATAGTATATATCGAAGTCTGAACCGAGCTCGTTGGCCAGTTTCATCCGCCATCTCGTTTCAAAATGGCGGCCATTTAAAATTGTCAAAACACTTAAATTTATACTGATTTACAAAAAATATAATAAAATTTAAATAAATAAAAAAAAAAAAAAAAAAAAAAAAAAAAAAAAAATTAAAAAATGGAAATTGGAAAAAGGTTCTTTCTGAAGTGTTTGATCTTGATACACGGATTTCAGATTTTTTTTTCTTTTTGTCTGTATCTTAAAAAAACGGCTGAGATATAGCAGTTTGAATTTCTAATGAGTGTGACAATTTTTCTGCGATAGCACTCGTATATATCAACCTATTTCAATGTGAATGAAATAATGATGTAGTTGAAGCTTACCAACATATGTGAGTGAGAGACGGCTAGGCTAAATATTGTCCTCGTAGTTTAATTAGTAGAACTCTTAGAGCACTATTCCACGGGTTCCGGGTTCGATTCCCGGCTTGCGCAATTTTCACTCTGTTGGTCAACGCTTTGTTAGCAATGTGATGATTCACGTAATACATATTCAATAATTTCAAACGCAATTTCATTGTTGAAAATTAATTACAAATATATACAAGGTGTATCTAAACTACTGGGAAACTACTAAACTTTAGAGTAACCAACAACAATTTTTAAGTGTTATTTTTGTAACTAATTAAATGCTTGCAAAAACTTAGACTTAAATTTTGAGCTCAAATTCTGAATCGTTGGGAGGGGTTAAGATGCGCAAACTGAACTGTGTTCAGGAGTTGAAATGTTATCCTGCCCACCCTACGAGCACAGTTCAATTTTTCGCTGCTTAATTACTCACAACGATTCAGATTTTGAGCTGAAAATTTAAGTCTAAGCATTAACATTTAAAACATTTATTTAGATTAAAAAAAATAATAACGGTTAAAAATAGTTGTTGGTTACTCTAAAGTTTAAGGCGCCTTCTAACGGAATTTTTTGAAATTTATCTTTAAAATTTATTTTCAAGGAAATACTGACATAAAGAATAGTTTTAGAGAAAACCGCAAACGAATCAACCAATTTTTCTGTTTTTTATAATCATTTGAAATTTGAATCTCCCCACCCCCATTGAACTCAGTTCAGTTTGCGCTACTTAACCACTCTCAACGATTCAGATTTTCAGCTCAAAATTTAAGTTTATGTTTAAACTTCTAAAAAAATTTAATGAGATGCAAAAAATAACGGTAAAAAATAGTTGTACATTATTCCAAAGTCTAAAGCGCCCTCTATCGGCATTTTTTGAAATTTATCTGTATAATTTATTTTCAAGACAATATTGACATAAAGAATAATTTTAGTGAAAACCTCAAATCAATTGACCAATTTTTCTGTTTTTTATAATCATTTGAAATTTGAACCTACCCACTCCCATTCAACACAGTTCAGTTTGCGCTACTTAACCACAGATTTTGAGCTCAAAATTTAAGTTTATGTCTAAACTTCTAAAAAAATTTAATGAGATGCAAAAAAATAACGGTAAAAAATAGTTGTTCGTTACTCCAAAGTCTAAAGCGCCCTCTATCGACATTTTTTGAAATTTATCTTTATAATTTATTTTCAAAACAATACTGACATAAAGAATAATTTTCGTGAAAACCGCAAACGAATCGAGCAATTTTTCCGTATTTTATAATCATTTTAAATTTTGGACCCTAAACTTTGATGGCGCCTATCTCCTTCGGAAGACGTTTGGAACCCTTAGTTTCCCATTTAATATTATTTGTTTTGATGTGTACTATCACCCCTTAAAGTTTTGCCCAGTAGTTTAGATACACCCTGTATTTGGCTACGATGCTGGTGTTTGTTTGTATCTCATGTCACGCCGCAGGATTGTGCGCTCCTGAAGACTAATCTAGTGATGTAGTTGCAGCCTTACCAACATGTGTGAGTGAGAGATGGCTAGACCGTGTATCATCCTCGTAACTTAAATGGTAGAGTCATGACCAGATTTCATGCACTGACTATTAGATCAGTCCAGCCATGGTAGAGTACTTGAAGCGCTATTCCAAGAGTTCCAGGTTCGATTTCCGACTTCACATTTTTCACTCAGATGTTCTAAGCTTTGTTAACAATGTGATAATCCACGCAATAAATATTCAATAATTTCAAGCGTAATTTCACTGTTGAAAATTAATTAATCATACTTATTCTTTCGGCTTTGAACATATGACGCAATTTTTCACATTAAGTGTGTTTCTCTCTAAATAATTAAAATATTTTCAAAGTTTCTTAGTTTTTCGTAATTCACGCATAAATAAAAATTTTCACGCAATTTTTTATATTCAGTATTTTCTAACTGTGATCATTTAGTTATTAATTTCATTTCTGTTTTTAATAGCCTGGTGTTAATGGATTTTTATTTAAGAACAAAGTGCAATTGTTTGCGTTGTTGCTTTAAACCTCTTGCAACGCGGTGGTATATCTATGAAACCACTCAACTTTAATTCCCAAACGCCACATTGGTAGTAAAAAAAAAATTTCGGTTCATTGAATTCCAGCAAAATAGCTTTTTCTTAATTACAAACAAAGTTGTTTTCAAATTCGGGCGTCAGTCATAAATTCCAACACTTAAGCAATAAATCTGCTCTGCGCCGCAAAGGGTTACTCCGTATAAAAAATCTGCCTTTTTTAATTAATAATATTTAGCCTTGAAATTGTGGATATTGTTGTATGTTTTCGTATATGAAATGTAAAAGAAATCATAAAAATTCGAGTGACTCCTTGATGTGATTTTAACATGTTTGTTTTAAGATTCATTTAAATTATTTTTTAAACACATACCCAAACTATACTTATAATTTTCCAGTACACTGTGAGGTATATCACTTTCACTGAACATATATTAGGCTTTAAAACATATTTATTCAATAAAGTTATGTATGGTTTGCGTCATGCTATCGAAATCTGCGACAAAAAATATTGTAAATTATTTCTTTGCATCAAAATATTGAAATCAAGTCAAGAGTAAACAATGTATAATATGACGCAAAGAAACAATTTACACAAATGTTTGTTTTAATTTTTTGATATCATGGATATAGTAATACTAGAAATAATAAAAAATAGGAAAACACCTCCCTATTAATAAGGCGTTTTACGCAATCGTGGCACCCGCACAAATGATCACACGGGATAATTACTTTCGGTCCTGTATTAACTGTGCAGATTTGACAAACACGTTTTCCTTCCGCATGCGGAGAAACTTTTTCGACAGTATCCGTGTCTTTTAACAAATTTTGGTGTTGGCGTTAGCAAAATTCCAGTGATGGCGATTCTTCTATGTCATCTCGAAGCCTCCGACATGTACTTGATACACATATCATCTACAGTTGAATTCCATCATCTAAAATGAGATAACAGGAACAATGTTATATTGAGAGAAAATATAAATGAAATATGATTTTCAAAGTAATGTAATACTACGCACTTATCACATCTCAATACTTACTGAAGTTTAATTAACATAATGAATCATTTTGCTTTTTTCAAACTATTTTTGTTACAAGATTTCTGGATGATTGGTGTCTCAAAGATATAATTTTTTAATAACATTTTATGATTATTGTTATGACTAATTAAAATTATAATTCCATTTTTTTTTTTTTTTTTTTTTTTTTTTTTTTTTTTTTTTTTTTTTTTTAAGGTATGAAAAGTAAAAATTAAGAATAAATATCCATAATAAACATTCCTTTGATTTTAAATATAATTTACACCTGTCTGTTCAAGCCAGAAATAAAACTTCAAAATAACAGTTAAATTATCATGCCTTAAGAATTGAAAGTGGAGAACATTACATCAATCATACATAAAGTTAATGGTATATTCGAAAAAATATTTCTCCAATCTCAACAGCTCGAACATTTCTGAGACATTTTCACACTCATTTTTAAAAGCAAAAACATGAAACTTCTTGAAGTAATTATAGAAGATATGTATAAAAGGCAGTGTAGTTTCATTTTTCACTCAATTCATTAGAATTTGATTTATAAACAATTATTTTCTCAGTATGACCATTTTTTTCCCCAGCTTCCGAAAATTCGGTTCAAAACGCCAATTTTGACAGCTTTTTTGCAATATTTTCCATATTTATCAAAAAATTGACAAGCACGTCACATTGTGTAGTCTCTAAATAAGGAAATTTGCCAGTTGGATGCGTTTGAGAGCAAAAATGAATTTAAAACTAAATCAGAAAATAAGCAGTTTAGATTGGAATACACCCTTAAGTGCGTTCGTAATTATATAATTACGTAGCACCTATAGTCGCTAAAGTCGTCGTCTGATCCGCCAGTCTGTTTGCTCGTTTGTTCACAGTATAATAGTTTAAAAAAAAAAAAAAAACGAATTGTTTAAAATTTAATTTAGATAATCGTTGCAGAAATTTATTGATTCGTGTAAAAATTTATGAAAATCGAATGAAAACTTAAAAAGATGTTAATAAAGTTTTCTTCCTTCTGTTAAATCCTATCATACGTAATTAATTCAAAGATACCTCATGATAGGTAATGATTCTTGGTTTCCATGGTGATAAAGTCTTTTTTAAGATGGAGTCCTATTATTTTTGCATTGCTGAATTTAATACATATATAATCGTAATACATTTCGTGTTCATGGATTTTTTCATAAGAATGCAACAACTTATTGTATCAAGATCTGAATATTTATAAAACTAGTCATAGCACGAACTCAACTAATTTGCCACGTTTGACATACAAATTCCGATTTGTTAAATTTAGCGACAATTGTAAAAAAAAAAAAAAAAAAAAAAAAAAGGAACATTTTAATTATATAAAATTAATTTCTACTCAATTAATGAATATTGAAATAAAAAATTTTAAAAATTAAAATGTAAAATAAAATTAGTCAAATTAAAAAAAATATTTCCACACCGCAAACTCGTCAAGTCTGAGAAAGATTATTAAATTGCTATGCGTAATTTTTGATCCTATAAACCTTTTTATAATGCAAGGAACCGACAGCGTTAGTATAATTACTTTTTTTAGAATAGAGAAAAATAAGCGATAGCTTTTACTTCTGTTAATTTTGAGGCTATACTATACGTCTGCTGTTATTTTCGATGAGGATATCAGGTAGACCACCTCAACTCTTTTCACCCTTATGTTTTTTTTTTTTTTTTTTAATCGCCAGATTTCAAGTAAAGAGCATGTTTTTTCCATCTTTAACAAGTGGCACTTGACAGGCCACATTGAGAAAGACGAATGTTAACTGAAAATAATCATTAAAAACTGGAGGTATGTTAAATGTTAAAACGATAAATTGTTGAAATCTTTTGTTTGAAATCTTTTGTTCGAAATCTTTTTTGTGCGAGGTAAGACCCCCCCGCTTCTCACACACAATAAAGTTTACCGACCGCAAGTACTTTTACAAAAAAGGAAAAAAATATCTATGAAAAATAATAATAAAAAAAACTAGTAAGAAATATGTAAACAACACTCCATATGATTAACATTAGCTTGAGCCTATACAATCATCTGAAGAAATTGGATCGCTAATGTTAAATGTATGGGAGCGGTTTCTTTTTTTTAATTTCTCACATGCATATTAGTAGTTTTTAATGATTTTTTTAAATCTTGCTTAGAATAGCTGGGATTCAATTCCAACCGAGTTAGTCTTTACTTTTTCAATTTTAATTGCGCTTTTTTCTTTTCTTTTCTTTTTTTTTTTTTTTTTTTTTTTTTTTGGCATAGAAGTTTTGTGAAGATGCACATCTTGTTAATCTATTTTATTGTAATAGGAAATTTAGAAATATAGAACTATTATACAGAACATTCAGTTATCACCCTATTTTGTTAATGGTTAAAAGCGTTATAGTTGTATATGCGAATTTACGAAACAGGGAAAATCCAAAAGTAAATAGTATACTATAGAAATCTTAACAAACATATACAAATGCTAAAAACAATAATGATAATAATTCGCTCCAAAAATTGGTAAAAAAACTTTTCTAAAAGTTTGAGCTTCTTAAAGTTGAGTTTTCTTAAAGTAAAGCAACCTTTTACGCACAATCATGGAAAAAAGTAAACATCCCATATCAACCGTGCAACAAATTATTTTAGAAAAAAGTTGCTGTTGCCAAAAGATTATAAATAAAATCTACTTTTGAATGATATACATAAAAATCGCTTAGGAGGTCATTTTCATATTAAAAAAAAAAAAAAAATGTTCTTTAATTCAAAACCAACGCACAAGGTTGCCACCATAAATAGATTTTACTCCCTTCAATTATCCTAAATTCAAGTTTTCATAAATTTCGTACAATTATTTTCCGAGAAGTTAATTATTTTAAAACGAGTAGGCTATATTTAAATTGAACTTCTGTACTCGATTATTGAAATGCTACAGAATAAATATGTCTCTTCTATTAATTATATTATTTTTTACCAATAAGACCACTTCAGTGGCTTAATAGGTTTCGACTATTGCCATCTCAAATATATCGTTAAATTGAGTAAAATATATTTCTTTTTCTAGGCATATATTGAACCAAAGATTTGAAATATTTTGTTAAAATTGACTATTGCCATTGAAAAAAAAAAAAAAGTTTTGGTTCATTTAATATGTAGATACCCACCCCCTAAGCAAATTTTATATGCATCATTTGAAAGTAGACTTTAATTCCAATCCTTCGGTACCAATAAATTTCTTTTACGATAATTTGTTGAAGCGTTAGTAGGGCGTGTTTACTTTTTTTTTTCTTGTCCCATGACTGTATACTATTCTTTTAACCCAAACGAAGAAAATTTCAGCTTATAAAGTTTTTCATAATACATACATCCTTCTTTAACTTATTTTAGTATTTAATATTTTTTTATTAATTTAATTGTAAAGAACCGCTTCAAAATGCACGTAAAATATAGCAGTTCGTAAAAATATTCGCTTTTCATTCAGCCTTCAAATCAAATTCAAATCACTTTTAAAACGCTCCTGGTAAAAAAAAAAAAAAAAAAAAAAAAAAAAAAAAAAAAAAAAGTTGAATGTAGATACTGCCATTGCAGAATTCAGTTTCGCCTCTGATTAGAAAAAAAAATTATAAAAAATCGATAGAGGTTTTTTAGAAGGGCGACCCCATGTAGAATGCAATGAACTAACTTCATTTTTCTTGTGTTTATCAATATAATAGCAAACAGAACGGCGTGAAATACCCAGTTGATTAGCGATTTCTCTCTGAGACTTTGGAATTGTGGAATAATAAAGAGATACAATTTGACGTGCTACTTCTTCATTGACTAGATTCATCAAAAACGGATTTTTTCTTTAGTTTAAACGCTTTTTTATAGACTCTGGGAAAAAAAAAATGCATTTTAACAATAAAACGAGTGGAATCCTGTCGAATTCGACGACTGAAATGTTTAAAAGACCCGATCGATTTGGCTTAAAAAAAAAAGCAAAAGTAATTACATTATTGAATCAATATGTAATAAATATATTTCCAAACTTAATGTCAAGTTTTCCAGTTACAATTTTGCATGCAAATATTTGCATATATTCAGTTAAAATTGTAATCTGAGTGCCGGCGAAATCCAGAAATTTTATTTTATATGCACTACAAAAAATAGATTTATTAAAAAAAAAAAAAAAAAAAAAAAAACTAATTTTATTTTTACTATGACATTATTTTCACTAATTGAAGTCATCTGAAAGTAAAATCTCAATCTCAGTGTCCATAATGAAAAGAAATATTAAAATGCAATATCGTTATGAGTAAAAATGCGATGTTTTAAATAGTGACGTCATTTTCTCTTCAAATGTTTTTTAAAAGTTACTGTTATTAGTAATATGGAAAAGGCGTCCGTAATAATATTGTAAATTCATTTTATCTGGTTGCTGAATGCCATCATTTTCCTCATTTGAAAATTTTCTTACTTTGCTTTAGACATTAATTTTTATCATAAATTATTTTCTGCTATTTTATTTACATTATTAATATTATTTCTCAGTAAATAAATTTTTTTACCTCAATTAGTGCATAATTATATGCAATCATTTTATTGTGGTTAAATTTTACGAAAACAATTAACTTTTTTCTTTTAAATGCGAGGACATGTTTACTGATGAAATAAAGTTTCTGACTTGTGGAAAGTAATAATGGAAAATAAATTTTTATTATCGAGAGAAAAGCTAAACTAAGTTGCCACCATTTTAAAGAAATATCATAAAAAAGCATTTAAAATTAAAAATAAAATATAAAAATGGAAATAAATTAAAAAATAGCTAAAATGGGCACAACTACAAATAAATAGCTTTCATTTAAAAAAAATAATTATCAAAATCGGTTCAGTAGAAAATTCAGGGCTGATGACACGACATTTTTAGCTTGTCTGAAAAAAAAATAGCATCGGAGGCTAAAAGGCTAAAAAAAAAAAAAAAAAAAAAAAAAAAAAGAGAGAGAGAGAGAGAAAGAAACTTTAGTAATACAAAATTGTAGCACATTCAAGTGATTTGGAATCGGATATATTTTTCATTTTTCTACAAGGGAAATTAATCTTGAATCATAAGTAATTGTGGCATCATAACGACGAATCTCATGCATTTGAGAGTAAAAATAAATCCAAAAGTAAATTCTAAGATATTGGCTCTTTTCGATTTTGAACAACCATAATAAAAAATAGTTTTACTTGTAGCTTATCTGGCTAAATTTCGTTATTACACAAATATTTTTTAATGAAATCCAGACATTCAGAATGCAAATGAAGATGCAATCTGACAAATAAATGTCAAATAACCTTTTATTACAAATCAGCGTGTAAACAGTGCTTTTAGTGATGCTTTCGAATCAATATTGAACATCACGAAGACATTGCAATATATTGCAATTTACAATAATTATCATTAACCAATTTTCATAATATAATAAGATTTTTTTTAGCTTAAAATTTCACAACAGGATAGCAAATCTTTAAACAGTTTAAAGATTTTCAAGGTTTAATTTTTAATTTTTATTAAATTTTAATTTTTCCAAAAATCTTGTAGTATCCTATCTTCAATATCAATATTTTTCGAAATCTAGGCAATGCGAAATCTGTTTTCTTCTTTTTTATTGTTAAAATGTATGTCTAAAATATTTAATGAAATCATATGAGTATATTGGAATTGATTTTGCGCAACGTTAATAGCCCAATGATCTATTTCTCAGCACAATAGTTTTAAAACGAAATCACAACTTTTCAGATTCATGTGTATCCTTTGACTTCTCTCCCTGAAAGAAATGATTTCGGGAAAATTGTCCTTTTGTAAAATAAATTACATGTTTGAAATAAAATTATAAATAATGCAACTCAACATCATAAGCATAATTTTCCTATTTTCAGGATAAATAGTTGAACAGCAGATTAAATAAATAAATAAATAAATAAATAAAACCTTTAGATTTAAAAAATTAGAAAAAAAAAATACTGATTCAATCCATAATAGCATTCATAGATGCAATTGTATCCAGTGTTTAGGAATTTATTCTAAGCAAGCATAAAATATATTAAACAAAAACATAATTTGCAGAACAAATTAAAAAAACCAAGATTTATTTCCTACACTCTTTAAGCCCGAGAAGGGACAGATATTAAGATATTTGATTTATTCATTTCGACATTTAATATTAAATTTTGGTAACAAATAAGTTAAACCAAGTGAACATGAAAAAATAAAAATGCAATTCAAACAATATGATACTTAACCACCCTAAATCTTAGATACCGTTCAAATGAAATCGAAATAAATCTCCGACTTTTTCTGAACATTTGCTTTTTTGATTGCCTATTCATTTTGTTTACACTTACCGTAAACATAATACAAAATCTGCAATACAAATTTGCAAGTTGAGTTTGAAAAAAAGTCTTAGATTTATTTAGATTTCATTTGAACGGAATCTAAGATTTAGGGTGGTTAAGTATCATATTGTTTGAATTGCATTTTTATTTTTTCATGTTCACTTGGTTTAACTTATTTGTTACCAAAATTTAATATTAAATGTCGAAATGAATAAATCAAATATCTTAATATCTGTCCCTTCTCGGGCTTAAAGAGTGTAGGAAATAAATCTTGGTTTTTTTAATTTGTTCTGCAAATTATGTTTTTGTTTAATATCTCAAGTTTTTTAATAA
Source organism: Maratus speculifer (assembly GCA_964019185.1). Lineage (NCBI taxonomy): Eukaryota > Metazoa > Arthropoda > Arachnida > Araneae > Salticidae > Maratus > Maratus speculifer. The sequence continues at coordinate 156,457,752 of OZ025302.1, read as the reverse complement.
CTATTGCATTTAGGTGAACTCATTTCAAAATTAACTGAGGGTACCATCTTCAGGACTTCTTTATGCGGTATCGTATCACAATTACTGATGTAATTCACCCAGGGCCATAGCTAGAAGTGAACTATTGGGGTGGAGGGGTGGGTGAGCTCAAGAGAATGCCTAAGGGGCTTATATTTTTTTTCTGTCTTACGCAGAAAAGATAAATTAGTACATATTCACATCGTAAGTACTATGTTTTTTATCAAGCTATTGTAATAGCTCCATTTTATGCTAAGAAAAGGATATGATGATGAAAAATTTGAGTGCATATCTAGTGCAATATTAAACATAATGTTAGCTTCATATGTGTAAGTAAGATGAGCGAGTGTTGAAACACATACTTTAGTTACAATTTAGTAATTCTGCAAAACTGTGGAAGGACCTCCAAATTAAATTAGATTTTTGAACTAAATTTCCTTTGAATTTTCGGAACAGAAATTCATTTAGTGACATTGGAATCTTTTCCAGGAGGTTCAAACTGTTTTAGGGGGGGGGGGGGGGTAGATCTGAGTCGCCCGTAGCACCTCCTTAGCTATGGCCCTGAATTTTTCAATGATTAATCTAAATTGTTTTATTAGTGCACTAATGCAGGTTGTTGAATTTTCGAAAATATCTTCTAAATTGAATATAATAAATCTTTAATAAAAGCATAAAAGATACTGAATAGCTTTACGAGCAAACAATTGAGCTTTTATTTGAGTTCTTACAAATTTAATATTTTTTCTTCTGCTTTGCTTTGTTTTGTTTGACTCATTACACTTTAGCAGATTTTTCACTAAGGCAAGCTGTCGATATCTTGAAGGATTAGATTTTTTAGAAGTGCGAACCTTACTATGATTTGAGTATTTTTTTTGTGTTCCAGTACTTTAGCTTATGTTTATTAATCTTTGATTTATTTTCCAAATAATATGAAGCGTTACGCTTCTGTAATTGACTTTTACATATTTTTTTATAATATGTTATTCTTTTATTTTTGATAATTTCCCGGTTTCGACGATAATATCGTGAACATTTATTAGATTTATCGTTTAATGGTTCAGAAATAAATACTCTTCGTATCGGGTTAGGATGTTCTTCAGTTGGGCCATTTAAGTCAACAAAATGCCGAGAGCAGACATACCAGTCTCTAGTCACCATTTTTGTATTGATTCTACCACAAGCAGAGAGCCATTCATTACATTTCCGCAAGTCTTTTTGAGGTTTGGGAAAAGGAAAAAATAAAACCCCCTGCATAAAGTCTTTATAATGGTAGCGTTCACCACTCTTGCAACCAGAAAATTTGCATTTTTTCACCATGTTTAAGTTACAGTGCTTAGATGTATAGTTCTAGACATTCACTTATAGTCACTACTGTACCAATAAAATGTAATTATTTTTTTTCATTTCATGTATAACTATATATGTACTTACTTTCTGCATTTCTTCATTTACACGCTTCTTAAAAATGATTACAAAAAATACAGACAGTTTATCTAAATAGTTAAAAGCACATAAAAATCGTTTAAAAACAAAACCTTAAAAATTTTGAACTTGAAGCTTCTCTTCAGTAATACAAATAAACAGAAAATCACAGGCGATTAGATAATTCAAATTGCAGTTGACAGCATGTGCCAGAAACAAGCACGGAGTTAAGGCAAGTTAAAATGATATATTCTGGTGGCAGAGAAATAGCTTCACTACACTCATATTCAATAACGCGGGTTAACTCTTGAGTCCATGTTAAATGCTGGACATGAACCTGATACAGAGAAGGACTTCTCACGCAACTGTGACGCTGCAGTAAATAGGTCAAATTTTTAACAGTGTTCATATTGTTAATAATTTTCGTAATATTTAGATGAAATTAAAATATTTTGTACGATAAATATAACTTCTTCTATAAATACAGAAAACATTTATTAGACGTTCACATCACAGGACATATATAGAAAACATACATACCGAAAAATCCAGGAATAATAATAATAACATATCAGCATCATCTCACGTTCATCGCCTGAAAATAAAAAACCTAATACATGGAGTCATGAAATAATGTCTATTGTCCAAAGTTCTTTTAAACAAAAACAATTTAATTATTGCCATGCGATTTCACTTACAAATCCCTCCTTTCGCATGTCAATAATCCTCAGCAATGCCCAGACTTGTAATGTGTTTTTTCATGACATCATAACTCAAATTCTTTGTCATTATATCTGCCTCCAGTTCAGATGAATTTACATATTTTGTTTCAATTTCTCCATTAGCTCTTTCATCTTTCACAAAATGATATTTTCTATTGATATGTTTGTTACGATTATTCACTCTTGGGTTTTTGATCCAATCAATTACGGACTGACTATCAGTACTGATTTCTGTTGGACGCTTTACCATTTCTTCTTGATTTAATTCTTCCAAGAGACCCATTAGCCATTTTCCTTCACAAACTGCATCACACAAACTTAAAAGCTCAGATTCCATTGTAGAAAGCGCAACCAGTTTCTGCTTATTACTTTTCCAACCAATTAAAGATTCTCCTATTTTTACTATATATCCACCAAATGATTTTGAATCTTGTGTAGTACACCAGCTAGCATCAGAACAAAGTGATAATAGACCATTTTTACCTTTAATTCGAAGTTTGTAGTTTTTTGTGCCTTGGATATAACGCAACACTCTCTTCACTGCCTGTAAATGAATTTCTCTAGGATCTTTTGCATATTGAGATAAATTACTTAAAGTGAAAGCTAAATCTGGCCTTGTTCCTCTTACTAGATATCCTATACTTCCAAGCATTTCTTGATATAGTGTTTCATCAATTTTATTTTCACCTTCATATTCATCTAAATTTATTCCGAGTACACCAGGAGTTTTCACACTTTTACAATTTTCCATATCAAATCTTTCTAAGATCTTTTCTGCATATTTAGTTTGCCCTAATAAAAATTCTCCGTTGTTTTCTTCAATATCAATACCAAGGAATTTGATATTTTTCTTCTGCTCTTTAATTTTCGCTTCTTTATTCAATTGCTGTATGAATTTATTTATCAAATCTTCGGATTCACTAACGACTATCCCATCATCTACATAGATTCCAACTGTAATAAATTCATTATCTTTTTTATTGACAAATACACAAGGGTCAGCTTTGCATGGTTTTAATCCAATCTTATCAAATATTTTAACCAATTTTTCATACCAGCATCTTCCTGCTTCAGGCAATCCATATAAATTTCCTGTCACGAGTAATATCTTCCCTCCTTCAATTTGTAGGCCTTCAGGTGGATTCATATAAACAGCAGTTTCTAGATCTGCATTCAGATAAGCTGTTTCTACGTCGAAAAATCTAGTTTTGTAGCCTTTCATTGCTGCGACTGCCAATAAAGTTCTAAATGATTCAGTTTTCATTACTGGACTGTACGATTCTTGATAATTTGTTCCAAATTTAAGTCTTGATCCGTCTGCTACTAACCTAGCTTTATATTTTACATCTTCACCGCTTTCTTTTATATTAAAAATCCATTTGCTTCTCAGTTCTTTCACATCTTTTGGTTTGTCAACAATTTTCCATGTTTTGTGTTCTTCTAACGAATGTAATTCCTTTTTGATTGCTTCTATCCATTTATCCTTATTTTTAGAATTTAATACATCTTTGTAATTCTTCGGAACTTCCTCGTGCACCAGATTTGCTAAATACTTTGGATTCGGTTTCCTCATTCGTGATGATCTTCTAGGTTCTCCAGGAAACTTATTTTCATTACTTTCTTTTTCTTGTTGTTCTTCTTTTTCATTAATTATATTATTTATTTCATTTTCTTCTGTCTCCGGATCATTCGTATCCCTATCATTTGTCAACCTAATTGTTTCTTTTTCCTGATTTAATTCTTCATCATTTTCATCGGAATTGTTCTCTTCTTGTTCATCTATTATATTCTTATTACTGATAATATTGATGTATTCAAATTCATCAGTCATTTCTTCTTTATTTACTATATCTTCATACCCCATTTTTTCTTCTATAAACACAACATCTCTGCTTTCACGTATTCTCTTTTCCTTTAAGTCATATAATCTGTATGCTCGACGATCTCTTGAATATCCGATAAATACTGCAGGTTTTGCCCTTACATCAAATTTCTTTCGATTGATGTCATCGTTGCGATAAAAAGCTTTACATCCAAATACTTTCATATGTTTTACTGTAGGCTTATTACTTGACCATAATTCTAACGGCGTTTTCTTTCTTGTAGCCGTTGGAGTAACATTATGTATGTAAACTGCTGTTGACACTGCTTCGGCCCAAAAAGATAAAGGTAGTTTTGCTTCTATCAGCAATGTTCTTGCTGTATTAATAATTGTACGATTAGCTCTTTCAGCAATCCCGTTGCTTTGAGGACTATGAATTGTTGTTCTTTCATTCTTAATACCCTTTCTTTTATAATAATTCATGAGCTGTTCGTTAGTAAATTCTCCACCGTTATCTGATCTCACTGCTTTTACTTTCTTGCCGGTTTCATTTTCTCTTCTCTCTATTATATTTATAATTCTTTCTTTTGCTTCATCTTTACTTCTTAAAAAATCTACAAAATATCTTCTACTATATTCATCTACTACCATTAACATGTATTTATTTCCTCTTAATGAGTGTACTGTCATTGGTCCACATAAATCAACATGTAGCCGCTCTAAAATACGTGTTGTTCCTTCATTCACTTGATTAAATGGCGTTCTCATTAATTTTCCTTGAATACATATTTCGCATTTTGTTTCTTTACCATCTATCTCTTCTAATCCCCTTACAAGATTTTCTCTTGACATTCTTTGCAAGTATGCATAATTTATATGCCCAAGTCTTCTATGCCATAGTTCTTTCTTAGATTCCTTTGTCTGTAGACAAGATTCGTTTCTATCTTCAATTATTTCTCGTAAAGCTAAATTTATTTTAAATGTATTATCTTCAAAAGTTCCTTGAGCAATTAATTCGCCTGTGTTCTTTTCATAAATGGCTGCTCCTTCATTATTAAATATCACATAATTTCCTTTTCTGACTAAACTTGGAACTGACATCAAATTTTCTCTTAAATTAGGTACACAAAGAACATCTGTAAGTTTTATATTTGATTCGCCAAATTTCTGATCACAAGCAGTAACATGAACATTTCCGCGATATTTTGCTTGTATTGATCGCTCGCTCTCAGCAGTTGCAATTTTTACATCTTCAGGTTTTCCCTCTACAACGATATCTTCTCTATGCGTCATATGCGAAGTGCAAGCTGAATCTAACATCCAGGTTATTTCCCTATTATTTTCAGATTCTTTACACTCGTTTTTATGAAATTCATCTGAGTGCAATGCATGTTCATTTGTAAAACATGTAAATTCCTTTATTTTCTTGTTTGAAACATTATTATTCTTGTTAAAATTCTTATTGTTCTGTGAATATTCTCTCATATCCTGAAATGCTTTAACTTTATTACTAGAAAAATTTTGAAAATATTTGTTTGGTAAATATTCTCTATTATTTCGCGAGTGTGTCATATTCGATTTATTATAACAATTCCGCGCTACATGATTTGGTTTTCCGCACGCGAAGCAATAAATTCTTTTCTTTTCATTAGCCCTAAATGCTTTAAAATCGCTTTCGTGAAATCTATCATATTTTCTTTCATATCTCAATAAAGTTTCTCGCATCACTTCGTAAGTAATATTTGGGTTTGACGATATCGCAGTTGTTACTTCACTATATTTCTTTGGGAGTCCTTCTATAATAAATCCTATTAATTCGCTTTCATCAATTTCTGTACCCAATTCTAATATTTCATTTGCGATACCTTGAGCTCTTATTAAATATTCTTCAATTGTTTCCCTTTCATTTTTTTCTATTCTCGCCAAATTAATTTTTAATTGAATTTTTCTTTGATTCTCAATTCCTGCATAACGCTTTTTAAGTAGTTCCCATAATTCTTTAGCTTTCTTAACTCCTCTAACTGCCATTGTTTGTTCTGCTGACAACGTTAATATAATTATACCATATACTTCATCATTTTTCTCTAACCATGTTTTATGCACTTTTAAACTAGCGGGATCCTTTTCATTTATTATCGGTTCATCATTTTCGATAACATCAAATAAATGCTTCGACTTAATTAAAGCTTCAACCCTCATACTCCATAATGTATAATTTTTACTTGTTAAGGGTTCTATTCTAGGAATTCCAAACAAATTTGACTCATACATAGTTAAAATACTTTATCTTCCTGAATATTTTAAGTGCATATAAAATTCTTACCTCTTAAATTTATCCTATTGGCGGTTATTCCAATCGGAGAAATTATTTTCTTCCATTAGGCCTAATTCCACTCAATTCATATTTTAATTTTATTTATTTCTGCACTCAAAACACAAACATTTTCTCTAAAACCACCGCTCTTCTACCAAAATGTTAATAATTTTCGTAATATTTAGATGAAATTATAATATTTTGTACGATAAATATAACTTCTTCTATAAATACAGAAAACATTTATTAGACGTTCACATCACAGGACATATATAGAAAACATACATATCGAAAAAGCCAGGAATAATAATAATAACATATCAGCATCATCTCACGTTCATCGCCTGAAAATAAAAAACCTAATACATGGAGTCATGAAATAATGTCTATTGTCCAAAGTTCTTTTAAACAAAAACAATTTAATTATTGCCATGCGATTTCACTTACACATATATCATAACTTTCCTTTAGATGCTACTTGATTCATTAACTCTAGAATGACAGTAAGAGATCATTTTGGACTTTGCCATATGAAGATATTTTGGTTCGAACCAGAAATTCAAATGACTTAAATAGTTTAATAACTTAAATAGTTTTAAATAAAAATTCTGGTGTTTAATACATTTTTTAAAAATTGGAATAAAAATTTCCGTCTTTCTAGTGCTAATGAATTGATGAATGTCAGAACGCGTCAAAGTGCTTCTATGAGTTAATCCAGAGTAAAGTATTTCCATATGTTAGTACATATTAAAATACTCTCCTTTCAGTCATAAAAACGAAAAATTAAGATGTTATCAAAAACGCAGTACGATTTAATAAATAATCTGCAGTCATCTAATTAATCAATAGCGACATCGGAAATGAGCACTGCTACTTGCACTGTAAACAATTTTACCCTTTTGCTGCATCGTCGCTCCCCCGCTTTTAGAGAATATCTCTCTTTTGACCCATGAGAATGCTCCATAATTGGGGGGAAGTAATCGTTTTCTATAAAAGCGGTGGAGTGACGATGCAGCAAATGGTCAATTTTTTAAAAGTGTGTATATTGTTTTCGAATCTGATAACAGAAACTTTTCTGTCTCCATATGAGAGTGACAACATTCTATACTGATAAAAAATTAAAACTTTTGCTGTATCGTCACTCCATAGATTTATAAAATATATCTATTTTGACCAATGAGAATGATCCATAATACAGTAAATTAATTGTTTTTTATAAAAAAGGTGGAGTGACGATGCAGTAAAAGTTCCAATTTTTTTACAGTGTATGTTCAGACTGTGATTTGACAGACAATGTTTTCCAAACTACACAAAATGTGGAAATTTTCTATTCCAAAACTTGACGATACTGAACGAGTACTATTATACGAGTTCAAGAAGTTAATTAGATTCACTTTAATGTCAAGCTCATAGAAAACATTTCGCCATTTTCTTTTCTCTAGACTCGTATTAACCTATCAAATATCCCCGCATATTACCACTTTGATTTCGAGGAATTCTGTCAGAAGGAAATCTTAAAAATTCCCATTTTTAATTCGATAAATGAATCTGAATCTTAAAACAGTGTCGATAAACATAAAAATGCACTTTAATTCATTTGTACATTCGGCATACACTGTGCATGCAACACGTTGGCACGATTGGAACAAAATGGCGATTATGTGTCTCATATGCTAACCCGGCTATCATTGTATACTTATTAATAAATTATTTTCTTGTACTTTCTTTTTTAAAATGGGTACTTCTAGGTTATCTCGTCGACCAAAAAATTATCGCCAAACTATAAGATTAAATGCCAATAATGGATGATCGTGAATGTCACATTCAATGACATTAATGCGATTCACGTGTTTAAAATGTCATTAAGTAATTTTTATTTCGACTTTTTATTAATATTTTTATTAATATTTTTTCGTTATTTAAAATAAAAATTATGTCAACATGTATAATTTGGCTATTAGTTTGGCGATTTGTATAATTTGGCGAAATTGGTCGACGGGATAACCTAGAAATACCTTAAATGATATAAATTGTTTTGTTCTATTGAAAACGAAATTTTCACCATCAATTTTCGCAAAAATTGCGCCAACGTGATAAGTATTAAACATCTGTGCCAAAGGACAGAGCGTTATGAATATTTCAAATGAGTTTACATTTTATAATTTCATACAAATAATGCATCAAAAGAGTTTTATAAAAATATTAACTTGAAATATAAAAAAAACAGCTACTTTTCAACAGAAACTCTTTGTGATGTTTTAAAAATTAAATCGTGCAAGTTTCTTATCATTTTAACAATCATAGGAATAATAGATTGAATACAAATTAATTTAAAATTAAATTTTATTCAATGATTAATTATTTGTAATGTTACAAGTTGAGGAGCGATTTTAAAAAATCGCCAAATTGGAAATTAAAAAAAAATATTTGAATAATTAGGTTGATAGAATTGGCTAATTTATTGCAGTGCCGAAAAGTCTTACGCCAATTAGTCGTTAATTCTGCGGTTTAGCCTTAAAAAAATTGCCAGAAATTGAGTTTGAAGGCCTAGTTCTGCAGATTTAATAATTTCATTACGTACCAAGGATGATATACTATTATTTTTTAATACTATTTTTTTGGAGACTTTTATTTACCTTAATTTATTTTAATTTTCTTCGAACGTATAAGGCAAAGACATTATAAAAATTGTGGTATAGGTACAAAATTCCGGCACAAATATCATATACTGGCTTTGGCGCGATTTTTTTTCAGATGCCAATGTGTCAGAAACCCCACTTTCAAATACCGTTATTTACATATATATTTTTAAGTTATTTTCTATTATTTTGAAAAACAATAAATAGAAAAAAGCTTAATTTACTAATTTTCTATATTTCTTCAATTAAAAAACGCCTTGATCCATCAATTAATATTAGAAAATATCTCTTTATTACAAAAATCATGCTTCATATTTATTATTTTCTGAAAATGATTCTTTTTCCTGGTACCAAATGTTTAAAAATCTCCGTTTCACTTCCAATATGAAGTCTTAAATATGCCGTTTTTAATTCTTACAAAAAAAATTTCTTTTGAATCACGTAAAAATTATTAAATGCTACAGGAAATATGTCCATTGATCACTAAGATTTTCATTTTTTTTTTTTTTTTTTTTTTTTTTTTTGATTGGAGGATTTTTTTTTTAACTCAATTAGGTGCTTCGAAGAAAATCTGTGGCAGCGCGTACAAAAGGTGGGAAAATGTCTAGTAAATAACTCGTTCAATGTTAAATTCCCTATTAAAATAACATTACGGAGTCGCATTGGAAATAAATATAGCATAGCACTACCGTGCTATGCTATAATTCTCTAATCAAATACAAAAGAAAATGTTTTTAATATTATCCTAATAAATCGTTAATGATAACATGAGAAATATTTCCAGATTAAAAGCACAAAATAGAGAAAATAAAATAATAATAATAATAATAATAGTAAACAATAATAATAGTAATGCTTAATAATATTAATATAATTATAATACAGACATTTAAGTGACCTATCCTACTTGAATCCCCTTTGTTTTGAAATAAAAATGGCAAGTGGGAGCATACATCATGAACAAGCGTCTAGAGATCACACTTTCTCAATTTGATCCCGCGGGGGATCGGCCACTGCGCATATCGTTCCCCGCATGACGTAGCGATTTTCGCGGATTTTTGCATACTGCACATATATTTCCGTACATGGTGATTGTAGTATTTCTCTGATGAAGAAATAGTAATAAATTTATTCTCGCGCGCGTGTTTCTAATCATCGCTCCATTGGTGAAGAATTTCTCTAATGAAGAAATACATTTATATTACTACACAGAAATATATTTATTATACATTTATGCACGTAATCCCTTCATCGATGGCGCGATTCTCCTTCATTTTAAATGCATACATATTTATTTATTTTTTTTATTTTAGTCTCTTTCTATTTAAAACTGTTAATTGTTTTAATAGATAATTGTAAGATTTTCCTTCCAATTCCTATTGCAAAAAAGTTAATGAAATTTGAATTTCCATCAATATAGTTTAGTGGTACATTTTCGCCAGTACTTGGCGAAAAAATGTCCAAGTTGGTATCCAAACAAATTACTCACCATTATTTGACATTTCAGACAAAGCAGTATTAATAGCAAGAAAATAATTATAATAACATTTAAACACTTAATTAGTTATAACAGTAATTGTTTATACTCTGTAATGATTTAAAAAAAAAATCATATGCATCACCAAACTATGCTAATGGAAATTGAAGTTTCACTAATTCTATATGCCAAGTACTTTTTTTAGCACTTTCCAACAAAGTTGTGAAGTGCTTATGCATTCGGTTTGTCTGTCCGTCTGTCCGTCTGTCCGCGCTCCAACTCCCGTAAATATATTCGGATTGCTATGAAATTTTTATACGTTATTGAGGTTTACCCTAGCACGAACCCTATTGAAAATGAAGTATCTACCATGATTAGTTTATCTACAGAGAGAATCAAAAGTTTCCCATTACATTACAGCATATGGGGATATATCGTTAATATACTCGGATTGCCATGACATTTTAGGACGTTATTAACGTTTACCCTAGCACAAGTCCTATTGAAAATGAAGTTTCTACCATGATTAGTTTATCTACAGGGCGAATCAAAAGTTTCCCATTACAATACGGCCTATGGGGAAAAATCGTTTCAAAGGAATTTTAAAGATGTTATACCCTGTCAAACATATTAAAATATGCATTCTATAAAATATAAGGTGAAAATGTAGCTATTATTCATTTACAGGGCCACACAAAAGAATTCCATTAGATAATGGTAAAAGGGGGAACTGTGTGTGACATATTTTAAATATATTAAGCTTTTTCATGTATAATAAAATTGATATATGTTACTGAAGCTTAATATAAATTATACGCTACTGTCTTGCATAATATGAAGTACATAGCATTTACAGGGCCACACAAAAGATTTCAAATAGTATATTCTTTCCGAAGTACCGTATATGTGTCCGATGATGGCTGATGGAGGGATGAAATGCATTTTAATTGCGATATTCGCGTTTATATTTCGCTAAATATATGCACATTATATGGTGTGTATAAATGTTATAGTTGATGTACACGGCTACCCAAAAGAGCTCACCAACGTTACTGAATATGAGCGTAAATTATTTAAACGTGGTTCTTAAATAAGCCATGCATTTTTACGCTGAGCTGCATTCAATTTACTGAGAAATGTTTGCAGAATATAGATAAAGGGATATACAGGGTCACGCAAAGAATTCGGTACATGGTCGCCTATGAATGACTATTTATGAGAATGTGATTTCAGTTGTTTTAAAAGTGTTTTAGTTTACAATAAATTTTAGTCTAATGCTGACGTGTAATAAAGGTACAATGTAAACTACAGGGCTGAACAAAAGTATTCAAGTATGTTTCCATCTAATAGTATGAATTGCTGAAAAAGAAATTTCAAGCTTCTGGGTATTTTCTTGCTAAACTAAATTTTCCCATTATATCAACTGACATATGAAATACACGGCTGTTCTAATGTACTGGAATACATATTTGGGTATATTTGGCTATACACTATTATTTTCCTAAATAACAAAATTTTGTTAAAGATTTCATTAAGTGTTGGAGAGTACTTCATAATCTATGCTTAACGCATGATTTTTCTTACTTGTTTAATAATATCTTTGATATAATAATTACTTATTCATGAAGAAAGGCTATCAAAAACCTTTCTTTTTCAGGTTTACAGTTTATGTACATGTCGTTAGACATTCTATAGACTGTTTTTAAAATAGACTGACTTATATCGTAATTTTATAATAATTTCTAATTCTAAACATTTTAAGCAGCTTAACCCTTCTGCAGATGTATAATTAAATTTCACTTAAAGATAAATGAAAAAAAACATATGAAATAATATTGTAAAAGAAAAGTTACATAACATCAAGATATTGGAATTTATTATTCATAACATTATTTGAAATATATATATATATATATATATATATATATATATCAGGACACAGATGTCATATACGCACCACATTGGCGCGATTTTTTTTTCTGACGCCACTTTGGCAAAAACTTCGTTATCAAATATCAGGTACATATATATTTTTTAATCAATAGAGTGCAACAAAATGGCGATTTTATGTTTCATATGGCAACCGGGTCATTGTTGTTTAGTTATTTATAAATTGCTTATTTACTTTGTATTTCCTTTTATAAATCGATATAAATTGTTTTGTTCTATTATTATTAATTAAACTTTTGTAATTTATTATTATTTCCTAATTAAAATAATAGAAAATGGTAAAAAAAATATATATCTAACTCATATTTGTCAAAAATATACGTCATGCACGGAAATATATGTGCAGTATGCAAAAATCCGCGAAAATCGCTACGTCATGCGGGGAACGATATGCGCAGTAGCCGATCCCCCGCGGGATCAAATTGAGAAAGTGTGATCTCTAGACGCTTGTTACATCATGGGGTCGTAAATCAGGGATTCTTGAGAAGAAAAAAAAAAGGGAAAAAAAGGTGTTCTAGCACTGATTTCAGTTTCAATCTACTGGGACGTTATCAAATTGGCGTACGGGGACATATATCATGGGGATGTTAATCAGGTTTTCGTCGAAAGTAAAATGCTTTAGCACTGGATTTTAAGTCCCCCTGATTTAAGTTCCCATCTACTGTGACGTCAGTAAAATGGCGTAGGGGATGTATATCATGGGGATGTTAATCAGGATTTAGTCGAAAGTAAAGTGTGCCAACACTGGATATATATCCCCATTTCTTGTGACGTCAAAATCAAAATGACGTAATTCTCTGTCACTGGATTTAAGTCCCCTACTAATATGGGGATATATATCAGGAGGACATTAATCAGGATTTCGTGAATAGTGAAATGCTCAAACACTGGATTTATATCCCCATTTCTTGTGACATTAAAATGACGTAGGGGACCTTAATTAGCGCCCCCGCTTTCATGACATATTTGTTTATCTTACCAGTTTGACCAAGATTTTGTGGTGAATTATCCTACAAAGAGTGAAATGAAAGAACTCACATATTAAACACTGGCTTATTTTCATCCAGCCAAGTTTTCATGACATATTTGTTCATTTTATCAGCTTGAACAAGATTTTGTGGTGAATTATCCTACAAATAGCGAAATGAAAAAAACTTGCATACTAAACACTGGTTTATTTTCATCCAGCCAAGTTTTCATGACATATTTGTTCATTTTATCAGTTTGAACAAGATTTTGTGGTGAATTATCCTACAAAGAGCGAAATGAAAGAACTTACATTTTAAACACTGGCTTATTTTGATCCAGCCAAGTTTTCATGACATATTTGTTCATTTTATCAGTTTGAACAAGATTTTGTGGTGAATTATCCTACAAAGAGCGAAATGAAAGAACTTACATTTTAAACACTGGCTTATTTTGATCCAGCCAAGTTTTCATGACATATTTGTTCATTTTATCAGTTTGAACAAGATTTTGTGGTGAATTATCCTACAAATAGCGAAATGAAAAAACTTGCATATTAAACACTGGCTTATTTTCATCCAGTCAAGTTTTCATGACATATTTGTTCATTTTATCAGCTTGAACAAGATTTTGTGGTGAATTATCCTATAAATAGCGAAATGAAAAAACTTACATACTAAACACTGGCTTATTTTCATCCAGTCAAGTTTTCATGACATATTTGTTCATTTTATCAATTTGAACAAGGTTTTGTGGTGAATTATCCTTCAAATAGCGAAATGCATCTGCAACTTGGCTAGTGGGCACAAGAGGCAGATCCATAATTCTTGTTATCTTTCTACGCACATTCTCGTCCTTTTGGTACATCGTTTTAAAGCCAAAAGTTTGGACCCGAGAAAAAAGAAAAAAAATTGTAATTTAAGAAATTACAATGATTATTTGGACTTTTATATTTTGAAGGACTAAAATTTTATACTTTTAAATTAATTCTACATTAAAAAAAAATAATAATAAACATAATTTTTATGATGATCAAAACGTGGTTTACGTAATAACAGAGTCCTATATTACGTACGCCATGAATTAAAACTAATATTCCTCCACCAATCATATACAAATTTTAAATGAAATTTTATTTTTACAATTTTCGGTACTGCAAATTTTTAAACTTCTAAACATCACACATTTTCAATTTTTACACCATTGTATAGAGGAAAAAATGTACTTTTAAAAGCAATTTGTTTGAAAGCTTTATCTCAATTTGTTTTTAAGTTATTAATTTTTTGGTAGTTTTTTCTAATATTTTTTTGTCATTGTGGCAACAGAAGTATTTCATTTCTTGACATCAAATATGAACTTGAACAATAAGAAAACGAATAACATAAAAAACAGAAGTATTCCATTTTTTGGACATTAAACATGTACCAATCAGAGAACGAATAAAATAAAATTGCGGAATAAAGTTGCGGAATTCAACCAATAAAAAGATTTAGATATGCTTCAGATTTCCCAATTTTCTACCGAGAACTAACTATTTTCCAAACAGTTAAAAGAACCTGCATCAAGTTTATTTTAATTGAACTATTATTTCCATGACTTTTGAGTAAACTGTTGGAATAGGATAACAAATAATTTATAGAAAATAGTCTGAAGGTAATATACAGTCAGAATATTGGCAACATTATCAAAAATTAAATTTCATATCAGAATTTTTTAATTCTTTGTAAATGCAATACATTAAACACTTACCTCCTCAAAATACATTGAGTATAATGAAAAAAGCAGCCTTAACGCCGTTTGCGGAAAGATCTCCTTCAAAAGCATTCATTGATGTAGGCAGACTCGAAGTCCATCATGGCATTTTTCGCTTGAAAATTTATTTCTTGGTTTATGACAATATCTTTTAAATTCGTAAAAAGCCACTGATATGCGAATTGACTTTTGTCCGGCAGAAGACAATACATTAAAGGGAATATCTATCCACAGTATTTCCCGTGAATAGTATATAGCTGTTTGAACATTCTTGGGTTGGCTTTAAATGTTCCATCAAGAAATATTTTATCTGATGAGCACATGAGTTTTAAATTTTCCACTGTAGCAAATGCCTAGAAAAATATATAAATAAGTAATAAAAAATAAAATTTATATGAATCTTGCAAAACAATAAATAATACTAAAAATGTGTGGCTTTTCGTGGCAGATTTCAGCTTAGTGCAAAAGTGTAGGTTAAGTAACATTAAGTTGTGGTTAATTTTCCGTAATTAGTTGTATAGCCAGATGGAGTACTTTAAAGAATATAAATTTGCCTAAGGATGTCAAAAAACGAACTAAGTTCGTGAACTCACAATAAATGCGTTTATACCCGACACTGGTAAGAGCCGGCCTGCCTGTGACGGAATTTTCTTTTGATCTAAAAACTGTATTTTCTTTAAAATTTCTTTTAAAATGTTCATCCATGCAAAATGAATACAATAATACGTGAGAAAAAAATATATTATTCATTTACAGCTGTTAAGAAGGAAACTTGTCTATAACGCATTTTTTCTTTTCATTGCGATTCCATCTTAGAAGATTTTATTTTTACCATATACCAGTTTTTAGATTTTTATGTCTCCATTATATAGAACTAGCAGGTATGACCGAGCTCAGCTCGGTCAAAATTAACTTTGTGTTCAACTCGATATAGTATTTTCCCTGTATCATTCACTCTGTATTATTACTGTAAAACATGTTATTAATAATAGTATTATTTATTAAAAAAAATCAATAAGAAAACTATGTTTGTATGCACATGTTCATAAATTTTACTTTATTTTAAAATTTACAACGAAGGGACATCAATCCAAATCACTTTTTTAGCTCGACTCTGATTAGTTTAACTATGCATCTCGAATACTGTTAAGAATGTATAAGAAATTTCTTCACATTCTGAAACACAATATTTTTTGCCAGATATAGCCAAATTTTGTCACATTCTTTCGTTTGGTGTCAAACACGTGTTTTGATTTCGTAATCTTAATAGTCGATTTTTCGGCCAAATTTAGCCAGTATTTTGTCAAATATCGCCAACTTATTGGCTTTTGCCATAGTCTCGTGATCCTGACCCTTATTACCCAAATGATCCACTAATCAAATATGATCAAACATGTGACTTAGCTCAATGGTCTTCAGGTAATCAAAAATAGTAGAGTATGAAATGAATCAAAGTCGTTTAAGCCATTTCTTAAGTAAAATTAGCTTGACAGCATTCAGCAATGATGCGATATGACCCACTAATATAATTTTATTTAATATGCAACTCAGCCCAATAGTCTTCTCGAGACAAAAGACGTTTTATTGCAAAATTTAGGTAAAATTGATTGAGTCGTTGTTATATATAATTAGAATGACCCGAACCCATTAAGACCTAAAACGACCCACTAATTGAATTTTTACGTGCATGTGTCCTAGCTCAATGGTTTTCTCTTGCCCGAAAACGATATAATAGAAAGTATACTGAAAATGGTGAGAACAATTTTCTAGATAAACTTAGCATGACCCACAAATGACCTTATATCGAAATAACTCGAAAATGTGGCCTAGCTCATTAATTTTTGCGCGCCGAAAAACTTTAGATACAAAATTTAGATAAAATCGATTGAGCCAATTTTTAGGTAGTTAGACCTTGACCCATTATGCCCCAAAATGACTCATTAATCGAATTTTTTCAAATATCTGACCTAACTCAATGATTTTCTTGTGTCCGAAAACGATAGAATATAAAATTTAGTCAAAATTGCGCCAGACATTGTCTTGATAAAATTAGAATAACCCAAAAGTGACCCACTGATCAAACATTCTCGAACATGTAACCTAACCCAATGATTTACTCGTGCCAAAAATATGGTGTATATAAAATTTCGTTAAAACCGATTCACCCGTTCTTTAGATATAGCTTGACCATGACTCATCATGATCCACAAATGACCCTTATAATCGAAATCTCTCGAACATGTGACTTAGCCCATTAGTTTTCTCGTGTACAAATATTGTTACACACAAAATTTCGTTAAACTCGATCCTGCCGTTCTTTAACTATAAATAGCTTGACCCAAACCCTTTATGACCCATTAATCGAAATTTCTCGATCATGTGACCTAGCCCAATGATTTTCTCGTGCCAAAAAAATTTTGTATACAAAATTTCGTTAAAATTGATCCATATGTTCTTTATATATAGCTTGACATGACCCATTATGACCCATCATGTCCCATAAATGACTCTTATAATCGAAATCTCTCAAACATGTGAGATAGCCCATTAGTTTTCTCGTGTCAAAAGACTTTTACATACAAAATTTCATTAAGACTGAGTCTACCGATCTTTAAATATAAATAGCTTGACCCAGACCCTTTATGACCCATTAATCGAAATCTCTCGAACATGTGACTTAGCCCATTAGTTTTCTCGTGTACAAATATTGTTACACACAAAATTTCGTTAAACTCGATCCTGCCGTTCTTTAACTATAAATAGCTTGACCCAGACCCTTTATGACCCATTAATCGAAATTTCTCGATCATGTGACCTAGCCCAATGATTTTCTCGTGCCAAAAAAATTTTGTATACAAAATTTCGTTAAAATTGATCCATATGTTCTTTATATATAGCTTGACATGACCCATTATGACCCATCATGTCCCATAAATGACTCTTATAATCGAAATCTCTCAAACATGTGAGATAGCCCATTAGTTTTCTCGTGTCAAAAGACTTTTACATACAAAATTTCATTAAGACTGAGTCTACCGATCTTTAAATATAAATAGCTTGACCCAGACCCTTTATGACCCTTTATGACCCATTAATCGAAATTTTTCGAACATGAGACCTAGCCCAATGATTTTCTCGTGCCAAAAAATGTTGTATACAAAATTTCGTTAAAATCGATCCACCTGTTCTTTAGATATAGCGTGATATGATCCATTATGACCCATCATGACCCACAAATGACCCTTATAGTCGAAATCACTCAAACATGTGATTTAGCCCATTAGTTTTCTCATGTCAAAAAACTGTTACATACAAAATTTCGTTATAATCGATCACGCCGTTCTTTAAATATAAATAGCTTGACCCAGACCCTTAATGACCCAATATGGCCCATTAAAGTTTTTTCTCGAACATGTAACCTAGACCAATGTTTTTCTCGTGCCCGAAAACCATAGAATGCAATTTTTAATCAAAATTGCGGGAGAAAATCTCTAGATAAAAATAGCATGACCCACAATGACCCCAAAAATGACCCACTAACCGAATTTTCTCGAACATGTTACCTAACGCAATGGTCTTCTTGTAACCCAAAGCGATACAATATAAAATTTGGTCAAAATCGTTAGAGCCGTTTTTTAGATAAAAATAGCTTGACCCACAATGACCCAAAAATGACCCACTAATCGAAATTTTTCGAACATGTGACCCAGCCCAATAGTTTTCTCGTACCAAAAAACGATTGGGTACAAAATTTCCTTAAAATCGATCCAGCCATTCTCTAGATATAAATAGCTTTATCCTGACCCAAAATGACCCAGTAATCGAATTTTCCCGAACATGGGACCTAGCCCAATGGTCTTCTCGTGCCCGAAAATGGTAAAATCCAAATTTTTGCGAAAATCGTTAGAGCCGTTTTTGAGATAAAATTTACCCACACACACACAATTTTTGCTCGCATTATAGTATAAGATATAGATTAATAATAAATGATAACTGAAAGATTTACATACAACAAATAAGGTTCATTAAAAACATAAATATCGCAGCCTACAGCACTTTTGCATATATAAAAAGTTATATATGTATATATATATATATATATATATATATATATATATATATATATATATATATATATATATAAAACTAGGATTTGCCGATCTCAGAACTTTCTTCTATCTAATACGTGCATTTAATATTTCTTAAATTAATTACACATGTTAAGACTTTAATATTATTAATTCAATACTATATCATGTTTGATTTTCATCTTAAATTTAATGTGGCTCATAATAAACATTACAATCAATAGTTTTTCCTTATTCTGTTATCATCAGGACGCGAGTTCCCGTCTCTGCACGAGCCTATGGACAACATAACGACGAAGAATCGAGAAACTGATACATAAACCGCTATCACATTTCTCCTTTCCCACGGAATATTTCCAAATTCAAAAAAGCTATAGCCATAGCCAAACACTTGTACAAAAAAATTAATTCAATTCTATGCATAACTTCATACACTTTTAGGTGGTACAATATTGAAAATGGCACAAAAATCACTATTGCAGCGCCCCCCTCCGGTGGATTTTTTTTTAAATTCAGCGAGGACCAACTAGTCATAGCCAAAACTTGCACAAAAAATTTGGTTCAATTCTATGTATAACTTCATACACTTTTTGATGGTAGAATGGCGACATACGGACACACACAGACATATACACGGACAGACAGACAGACATTTTGTAAAAATATGTTTTTTGGAATATCTGACCCCTAAAACGTGTAAATCCGTCGAAAACTGGAAGTCGAAAAAATTTTCGATTACAATACTTTCTTCTATTGAAGTTAGAAGAAAGTAAAAACTGGCGCAGAATATTTTTTATTTACATACAAATCATAGAAGGCGGCAGCCTTCAAGTGACGCATCTTTAAACCTACCATCGTCAAAACCTACCATCGTCATAAGGGTAGATGCGGAACTTGATATATACAGCTAACTCAACATCAAAGGAAATCGGAAAAGCCGCCTTCTAATAACTCAGCAAATATTGGTCAGAATGGTCCAATTTTTTTAATATAGTCTTATATTCCCAGTCTAATCCTATCCTATAATTTTTACATTTCTACGTGCCGTATATTTTTAGATCTCGATAACCATTTTTAAACTGAAAATCGATGGTGTTTGTTCCTGATAATAAGATCTAGAAAACGGGCTGGGAGATTTTATTAAAACTTATATATAATATGAATCTCTTTGAGATAGAGGGAATAAGACTTGCCTTGTTTCTAGAAAAACTCTTGTTTGTTATATATTTGTCTTGGAAAATTGGACTATATTAGCTCGCGGATTACATGTTATTCTATGGGTTAGCAGACGAAGACACTGCGAAAAGGCAAATGTAGTAATGGTCACAGTTAAAACACCCGCATCGAAGCAATAAATGTTTTTTAAACTACAAAAACATCTTATCATGTGCTTTAAAACATTCAATAAATATATACTAAATCAAATTTCTATTTATTTTGCCTTTATTTTTCGTAAGAAGAAAATACTACGTTTCTTACATTGGATATTTTTGCATTTTGTGGAAAAAATATTTTGAATCCTTTTTTAAAATAGGAAAATATTTTTTAATTATACATATTCAATATACTTTCGACTTATGATTTTTTTTTTAAGTTTTCAAACAAAAATTATTTTAAATTATTTGTTGTTGGAAAGTTATGTATTCATACGCGTAGGGGCGCCACTTGTCTAGTTTTGTTTTGAATCCGAACGCGGCAAGTTATGGATATTGGTGTTAGCAATTCAGGTAGGATTTATTTATGTACAATTGAATTTGATAAAGAAAATGCGCAAATTGAAAAACATCGAACAGACATCATAGAATCATTAAGTAATTTTCATGGTTTTAATAATCCACATGGCTGTTTCTTGTTATCCCAATTCAATCTTGCAATGTCTTAATATACAATGAATAAAGTTAACCCGAGAATCTTGCAATGGATTTTTAATATAGAATGTATTAAAACTTATGGATTAGACTGAGGAGGCAGGGTATATTTAAAATTTTACGAGAATGCCAAGTAAAAATCCTGCAAAAAAATATTTAGAGATTATTTATTTTTAAAATTTTTTTGCTGCTTGAGCAAAGAATAGGTTTGCACCCAATCAACTGAAACTTACTGATTTGCTTAAAGTATTGTTTTTAAATACAGGGTGCAAAATACGTGAATTTTCTTAAATCCCCAGTTTATTTCATTAAAAAATTTATCATTTCTTGAAAATTTATTGCATATCTTTATTTTTGAGTTTAAATGTTAAAACACTTTTCAATGTTCATTAGGATGAGCGAAGCGAATCCTCTACTAGTCCACTCAAATTACAATTTGTCGTACGCTTTACAAAAAAACTATTAAATATTTTAACTTCAAATTAAACACAAAAATAAATTATGATCTGTAGATTTGCAGAATATAATTTTTTTTACAGTAAAACGTTAAAAAAATTATTATTTTAATTTATTTTACATGCATTTCCAATACGGACGCATTTTAGCAAATAAATAAAAAATGAAACGCGTATATTTTCAGAAAAAAAAGTTTAAATCATGGAGTAAATAATTATAGATAGAATCATGATTAATTTATTAAATAAAACATGTTTTCATTATCCCGCAAAATCGTTTGCACAGATGACACTTAAACATTTTAAAAGAATTGTATTATGATTTTTTTTTTTTCTTGTAAACTGGCAACAAAATAATTGTAAACAAATAAAATTAATTCTTAAATTTGTTATATAAATGAAAAATTAAAAGATCTGCGTGAAGTTGTTGGTTCAAGCTCTTTATAAATATTTTTGCAAAGGTCGTATTGTGGCTAAATAATATCGACTCATTAATCAGAAGGATTTTATAGAAAAATAAGACTTTAATAAGTTCGCAAACACAACAATAATCATTCGTGAAAACGTCACTGCGAGAATGAGAGAGCGCTTCGTTAAAAGGTAATTCCATTAATTGAGTTGCCATTCGCAGAAAGTAAAAAGTTCTCCCACGCGGAGAGAATTACAGCAATTCTCATACGCTAACATGTATAAAAACGAAGAAATTAAAATAAAATGTTTTACAGTTAAAAATTCATAGTATCAACGAAAGCAGATTTCAAATGTTTTTTCCAGAAAATAGGATTTTGAAGAAGTAACTTTCTTCAAGCTTTCTTCAAATATATTATTCTAAAATAGATATCAAAGATTATCGGATGTTGATTACAAAGATTGGAAACATGCATATTTCAAACAATTAAAAAACACCAGTGGCTACTTGAAATTGTAAAAACATCTTTAAAAGAGCTTTTAGTTGAAAATTTAAAAAAAAAAATTGTAAAAGTTTGCTTCGAAAATATCTTATTATGCCAGTTTTACATCATAAATAAAAAATTAAAATGCGCCAAAACATAAAATAACGTTTTTGTTTAATAAAGATGCAAAAATAATAATAAAAAATATTGTTACTTTCAAATATCTGTTTTTTAAAATAATGCTTCGCGAATCCAAACAAAGCATGGCTTTTGCTAGTATTTTAGCATATTTTGCAGATAATGCATTTTGTGGATTTCACAGAGTTGACTGTATTATACTCTGTTATAAGCATTCATTATGATTTCTTCTCCATTATTACAGTCAAATTACTCTTTTTAAAAATGTAAACAAAAGATGAGCACATTATATTTTGCACAATGTCTGGTCCCAAGTTACACACACTTGAGGGACTTTACAATTTCTATATATTGCTTGTTTTAAACTTAAGTGAAATGTTGGATAAAACATTTTCAGTTACATAAATTATTTCTATTATGAAATATTTTAGTAATCGGTACTACTCTGTTATCCCGTCGACCAATTTCGTCAAATTATACAATCACCAAACTAATAGCCAAATTATACATGACATATTTTTTATTTCAAACAACGAAAAAACAAATAATTAGTAAAATATTAATAAAAAGTCGAAATAAAAATCACTTAATGACATTTTAAACACACAAATCGTATTTAATGGCATTGAATGTGACATTCACAATCATCCATTATTGGCATTTAATCTTATAGTTTGGCGATAATTTTTTGGTCGATGGGATAACCTAGTAGTACCTAGTAACCTATAGAGTTAACAAGTAAAATTTATACAACATTTCATTAACTTGATTCCTCTTAATTAAGTAAATATGAATAAGCGGCGGCAAAAATCCATTGCAAGATTCTCCAGTTAACCTTATTGCAGACTTTATTCATTGTATATTAAGACATTGAAAGACTGAATTCGCATAACAAGAAACGGCCATGTGGATTATTAAAACCATGAAAATTACTTAATGATTCTGTCATGTCTCAGGGCTTGAAATTCAATTTTTCGAAAGAGGGGAGTCTCCCTACCAACATTTATAAATGGAGGGGAGTTTGGCTGTTTGGGAGGGGGAAAATTTTTTTTTAAACCCGCCATTATTTTATGTGCTATTTAAAGAATTACCAGAATACAGACATAAAAATATATCACTGAAGCAATTTTTATCAACAATTCAGAATAATTATGCGAAATGTGTAAAAAAACTTTTATATTGTCTAGTTTTTACTGGCGGTAAATTCCCTCCCGGTGCTAATTATTTTTGTCACAGGTCTAATTATTGTTTTAATAATAATTAATAAAACTTCTAATTAATTTTAATAAATTTATATTATAGCATAGCACGGTAGTGCTATGCTATATTTATTTCCAATGCGACTCCGTAATGTTATTTTAATAGGGAATTTAACATTGAACGAGTTAAATGTCTAAATCAAGGCCCCCTTATCATAATGCTAACAACGTGAATTTTGATCACTTGTACTGCAGACAAAGGAAACTTAGGGAATGACAAGCCTTGTTATTATGATAAGTTAGCCTTGGTCTAAATTTACTAGACATTTTCCCACCTTTTGTACGCGCTGCCACAGATTTTCTTCGAAGCACCTAATTGAGTTAAAAAAAATTCCTCCAATCAAAAAAAAAAAAAAAAAAAAAAAAAAAAAAAGAAAATGAAAATCTTAATGATCAATGGACATATTTCCTGTAGCATTTAATAATTTTTACGTGATTTAAAAAGAAATTTTTTTTGTAAGAATTAAAAACGGCATATTTAAGACTTCATATTGGAAGTGAAACGGAGATTTTTAAACATTTGGTACCAGGAAAAAGAATCATTTTCAGAAAATAATAAATATGAAGCATGATTTTTGTAATAAAGAGATATTTTCTAACATTAATTGATGGATCAAGGCGTTTTTTAATTGAAGACATATAGAAAATTAGTAAATTAAGCTTTTTTCTATTTATTGTTTTTCAAAATAATAGAAAATAACTTAAAAATATATATGTAAATAATGGTATTTGAAAGTGGGGTTTCTGACACATTGGCATCTGAAAAAAAAAAAAAAAATCGCGCCAAAGCCAGTATATGATATTTGTGCCGGAATTTTGTACCTATACCACAATTTTTATAATGTTTTTGCCTTATACGTTCGAAGAAAATCAAAATAAATTAAGGTAAATAAAAGTCTCCAAAAAAAATAGTATTAAAAAATAATAGTATATCATCCTTGGTACGTAATGAAATTAGTAAATCTGCAGAACTAGGCCTTCAAACTCAATTCCTGGCAATTTTTTTAAGGCTAAACCGCAGAATTAACGACTAATTGGCGTAAGACTTTTCGGCACTGCAATAAATTAGCCAATTCTATCAACCTAATCATTCAAATATTTTTTTTAATTTCCAATTTGGCGATTTTTTAAAATCGCTCCTCAACTTGTAACATTACAAATAATTAATCATGGAATAAAATTTAATTTTGAATTAATTTGTATTAAATTTATTATTCCTATGATTGTTAAAATGATAAGAAACTTACACGATTTAATTTTTAAAACATCACAAAGAGTTTCTGTTGAAAAGTAGCTGTTTTTTTTTATATTTCAAGTTAATATTTTTATAAAACACTTTTGATGCATTATTTGTATGAAATTATAAAATGTAAATTCATTTGAAATATTCATAACGCTCTGTCCTTTGGCACAGGTGTCTAATACTTATCACGTTGGCGCAATTTTTGCGAAAATTGATGGTGAAAATTTCGTTTTCAATAGAACAAAACAATTTATATCATTTAAGGTATTTCTAGGTTATCCCGTCGACCAATTTCGCCAAATTATACAAATCGCCAAACTAATAGCCAAATTATATATGTTGACATAATTTTTATTTAAATAACGAAAAAATAAATAATTAGTAGAATATTAATAAAAATATTAATAAAAAGTCGAAATAAAAATTACTTAATGACATTTTAAACACGTGAATCGCATTAATGTCATTGAATGTGACATTCACGATCATCCATTATTGGCATTTAATGTTATAGTTTGGCGATAATTTTTTGGTCGACGAGATAACCTAGAAGTACCCATTTTAAAAAAGAAAGTACAAGAAAATAATTTATTAATAAGTATACAATGATAGCCGGGTTAGCATATGAGACACATAATCGCCATTTTGTTCCAATCGTGCCAACGTGTTGCATGCACAGTGTATGCCGAATGTACAAATGAATTAAAGTGCATTTTTATGTGTATCGACACTGTCTTAAGATTCAGATTCATTTATCGAATTAAAAATGGGAATTTTTAAGATTTTCTTCTGACAGAATTCCTCGAAATCAAAGTGGTAATATGTGGGGATATTTGATAGGTTAATACGAGTCTAGAGAAAAGAAAATGGCGAAATGTTTTCTATGAGCTTGACATTAAAGTGAATCTAATTAACTTCTTGAACTCGTATAATAGTACTCGTTCAGTATCGTCAAGTTTTGGAATAGAAAATTTCCACATTTTGTGTAGTTTGAAAAACCTTGTCTGTCAAATCACAGTCTGAACATACACTGTAAAAAATTTGGAACTTTTACTGCATCGTCACTCCACCTTTTTTTATAAAAAACAATTAATTTACTGTATTATGGATCATTCTCATTGGTCAAAATAGATATATTTTATAAATCTATGGAGTGACGATACAGCAAAAGTTTTAATTTTTTAACAGTATAGAATGTTGTCACTCTCATATGGAGACAGAAAAGTTCCTGTTATCAGATTCGAAAACAATATACACACTTTTAAAAAATTGACCATTTGCTGCATCGTCACTCCACCGCTTTTATAGAAAATGATTACTTCCCCCCAATTATGGAGCATTCTCATGGGTCAAAAGAGAGATATTCTCTAAAAGCGGGGGAGCGACGATGCAGCAAAAGGGTCAAATTGTTTACAGTGCAAATAGCAGTGCTCATTTCCGATGTCGCTATTGATTAATTAGATGACTGCAGATTATTTATAAAATCATACTGCGTTTTTTGATAACATCTTAATTTTTCGTTTTTATGACAGAAAGGAGAGTATTTTAATATGGACTAACATATGGAAATACTTTGCTCTGGATTAACTCATAGAAGCACTTTGACGCGTTCTGACATTCATCAATTCATTAGCACTAGAAAGACGGAAATTTTTATTCCAATTTTTAAAAAATGTATTAAATACCAGAATTTTTATTTAAAACTATTTAAGTTATTAAACTATTTAAGTCATTTGAATTTCTGGTTCGAACCAAAATATCTTTATATGGCAAAGTCCAAAATGATCTCTTACTGTCATTCTAGAGTTAATGAATCAAGTAGCATCTAAAGGAAAGTTATGATATATGAACACTGTTAAAAATTTGACCTATTTACTGCAGCGTCACAGTTGCGTGAGAAGTCCTTCTCTGTATCAGGTTCATGTCCAGCATTTAACATGGACTCAAGAGTTAACCCGCGTTATTGAATATGAGTGTAGTGAAGCTATTTCTCTGCCACCAGAATATATCATTTTAACTTGCCTTAACTCCGTGCTTGTTTCTGGCACATGCTGTCAACTGCAATTTGAATTATCTAATCGCCTGTGATTTTCTGTTTATTTGTATTACTGAAGAGAAGCTTCAAGTTCAAAATTTTTAAGGTTTTGTTTTTAAACGATTTTTATGTGCTTTTAACTATTTAGATAAACTGTCTGTATTTTTTGTAATCATTTTTAAGAAGCGTGTAAATGAAGAAATACAGAAAGTAAGTACATATATAGATATACATGAAATGAAAAAAAATAATTACATTTTATTGGTACAGTAGTGACTATAAGTGAATGTCTAGAACTATACATCTAAGCACTGTAACTTAAACATGGTGAAAAAATGCAAATTTTCTGGTTGCAAGAGTGGTGAACGCTACCATTATAAAGATTTTATGCAGGGGGTTTTATTTTTTCCTTTTCCCAAACCTCAAAAAGACTTGCGGAAATGTAATGAATGGCTCTCTGCTTGTGGTAGAATCAATACAAAAACGGTGACTAGAGACTGGTATGTCTGCTCTCGGCATTTTGTTGACTTAAATGGCCCAACTGAAGAACATCCTAACCCGATACGAAGAGTATTTATTTCTGAACCATTAAACGATAAATCTAATAAATATTCACGATATTATCGTCGAAACCGGGAAATTATCAAAAATAAAAGAATAACATATTATAAAAAAATATGTAAAAGTCAATTACAGAAGCGTAACGTTTCATATTATTTGGAAAATAAATCAAAGATTAATAAACATAAGCTAAAGTACTGGAACACAAAAAAATACTCAAATCATAGTAAGGTTCGCAATTCTAAAAAATCTAATCCTTCAAGATATCGACAGCTTGCCTTAGTGAAAAATCTGCTAAAGTGTAATGAGTCAAACAAAACAAAGCAAAGCAGAAGAAAAAATATTGAATTTGTAAGAACTCAAATAAAAGCTCAATTGTTTGCTCGTAAAGCTATTCATTATCTTTTATGCTTTTATTAAAGATTTATTATATTCAATTTAGAAGATATTTTCGAAAATTTAACAACCTGCATTAGTGCACTAATAAAACA
The DNA here is from genome assembly GCA_964019185.1 of Maratus speculifer. NCBI lineage: Eukaryota > Metazoa > Arthropoda > Arachnida > Araneae > Salticidae > Maratus > Maratus speculifer. The sequence continues at coordinate 156,429,639 of OZ025302.1, read as the reverse complement.
ATTTAGATTAATCATTGAAAAATTCAGGGCCATAGCTAAGGAGGTGCTACGGGCGACTCAGATCTACCGCCCCCTCCCCCTAAAACAGTTTGAACCTCCTGGAAAAGATTCCAATGTCACTAAATGAATTTCTGTTCCGAAAATTCAAAGGAAATTTAGTTCAAAAATCTAATTTAATTTGGAGGTCCTTCCACAGTTTTGCAGAATTACTAAATTGTAACTAAAGTATGTGTTTCAACACTCGCTCATCTTACTTACACATATGAAGCTAACATTATGTTTAATATTGCACTAGATATGCACTCAAATTTTTCATCATCATATCCTTTTCTTAGCATAAAATGGAGCTATTACAATAGCTTGATAAAAAACATAGTACTTACGATGTGAATATGTACTAATTTATCTTTTCTGCGTAAGACAGAAAAAAAATATAAGCCCCTTAGACATTCTCTTGAGCTCACCCAGCCCTCCACCCCCATAGTTCACTTCTAGCTATAGCCCTGGGTGAATTACATCAGTAATTGTGACACGATACCGCATAAAGAAGTCCTGAAGATGGTACCCTCAGTTAATTTTGAAATGAGTTCACCTAAATGCAATAGTTATTAAAAAACTTGAGATATTAAACAAAAACATAATTTGCAGAACAAATTAAAAAAACCAAGATTTATTTCCTACACTCTTTAAGCCCGAGAAGGGACAGATATTAAGATAATTGATTTATTCATTTCGACATTTAATATTAAATTTTGGTAACAAATAAGTTAAACCAAGTGAACATGAAAAAATAAAAATGCAATTCAAACAATATGATACTTAACCACCCTAAATCTTAGATTCCGTTCAAATGAAATCGAAATAAATCTAAGACTTTTTTCCAAACTCAACTTGCAAATTTGTATTGCAGATTTTGTATTATGTTTACGGTTAAGTGTAAACAAAATGAATAGGCAATCAAAAAAGCAAATGTTCAGAAAAAGTCGGAGATTTATTTCGATTTCATTTGAACGGAACCTAAGATTTTGGGTGGTTAAGTATCATATTGTTTGAATTGCATTTTTATTTTTTCATGTTCACTTGGTTTAACTTATTTGTTAACAAAATTTAATATTAAATGTCGAAATGAATAAATCAATTATCTTAATATCTGTCCCTTCTCGGGCTTAAAGAGTGTAGGAAATAAATCTTGGTTTTTTTAATTTGTTCTGCAAATTATGTTTTTGTTTAATTTATAATTAATTGTTATAACCAATATTATTTTTCTGTATATTAAATGTGCAAGATACAAATTTAATCATTAAATAATACTTATTTGAGTGTAGGAAATAAGAAGTATCAGTATTGTGTGCATTTCTTTAAAAAAGGGACAAGTCAAATTCATCAAAATACTTTCTTAAAAAATGAATACTTTGTTGAGTAAAGGGATACTTTTTGTTTAATGAATGGCTGCTTTCAGGAATTGCACTCTTTCAGAAAGATTTGGAGCTGTCAGAAACTGATTTTAGAGCAGCAAAGAAAAAAATATATATTGAAGCAGGAAAATTAGTTTGTTCAACAGAAAAATTAACTCCCCGTAATATTATTTTGGGAGGGAGGAAGTGAAGAGAGGTGGTTTCCTTTGACGAAAGTTGCATTTTTTCGCTAGCGTTTGATGAAATCTGTCGTTTTTTACGATTTTTTCACGAAATCTGCCATTTTTTCGGGATTTTTTTGACGAAATTTGCCGTTTTTTCATGAATTTTATGTGGAAATTTGCCGTTTTTTCGCGATCTTTTGATGAAATCTGATGTTTTATCGCGATTTTTTTTTTTACGAAAATTGCCGTTTGTCGCGACCTTTTCGACGAAAACTGCCGTTTTACAGAATTCTGTCACGAAATTAGGCATTCTTTCGAGAATCTTTTGCGAAATTTGCCGGAAATTAGTAGTCTTTTCGCAATCGTTTAACAATATTTGCCGTTTTTAGCAAACTTTTACGAAATCACGCGTCTTGTGAAACGTGTAATAGCTGTTTCTTTTGAGTGTCATATCCGATCTTTTGCGTAATTTACGCGCAATAGCGCGTCCGCGGCATCACTGCTTCATAATTTTTGGAATTGAATGCGTTATTTTTATTTTTATTTATTTTTTTTTTTTTGTGTGTGTGTGTGTGGGGGGGGGGGGGAATTCCGAACCGAATCACCTCTATTTCGCCGCGGAAAATAGAACGAAACTCGTCAATCGATTGCTGGAAAAAAATTGCGAAATTTGTCAATCAGTCGCGGAAAAAATCGTGATTTTCAGTGATTTTTCGCTGTAAAAAAACTCGCAAAATGTGTCTATTATGCGCACGAAAATATCATAAAATTCGCAAAACGGTCATGGGAGTTGATCATAGTTTTAAAATGCAAAATTGTTTCGGCGGGAGCCTCCCGTCCACGTTATTCTTTTGGGCGGGATTTCAAAATTTTGGGCGCGAATCCCGCCATCCCGCCATGAAATTCAAGCCCTGTGTCTGTTCAATGTTTTTCACTTTTTGCATTTTCTTTATCAATTCTATTCTAAATAAATAAATTCTACTTGAATGAAAAATGCTAAACCAATTTCCATAACTTGCCGCGTTCTGATTGAAAACAAAACTAGACAAGTGGCACCTTGTTAATATAGAATGTAATATAGAATGCATGAAAACTTATGGATTAAAGAGGGGAGATAGGGTATATTCAAAATTTTACGAGAATGCCAGGTAAAAATCCTGTACTGTACTTTTTTTTTGGTTTGTTTTCAATAATTTTTTTTCTCATTACTCCTTGCACCAACATAAAATTGTCTTGTTCAAGAATATTTACTGAAGGAGATATGTATCAGTTTTGTTTGACTAAAAAAAAAAAAAAAAAAAAAAAAAAAATTATTTATTTTTAAAATTTTTTTGCTGCTTGAGCAAAGAATAGGTGTGCATTAATCATACCGAATCAACTGAAACATACTGACTTGCTTAAAGTAATGTTATTAAAAAATACAGGGTGCAAAATACATGAATTTTCTTAAATCCCCAGTTTATTTCATTAAAAAATTTGTCATTTCATGAAAATGTATTGCATATCTTTATCTTTGAGTTTAAATGTTAAAACACTTTTCAATGTTTATATTTTAGCATATTTTGCAGATAATGCATTTTGTGGATTTCACAGAGTTGACTGTATTATACTCTATTATAAGCATTCATTATGATTTCTTCTCCATTATTACAATCAAATTACTCTTTTTAAAAATGTAAACAAAAGATGAGCACATTATATTTTGCACAAGGTCTGGTCCCAAGTTACACACACTTGAGGGACTTTACAATTTCTATATATTGCTTGTTTTAAACTTAAGTGAAATGTTGGATAAAACATTTTCAGTTACATAAATTATTTCTGTTATGAAATATTTTAGTAATCGGTACTACTCTGTTATCCGGTCGACCAATTTCGCCAAATTATACAATCACCAAACTAATAGCCAAATTATACATGACATATTTTTTATTTCAAATAACGAAAAAACAAATAATTAGTAAAATATTAATAAAAAGTCGAAATAAAAATCACTTAATGACATTTTAAATACACAAATCGTATTTAATGTCATTGAATGTGACACTCACGATCATCCATAATTGGCATTTAATCTTATTGTTAGACGATAATTTTTTGATCGACGGAATAACCTAATAGTACCTAGTAATCTATAGAGTTTTCAATTAATATTTATACAACATTTCATTAACTTGATTCCTCTTAATTAAGTAAATTTGAATAATGTCACACTACTTAATTTCATAAATTTTTGTGACGCTTTGTGAGTTGTTTATTTTATTTATAAGTGATTAATAAGTCAGAGGTGGATTTTGATTGATGAATATTATTTTACATGATTTATGTCAAAAAAAAAATTTCATATCGTCAATTTCAAGATATATCATACAATGTTACTATAATTTATAAAATTACTCCTTGCACCAACATAAAATTTTGTTGTCAGTGGCGCAGCCAAGGGGGTGGTTTTGGGGTTAAAACCCCTCCCAGAGCTTTGAAAGATCACTATAATTGTCACTTATATGAATCAAAACCAAACTTAATATTTAAATGTTTTGGCACATTTTAGAATCCGCCGCTTTTTTTAATCAGATTTCATTTAATAAAGCAATTCAATTATCTGGCGAAAATTCTACTTAAAATTGTGAAAGTGCATATTACATGGATTAGTTAAGTAAAAATTCGTTATTTGAAATAAATCACTTTTCTGAGACGCATTATGCTAAAAAAAAAAAGATAATTTCTTGTCACACTGATGCTCTTTGAGTTTAAGGAGGCTCAGGGGTTGAAAACTTTTCAAAAAATCGATTTTTTTATGATCTAGTTTGATTATTCAATTAATTCTTAACTCAATGCAAAAAACCGCATAAAAATATTTGCATTTTTAACGGAGTTATAAGCTTTTATGTATTAACACATTCATAGTCGCACCCATAGAATTTCAACTTTAAGTCGCATTTTCTCAAAACTTTATTTTTGACGACTAACACCAAGATTTAAAAAAAACTGTTTGATGGAATGGCTTAATTTTTTTTTGCTTGCATATAACATCATTATCTATTGAATGAATTAAGAATATAACTATCACATTAAAAAACTCTCAAATTTGAAAATTTAAGAAACTTCTAAAATAGGGATGCACAACCTGTGGCCCGCCAGTTTCGTCAATTCGTCTTCGACAAAAAGCTCAAAAAATGCAAAATATGTCTACGAATCGCATAAATATAGCAAATTATATCCATAAATCATATAAAATGTAAATTACATTCATTATTCGCATAAAAATCACGAATTATGTCCATGAATCGCTCAAAAAAAGCGAATTGCATAAAAAATGCGAATTACGTCCACAAATCGCTCAAAATGTGAATTACGTCCATGAATTGTGTAAAAAAGTGAGAATTACGTTCATAATTGTATGAAAAATGCAAATTATGTCTATGAATCGTGTAGTAAAACGAGAATTATGTTCATAAATCGCTCAAAAAACACGAATTTTGGCAGCAGAAAGCTGAAATGCAAATTACGTTCATAAATCACTCAAAAAATGCGAATCACTTCCATGAATCGTGCAAAAAAACACTAATAACATTCATAAATTACAAAAAATGCAAATTACATCAAACAATTGGTAAAAAAAGCGAATTACATTCATAAATCCTATGAAAACACAAATAGCGTCAATAAATCGATCAAAAAATGCAAATTTTGTCGACAGAAAGCTAAAAAAATGCGAATTATGGCTACAAATCGCATAAATATAGCAAATTACATCCATAAATCATGTAAAATGTAAATTACATTCATTAACCACATAAAAATCGCGAATTATGTCCATGAATCGCATAAAAAACGCGAATTGGGTCCACAAATCGCTCAAAACGTGAATTACGTCCATGAATTGTTTTAAAAAGTGAGAATTACGTTCAGAAATTGTATGAAAAACACAAATTATGTCTATGAATCGTGTAGTAAAACGAGAATTATGTTCTAAATCGCTCAAAAAACACGAATTTTGGCAGCAGAAAGCTGAAACGCAAATTACGTCTATAAATCGCATAAAAATAGCGAATAGTGTTTTGCATTCATGAATGCATAAAAAATGTGAATTACGTTCATGATTCGCTCAAAAAACGCAAATTATGTCCATGAATTGCATAAAAACGTGAATTACGTCCATAAATCAATCAAAAAATGCGAATCACTTCCATGAATTGTGCAAAAAAACACGAATAACGTTCATAAATTGCAAAAAATGCAAATTTGCCAGCTTCGAAAAAAAATTTCTTATTTGTGTAATATATATATATATGTTACAGGCCAAACCCGATTTTAGGCCAAACTAGATTGGCCTAGGCCAAACTAGTCTATCCTTACGCCCATCGGATAAACTAGTTTTTCCTAGGCCAAACCGGTCTATCCTAACGCCCATCGGATAAACTAATTTTTCCTAGGCCAAACCGGTTTATCCTAACGCTCATCGGATAGACTAGATTTTCCTAGGCCAAACTAGTCTATCCTAAGGCCCATAGGACAAACTAGTTTTTCCTAGGCCAAACTAGTTTTTCCTAGACCAAACTAGTTTGGCCTAACTCTTATAGGATAAACTAGTTCAGCCTGCTGTTTATTGGTCTGAACTAGTTTATCCTAGGCCGATCTAGTTTATCCTAGGCCAATTCAATTTGGCGTGATTTTATTGAATTCAATGACTGCCTCAGCGCCAACATTCTGGTTTCTCCTAGGCTGATCTAGTTTGTCCTAGGCCAATGTAATTATCCGTGTTTTTAGCTCACGGGCGTCAAAGCCAGCGAAATAAAGGGCTCACAGGTTCTGTATGTATGTACGTACGCATGTATGTACGTATGTACATACGAATGTACGTAACGCTATAACTCTTGATATAAATATCCGATTAGCTTCAAATTTTGGCTGTAGGTTCCTTCTGATAAGATACTTTTCTGATTAGTTTTGGAAAATCACTAAAGAAGAACAAAGGGAGCGAACGGAAGTCTAATCCCCCACCGTTAATTTAGAGAAATGCATTTATCATGCAGAATTTTCAGTTTTCATTTAAAATGTTAGATATAGAATTATTCTGACAACGCGCCACCGGGATTAGTTGTGGATGTTTATTGTTTAGGTGTTAAAAAAAGGGCAATGTAGGTATCCCCCCATAATTTAGATAAATCTTATACTATAATGTGAGCAAAAATTGTGTGTGTGTGTGTGGGTAAATTTTATCTCAAAAACGGCTCTAACGATTTTCGCAAAAATTTGGATTTTACCATTTTCGGGCACGAGAAGACCATTGGGCTAGGTCCCATGTTCGGGAAAATTCGATTACTGGGTCATTTTGGGTCATAATGGGTCAGGATAAAGCTATTTATATCTATAGAACGGCTGGATAGATTTTAAGGAAATTTTGTACCAAATCGTTTTTTGGTACGAGAAAACTATTGGGCTGGGTCACATGTTCAAAAAATTTTGATTAGTGGGTCATTTTTGGGTCATTATGGGTCAAGCCATTTTTATCTAAAAAACGGCTCTAACGATTTTGACCAAATTTTATATTGTATCGCTTTGGATTACAAGAAGACCATTGGGTTAGGTAACATGTTCGAGAAAATTCGGTTAGTGGGTCATTTTTGGGGTCATTGTGGGTCATGCTATTTTTATCTAGAGATTTACTCACGCAATTTTGATTAAAAATTGCATTCTATGGTTTTCGGGCACAAGAAAAACATTGGGCTAGGTTACATGTTCGAGAAAAAATTTTAATGGGTCATATTGGGTCATTAAGGGTCTGGGTCAAGCTATTTATATTTAAAGAACGGCGTGATCGATTATAACGAAATTTTGTATGTAACAGTGTTTTGACATGAGAAAATTAATGGGCTAAATCACATGTTTGAGAGATTTCGACCAAGAGGGTCATTTGTGGGTCATAATGGGTCATGATCAAGCTATATCTAAAGAACAGGTGGATCGATTTTAACGAAATTTTGTATGCAACATTTTTTTGGCACGATAAAATCATTGGACTAGGTTACATGTTCGAAAAATTTCGATTAATGGGTCATTTTGGGTCATTAAGAGTCTGGGTCAAGCTATTTATATTTAAAGAACGGCGTGATGGATTATAGCGAAATTTTGTATGTAATAGTTTTTTGACATGAGAAAACTAATGGGCTAAATCACATGTTTGAGAGATTTCGACTATGAGGGTCATTTGTGGGTCATGATGGGTCATGGTCAAGCTATATCTAAAGAACAGGTGGATCGATTTTAATGAAATTTTGTATGCAACATTTTTTTGGCACGATAAAACCATTGGACTAGGTTACATGTTCGAAAAATTCCGATTAATGGGTCATTTTGGATCATAAAGGGTCTGGGTCAAGCTATATATAATTAAAGAACGGCAGGATCAATTTTAACGAAATTCTGTATGTAACAATTTTTAGAAACGAGAAAACTAATGGACTAAGTCACATATTCGAGAGCTTTCGATTATAAGGGTCATTTGTGGGTCTTAATGGGTCAAGGTCAAGCTATATCTAAAGAATGAGTGGGTCGATTTTAACGAAATTTTGTATACAACATATTTTTGGCATGAGAAAATCATTGGGGTAGGTCACATGTTCGAAAAATTTCGATTAGTGGGCCACTTTTGGGTCATTCTAATTTTATCTAGACAATGTTTCGCGCAATTTTGACTAAATTTTGTATTTTATCGTTTTCGGGCACAAGAAAATCATTGGGTTATGACAGATTTTTGAGAAAACTCGATCAATGGGTCATTTTGGATCATAAGGGGTCAGGGTTACACTAACTATATATAAAAAACGGCTCAATCGATTTTATCTAAATTTTGTATCTAATGTTTTTCGGCATGCTAAAACTAATGAGCTAGGCCACACGTTCGAGAGATTTCGATTATAAGGGTCATTTGTTGGTCATGATGGATTATGATAATTTTATGTAGAAAATGGTACTCACCATTTTGACTATACTTTGTATTATATCGTTTTTGAGCAAGAGAAAACCATTTGGCTTGTACACATGCTTGCGAAAATTCGATTAGTGGGTCATTTTGGGTCTTAATGAGCTAGGGTCATTCTAATTATATATAACAACGACTCAATCAATTTTACCTAAATTTTGGAACAAAACGTTTTTTGTCACGAGAAGACTATTGGACTGAGTCGCATGTTAAACAAAATTATATTAGTGGGTCTTTTCTCTTCATTGCTGAATGCTGTCAAGCTAATTTTACCTAAAAAATGGCTTAAACGATTTTGATTCAATTTTATATTCTACTGTTTTTGATTACCTGAAGACGATTGAGCTATGTCACATGCTTGATCAAATTTTATTAGTGGCTCATTTTGGGTAAACGAGAGGATCACGAGAATATGGCAAAAGCCAATAACTTGGTGATATTTGACAAAATATTGGCGACATATCGCCAAAAAATCGACTATAAAAATTACGAAAACCAAAGCACGTATTTGGAGCCAAATGAAAGAATGCCTCCAAATTTGGCTATATCTAGCAAAAAATATTGTCTTTCTGAATGTAAAGAATTTTTTTATATATTCTTAAGAGGATTCGAGATGCATGGTTAAACCAATCAGAGTCGAGCTAAAAAAGTGATTTAGATCGATGTCCTTTCGTTGTAAATTTTAAAATAAAGTAAAATTTATAAACATGCGCATAAAAACATAGTTTTCTTATTGATTGTTTTTCTAAATAATACTATTATAAACATGTTTTACAGTAATAATACAGAGTTAATGATACAGTGAAAATATTATATCGAGTTGAACACAAAGTTAATTTTGACCGAGCTAAGCTCGGTCTCCCCTGCTAGTGGTTTTTAACGCAGAAATTACGGATTTGCTTCAAATTTTGCTTATAGGTTCTTTCTGATACGGCAATTCCCTGAATAGTTTCGAGGGTTTAATGGTAAAGTATGAAGGGAAAATGACGGATTTCCCTCTTACCTAGTAAAAACTAGTTTTTCCTACGGGCATATAGATAAACAAGTTTGGCGTAGGAAATCTACTTTATATAATTGGCGTTAGGATAAAATAGTTTGCCCTAGGCTAATCTAATTTGGCTCGAAATCGGGTTTGGCCGGTAAAAAACATGTGTTTCACTAGAATAAGTATAAATGTGTGTCAAGAGTAATTGCTTATAACATCAATACAGGAATTTCACATGTCCACCCTAAAGACATAATGCATTTTACATGGTTTTTTTTTACCTGCAGACTCGTGCCAACTGAGATGAGGCTTGCATTTATTATTGTTATTATTATTGCATATTCGAGCCAGATTGGAGGTGAACATAATTTGGAATCGAACAGCGTTTTCCATTTTTTAGAAATTAATTTCTTGTCGACATATCAGCTATTCTTGTCACGGCTTCAAGTTTTTCTTTTCCGTGAAGTCGTAACCGAAAATTCGGTTCAAAACGTAGCTTTAATAGTATTTTCTCAAAGGTACATCGCTTTTATGGAAAAAATGGTTAACGCCATTCGATTACATATTTTCTGAGTGAGAATGCCTGTTAATCTTATGCCTTTCCGAAAATGAATTAATTCTTAAATGTGTTAGGATGTAGCTCTTTTAGATTTGAGAAAAGTCTTAAGGAATGACAGAGAAATATATTCACAAATTTACTTTTTACTGAACAGTTTAGTTATGAAGTTTATAACTCTCCTTTTTTTCTTTTGTTCTAAACTACATTTATTATTTAATGAATCCCCATTTCAATATTGAAATGTCTATTAAATTAAATAATCAATAATATATTGTGTATTTTTCATTTTGTGAACACCTCGTAATTTAAAAATACATTGTAAATTTATCCAATATGTATGTATGCAGTATTTTTTAAAGGAATCCTATTTGTATGTTAAGTGAAATCTGAATTTTGAGCAGAAATTGAGTAGATCCAGATTGAGTGGGACTGAGTCTTTTTTCACATATTTTTGTAGAGGCAGGTCTTGGGCTGAACTCTTAATTTTCACAAAGGGTCGCGGCAAAATAACTTTCCTTCGGGAAAGGCGGGGCCCTGAACTCGAAATTATGGCCCGTGCAAACCTCTAACAATATTCTACAACGCATCGAATAAAATACATTATAATGGTGATGACAAAACCACTTTGCACAAGGTTAGCAATGGAGCAGTAGTCGGGATCAATATTAAAAAGAATATTGCCCAATTAAACTGATGGCTTTGCATTCACAGGCTATTTACAGTCATTGTGTATTTCAGCCTTATTTTTTTTTTATAGAATAACACCCTCGAAAAATAAAGTAAGTTGAATTACTTTTTCCCATTTCCCCCACTTATATTTAACCATTGAACCCCCAAAATTAATCACAGATACGCTTTATAAAATTAAACAATTTATCCAAAATTTGAAACAAATCAGATAATTCGGCTCAAAAAAACATTCATCTGATTTAGAGAGGGTAATCCCACATTCCTCTCTTTATACTTAATCATTAAACCCTCAAAACAATTCAGGGATTCGCCTTTTAAAGAAAAAACTATAAGCTATATTCAAAATTTACGGCAAATCGGATAATACTGCATAAAACCCATTTATCTAATTTAAGGAAAGCGATAAATCGTCCACTAACCCATTATACATAACCATAAGAAAAGACCCAAATTAATTAAAGAAGCACCTGATCAAATCAATTCATGTCCAAAATTTTAAGCAAATTGGATAATTCTGTATTATAACAAATTTATATATTTTAAGGAAGGAAATAAATTGCTGGTTCAGACCAAAAACCAAAGAACCACCAAAATTAATCAGTGAAACGCTTTATCAGAATGAACAAATCTAAGATTTGCAGGAAATCCGTTAATTCTGCATGAAAAACCCATTTAACAAAATTAGGCGGGATTCCCCCGTTCTTTCCTTTGTTCTTATTCAATTAATCGCCAAAACCAATTAGGGAAACGCCTTACCAGAATGAATCTATTTCTAAAATTTGAAGTAAATCAGTAAATTCTGCATGAAAAAAGCATTTACATAAATTATGGGGCGTTACCCCTATTCTCCCCTCCCTTTATACTTAAACAATTGACACCCACAACCAATGAAGGCGCTTCAACAGAATGCTCCTATATCTAAAATTTGAATAAAATATGCTAATAATCCATAGAAATCCATTTATTTGAATTAAGGGAAGGGGCGAATCAGCCTCTCGTCCCCTCCCCCCTTATTCTTCTCCAATGACCTCCCAAAATTAATCAGAAAAGCTCCTCATAAGAATAAACCTATATTGAAAGTTTGATGCAAATCGAGTATTTCTATCAAAAATTATTGCGTTACGTACTTACGTACATACATAGATACAGAACCCACGGGCACATTAGTTCTCAGTCTTGGGTAGCTGACGAGATGAAAACATGTCAAATTACCTTATTTCTATCAAGAGTTATCGCGTTACGTGCATACGTACGTACATACGTACATAGATGCGTACATACATACGTACAGTACCTGTGAGTCCATTTTTTCTTTGGCCTTGACGCCCATGAGCTAAAAATACGTAAAATTACACTGGCCTAGGATAAATAAGATCAGCCTAGGACAAACTAGAATTTTGGCGCTGAGGCGGTCATTGAATCAAATAAAATCACGCCAAATTGAATTGGCCTAGGATAAATTAGATCGGCCTAGGATAAACTAGTTCAGACCAATAAACAGCAGGCTAAACTAGTTTATCCTATAAGAGTTAGGCCAAACTAGTTTGGCCTAGGAAGAACTAGTTTGTCCTATGGGCCTTAGGATAGACTAGTTTGGCCTAGGAAAAACTAGTTTATCCGATGGGCGTTAGGATAAACCGGTTTGGCCTAGGAAAAACTAATTTATCCGATGGGCGTTAGGATAGACCGGTTAGGCCTAGGAAAAACTAGTTTATCCGATGGGCGTTAGGATAGACTAGTTTGGCCTAGGCCAATCTAGTTTGGCCTAAAATCGGGTTTGGCCTGTAACATATACATGAATAAAACGCGAAAAAACGGCAAATTTCATTCAAAGATCGCGAGAAAAAAACGACAGATTTCATCAAAAGATCGCCAGAAATGGCGTATTTTGACAAAAGATCGCGAAAAAAACAGCAGATTTCGTCAAAAATCATGAAAAAATGGTAAATTTCGTTAAAAGATCGCGAAAAAAACCGAAATATTTCGTGAAAAATCGCAAAATCAACAAGGTTTGTTAAAAGATCGCAAAATATGACATGATTTGTCAAAAAATCGTGAAATAAAACGAAATTTCGCGAAAAGATCGCGAAAAAACGGCAGATTTGGCACTAAGTCACGAAAAAACGACAAGTTTCGCCAATAAGTTGAGAAAAAACGTTAAATTTCGTTAAAGAATATCGCGAAAAAAAGGTAGATTTCATCAAAATGTCGCGAAAAACGGCAGATTTCGACAAAAGATAGCAAAAAGAAACTGCAGATTTTACCAAAAAGTCGGCAGATTTCGCCACTAAGTCACGAAAAAACGACTGATTTCGTCAATAAGTTGAGAAAAATGTTAAAAAATATCACAAAAAAAAGACAGATTTTGTCAAAAAATCACGAAAAAACGACAGATTTTGTGAAAAAATCGGGAAAAAACGATACATTTCGTTAAAATATCGCAGAAAAACGACAGGTTATGTTAAAGAGTCAAGAAGAAAGGTAAATTTAGTTTAAAAAATAGAGAAAAAAACTATAAATTTTGTCAAAAGATCGTGAAAAAATGCAAATTACGTCATAAGATCGAGAAAAAATGCAAATTACGTCATAAGATCGTAAATTAACGGTAACTTTCGACAAAAGATCGCGAAAAAAACGACTAATTGCATCAAAATTATCAGAAAGAAACGACAGATCTCGCCAAAAAAATCGGGAAAAAAACGATAAATTTCGTTAAAAAATCGCAGGAAAACGACAGATTATGTCTAAAAGTCACGAAAAAAAGGTAAATTTTGTTAAAATAAATCGTGAAAAACTATAAATTTCGTCAAACAATATCGAAAAAACACAAATTACGTCATAAAATCGTTAAAAAAGGTAAATTTCGGCAAAAGATCGCGAAAAACTGCATATTTCCGTCAAACAAAAAAACTCAAATTTCGTTAAAGGAGCGAAAAAAAAAAAAAAGAGTTGGGAGTGTATTTTGCTGTTTCAAAAAGTTTTTTCTCTTTCCTTTCTCTAAAAACGATTTTGCTGTTCCGAAAATGGATTTTTCCACACCAAAATTTCTTTTGTCTATAAATTAGCACTGCCTATTTTAACAAAATTTTAGATACACATCCAGTGTATTAAATTTCGTGTGTTAAATTTCGTTAAAGAATATCGCGAAAAAAGGTAGATTTCATCAAAATATCGCGAAAAACGGCAAATTTCGACAAAAGATAGCAAAAAGAAACTGCAGATTTTACCAAAAAGTCGGCAGATTTCGCCACTAAGTCACGAAAAAACGACTGATTTCGTCAATAAGTTGAGAAAAATGTTAAAAAATATCACAAAAAAAGACAGATTTTGTCAAAAAATCACGAAAAAACGACAGATTTTGTAAAAAAATCGGGAAAAAACGATACATTTCGTTAAAATATCGCAGAAAAACGACAGGTTATGTTAAAGAGTCAAGAAGAAAGGTAAATTTAGTTTAAAAAATAGAGAAAAAAACTATAAATTTTGTCAAAAGATCGTGAAAAAATGCAAATTACGTCATAAGATCGAGAAAAAATGCAAATTACGTCATAAGATCGTAAATTAACGGTAACTTTCGACAAAAGATCGCGAAAAAACGACTAATTGCATCAAAATTATCAGAAAGAAACGACAGATCTCGCCAAAAAAATCGGGAAAAAAACGATAAATTTCGTTAAAAAATCGCAGTAAAACGACAGATTATGTCTAAAAGTCACGAAAAAAAGGTAAATTTTGTTAAAATAAATCGTGAAAAACTATAAATTTCGTCAAACAATATCGAAAAAACACAAATTACGTCATAAAATCGTTAAAAAAGGTAAATTTCGGCAAAAGATCGCGAAAAACTGCATATTTCCGTCAAACAAAAAAACTCAAATTTCGTTAAAGGAGCGAAAAAAAAAAAAAAAAAAAAGAGTTGGGAGTGTATTTTGCTGTTTCAAAAAGTTTTTTCTCTTTCCTTTCTCTAAAAACGATTTTGCTGTTCCGAAAATGGATTTTTCCACATCAAAATTTCTTTTTTGTCTATAAATTAGCACTGCCTATTTTAACAAAATTTTAGATACACATCCAGTGTATTTAAAAAATTTTCATTCAGAATTTTCTATTTCTTTTTCATAATATTTACTTACTTTGTATTTCAAAGTATCACTGCTATAAAAATATAACACATATATACTTCATGGTAAAAAAAGTAGGGACTGTAAATTTTCTGTGCAGTCTTTCTAGAATAATTTTTAGATTTCGATATTTTAAATTATTTTTGTCCAATTTAAAAAAAAAAAATTAGCACAATTTAACATTTTATTATAATATTGATTTAATAACTAAAAAATTGTTTTGAGAATTTAAGGAAGCAATCTTACAGCATATTCTGTACAATGGAATTGTAATTGTTTTCTTCATCTCATAACTATTACATATGTAACTATATAAATGATTTTTTCCCCTCTAATATCATTCTGTTTATTACTTCTGTGCTTTTTATACTTAAGCAAGTAAGAAACTTTTTCAATAAATATACACTATACTATATTTCACTTTAATTTTAAATAAGTTGAGCTATAAGCTCAGACATAAAGAGCCACTTTACATATCATTACTATCTAATTCTTCAAAAAATATTAATTTTGCTTTTTACTTATTTAGGTTTACTATAGTTAAAATACAGTTCTGTTTTATAATATTAATCAGCAAGAGCCCCATTTATTATGTACATAAGGGATACGTTTTGGTTAATCAGGTGCCATTGTTATATGTATGTCAATATACATGTATGTATATATAACAATGGCGTCTGGCTAACCGAAAATTATATCATACTACTCCCGCAGACAATTTTCATCCCACTGCATTTCTATCGCAGACTCAGTCACAATTTTCTGCTACTGGGATTACGTTCAGAAATTGTATGAAAAACACAAATTATGTCTATGAATCGTGTAGTAAAACGGGAATTATGTTCATAAATCGCTCAAAAAACACGAATTTTGGCAGCAGAAAGCTGAAACGCAAATTACGTTCATAAATCACTCAAAAAATGCGAATCACTTCCATGAATCGTGCAAAAAAACGTACAAGAATTGGTTGAAAAAGCAAATTACATTCATAAATCCTATAAAAACACAAATAACGTCAATAAATCGATCAAAAAACGCAAATTTCGTCGACAGAAAGCTCAAAAGATGCGAATTATGTCTACAAATCGCATAAATATAGCAAATTACATCCATAAATCACGTAAAATGTAAATTACATTCATTAATCGCATAAAAATCGCAAATTATGACCATGAATCGCATAAAAAATGCGAATTGGGTCCACAAATCGCTCAAAACGTGAACTACGTCCATGAATTGTGTAAAAAAGTGAGAAATACGTTCATAAATTGTATGAAAAATGCAAATTATGTCTATGAATCGTGTAGTAAAACGAGAATTATGTTCATAAATCGCTCAAAAAATACGAATTTTGGCAGCAGAAAGCTAAAATGCAAATTACGTCTATAAATCGCATAAAAATAGGGAATAGTGTTTTGCATTCATAATTTGCATAAAAAACGCGAATTACATTCATGAATCGCTCAAAAAATGCGAATTACGTCCATGAATTGCATAAAAATGCGAATTATGTTCATAAATCACTCAAAAAATGCGAATCACTTCCATGAATCGTGCAAAAAAACACTAATAACATTCATAAATTACAAAAAATGCAAATTACATCCAACAATTGGTAAAAAAAGCGAATTACATTCATAAATCCTATAAAAACACAAATAGCGTCAATAAATCGATCAAAAAACGCAAATTTTGTCGACAGAAAGCTAAAAAAATGCGAATTATGTCTACAAATCGCATAAATATAGCAAATTACATCCATAAATCATGTAAAATGTAAATTACATTCATTAATCGCATAAAAATCGTGAATTATGTCCATGAATCGCATAAAAAACGCGAATTGGGTCCACAAATCTCTCAAAACGTGAATTACGTCCATGAATTGTTTAAAAAAGTGAGAATTACGTTCAGAAATTGTATGAAAAACACAAATTATGTCTATGAATCGTGTAGTAAAACGAGAATTATGTTCTAAATCGCTCAAAAAACACGAATTTTGGCAGCAGAAAGCTGAAACGCAAATTACGTCTATAAATCGCATAAAAATAGCGAATAGTGTTTTGCATTCATGAATTGCATAAAAAAATGTGAATTACATTCATGAATCGCTCAAAAAATGCAAATTACGTCCATGAATTGCATAAAAATGTGAATTATGTTCATAAATCACTCAAAAAATGCGAATCACTTCCATGAATCGTGCAAAAAAACACGAATAACATTCATAAATTGCAAAAAATGCGAATTACGTCCAAGAGTTGTGTAAAAAAAGCGAAATACATTCATAAATCCTATAAAAACACAAATAACGTCAATAAATCGATCAAAAAACACAAATTTCGTCGACAGAAAGCTGAAAAAACACAAATTATGTCTATGAATTGCATAAAAATAGCAAATTACGTCCATAAATCATGTAAAATGTAAATTATATTCATTAATCGCATAAAAATTGCAAATTATGTCCATAAATTGCTCAAAAAATGCAAATTACATTCATAAATCGCATAAAAAACACGAATGATGACCATGAATTGCACAAAAAATGCGAATTACACCCAACATTAAATTAATTTGCAGAAAGTTTTTGGTTTTATACAAGTTTGCCAACAAGAAACTACAAGTTATCCTGAAACCCATTCTAAACCAACAAAAATTTAATGGAAAGATAAATTTGTCCAAGAAAGACAAAATAATTTTCATTGAAATACATTGACCAGAATCGAAAAATTCTTATTGAAATCTATCCTATACAATCCAAAACCAGAAAGAAAAAAATCCCTCCAAGAGTAACTCAATCTTATCTGCTGCAAAATAAAATACATTGAAATGCAACTGAACAAGAACCTGAAAATTACATTTGAAGTCAAACCGAAACCAGATTCAACCCCTCCCCCCCCCCAAAAAAAAAAAAAAAAAAAAATTATCCAACCATATCTCGATTCGGGAAAGAAAAATTAATTTCCAGAGATACGCGTGATCAGAAATCTGGAAATTCCAATTAGTCTATCTTAAACCTAATCTGAATCTGAAAAAGGAAATTCCATATAACCGGAACCCAGTATCTATACAGTACAAAATATTTTCCATTAAAGCACAACCTGGCCGGAACTTAAAAATTCCATTTGAATTGAACCTGATTGAGACCTGAAAAAAATTTCTATCGAACCTTAACCTAATCCGAAAAAGAGAAAATTATTTCTGCCGATACACACTGACAAGAGTCTGAAAGTTAACATGAAACCTAATCCAAACCCGAAAAGGGAAAAACAATGGAAACACAAGTCTGTCCAAGAAAGACCAAATAATTTCTGTCCACATACACTGACAAGAATTTCAATTGAAATCTATCCTAAATCCATTTCAAACACTACCCCCACCCCCCCCCCCACCCACCCACCCAAAAAAAAAAAAAAAAAAAAAAAAAAAAAAAAAAAAAAAAAAAAAAAAAAAAAAAAAAATTTCAATTGTAACCCAATCTATCTGCGACAAAATAATATATTTGAAATGCAACTCAACAAGAACCTGAAAATTGCATTTGAAGTCAATCCGAAACTAGATTCAATCGCCCCCCCCCCCCCAAAAAAAAAATCCAATCAAATCAAGATTTTAGAAAAAAAAAAAAAGAAGAATTTATGTCGATATGTACTGACCAGATCATGGAAATTCCAATAGAAGTCTATCTCAAACCCGATCCGAACTCTTAACCTGAAACCCAATCCAATCCCCCCCCCCCTCCCCAAAAAAAAGTCTTTCTATCTTAATTAGAAAAGGAAATATTATTTTTTTCGTTTTGATTTGTTTTCAAAATCTAATTTTCAAACAATGAATGTCATGGAAATGACTTCTTGTGAAAATGCGTTTTCCTCCCTTTTTCATAATTTCTCATACTTAAATTGTTATAACTCAAGAACCGTTAAAGATAAATATTTCAAACTTAGAACATGTCTTTTTTTTTGTTTTCCCTTAATTTTAATTAAGCAAATTTGAAAAAAAAATATGATTTTTATAAAATAAGTTTCATGACTTTTTTAAGATTTTTAATTTAAATATTTAATTTTTCTTTAATTATAATTTTTAAAAATTCTGAATCAATATTAAAATTTAGATATTTCTGTTTATTTAAATGTAAAAAAAAAAAAAAAAAAAAAAAAATTCTACAAATAATATTTTGAGTTATAAAAAATTTAAATTACTTCACTTTTTTAATACATTTTAAATTATTATTATTTTTTAAATTATGAAAAGTTTTATCATGTATGCTTTTTTTTATATACAAATAATATGGTTAATTATCACAAAAAAATTGAAAATTTTACCTTAATAAAAATTATTTTAAAATGTGACCCTATAGTCCAGGCATTTGGTAAAAAATAAATGCGAGTTTTGGTGTAGTTTTGATTTTTGGCTCCCTGTATGTGTTTTGGGTCGCTGAACACGAATCTGGCATTATCCAACAAAATTTCTCCCCGGAAACACTTTTTTTTTGGCAAAAAACGTGCAAAAAACTTGGCTTTTTTTCGTTTTTTCTTTTATATAAAAACCACTTTTATATAAAAGTGGTTACTTATTACTTACTTACCCACTTTTATACTTACCCCTTTAAGTATACTTACCCACTTTTATATAAAATGCATAATTTTGAAGCTATTTAGCTTCAAAATTATGCATTTTATATAAAAGTTATCAATACATAAATTAAAGAGCACAAAATTTCCTACATTTTATGTACTAAAAGTTTTTTCTCTGATCAATGGTTTAGCCGTGAGAGAGCCCCAAAAATGGATGTGAAAAGCAAAAAGTTCTGAAAAACGTGAATTACAGCTCCGTACATCGATGAAACATGAAAAACAACCATTTTACTCAAATTTCCCCCACTTAATAATACTAAATATATTATTATTGACTATATTTTATTAATTTGATGTTGATTGTTTCTTTCATAACTAAAAAATAAATAAAAATGAGCATATTTGTGATCAAAATCTTCATTTGCTATTACAAAATAATAATAGAAATATTTTCTTAATTTGACTTTTAAATAATGTAAATAAATAACTAAAACAGGCTTTAACTCATCCCATCTGCACTTTCCTTCTTGATTGAAGGGGTGCAAGTGTGAAATAACGCTGCTCAAGCGCCCATTTCCGCATCCCATGTCCATGTTCAGTGGAATACTAATCCCCCCCATCCCCATCAGTCTCGTCTCTGTTAGAAATATGCGTCGCGCAGGTCGCTAGCTTATCAGGACACATTCCTCTCAGTTTCCATATGCAAAATTCACTGTTGTTTGTGTCTTCGTGAATATAGTGAATATCTAAGTGATTTTGTGCGATGTCGCTGTGTTTTATTTGTGACTCTCCTTTAGAAGAGGGGCCGTCAGTGAAAGTTAGTCGAGGTATTCCAGCGTTAATCAAGGCAAGTACAGAAAGAAAGGATGGAAAGGCAGTTTTCCTAAAGGGGAAAACCTCTGTAGATGTGCCTGTTAAGTGTAGAAAAGCATACGTAAATGAACGGATGATTACTGCTTATGCGAAGAAGATCGAGGAACAAAGTGCTAGCACTTCTCAAATTTTAAGATCATCAACTCCTCTGTTTAATTTTCGAACTAATTGTTTTATATGTGGACTGTGCATTTCGGAAGAGTTCATTGCAACACAATCGAAAAATCCACCAAGCGAACGCAATACTGTATACAGTGTGCGACACATGGGATTCAAAAGTACAATTCTGAAAGCAGCAAGAGCTCGCATTGATGATTATGGGCAGGCTATAATTCAGCGCTTCGAACCAGTGAATGATTTGATCGCAGCAGATGCTGAATACTACATCATGTTTTAAATATATTTATGGGATGCCGAAGGCGAAGATCCAAGAACAGAAGAAAAGTGGTCCATTAGCCTAGGCAATCGACAGAACAATGCAAAGTATATACGATTACCTTGAAAATCATGATGATGAGTGTCAATTCTCCATGGAAGAGCTAATGAAACAGGTTACATGGAGTTAGTAACCTGATATGAGAACTGTATAAGTTTAACCTCATTGAGAGATATGGAGACGACATACTGATCACAAAGAATCAGAAAAAAAAGTCCATTGTGTGTTTCAAGAATATAGGAGGAAAGATACTGACTAATGCATGGTATTAGCAAACATGTAGATCTGATTGAGATAAGAGGCTGCGAGTTGTTGAAGCAGCAGCAAAAATTATTTGCGAAGATATCAGATAGAAGATTTGCTTCGGGAAACTGCAACAACATCGCAGTTGTGTGTCAAGACGAAGAGGATGAGCTAGACTTTGAAGCCGATCTGGAAATGGATTGCCCACACAATGAATCAGAGGACCAATGGAAGAGGAAATAGTCATGCCTCAATGTATCAAATATTTACTATTAAAAAAAACTTTTATTTATAATATCGATAGTTATAAAAAGACCCACTGATTTCATTCTTCTATTTTATATTTTGTAGATGTCGGTGAAAAGCAGGGACCCTCAAATAAAAGAAAGAAAAATAGTACTTTGTTTTTTAATTAAATGTACTTACTAATGTACATAATTATTTATAATTAAATAATAATTCATAATGAATCGTCGTTTTTATTGTTAGCAACTTCATTGTAAAATATAGTCGATCATAATATACTAGTGAAAAATGCTCCAAGGAGCAGTGCAAAAGCAGAATATGATTTTAATTGAGCATTAAAAAGTAATGGACAAGTGCTTCTGTTAATTACTGAGCATGAGGAAGGATAAGGGATCCCTTCTTGGATACAACTCACTTCAATGCCAACTTTGAAAAAATCATATTTGCGCTTTTTCCATATAAAAGAAATTTGCGGTTCTTCAGTAGAATTTTCCACCGTGCTTTAGATGTTAACCAGGGGTGTAGTCATAAAAATAACATAAGATATATGCTCTAAGCAGAGGGATATTCTAGAATGTGTATACTATAAGCTTTCTTGAAAAACAGAGGGTATATGGTGTTCTATTAAAAAGTCCAGAAGGTGTGCGGCGTATAGCCTGTACTACATCTCTGATGTTAACTGCACTGTTCACTCTGCACTATACTACAAATCAATTTTCTGTGCAATTATACACTTAGGGTATGCTTGGTGGCAGTGCATGAATGTGATACCTGCAGGAACTAGGTATCTGGCATTATGTCGCCTTCCTTTACATTTATGTCTAATTAAGCTGCATCTTTAATGGTTACGTCTTTACACTATACATTTTTATAGTAACTGCGACTGATTTGTTTTCACGAAAAAACGCAAATATGATTTTTTCAAAGTTGGCATTGAAGTGAGTTGTAGCCAAGAAGGGATCCCTTATCCTTCCTCATGCTCAGTAATTAACAGAAGCACTTGTCCATTACTTTTTAATGCTCAATTAAAATCATATTCTGCTTTTGCACTGCTCCTTGGAGCATTTTTCACTAGTCCTTCTATTTTTCCATATTCCATAGGGATACTGCACAACTTGTTTTGTATTTTATATATAGAAAACAAAATCTTATTTGTATTGAAATTAAAAAAGGCTACATACTCTAATACTCTGGTGTTACAAATTAAAAAAAAAATTTTAAACAGGTTTTTCTATACCAAAATTCTACGGTGGTTTTCAAAAAAAAAAAAAAAAAAAAAAAAAAAAAAAAAAAAAAAAAAAAATCAGTTTTTTACTAAAGTGAATAAAATAATAAATTCTTTCAAAGAATAGATTTTTCATTCAAATATCCATTATTTTTGCCAAAAACAGCAACTTTTTTTATGCAAGAGTAAAGTTTGATACAAAAACCATGCTTCTTTGTTTTCTTAATCCGTATTTATTACGGACTTATTAAAAACGTACTCCAAGGCTTTTATAGGAAACGATTGCTTTACTGTGTTATGGAGCATTCTCATTGGCCATAAAGAGACATTCTATAAAAGCTGTGGAGTGACTCTGCAACAAATGGGTCAAATTTTTAACAGTGCACTGTTAAAAATCTGCTGCATTTTGCTGCAACGTCCTCCACCACTTGTATATATCTCTATTCCAACCAATGAGAAAGCGCCATTTCACGGCCAAGTAACCGTTTTCTATACAAGCAGGGGAGTGCGTTGCAGCAAAATGCAGCAGATTTTTAACAGTGTGCATATCCTTGGCGCTATAGTTTACAGGAGTGGTACATTGTTCAAAATTTGAAACTTTTGCTGCATCGCCACTCCATCGCTTTGATAGAATAACTCTATTTTGATCAATGAGAATCCTCGATAATGCATTTAAGTAATCGTTTTCTACTTATCTACTATATCATTTCCGTATATTTATTTTTTCAATCAGCACCAAGGTGCGCACTTTATTAGAAGACGCGCTCTATTAGAGGGCGCATTCTATTAGAATAAATACGGTATATACTTATAGTAAATACACTTTGTTAAAGTACAGGGCCCCAATATTTGACAGGTATGCCAGGCATTTTTGCCATTGATGCCATTGTGCTAAAAACAAAATATAAATAAATGAAAAAAATGGATAAAATATAAATTTAGTATGGTGCAAAAAATTGCCTAATTTAAAATTAAAAATCAAATTTAACAGCCACCAGGGCTAGACACCGTGCATAATTATTCAGTAAATGATTCATTAACACTAGAACGCCCGGAAATTCTACTCAAGTTTGAAAATAATATTTCTCACCAGAATTTTTATTCAAAATTATTTAATTGATTTATTTAACGTAAATTTGCGTGGATTAGATTTAAATTATTTCAAGAAAATTTTTCTGGTTCGAATTGAAATTTAGTTACATGATTGGAGTCGAATCGACTCCATCCGGGCGTTCTAGTGTTAAAAAATGACAAAAATCAGCATGTCAAAAATTTCAAAAAAATTCATAATTCGTTAAAAAATTAAGTTAAAAATAAAAGAAAAAAAAGCATTCTGTATGTTTTTATGCTTAATCGAATGGTGTAACTGGTTTTTCTCTCCGATGATCACAAGTACCTTAGATTGATGACTGCCATTCTTTTATTTCATCTTGTAAAAAAACTGTTTAACGTAAAGCTATGAATTTTTGCAGGATTAATTAGCATCGCAAAATCTTTAAAATAAACTTTACCGCAACATTCTATCTGCAATAGAACGTTAGATATACCCATTTATGACCAAGTTTGGAAAATAAGCAATTTCAGAAAAACCGCCCAGCTAAATAACGTTTTCTCGATGACTACCCCGGGATAAAAAGTTTGTCTTTTGTTTAAAAAAAAATTAAGTTTTTATCTTTAGTAGTTTTCGAGAAAAGTGCTGTGACACAAAATTTTTGTCCGATTTTCAGAATACTCTACAGTACACCTACAGTATGCCATAAAAAAAAAAATAATTTTTGTGCTATGTTGTGCTTCTTGGTCAGACGAACATTTAAAAAAAAAAAATCATCAAAATTGGATAAGTATTTAGTTAGTTATTGCAAAAAGAAAAATTGAAAAATCCGTGTGCACCATCGCTCAATCATATTATTGTAGCGCGCTGCCGCGCGCACAATGATTCAGTATCATTTAAAATCAATCTTTGCAGTCAATGGTCAGTTTTCATGTTAAATCTATGTATAGTGCCATAATTCCTATTCTCCGGAATTTTTTAAATTTTCACACCCACATTTTGATCTTCAAGATGAACTTTAAGAACTGGAATCCGTGTCAGCTTTTATATGTTAAAACCTGTTTTAGTTATTTTATTTACATTATTTAAAAGTGAAATTAAGAAATTATTACTATTATTATTTTATGATAGCAAATGAAGATTTTGATCACAAACATGCTCATTTTTATTTTTTCTTATGAAAAAATAAAGAACATCAGATTAATAAAATATAGTCAATAACAATATACTTAGTATTATTAAGTGGGGGAAAATTTGCGTAAAATGGTTGTTTTTCGTGTTTCATCGATGTACGGTGCTGTAATTCACGTTTTTCAGAATTTTTTGCTTTTCACACCCATTTTTGCGGCTCTCTCACGGCTAAACCATTGATCAGCGAAAAAAAAAAAACTTTTATTACATAAAATGTAGGAAATTTTGTGCTCTTTAATTTATGTATGGATGACTTTTAGGTAAAATGCATAATTTTGAAGTTATTTAGAAAAAACGAAAAAAAAAGCCACGTTTTTTGCCAAAAAAGTGTTTCCCGGGAGAAATTTTGTTGGATAATGCCAAATTCGTGTTCAGCGACCCAAAAAACATAAAGAGAGCCAAAAATCAAAACTACACCAAAACTTGCATTTATTTGTCCTTTTTGAGCACTTAATGCCTGGACTACTAGACCTTCTTAAAATGCTAAACGTTTTAGAAGATACGCACTTTTAGCATCAGGTTGTATCCATTTTGTCCAATCAAGATGAAATTCTTTATCACATTCACTTAAATACACATTGATTCGACGTATTCTAATACAGTCCTCCCCCACTTAATCGGGTAAGGGATAATCGAATATTCCGGTTATTCGAATGGAAATCTCCGGAACCGAATTTATCACCATTAGTTAGTTCTATGTTATTTTTCCACTCTTAAACCGAATCCTTTTCGCGAAGTTACCCGCTTATGCCGTTAAATAATAATAACAAATCATAAAGTAAACAGTAATATACTGCTTAGTGATAATGTATGACATATTTCTGCATTTTCATTTATAAAATGATATACAACTGTTTATTTACGGTTTATTACTGTTAATTTTTAGATAGCTTTCATTACAATAAGTAAAAAGCTACCTATTGCAGCCGTCCGGAGGAAAACACTTCCAGAAAATTTTAGTATATTTCAACCGATCATGACCACCAGACCCCAAAACCACCCTTCGTTCAAATGTTGACATATATATATATATATATTTATATATATATATTACAAATTTAAAATTTTTTCGCCAAAACTAACCTTTATACTATCTTAATTTTCCGTACTTACTTCAAATTATTAAATTAAAATCTTGTTTCTAGATCTAATCTGTTAATCTGTATGCAGACGATATAAATTCTTAATTTGCCTTAAAAAACATTATTCCAGTATGCCTAAAAAAAGATGGCTCTAAATTAAAAATATTCTTAATTAAAACTTTATTTCTTAATATTCCAAATAAAACTGATTTCTTCTATGTTTTTATCAACCCTTTTTAAGAAAGTCTTATTAAATTTATTCCAAAACCATATCTTTCAAAAAATATCATTATTTTATTTTATCTATTTATTTATTTTTCCGCCGTCAACCTTCGATAGTGTGCATATTAATAAATTCATTTCTTTTCTTTTTCTCTTAAAATTAATCATTTATAAAAGTCGTCTGCCTAAAAAATCCCGATTCAATTATAAATTGGTTAAATAATATTTTTTTAAAATAAATTTATCGTTTGGGGAAAATAATCTCGTAGCTGGACAAGAATTCTGTTTACATAAAAGAATGATGGTTTGAGGTTACAGAATGTTCCAGAATTTTCTTTTTAGTTTAAAAAGGTGGAAGTCTCGAGATGAAAAAGAAGATTCTTGGGTTGCTTCTTGGATGAGGACAGCTCGCTGAAATAATGATGGAATTTTTGCAAAAGGAGCTTTTCCATTCCTCATTATTACGAATTTAATAAATGAATTTACAGCAGCCAAAGACTAATTATTGGATCTTCTACATTTATTTATTTATTTTGTTTTTTCCCTCGCTTGCCATGACTGTGTGTTTCTTTTTAACCAGTGGAAATAATTCGAGTTCTCCTTAAATCGTCATATATATATATATGTATATATATATATGTGGGAATATTGAGTGATTATCTTATGATTTAAGTAAAACTAATATTCTTGATAAGATAAAAAGGTTTAATAGACATAAAATATGTAAGTAACATTCAATGATAACAGTAGAACTGAATAATATTTAAAATAAATAAGCTTCCCTGAGCTTTTGATTAAAAATCCATCCAACTGGCCATCGCTGAAATCTATAGAACACCTCGTTCTTTTTATGCATCATCACGTGAGTCTCAATTGGGATATCACGTTCATTAAATCATTGAGTATATTATCTTTTATTGCTTAATACTTCATCCTTTATACCCACATATATATATATAATACCATTAAAAGTAGACAAGATTCACCAATGGATTTTATCAACAAAACAATAAACCAAAACAAAGAATTATATATATATATATAACCATTAGATAATACTACAAATCAACATCAATTTGTGGAAAAACGCGTTAATGACAAATTATATCAAACAGAGGAGTTGTCAAAAAATGGAAATGTGGTATTTAGCTCGTTATCAAGGGCAATGCTAAATAGCCACATTAATTGCGATTAATTTCTGAATAGAAATCAGGATAGACCTAAAAATGATTTCCATATTGCCCGATCAATCGCAAATGAGAACTTAATTCAAAGAAAAATATTAGATAAATAATAAGACAATAATAGAATTATCATTATAGTAATATCATTGGAAAGACTATTTCAAAAAAAAAAAAAAAAAAAAAAAAAAAAAAATTAGAAAAATAATTAGACTGTAATTGAATTATCATAAACTTACAAGTATCAATCGTAAATAGAATAATCGCCATAGAGAACAGACTTCAAAGAATAAACATTGGAAAAACAAAATAAGACTGTTATTAAATTAATTGATTTCAATGGAAAAACAATGTCAAAGAGAAATAATTAGACTATATTGAATTACTGTATTTACTCGTGTATAAGGCGCACTTTTTTTTCTAAAAAATTAGGGTAAAACTCCTAGGTGCGCCTTATACACGGAATAATTTTTTACTGTTTAATGCAGTCGAACGATATACATATGAAACAAGAAATTATACAAAGAAGATATTAAAACTCGGAAAATGTTACTTAATTGAAGTATTACTGCGTATTTACTTCATTATTCCATGCAGTTTCTTTATACAACAGAGTTAATGACATTATCTAAACTCTAATTAGCAATTCTCTTTACCGTCACTCATTCCTATTCCCCGTCATTCTCTTACAACCCGAAATCTAAAAATGCATTTTCGTCTTGTTTTCTGGTCTGGTGTAATGTTTGTTTCGCCTTTTTTTTACTGAAATTCTTTTGGTCATTCTTCATTAGCGTATCAAATTTATGGTGCGCCTTATATACGAGATTTTAAGAAATCGCCATTTTTACTTGTAAAGTAGGGGTGCGCCTCATACGCGCGTGCGCCCTATACACGAGTAAATACGGTATCAAAAAGATAAACTTACAAATATCAATTGCTACCATGTGATAGCAATCACACTTTGCATACAGTCACATTATACAGTTAACATCGAAGTTGACACAGAATCCAAATAGTTTTAATTAATAATAGATAATTAAAATAACTATTTTCAAAAATAATTAATTACAAAACAAAATTAGACAGAAAATTTTTTGAACTAAATAAAAATAGTTAAACTATTTAATACTAATAACAAGTTTTAATTTATAATTATAGAATTACTTAAATAGATTAATATCGATAAATATTGGCTTCATGTAAAATAAGTACAAATTAGCTACAAGAGCATCAGTGGCGCGCCATCTTTAGTTTCTAAACACAATAAAATAATGCAAAAAATTATTAACTCTGTAAAAACGAAATTTTAAAAATTACGATACTTATTTGTTCAATACAGGGTTGGAAAAAACCATGTCTTTTTTTAAAAAAAAAAACACATAAAACGTTTTTTATTTTTTGTTTGTAGTTTAAACTAGGTTTTTTTTTTTTTTTTTTTTTTTTTTTTTTTTGTGTGTGTGTTTAAACCGAGTATTGATTTGTAAACAACCTTCAATCATTTTTGTCGTGTTGTAACTATCCTATTTATGAACCGATTTGAATGAAACTTGGCATATACATAGTACATACAAATGTCTCGACCGAGTTCGTTGGCCAGCATCATCTGCCATCTTGTTTAAAAATGGCAGCCATTCAATTTTTTTTTATTTAAAATTTGAAATTAAACGCGAAAAATTAAAAAATATTTTCCCTTTACGTGTTAGAACTTTAAACAAAGATTTCAGAACACTTTTTATTTTGTCTATATCTTAAAAAATGATTGAGTTATAGAAGACTGAATTTCTAGTGTGGCTGACATTTTGAAACGATCTGATTTTTGTCGAGTGATAATACGCGTATTTATGAACCGATTTGGATTTAACTTGTTGCGTACATAGTACATACTAATATCTGTACCGAGTTCGTTAGTCAGTTCCATCCGCCATCTTGTTTCAAAATGGCGGCCATTTAATTTTTTTTTAAATTTTAAAATTTTAAATTAGGTACAAAATTGAGAAATTGAAAAAGGTTTTTCTTTTATGCATTTGATCTTGGTACAAATATTCCAAAGCATTTTTAGTTTTGTCTGTATTTTTAAAAATAACTGAGTTATCGCATTTTTAATTTCTAGTGTTGCTCACATTTTAAAATGATCTGATTTTAGTCACGTGATAATAAGCGTTTTTATAAACCGATTCGGATATAACTTGGTATGTACATAGTACATACCGATACCTAGACCGAGTTGAGTGACTATTTCCAACCTCTATCTTATTTCAAAATGGTAAAATATTAAATTTTTCTTTAAAAAAAAAAAAAAAAAAAAATAGTTACAAAAAAGTCAGAAACAGAAAAAGACTTTTCTTTTGTGTGTTTGACCTTGATACAAAGATTACAGAGCATTTTTTGTTTCATCTATATCTAGAAAAATAGCTGAGTTATAGCACTTTCAATTTCCAGTGTGGTTGAGATTTTGAAGCTGTCTGAAATTTGTCACGTGATAATACGCATATTTTAAAACTGATTTGGATATAACTGTGTGTGTACATAGTACATACTGTTTTGACCAAATTCATTGGCCAACTTCATTCGCCATCTTGTTTCAAAATGGCGGTTATTTAAGTTTGTCAAAAATCTTTTAAATGTATAATGATGTACAAATAAAAAATTAGAATGAGAATTAGAAATGATTATGAAAAAAGTCCTTCCGGCAATGCCGTGAGGAAGAGGTAGCTTTCATATACTCTATTTATTTATTTTAAATTAAGTTTTATTATTCAAACATACGAAGCTCAAATTAGTGGAACCGGATTTTATTCTGGTTTTATTTTCAGCGATTTAGAGGGTCGCCAAATCCCACGATATCATGAAGTGTATGCCATTTTAAAGCAACATGATGGATAAAACAAACCAATGAGCTTGGTCGAAATCTTAATCCACGTGCCTATGCACACTTATAAGGAAATCGATTAATATATACGAGTGCAGTCGCGGGCAAATTGATTTTTTTTTTTTAAATGTCACCCACATTAGAAATTCAAACTGCGTTTTTTAAGATAAAGACAAAGCAAAACATGCTCCGGAATTCATTATTAAGATAAATACTTTAGAAAAAATCTTTTTTCAATTTCTAATTTTTTGTTTGTACATCATTATACATTTAAGAGATTTTCGACAAACTTAAATGGTCGCCATTTTGAAACAAGTTGGCCAGTGAACTAGGTCAAGACATTGGTATGTACTATGTACACACGGAGTTATATCCAAATCAGTTTATAAGTATGCGTATTATCGCGTAACAAATTTCAGACCGTTTCAAAATGTCAACCTAACTGGAAATTGAAAGTGCTATAACTCAGCCATTTTTCAAGATATAGCTGAAACAAAAAATGCTCTGGAATCTTTGTTACAAGGTCAAACACACAAAAGAAAAATATTTTTCAATTTCTTAGTTGTTTACACCTAATTTTAAAATTTAAATTATTTAAAAAATTTAATATTCCTCTATTGAAACAAGATGGCGGATGGAACTGGCCAACAAACTCGGTCCAGACATCGGTATGTACTATGTACGCACAAAGTTTCATCCAAATCGGTTTAAAATACGCATGTTATCACGTGATGAAAATCAGATCATTTCAAAGTGTGAGCAACACTAGAAATTAAAAGCGCTATAACTCAGCCATTTTTTAAGATACAGACGAAACAAAAAATGCTCTGGAATCTTTGTATCAAGTTCAAATGCATAAAAGAAAAATCTGTTACAATTTCTCACTTTTTTGTACCTAATTTTAATTTTTAAATAAAAAAAAAATGGCCGCCATTTTGAAACAAGATAGCGGATGGAACTGGCTAACGAACTCCGTCCAGGCCTCATTACTTACTATGTTCTCACTAAGTTACATCCAGATCGATTCATAAATACGCGTTTTATCACGTGACAAAAATCAGATTATTTCAAAATGTCAGCCATAAGAAAAATTCAAAGTGCAATAACTCAATCATTTTTTAAGATATAGACAAAATAAAAAGTCTTCTGGAATCGTTGTTTTAAGTTCTAACACATAAAAGAAAAATTTTCAACTTTTAAAATTTTTTTGCATTTAATTTTAAATTTTAAATTAAAAAAAATTAAATGACCGCCATTTTGAAACAAGATAGCTGATGATGCTGGTTAACGAACTCGGTCGAGACATTTGTATGTACTATGTACATACTAAGTTTCATTCAAATCGGTTCATAAATACGTTAATTACAGCATGACATCCAGACGGCTACAATAGGCAGCTTTTTACTTTTTGTAATGAAAGCTACCTAAAAGGTTCTTTCTGAAGTGTTTGATCTTAATAATGAATTCCGCAATATTTTTTGCTTTGTCTTTATCTTAAAAAAACGCCTGAGATATAGCAGTTTGAATTTCTAATGTAGGTGACATTATTTTTAAAAATCAATTTGCAAGTGACAGCACTCGTATATATTAATCGATTTCGATGTGAGTGTGCATGTGTACATGAATTAAGATTTCGACCAAACTCATTGTTTTATTTTATCCATCATGTTGTCTTAAAATGGAATACGCTTCATGATATCATGGAATTTGGCGACCTTACAAATCGCTTAAAATAAAACCAGCTTGCATAAAAGATGACTAATTTCTAAAAAATCCCCATTAATATTTAGTATTGACAAAAATTAGTATTAAATATTATACAAATACACTAATTTCAGCTTCGTATATTTGAATAATATAACTTAATTTAAAATAAATAAATAAATAAAATATTAAATAATATATGAAAGCTACCTCTTCCTCCCGTTACTGACGGAAGAACTTTTTTACAGTATATAATACTAGCGCCGCAGTTGCCAGCTACTGTAAAATCAATAATTATTTTTTACTGTGTACTTATAAAAGATCAAAGTTTAATTTTCCTGTCACTGCAATTTTACATCCTTAATTTTATAATAATAATAATAAATCTTTTAAATTAATTAAGTTTTAAATTAAAATTTTATTTATTTATTTATTTATTTTTAAAAGTTTTAAATTTTTGTAACTCTTTCCAAGAGTGTTCATATTTTCCTGATTTTTCCTCAGAAATGGTGAATTTCCAAGATTTTTTTCAGGTTATCGGGGTTTCTGTAGGCACCTTGGATAAAGTACGTGTAAAACAAGGCTCGCAGCGTTCCTAAACTTTATACCTTTGCTATCACTATTTAAAATAAAATATATTTATAATAGATTTTTTTAACATCTTCTACAAATATCTGTAATAAAGACTACATTCGAACCCCATTATAACGAACTTCAAGGGACCGAAGTTTTTGTTCGCTATATCCAAACCGTTAAAATATGTATATAATTACCTGATACCTATATGATCATTAATCATGTATTAAGGAAAAAAAAAACGTAAATTCATTTAGATATGATCATTAATGAATTAAATTGACTAAAATTAATAATATTAAACTGGCACAATACTAAATAAATTAACTTAAAAGGAACACAAATAGAAATACAGTAAAGCGCCGATTATCTAAACATTGGAGACCAACCCTAGTTCGGATAAATGTTGGAATAAATGAGCAGGCAATTTAAAGAATAATCTTGACTATACTAAAATTTTTACACTTTATCCAGACTTAGGATGAGTAACACTAATTATTGGCGCGTTAAAAATCGTTTTATTTTTATTTTATTTACTGTTTTTTCATTTGAATTTTCCTTTTTTTCATCATCTTGTGAACTCCGCAGAGTATAAATTAAGAAAAAAAGGTTTTGATTATTGCTTGCTTTAAAGATGTTCTTTTCAATGCTTTCATGTCTCGAATTACTCTTAAATAGATTAGTTAAATTAGTTAGCTTAAATCCGTTACTGATTTGCTATGACAGGAGTAATGGAAAATAAATGACGAGTGGGTGTGATCACATCTGTAGAATGGCTACCATAAAAGAGATAGAATGCAGGTCTTACTACTCTTTAATAAAGAAATATGGTTAATTTGCACCATGTTTTATTAGCCGGCATGCATTTTCTTATAAAATTAGTCGAAAACCTTTTTTCACATTAAAAAAAAAAAAAAAAAAAAAAAAAAAAAAAAAATGGTGACTAAAAAAAAAATTTTGTTATAACCGATTTTTAAGATTCCAGAGGTTTGCTATAAAAGGGTAAATAGCATTAAATACAATAGGAAAATGGAGGGACCAAAATTTTCGTTCGTTATATCTGGGAGTTTGTTATAAACCGGGTTCGCTATAGCGGGGCTCGACTGTATTCTTTTTTAATTATTGGAAGTAAAGTGAAATATTTTTAGAAAAGCTGCAATCCTTGGTCTAAGTGCTGAATTATCAACTTCACTTCTTTAGTTTATAAAACTAAATAAAATTAAAAATCAAATATAAAAGTTTCCATTATTAGAAATTAAAGACAATGAAAATTCTAAGATAATATAACATAAATTATTTTATTTCAATAAATATTTATCAAAAATATATAAATAAACATAACATATCACAGTAGGTAAAAATATAACATGGATAAAATTTTTAAATATTTCTCATACTAAAAAAGCTATACAAAACACTCTTTAAGAGTTGAAAGTCATAAGCACTGAATCACAAAAATGAGAAACTTTAGTATTCTAAAGGAAAGTTCAAACTAATATTCTGAAGTTTTAAAAATATCGATGGAATTACTGGCGTATTTAAGCCGAAGATTGTTTATTTAAAAATTAACATTTCAGATCTGCTAATAAATTTATTTTTATATGCGAAACACTAATTTCAAACTAAACAGAGGATAATCTGAACTACATTTTTTCGGCCTCTCTTATATTTTTTCAGGTAAGGTCGACAATTTCCAAATTTTGCCATTAAGATGTATTGCAAATACTCTCAGCTCATCATTCATTTTAATATAGATTATTTAATATTCTATCTTTAATCATTTAACAGGGACATGCTTAGGAAAATTTTAGGTTCTTTAAAGGACCCTTCACAAAATAATTTACCTTAAAACAGGACCCTTCATAAAATTGTTAATCCCCAAACAGGACCCATCACAAAACATTTTATACCAAAACAGGACCCTTCATAAAATTATTAGTCTGGTAAATAGGCCTTTCAAAATGCAATGTTTCTATGAATGGAAAATATAAATATGTAATATAATGTCTTGTAAAAATATCGCATTCAAGACAGTTTTTAAACATATTTAAAAAGAAACAGAACTATAATGAAT
Source organism: Maratus speculifer (assembly GCA_964019185.1). Lineage (NCBI taxonomy): Eukaryota > Metazoa > Arthropoda > Arachnida > Araneae > Salticidae > Maratus > Maratus speculifer. The sequence continues at coordinate 156,395,176 of OZ025302.1, read as the reverse complement.
TAGATACATTAAAATCCATAAATAAGCTATTATTAATGTATTCGTTTAACATACATACCATACATAATTACATACATAGTTACCATTTACATAACCTTACTTATTGGAGCTCAAAAACAAGAACTTTAATATGAACTTGTACAGTCAAAAGTAAAATAACATATAAAATTAACATTTCGAGCCGTCTTCAGAAAAAAAATATTATTTTGAAATAAATAAATAATGAATAAATAATAAACTACAAATAAGCTTCTATCCCCTTTTTCAATGGAGAAATGAAATAGATTATTCTTTTTCTTTTCAAAAGGAAGCAGCACCCCTTGAACTCCCCATTTCATAAAATTTTTAAGCACATAACTCTAAAGCACAGATAGGAAAATAAAAGAATAAGTATGCTGAAAATAATTATTTGTTTTTCATCTTAGAGCTTGATTATTTTAAATCACTTGAGAAGAATAAATTTTATCATTATTTTCATACTCAAAATCTATTCTAAGAATTTGTTATTTTCGTAATCTATTCCTCTAATCTACACAACACAGTGTTTGAAAAATGTGCTGGCAATCTTCTAATATTTTGGTGCAATTAATTATTTTATGTATTAGATTATTTCTTTTTAATTCTACAATACGGAGCACGCCAATGTGATCATCTCTAGTCTAAAAGCTTCTCTATATGAAATGTAGAAATTAAATTATACAGGGGTTTGTTCAGACCTTTTTTTTCGGGGTCCTGTTTTGTGAAATTGTGAACAGCTTTTTAACATTTGTATAAAACATAGTCCTATTTTTGTGAATTTAAATTTATCGTTATATTCAGTTTTTTTTTAATTTGGGGGGAGGGGGGGGTGTATTTCGATTCAAATTGCTTATTTTCTTGTTTTATTTAGAAAGGACACAAGGTGCCGTGATTGTCGATTCTTTGATAAATGCAGAAAATATTGCAAAAAAAGCAATCAAAAATGGCATTTTGAACAGCGGGAGATTTGCGAACGAAAAAAAAAAAAAAAAAAAAAAAAAAAAAAAAAAAAAAAAAAAAAAAAAGGTCATACTGAGAAGATAATTGTTTATAAATCAAATTCTTATGAATTGAGCGTAAAATGACATCACACGGCACTTTATACGTCTCTTTAAAAATCCCCTCAACAAGTTTCATGTTTCTACTTTTAAAAATATGTCTGAAATTGTATCGGAAAATTTCGAGCTGTTGAAGGTGGAAAAACCTTTTTTTGAATACACCCTTAAGACGATATAAGAAAAATATATACGATTTCTAAAATACATATATTTCCTTTTATGTAAAAATGACAGGTCAGATTTAATTTTAAATGATTAAATTCGAGAAAGGGTTAGTTAGCTGGGAAAAATTTTATAAGCGGCCTATTTTTGCGACAAATAATTTTGTAAAGGGTTCTATTTTGAGATGAAAATTTTTATGCAGTGTCCTGTTTTGAAATTAAAAGTTTTGCGAAGGGTCTTTTAAAGGTGCAATCCCTAAACAGATCCCTGAGAAAATTTAATAAATACTGCTGTGAAATTGAGATATGTCATCGTACACAACTAGTATGTTGTGGCCATCACAAAACTTTCTTCTATTTAAATCACGTCAATTAAACCATTTAAAAAGTGCAAATAACTACATCGATTTAGCGCATAGGTATATATATATATATATATATATATAATTTCTGTTTCATTATCTTAATTTTCACTCTAACCTTTTTAATTTTACTGTATGCATCACGTAAAACTAATTCTATTTAATTTTCTAATACAGTTCTTTTTTAACTGTGTACATGATCAATTTCATTTTAATATATACCGGGTGTCCCAAAAATGACTGATGGATTTTAAAATGCAATAACTTGCAAACGGTGACAGCTATTTAAAAAATTTTTGCAGGAGGGTTATGTGTAACGTCAGGAGTTTTTTTACCGTAATTTTTTATTTTAGTTCGCATCTCAAACAATAGGTGGCGCTGACGGCGATTGAAGGCCAGGTCGGCGCTTCACTCAGCACTGATCACCTAGCCTTCAATCGCCGTCAGCGCCACCTATTGTTTGAGATGCGAACTAAAATAAAAAATTACGGTTAAAAAAACTACTGACATTACACATAACCCTCCTGCAAAATATTTTTAAATAGCTGTCACCGTTTGCAAGTTATTGCATTTTAAAATCCATCAATCATTTTTGGGACACCCGGTATATATATAATGTTACGGAATTGTGAATAGTGAAAACTTTTAATGCAGGAAAAATTTATTTACAGCATTCATTACATTTCACAGAATGCATTTAAATAATCAATCAATGTCACATCAAAATGTAGCAATGTGTACCTTTATTAACATCTGATATTTGGTATAAATTTATTTGACGCATTTATTACCACATGATATAACCTAGTTTATTATTTAAACATAACATTCAAATTGTTTTAATAATAATATATTTAAAATATCAAAAACCAGCAGACTTCTTACTGTACTATGCATTTCTGCATCAATACTTATGTCAAAATATATGCCACTCTAAAAATGTCTGCATTTTGTTTTTTCTTACATTTATATATGTAATATTTATAAAGCACATTGCAAAATTTTTGAATATTTTGTACAGCTATATGCTAAGATCAAAGTCTCGCGGAATCTGAAGTTTGGTAAAATTCTGTGCATTAGTTCTTGAGATATAGCTATCGTGAAAATCATGAAAAACGTAGCATAGCAGCGCCACCTGTTGTGAGATTTATATCAAAATGTAATTAGCGTCTAATTATGTTATATATTATAGTGTACCAGAATCTGAAATTTCATGAAGTTCTCTGTATTAGTTCTTGAGCTATAGCTATCGCAAAAAACGTGCAAGATGTAGCATAGCAGAACCTCCTATTGGGCAATTCACACAAATCCCTAATCAGCGTCTATGTATCTCAAGGTCTCCCGGAATCTGAAGTTTGGTTAAATTCTGTGAATTAGTTCTTGAGATATAGCTATCGTGAAAATCATAAAAAACGTAGCATAACAGCGCCACCTGTTGTGAGGTTTATACCAAACTGTAATCAGCGTCTAATTATGTTATACATTCTAGTGTAACAGAATCTGAAATTTGATGAAGTTCTCTGCATTAGTTCTTGAGATATAGCTATCGCAAAAATCGTGCAAAATGTAGCATAGCTGCGCCACCTATTGAGCAGTTCACACCAAAACCTTATCAGTGGCAATGTATCTCAAGGTATTGCGGAATCTGAAGTTTGATGAAATTCTGTGCATCAGTTCTTGAGATATAGCAATCATTAAAATCATGAAAAACGTAGTATAGCAGCGCCACCTGCTGGCCAATTTACACCAAAACTTAATCGGCGTCTATGTATATCAAGGGGTCACAGAATCTGAAATTTGGTGAAATTCTGTGCATTAGTTCTTGAGATGAAGCAATCATTAAAATCATGAAAAACGTAGTATAGCAGCACCACCTGCAGGCCAATTTACATCAAAAACCAATAGGCACTAATTCATATCAAGGTCTAACTGAATATAAAATTTTATGAAATTTCGAGCATTAGTTCTTGAGATAGAGCGCCCACAAATTTTTTGTCACATACAGACAGACAGACATTTTCTAAAAATAGTTAAAACGTGTTCAGGACCTTCTAAAACGTATAAATCCGTCGAAAATTTTCATGAATCCAATACTTTCTTCTTGTAAAGATAGAAAAAAGTAAAAAGGAGATATCTGGTTCTGCTAACTTTAGATTTTTAATTTTAGAGTGCTTGTGATTAGTTGCAAATGAATATATATTCCAGTGCCAAGTTAACTATCTTCAGAAACTTTTGATAATAAATTGTAAGTATAACTCATAGTATCACTAATACTCTATTCATATTGCATTTCTCTATTATTTCTTGTTTAATTTTTCCACTCATATTCCATTTCTTGCTTCAACTTTTCTATTCACATTGCATTTCTTTGTCATTTTTTTTTCAACCTTTTCTTTAAAAATGAAAGAGGAAGTAAAACAAAAATCTGCAAGGACGTATCGATTATTTCTGTAACCTCCTTTTTGAGGGCCCCATGGGTGCAAGAAGCCTATACAAGCCAAGACTGAAAACTTTTTTGAGTATTAGAAATCGCTTAATGGAAATGGGCAAGATTATTTCTAGGTCTTGCATTATGGTTTAAAATTATCTTTTATAATTAGAGAAAAAGGTTAAAAGGTTTTTAGAGTAAAATTATTGTTATTTTCACATATAAAGTAAAATTTACTGTTAGTCAAAAATCTCTCCAAGACTGAAATCAGTCCTGAGACTGAAGGTCTTGCACCCATGGAGGGCCCATATTACTTCGTTTTCATTAAAATTAGATAATAAGAAAATTTAATTAAGTGAAATTCATGGAAGGACAATGGGAGTCACTCGAGACCCCACTTCCTTTCTCCGATATACACACATTTCTTTTCCTTAACGCCGTCGTTCCTATCATGCAAACATTCAAATATTTCTTAGATGTGAATCAAATTGCCTAAAACAAAGCTATTTTTTTTATCAAATCATTTAATGTACAAGAAATTTAATTAATTAAAATCCATGAAGGGGCGATGACAATTTTCCCTCCCTCCTCCCTTAACTTTTTTAGCTCCTGCCATCGCCCCTATAGTGAAAATATTTAAAATATTTCTTAGATGGGAACCAAATTGCCTAAAACAAAGCTATTTTTTATCGAATCACTTAATTTTCAAGAAATTTAATTAATTAAAATCCATGGAGGGGCGATGGCAATCTTCCCTCCCTCCTCCCTTACCTTTTTTAGCTCCTGCCATCGCCCCTATAGTGAAAATATTTCAAATAGTTCTTAGATGTGAACCAAATTGCCTAAAACAAAGCTATTTTTTATCGAATCACTTAATATTCAAGAAATTTAATTAATTAAAATTCATGGAGGGGCGATGGCAATATTCCCTCCCTCCTCCCTTACCTTTTTTAGCTCCTGTCATCGCCCCTATAGTGAAAATATTTCAATAAATTCTTAGATGCGAATCAAATCACCTAAAAGAAACCTTTTTATCCGTTTCGGCAAGTAAAGTTTCTTTAATGCTGCTGGTAAAGGAAGATTGCATTGACTGAGATTTTTTCTCACCTGACAGCGAGCCAGGTCAGTGAGTTTTCGAGGTTCTAATCTTGTTGGACACTCGGGCATCAGCTCGTCAAATTCTTCACAAAAGTATTCATAGAAAAATAATCTTTTTATCACTGTTAAACATACATATAGAAGACTTTTCACTTCAAAAACGGTGAGAAAAACATCAGTTGTTGCAATAAAATACATTTTAAGACATCTGATGTATTTCTCAGCAGATTTTTCATGTCCCATTACCTTTAATAAAATGGCTTTCATTGCAACTGCCGCCAAGAAGATTCGTTTGTAACATCTATGGTTCTTGCTACGAAAGAAAGCATGTTGCACTAACTTAATTATCCTTACTGCTTTCAAGTCCATGTCACGATGTTCATTTTGCATCATAATCGATCTGAAAGAAAAATGTCATAAGAAGCGAGAACGGTAAGAAGCCGATTTCAACATTAAGTATACATGTATTGAAATTTATAGATTCTAAATTGTAGTAAAATCCGAATTGTGATATTGAATATGTTTTTTAAAACTATTTTAATACTTGTTTTTATTGTTAATTAATATATCTTGTTATTAAACTTCAAATTGGTCATTTTGTGACATCGTGGATGGAGAATACAAAAATGACATTCATATATTTGTCCTTTTACATGTGTTTACACTTAGCATTTCATATACTTGATGGAATCAACAGCCAAACCCTACAATACCATAGTTATCACCATTATTGCCACAGTTAAAATAATACTAATAATTATTAATTATTACTATTTCTGTATAGCATTTTGAAATTGTAATTTTTTTTCGTTTACACCCCCCCCCCTCCGAAAAAAAAAAAAGAAAGAAACATTGTCATTTTTTCCTCTTGTTGGCAAATTCCTGTTTCTGCTGTCAAGCTTCGTATTCACACAGACAACATACCAGTCTCGGTGTGAGCATGAATTCCAATGACAGTTTTTGGAGGGGAAAATTGCTTTTGACACGCTATGCAATACACTTTTTATTATATGATTGCGAATTTTTTCATACTTAATTTAACAGGGTTTATACTCATTTTCCAAGAAAAAATCCCCTGATGTATTTTCCGGGATGTACAATTTTTCTATATCAACAATTAATGACATTTTGATAGTACAAATGATAATAAAGCACGCGGACAGTAACAATTTCCCCCCAATTTCCCAGAATAGACTGTCATTTTGGCAGGTTTTCTCAGGTTTGGGAAATTTTTTGTATTATCCCCTGAGATTCCCCTGATTTTTACAACCTAAAATTCATCCCCTGATTTTCCCAGGAATCCCATATTCCCCTGATGAGTATGAACCCTGTTTAATAATACTTATTATTTACTTAGTTCAAAAATACTTACTTACCTCTAACAAGACGGCTGCTCCACTCTTCACAAAAGGGATGTCTTTTACGGTAGGTTGTAAAGCATCCCTCCGATTAGATAGGAATTTTCGCAGCCGCTCCACCACTGCAAAATCGAAGACAAGTACTTCAAGAGTCTGTTTGCGTGAAATTGAGACATGTTTAAAAAATTCACTCTTTCATTACATATGTTAAAATAAATGCATTAATCTAATATATTAAGGCCCCTCAATAGTCACTGAAAAAGACCCGGATGATAATGTTAAGTCTATGGGAGTGTTCTTTTCAAATACCTCGCTCAAATTTTAATATTTTGACGTGATTTTTTTTTTTTTTTTTTTTTTTTTTTTTTTTTTTTTTTTTTGCATAGGATAGCTGAGGACGATACACAACCGGCCTAGTTTTTACTTTTTCGATTTTGGTGTCAGATTTTTTTTAAATACTTTAACTTTCAGAACCGGTTTGAACCAGTTATGAAACTGAAACTATCCTAACCTAATATAAAAAGAATATAACCAAAATCAGAAAAGTAAAAACTAGGCCGGTTGTAAATCATCCTCAGGTATTCTATAAAGGAAAAAAAAAAAAAAAAAAAAGAATCACGTCAAAATATTAAAATATGAGCGATATATTCGAAAAAAAAAAAAAAAAAAAAAAAAAAAAAAAAAAAAAAAAAAAAAAACTCCACAGACTTTACATTATTATCCGATCTTTTTCAATCAGTAGTGTGGGCTCTTAAATACACAACACTAGTCACCGAAAAATACCCGGATGATAATGTTAAGTCTATGGGGGCCTTCTTCTCAAATTTTTATATTCTTACAGGATTCTTTTTGCAAAAGATAGATGAAGATGATTTACAACCGGGCTAGTTTCTATTTTTTCGATTTTGGTTATATATTTTTAATATTATGGTAGTTTGAATTTCAGAACCGGTTCTAATCGGTTTCGAAAGTTAAAGTAGTTATATATATATATATATATATATATGTAACCAAAATTGAAAAAGTAAAAATTAGACGGTTTGTAGATCGTCCTTAGCTATCCTTTGAAAAAAAAAAACATGTAAAAATATTAAAATTTGAGCGAGATATTTAAAAAGAACGCTCCCATAGACTTAACATTATCATCCGGGTCTTTTTGAGTGAGTAGTGTGGGGGCCTTAAGAGCAGGGCTGTTATGATTTAACCCAGCCCAAAAAACCCACTTGAAAAAACCCAGGAAAAAACCCAAGTGGGTTTTTTCAAAATTTCAACTTTGAATTACATATATAATGTATTTATATTATACATATAATATATTGTAATATATTTCTTAATATCAGTACACCACTCATAAAGTTTATAACCATCACCCCCCAGCCCAAAGAAAAGAAATGTCCTAATTATACCATCACAATTTTTAAAAGAAATAATTGTTAGTTAATCTCTGTAGCATGTGTAAGTAGCACAAACAAATTTTTTCCCATTAAAAAAATACTTTGATGTGTAATCCGTTCTATGTTATACAATAGAAACTCATAACAAAATACCGTATATGCTTAGAATCCTAATTTAATTATGTAGACATATAGAATTACTTGGCTTATTCCATTATTTAGTAATAAAAAAATACTTTATAAATTATTACTAATAATCAGTTTATTTAAAAGCAAAGCATAGTCTTGATTACTATCATTGATTTATATATATTTGTAATCAATTAGCTACTTTAAATTTAGTAATAAGTACATTTTTTTTCCAAGCATTCTGAACCACCTCCCATAACCCCCAAAATCAGAAAAAAACCCCAAAATCCTGAAAAAACACAGTGGATTGGGTTTTTTTCTGAAAAAACCCGGGTATTTTACAACCCTGCTTATAAAAGGTCTCAGGAGTTTTACTTTTTACCTGGCGGTGCATTTTAGCAACATTTAAGTTTTTAGTTACATTTAAGTTTTTTTCTTTTTTTCTCAGTCCCTATAAAATATAAAATGATAAAATTTTTAACACAGACAACTTAATATCTCTTCTATTTAAAAGGATTTTTTTAACATTATATTTTGAAATTTTGTTGTCTTTTTTATGTTTAATTTTAGTGAAATAATTCAAATTGTTTTTTTTTTTTTTTTTTTTTTTTTTTTTTTTTTGTTACTTACATCTGCTGCGCAAAAGACGATATCAAAACTACTGGTTCAAGGGCCACCAAAAATATTGATAATGATGTAAAACTAATGTATCTAATGCATCATGAACCTATACTTCATTTGTAAGCAATTTATTTATTTGTTTGAATTTGAAATTTAAATTACAAAATTTAAAAAAAAAACCTTTTTTATTAAAAAAAATTCCCATTTTAAATATATAAATAGCTTACAAATGAGGCATACGTTCAAGATACATTAGTTTTATATCATTATCAGTAGTTTTGGTGGCTCTTGAACTAGTAGTTTTGCTATAATCTTACGTATAAAAGATGCAAGTCAGAAAACACTTTTATTTTTTATTTTATTTATATTTTATTTTTTTAAAATCAAAATTAAACATAAACAGATAAAATAGTATTCCAATATATAATATTAAAAAAATTAACTTAAATCAAGGATGAGATTGAAAAAAAAGTAAAAAATCTGAAAACTGCACGAACGACATTTGAGCAATAATACTTATGAATTTCAAGCGGAATAAATATTATAACTGCTATTAAAATTTACATTACATACAATTTAGCTTTAAGCAAATTAAAAAGAAACTGTTAGAAAGAATTAGGCAGAAATTATTTACTTACTGCTGTAAAAAGCTTTTTTTTTTTTTTTTTTTTTTTTTTTTTTTTAACCAAGGTACAGAACATTAATAAAACCACTGACGTGAATATTTTTAATTGTAATTTTAAAAATAGCAGATACTTTTCTTGAAACAGCAAATCAAAATAATTGCAACCACATTAAGTATATGATAGAACAGATTATCTACTCTTTTTTTTAAAACAAAAATAAGTTTTTAAGGAATTAAATTGATCATAATTGATTGTTAAAGGTGCAGCAAGCCAAGCACTAAGAATGTAAATTTAAAGAAAAATAATAAAAAAATTTAAACTATTATTTAAAAGACAAATTAGTAATACTACAGAAAACATTATAAATTCCAAACATTAAAAGGAATTCAGAAAAAATGGACTATTATATCAAAAGTACAAAAAAGTAAAAAACTAAGGAAAAAATTAGAAAATTTCCCCAAAATTTAATTGGTGAAATTTGTTTAAAAATTGAAGAAAAGTCTGAAATTCAGACTAAAGTCTGAAGAATCTCATCCCTGTTAAATAGAAGAGATATTGTCTATATTAAACATTTTATACATTTATGTTTTATAGGAACTGAGAAAAAAAAAATGTGACATGTTGCTAAGTTGTAGGTTGCTGCCAGGTGAAAAGTAAGACAGGAGTCTTACCTTTTACCTGGCAGTACAACTTAGCAACCCCAAGAGGCTACTTCATTCAAAAAAAAAAAAAAAAAAAAAAAAAAAAACGTTCGCGAATGCTAATTCTACGGAAGAAATTTATGAAGATATCTCGGTTACATTTCAATATTTTTAAATGATTTTTTTTTTTTTTTTCATTGGACAGTTGAGATTGATCTGTATGCAGGCCTTTTTTTACTTTTTTGATTTTGTTTACAGGTATTTTTATGAGGACGTTTTCGTTTTCGGAACCAGTTTGGAAAGTGAAAGCACCGTCATAAAAAAATATCTGCAACCAAAATCGAAAAATTAAGAAACGGTCTGCATACAGATCAATCTCAGCTATCCAATGAAAATAAATGAAATGTAACCAAGATAATCTTTATAAATTTCTTCCATAGGATTAGCATTAGCGAACGGGTATTTTCATTTGACTGAAGTAGCCCCTTAACTTAAGTAATCTTATCTGCCTTAAGAATTATTACAGAGCAATAATTTTTTCACCCCCCCCCCCCATTTTTTAAAAATTATTATTTTTGCCTTGAAATTTAATCTAAAGATATACCATAAGATCACTCAGTTCCAGTATGAAAATTCAAAGTTGATCTCACAATATTTTAACTACTTTCATCAATTTATTGAGACTGACTAGGGAACCATCCCAGGTGTAAGTTGTGAATTTTGACGAGTAAGGTATGGTGCGAAAAGTGCAATGGAACTTCCCGTCCGAATCCAGCCGGTTTCGAGATATCAGCACTTGAAGTGTGGATGAATAAATAAATAAATCGACAGACAGGTATATAAATCAGCTAAAAATGTCTTTGCGTTGTTTTTAATCCTTCTGCCAATACCTTTTCCCGAGCTACAACAAAATCCTTTACACTCACACATTGCCAGTTATTTCCCCTCTTTTAAACAGGTATTTCGCATTCTACGAAGTTTTCGCGTACGGCTGCATTCGGAGATTTTTTCCATCTTTTTTTTATTATTTCCAACACTTTATTATTTTATGGAAATTTCTCGGCAAATGGGTGGCGTGACGTAATGGATAAACTGTATGTATGTATAGATTATAAAATAGAATGCTTTTCTTAGGGTGGCTTGACTTGCGAACAATTTATATATCTGCCTGTCAATTTATTTACTTAATCATTCACCTTTATAATACCTCGAAAACGGTTGGATTCGGACGGGTAGTTCCATTCCACTTTTTAATGCACATGACGAGATCTTTCTTTTGATACCAGACTCGTCCAAATCCACAATTTACACCTGGGAACTTTCTTTAGTGAGCCCCATTTTGGGATAAGTGATGGTCCAATAATTTTAGCATTTTCCTTCGGGAATTTTTAATTAATCATGTGGTAAAAGGCTCTAGTAGCTAATTGAAGGGAGGGGCTGGGTTCGAACCCAATCGTGCCCATTGGCCTAACCGCTCGGAGTTTTCAGTGATTTCCTTCGAACCTTGGGTAATCTTGAAAAAATAGGTTAGAATCCCTCAGAAAGACCCCCCCCCCTTTTGGGTCTATATCCCTAGTGCAGATAATCGGCCGTCGAAAGAAATCAAACCTGAAATCATATATAATTCCTAAATCGTTTTTTGACATATATTCAAAACTTAATTAAAAATGAATTATTGATAGGCAATTAAGTTTTGGAACATGATGACAGTAGAAAATCAATTATAAAATTCTATATTTATGTATATGAACCAAAGTTAAGGTGAATAAATATGTTAATTAGTATTTCAAAAAACATATTTTTATTAGTATACATAAAAATAAAAATGTGCCGAATTTGAAATTCTTCTATAAATACAATTTCACATTTTTATCTGACTACGCATTCCTACGTTTTAAAAAAAAGTATTGAAGATTGAAAATTAAGGCTTTTTTCATTTTTTTTTCAATGCACTTAACTTAGTTCATTTTTAAAACGTGACCATAGAAAAGGGAAAAAATAGTATATAAAAATTGCTGCAAATGTAACTTTACATTAATGTAACAGAGGTACATTTATAATTGAGCCACATAGTAAAACATTCTTTTTACTTTCTTCTATCTTCAATAGAAGAAAGTATTGTAATCGAAATTTTTTTCGACTTCCGGTTTTCGACGGATTTACACGTTTTAGGGGTCAGAGATTCCAAAAAACATGTTTTTACAAAATGTCTGTCTGTCCGTGTGTCTGTATGTCGCCATTCTACCATCAAAAAGTGTATGAAATTATGCATAGAATTGAACCAAGTTTTTTGTGAATGCTTTTTGCTGTGGCAAGCAGGTCCTCCTACAGTTTCGAAATATTCCGTCGGAAGGGGGCGCTGCTATCGCGATTTTTGGGCCATTTTCAATATTGTACCGACCAAAAGTATATGAAGTTATGCATAGAATTGAACCAAATTTTTTCTGTATGTGTATGACTATGGCTAGTTGGGCCTCCCTGAATTTGAAAAAAATCCGCCGGAAGGGGGCGCTGCAATCGCTATTTTTGTGCCCTTTTCAATATTGTACCGACCAAAAGTATATGAAGTTATGCATCGAATTCAACCAAATTTTTTATGTATGTGTATGACTATAGCTAGTTAGTCCTCCCTGAATTTGAAAAAAATCCGCCAGAAGGGGGCGCTGCAATCGCGATTTATGTGCCATTTTCAATATTGTACCGACCAAAAGTATATGAAGTTATGTATCGAATTGAACCAAATTTTTTGTGTATGTGTATGACTATGGCTAGTTGGTCCTCCCTAAATTTGAAAAAAATCCGTCGGAAGGGGGCGCTGCAATCGCGATTTTTGTGCCATTTTCAATATTGTACTGACCAAAAGTACATGAAGTTATGCATCGAATTGAACGAAATTTTTTGTGTAAGTGTATGGCTATCGCTATGGCTAGTTGGATCGCCCCGAATCTGAAAAAAATCCGCCCGAAGGGGGCGCTGCAATACCGAATTTTATGCCATTTTGAATATTGCACCACATAAAAGTGTATGAAGTTAGTTCTAGAACTGAACTAAACATTTTGTATATGATTATTTTTTGGTAAGGCAAGTAGGTCCTCCCTGAATTTGAAAAAAAATCTGCTTATCATTCTATTGTCCATCGGCTCGTGCAGAGACGGAAATTCGTTTTTACTCCGATTAATTGATTGAAGCAGAAATTTAAGATGAAAATCAAAGTTGGTAAGGTATCGAATTAAAATTATTAAAGCATTAAAATGAGTAACTATTTTTTTATATTAAAATGTATGTATGAGATAGAAGAAAGTTTTGGGATTGGCACATCCAACTAGTTTTAAATTAAACCTGAAATCATCTATCATTTCTAAGTCGTTTTTTCAACATGTAATGATAATTCAACTACAATTAATCATTTCATAACTAATTAAATTTAGAAAACTGATATCAGTTGAAAACCAATTATAAAATTCTATATTTGCACACATGAACCAAGTTAAAATGAATAAATATAAAATTAGTATTTTATAAAACATATTTTTATTAGTATACATAAAAATATGCTGAAATTAAAACTCATCTTTTATAAATAAAAATTCACGTTCTTTATATGACTACGCATTCCTATGTGGGAAAAAAACATGTACGATTGAAAATTAAGGATTTTTTTTTTTTTTTTCATTTTTTCAATGCACTTAATTCAGTTCATTTTTAAAATATGGCCATAGAAAAGGGGGGAAAAAGTACATAAAAATTGCTGCAAATATAAATTTGCATTATTAGGTACATTTGTAATTAAGCCACATAGTAAAATATATTTTTTAAAAATCATTTTCTTTTTAAATCGACTTAGAAAATCTAAAAAAAAAAAAAATTGTACTAAAGATTGAAAATTGAATTTTTTTCATTTTTTAAATGCACTTAATTTAGTTCATTTTTAAAATATGGCCATAGAAAAGGGGAAAAATAGTACACAAAAATTATTGCAAATGTAACATTAAATTATTGTAACAGAGGTATATTTGTATTTAAGCCACATAGTAAAATATTTAAAAAAAAAATCAAACCTAAAATCATCTATTTTTTTCTAAGTCGTTTTTTCAGCATGTAATGATAATTTAATTAAAATTAATTATTTGATATCTAATTAAATTGAGAAGCATGGTGTCAGTTGAAAATCAATTATAAAATTGTATATTTGCATACATAAACCAAAGTATTATTATTATTTTAAGTATACTTGAAAGAAAAAAAGAGACTGAATTTAAAATTTGAATTTTATAAGTAAAAATTTGCATTCTTTATGTAACTTTGCAATCCCTCGCGAAAAAACATTCACTAAGGAATATAAATCAATTGATTGTTATTCTAAAAGAAAAATAAATAAATAAGTAAATAAATTTTGTTTAATTTCTTTTCAAGATATGGACACAGAGAGAAAAAAAAAATAATAATAATATTTGAATTATGGCAAGTAATCATCTTGACATTAAGATATTTATTGTTAAACACAGTTGTAAAAAAAAAAAAAAAAAAAAAAAAAAAAAAATCCAACCTGAAAAATTTTGATGTTTTTTAATTCGTTGTTTCAATTTATAATAAAAATTTAATTTAAATAATTTTTTAATAGCTAATTAAGTTTTGAAAAACGAAATCAGTGAAATATCAATTTCAAAATTATACATTTATTTACATGAATCAAAGTTAAGGCGAATAGAAATAAAATCAGTATTTCAAAAATCACATATTTTAAGTTAAAAAAAATATTGTCGAATTTAATGTTTATGTTTTGTAATGAAAATTAGCATTCTTTATATGACTTAGTAACCCCATTACTATATATTAAGGAATGGAAATTGTTGGATTTTTTCTTTTTAAGTTTAATAAATAAATTTATTAATTTTTTACATAAAAATTATGTTTGCATCACGGTAACTGTAAATTCTTTAGTTTATATTATTGCAAAGAGATATTTAATTTTAATCCACATTATTAATGATTTTAAAAATATATAGAAGCTTGAAAATTACCGATATTTTCTAAATCGTTTTATAATAAAATCCTCATATAATCAAAATTTAATCTTTTGATAACTAATGAAGTTTTAAAACACGAAGTCTGTACAAAATCAATTACAAAATCCTACATTTACATACATGAACCAAAGTTAAGAGGAATAAAAATAATTTTAGCATCTCAAAAACCACATGTATAAGATTGAGAAACACCGAAAACACTGGCGATAAATTTATAAATAAGCTAAAAAACTTTGTAAAATCACTATAAAAAGAAAATTAAACAGGACGCGTTTCGAACTTCAAAAATACAGCTCGTAATCAGCTAATCCAAACACGTATCACAAGGGACAGAGGGGAGATTTTATCTCCACTCTGTCTCTTGTGACACGTGTTTGGCTGATGACGAGCTGTATTTTTGAAGCTCGAAGGGGAAATTCTAATGAATATATTTTGCAGAATAAAACTGTATTTCTTAAAAGAAAAAAAAAAAATGCAACTAAAAAGCAGGCAAATGTTGAAACATTGAAAATACAGCTAAGTCGTTGAAATCATCTTGCATCCGGTAGGGAAAAGAATTAATCAGTTTGCTAATTAGATTTAATCAAAGTACAATAGCATATTTCCATGAAAAAAGTTGTATTTTACTTGGCGATCGTTAATAATTTTTTAATCGCCACCTAGCGAGTGGCGACGATCGATCGCTGATTTTTTAATCCACACTTTCACAAGTTTAATCGCCATATGGCGAGTGTCGACCATTAATTTTCACCTACAACATTTAATCAAAATTTAATCCGTTTCGATAGCTAATTAAGTTTCTGAAACACGAAGTTTGTGAAAAATCGATTACAAAATTCTATCCTTATGAACCAAAGTCAAAATGAATAAAAATAATTTTCAAATTTCAATTACATTTTTCAAAAATCACATTTTTGTTAGTATGTTTTAAATACGCACAATTTAAAACTCGTGTTTTGTAAATGAAAATTCACGGTTTTTATACATGTTAACAACCACAAGTAAAAAATATATACTAAAAGGTGAAAATTAATTGATAATTATTCCTTACAAAATAACAATAAATAAGTAAATAAATATTGTGAAATTTCCTTTTTAAATATGAACAAAGAAAAGGAGGGGAGGGAGGGGGGATTTGACTTAATGCAAACGTAATTTTTCGTTGCTATACCAAAGAGACGTTTATCGTTATGCTTAAAACTAGAAATTTGTCGGATTTAAAATTTAAGTTTTATAAATGAAAATTAACGTAAATTTTTTCGCATTTACATGAATTTTAATTAATTGTTATTAAAAAAAAATATTTTTTTTTTTTTTTTTTTTTTTTTTTTTTTTGCGCTGAATAACATTTTTAAAAATTCGGAAGCTATAATCAAATTAAACATTTTTGTATTACTGCCAAATGTTATTTTATATTTCTGGGGAAAGAAATGTAATATATATTTATATTTGACTTTCGAAATAATAGTTTTTTTTAATATATATAATACCAGAAAATTTGTATTTTTAAGATTTCGTACTAGGATAAAAAAGAATAACAAATGATTAGAAAGAATAATTTTAAAAAAATATCAACAATAAAAATGGATTATTTTTATAGCAGAGGATATTTTAAAGATTATTCAGCTTTAAAAAAGAAAATAGAGAACTTGATTCAGGTTTATTTAAACTATTTTGGATTTTAAAATTGTTTTCTCTAGGTACGATGAAAATATTCATTAAAATTAATTTATTAATTGCTAATAAGTTTTGGAAATATGAAAATTTCGTAATATCTCTGGGTAACACGGAACTATGTAGTTTATGTACTATGAACTCTATATGTTTCCAGAGCTCTTAACCTGAAAATTTTATTACGAAATTAAATGTTAATTATTTTTTTTTTTACATCTCTGAGACAAGATACATTAAATAAAATCGTGAGAAGATGAGTAACATTTCGTACTAGAATAAAAAAAAAAAAATAAAAATAAAAATAAAAAAAATGAAAAAAAATAAAAAAAAAACTTTTTTTTTTACACAAAAATTGATTTTTAGAAAATACTTTAGATGTTATTCAGTTTTTAACAAGTTGGAAATTGCACGTGAACATAGCAAATGAGGTGCGTTCGTACGATAACGAAGTTTTAAAAATATTCAGATCTTGCTGATATAGTAGAGCGTACTTCGGATACAGTATAGTAGTCGAAATCTTTGTGTTTCTGTAAATATGTAGGAAGTAATTTTTATTACACCTCAGAAACCTATATCTTATTCATAAAATGTGAAATAGTTGAATATAATTAAAACACGCCCCAAACAATTTTTCCCCGTATAGCATGGAGGGGAATACTTTTGTGTGGCCCTGTAATTTAATAATAAAAATTTTTTGCATCACAGATTGTACAGAATGCATATCTTAGTATATATTTCATAGATTCATGCCAATTCTATTATGTTCGAATGAGTGTAACATCATTAAAATGCATTTGAATCTTTTTTTCCCATTGACCGTAATGTAATGGAATACCTTTGATTGTCCCTGTAAATGATCTATGCATCCGACTTTCATAACATTTGAAATGACTCGATAAAATTACGTAAAAATTATATGTTTTAACTTTCAAACGATTAAAATGCATTTGATTTTTTTTTTTTTTTCCCATTGACCGTAATGTAACGGAATCCTTTTGATTGTCCCTGTAATTGATCTATCCATCCGATTTTCATAACATTTGAAATTACTCGACAAAATTACGCAATAATTATATGTTTTAAATTTCAAACGATTAAAATGCATTTGAAAATTTCCCCCCATTGACCGTAATGTAACGGAATCCTTTTGATTGTCCCTGTAATTGATCTATCCATCCGATTTTCATAAAATTTGAAATGACTCGACAAAATTATGTTATAATTATGTATTATAAATTTCAAACGATTCGGTTAAGGGCAGTTTTTGCGTTGTTATATGCGGACAGACAGACGGACGGACTGAGCGACAACAATAGGTGCTACGTATTTACATAATTACGAACGCACCTAAAAAAGCATTTTAGTTAGGCATCTAATGTCTTACATGCAAAAATATACATTAAAATTATCATCCTAAAACCATTATATAAAAGATCTTATAAACCTAGATCCCCTTTCAAGAAATCGCTCTATAAGTTTTTATGCTGGTACTGTATTATCAAATTTTCTGCAATATATATTTAAATAATAATAATAATAGTAACTACGCAGTCAGTCCCAAATTATGTAAATTCTAACGAGCAAAAATAGATATATATAAAAATCACAATATAAAATAGCTTCTCGAGTAAAATAAATAAATAAAAAATCTGTTTATAATTATTACTAAAAATAATAAATGATATCATATAAAATTTGCCATAAAATTGAAAATAAAAAAAAATCCTTCTTCAATTGTTAAATAACTACATAGAAAAAAATATACTTACATGAATTCGCGTATAATTTTCTGCGTTTCTTTATATAAAACAGAGGACTCAGCAGGTAAACTCTTTACAGAACCGAAAATCACCAATAATTTCATGAAATGAAATCTCCCATGTAATGCGGCCAAAACTTGGCAGGTATCTCTTTTGCGACATCTGAAGAACCAACTAGGATTTTGAATATAACTTACAGCAGAAAAGCAGTCTTTTTCAGGATCAGTTAAATAAATTACTTTTACTATACTAATTAGAATAGTTAATATTTCTATTCCACTGCGTCTTAATGCTTCTAGGCTCCTTAGTAAAATAGAAGAAATTTTTAGAGAACATGACACAACGCTATAAGAACCATTAGATAGAGTGAACATCATAACATATTCTTTCATATCATTTTCAAATGCAGTCCACATTGATAATTCATCGTCTTCGGTTATTGTTCTAAAAATAAACTTCATCAAGTGCTTTGCAAAGAAGCCACAGTCGCAGATTGCACGAGGGTTCATGTCTGTAGAAATCAATGTAATTAGATAGCCGTGTTGCCTTCGATGTTCATTAATAATCTTGAAATTTAAATAATATTTTCCTATATTATAAAACATTTAAAAAAAATTTCGGACAAATTTTCAACAGCGACAAAACCAACAAGTCGAATATTTACTCGAAAAGTCCATGTGATGCATGCACTGCACTGCACATACCCGACCGAAACGTCGTACAACAACGACCGTGTCTGTTTACCAACAAAACCTCAAATCAAATTGGAGATTGGAATATATCATCGGCCTATTACAATTCGATTTCATCTGTAAACGCCACCTGGCGAACTTTTAGGAAAACATTCGAAAATATTTCAAATTTTCTGAAGTAAGGATTTACCAGCGAACAAAGAAAGTAGAAGGATACCCTTCGATATTTTTGCAGCGAGCTTAAACCTGTTTGTTTCATATATCTCGGGGGATCACACGTCAATTAAGGATTAGCTTATTGAAATGCGCATTGACATATTCTTTTAGAAACTTCTTTTCTGAATGTAGTTAACAATAAGATAGTAATTGTGAGATAAATTACTTATCTTAAATTAAAATACAACTGAATATAATAATCGAAGCTGAAATCTCTAGAACTTTCTTTTGTGTATAGTTATATTTCTTTATCTAAATATTTCAATCTGCTAAATTTCATCTTTTGACAAGATTCTCTGCTTGTATAGACACAAAATAAAAAAACATGTTAAAATTTGTTTATATCCAAAATCTCTACATTTGTTACTTTTGTAATGAAATGAATATAAATTTACTCAGATACTTATTAATTTATAAAGAAAGAAAATTTAGCTTCGTATTAGACACAAATTCAGATTTATTTAATTTGAGTACGTTAATTTTCAAAATTAAAAAGTCGATTTTAAAAGTCGATATTTAGTGCATTTATATCATGATTGTGATTTTATGAAAAATCTTCAGAAAACAGAAATTTTAATTAGAAAGGAATCAAAATTTTAAAAAGACAAAAAAATTACATTTTATTTATTTATATATTTTCATATATGGCAATAAATAAATATGCATTATGATAACTAAATAATAATGAAAAATAAATAAATGTTAAATAGGTTAAAAAAAATAATTAAAATTGAATTTGCGTACAGGTTTTATATTAATTGTCACTATTCTTCTTCGCATCTTTTTAATTTATTTAACTGACAGTAAATAAGAGAAAGATTACTATTCAGAATTTTTGATAAACAATTTAGCAATTTGATAAACAAATAGCATTAGCTCGCGAGTGTTTTCGAGGACAGGGGCAGGAGCCTTAAAGTTGTGTGGGCCCAGTGCCTTTTCGGTGCTCCCTCGCACCATGATATAAATTTGCTAACTTTTAACTATACAAATATAATATTTTTAAACTTTGGAATTTTTTTTATAATTTTTTATTTTTAAATATAAACCATATATATATGTATACCATAAATAAATATTTTAAAAATAAAAAATTATAAAAATTTTTCCAAAGTTTAAAAATATTATATTTGTATAGTTAAAAGTTAGCAAATTTATATCATGGTGCGAGGGAGCACCGAAAAGGCACTGGGTCCACACAACCTTAAGGCTGCTGCCCCTGTCCTCGAAAACACTCGCGAGCTAATGCTATTCCTATAGGGAGGCATTTTTCTAATAACTCTTTCGAATTTTGACATTTTTAAATAATTTTTTTGCATTGGATAGCTGAGGTCCTTCTCAAGATGGTTCCTTGATTATTTTTTCGATTTTGGTCGCTGGTATTTTCTATAAAGTTACAACCGGATTTTGATTGGTATAAGTTGTTTTAGGAATGGCTTTCGAACTGTCGCGAGAAAAATCTCCCAATTTCTGGATTAATGTTGCAGGGAAATGCCTCGAAAATTGCAGAGAAACCAGGAAATTAAAAATTTTACGTTTACTCAAAATATTAATGAATTCTATTATAAATATGTGGAAATTACTATGCATTTAGGAAAAAAAAAAAAAAAAAAAAAAAGCTGTGAATAAGCGACTTTTCTAATGTAAAATAATAATATGCAACAAAAACTGTAAAATAATGGGAAGAATAATGGTATGTATTTTTTAACTGTAAAAATGAAATAATTTTGATCAGTTTTTTTATTTTAATATAATGTGGAATTTCTAAATAACAGAAACCTAAAAGTATAGTACTTTATCACTGCTCTCAGGGATGGCCGTTATTCAGATGTTTTCCTGTACTATTATTATTAATGCTATTATTACTATTATTATTTAGGCTTCTGGCAATTTCTATTTCTTAAAGGTTAGGCTTTTGATAACATGGGTTGTTGATAAGTTAAAAATTAATATCAAGATAATGATGTAGAATATAATTAATAAAGAGATTTCATTTCATAAAATATCATTTTTAATTCCGTAATCAAAAACATAAGAATAATTAAACATATCTGCACGTGATGGTGCTTTTCTTTATGCTTCTTAAATTTTATTATTGTTATATATCCAAATATTAAAAGGTTGAACTCTTAAAGGAAAATTACAGTAAACGCCCTGTAAAACTGTTCGTTTAAAATATCTGTCCTACTTGAATTCTGCTGGAAACTTGTTCAAGAAACAATTGAATTTCTTTGTTAGAAAACGATTTATAGTTAAGAAAGAAAATATTGTTTATTTATGAGTATGAGACCAAGGTTTTGCTAATTGGTGAAGTTGGTGTGTGAGGGGAGGGGTGTTACAATTTACGCTGTAGGGGAAAAAGTTGTTTGCAGTGTACGCAAAGGATTTTACACTATTTCAAACATATTAAAATTGATATAGAACACTGAAGTAAAGCTAAAGATATCAAAACATGGAGGACTGGGACAGGAAAAAAACACAATAGCAAGCCTACTAGTCAACCGCTGAAATCGGTTTTCAGCCGTTTTCTACCAAGATATGACTTGGAACCGGAACAAGGCCATCTTTATTATATATTGAGATAGTCCTACTTGGAAGGCCTGTTCCGTTTTAATATGTCGAGTTTTAACTATTTCTGGAATTTCAGTCATCAACTCGATGAGATGATTGTATGTGCTGCAGTCTTCTGGTCCTGGTCTATATGTACACTAAGAAAAAGACAAAAATTTCTTGATCTGAGAAACTATGTAATAAGGTAAAATCTCCTTACTCCGAATCTCTGGGGTGCACTGATTAAATTCGTTACACAGAAAATTCGTTAAAATGAATATTTTTTACAGTGAAATGCTGTGATAAGAACTTTTTTAATAATCCAAATAACATTCGTTAAAATGAAAAATTCGTTAAATTGTAAATTTGTCATAACGAGATTATACTATAACTACGAACAAAAATATTCGGAATTGAAATAACTCGTTTTAAAATTCAGTAACTTAGAAATGATGACAGCTATTGAAAAATTTCTTGCAGGAAGTTTGTGTAAGATGTCAGAAGTTTTTTATTTTCTTTTTTTTTTTTAATTGTTGTTCTCAATTTTACTTCAAAATAGCAGCGATAGATGGTGCAAACAGCAAGACTCTAAATCGAGGCTCGATTTTTAGGTAGCTTTCATTACAAAAAGTAAAAAGCTACCTATTGCAGCCGTCGGGAGGAAAACATTTCCAGAAAATTTTGGTATATTTTCACCGATCATGACCCCCCACCCCAAAACCACCCTCCGTTCAAATGTTGACACACACATATATATATATATATATATATATATATATATCGATCACAGATTGGTCAGATGCAAACTGCTGTTAAATACTAAAGTGGAAAGAATGAAGCTTCTGCTACACTCAACGAAATCAATCGATATTATAAACCTCCAGAAACATAAAGAAGAATTTCATTTGGAACTTCAAAACCGTTTCCAAGTACTTCAATCAACTTTAGAAGAAAAGCAAGATGTTACAACAGTGAACAAGAAGCTAACCAGTACTCTACAAGACATAGCAAAGAAGATAGCTGGTGATACACAAATAAAACAGACAAAGAAAATAACAGAAAAAACGAATTTAAAATGAAGAAAAATTATTCTAAATCAAGAGTTGAATATGCTGAATTATGTAAAACAGTAAGAAAATGCATTACAGAAGATATCAGAAAATTTAACTGTGATCTTGTTAAAAAAGTTCTGGAAGATAACAAAAGTTTAAAATCAGCTAAGCGCAAGTTATGTGTTGGAAGAAAAGGTATTTTTGCACTGAAGAGAGCAGATGGAACAATCACCAAAATCAGCAACGAAATAGTAAACATTGTTGAAAAATTCTATAATGGTCTATATAAATGTGAAGATCAGAGGGAAATCAACGTACATGATCAACGAGAAATCTTAACAGAAACTGAAGAGATAATCCCAGTGTTACAGATGAAGTTATACAAGCTATTAGATTTATGAAAAAAGGTAAATGCGCTGGAGAAGATGGAATTACAATTGACCTTATCAAAGAAGCAGGAGAAGAATTTGCAAAAAGGCTATCCTTACTGTTTTCCAAATGTCTTAAGAAGTCAGATGTACCAGAAGATTTTAATAATGCTGTGATGGTGCTACTTTACAAGAAAGGAGAGAAGGAAAACATTAAAAATTACCGTCCAATCAGCTTACTGCCAGTGATTTATAAAATTTTCACCAAAGTTTTAACGTCAAGACTTGAATCAGCTCTGGACACAGCTCAACCTAGAGAACAAGCAGGATTCCGAAGTGGATTCAGCACAATAGATCATATCCAAACAGTAAGGAAACTCATAGAAAAACACAAATAATATAATTTAGCTCTCTGCCTTGCCTTTATTGATTATGAAAAAGCATTTGATTCCGTCTACACGTCAGCAGTGGTAAAATCTTTGGAGGACATTGGTATAGACAAACCTTACATCAATATCTTAAAGAAGATTTACAAGAAAGCAGCAGCAACCATCCGTTTAGATAAAGGAAAAGCGAAGATCAAGCTCGGAAGAGGAGTAAGACAAGGAGACACCATTTCACCGAAGCTTTTTATTGCTGTCTTAGAAAATATCTTCAAGAAGCTGGATTGGGAAAACAAAGGGATTAGAATAAATGGGGAATATTTAAGTCATCTCCGGTTCGCTGACGACATTGTAATTTTCAGTAACAGTCCTGAAGAATTGGAAATTATGCTAAAAGATCTTGCAGAAGCTAGCATTACTGTGGGATTAAAAATAAATTTAGAAAAGACTAAGGTCATGTTTAATTCATTTACATCAAAAAAGAAAATTGTCTACAAGAACACTGAGATTAAAGAAGTGCAAAGTTATGTGTACCTAGGACAGGAAATATCATCGGATAATAGTATCATGAATGAAATCAATAGAAGAATAAGAAATGGGTGGAGTGCTTTTGGGAAGAACAATATTATTCTGAAGAGTAATATGCCTCTTTGTTTGAAAAGAAAAGTGTTTAATCAATGTATTTTACCTGCATTAACTTACGAAGCAGAAACATGGACACTAACAAAACGGATGATACAAAGACTACAAACAACACAGAGAAGTATGGAAAGATGTATGCTAGGCATAACTAGAAGAGACAGAAAGAGGATAACTTGGATAAGAAATCAGACAAAAGTTTTTGACAACCTTGAAAGAATCAAACAACTAAAATGGAAATGGGCTGGGCACATTGCAAGAAGACAAGACAACAGATGGAGCACAAATATACTACAGTGGTATCCCAGAGATGTAAAACGACCAAGAAGACGACCACAAGATGGAGTGACGAAATTAGAAAAATGGCTGGTGTAAATTGGATGACGAAAGCACTTGACGGAAAACATTGGAAAAATCTGGGGGAGACCTACATCCAGCAGTGGATCGAAAATGGTTGATGATGATGATGATATATATGTATATATATTATGATTTTTGTCATGCTGTAACTAACGTATTTATGAACCGATTTGAATGAAACTTGATATGTACATAGTGCATACAAATGTCTCGACCGAGTTCGTTGGCCAGCATCATCCGCCATTTTGTTTAAAAATGGCGGCCATTTAAATTTTGTAAAAAAATTTAAAATTAAAATTAAATGCGAAAAAAAATAAAAGTTGAAAAATATTTTTCTTTTATGTGTTAGAACTTAAAACAACGATTCCAAAACACTTTTTATTTTGTCTATATCTTAAAAAATGATTGAGTTATATCACTTAGAATTTTTCTTATGGCTGACATTTTGAAACGATTTGATTTTTGTCACGTGATAACACGCGTATTTATGAATCGATTCGAATGTAACTTAGTGTGTACATAGTACATAAGGAAGCCTAGACCGAGTTCGTTAGCCAGTTCCATTCGCCGTCTTGTTTCAAAATGGCGGCCATTTAAAGTTAAAAAAAGTCCTTCCGGCAATGCCGGGAGGAAGAGGTAGCTTTCATATACTTATATATTTATTTATTTATTTTAAAGTAAGTTACATGGTTCAAAAATACTAAGCTCAAATTAGTGGAAATAATCTTATAAAATTAGTGATTTTACTATAAGATTGAATACTAGTTTTTGTCAAGACTGAATATTAATAGGAATTTTTAGAAATTAGTCATCTTTTATTCAACTTGGTTTTATTTTAAGCGATTTAGAGAGTCACCAAATTCCACGATATCATAAAGTGTATGCCATTTTAAAGCAACATTGTGGATCGTTCTGATCAGACCGTTTCAAAATATCAGCCATAAGCAAAATTCAAAGTGCTATAACTCAATCATTTTTTAAGATATAGACAAAATAAAAAGTGTTCTGGAATCGTTGTTTTAAGTTCTAACACGTAAAAGAAAAATATTTTTCAACTTTTAATTTTTTCGCATTTAATTTAAAATTTTTAAATTTTTAAAAATTTAAAATAGCCACCATTTTGAAACAAAATGGTAATTGATGCTGGCCAATGAACTCGGTCGAGACATTTGTATGTACTATGTACATACCAAGTTTCATTGAAATCGGTTCATAAATACGCGTGTTATCACGTGACAAAAATCAGATCGTTTCAAAATGTCAGCCATAAGAAAAATTCAAAGTGCTATAACTCAATCATTTTGTAAGATATAGACAAAATAAAAAGTGTTTTGGAATCGTTGTTTTAAGTTCTAACACGTAAAAGAAAAATATTTTTCAACTTTTAATTTTTTCGCATTTAATTTTAAATTTTAAATTTTTTTAAAATTAAAATGGCCACCATTTTGAAACAAAATGGCTGATGATGCTGGCCAATGAACTCGGTCAAGACATTTGTATGTACTATGTACATACCAAGTTTCATTGAAATCGGTTCATAAATACGCGTGTTATCACGTGACAAAAATCAGATCGTTACAAAATGTCAGCCATAAGAAAAATTCAAAGTGCTATAACTCAATCATTTTGTAAGATATAGACAAAATAAAAAGTGTTCTGGAATTGTTGTTTTAAGTTCTAACACGTAAAAGAAAAATATTTTTCAACTTTTAATTATTTTTTTTTCATTTAAATTTAAATTTTAAATTTTTAAAAAAATTTAAAATGGCCACCATTTTGAAACAAAATGGCGGATGATGCTGACCAACGATCTCGGTCGAGACATTTGTATGTACTATCTACATACCAAGTTTCATTCAAATCGGTTCTTAAATACATTAGTTATCGCATGACAAAAATCAGATATATATATATATGGTTATATATATATATATATATATGTCAACATTTGAACGGAGGGTGGTTTTGGGGTCTGGGGGGTCATGATCGGTGAAAATATACCAAAATTTTCCGGAAGTGCTGCTTTTTACTTTTTGTAATGAAAGCTACCTAAGAATAAAATTTAAAATTAGGTATAAGAAATTGAGAAATTGAAAAAAAAAAAAAATTCTTTTATGCATTTGACCTGGCACAAAGATTCCAGATCATATTTTGTTTCGACAGTATCTTAAAAAGTGGCTGAATTATAGCACTTCTAATTTCCAGTGTTGCTCACATTTTGAAATGATCTGATTTTCGTCTCGTGATAACACGCGTATTTATAAACTGATTTGGATGAAACTTGGTGCGTACATAGTACATACCGACGTCTGGACCGAGTTCGTTGGCAAGTTCAATCCGCCGTCTTATTTCAAAATGGCGGAAAATTAAATTTTTTTAAATTTAAATTTTAAAATTAGGTGCGAAAAAGTAAGAATTTGAAAAAAATTTTCTTTTGTGTGTTTGATCTTGATACAAAGATTTCAGAGTATTTTTTGTTTCATTTATATCTTGAAAAATGGCTGAGTTATAGCACTTTCAATTTCCAGTTAGGTTGACATTTTGAAACGGTCTGAAATTTGTTACGCGATAATACCCATACTTATAAATTGATTTGGATGTAACTCCGTGTGTCCATAGTACATACCAATGTCTTGTCCGAGTTCATCGACCAACTTCATCCGCCCTCTTATTTCAAATAGGCTGTCATTTAAATTTGTCAAAAATCTTTTAAATGTATAATGATGAACAAACAAAAAATTAGAAATTGAGAAAAGGTTCTTTCTAAAGTATTTATCTTAATAATAAATTTCGGAGTATTTTTTGCTTTGTCTTTACCTTAAAAAACGCCTGAGATACAGCAGTTTGAATTTCTAATGTGGGTGACATTTTTTAAAAAATCAATTTGCCCGCGACGGCACTCGTATATATATTAATCGATTTCAATATGAGTGTGCATGTGCACATGAATTAAGATTTCGATCAAGCTGATTGATTTGTTTTGTACATCATGTTGCTTTAAAATGACATACATTTCATGATATCGTGGAATTTGGCTACTCTCTAAATCGCTTAAAATAAAACCAGGTTGAATAAAAGATGACTAATTTCTAAAAATTCCTATTAATATTCAGTATTGACAAAAACTAATATTCAATCTTATAAAATCCGGTTCCACCATTTTGAGCTTCGTATGTTTGAATAATATAACTTAATTTAAAATAAATAAATAAATAAATAAATATGTATATGAAAGCTACCTCTTCCTCCCGGCATTGCCGGTAGGACTTTTTTTTCTCCTCTCTCTTCTCTCAATATTGATGCAAAAGAAAGAGGTTAAATATACGTAGCCTGACCCTAAGAAAAATACTGCATTGGCGACTGAGAACCATTTCATATATTTAACGCCGCGCTCTCGCAAAAAAGATTTTGTTTCACAAATTTATTTTAAATCAGCTTTTGACTAAAATATAATGTATAATTTGAAATATTTTATTTAATAAAATTAATACTATATTTGTTTTTTAAATATGCATTAAAACCAGACTCAAAACTCTTAAAACTTCACCAATTTATTTTACTAAAAAAAGAATATTGCCCAGTTAAACTGATGGCATTGAGCTCACAGGCTACGCATACTAATTGTACATTATAGCCTTGTATTTTCGTTAATTCCGTTCGAAAAAAAATTAAGAAGGGGAAACAGCTCTCCCGTTCCTTCTTTTTTATACTTAATCACTGAACCTCCTAAACTATCAAGTACATGCTTTATCATATTAAAAAATCTATATCCAAAATTCAGAGCAAATCGGATAATTCTTAATAAAAAAAAACCATTTAGCATTTGTGTAATTTAAGAAGAGTTATTCCCCTCTTTTATGCTTAACCATTAAACTTCCGAAACTATTCAGATATTTGAACGAAATCTGACAATTCTGATTGAAAAATCCATTTATACAAGTTAAGGGGAGGGGCATTAGAACCCCCGTTCCCCCTGTTTATACTTATTCAATGGACACCTAATAACAGCCACGGACTCGTCTCATCAGAATGATCCTATATATAATTTTGAACGAAAACTGTTAATTCTGCATGAAAATCCCGTTTCTATCAATTAAGGGGAGAAGGCATGAGCCCCCCGTTCCTCCTGTTTATACTTATTCAATGAACACCTAATAACAGACACGGTATCGCCTCATCAGAATGATCCTATATCTAAATTTTGAACGAAAACTGTTAATTCTGCATGAAAATCCCGTTTATATCAATTAAGGGGAGAGGCATGAGCCCCCCGTTCCCCCTGTTTATACTTATTCAATGAACACCTAATAACAGACACGGTATCGCCTCATCAGAATGATCCTATATCTAAATTTTGAACGAAATCTGTTAATTTTGCTTGAAAATCTCGTTTATATCAATTAAGGGGAGGGCATGAGCCCCCCGTTCCCCCTCTAATACATATCGAATGAACTCCAAAAACTAATCAGGGAAGCGCCTTATCAGGATATACCTATATACAAAATTTCAAGTGGATCCGATATTTTTATCATGAGTTATCGCGTTACGCACGAACGTACATACAGAACGGACGGGCACATAAGCTCTCAGGCTATGATAGCCTGTGAGCTAAAAAGTAATTATTAGTTTCTATTTCACAACTATTCTTTCTAGAATATTGAATACTGGATTATCAAATTAACGTCAGTTATCCGCGTGGATCCGAGGATTTCAAAAGTGATTTTATATTAATAGATATTATTAAAATATGTGTTTTGTAATTTTTAAAGACATTTCTGTAACGATGGCAACATACTGGTGCCATAAAATGGACTGACTGCCATTAAATTTCAATCATTTGCAAATGCTGATAGCTATTTAAAAAATTCTTCCAGGAGTGTAATGCAAGATGTCACGAGTTTTCTTCTCCGATTCTCGATTTTAGTTTGAAATACAAGCAATTTATGATGAGGCATGCAATAAGCGTTAAATCGAGTCCCTAATATGTTTGGCTTCTCTTTTCTCTCAGTACTGATGTGGAAGAAGGAAGTTGATTATGAAGAATGGATGTTAAAGAATAGCATTCCATTGAAGACTGACAATCAATTCATAAACGTATATAACCTCTTCCTTTCATACCCCCCTCTTTCAAACACCCCCTCCCCCCCAAAAAAAAGGGGTCTTATTTAACATCCATTGCTCTCAGCGTTATTTATAGTTTCTATTTTGAACTTAAATGAAGAGCCGCAACAGAAAAAAAAATACATATCCTTAGACCTTACATAACCCTCCTGCATCACGAAAATTTTTAAATAGTTGCAACCATTGGCAAGTTATAGAATTTTAAAGTCAGTTAGTCTATTTTAGGAAATTAGGTACATAATAACTTGTTTCAAGTTCTATAGGATTCCGATGAACATATTATCGATTTTGTTTTTACTACTTCATTTGAAAGTACAACTTTTAACGACTCAAACTCCCATATTCACCAACTACTTCGACCTCGAGTTATACCGAAAACCTCGGTCGGAAGCTTAAACGGTGTTCACCTTTAATTTCTGATTGGATCTTCTTGATAATGTCCAATCAAATGTTATCGTGAATTTCATTTAAGCGATTTACCGAGATTTTTTAGGTTGAGGTAGATGGTAAATACGAGCATAAAACTACTCTAAAATTCGTTTTTGTTCTTAGCATGTTTATAACAGAAATCAATCCTTTATTTATAGTAATTTTCAACTGAAATATATGTATCTCTTAAATGAACTAAATTTGGAAATGCATGTTTTTAATAGATAAAAATCTCTATATCATATAAAAGACTGCTAAAAAATTCATATAATTTTCCGATTGTAGATGGAAACAGCTGAATTTCGGTTTTGACGTGCATTATACATTTCCATATGGTGAAATGAGACGTAATATTTTAATTTTTAATTTTTTAAACAATGCAGATTTGTTACATTATTCAGATTGTGTTGGAAAGTGCTTCATAATTTATGCTTGGCGCATGATTTTTTTTCTTTCTTGTTTCCTAATAAGTTTATCTTCTAAGAAAGTTTAAATGGGGAAAGCAACATAAGTAAACAATCTAGAATTATTATCTTTATTTCTTTTCACGTTTAACAATAGAGGGGCGGCGGCGGGAATGTATTATGTATGCTGCATATAGGGGAGATTGGAGAGGCTTTACCATGGGGAAGTCTTGATGACACCCCCTTCAGTTTTCATAGTTAAAGAATTTCAGAGTTTTGCCAATCTGTTGCAATCAAAGCTATTGGAATACCCAAACATATGTGTATCATGCAAATAATTGAAGCAGGTGTGAAAAAATCAAATTAGAAGAGTTTTCAAATTAAAAAATGTATTTACTAAAAATATTTTATAAGCTTTTTTTTTTTTTTTTTTTTTTTTTCGAATAAAAATTGTAAAAACGTGGAAACTTAAAAAATTTCTTCAAGTTTTCCCGCATATTTAACATTTTTGTAAATTCATAGGATGATACAATTTTAAAGATAAATTATTCATTTTTATAAAAACTAAATCAAAAAGTATGACTATAGTATTTCTTCAAAAAACTTTTTCTTAAGGGGGAAAAAAGAGCTTTGAACGTAGGCTTGCCTTAAATAGAGAGAAAAAAAAATAGAATTTACGACTTAGATTATTTCAAGAACATTTCATCTAGTTCTGATTGTGTTACAGTATTCTAGAGCAGAAACATTTCCAGTCTTTCTTTATATACCAGTCACGTCACCTAACACAAAGCTTTTCAAAATATTCGGTATATGTAATCGTTCGATGGCTTCAGGTAGAGGAAGTTTGGAGACTTTCAGATTTTCTCTGATTTGGCAGCGAGCAAGATCAATAAGCTTGCGGGGTTCTGTTTTCGCAGGGCATTCTGGCATGAGTTCATCTAATTTTTCAGTATAAATTTCAAATAAGTGTAATTTATTCGGAACACTCAAACAAACATACAAAAGACTTCTCACCTCAAAGAGGGTGAGAAAAAGATCACGTGTGGCAGAAAAGTACATCTTTAAGCGACTGATGTAATCTTTCGCCACCTGGCACTGATTTTTTAAACTAAACGTAATAGCTTTTATTGCCACAGCAGCAAATAAGATTCTTTTATAACTTTGTTGTTCCTTACAGTGAAAAAATGCATCCGTTGCCAGTTTCAAAATTGCTTCTGTTTCATCTATAGGGAATAAAAGACCAGTGACTTTCCATCTGAAAAGAATAGAAAAAAAAAGTATAATTAATTGAGCTGTTTAACCCGCCAGTGCTACAAATTTTTGAAATGCTTACTAGGGCTAGATTTTGAATAAATATATACTGTGGCGTAAATGAGATCCAAAAGAATGTAACTAATCATAAAAAATCATAATAAAAAAATAAAAATAATTTAAAAACACTTTTATACAAGCATTCAATATTTATTTTGAAAATAGTGCTTAACTTGTTTAGTGTATTTCATGTTTGTTTTCAAAAATTCTCGTTACAATACACGTATTTGTTGAAGATACCGAACTCGACAAGGAAAAAGATGTTGATTTTTTTTACTATTGTTGGAAAACGCTAGCAAGTGAATTTATTTTTTTAGGAATATGTATAATTTTTGCTCTGTTTTCCTTTTTTAAAGATATACACTATAAAAAAGGGAATATTTTTACATTTAATTTGGGTTTGTAAAATAACGCATGGAGTTTAAAAAGTCCTTCCGGCCTGTGCCGGGAGGAAAAGATAGCTTTCATATTCCTTACTTATATATATATATATATATATATATATATATATATATATATATATTAAGTTATATTTTTTAACCACATAAAGCTCAAATTAGTAGAACACAAAAGTAGAAGATTCAATACTTGTTTTTGTCACTATTAAATATTAATGGGAATTTCGAGAAATTAATTAACTTTATACAAAATGGTTTTACATATTAAAGCGATTTATATTTGATTGCCAAATTCAGCGATATAATCAAGTGCCTGCCATTGTGAAATTAACCAATGAGCTTGATTGAGATTATAGTAAGTTCTGTGCACAATATGTGAGTGCTGTCGCAGGCAAATAGATTTTTCAAAATGTCACCCACTTTAGATATTCAAACTGTTATGTATAAGCCACTTTTTAAGATAAGGGCAAAACAAGCTAGTTGGATGTGCAAATCCCAAGACTTTCTTCTATCTGATACGTACATTTTAACATTAAAATTAGTATGTTAATGCTTTAATAATTTTAATTCAATACTGTACCAATTTTGATTTTCATCTTAAATTTCTGCTTCAGTTAATTAATCGGAGTAAAAAAGAGTTTCTGTCTCTGCATGAGTCGATGGACAATAGAATGATAGGCAGATTTTTTTTTTTTTTTTTTCAAATTCAGGGAGGACTTATTTGCCGTACACAAAAATAATCATACTAAAAAACTTTAGGTCAGTTCTATGCATAACTTCATACAATTTTTGAGGGTAAAATAATGAAACTGGAACGGACATTGTGATTATAGCACCCCGTTCCAGCGGATTTTTTTTTTCAAATTCAGAGCGGCTCTACTAGCCTTAGCAAAACACTTGCACAAAAAGTTTCGTTCAATTCTATGCATAACTTCGTACACTTTTAGGTGGTACAATATTGAAAATGGCACAAAAATCTCTATTGCAGCTCCCCCTTCCGGTGGATTTTTTTCAAATTCAGGGAGGACAAACTAGCTATTGCCAAACACTTACACAAAAAATGTGGTTCAATTCTATGCATAATTTTACACACTTTTTGATGGTAGAATGGCGACATACGGACACATAGTACACATTATACATTATTATAAATTTAAAAGTTTTTTGACAATTTTAAATGGCCGCCATTTTGAAACAAGATGACGGATGAAGTTGGCCAGTGAACTTAGTCAAGACTTTAGTTCGTTCTATGTACAATCCAAGTTATATCCATTATCCAAATCGGTTCATAAATGTGCATATTATTGCGTGACAAAAAT
Organism: Maratus speculifer; assembly: GCA_964019185.1. Classification (NCBI taxonomy): domain Eukaryota; kingdom Metazoa; phylum Arthropoda; class Arachnida; order Araneae; family Salticidae; genus Maratus; species Maratus speculifer. The sequence goes on along the minus strand of OZ025302.1, from coordinate 156,361,582 downwards.
CAGGTCATTTAAAAATGTCAGACACCAGTCACTTTAGAAATTCAAAGCGCTGTAATTCAATAATTGTTTAAGATATTAACAAAACAAAAAATGCTCCGAATTCTTAATATCAAGGTCAAGCACATAAAAAAAAAGCATTTTCAATTTTTAATTTTTTTGTACCTCATTTTAAATTTAAATTTTAAAAAACAATTCAAGTTGCCTCCATTTTGAAACAAGGTGGCGGATGAAGTTGGCCGACGGACGGACCCGGACCAGATATCGGTATATACTATGTACACACCAAGTTATATCCAAATCGGTTCATAAATACCCGTGCTACCGCGTAACAAAAATCAGACCGTTTCAAAATATCAGCCGCTCTAGAAATTAAAAGTGCTATAACTCAGCCATTTTTTTTAAGATATAGACAAATCAAAAATGCTCTTGAATCTTTATATTAAGGTCAAACACATAGAAGAAAAATATTTTTCAATTTCTAATTTTTTTTTTTTTTGTACTCAATTTTAACTTTAAAATTAAAAAAAATTAAATGGCCGCTCTTTTGAAACAAGATGGCGGATGATGCTGGCCAACGAACTCGGTTCAGACATTTATATGTACTATGTACGCACTAAGTTTCATTCAAATCGGTTCAAAAATACTATAGTTATTGCATGACAAAGATCATATGTATATATGTCAACATTTGAACGGAGGGTGGTTTTGGGGTCTGGGTATCATGATCGGTGAAAATATACCAAAATTTTCCGGAAGTGTTTTCCTTCGGACAGCTGCAATAGGTAACTTTATGTTTTTTGTAATGAAAGCTACCTAATATGCACTCCTTTTGGTGGTTTCTTCATTTAACACATTTTTAAGTGGTTTGATATATTAAAAATTGTGTAATTCTTTGTTGTAGAAACTTTACACCAGATCAAGAGTGAAAATTGTAAACAACATATCAATGTGCCATTTTGAAATTCCTTTAAATTAGCGAAGTTCCATAAGAATTCTGTCTGTAATTTCCGTTATGTTTTCAATAATGGTTATCGAATCTGTTAACTTATTTCCCGTTGCAATGTTACCCAATTTTGTAGATGTTTATTTTAATATCTTGATTTATTTAGTTTGTATTTAAGTCGAGCATGGTGCTAAATTTACAAAAAAAAAAAAAAAAAAAAAAAAAAAAAAACAGAGTTAGATATTGATGATTTAAATCCCAGATATATTGAACGAATGTTTAATCATGAAAGGAAAAAAAACTACTACTACAAGTTTTGATTAAGAGTCATCACTCTACAATAGACAACGAAGGGGCATTTTACTTTCGTATTTAACTTTTCCATGTAATTTTCGAATTTCATTTAAATGAACAAGCACAGGGTAAGCAATGTGGTTATTTTTTCTTTCGCCGATTTAAACTTTAAATGTTTATATGTACTTTTAAAAATTAGATCATGCTGTTAACACGGTACTGCCAATTTAAAGAGTAATGAAGTATTATATTTTGCATAACTGTTGAAGTAAATTCTTTTTATCAGCTTTGTTTATTTGTTAGCAAGCATAGTTAAGCCATTTATAATACGCGTTAAATTGTATAATTCTAATGTAATTTTATATCACATGTAGCTTATATTTGTTAAAAAAACTAAAAACGCCGAATTAAATTTATAGTGTTAATTATAAGTGATTATGATTTTTGTTGCAAAATTATTTTTAAATGAATGATCATGACGTTTGTCTATTCTCTAACAAAAAATATTTTCGCTAAGAATTTGTTATTAGATGTTTTTTTTTAGCTTATTTGAAGCATTATTAACAATGTAAGACATTTTCATAATTTTAATATCGTTTTTTAAATGTTACTATTGAAAAAGTGAAAGCAATTGTCATACTCTTATCTTTGTGTTTATGTTGGTAAAATGTACTCAAAAACATGAACAGCGCACATTTGATTACATTTAATGCGAAAATTCAGCACTTCCATGCGGGGGTGGAAGAGATGTTCATTAAGTAATTATCTTTTAGATGTATCCAGAAAGGCTTAATTTTAATGCTAAACATACATAATGAATTTAAATATACAAAAATTTAAAGGTATTCTAACTCCACTTTGCTCTCCCCCCCCCCCCCTCTATACGAGACTTATGAAAACGATATTTTTAAGTATGTAAATAAATAGGAAATTTCGTTGTTACCAATTAATATGTTTAAAATATATGTTATAAAAAACTATCTCAATTAAGAGAAAGTTTAGTACAGCCTCTTTGCGTGAAACTATTTATTTTAAATTATAGTTGTGTTAGATTTAAATTGCTTTCTTTAATTTTTTTTTTTTTTTTTTTTTTTTTTTACTTTTAAAGTACACCAAACAATTGGTAGTGTGACTTCACACCAAAAATGGTGACAATTATGTTGCCTTCAAAAGTAGTGTTTGGTTACGCCATTTGATTGCTGGTGGTTTATTACACCAATTTACTGGTGGTGTATCCTTTCACGACTTTTGGTGGCAACTTTGCTGCCACCCTTTCTGGTGTAATGTGACTTTAATATTTTTTACGGTGTAGAGCTTTTTAAAAATAAATAAATAAACCTTTTTTTCTAGAATTTCTACATTTATTTCTCAACATACAATCATAAGTTAATTAATATTAAACTAGTAGTTGATAAAAGTGCATTAAAAAAATTGCACTCTTCCTTTTTAGCTCACAGGCTATCATAGCCTGAGAGCTTATGTGCCCGTCCGTTCTGTATGTATGTTCGTATGTACGTAACGCGATAACTCATGATAAAAATATCCGATCCACTTGAAATTTTGTATGTAGGTATATCCTGACAAGGCGCTTCCCTGATTAGTTTTTGGAGTTCTTTCGATATGTATAAGATGGGGAACGAGGGGCTCATGCCCCCCGTTAGTTGATATAGATGGGATTTTCATGCAGAATTAAGTTTTCAAAATTTAGATTTGGATCATTCTGATGAGGCGATTCCGTGACTGTTATTAGGTGTTCATTGATTAAGTATAAATAGGAGGAACAGGGGTTCTAATGCCCCCCCCCCCGTTAGTTGATATAAATGGGATTTTAATGCAGAATTAAGTTTTCGTTCAAAATTTAGATTAGGATCATTCTGATGAGGCGATTCCGTGACTGTTATTAGGTGTTCATTGAATAAGTATAAATAAGGGGAACGGGGGTTCTAATGCCCCCCCCCCGTTAGTTGATATAAATGGGATTTTCATGCAGAATTAAGTTTTCGTTCAAAATTTAGATTAGGATCATTCTGATGAGGCGATTCCGTGACTGTTATTAGGTGTTCATTGAATAAGTATAAATAGGGGGAACAGGGGCTCTAATGCCCCCCCCCCCGTTAGTTGATATAAATGGGATTTTCATGCAGAATTAATTTTCGTTCAAAATTTAGATTAGGATCATTCTGATGAGGCGATTCCGTGACTGTTATTAGGTGTTCATTGAATAAGTATAAATAAGGGGAACAGGGGTTCTAATGTCCCCCCCCCCTTAATTTATACAAATGGGTTTTTCAAGCAGAATTTTCAGATTTCGTTCAAATCTCTGAATAGTTTTGGAAGTTTAATGGTTAAGTATAAAAGAGGGGGATAACTCTTTTTAAATTATATAAATGCTAAATGGGTTTTTATTAAGAATTATCTAATTTGCTCTGAATTTTGGATATAGATTTTTTATATGATAAAGCATGTCTTTGATAGTATAGGAGGTTCAATGATTAAGTATAAAAAAAGAGAAAAGGGGAGAGCTGTTTCCCCTTCTTAATTTTTTTTTTTCGAACGGAATTAACCCTTGAAAATATAAAGCTTTAATGTGCAATTAGTAATTGTAGCCTGTGAGCTCAATGCCTTCAGTTTAACTGGGCAGTATTCTTTTTTATTTTTAATTATAATTTATTTTTTACTTTTCAGGGTTTTTTTTTTCCTTGTTGCAGTTTCATAGATATTTGTCATAATATGGCGAGGCGTTTATTGCAGTATCATTAAATCCATTTTTTTTTCAGCTTTTTATACAATTGTGCTTCTTAGCAGGGCCCATGCTGAGACGATAAAAAGGAAATAAAGTGCGGCAAAGGAGAAAAAATAGGTCGAAACAAAGAGAATGCCTTTTCAAACGTGTTTTTTCTCCGAAATCGTACAATATGTTGCATGTGTCGCCTCAGTATGTAACTTGCCTTACTATGAATATTTGACGATTTATCACCTGTATCAGGCAAATTTAGAAATAGCTTAAAATCAATGTATTAATTTGTAATTAAAGTATAACAGGAATTCTAAAGAATTTGGAAATCTGAGAATCATAGAAAAAACAGTAAAAGTTTATCTTTTTGAAAAAATCAGGGAAAAGTCAGGAAAATTTGTAAATTTAGCGGAAAATTAGGAATTATCTAAAATTACTGGAAAATTAGGAAATTTTGTAAAATTACTGGAAATTCAGAGAAATTTGTCTATATGCGAAAATATTTGCATTTTCAACGCCAGAAATTTTAATTTCCCTTAAGGAATATTTAAGCTATGAGTAAACAAGCACATACATTAGAAATGATGCACTGACTTCTAATGCATTTCATTAAAATACTAATAATTATTATCAAAATTTTATTGCATTATAAAATAAAAATTAAATGAAAGCAAAAAATTAATCGTTTAATTATTTTTTAAATACAATTTTTCCTATAGCATTATTAAGTCTAACTGCTTAATATTGTTTTTGGGTGAGATCTGAAATTCCCCTCACTGTTGTTTAACATATGAATGTGGAATTCGTCTTTTTAAAAATATTTCATCAGGAAATTACTATTTGTAACTGTTTTTTCTGTGAACTCTTTTTAAGAGGCTACTTCACTCACATGAAAACAATTCGCTAATGTTAAAACTATGGAAATTTTGTGAATGTTTTGCACTTCAATATTTTTAAACGATTTTTTCCCCTCACTGGCTACAGTATAATCCTGCTAATTCGGACCCCGTTTATCCGGATCTCCGCATAATCCGGATCAGTCTGGTCATTTTTTTTTTTTTTTTTTTTTTCAAAGTTTGAGAAATGATCGGCAAAATTTGGATAACATTAATTCATTTAATTTTCGTATTCTGAATTAAAAAGTCTTTTCTGAAATATTTTCGGAAGAGTACCTTAATCTGTTTTCATTTAAACTCATTGATGTTATCTTTCTAAGAAACAACAATGCTTCACTTAAAGTCTGCAAGCCGGTTGCTGAGAGTATTCTCCGAAAATCGTGAAAAAAATTACGGTCTACAAATAGTGATTTCTTGAATAATAAGCAAGCTTAAAATAGAAAAAAAAAAAAAAATAGGTGAAAATGAAAGGAAAATTACACTTGAAGATTTTGTGAGCATGTTAAAAGAAAAGAAAGAAAGAAAAATTGATGGTTACTGAGATGTTGATATCGCGAAAATTTTTTTTCCAAGCACCTTCGTCGTTCCAAGCCCAAACTCGCACTCTGATTGGTTGTTGCTCTCGGCACTGTTTTCACGTAACTTGGCGAAAAATTCTTCGCTCGTAAGTGAACGAGTAAACCTAAAACCTAACCTACTCATTCTTATTCTTCCTTCATTTTGTGCTCTTGTGTATTATTATCTTGTGTTATTTTATAAAATGGCTAATGCTTTACTTATTAATAAACGGGAAAAGTTACTTTGTACTCGGTTCGGAAGGAAATCAAACTCCTCGACGGAAGCATCTATCGCTACGCCAAATATGATTATCGCCAAGTTACATGAAAACAGTGCCGAGAGCAACAACCAATCAGAGTGCGAGCTTGGGCTTGGAACGACGAAGGTGCTTGGAAAAAAAAAAAAAAAAAAAAAATACGCGTTGATATCACCGACATTAGCAATTGCATGAAGCAAAAAAATAATGAAATTTATGCCTCACTTACAGATGATGAAATAATCACTTTGTGTGCAGCAGAAAAAGTTGAAAATGAAGAGGATTCAGACGAAAACATTATTATCAATGATGATCAACCAAAAGTTATTAGCCATAATGAAGCAACAAATCATTTACAACAATTATTGGTTTATTTTAAAAATTAGGTGGAGACTACACCCAACAAACTAACTATGCTCCAGTGGATGCGTCACCGTGCGGCCCGCAAAAATTATACAAAACTTGCACAGCAGAAGATTTCATAATTACAAAATAAACATTTTTACTGTCTGTAAATTTTTAGTATGTTTAATATAAAGGTGATTTTCTGTAACCATGTTTTATTTCAAGTTTTTCTCATTCTCCGGATAAGCCGGATTGGGTCTGGTCCCAATTAATCCGAATTATCGGGGTTTTACTATACTTGAAATAAATCTGTACTAAAGTCCCTTTTTAATCTCCCATTTTGTTTATTTTATTATACATATATATATATATGTATATATATATATATATATATATATATTTGAAACTTTTACTTTTCGGAACCGGTTGCACAGTTCGAAATATTCTCAATTAATGAAAAGAAAAAAAAATTGCAATTGCAATGAAAATCGAGAAAAATAAAAAGCGGCTTTTGTAACAATAAACTTCAACCACTCAATGAAAAAAAATCATTTAAAATTATTTAAATGCAAAAGAGTTACTCTCTAAAAAAAAAAAAAAAATAATAATAAAAAAAATAATAATAATAATAATAATAACAATAATAATAATAATAATAATAATAATAAAATGAAAATGTTGCTTTAACAGAAAAAATCTGTCACTTATGCTTCTAAAAACCCCTATACTTTCTACTTTCGCGTAGCATAGACTGAGAAAAAATCTGTTATCCTACATACACTATATATGGCCAAAGGTAACCGGCCACTTGCGATTTTAGACATTTTGTTAACTATCTAGAAAAATACAGGAGGAATTATCCTGAAACGCTATGTGTGTAAACATAATAGTACAGGTTATACATTTCCGTGACGATTTTGTTTCCCCGAAACTCCACAGGAAACCGTCAACAAATTGAAAAATATCGAATATCTTTTGGACAACCCTGTCAAAACTAATCTAGCAAAAGCGTTCAAAATAGTACAGGTAATAAATTAGAAGTAGATAATGATTAAGTGGCTTATTGTAATAAACTGTGTTTATTTTTATGCAGATAGCATGTATACTCGTAATAGACAAATTAAGGTTTTTATAAAAACAGTCTCAATTTTGTCCAGGTTTTTTGTTTATAATTTGCAAAGTTTCTAATGTACAACAATGTTCTTTTCCGAAAACATGACAAACGACATTGTACACAATATCCTGTAGTTGGAATTAAAAAATAATAAAAATTGTGTGAAAAATGAGCAGGTTTACTGAATAATTTTACATTGCGCACATGCGTGAACGCTATCAAAATTTTATTTGCACATTTTGTTAGCTAAATGTATAGAGCGACTTATATGAAAGTTTCAAAAACGCAGCTTGAAAATTCTGAAAATGATCGTCTATAGAATAAGATCAAAATCTGTTGTTCCCAAAATGAAGCAAAAAATGAGGGGCTGTATCCAAATATACTAGAACGGGCCATATTGTGTATTCTGTATTGACACTAATCAGTGGATAAGTGGATACAGCCACTCATCTTTATTCAGTGATAATCACGTCATATGCATACTTTACTGCAGATGTTCTTTAAAACTGGGTCGTAAGTCTTGAATTCTTCTGCGAATGCAAATAACGCTATTTTATACTAAATAAAAGCATGTGTTTTAAGTCTTAAAACTAAAATATGTTTTGAATTATCCATATTTATATACAAATACATGTATATTTTTTTTTCATTGGGGACGGCTGAAGATTTTTATAAATTCCTTCATCCAATCACTAGTATAAAATAAATTTTTACCCCATTTAAAACATTTTTGCTATTGAGACTATATAACTATGACTAACGGTTAAAAAAAAAAATCCGTTGGACACTGTTGAAAGTGGATATTATGTACACGAGGTGGAACCCGTCGAAATTCGACGAAAGAAAATCTTTAAGAAAAAACTGTTTCATTGATTTATAATAAATCTACAAAATTAGTTACAGTAAAAAATACATCTTATATTGGTCAGTCTAACTCTCAAACAAATATTATTTTAAGCTAAAATTAACAAAATACTATAAAAGTCAATTATCCAAATTATTAAACGAAATAAAACCTAAATTCACCGGATTTTATAACAGACAATATTTTTGAAATAGCGCATTTTTTTTTTTTTTTTTCAATTTTAAGAGAAAATAGAGTGATTCCGCTGCCGCAATTACAAAATTGGTACTGAAAATTATAAAAAACTTAATATCTCAAAAATAAATTGAGATACAGCTTTCAAACAAATTGCATTTAAAAGTATACATTTTTTTCTCTATACGACGGTGTAAAAAAATTAAAATGTACGGTGTTTAGAAGTATAAAATTTGCAGTACCGAAAATTTCAAAACCGAAATTGCATGGGAAAATGTTGCACATTTTAATTTCTATTTATTTATTTATTTATTTATTTATTTATTTATTTATTTATTTATTTTCAATTTTAAAAGATAATGGAGTTGCTACAATTACAAGTTACTACACTGTTGCTACAATTACAAAATTGGTACTAAAAACTATAAAAAATTAATATCTCAAAAATAAATTGAGATACAGCTTTCAAACAAATTGCATTTAAAAGTATACATTTTTTTCTCTATACGACGGTGTAAAAAAATTAAAATGTACGGTGTTTAGAAGTATAAAATTTGCAGTACCGAAAATTTCAAAACCGAAATTGCATAGGAAAATGTTGCACATTTTAATTTCTATTTATTTATTTATTTATTTATTTATTTATTTCAATTTTAAAAGATAATGGAGTGATTCTGTTGCTACAATTACAAAATTGGTACTAAAAACTATAAAAAATTAATATCTCAAAAATAAATTGAGATACAGCTTTCAAACAAATTGTATTTAAAAGTACATTTTTTTTCTCTATAAGACGGTTTAAGAAATTAAAATGTGCGACGTTTGGAAGTTTAAAATTTACAGTAGCGAAAATTGCAAAACCAAAATTGCAGGGGGAAATGTTGCCATTCACAAAATGACGCATGCGTTACATACAGATACGTTTGGTCTTTATAATATAGATATATCTCTAATGAAAAAACTTTCTTTAAATGCCTAAAAATAGAAAACAAAATTTACTTACAGGATATAATGTATATGTTTTTGTGTTTCATCCATTAGGAGAGGAGATTCGTCTGGAAGACTTGAAACGTAACCATAGTTCACCAACAGTTTCATGAAGTCAGTTTTTCCACATAAAGCAGGCAGTATTCGAAAGGTATTGAAACTTTCGTTAGATTCAGTTTTCTCAAGATCCCATACGTAACAGCAGCAATTACTAGAAAATTCACAGTCGTGGGAATAAAGATTACCCATTGCTTCTACTATAGTAGAATCGACAGTGGTATATCCTAAAGTCTACCCTAGCCTATAATCGCTTGCTTGGGACACAATTTACAACGAAATAAGATAGTATTTTCCACATAACTGCTTACATGTGCTGCCCTTGTACTTTCAGATAATTTTAAGGAATATTCGAAAGTACTGATTAAGGGTTTCCCCTCTTTTTGAATCTTTAGTAAATAAGAGATTGAGTCACTTGTACGACAAGGATGAAATGGTGTATTCCCTGCATTGCAGCGCAAAGAAATTTTTGGAATTTAGGTTATAGTGTTAAGGGAAACAGCCGTCTAGATTTTAGAGTTCCGATTTCCGTCTTAATCCCGTCGCGTCATGACCTAACTGCACATCTTAATATATGCAGTGGCGCCAACTTTTGAAAAGTTTTGGGTGGAATCAAAAATTTTTGAAAAAATACAAAAACATTGGGTGGGCTCAATTAATAATAGAATGGAGGGAGATATCAAATTATTGGATGGGTTCACACCCCATGGTCCATATAAATTGGCGCCACTGAATATATGTACAGTAGAACCCCGCTAATTCAGACCCCGTTAATCCGGATCGGTTAGATCATTTTTTTTTCAAGTTTGAGAAGCGATTGGCTATTTTCCATAACATTAATTTGTTTCATCGTCGTATTCTAAATTTAAAAAACTTTTTCTGAAATCTTTTCGGAAGAATTAAGCAAAGTAAACTACTTTTACTGTCTGTAAATATTCAATAAGTTTCACATAAAGGGGATTTTCTGTAAGTATGTTTTATTTTATTTAATTTTTTTGTAACTCTCCGGATAATACGGATTTTCGATAATCCGGATTGGGTCCGGTCCCAATTAATCCGAATTATCGGGGTTTTACTGTACTCATCGAAGCTTCTCCGGGTTCAAAATACTTAAAAAAAAAAAAAAAAAAAAAAAAAAAAAAAAAAAAAAAAAGAAAGAAAATATTTGCAAATGTTCGCATTTTTTGATTTAGTTTTAATGCAAATTAATAATTTACCTTAAAAATTATGTATATACAATCACACTTCACTTTAAGAACTTGTCTTTAAACTCCATTAACATGTAAATAAATCTCCATATTATGAACAATATATTCAATATAACAAAATTAATTCCACTTCCGCATGTGTACAACATTTAAATGGAAAGTTGTTGCGATAAATAATATGAATCTATTTCAGCAGATTGTATGAAAATGAAATTTATTCATTCAATCATTTCCATTCAAAAGTAGACATCCCGAAAGACTTCGATACAATAAGAAGGGTACTCCAGTTTCATGGAAATCTCACAGATGACTTATTTTGATACACACAAAAATGCGAACATTTTTCATGAACAGTATTTTTTTATAAGAAACTGTACAAAGTAACCCATGGCGAATCCAAGGGGGAGGTGACGGAGGCATAGGCGTAACTTGGGCTCTAAAACTAGGGGGGCAAAAGTTCAAAGTACTTTTCTAGAAAATTATACCCCTCCCCCCCCCCCCTTTCCAATCATCGCGTGAACACATATGCACTTAAATATTTAAAATTTTTAATATTTAAAAAGAAATTAAATGTTTAACCAAAAACGAAAAAATAACGCAAAATCCAAAATTACTCATTTCATGTCCTTAAAAAGATATTTTAAAATAGTGAATGCACAACCTTTATATCTCTTATAGTCCAAGAGCCGACCGCAAAAAACCCCAAGTCATCGAGCACAAGAAAAAATGCTTTATATTATGGAAGAGTAGTCATAGGGGAATCTTATCATCCATGTCTGCCGGAAAAGAAGTGGTGCAAAAGCCAAAAATGAATGCCACTAATGGCTCACTCGTAGGTCTATTATTGTGTTTGCCGTACAATCAAAGGTATGAAAACACGGAAAACTGGGTGCAGGAAAACATAATGCTAAGTCTACGAGTCAACCACTAGTGGTATTTAATATTGGCTTATGCACCACTTTGCTTCCCGCAGACATGGATCATTAGATTCTCCTATGACTACTCTTCCATAATATAAAGCATTTTTTCTTGTGCTCGATGACTTGGGGTTTTATGCGGTCGGCTCTTGGACTATTATGTTGGATGCACTGTTAACCGGAAAAAAGTTGAAACTGCTGCACTGGCATTAACAAAAAATTGACAAAGACTGATAGAGATCTGCACGAGTGGCCCAAACGAAAGTTAATTTGGCCCGGTCTGGTGTAAAAATGAAAATTTCAGTTCGAGCCCGGCCCGCACAGAAATCAGTGAAAACAGTCCCAGCCCGGCTCGATTTGGCCCGACTCAATTTCTACAAAAAATTTGGATTTTACTTAACATACAATAAAGATTCTTTTAAAGAGTACTGCATACATATTTAAGGGGTAAATTGACAGTATATTTTTTTAATTAAAGACAGGCAATACACAATAGCAACAGTAACGATTTCTTAAATTCTTAGACATTTCAACATTTAAATAAGGTGTATTTGTGGTAGTATGTTTGACGGCAGGTTATCTGCATAAGGGATATAGGCCCTAGGGGGAGTGCCTTCTGTCAGGGTCTCTCTATGGGAACCTAACTCGTATTTACGCAAGTTTCAAATGAAACCATGAAAACTCCAAACGATTAGCCCGATGAGCGCGATTGGGTTTGAACTCAGCACCTCCTGTCCACGAGCCTCGAGAGCAGAACCTCGCACCCACTGGTGGGACCCATTTAAATAAGGATTCATAAAAACATATTGTAGTTTAGAATTAAAAAAAAGATCGTAATTTTTGAAACAATATAATAAAAAGTAGATTTGTGGAAAAGTTTCTCTGATTCGTGAAAATATTTCATTTATTAACGCTATTCTCAAATCCAAAAGTGCTACTTTCTGACGCATTTCTAAATTCATTTCTTTTCGGAAATGCAGTGGACTAGTAGGTGTTCTTATTCAGAAACTGTAAGTGAAATCGCATGGCAATAATTAAATTGTTTTTTGTTTAAAAGAACTTTGAACAATAGACATTATTTCATGACTCCATGTATTAGGTTTTTTTTATTTTCAGACGATGAGCGTGAGATGATACTGATATGTTATTATTATTATTCTTTGGTTTTCGATATGTATGTTTTTCTATATATGTGCTGTGATGTGACCGTCTAATAAATGTTTTCTGTATTTATAGAAAAAGTTATATTCATCGTGAAAAATATTATAATTTTGTCTAAATATAACGAAAATAATTAACATTTTGGTAGAAGAGCGGTGGTTTTAGAGAAAATGTTTGTGTTTTGAGTGCAGAAATAAATAAAATAAAAATATGAATTGAGTGAAATTAGGCCTAATGGAAGAAAATAATTTTTCCGATTGGAATAACCGCCAATAGGATAAATTTAAGAGGCAAGAATTTTATATGCATTTAAAATATTCAGGAAGATAAAGTATTGTAACTATGTCTGAGTCAAATTTGTTTGGAATTCCTAGAATAGAACCCTTAACAAGTAAAAATTATACATTATGGAGTATGAGGGTTGAAGCTTTAATTAAGTCTAAGCATTTATTTGATGTTATAGAAAATGATGAACCGATAAAAAATGAAAAGGATCCCGCTAGTTTAAAAGTGCATAAAACATGGTTAGAGAAAAATGATGAAGTATATGGTATAATTATATTAACGTTGTCAGCAGAACAAACAATGGCAGTTAGAGGAGTTAAGAAAGCTAAAGAATTATGGGAACTACTTAAAAAGCGTTATGCAGGAATTGAGAATCAAAGAAAAATTCAATTAAAAATAAATCTGGCGAGAATAGAGAAAAATGAAAGGGAAACAATTGAAGAATATTTAATAAGAGCTCAAGGTATCGCAAACGAAATATTAGAATTGGGTACAGAAATTGATGAAAGCGAATTAATAGGATTTATTATAGAAGGACTCCCAAAGAAATATAGTGAAGTAACAACTGCGATATCGTCAAACCCAAATATTACTTACGAAGTGATGCGAGAAACTTTATTGCGATAGGAAAGAAAATATGATAGATTTCACGAAAGCGATTTTAAAGCATTTAGGGCTAATGAAAAGAAAAGAATTTATTGCTTCGCGTGCGGAAAGCCAAATCATGTAGCGCGGAATTGTTATAATAAATCGAATATGACACACTCGCGAAATAATAGAGAATATTTACCAAACAAAAATTTTAAAAATTTTTCTAATAATAAAGTTAAAGCATTTCAGGATGTGAGGGAATATTCACAGAACAGTAAGAATTTTAACAAGAATAATAATGTTTCAACCAAGAAAATGAAGGAATATACATGTTTTACAAATGAACATGCATTGCACTCAGATGAATTTCATAAAAATGAGTGTAAAGAATCTGAAAATAATAGGGAAATAACCTGGATGTTAGATTCAGCTTGCACTTCGCATATGACGCATAGAGAAGATATCGTTGTAGAAGGAAAACCTGAAGATGTAGAAATTGCAACTGCTGACAGCGAGCGATCAATACAAGCTAAATATCGCGGAAATGTTCATGTTACTGCTTGTGATCAGAAATTTGGCGAATCAAATATAAAACTTACAGATGTTCTTTGTGTACCTAATTTAAGAGAAAATTTGATGTCAGTTCCAAGTTTAGTCAGAAAAGGAAAATATGTGATATTTAATAATGAAGGAGCAGCCATTTATGAAAAGAATACAGGCGAATTAATTGCTCAAGAAACTTTTGAAGATAATACATTTAAAATAAATTTAGCTGTACGAGAAATAATTGAAGATAGAAACGAATCTTGTTTACAGACAAAGGAATCTAAGAAAGAATTATGGCATAGAAGACTTGGACATATAAATTATGCATACTTACAAAGAATGTCAAGAGAAAATCTTGTAAGGGGATTAGAAGAGATAGATGGTAAAGAAACAAAATGCGAAATATGTATTCAAGGAAAATTAACGAGAATGCCATTTAATCAAATGATAGAAGGAACAACACGTATTTTAGAGCGGCTACATGTTGATTTATGTGGACCAATGACAGTACACTCATTAGGAGGAAATAAATACATGTTAATGGTAGTAAATGAATATAGTAGAAGATATTTTGTAGATTTTTTAAGAAGTAAAGATGAAGCAAAAGAAAGAATTATAAATATAATAGAGAGAAGAGAAAATGAAACCGGCAAGAAAGTAAAAGCAGTGAGATCAGATAACGGTGGAGAATTTACTAACGAACAGCTCATGAATTATTATAAAAGAAAGGGTATTAAGAATGAAAGAACAACAATTCATAGTCCTCAAAGCAACGGGATTGCTGAAAGAGCTAATCGTACAATTATTAATACAGCAAGAACATTGCTGATAGAAGCAAAGCTACCTTTATCTTTTTGGGCCGAAGCAGTGTCAACAGCAGTTTACATACATAATGTTACTCCAACGGCTACAAGAAAGAAAACGCCATTAGAATTATGGTCAAGTAATAAGCCTACAGTAAAACATATGAAAGTATTTGGATGTAAAGCTTTTTATCGCAACGATGACATCAATAGAAAGAAATTTGATGTAAGAGCAAAACCTGCAGTATTTATCGGATATTCAAGAGATCGTCGAGCATACAGATTATATGACTTAAAGGAAAAGAGAATACGTGAAAGCAGAGATGTTGTGTTTATAGAAGAAAAAATGGGATATGAAGATATAGTAGAAACTATGTAATCGAATGGCATTATTCATTTTTCGATAAAGAGATAATGCTAATGCGCCTTTGAGATAATACTGATAAAGACAGCGTTTTGAATCGAATTTCCAGAAGCGGCATCACAGAAAAATATAAAAACCTGAAGTCGTAACAAGAATCACTTAATTGTCGGCAAGTATTTTACATATAAAAAATGGAAAGCGCTAATTGATTCCAAATCCCTTCAACAGTCAAACTTCTCAATTTTAAACCTTTACAGTTAAGTCAGAAAATGTGTCAAAGCTTGAGAGGTAGGGAGAAAATTCTTTTTCTGATGCTAATTATGCACTTTTTCCGCAACTTTTTGACGAAATTAATTTTTTTCCCGCTATCTGTCGACAAAAGTTTTCTTTTTTCGCGATACTTTGAGATTCATGCTCTTTAACGCGATTCTTTAGCAGAATTTTGTGTTTTTCACAATCCTGAAACAAAATTCACGTTTTACCACGATCTTTTATACAGAAATTTAAGATTTTGCACTATCGTCTGCCAGAAATTTGCATTTTCCCGCAATCCTTTGACAAAATTTGCATTTTTTCCGCGATCCTTTGATAATTTCGAGTTTTTTCGCGATCATTTGATAAATTTTCCTTTTTTTTCCCGTGATTCTTTGACAAAATTTGCGTTTTTCGCAATTTTTTGTCATTTGTGTTTTTCTGTGATTTTTAACAAAATTTGCGTTTTTCTCTCGATTTTTTTTTGCGTTTTCTCCGCTATTCTTTGCTAAAAAAGATTTAGCATTTTTTACAAAATTTGTTTTATTTTGGCAATTTTTTGACGAAATTTGCATTTTTCACGATTTTTTGTCAGCATTCGTATTTTTCTGCCATAGTGTGGCAAAACTCGAATTGTTTCGCGATACTCAACAAAATTTGCGAATTTTTTGCGATCTTTTGACGAAATATGTGTTATTTCTGCGATTCTTTGATGAAATTCGCCTTTCTTTCTGCGCAATCCTTTAATAAATTTCCACCTTTTTTCACAGCCCTTTGAAAAAATTTGTATTTTTTATGGCAATTTTTGATAAAAATCGCTTTTTTTCCTAATCCTTTCACGAAATTTTCGTTATCTTTCTATTCTTTGACAAAATGGGAGTTTTTTCTGCGACCTTTTGATGAGATTCTCATTTTATCCGCGATTTTGTGACGAAATTTGCGTTTTCGTCAGTTATTCTTTGGCGATGTTTATCGATTTTTTATGCGAACGATTAACAAAATTGATGTTATTTGCGGCCATTTTCGAAATTCGCGACACTTTATCATAAAGCTGATTTCATGTCCAAATTTTTGGTCTGATGACTATTTTTTTTTCGTCACAGAATGCTTTAAATTTTCGGAAAATTTGAAATAAATCACATGGAAATTCGTGAATTTTTTTTATATGCGATTGATGAAGCATTTTCAAACTTAAAAGACTATTACATTTTTGATTCCTTGAATTGATTTTTAATTTTGATTTTTGATTTTTAATTAAAAACTCAACTATATATCAGAAATTTAAAATTCTGAGTCTCAGGTACATCAGGAGAGGCTTTGGAATATCCTCATCTAAATTTTTAGACTTACATGCGATAAATTTTTCTAGCCACCCCATACATGCAAAGCGAAACTTTATTTTAGTACAGACATGTTTTTACGTTTATAAGTTTTAAAATGACACAAATTGAAACGAACATTGAAAAATTCAATGTAACAGTAGATTTTTCCATTTCCCTTTAATGTAACTACTCTAAGGCTACTTAATTCCAATTTACACGCCCGCCCCACGCATGCATAACAAACAATTCTAAAATAAAATAAATAAATGAATAAATAAAAATAAAAACGCTCATAGGTTCAGCATTTTCGGAGGGGACGAAAGGAGTAGAAGAAATATTTTTTATTGAACATATACTGTGGCTTTAAAAAGTTTGTTAAGATCCATGTCAGAAATTACTCATATGAACATAAAGATATTACTGCTGGGTATTTGAGATTATCCAGTATTTATTCTAGTTTGCAATCAAAACGTAGCACATAAATAGTTAAATAAAAAAGAAGAGAAAATCGAAATATAAAATTGGCTCTTAACCACAGAATAATACAAAAAACGGGAGGGGCAAAAGATAAGTCTTGCCCCTGCTCTTGGAAAACTAGGGGGGCATATGCCCCCCCTCGCCCCCGACAGATTACGCCCATGGACGGAGGTCATGACTCCCTCCTCCTTGGACGAAGATTTCTAAAGCACATTTTAAAAATGAAATACAGTCGAGTCTCTATATAACGAAATCCATCGTTCAGACAAAAAATTCGTTATATAGAAAAATTCGTTGAATAGAGAACAGCAAAAAAAATGTTCATTTAATGTTTAAATTTTGAAACAGGATTGTTTTTGAGATGTTTAATTAAATCTTTGAAATATTTAAAGGAATTTTTTTCAGAATCTCAAACATTTTCGCTACTTCCTTTTTTTTTTCTTTCCAGTGTCTTATTGATTATTTTCAAAGTTATTACTTTATCAGAGAGAGTTATGTTTAAACTAGAAGCGATTTTATGCAAATGCAGTAGAAGATAACACCAGCAAAGATGACATTTAGTAACAATTCTTCATTAAAATGATTTCTCACAACAAAAAATGCTCCGAGTCGCCACAAACAACAAACATCCTCTCTAAACTCTAAGTAATGAGAGTTAATTTAGGTAGATGAAAACCTGCTGAAAAACGACCTTTTCTGCAATTCCCCTTATCCCTTCCTTATTCATGCCTTACTATCCAAACCAAGAAACAAACATCATTTTCAAGACAATAATGGAAAAGTTTTATCTTTTAGGATGCTTTGTGATAGTTGCAAATCTCCCCACTAGCAAGCAAATGTTTCAATTTTTTCCAAGAACGCATGCTCATCTTGGCTAAAACAAAGTCAAGTGTAACCATGCAAAAATATGTTTTTCTTGGGGGGGGGGGGAACTGAATGCCTTTTTTTTGGACATGGGGAATAAGGTAAAGGAATGTAGCTATGAAATATAAACCAGAAATCAACAACAACAATAAAATTATTCTACAAATAATTTGAAGTGTTTTCTGAACTTATGATAGAACATTTTCGAAAAAATTCGTTGAATGGAGATATATATTTCGTTATATGGAGATCATTTCTAATGTAATCATGAAAAAATAACCCGTTCCTATAAAAAATTCGTTAAATAGAGAAATTCGTTGGATGGAGTTTCGTTATAGAGAGACTCGACTGTATATATTAAATTCTTTCAAATTTACCTCTTGCTCAACAATGAGAATCTTTCTGACTCTCTATAACTCTACTTGAATCCAAAGCAGGTTATTTCTGACACATTCAGGAAGTCATTTTTAATCAAATTGTATTTAAAATTATTTTATAAATATTTAAATATATTGTATTTAAAAATACATTTTTTCCCCTATACGACAATGTAAAAATTGAAAATGTGTGACATTCGAAGTTTGAAATTTAAATAGCGAAAATTGTAAAACCAAAATTTCACTTTAATTTTCAAAGTGATGTAGCCACTCGCAGAATGACGTACGTGTTACGTACATATATGTTTGTCCTTTATAATATAGATAAATAGCTATTTTGAAATTTCAGCATGTAGAGGCAGATCCAGTCCTACATTTAGAAGGAGTCTTATCTCTTTTTTGGTGAGGGTGGTGACTCGTGACTTCATTAATTAGCATTCTCTTATATCACAGATTCAAACTGGCTATGTTTTGGCACATACTCGAATGCATTTTCTTTTGTAAATAAATGGAGTTTGCATGTATCTATCTGTATTGTAAAGGCCAAACGTATCTGTGCGTAACGCATACGTCATTTTGCGAATGGCAACAATTTGAAATTTGAAATGAAATTTCGGGTTTGCAATTTTTGTTACGGCAAATTTTTAAACTTCTAAAAATCGTACATTTTCAATTTTTATACCGTCGTATAGAGAAAAAAAAATTACATTTCAATGCGATTTATTTGAAAACTATATCTTAATTTATTTTTGAAATATTAATTATTTTTATCGTTTTAATATCGTTTTTTCTAAATGTGGCAGCAGAAATACTCCATGTGCATTAAAAGCAAAGGGAAAAAAGTAAAAAAAAAAATAAGATTACTATATCATTATGTTGCCATTTTCTCAAAAGGGAAAAAAATAAATTAAAGTACATGCTGTGTCAAGAATATCGTCTATTATAAAACTTGGTGAATTTCGGTTTCATTTGCAAAAACTTTATCATAATAATAGATCATCTTTACTGCTTACATGTGCGATTAAAATGTAATTTTAACAATTTCTACAATTGAGTCTTATAGAAATAGTGTTTTGTTAACTTTATTTAAAATATCATTTTTTAAGAGTTAGACTTTATCAATATAAGGTGCATTTTTTATTGTAATTAATTTTGTAGGTTTATTATAAATCAATGAAACGGTTCTTTTTAAAACACTTTCTTTCGTCGAAATTCGACGGGTTCTACCTTGTATTTATAAATGTATAAAATTTGGAAGTTTTTATTCAGATACCAAAAAGTCAGAATTTCCCATTTCCTTATAAAACAAAGAATCTTATAGAAAGTTTTTTCAAAGTTCGCATTTTAAGCCGATTTTCGTGTCTGGGCAGTTATGGAAATACGGTCTTGAAGGAGCAAATAGATACAATTGAAATGTATCAAATTTATAAGAAAAATGAAAACGCTGTTCGATTATTTAATGCTTAAAAAATAATATGCCTGCAATTGTCATGTATTTTTATATGAAAATAATTCCTTGAAGGCATCATAAAGATTAGAAATGTAAGCTCGAAAAAAGAAAATAAATGAAAACATCTTTATTGTACTTTTGCTTTTTAACACTTTCCAACAAAGTTGAAAAATGTTTTATGCATTCGGTTTGTCTGGCCGTCTGGCCGCGTTCTATCTCTCATTAATATACTCGAATTGCCATGAAATTTTTGGACATTATTGACGTTTACCCTAGCATGAACCCTATTGTATATGAAACTTTTACCATGATTAGTTTATTTACAGGGATAGTCAAAAGTTTTTCATTACATTACAGCCTATGGGGGAAAATCGTCTGTAATAAATTTTAATGATGTTACAGCCTGTCAAACGTATTCAAATTTATATGCATCTGCAAAGTGCATTAAAATATGCATTTTGGGAAGTATGCTGTGAAAAGAATCGTTATCATTCTTTACAGGGCCACACAAAAGAATTCCATTGCATTTTATTATGCAAGAGGGGGGGGGGGTGTTTGCGAATATTTTAATAATGGTAATCGATTTTATGTATAATAAAATTGATATACATCGCTGAGGCTTAATATGAGTTGTTTAATGCATAATACGAAGTGTATGGCATTTGTCGGGATAGGGACACACAAAATATTGCAAATATTATATTCTATCCGAAGTACTGTATATTATGGATGATGGATGTTGGATGGATGAAGTGCATTTTAAATTATGATATGCGCTTTTAAGTTTCACTAAATGTATGCATATTATATAGTGTGTATAAGTGCTGTTACACGGTTTAGATGTACAGGGTTACACAAAAGATCACGGAAAGTTTACGGAATACGAGCGTAGTTTACTCAAAGGTGGTTTTTAAATTAGTTATGTATTTTTACCTTGAACTGCTTTCAGTTTATTAAGATGATATACAGGATCACGCAAAGAACTGGAAACATGGTCGCTTTTGGATGGTAATTTCTGGAAATTTGATTTAAATCGTTTAAAGAGTATTTTTGTTTAAACTAAATTTTAGCGAAATAGTTTCGTGTATTAAAAATACTATGTATTTTACAAGGCAGAACAAAAGTATTCAAGTATGTTTCCATCTATAAGTATAAATTGCTCAATGGAAAAATTCAACCAGTTTGGTGTTTTCTTGCTAAGATAAATTTTCCCATTATATAGTCTATATATTAACCGATAGATCAAATTCAGGGCTTTTCATAAGTATTGGAATACATATTTGGCTAAGTACAATAATACAATACTTCCCTGGATAACGAAGTTTTGATAAAGATTTCAAGAAGTGTTGGAAAGTGTTTCATAATCTGTGCTTAGCACATGATTTTTCTTACTTGTTGAAAAAAGTTTTGTGGTACAGAAATTTTTTTCGTTTAAAGGAAGATGAGTGAGATCATGATTCGGATGGATTCGCCTTCGTTTAAATGACGAAGTTGATGCATCCAGAGATATATGTTTGTTTGTTTTTATGTGCGCGAAAGGCCCATCCATACACAGTGATCAGTCACGCAATTGACCACTAGCACGGGGCGGAGTTTCCAATGTTTCCCACAAGCGTTGAGGTATTTGATTGGCTTTTGGTGAACGCTTGTGGGATAAATAGAGAAGCTGATTAGTTGAAATCTGTTGTGACGTTCTTTGACGTCAGAAATGCTAGTGGTCCATTAAAAAATAAAATAAAAATAATACTTTACAAAGTTTACAGATCATTGCACAAAAAATACTGACATTGTTAAAAGCCCGTAAGAAGCGTTTTTTGTTTTATTGTGTTTGTAGGGAAAAAAAAAACCGCATGGATTTATTAGCATTTAAAATAATAAATGTCCAATGCGTCTCACTTAAAAAAAATATTGTAATAGCCATGATGATAATTAATTATTCCTTTACTTGCAGTGTTTATGTAAAAGATAATGTTTCTACTTTTGACAAGTTAATTTAATTTTGTGCTATTTTTGAGGGGGGGGGGTTAAATTTGACATATAATAAATTATAGATTCTGAAATTTCAAATTCTTCAGGGCTAGAACGAATCTATGGTGATGGACCGGTGAAACCCCTCCCCCTCTCCCGAAATCAAGGAAGACTTGAAATTTTGCATTTAATAATGGTAAACTGCAACCCCAAAGAGTTACGAAATTCCCTTCCGCTGAAAAATGGCTTCTGACTTAGAGGTAGGGGGCAATTGCCCCCTAATGTCCTATCCTTCTGAAATGGCCCATTTACGTGCAAAACATATTTATGCGAAAAAAAGTAGCATATTTTCTTTACACCAAATTTTTATGCTATGCCGTAATGTTAAAACTTATTTTATTTGACTGGAAACGACGGTAAAACCATGAAGCTTGGAATTACAAAATGGAGCTCCACATCACAAACAAAGGCATAGGTGTAACCAGGATGGGGGGGGGGGGGTAACATCATGATCAAGATGGTGAAAAATTTAAATTTACTAAAAGTACAGCTTCACCTAAGATCGATGTAGATACTTACGATGTAAACAAAGCGTAAACGGCATTTATCTTCCTTCTGCAAGGTTATTTGCCTATCTTTTCTTTACCATAAGTTTTAGTTTTGAACGCTTTCTCATCTCTGCCTCTCCTCCCCCTCACGCAAACAAAAATCGCGTTCGAGCCCTTTTTAAAAGGTTCATCATACAATTATACCTTAACCTTTTAAGATAAAAACCTGCCTAAAACGGAAATATTACCGGTTTTATGGGATTCCGTTTTTGCAAGTTTTCAGGTTAAAGTAGAGTGAGCCCACTGGCTGGTCACATCTGTAATAAGCCTCCTTGATAGGTAGTTTATTTGAAAACTGGGGACCCAGCCTGAATTTTTGCTATTTTTGAAAAGGCGAAAATGAAAAAAATGACATATTTTGCGATGGCGAAATAAGCACTTTCCCGACTTCCGATTGGTCAAACCACGGAGTAAATTATATTCAGCATTCAGCCCATCTACTTTGCATTTAGAAGTGGCAACATGTGAATAAGTAAACAATATGGCCGTGTTCAAAAGCGGCTTTTTTTGTGCGCGCGCGCTCAGAAGATTCTGCTTGGAGTAGGGGCTATCGAAGAAGAGAATTTTAAGCTTATTCAATTATTGTATTATTTTTATGGTTCAGAATTGGTAAATACAAATACCATATCTCTTTATCCTTTCAAAATATGATTTTCGTAACAGAAATACATACCTATGACCACTCAAATGAAATTAAAAGTATTCCGGAAAAGTATCACGTGACCTATTTCATGTAATTAAGCCCGATTAGCATTTAAAAAATGACAATCAACCCTGCTCAAACCTTGACGCGCGCGACGCAAAAAAAAAAAATGATGGGCGATTTGATCACGTGATTGTGCGTTTTGTGCTTATCTGTTATTGGTTGCACGTTGTTTGTTGTCAAAGTTGGTAGGTTGACTGATACAATTTAACAATTGGTGATTTAATTTTTTTAATAATTTAATTTTTATTTATTTAAAAATCATTTATCAGTTGCTTTATACTTTTCGTATTAAATAATAGAATACTGTTGATTCTATTGTTGTAATTAATAGAATGCTGTTGATAAACCAAGGTTGAGATATCCACACGGGGGACTAGCTAAGGGGGGGGGGGCTACCCTCCCAAAACATTGACAAATGTTGTTACACTTTGCAAATTTAAAACTTTTATGTTAAATTTAATTAAAATTTTAATAAAAACTGCAATACATTTTCTATTTTTGATAGAATTTGCAAAAGTTACAACTCTAATTGGGAATATTATTCTTTTTTTTACAAATAAGAATTGTATTACATTTTCAAAGTGCGTTAACTCGGCAAAATTATAAAACGAGTTGGCGAATATAAAAATTTGACTTGACAATATTAAGGTTTTCTCCCCCACCAATAAAAAGTCTTAGCGATGGCCCTGTATCCACATATTACAAGACTGATTTGTAATCTACAATACTGGATTGATTTCAATGGAATTTGCATTGTTAGTTAGATAATTTTTCAGAAGAAGTTTTAGTATGTATATATTTCTTATTTAATGATTGTATATTTTAATACCGTGTGGATAACAGGCCAAAATATGTCATAAAATATGAAAAACAAACGACATCCGAAATTATGTTAGTATAAGCAAAACACTTATTTATACTTTTAATAGAAAAATTATAAACATTCTAATCATACTTTATTCATTATAAAACTAGAAGGCAAACTCCAAATATTTCACTTCTTTAAAATATATGTATGCAGATATTCTTAATTTAAAAAAATGTATATATTTTACATTTTGCTTTTATAATATTTTCCATTTTGATTTTAACACCGTAAAATATCCACGCATGCATTATATTTGCATCCTAATCTCAATAAAAAATTACTTCTAAAATTTTCAAAAAAAAAAAAAAAAAAAAAAAAAAAAAAAAGAACATTAATAATTATTTTTATGCGTATATGGATATTTTCGCAGAAAACATTTTTTTTCATTTTCTTAATATATATATAAATCACTTTGGAACGATATTAATATCGTTCTAATTATCCTTTTAATATTCTAAATTTGGAATATTAAAACTTTCTCCGCAAAAATCTCATTTTCTCATATTTAAATAAGTATTTTATTATTATGATAGAAATACATGTGCTTCTGTATTATTAATATAAAATTTACCTTTAATAAAAATGTCTTATTTATTAATAAAAAGCAACCAAAAAAAAAAAAATACAAACGAACTTTTGGCCCGCGCAGGTATCGAACCCGTATTGTCTGGGTTCAAGCTCAGCATCCTGACCATTCGGCCAGCCAGCTCACTTTCATTTGTAACAGATTATCTTTATAATTGGCACTACAAGTAATTACATCCTTGATCTGTTCTCCATCTGTTACTGAGCGAACAGTTACAGTAATTGGTGGCACAGTAGCGAGGACTGAACGCACATCCCACCAAGTATAAGTATCCACTCCATGTCCGTGGCTCCTAGCGTGCGCGTGCAGCGCGCGTAACAGCTGAACACAGCCTATGACCCGCGAATCCGAAATGTTGATTTTTGTCAATTGAATTGGATGGATGTTACTCTATCATTTCTTTGCATAGTATCATAGGTTGAAACATACTTAAAAATTATGGATAAAGAACAAAATGCCATCACAAGTAGTGAAAGTTCGGAGGCAGAACTTATATCGAACAACGTAGAAGAAATAAACGAACCCATTACGACTGACACTGAAAATGATTGTCGAATAAATTGCACGGACAAACAAAGTTTACGTAAAATTCTAGACATAACGCTTAATCAAATTGAAGATTTAGCAGATTCTTGTAATTTGAAAGGTAGCCGAAATGATTTTGTATCTCTTTTCGGTGAGGTAAGTTATTCGAGTGTTTTGAAATAAACGAAACATTAAAAGTACTCTTCGTCTTCACTCACTTCTAAACACCTGCTCCGTAATCTTAAACCAATGGGCAGGTTGTTTTCGAATTTATCGCTTAAATTTGAATATTTTTAAAAGATTTTTTTTTTTTTTTTTGCATACGAGAGTAATTTAATCTTTAATATCGCTGTTTTTTACTTTTTCGATTTCGGTTGCAGATTTGGCACAGATGTCATATACGCACCACATTAGCGAGAGTGCAACAAAATGGCGATTTTATACCTCATATGGTAACTCGGTCGTTGTTGTTTATTTATTAATAAACTGTTTATTTACTTTATATATTCTTTTATAAATTGTTTTATAGCTATTAATTAAACTTCTGTAGTTTATTATTATTTCCTTTTTAAAATAATAGAAAATAATTTAAAAATACATATGTATCTGATATTTGATAACGAAGATTTTGGCAAACTGGCGTCAGAAAAAAAAAAAAAAAAAAAAATTGTGCCAATGTAGTAAATATATGACATTGTGCCACAGATTTTTTATATAAAGGTACTTTCACTTTCGGAACCGTTTTCGAAACTGAAATTAACTTTTTTTTAAAAATTCCAGCCGGAATCGAAAAAGTAAAAAATATTCATATTAAAGATTGAGCTCAGGTATCTTATGATATAAGGGAAAAAAAAGTTCTGTTATCCTATTCTGGTTGGCGAGATTGGTGAAGGAATCAAAAATGGTGCCAAAAAGCCATCTTAATATCTTATAAAATTTTTCAAGATTGTGTAAAAATTAGGGATGCACCGAATATTCGGTATCTATTCGGTATTCGGCCATGTTACCGAATATCAAACTATTCGGTTCTGCCGAATATTCGGCTTGGCCGAATATCAAACTGTTCGGCCTGCCGAATATTCGGTTTAGCCGAATATCAAAGTATTCGGCCAAATCTTATTTATTCAATAAAATCTTTTAAAAGGCATTTTTAAAAACTTTTCACAATTTCAGCTTTTAACTGTCAATTTATAAATATATTTAAAATAATTAAAAAGAAAATCATATTTAAATAAAATAGAATGTTTTTACATTATTTATTTGTTGTTTATAAAGTATAACTTAAGAAAATTAACCTTGAGAAGGATTAAAATGGTGATTTATTAGGATTCTCCTTAAGAATAAATGATGTGCAAATGCAAGTTCCTAAATTTTGTTTAGTAAATATCCTGTTTCTTGCTTTTCCCAAATAAAAGACCTTCAACAAGAAAGAAAAACTTTTGAGAATAGTAATAGCTATCAAGGCAATTTTTGTTCATGAAAACATAATCAACTTATTGACTCATAAATACATTGTATTTCATCTCACTTTAGATCAAACTTATGTTTTCGTTTGTTGTATTAACAATAAATAAGATACCATACTGTATTTTCAACTTGCATGCTTTGATTTCTGTAAAATATGATATGATGGGAAGGGTGGAAAATTCCATCATTCATATGAAAAGAACTATGAGCTAGATATTCCTTTATTCAGAATTAAGTTGAAAGTATTTGTACTTTATATTGAAAAAAAAATCTGCCTTGAGTTATTGAAAAATGACAATTAAGAGACTGTAAAGTTTTACTTCATCCATGTTTTCATTATTTCTCTTTGATTTTAAAATGTTTGTTTTAATTCGTAGAAGAAACCATGAAATTTAAAATTTTATTAATTCAAAAAATCTCATAATTATGCTTCTTAAATAATTAAAGGCAGATTTTTTTTCAATACTAAATTTTCTTATAAGATACCCTTGTTTATCAAAATGTAAGTTTCTTTTATTAAATATTATGTAAAATTGTTTTAAAAGTAACATTTTATACCTTTAAACTTTGAAATATAAAAAGTATCTGGAAAGCCGAATATTCGGTATTCGGCCGAATAGTTAACTATTCGGTTGGCCGAATATTAGGTATTCGGCCCAACGATTACTATTCGGCCAGCCGAATATTCGGTATTCGGTTCACCTGTTGGCCGAATATTCGGCCAAAATCACTATTCGGTGCATCCCTAGTAAAAATATGGCCTTTAAATATTTACTAGCGAGCTACGCCCGCTAGCTGGGCCACTTTTTCCAAACGAACCTCGATATTAAGCAATATATAATAAACAAAAAAATTCATTTAATAAGCAAGTCTTGGTGTTCGAATCCTCAAGCACAAAAAAAAGTAAATTAAAGAGCTATGGTTGTTATGCGCCCATTATCCCGTTAAAAATATGTGATTTCGCACAGTGGGCGCTACGCTCCATGGTCGCCATTGTCCCATTAAAAATATTTGGTTTTGTACGGTTGGCTCTGCGCGCCCATAAGACATTTTCTCGTATTTTTTGGTTCATCAGAAGCAAACTTTTACGCAGATTCTGAATATGTAATCAGTTTTTTTCTACTTTAAAAACTGTCTGCATGATGGTTTAAGAAAAAACGCGCAAAAAAGGGAGAAAAATGTGCGGGGTTTATGGAGCCCCTTACTTATTACTAGAGAAATTTAGCAGAGTTGTAGAAAATGTAGTTGAGAAAATGTGTACTTTGAAGTTATTTTTCCATAACTAGGCAAAATCAATTTAACTTCTTGTAAATAAAATAAATACAAAATACTTACAATAAATGATGACTCACAAATGCTCTTCATTATATTTATTGAAGATATAAGGATACCTTGGAAAAACATACTCTGTTACTTTACAGATGAAACTCATAACAGGGGCCACAAATGGAACTTGCTCTTGACTTTAGAATAACTTAACCTTTTAAACATATCTTTTGTAAGTAACGCGGACTTCAAAATTGCACTTCAAAATATTGTTAAATTAACTTCAACGTATCGGAAAAGGCTTTAAATAGAGTGTTGAATTGAAAACCATCTTTAAAACGCCGTTCGAACTGCTTACACATTTCACACCCCAAAACATGAAAACTGTCCCTTTAAATTGGAACGAAAACCTACTAGCCAATCACAAGCGACTATGCAATTTGCATAAGTCAGACGATAATTAACATTTTACATTAAACATTTTTTTTTTTTCCTCATTCAATTAAATTCATTAAATACATTTAGAAAAATTACTTTAAACATGAAAATTACTTTAAAAATGCTTTTGTTACTTAATTAAATCAAAATAATATTTGTAACTTAAAAGAAACTTTAATACAGGCGAATGCGATCGCAAGTAGTAATTACTGAATACGCTCCATGACTGAGCACGACACGAAACAACTCAACCGCGCCGTTGAAAAACGTAAACAAACGCCGATTCAGCGGGGAAAACGTAAGCAAGAATTGCAAGTTCCATTTTGGCTTTACAAAACGATATTTAAATTAAATAAAAATAGAAATGGATGGGAAAAACTTTTCCCCACAGAATGCCCCCCTTTCCCATTCATTTTGATTTTTCACTGCAAATAGTTCTTTGCAACAGTTTATGCAAATGCAGGATCAAAAAAGAGTTTTTTTTTTTTTTTTTCTGTTGTTGGTGGCAAAGTTCATCACCATAAGTAGGCATCACGAAACATTTTAAACGAGTCTTTGACTAAGGATTTGGTTAAAAGATCAGCGACGTTTTCTTTGGAAAGGACATGTTTTACATCGAAAAGACCTTGACTGTACCAGTCTCTGATAAATTTGTACTTCAAATCAATGTAACGATTCTTTATCGTATCAGTTTTGTGCTTTATAAAAGAAATGGCCGCAGTGTTGTCACAGAAAAGAATTGGACGTTGAATAATGATGTCATTCAGTTGTAGACACTTTTCTAGTTCAGTAATAGACATCTGTAAAAATTTTAAGTCTTTGACAGCCTCTGTTGCAGCGATGAATTCAGCTTCCATGGGGCTTAAGGCGACACAGCTTTGTTTTGCAACTCTCCAAGTTACTGGCATATTGTTGACGAAGGCGGTGTATCCAGTCCATGACTTTCGGTCAGTGGTGTTACTTGCCCAAGAAGCATCCACATAGACAGCTAACTGGATTGGAGAGTCAGACCTTGCAAGTTTCAATCCAAGAGATTTCGTTGAAGACAGGTACATCAGGATTCGAAGAAGTGCTCTGTAATGCGAAAGATTTGGCTTTTCGGCAAATTGTGAAAGTGCAGCAACTGGCCATGAGATATCAGGACGGCATCGATGAGCAATATATTGTAGACAGCCAAGCAAACTTCTGTAAGGCAGATTCTCAGGAAATTCATCTTCTTCCGCAGCTGGAGCAGGATTATACCCAGGTGGAGAAGGAAGAGAAACATTAGTACAATCAGGAACATCAAATTTCTTTAAACACTTTTCTATATAATGTTGGCAATTGATATTAAAAACTTCATTATCTTCTACTTTAAAGTTTATGCCTAATAACATTGTGATAGGACCTAAAATTCTAACTTCATAAATTGATTTGATTAATTCTACTACTTCTTTTAAAACTTCAGCATTTTTAGCGAAGATTGGCAAATCATCCACATAAACTATCACAATTGCTTGACTTTTATAAGAATATACACATGTTAACCCTGGAACTTCAGTAAAACCATTTGAAATTAATTTATTATGCAAGTCATTGTACCAACATTTTCCGGCCTGATGAAGGCCATAAATTGCCTTCTTTAACTTTAAAACAAAATGTTCTTTCCCTGGAATAGTGTAATCTTGGGGTTGCTTTATGCAAATATCTTTGTCAATTTCACCATATAAATAGGCACACTTTACATCAAGTAGACAATGTACCCAATTAAAAATTTTAATGAAAAGGGCTATGAAAAGACGAATAAGTGTGAAATTTACAACAGGACTGAATGTGTCGTTGTAATCCAAGCCTTCTCTTTGATTATTTCCTAGTGCAACTAGACGTGCTTTAAATATATCTCTTTTCCCCTCACTATTTTCTTTTATTGTATAAACCCATTTGGTTCCAATCACCTTTTGATTGAGTTTTGGGACAGGTGTCCAAACGTTTCTACGTGTAAAGGACTTTGAGGTATAATTATTTCGGTTAATAGTGCTTCTTCAGCCAATTCGCTTTCAGGTTCTTTTTCTAACTTAATAGGACCTTCATAAGTATTTGCTGAACTAAAATTTGCCAAGGTATCATCTAAAATAATTTTATTTGCTTTACAATATTCTAAAAGTTCAGGCGTTGACCTAAGTGTTGAACCAGTAGGAGACAATAAATAAACATCTAATTTACCTTTAGTTATCCCTTTCTGTCTTGTCTTAAAATACCTATAAAATGTGGCTCTTCCTTCTTCCTTTTCTTCTGAAATTTCTGGAACTTCATCTTCAGATGACACATCATCCTCCAATTTTTCCAGAGAGCCTGGTTCCATTAAATTGTCTTCTTGAGTGGAAGTTTTTGACGTAGAGGGTAACTGTTTAACAGATTCATCAGTTATGGGTAGATTATCTGGACCTGTAAAGAAGTCATCATCACTTGTAAAATCAACAAAGGAACGATGTGTTACTTTCTGCTCAGGATAGCCATGTAATTGGGCCTCATCAAATGTTACATGTTTTGACTCTACTATAGTATTTTCTCTTGGAAAATAAATTCGATAACCACATGATCCTAAGCCATATCCTACAAATATTCCTTTCTTCGCTCGAGACTGGAATTTGTTCCTTTTCGCTTTTGGTTGATGTACATAAGCGATACAGCCATAACGCTTTAAGTGTCGGATGGATGGTTTAGTTCCATACCATCTTTGAAAAGGTATAGCTTCAATACCAGTATGAAAAACTCGGTTTCGTATATAGTTTATGGTCATAACAGCTTCTACCCATAAATTATCTGGCATACCTGCTGCTTTCATAACAGTTCTCATTCCATCGAACAATACTCTATTGTAACGTTCCGCTGTTCCGTTCATCTGCGGACTGTATATCGTGGTTCGTTCATGTTTAATTCCTAATTTATTTAGCATATCTTTGACCTGTTGATTGCAATACTCTAAGCCGTTATCCGTTCTTATCACTTTAACTTTCTTATTAGTTTGGCGTTCTACAAAAGTTATAAATTGCTTTAATTTAATGAAAACTTCATCTTTAGAGCGTAGCGGATAGCAAAATGCTCTTCTGCTATAGTCGTCAATAAAAGTAAGTATGTAACGTTGCCCGTTCCTTGAAGTGACTGGGGCTGGCCCCCATATGTCACTATGAATCAACTCACAAATTTCTTTAGATCGAATGTTTTGTAACCTAGGATGAGTTGACCTAGTATTTTTAGCAAGAATGCAAGGTTCACAAGGAGATTCCTTCCCCTGTAATGGACTACAGCCTTGAACCAAGTTTTCTCGAAACATTTTCTTAATCACGTTAACATTACAATGTCCCAGCCTTTCATGCCATAGCATTATATTATTACGATCATTGGCATATGAAATATTGTAAAGACAATTTGACTCTTGTGTATTGGCTTTATTTTGAGTATAAACTCTTTTAGGATTAGTGTTACAAGATTCAGTACGTGCAAAAACTTTCACTTTATCTGAACTTAGAGAAGAAGGTTTACTAGAAGGTTGTAAACATGGATTTTTAACATTAGGTTTAACCTCAGTGTCATCATAATTTCTAATTGCTTTTAAAACATAAAAATTTTCTTTTAGAGTGGCTGTGTATAAATATTTCCAATTCTTATCAAACACTTTAAACCCATGATCCATAGTAGCATGAAGACCAGCTTTATCCATTTTTGACATGGAGATTAAATTTTTATGTATGTTTGGAACATACAAAACATTATGTAAATTTACAATTGATATTTTATCTTTTTCTTTAATTTTAAAACTAACTTTACCAATTCCTTTAACCTGATGAGGTGTGGTTCCCATTCTAACTACTGCACCCTCTGGTGGTTCCCTTAGATGAGTAAAAAAATTCTTATTCTGACAGACATGGGAGGTGGACGCTGAATCTAAAGTCCATTCCCAACAAGGGGGGGAAATTTCGCAAGAATCATTACTTTTATACTTTAATTCAGTAACATATGAATCTAAATCTACTTCTTGAACCCTTTTACTTATCTTTTGATTTCTACAGTTTCTACCTAAATGGCCATTTTTCCCGCAGTTTTCACATTTTAACTTATTTCTACTTTGAAAATGAGATTCGGGAGAAGTCTTTCCTGACATATGAGCGCTTCTATCAGCCATAAGGGTTTCATTACGCAATCTTTCTCTTAGATCTCGTCTCGAACATTCTTTTAAAATTTCATCTTTAACATCATTAAATTTAAATTTATCTTCAGAGAGACGGTCTAATTCCCTAATTAAATAATCATAATTTTCTGGTAAACTTTCTATTAACTGATAGCATCTATGTTTTTCGGCAATTTCCTCCCCGGAATCAATTACACGGCGATATGCTTCTTCAAATCTAGCAATATATGAGGGAATATCTTCGTCCGGATTTATTTTTAAATTTCTAAATTCATTTACATGAAAGGATTTTAATGCTCTACCAGGAATTTCTAGGGTTAATTTCAAAGTTTCCCAAATTTCAGAGGGATCATCTAAATGCCCTATTGTTAATGCAATTTCTGGACTAACATATGTTTTAAGAATTCCTACTGCTCTCTGTTTTGATTGGTTAAGTTTAAACTTGTCAAGAGGTTTTAAATCAGTAAATTCTGGCCATTCACTTTTCTTTACCCATGTAAATAACCCTTCAGTTTGCAATATACATTTAATAAATCTTATCCAAGTTTGACAGTTATCTTTAGTTAATATTACTGTATCAGGTGCAGTGGCCATTATTCATTTAATTTCAAACAATAAATATATATATTAGAATTCATACACATAAATTACACATTCAGATACTTCGATAATATATATTTTCAACAAGAAATTTTTCAAAACCATTTTCTCTTACATATATAATAAATTTGCGCAGTTGCAAGAGCTTCTGGGCCCATAACCTCTGTGCGGGGTTTATGGAGCCCCTTACTTATTACTAGAGAAATTTAGCAGAGTTGTAGAAAATGTAGTTGAGAAAATGTGTACTTTGAAGTTATTTTTCCATAACTAGGCAAAATCAATTTAACTTCTTGTAAATAAAATAAATACAAAATACTTACAATAAATGATGACTCACAAATGCTCTTCATTATATTTATTGAAGATATAAGGATACCTTGGAAAAACATACTCTGTTACTTTACAGATGAAACTCATAACAGGGGCCACAAATGGAACTTGCTCTTGACTTTAGAATAACTTAACCTTTTAAACATATCTTTTGTAAGTAACGCGGACTTCAAAATTGCACTTCAAAATATTGTTAAATTAACTTCAACGTATCGGAAAAGGCTTTAAATAGAGTGTTGAATTGAAAACCATCTTTAAAACGCCGTTCGAACTGCTTACACATTTCACACCCCAAAACATGAAAACTGTCCCTTTAAATTGGAACGAAAACCTACTAGCCAATCACAAGCGACTATGCAATTTGCATAAGTCAGACGATAATTAACATTTTACATTAAACATTTTTTTTTTTCCTCATTCAATTAAATTCATTAAATACATTTAGAAAAATTACTTTAAACATGAAAATTACTTTAAAAATGCTTTTGTTACTTAATTAAATCAAAATAATATTTGTAACTTAAAAGAAACTTTAATACAGGCGAATGCGATCGCAAGTAGTAATTACTGAATACGCTCCATGACTGAGCGCGACACGAAACAACTCAACCGCGCCGTTGAAAAACGTAAACAAACGCCGATTCAGCGCGGAAAACGTAAGCAAGAATTGCAAGTTCCATTTTGGCTTTACAAAACGATATTTAAATTAAATAAAAATAGAAATGGATGGGAAAAACTTTTCCCCACAAAAAAGAGGTTTTCGACTGCTTCTTCTTTTAGCCAAAGGGGAAAAGTTCTTTTCCTTCACCGCAAGGTGGCGCAGTGTTCTGCCTCAGAGCTCCGTTTGGGATTTGAGACATTTTTCGTTCCGATTCCCAAGGGGTTTTTAATTCATAACTTTTTTAATTTTGGTCCCACGGTCTCAAAAATGCCCGAAATGACTTCCCCGGAATTTTTCCAATCGAAAGACACCTCTCGCGACTTCCAACTCGCCCGCGTTGCGAACTGTAATCGCAGTGGCGTAGCTAAGGGGGGGCAAGGGGGGCGTCCGCCCCGGGCGCCGTGGCCTAGGGGCGCCAAATTGAGAGAAATTGTTATATATCTATATTGGGGTGGGGGCGCAAAATTTCTTGCTGGCCCCGGGCGCCAAAAAACATAGCTACGCCACTGTGTAATCGGCTTCAAGCAGACAGAGGCGCACGGATTTTATTAGTATAGACTAGCGAGCTACGCCCGCTAGCTGGGCCACTTTTTCCAAACGAACCTTGGTATTAAGCAGTATATAATAAGTAGGGATGCACCGAATAGTGATTTTGGCCGAATGCCGAATATTCGGCGGACAGGTGAACCGAATACTGAATATTCAGCTAGCCGAATAGTAATTGTTGGGCCGAATACCGAATATTCGTCCAGCCGAATAGTTAACTATTCGGCCGAATACCGAATATTCGGCTTTCCAAATACTTTATTAATTTCAAAATTTAAAGGTATTAAAACGTTACTTTTTAAAACAGTTTTACATAATATTTAATAAAAGAAACATTTTGATAAACAAGAGCTTTTTATAAGAGCATTTAGTATTGAAAAAAATCTGCCTTGAGTTATTTAAGAAGTGCAGTTATGAAACTTTAATTAATAAAATTTTCTACGAATCAAAACAAACATTTTAAAATCAAATAATGAAAAAATGGCCGAAGAAAAATTTTACAGTCTGATAATTGTCCTTTTTAAATAACTCAAGGCAGATTTTTTTCAATATAAAGTACAAATACTTTCAACTTAATTCTGAATAAAGGTATGTTTGGCTCATAGTTCTTTCCTTATGAATGGTAGTATTTTCCACCCTTCCCATCATATCATATTTTACAGAAATCAAAGCATGTGAGTTGAAAATATGTTATCTTATTTATTGTTAATGTAATAAACGAACACACAAGTTTTGACCTAGAGTGAGATGAAATACAATGTACTTATGACTCAATAAGTTGATTATGATTATGGTTTCATGAAGAAAAATTGCCTGCTTTGATAGCTATTACTAATCTCAAAAGTTTTTTTTTTTCTTTTAAAGGACTTTTATTTGGGGAAAAGCAAGAAACAGATTATTTACTTAACAAAATTTAGAAACTTGTATGAGCACGTAATTTATTCCTAAGGAGAATCTTAATAAATCACCACATTTTAATCCTTCTCATGGTTAATTTTCATAAGTTATACTTTACAAACAGTAAATAAATAATGCAAAAACATTCTATTTTATTTAAAAATGATTTTTTTTTCTAATTATTTTAAATATAAATTAAAAAATTGAAGTTAAAAGTAGAAATAGTGAAAAGTTTTTAAAAGATTTTATTTTAAGTATTGGATTTGGCCGAATACTTTGATATTCGGCCATACCGAATATTCGTTAGGCCGAATAGTTTCATATTCGGCCAAGCCGAATATTCGGCTCAACCGAATAGTTTAGTATTCGGCCTAACCGAATATTCGGTAACATGGCCGAATACCGAATAGATACCGAATATTCGGTGCATCCCTAATAATAAGCAAAAAAATTCATTAAATAAGCAAGTCTTGGTGTTCGAATCCCCAAGCACAAAAAAAAGTAAATTAAAGAGCCATGGTCCCGTTAAAAATATGTGATTTCGCACTGTGG
This sequence comes from Maratus speculifer, assembly GCA_964019185.1. Classification (NCBI taxonomy): domain Eukaryota; kingdom Metazoa; phylum Arthropoda; class Arachnida; order Araneae; family Salticidae; genus Maratus; species Maratus speculifer. The sequence goes on along the minus strand of OZ025302.1, from coordinate 156,325,556 downwards.
GCCACGTGCACTTGAAAAAAAAAAAGATTGTGGATCGGAATTATGGTCGCTTCGCGCCCATAGTCCCGTTAAAAATATTTGGTTTTGCACGGTGGGCACTATGCGCCCTTAAGACATTTTTCCGTATTTTTTAGTTCATCAGAAGCAGATTTTTACGCAGATTCTGAATATATAATCAGTTTTTTTCTACTTTAAAAACTGTCTGCATGATGGTTTAAGAAAAAACGCGCAAAAAAACGCAATTAGCGCCGGTAGAAAAAGCGGTTTTCGGCTGTTTCTTCTTTTAGCCAAAGGGGAAAAGTTAGGTTCTTCACCGCAAGGTAGCGCAGTGTTCTGCCTCGGAGCTCCGTTTGAGCGCCGTTTCGGATTTGAGATTTTTTTCGTTCCGATTCCCAAGGGGTTTTTGATTCATAACTTTTTTAATTTTGGTCCCACGGTCTCGAAAATGCCCGAAATGACTTCCCCGGAATATTTCCAATCGAAAGACACCTCTCGCGACTTCCAACTCGCCCGCGTTGCGAAGTTTAATCGGCTTCAAGCAGACAGAGGCGCACAGATTTTATTAGTATAGATAAGCACAGATTTAACAAAAGTTATATATGTCACATGCTAAAAAATAAATACGATGTTTATACAAATATTTTTATGCATATATATTAAAAATAATATTTCTGTGTATATATATAAGGAAGACAGAGGATATTTGATCCCGGGAGAAGTCAATTTTCCTGTGCTAAATTTTTAAAATTTGGCAAAACATTTAGAAAAGAAATCTGTTTCGAAAAGGTTGTCAATGATTTTAATAAAATGATTTAAATCATTGACTAAAATCATAAATTTTCTAAATGTTTAAAATTGCATTACAAAATATGAAAACCTAAGATGAGCATAATTAAAAAAGATTCTGTAAATATTTTCCCTCATAAATAAACTATAGAAAGTTTTAAATAATTGTAGCTTAGACTTATAAAACATTAAGTATATACTAGAGATGTAAATTTTCTGGAAAAATTAAAGTGGAGGAAAAAAGGAAGTCTGGTTTCTTTCCAGATTTTTTCAGAAAAAAACAGAAAAGTGGAAAAATTGATTTTTTATAAATGTTTCACCCTAATAAATTATATTTTATTTTTATTCGATAATATTAAATAAGAAAAAAATTCATTTATTTGTATTGAAAGAAAATTATTTTCACTTTATATGACTATATAACAAAAATAAATAAATAAAATAAAAAAAAGCAAAGCCTGCTTTAATTTTTTTTTTTTTTTTTTTTTTTTTTTTTTTTTTTTTTTCTCAGTCTCAGAATTTTCATAGTAACATTCAGGCTTTATTTAACACTATTGTTTGTTATATATCATGTCAGTGTTGAAATGATTTTTCAGTTACATGTTTAATTACCAATTGACCTAATATAAAAATCTGAGCCAATATCTCTGCAATTTGGAATGAAATTAATTATACATCCTATTTACATAAGTATTGTTTTTTAAGTAAATGATACTAGTTTAAAGAAACAAATTATTGCAGTTTTGTCATTAATAAAAACATCATAAATCTTCCATTGTTAAAAAGTGTATATTTTTACATCTTTTTTCTTACAATTATGATTTTATTTCCTTTAAAAAGTATGTTTAGTTTTTGTATAGCCTTCCATTATCAGCTCAAATAAGTTTTGAGTTAGTTTTATAATCTAAATTCAAACAAAACTAAGTTTCAGTTTGACTTACTCAAGTCTGCATCTAAAAAACAGCATAGGATTTATTGACTTAGATTTTTACTCACTGAAACCAGGAAAATATTAAATTTTTTTTTTAATTAAACATAAAATTTCTCTTTTTATCCTGAAATCTGATATCATATTCTTGAGTAAGAAACCATATTCAATGTTTCCATAAGGTAATTTCATATTTCTAAGAGTTGAACTCAAATTATGAAAACAGATCACTACAAATAGAAAATGCAAGGAATTTGAGGGATGAACAAAAGCAGTTAGAGAGATAAACTTATACTATGCATCAGACAATTACTAAAATTCAAAGTTTAATCAAGAAGGAAACAGAAAGTATAATTTGGAACATAGTTACTTGTAATAAAACAGGATTTTTTTTCATTGCAGTTGTACTTATCTAATGCAAACCGCCTATGTTTTGCAACATTGTTGTATGTTATGGAGGTCAGTTTTAGATTCAACACTCTGAAAAAACATACAATTAATCAGCTGCAGTGAAATCATGAAAAATGCAGCATAGTAGTGCCACTTACAGGGGAAATTTACACCAAAAACTAAACAACATTGATATGGAACTGACTGAATCTGCAGTTTAATGAAAAATCGTCCTTTTAGTTCTTGAGAATGCTATTGCGATAATCATGAATAATGCAGCATAGCAGCGTCATCTGTTGAGCGATTTACACCAAAAAGTAATCAACACCAAATTATATCAAGGATTCACTTAATCTAAAGTTTTATGAAAATCCATACATTAGTTCTTGAAGTAGAGATATTGTGGAAATAATGAATAATGCAGCACAGTAGCGGCATCTGTTGGAAGATATATATCAATAACTAAACATCTCAAGTTTGTATCAAGGTGTAACTGAATCTAAAATTTAGTAAAATTAAGTGATTGAGTTCTTGAGATAGAGTGCCCATAAAATTTTTGTCACATACAGACTTGCAGTGACAGATATTTAAAAAAAAAAACTACCAAATCGTGTTCAGGACCTTCTGAAACATAACTCCACCAAAAACTGGGAGTCAAATTTTTCACGAATTCAATATACTTACTTCTTGTAAAGATAGAAGAAAGTAATAAATGCATGCTTCAAATTTTATGTTAAATTTTTATTTTTTCCATTTCTATTAATCGGCATATTATTGAAATAATTTTGTTAATGAATTCATTTTTAACAAGACAAGTTGCCTTTAATTATAAATTTAGATTTTTTGTTGTAATCCTGTTTTTGTGAACTTTTGTATATACATGTACAAAATATAATCAATTTGTAAATTAGAAATTAATACGATATTTAGATTCCTATTTAGACATTTTTAATAAGGTTATACATACATATATACAACTTGATAAGATTCAGCTGCTGTATGGCATGAAATTTTTTTCCTTCAATCATTGCATTTGAAATTTTAGAAATTAGACTTTTTTCTGAAAGGTCTATTTTCAAGAGAAATTTTGTGAAGGGTCTTGTGTTTCAAAGCAGAATAAAATGTGAAGGATCCTTTCAAGTCTTCTTAAACAGATTTCTGCTGAGAGATCAGATTACCCACATTATATGTGGGTAATCTGATCTCAAATCAGTCGTGATTATCAAATTTTCATATGGGACACTCAACATAAAAAATAAATAAAATAAGAATTATGAGAATGTAGCTATTACAAAATTTTCAATATTATTTTACAAATTAAATTTCAATTTTTCCGATTTGAAAAAATAAGCCTTCGGAAAAACCCCGAAAAAAAACTTTTTTTTTTCTCCCAACTTTTCTGTTTTTTTTTCTGAGCATTCCCATCTCTAGTATATACTAAGTTTGTAAAAATACATAATTTGGAATTTCATAATTTTCTTTAATTAATCAAGTTATTCATTCTTTTATATAATATATTCATGACAAATATATTAAATTTCAGCAAGTGAAAGATTAGATTGCCTGTATATTATTTTCTCCTTTTACTTTTGCAATAAAAAAATTTATAGCAAATTGGAGCTGAAAAATAATATTAAAAAAAAACGGCACCTGATTAATTAAGATTTTAAAGAGAAAAATGAATAATTAGTATATATATAAAAAATGTTATGAACTCATATGCACCAAATAAAGAAATTAGTTACAGATTGAAAAGGCAGCAAAACCTTCCTATGTATATTAAAAAATGTATATTGAAGCACTGATTACTAATAATCTCTATACTGAGTGGTTATAATGCCGATATTTAATATTTTGAGAATGTCAAGTAACTCATTTTCATATATATTATTAAACTTGCACATACGGGTGTAATTTTAAATTTAGACAATTAACAGTAAATTTTTTAACTACAGATGCAAAACGAGTTGCAAATTATATTTTTTATAGATTTTGCATTTACTATTTATTTTATTTTTATTTACTAACTAATGAAATTATACTTATTTGCAGTTTTTATTAATTCTATAATTACTGTTCTCTAGGCCATTTTTAAGGTCACACTGCTTTTTAAAAAATTGGCAAAATGTGCCCTGCTTAAGTAAAGTTTGTCGTTTAGTTGTACCAAAAGATTTCTTGTAAAAAAGTTTCTGAATACCGTAGTGTTTCTAAATTCATGTGTCCAAAATTTAAAGAACTTTATTTCTTTAGAAGAAAATCAAAACAGGTATATTATTAAATTATATCATTATTTAATTGTATTTTTCAATTTGTAATTCAAGATTTTTTTTTTTTTTAATTAATGTCACTTTAATTATCATATTAACAAATTATATACTTTCTTATATATCACTAGGGGGCTCTGTTCCTTATGAGCTATGCTTGCCAACCCCCATTCAGACATCCCAGATTCTAAAAGCATGCTAATTTCACAGTGTTTAAAAAGATTGAATTATAATTTAAAAGAAAAGTGTGATCTCTCTGTATATGGGTTTTCACTCATTTTCCTTTGATTGTAGATTTTTAAGGCCAAATTAACCTCTTTTAAGAGATAGTGTCTGCTTTCGTCTTTGGTTTAAAAAGAAAAAAAAAATTAATGAATAAGTAAAATTCAATTTTTTAAAAAGAAGTGAAAATGTAAAATGAATTAAATAAACAGAGTTAAATTAAGGATTAAAAAAAAAAAAATTCGCAGTGCTATGATATGATGTCCAAAGTACTACAAAGGTGTAATCTTCTTATCTTTTTTTTATGTCTAGTCCATCCTAGATCATTACGAGGAAGTATAATTGGAAATTTCATGGAATCTGCAGGTTGTGAAATGCATGTTATAAAATTTAAAACACATTCTTGACTATCAATTCTAGTTAATTCATGCAATATTCCATAATTTTTTGCACATGGATTTATTTGTTTGAGAAGTTTGTTACATAAATATGTTACAGATTTTGTAAATAGTTAGTATTTGTATTAAAAAATAATGAAGATAATCTTATTAAAGCTCTATTCATAAGCTAATATTAGTTTTGTTGCATTTTAAAATGTCTCAATTTGTTGATTTTCGGCAAACAAGCAAACCTATTGGATTTCACTGAATGTCTATGAGAACTTGGCAAAATATTACAGATATTGTCAAGTTGGCATAACTTTTAGTGACTAATTTTGGTTGCCAAATTTGGCAATATATCGCCAAGCTCGCAACAAATTTGGTGACAGAACAGTGTCCCACCTCCTGAGATATTTATGCAGATTTTCCTTTGTCCATTGGTTATCAATGCAGATTTGCATTGGTCCATCTCTAAATCATTAGTTTTTTTTATAGATGAAGATAAAGACATAAGGATAAGAATATGGATTTTAACTGAATTGCAGTATTACTTGGTCATTTTAAATATGACGTAGTTTCTTTCACTTGCTGCTTTTAACACATAATGATAAGTTTATTTATTATTTAAAAGTTTTCTTTTTTTTTCACGTGAAGATATTTGAATTGCTAGAAAGGAAATGTTTTTTTATTTCCGCATTAATTTTTCCCCGTTTATGACAGTTCATGCATTTTAAGGAATTTATTCTTTTAATATTTTCTTTCTCTTTTAATATTCACATGTAATTATAGTTTTTTATGATGTAATTTTCAATATTTCTTGATTATAACTCTTAATTTTTTAATTTTCATTTGAATTTTTTTTCTGTTTGTAATAATCATATGTATTTTTTTTTTTTTTTTTTTTTTTTTTTTTTTTTTTTTTTTTTTTAATTTGAAGGAAATATTATTTTTTGATAATTTGCCAAGAGTTTAAAATAATAAGCTTTTCCAAAATATGTAAAAAATATCGCTGAAAATGCCAAAAATTAAATTAAAAATGGAAATAAATCTTTGAAAAATGAGTCAAATGAAAAAAATAAATGCAGTCTGCACACCGGGAACTTTCACTGTATAAAATGATCAAAAAATGTTTAAGCTCCTATGTATAGTTTTTCCTACTCTAAAATTTTTTAATGAAACAGTTTTGACCAACTGTAACATTAAATATCTTAAAATAATTTATTAATTTGAAAACTGCATGCATCAGTGTGTTTCTCTAACATTTTCTTATAATATTACCAATTTTCATATTTTATTTAATATTAGCGAAGAAATAACCTAGGTCACAAAAATTCATTGTTAGCGGCAGTAACAGCGCAGATTACTTTTTTTTTAGAATAGAGAGATTGCTTAATACATTATTTAATTACTCATGAAATAATGTACTAATGCTCTTTTTTTTTTACTGATCTGGTGCCCTTTTTTGTGAACTAACACTTTTCCCTTTTTTTTTTTTTTTTCTATAGGATGAATTCTAAATTATCATTTTAATAATTAAAACTTAAAAATATATACTATTTTTCGAATTGGAGAGTTAATTGCTTAATAATTAATAATTTTAAACAGTGTTAACAATTTAATATTAAATGAGGTCATTAACATTTTTTAATAATTTTAAATATCTATAGAATTTAACATAGTTTTTGATAATTATTACAAAGTGTTAATGTATATATACTGTATTTATTTGTGTATACCGTACACACTTGTATAATGCACACCCCTTACTTTAGAAGGAAAAATGATGATTTTTAAAATTTTTTATGTTATGTGCACTATAAATATGATATGCAAATAAATGAATGCCAACAGGAATTTAAGTAAATAAAGTCAAAACATTGCATTAGGCCAGAGAACAAGGCGAAATTACATTTTTAGACTTTGTGTAGGGAGTGGAATAATAGTGAGTGACGGCAATGATAATTGCTTATTAGTGTTAAATAACGTTACTAGCATTTTTCTATTGAAAAAAAAAAAGTACAAGGATTGAAATAAAGATACATCAATACTCCTATTAAGTAAGATTTTTCTATTTGTAATGTCCTCTTTGAATACATTTCTTAATTCATGTGTATATTGTGTGATTACTTCGAGCAGTAAAAAGTTATTCCGTGTATAGCGCCCACCTACAAGTTTTGCTTTCTTTTTTTTTAAAGTGCCCGTTATATATGAGTAAATATGATAATATCATTGTGTAACTAACTACTAATGAAAATGAATGCAATTTTTATAATTATTGTAATTATATTATTAATTTTGATAAAGCTTTATGTAGAAAAGCTTAATGTAGAAAAAAAACTTGATAAAATGAAAAAATCCGAAAAATTGAATAAAAAAACTAAGCAAAATCTGACTTCAAAGTGCAAAATTACATACATAACTTAATTATCAAATTTTGTAGCTTCACGTATAGCAGTCTTCTCAGAACATTGTTGACGTACAGACATACATAAACTTCTTTCCTTATTATTATAGATTTTTCTTAACTAAAACTGTCTCTCACGACTGGTGGTGATGGTGGTGTTTGCGATATCAGTTAAAACTGATCTATTGCATGTAACTATATATGACAACATTTTTTTCAATGTTTTTCCTTTTTTTATATTATGTAACCACTTTTTATGGATGTCAGTGTTTTTTTACGTGGTAAAATATGTAATAACACAGTGAAATGTTATTAAACATTACTTGACATAACAAACATGGGAAATGCATCTGATGTCAAGTAAATGTAACACGGTTAGCATACATTTTTGGCATCAGGACAAAATCAAAAATACATTAAGATTATAATAACAATAGAAGAAGTACTAAAATATCTTTAGCAACATTAGAAATTGTTTTTAGATTTTAATAATTTTTTACATACTTTAAAAATTGTGAAAATGTATTGTTTTAATCAATAATGAAAATCAGCTGATCAAAATATTACACCAAAAGTTACCATGGTCACCAAAGGGTAAAAAGGTCACCATGGCCAAAGGTTAGCAACCTCTTGCGATTTTAGACATTTTGTAAAATATCTAGAAAAATATATGAGGAATTATTCTGAAAAGTTCTAAGTGTGTAAACATAGTACAAGACATACATTTCTGTGAAGACTTTTTCCCAAAACTCCATAGGGACCCACAACAAATTGAAAAAGAACAAATACCTTTTGGATAACACTGTCAAAACTAATGTAGCAAAAGCGTTGAAACTGTGGATTATGATTAAGTGGCTTAATGTAATAAAATGTGTTCATTTTTGTGTGGATAGATAGCATGTATACTCATAGAAAAATTAAGGTTTTTATAAGTGTCCCAAATTTTTTCTTATAATTTGCAGAGTTCTTAATATAAAATAATATTATTTTTTGAAAATATGACAAACAATATTATCACAATATCCTGTAATTAGAATTAAAAAATAAAAAAAAATTGTATGAAAAATGGGCAGGTTTACTAAATAATTTTTCATTGTGCATGTGCCAACGCTATTAAAACTTAATTTGAATATTGAGTTAGCTAAATGTATAGAGCAACTTTTGTAAAAGTTGAAAAATTATTTAATAAACCTGTTCATTTTTCATACAATTTTTATTATTTTTTAATTTTGATTACAGGGTATTGTGTATAATGTTGTTTGTCATATTTTCACAAAACAACATTATTTTATATTAAGAGCTCTGCAATTTTTAAGCAAAAAACTTGAAAGAATTTGGGATTGTTTTTATAAAAAAAACCTTAATGTCTCTACGAATATATATGCTATTCGCGTAAAAATAAACACAGTTTATTACAATAAGCCACAAAAGATATAGGGTTACACAAAAGATATTCGTTCTTTTTCAATTTTTTGATGGTCCCTTATGGGGTTTCATGCAAAAATCTTCACGGTCATACTATTATGCTTACACACCTATAGTTTCAGGATAATTCCTCATTAATTTTTCTAGATATTTAACAAAATGTCTAAAATCGCAAGTGGTCAATTACCTTTAGCCTTATAAAGTAGTTCGTCATTGCTGTACATCTGTTCAAAGTCATTAACATTTTATTATAAGTATTTTACAATAGTAATTTCTTAAATTATTTTTCACTAGTTAAAGATTTCTTTTGTTCATTTATCCAGTCTTTTAAGAATGCTCTTCAAGAAAATATCCTTGTTGATGGACTACCATTAATGATAGATGAAAGCAAAACATTATCTTCATCTGAGAAAGAAGACAATATGCAAATGATTGATGATGTGTTATTTGGCAAGCTTAGTAAAAAAGTTGGTAATGTGGCTCGTGAAAGAAAGTTTTATCCAGAACAGTGTTGCAGGATATTAAACATTGAAATGAAACATGAACTTCAAAATTTGGTGAGAATTTTTTAAATTTTTTGAATAAGTGCTATTTTTATCAATTTATGTAAGAAAGTGATATTAATCATTATCAGATAAGTGCATACTATATTGCAATGTACAATGTATTATAATTATGTATACAGTACGAGTTCGAGTACAACCTCAAAAATCTGGGATCATCAAAATCAATTTGGATTTTTGAAAATTCCATATTTCTGAAAGAATATCAAAAGTACATCCAGTATTCTTAATGCTGGAGGTACTTTATTTATCTTTTAATTAATAAATAAGTGATATTTATGTGAGGAAATAAGAAAATTAAATAAATAAGAACTTATTTTAGTCAATATTTTTTATGTTAAAAAAAATGCTTATAGATAATGAAGTCATTTCTTCTTGTACAATTTTACTTCTCTAAATTTTTTCGGTCATTTTTTAACAAGTTTTTCTTGGATTTTGTAAAAGTGAAGAATATTGATTTCAAACATAAAGTATTCTTTTTTTAAAGCCAATATTAATTTTCCAGTAAAATTTACTGTATATTTCCGTGTATAAACCGAGTATATGATTTTTCAATGAAAAACTGCCAAAAATTGAAAACCTGTATGGTAGCCAATGATAAAAAATGGTGTTGAAAAATTCATTGCACTTAGCAGTTTTTTCTACATAGATAATAAGAGAAAAATGCTTGCTCCAAAATTATTGATCTTTCCTATTTTGGCACCCTTCCAAACCTGTTTAAATTAGGTACCTCTGTTTCTGCTGTGACTTGCTCATTCATAAAATTTAAATATCATATTTTCGGCTGAAATTACCCAATAAATGATCGCTTGATCTTTCAAAAAATGTTGCATCAATAATATGATAAATAGTACTGAAGATGCTGCCATTTTTTATGAAGATTATGATTGTGATGATTGTGAATTAGATGCTGTTGAAGTTCTATTTAGGCAAATAATTTTATGTGGGATCCTGTTATCAGATAAAATGTTTTGTGAAGAGTCCTGTTTAGAGATAAATAATTTTGTGAAGGGTCCTATTTTAAGATAAATTATTTTGTGAAGGGGACCTAAAATTCTCTTGAACATGTCAATTTTATTCTCCAATTTTTATGTGATAAATGTTTTTCTTTTGTATTTATTTATATGGCTATGACAAATAAGCATTAAATTTATTAGTGTGTTCCTTAAATCTGTTGCTGATCTTTTCATCTCTAAATTAAAAATATTGTATTGCTAACAAGGACTGATCAAGTCCTTGGATCAAGAATATGGAAATTGCAGTCTGCACAATAAAATATGTCATTTTCCTGGTATAAATTAACAAATAAAACTGAACATTACATGAAATTTGAGCTATTATATTAAAAACTTGTTCCTTTAAATGTTAAGGAAAAAAAAAAGTAAAAATTGTTTTAAAATGAATCTATCATTCTTAAATCTCATTATCATTCTTATCTTCTAATTTATCATTCTGGCCTACATGTACTAATAAATAACATATAATTACATAAAAATCGACCTATTATTTAAGTTCATCAATGTTTAGCAATTTTAAATGGAAAATCTTTTATTGTCTAATAGAAAATAAATTTACCTCTTTAAATTTTGAATTGTTTTCAATGAATACAGTCAATATATTAGATGATCAAAATCCGACATTTTGTTATTTTCATCGCTAACCTATTGGATGAAGTGAAAGAATTTTAGATTTATAATTTACAACCAGTTACGCTTGCTGTTTATTAGAAAATTACATAAAAATGCAGAGTAGAGCACATACTTTTACTTACTACGACCTCATTTCTTTAAAATAACAATATTAATATTTATTTATTAATTTTTTTTAAACTACAGATCCGTTAAAAGCTGCCATGAATTTTATTTTTATGAGTTTCGTCCTCTAAAAGCCTAAATTTGAAACTTGATGCAGCTAACAATTTATAATATATATTTTTTATTACTTGAATTTTATTTAACATTTTAATACATTTTTTTTTCAATGTTAAACAGTGGATATCAAAATAATTTTGTTTATAATTCTTACATCAGTATTTTTTTTTTGCTTTTCATTATATTTTTTATTTTTTTCAGAAAATAAAGGCGAAGTTTTTGGATGCACGCACACATATATTCTTCATAATGGTCAGGAAATATAACAAAAATAGTAGATTAGCTCATTTATTTGAAATGATAATGACTAGAAAAAATTTTAGCTTAAATATTTTAAATAATAAATCATTTTTTTTCAAAATATTGTTGAGAGTTAAAATTTATTTTATTATAAAGCATTCAAATAAAAATAATAAAATGAAAATCATATAACCTCTTAATAAAGTTTTCATGTCATTATTGAAATGAATTATCGGCATAAATGTTACAGAAATAGTTTTGCCAGGCTTGGGCTCGAACCTGCGTCCTCTACAAAAATTTAGAGTTTTAAACTGTTGCTTCAGTTAGTTGGAATTGTTACTAGAAATTTGTTCCACTTCCTTATAAACTGAAGAAGTCTGAAAAACAGTTGATAAATGTGCAGTTGTGTTGATCTTACAGAAATAACTTTGCATTATATATATATGGAGATATATCTTTTCATTTCTCTTAAAGCCTAATTTATTTTAAAATATTAATTGATGATTTATTTTTTACAGAAAAAAGCTAAAGTTACTGATCCATCTTTGCCATCTACATCTTTGCAATCATCTATAAAGTCTTCTGACAGAACTCAACTAAAAAACTTTTCAGACTTTTGTCAAGGTTTTGGAACTATGCAAGAGGTAATAATGTTACCTTTCAAAAAATATCACGTATATTTCATGTACATCTCCAGGTGCAAGATATTTCAAAATGTTATGCATACTGTACATTTTAAATTATTCTAATTTTATTGAAAGAATAGCAATTTATAGTTGTATTTTATAATTTTATTTCGGTGATGTTAAATTTTATATTCTCTGGAGATATTTAAAAGTATATATATAGTTGGCTATCTTAAATTTTTATATAGTGTTAGTTTTATTAAAAAAATTTCATTTGGTTAAAAAAGAAAAAAAAAAAATGCTGGTTCAAGTTAATCAAATATGCATAAGCAATGCTGCTTTTATTGTAAGATTAAAGTTAGTGTCTGTTTATATATGTATATTTAACCAAAATTTTAATAATTAGATACTTACCATATATTTCTATGATCTTCTACAATCAGGAAAAACCTGAAAATTAGGGAAAAGCCAGGAAATTTGAAAATTTGATCAAAATATGAAGGAAAATTTTAGACATTTGAAGAAGTCAGGGAGTTTTTGATTTTCCACTTTTCATCAGAATTTTGGCTATTGTAAATGAAGAAATTTTGAATTACTTATTCATCCAATCTATTTTTTTACATATAAAATTCATGTAAATTATATAATAATAGCATTATATATATATATATATAAAAAAAAAAATAAATAAAAAAAATAATTAAAAATAGGAAATTCATACAGTGCATACTTTTTTAAAAAACATTTATCTAAAACAAGGGTTCTCAAATATGCTAATGTGAAGGGTTCATAACCTAGGTTTCTATAGGTTTATAATTATTATTCGTTTTGCAAAAGATCTCTAAAACATAAAATATATATATATCTCAGTTACAAATGCTACACATATGTTCTTTACATAGCCTAAAGTTTTTATTGTGTATTAATAGATACCCCTTATTAATTATCAAGTCTCACATTCTCTTTAAAATTCCCCTTCCAAGATTTTCAGTGTCCCTTCATCAGATATTTGGAATCTTTAAAGCTCTTTATTTTATTTTATTATTTTTTTAACTAATCTATTTTATTTTTGATTCTTGAAAACAGTAATTAAATTCTTCTCTAAAATGTCCTCTAACTCTTTGCCACCTGTCAAACATAAAACCAGTAAAGCAGAAATAATATGCATTATCTAAATTCTTTCGATTTGAAATATGTTATATTTTTTTGGACAGTTGCTTGTTGTAAAAGAAAGACATTTCATAAAGTATACATTATTTCTGCTTTCTAAATAATTAATCTGACATTTACATTTTTTTAAAATCAGTTTTAAAGAACTTAATTCATAAAATAATAAACAAGTGTTTCTTAAAAATTATTATACTTTCTATTATTTATTTTGAATGACTTTTCAAATTGGTTAATAGAAAGACATTTTGTGACATGCTTTTTGATTATGTTATATTCTATTGAATAATTCAATTAATTTATTCATGTCTGTGAAATTTCTCTTATGATATGAAATTTGAATGTATATGCAAATCTCATTAGTCAATTTTTTATGTAGGAAAATTTTCTTTTATTTACAATTTCAGGAGTCATACTTATCCTGAACTTCCTAAGATTTGTGTGAGGAAAAAAGTGTTTTGAAATGTTATAGTGTGTCCCAAGTTTCCTTAATTTTGTGCTATATTGACATGAAAATCACTAAATTAGACAATCAAACTGTCAAACTTACAGCTATATACAACAAAATATTTACTTTATCATAAGTGATGGATATTTTCATACCCCTGTTCTTGTCATTGTACATATTTTTATTTAGTATCTACTTTATCGATATTTTCTTCATTAAATAAATCTCCAAAAGTATAAATATCAATCTTTTTGAAATATTCCTAATAATTTAGCTTGTATATCCCCTCAAACACATACCTTTAATTAAGTCCGCCCTGTATGTAAATCTCAAAGCATTAAGGCCAATTCCAACACTTCTTTATCTTCTTTTGTGTGTACTTTGTTTCTCACTATGCTTTCATGGAATGATCCTAAGCTATACATCCACTGTGGATAAAAAAAAAATTCTGAACTTATCTATCTTTTCATTTGATGTTTCCTTTTTTAACAAAAAAATTCTTTGTGTATAATTTTATAGTCTGGGAGTAATTTTATTGCAGTTTCCTCATCAACAGTTAACTACCAGATTGTAAAATTCTTCTCAGTGTTTGCATAAAAATGTAAGTTATAAAAAATATTTTCAATTCGAAAAAATAGCAAATTAAGATTTTTTGGTTTCAATTAAATGATAATAATATATGCTTGTCATGTTTAATAAATAGAGAGTCGAGCATAGTTTGTAATAAAAATCCATTGCATAGTCAGCATTGAAATAAATGCCACATTAGTATACATTTTGACTACTGTTGATATAATAAAAAAGTACCAAATTTCAATTTAAAATTAGGCTTAATAGCTAAAAGTGTCTGGGCACAATGTAACATTCTGTGATAGCTAGCCATGATGATATTATAATATTTTCATTCGCTCTTTCTGGAAGTGAAGAAGTTAAGGCTTGTAATTCCTTCTCTCCATATTAACATAAAAAATGGTATTTTTCGGTTAACTAAACATCAGTATTATGCACACATATCTATCTGTATGTATATATGTAGTATGCATATATAAATACATGTATGTGAAAATATATATACATATATGTATGTGTATGTATATGTACATATATATGTATATATAAGACTGGCGCACAACTAACCAAAAAGTACCAAATTAATATCTATCATTGATTCATTAAGTTTTGCTCATTGGTAATATTATTTATTTTTAGACTGTCCAGTGTAAAATACAAGAGGAAGAAAAGATGGCTATGAAGTTAAGTCTAGTAAACGAAATTCATAAAAAACAGAAACTCTCTTAAAAAGAAATGAGAATGATAAAAGAAGTGTCCTGCAGGAATTATAAATTATGTCTAATTGAATAAAAATTTATATAGTAATTATGAAAATTAGTTTTTATATTTGTTCCAAGAAATAACATTATATTGGATTGTTATATTTTATTTTTTCATATTGTTCAAAATTAACATACGTTTTATTATGCATTGAGTTTAATAATTTATTGAAATGTAAATTTTCATGGTTTATTACGTGCATAACTTCTTGTAATTATTATTGTTGTTTATTTTTTATTGTCTCGTTGACATCATTTTGTCCCCTATAGGCATTGCCAATCTGTGTTATACTGCTCATAATGTATAAAAATAGTGTAAGAACATATTCATGACAGCTTTCTTCAGTTTCATATAATGCCTATTAATTTGAAACTAATTTGTTAGGCTTTTGTGATGTCACAGTGGGCATTAACGGTTCAAAACTTTCTTGAATTATTATTTACAAAGTTTATTAAACACTAAATTCTGTATGCAAAATAGTTACACTTAAGAGAGCTATATACGCTATTACTATTATTTAAGAATTACCATTCTTCCCCAAAACCACATTAATGCTTTTAAAAACTAAACAAATATTGCCTGGGATAAATTTCTGTATCATACATATAACAGAACATCACGGCTACTGACGAACTTACTCCTCTCTTCACTTCCATTCATTTTCCATTGGGAAGTGAGTCTCTTCACTTCATTTTATATTCTGAATAATTGGTTGAACATTAAACCAACTTCCATTTGATCAGATTTGTGAAATATATGTGATTGTGGCATTGCTTCTGATTTTGAATTATGAGATTACTCGTATTAAGAATCAGATCCAAACAAGGTTAAAGGTTAATCAGAATTTAAAAGAAAGCAATTTATGAGACAAAAATTTCGTGGCATAAAAAACAAAATATTTAATATTTAACTAAATATGATAACTTTTTTAATCCTAGATGTTGGCATCAAGTTATGTAATGCATTTTGTGATGTTTCAAGCAATCTATGTACCAAATTGATGCTGTATAGAATTTTTCTTGGAAAAATTCTCAAACCAACCAATTTTAAATGTCATTCTGGATAAATAGTGTTCAGGTTAGGTGAGAATAGTGAGGGGTAGGACAGTTTTTACAAAATTACTATTTATGTTTCACCTGTACAAAATGGAAATTTTCAGAATAACATTTTTTAACTTTTTAACATATTTTAAAATTATAAATTTTAGAATAATAATTAAAATGCTTGATTAATAAAGCAATTAAATTAACAAGAAAAATGTTCTATCCCTCCCTGGTTTAAGGGAAGAATGGGACATGTATTTAAAATGAAAATTAATATTTAATTTTCAAAAATGTGGTGAAAATGGTAAAGGCGGTGTAACATTTATAGTCTTAAAGTTTATTGTAGATCACAACATTTATTTTATGTTATATTATACTTTGTAAAATCCAAATCAAATAAAAATATGTTTGTGACTGACTAGTGCTGCCAATTAATTTTGCTAGATGTAGCTTTGCATTTATGTTTTGTTCATTAACCCATTAACGCCCAGCGTCCTCGTTTGAGGACGCTTTAAAAAAAATTTATTCCCCGCCTTAAAATTAAAAATATTATTTTATTTACAAATTGGTCTTATAGATGGCAGCACTACACAATATCACAGATGCGATTATTTTTAATTAAGTGAAAATACGCGGGAAAGATATGGTATAATTTCCCGGGTTTTTTTGTGATCACGTTATGTATTTTTGATACTACTGTATGGAACTGGATTAATGAGGTAAATTCTTTGACTTTAGTATAAATATAACCTAGATAGTCCATATTATGCCATTAGCATGTTTTTTAATTTTTATTGTTGTTAATATATCCGCAATAAACAGGAAAAGTTATCCGTCATCAATTGAGGACGCTGGGCGTTTGGGTATACTTTTTTTTCATATTCAGATTTCTTTCTCAAAAGTTTTAATTTTTTTATTGCAGATAAGCTATAAAAGAAAATTGAAACATGAGTCGAAAAAAAGTTTTTAAAAGCTTGGAAGAGGCAACTGCTTATCTTTTTTCTGAAGAAATAGAAGCAGATATTATATTAATGCCTCCGGATGTGGATGATCTAACTGATGAAGAACAATTTGATGATGATAATTTGGATACACCGGTTGTATCAGATGTTGCAGGTACATTGGAAATTACTATACCAGATGACAAGGAAAACTCGATTATTTTGGATGAAAAAAAGGAAAAAAAATCTCACAAGCGTAAAAGAGAAGTACCAGTTGTATGGACAAATGAAAACCCCGCTTATAAAATTTGGGACTTTGGAGAATTCTTCAAAGAGAAATATGGATATACTAACTACGGAAACTAGTAATCTGAGTCCAGTTGAATTGTTTGAAGAATTTTTTACTGGAAGTGTCTATGATATGATCGTCGAAGAAACAAATCGATATACTCATGAAGTGAAAAATAAATTGAACTATAATGTTACTAAAGACGAAATAAAAACATTTATTGGATTTTTGATATTTTCAGGATATCATACTTTACCAAGTGAACGGGATTATTGGGCAGAAGAAGATTTAGGAGTTACAATAGTGAAGAATGCTATGACTAGAAATTTTTACTTAGAGCTCAAGAGATTATTACACTTCCAAGATAATAAATTACACGAATGCAACAAACATGATAAATCGTTCAAAATACGTCCCTTGATAGAAATGCTTTCCAAAAATTTTCAGAAATGGGGCATTTTCCATGAAAATTTGTCTATCGATGAAATGATCGTTCGATATTATGGTCATCATACACTAAAACAGTTTATAAAATCTAAACCTATTAGATTTGGATATAAACTCTGGGCTTTGTGCGGCAGCGATGGTTATTGTTATAACTTTACACTGTATTGTGGAAAAGAATCAAATTCTTCTGAATCCGACAAACTACCTTTAGGTACAAAAGTGGTGTTAAATTTATTATCTACTGTTCAAGATCCAAACAGCCATTGTGTTTATTTTGATAACTTCTTTACCAGCCATATGTTACTAAAAAAACTGAAAGAAATGCAATTCAGAGCTAGTGGAACAATACGAGAAAATCGTACTGAGAAATGTCCAATAATGGATGACAAGAAAATGAGTAAAAAAGAGAGAGGGTTTTTCGATAGTAAATTTGATAAAACAAATGAAATTCTTGTTGTTAAGTGGAAGGACAATAAGTGTGTTTCTTTAGCCACTAATTTTGATACAATATTACCACTGACATCGGTACAAAGATGGAATGTAGAAAAAAAAGAAAAGGTGAAGGTGAATCAGCCTCATGCTATAAGTTCCTATACTTCATTCATGGGGGGCGTTGACCTGCATGACTGGCTACTTGAGAAACATTCTATAGCTATACGTGGAAAGAAATGGTATTTTTGCCTTGTCACTAGGATGATAGACATGGCTGTAGTTAATGGCTATGCCATTTATAAGAAGATTCATGGGTCGAAATCGATGACAGTCAAAGATTTTAGGAGATATATTGCAGTAACCTATTTAAAAAAAGGTGCTGATTCAAGAGCAATTCCCGGAAGGCCAATACAAAGGCAAATAACATCCAGATCCAGTGTGCTTCCGGACGTAAAATTTGACAAAATACAGCATGTTATTGGCAAAAGGGAGAAACAAAGACGTTGCCAATACGATAAATGTTCTTCAAAGCCAAGAACTTATTGTATGAAATGCAATGTAACACTATGTATGGAATGTTTTCCACTTTTTCACACTAAGAGTCAATCTTAAAAATGTAAAAAAAAGAGTTTTCTTGCATATCTAAGAATAAATTTTGATTTGAAACAATATTTTCTCCATTAGTTTGCTTATATATTAAAAAAATGTCTTTTTATAAAAAAAAATCATTTTTTAAAATTTTAGATTTTTTTCATACAAACGCCCAGCGTCATCAAATGAGGACGGCTTGAAAAATAGGGTTGCAATTTTTTTTTTTCAAAATGCTTTCGAAATATCCTTAATTTATGCATTTTTACCCATATGTGTTAATTTCAAAGAAAATTTTCAAAAATTGATAATTTGGGCGTTAATGGGTTAATGATGAAACATTTGATGAAATTTGTCTTTTCATTCACTTAAATATATATATATATATATTGCTATGTAAAAATCAGAGTTTGCAGTTTAAGTTCAATAAATACTTCAAAACAGTAATATTTTGTTTGGATTAAAAAAAAAAAAAAAAAAAAAAAAAAAATTGTTACAATAGAAATAAATATTGAATACTAATGGTTGATATTGATAAATAATGATTGTGAAAGGGAGAAAAAAATTGCAGCGCTTTTAATTTTATAATTTTTCATTTTTTAAATTGCAAAATAATAAGTGTTATTTGTTACACTATTCAATTCCAAAACAAGATAGATTTATAAATATAAAGTACTAAAACATTGTATGTAATTAAGCATGATTATTTGGATTGAGATATCATTTGTTTGAGATGAGACATGTCCCATCGCTTCATTGGAGTTAAAAAAAAAAAATAGGTTTTTACAAGTATGTTGCTTTTAGGTTAAACTTAACTCAAGGCTTTAAGTACTGTGTATTTTGCTCACTTCTGCTCAGAAAAACAATTGCTGCACATTCCTGGACTGAAATAATATTTTTTCTTAAATTTGCACCAAAATGTACGGAGTACCAAAATGAAATTTTAGTATGATTTTGCCGTCCATGAAACAAAGAAAAATTCCATTTTTAACTTTTCCAGATGGCTAATTTGGACAAAAAATTGAAAACCAGTGGTCAGAAGATCGTGAAAAACATACCATGTTTATAAAAAAAAAAAAAAAAAAAAAAAAAAAAAAAAGCATTTTAAAAATGTGCAAATTTTATCAATAAATCGTGAAAAAACACAATTCACAAATTTCATCAAAATATTGTGAAAAACAGCTGATTTTGTCAAAACATTTTGTAAAAAAAAAAATAATAATAATAAAAACTCCGCCAATTTCATGAAAAAAAAAAATAAATAAAAAAAGTCTTTAACAAATTATTAAAGAATTCCCATAGATTTTGTCAAACGTTCGCGAAAAAGCTTGAATTCTGTCAGAAGATCGCAAAGAAGACACATATTTCATCGAATGATCATGAAAAAGATGCAAATTTTGTCAAAAGATTGCAAAAAACATGCACATTTCATCCAAAGATTGCGAAAAACATTTGAATTTCATCCAAAGATCACTAAAAACATGCAAATTTCGTCCAAAGATTGCAAAAAAATTGAGAATTTTGTTCAAAAATTGCAAAAAATCTAATTTTACATCTACAAAATCAGATTTTATAGCTACAGACTTCAACAGTTCTATTGTACATATAATCAAACTTATTATTATTTTTTTTACTAGGTATGAATGAATTTTAATTCAGTCATAAATATAATTTTACGGTCATATAGAATCTCATTTCTTTTTTAATACATATTCACTTGTCGCAGTTTTTACAATGCTTCATCATTGCTTATCAATTTATAAATAAATTCCTCCATTAGATATTTTTGTACTAAAGGTATTTACAATAAATTTATCCTCATACTGTATTTCTTGAGTAGCATTATTTGTATAATCCTTTTAGATCTTTTCTTGTGAACTTTACTACAAGCATCCACTTTAAACATTTAATTCTTAACAAAATAAGGCTATTAAGAGTAAATTCCTGCTTTCACTATATTTTCTTTCAAAAGCAGAAAACATTTCTTTTTTACATTGAACTGTCTCACTGTGGGGTATTTGAAGAATCTGGCTGGACAAAAGTTGATTTCATAAAGTACAACGCAGTATCGAATGGAGGGATATAAATTGAAGCTGACACTTTGGGGGATCACATGGTACCGTTTTTATGTCGTTTAAGCGAACGATGACCTCCTGTTGTCAGTTGAAATTTGAGTGTTGCATTAGGTGGATCGGAGTCAAATCGTTGTGCATTGTTATTTTCTATTTTCGAATGTGAATAACTTTATTTATAGAAATATTTAAAATATAATCATTATGGATAGTGAAGAGGCAGGTATGTATCATTATTTTCTTAATCTTTGAATAAAGAAAAAATAGTTTTAGTATTTGCAAAATTAATTTAAAAGAATGCATATTTTTCTGTTTTTTTCCCCCCTTATTTCTGACTTTACAAAGGGTTCAGTTATATTTCCAAGCAGAGTTACTTGTTGTACCAATAAGTATTCTCCCTTCTTTTTTCTTTTCACTTAAAGTAGTTCCGCATTCGTCCACCTTTGAAATTGAATGCAATATAAATATGTTCTTCCAAAATTCTGTGTAAGCATCTGAAATCACTATATACTGTTTTTTTTAACTCATATTTATAATATAAATTTTAAAATGAAAAAAATGCTATGATTTATTAAAAAGTGATCATATTTATGTATTTTTCAATCAATCTGATTGAAATGAAAATTATATATTTTGAATAAAAATTGCTATAAAATAATGTATTCATTCCCTTTTATCTTTTTTAAACACTTTTCAGAAAATGGAAGGAATTTATTGCTTGTTGTTAACTTTTTTTTTTTGTCTAAAAAACAAGTCGAATCAATTTTGCATAAGTTTTTGTCAAAAGTTAGGTAAAAATTTTGAGATTTTCTTAAAAGTAAGCGATAAAATAATGTTATCTATCTTAATATCATACATTTTTTATGCATTCTCTTTTCTACATTTCGTATTTATTTTCATTTAGGGTCCTCAAATGTCAAAATAATGACTAGAAATGAACTTTTTAACATTATGCAAGTGCAAAACCTACCAAATATAAATGATAGAATGAATTTTCTTGAAAATTACATTCTTAATAGTGATACTTTTGATGATGAGGAATTTAAAAATCTCAAGCACATTTTTTCCCAATTTAAGAGTCAATTCAAGAGCAAATTAATCGCAGCCCATTACAAATTAGATAGATTTACGAAAAATAATAAGGAATGGCTCGAAGGCACAATAGAAATTTCAAGAAAAATAAATCGATCAGGGAGGCCAGCAAAAGCTTTCATTGAGTCAAGTGATAGGACAAAGCAGAGAAAATCTGAAAGTTTGAGAAGATCAGCGGATGTGGAAGTACTTACACATGCCGCTCAGGTAAAATTAGAAATTTCAGGGAAGAGAGATGCTGCCCATGTGTTAAAAGAATTAACATATTCACCAAAACGAGCAACAAAATATAAAAAAGCATACTTGAGAACTCAACAGACAGAAAAGAAAACACAAATATCACCTCTTCAAGCATTATCATTATTTGTCGAAGCTAATCTTTCCAGGAATCAGTATGAAATTATAAGGCGATATCAAAAAAATGTGTACCAGTGCTACAGTCTTCTACAAGAAGCTAAAAATGATTGATATCCAGAAAAGCAGTTTTTTAACATTACAGAAACTTGCGCAGAAATAAATATTCAAGAGTTACTTAATTTAACAGTGACACGATTATTTATTTATTTGAAAGAAGTTTTAGGAAATTTAAATGAAGAGGAAAAATGTGCATTGATTCTTATATGCAAATGGAGTTGTGATGGATCGCAACAAACACAGTACAAACAGAAATTTGAAAGTGATTCCTCTTCCGATGCGTATATATTTCAGAGCTCGTTTGTTCCAATACATTTAATTTGCAGTGCAAACAACAAAATTATCTGGCAAAACCCACTCACTACCTTCCTCACTACGTTACTGCCAACCCATGCGAATAAGATTTGTAAAAGAAATAACAGAAATTATTAATGATGAGATTAATTACATAAAAATGCATTAAAATCTGTGCAGCCCTCAAAAATTACATTAGAGGAAAATACATTTATTGCAAAACAAAATGATACTTACAATGGTCGATGGAAAAGTATGTAACGCAGTAACAAATACAAAATCGACAATGCGCTGCTACATTTGTGGACTGACATCCAAAGATTTTAATGATATTTCTAAAAAGAAAAATGTGAAGCCAGAAACATTAGAATTTGGACTATCGATTTTACATGCCAGAATTCGATTGTTCGAAAATTTGTTGCATTTAGCGTATAAACTGCCCATAAAAAAGTGGAGATTGAATACAGATGATGAATTTTCTCTCTTTAATGAAACAAAATTGAGTATTCAAAATAGATTTCAAAACCAAATTAGGTTTACTTGTAGATATTCCTAAGCCTGGATATGGTAATACAAATGATGGAAATACTAGTAGAAGATTCTTTTCTGACCCCTCTTTAGCAGCAGAAATAACCAGCATTGATAAAAATCTAATTTATCGATTTAAAGTAATTCTTGAAACCATATCCAGTGGCCACAAAATTCACCTTGATAAATTTAAAGAATATACAGAAAAAACAGTAGAGCTCTACATCAAGTTATATAAATGGTATCCGATGTCACCCACAATGCACAAAATATTAATACATGGGCCCATTGTGATATAGAAGGCTATACTTCCAATAGGCGAACTTTCTGAAGAAGCAGCCGAAGCACGAAACAAACATTTTTTATCATTTTGCGAAAATCTATCGCGTAAATTTTCAAGAATTTCTTGTAATCGTGATGTTCTAAACAGATTGCTTTTGAGCTCAGATCCAGTTTTAACTGGAATGAGACCCACAGTGACAAAATCAAAAATGCTCCTTAAAGAAACCCTAGAAATGTTATTGCCTATGGAATCTCCCAAAGCTCAAGATCCAGAGGATTCTGAGTATGATGAGACGAATTATGACTCTGAACTATCATCTGATTAAAAAATCCCACCTTGGTGATTTACAAAATTACTGTTCATATTGTTAATAATCATTTTTTTATAATTTATTTAGTTATTCAATATAATATTCCTCTTTTTATTATAATTATTATTTATTTTATAGTACTGTTTACCATAATTATCATTCAATTTATAACATCAATTTTGTTCAATGAAAACCAGTATAAAATTGCAAAATATAAATGATTTTTTAAAATATTAAGCAATTTTCATTATAAAAAGGTCTTTTACTTACTATTTAAAACATTTAAAACAAAGAAATAATTTTGAGAACCCAGATTTGTCAAATACTCCACTATGTGTCTGTACAATTTATTTTTGAGTAGTTTAAAATGATTTTATTCATTATTTTTAACTTATCAATAGTACCATTATTTCCGCTCTAGTAAATAAAATTTTATCAGAATGGTATAATCTTTGATATTTTGTATGTTGTTTTGATCGTTTAAAGAAAAAAGTTTTTTGTAAATTATATTTTATACTAAATGTATTTTCCATAAATATTTTTTTTCTATCAAATTTATATTTAATGTTAACTGTATAGTCATTTTTAGTTACTTTCATGTGAACACTGTCTTATATGTGTGCTGTGAACATTTTATTTTATTCAGCTAAAGTTTTACATGCTTATTTATGGCTTATTTCTACTTTGTTTTTGAAAATGTAATTTTTATAGTGAATAGATTCTTCTTGCACAATTTAAAATAATTTTGTATGTTGCTTTTTTAAAAAGGTAAATATCATGTATAGTAAACACCAATTTAACAATTAAAACAAACAACTTTATTTGAATATGATCATTATTATTATTATTATTATTATTATTATTATTATTATTTTTTTTTTTTTTAAGCATTAGAATAAGTTAAAAAAAAAAAGACTATAAATAAAGAGAATAATGCCCACTTTAATAATTATGCTAAATATGTGTTGCTTTAAGAAAATACACTCTATAAATATAGATAATTGTTCTTATCATAGCATGCTTAAAAACCAAGGATCTTTCAAATGGAAAGGAATGAGGCTCATTAGCTGTATAAAGTAGCAGCAATTGGCTTAGAAATAATTAAAAAAAAAAATGGAAACCAATTCTATGTTACACCTCTCCTCCAGAAGTGTAACATAGAATTGGTTTCCATTTTTCTATTTATTTAGTTTGCCCTTTTTGCATATTCAAGAGAATAAATACTTTTTTCATGTGTCAACCATTTCACACAAGACTCTCTCCCCAACTCTCCTCTGATATTAACTATGTAGAAATTGATTATATCATAAATCATTACATCAACTTATCAACTTGATTATATCATAAATTATTGCAACAAACATTCTTACTATATATAAAATAAGAAAAATATAATAATTACTTAAGTATATAAAGGGAGAATTATGTGTTTACCTTATACCAAAAAAGTAATTTTGTATGATAATTAACTTAATGCCATCGTCCTGGAGAAGAAACATCATGGAAACATTTTTTCAAATAACATTAAAATACATAAAATCTAATTCACTAATGAGGTCTTAGAAATAAATGCTAGTTAAAAGGTTTGATGTTAAACTGTCTCGGGCTAAATTAAGTGAGGATAAAAAGAATAATCTTGAAAATGTTAAGAATTAAAAGATAAAAAGTATTCTTCCCAAACTGATTATAATGTCAGAAATTCCAGGTGTTACTGGTTTTATCAAACTAATTGAAAGTAAGTGCAACTTTATGGTCGAGATTGTGGGCAGGTTCAAAATCACCTTGAAGGTCTTTAACATTAAGGATAGAATTACAGTAAAACCTCTGAGTAGCAGTCACCACCAGGCCCTGATTATCAAATAGGCACTAAAAGAGGTGCTTCCCTTGGAAAATTTTGAAGGAACCCAAAATTGAGAAAACAAGCCCCTTCCCCCCTTCATATTTCCTGCTGAGTTAATTCCATTTCAAAATGTTAATATCTTTTCAAATTATCAATCTTACAATATATATTAAAAATTGTTATATAAAAATAGCTTTCATAATAAATTAAATCATGTAATAGATCAAATTCCGCCACCTGATTGCAATTCTTCAATTTATTTATTATTTTAGATGTATATTTATTTTGTATACTGAGTTTCAGTAATATTGAATTTGGCTTGTATTAGCAACACAAAATATTGATTATTTATTGCCAAAATTGAGAGAAGTATTTTAAAATATTCATATTTTATGCTGTGCTTGCATTCTGAATTCAACCTTTTTTATCCAAATTGCATTTCTAGGTTCATACCATACAAAATCTTTTTTGCATATTTTTCTTGATTGTATCCCATTTTTGTGTTAGGAGAACATAAAAAAATATTTGTTTAAGGAAATATATGCAAATTCAATTGAGCCATTGTTTGGAATAATATTCGTAAGCATTGGTAACTTTCTGAGCATATTGAATTTAGAAAACTTCTCGAATGAAGGGCGCTGTAAGGGCACTGTGCTTCCCATAGCTTCTGAGGTTAATCAGGCCCTGGCCACAACTGGGAGCACTATAAAGTTAGGCATATTTCAGAGGTTGCCGTTATTCAAAGGTTTGAAATTTTAAAAGCTCAAAATTACATTACATTAAAATCAAAATAAATGACCAAAAATATTTATTTTTTACAGCTAAAAAAATATAAAATTTTCTACACATTATTTTGCACTAAAAGATCACTTATTTGCAGTTATTTTTTTTTTTTTTTTAAAGATTTCCACAGATTTCTTGTTGAATTTGTTATTACTTTGAGTGAGAGTAGAATTTTTAATTTCACAGTTCCTCTGCAATTTCTAGGGTGTTTTTCTGAAACCTTTGTCCAAAAGTTGAAATTTTTTTTCTCTTGGCAGATCAAAAGTCATTTCAAAAGCAACTTATCAATCTCATCATAACCATTTTTTAGACATTTAGTTTTAAATTCCCGATTTACACTTTGAAACCTTTTTTCTAAATAGAAATCACTTTTTTTTTCAGAAAGTAATCTTTTTAGTTGCTTCTGCCATTGTACATTTTAGGTAATTTCTGTAAATTTACACCTCTTTTGATGCTGTAGATAAGTTTGAACTTATTGCTTCAAGTTAAAATTTTTCAGTTTGATTTCATTATTCTAGTTAACATGGACTACACATAAACAAGAAATATCATCACACGATTCAGAAAGAGTACAAATGTTTATTTCTTGTCCACACTTAAATTTCGTCACCCCCCCAACTCACTATTGTCATACCTATTTACATATATGGTTTTATTAATCAACATTTAGAGATAAGTAGAGAAATTGTAAGGACATTTAATAAGAAAATACACCTCTTCATTTCTCACAATCACAGTTGAAGTTAAAACATAACATAAAAAGTGGAAATTATGCTGTTAGGATAGCCATTGTTCGGAAAATGTCACTTGGAGGTTTAGTGTAATATTATTTCTATGAAAGAAACTCGATAACATTAAAACATGATCAGTATTCGAAAGTTACCCTTGTTTGGAGTGACCGTTCTAGGTGGTTTCACTGCATTAAATTCTTTAAAAAATGTAAATTCCAATTTTATGTTGCTCCGGATTTGTTTCACCTTTAGAAATTGTACATAGAGGTATCCCCAAAAGTACAACCCAGGAAAAAAGCATAAACAAACTAAATTTTTTTGGTTTTGATGCTACTAAAGTAACCTAAATGATCAGTAGGAAAGATGAAAAAAAAATACTTCTGTTATTTAAAAAAAAAATTTTTTTTTGATCTAACATTCCTTTTCAAAATTAGAATAAATGTAATGTTGAAAAGCACAGTGATCCACAAAAAATCATTTAATGCTGTAATAGTCAGCAATTTTTTCCCATAGGGCCAAATAATTTAATTTAAGTTCAAAATATGTAGATTGCTGTGAACTTCACAAATCCATAATTTGCACATGTAAAAATATTGCTAAAGAGGACATGCTCCTTTCGACCTGTTGTAATTGCAACAAGCTGCACTCTTCTTCATACAAAGGTTGCTAAAAGTGTTTCCTAAAATCTCAGTTAAGAAAATCATACGCTGATGTAATGAAAAAAAAAAAAAAAAAAAAGGAAAAGCCCAGAAATAATCCAGAATCCAAACTTCAGAAAAAAGTTGCCTTACAAACCCCACAGATGGAACCAACTGCCCGACAGCAATTGTATCAGCTTAAAGAATTCCAAAATGGCTTTAGCCAATTTCTCAAAATGCTGAAAAAATTCAAAGATAAACTCAAAATTAACTCTTTTGTAGAACTCACAATTTTTTTTTGTAAAAACTTATGAAAATATTATTGTGCAAAACGATATAGCAAAGAAAATACTTGTTTTCATGGATGTTATATCCAATCTTTTCAAATCTAGTAAAGTTGCAAAAATTTTGAAATTTTTTAAGTCCATTGTATTTAGTATTCTTGTAAATGTAAAATTATAATTCTTATAGATTAAAATGTGCTAGAAAAATTTAATTTAATGTATTATAAAATTATATATAACTGAAAAAGGCATTTATGTTTTCAGTTTGCCTCCTAGAAAAGAGCCTCCTTGCCTAGTTTTAAGAAAAGATCAGCCTTCCTAGATCTTTTCTTAAATATGTCTCAATGACTGATATATTGTCACATGTCCTGCTGATGTTCACATTGGTTGGGTGTTCTGAAGTGTGGATTGGCACTTTTCAGGGCCTGGCAATCCGCCAATGGTCGCTACTGGCACTTGGCTGCATGTGGGCATCTGCTGAGATTTGGGACAGTCTTTCAACACTCAGCATGAGTTTGTCTATTGGAGGGCGGGGCATAACGGCTCTAACCAATGGGAAAATAGCTCGATATGCACTTCCACCATCTCATCATCTTACAAAATTCACTCCTCATATTCCTGCCCTGTGAGTATCAGATTCATTGGAGATTTAGCTGAGAGGTTTTCTCTCTGTAAGCACTTCTTAAGCTATAGTGTCGACTTAACTTGACATTTGAGTTAATTTTTTTTATTTCAGTGAAATTTTAATTATTAGATTTCAGTATAATTTAAACACATATAAAATTTCTTATCTATATTATAAAGGCCAAACGTATCTGTGCGTAACGCATACGTCATTTTGTGAATAGTAACACTTTTCCCCTGTAATTTCGGTTTTTCAAATTTTAGCTACTGTAAATTTTACACTTCTAAACATCACATATTTTAAACTTTTACACTTCTGAATAGAGAAAAAAATGCTCTTTCAAATACAATTTGTTTGAAAGCTGTATCTCAATTTAATTTTGAGATATTAATTTTTTTATAGTTTTTAGTACCGATTTTGAAATTGTGGCAACAAAATCATTTCATTTTCTCTTAAAATTGAGATGGAAAAAAAGAGATTAAAATGCGTAACACTTTTCTATGCAATTTCCGTTTTGCTATTTTCATTACTCCAAATTTTACACTTCTAAACATCGTATCTTTTAAATTTCTACACCATCGTATAGAGAAAAAAAAATGCTCTTTCAAATGCAATTTGTTTCAAAGCTGTATCTCAATTTATTTTAGAGATATTAAATTTTTTATAATTGTAGCAACAGAACCACTCCATTTTCTCTTAAAATTGAAAATAAATAAATAAACATTAAAATGCGTATACTATTTCAAAAAAGTTGTTTGTTATAAAATCCGTCGATTTCGGTTTTGCTTCGTTTCATAATTTGGATAATTAAGTTTTATAGTATTTTGTTATTTTTAGCTTAAAATAATGTTTGTTTGACGGTTAGATTGACCAATATAAGATGCATTTTTTACTGTAACTAATTTTGCGGATTTATTATAACTCAATAAAACAGTTTTTTCTTAAAGATTTTCTTTCGTCGAATTTCGACGGGTTCCACCTCGTTTTGATAAAAGAAAGATAGTAATCAATCGAACAACATAAAGTGATGCAATGAAACCTTTTTAAATAGAACATTAATTTGACCACAAATAAGAACTAAAAATCAGTCTTTGAAAAAAGTGCTTTCTAAATAAAGATTGATAAAGTACTTAATCAGTAAAGCGAAGTTCCACACATTATATACAAAGTATACAGTGTGATTCATTAAAACGGATCCAATAGCCTTGTTCCTCAAATTCTGCTCCTAGACACTCACTTCTAATTGCAAAGCCTCACCAGAGGCTGAGATGTTCTACAGTCGAAACTGTAGATAGAAAGTGCTGAGTTTGTATCGCCAGTCTAATCAAATTTTTTTTAGTGTTTTTCTTCGAAATTTGGTTTTAAAAAGTGTTGGGTCATTCCATGTCAAATCAACCAAAAAAATTCAATATTCAACCTGACCATTTCTGATTTCAATGAAACTGCCTGGGATCATTCTTTATGATGATATAAATTGGAGCATATTTTTGTATTTTTGTTTTTCATTACAATTAATTATTTAAATTAAAAATAATTTTTTGACTTTTATAAATATTTTCAATTTCGAATTTCTCAAGTTCTGTCAAAGGTAGAAAATTTTATGACCATTCATTTTAAAGTGGAGTTTATAAGGTTTAATTTGATATGCAAGTTGACTATGCATAGGTAAAAAAAAAAAAAAAAAAAAAAAAAAAAATTAAATTTTTTAAAATTTAAAAATTTTTTAGATCATTTAAAAAAATTTTGAAAAAAATGTAAGTTTGTTGTAATATTATAAGCTTAAAATTTTGAAATTTTTAGAGATCTCAATGGGATCAGGAGTTATAAAATAAAAGCTGAAAATTACCATACAAATCATAAATAAATAAGAAAATCGACTGAATTAAATTGCTGTTTTAATGATAATTTTTGCTGTTATCTCCTGATCCCATTGAGATCCCAATCTAAAAATTTCAGAATTTTATGCTTATAATATTACAACAAACATAAATTTTTTCAAAAATTTAAAAAATGACTATCTAAAAATTTTTTCAAATTTAAAATTTAAAAAAATTTTAATTTTAATTATTTTAGTTATACATAGTCAACTTGCATATTAAATTAAACCTTATAAACTCTTTGAAATGAATGGTCATAAAATTTTCTATGTTTGATAGAACTTGAGAAATTCAAAATTAAATACATGTAAGCAAGCCAAAAAATGATGATTTTTCAAAATTTAAATAATTAACTATATGAAATTTTGATGCGAAAAAAAAAATTATGAATATATATTCTCATTTATATCATCAAGCAGAACGATTCTTGAGAATTTCATCGAAATCTGAAAGGTTCAAGTTGAATCACTGGTTGATTTGGCATAGAATAACCCAGTTTTGGATTCTTAGAAGTTTTGAAGTTAAAAAATTATTGTTAAAAAATACATTTTTTTTTTTTTTTTGTAAACATTTAGTAGATTATTGTGTTTTTTATATACAGTGAAACTTCCATTTAATAAAGCATCATCATTACATCATCATGTCTCTTCATTATGAAGAAAAGTCATTTAACAGAAATCAACTCAAACTATTGAAATTTTTATAATAAAACATACTTACATAAATGAAAAAAAAAATATTAAAGGAAACATTAAGAAAATATATTTTCACATGTAGCTTCGGCTGAATTTTTTTTTATATTTTTTATATAATGCAGGCATATGAAAAAAAAATTAATTAAAAGCATTTCTAAAAAACCCCATAATAAATAAAGGTAAACAGGAAATGATGCATAGCTTAACTTTTCTCTTTTTTTCTCAGTATTTTAATTATTTAACTTTACAAAAATCTGTATTACTTTATACAAATTTCTTATAAAAAATATCATTCATAAAATATTTTTCATTTTTGTTAAGTACCTTAACAGTTTATCTGTAGCATTCTCATGAAATGAAATCTCCTATCATATTATATCAAAAATCTCTAGCATTTCTTCTTTTGAATAAAAATTATTAAAAAATTAAAATTTTTTATTTTTATACAATTCACTGAAAGAAATTCATATGTTCTTCTCAACGGCAAACATTCCATTTTAAATGTTGCATACATGCGAAAGTATAATAAACTTCATTATATAAAATATTTTTCATAATATAGAAATTGATTTGCATGTTAATAGTGTTATAATTCAAGGTTCAGCAGAAAATTTCATTAAGCAGAAAACTTCATTAAATAGGAATTTTGTTAAAGGGAAGTTCAACTGTGTGGCAAATACCACTGAGTCTTTATTCATAGATTGGTAGCGCAGAGTAGGTATTCACCTGAACAATTTATTTAAGTTATAAAAAGCACTTTTATTAACAAAAGCATTTAGTTTAAGGTAAATAGAGTTGTGGTAAGCATTTGTTTAGGGAGTGAGTCCTGTGACTGACACAAATTGCATCAAATTTAGAGCAAGTCTTCTAGAAAGTCAATTCACTTAAGAGTGTATAAGTAATAGTTTTTATCTTTACAATGATGTTTCAGATCTGTCAGACAAAAAGAAAGGTGAAGAAGAGAGTTCATTAAAATGAGTGAAGTGTAAGTGTCACCGTCAGATCACAATCTATTTCAGCATCTCGCGTGTTAACTCATTACAGAGATTTTTGCTCCAGAAGTTCTACCGAGCATTGCTACTCAGCACCTGTTTTTCACAAAAAAAAAAAAAGTGGCTATCTTTGCTTTGTATCTCTCTTTGAAAACAACTCAATTAGGGAGGGATTTTGTTGACTACCTATGAGAGAGCTAAAAGATGATGTCAACCTTAAAGTTAATTTAAATTTATTTACTAAAACATTGAGGTCACACTCAGGCTACTTGTTGGAAAATATGATAACATGTTTCTATCTCTTTCAGCTAAAAGCAATTAGGCATCCTCGTCTATCGACTAGTAAGAAAGAGATTCCCTGTCTGAAGCAAAGATTGATTAAGACATTCCAAATTTACAGCCTGAGAAAATGTCCTCGCATCAACGTAAACTTCACCCTGGGTGGCCAAAATACTTTGGATTTTGTACAATACTGTTTTTCCATGAGTTTGTTGGCCAGCTTCATCCGCCATCTTGTTAACACAAAATATTTAAAAGTTTAAATTTATTTTATGTTTAAGTGTTGGGCTTTGATACAAAAATTTCAGAGTATATTTTGTTTTATCTCAAACTGAAAGTTTGTATACTTTAGGAAAGTTTGTTTGTACTGTTTGCAAACTGATAGTTGAGATATAGCAGTTTGAAATTCTAGGGTGATTGACATTTTCAAACAAGACAACAATTAAAGAACATCATTTATAATGTATGTGTTAGTTAAAGTTAGCTTCAAATCCAGGGTTGGGTTTTTGCCGGCAGAAAATGGTTTCTGCCGTGCCAGTGGCAGAAAGTGGTTATAACCGGCAGAAACTGGCAACAACTGGCATAAAGACATTCTGTGACATAATCTCCGATTTTTTATTAGTAATATTAAATTTATTAAGTAGTTCATCCTTAAATAATTAGTACTTAAATAATTCAGAATAAATATATGCACACAAATAAAATATTGTGGATAGTTTTAATTAAAAAAAAATTTGATTTTTGAAAAATTGAGTAATGTAACACATATATATATATATATATATTTATTTATATATATTTTTGGTTACATATGCATATGTAATTTATGTTTAAACAATTATTTTATACAACTCAATATTTTATACTCAACAAATTAAGAAATAATCTGGGGGCAGAAAGATTAGCAAGATTAGTCCTATGTTATGGAATGCTTCATGGAAAAAATACTAATAGTATAATTGAGTGGTAATTTGTTTCTTCAATATTGTAAAATAATTGTACAAGATATTTCATTAAATTTTCTTTGTCTGTGTTATTTTTTGTGCTTCAATTATTTACTTATATATTTTCACAAGAAATTGCATTATGTTATTTATTTAAAAATAATCTGAAAAGTAATTTGTTATTAAATCAGAATTTTTTGTAAATTTATTTTTAAAAGAAATAGAAATTCAACTGTAAACAATAATAGTAATAATTAAACTTGTACAGTATCAGGTTATTGTTGTGAAAGTTTCTGTTTTTCAAGTGAATGAAAATTAGTGTTTTAAATAAGCAAGGTATGTATTTATATGATCATTTTTAAACGTTTTGATACTTTGAATAACATTCATAATCTTATATTTTAATCTTTAGCTCAATGGTTTACACATCAAATGTAAGTGTGAATTATGAATCATTGCTGAGTAAAGTTCTTATTTAGTACTGTTTCTTAGTTTCTGCGAGTTTTTGCCACTTACTGGCAGAAACCAGTTTCTGCCATGCCAGTTTTAACCAGTTTCTACCGCTGGTTTTAACCGCCCCGGCAGAAACTTGCCAACCCTGTATCAAATCCTCTCTAAGCTTGACGACACTTGGTGAAATATCACCAAATTTGACAACAAAAAATTCTTGCTAAGCTTGGCAGAATTTGGCAAAATATCTCTCAAAGTGACGATTAAAACTAAGCAACCATTAATGATGCCTTGGCTATCAATTTGGCTACAGCTTACTAATTTGACACATTTCTCATTCAAATTCCATATGGAGGAATATTCTTTTATTGGGTTTGTCGTATTTTAGTTTTTTGAACCTTGAGTAAAATTCGCAAAATTTTGAAACCAAGAAATAGGGAATTTTTATTGAATCGTCTAATTGAATTCCTCTAATTTTAGCTCCATGTGGGTAAAATAAGTTATATTGAAAAAAATAAAAATAAATAAAAGGGGGGGGGGATAACAAGGACTATGAAAGCTACATTTTTCTTCTGGCACATGACAAAAGGACTTTTGATATTTTCTATCTCTCTGTCAAATTTGAATCATTCCTAATGCATTTTGTAGAATTTATGTACAGGTGCTATGTCTGTCAATTAAAATACCTTAAAATTTTTATTAGCAACAATTTCTGATTGTAACTATCAGAAATGTGTGTTAAAACTAAATTTCCTCATATGTGTTTAGGATGACACAAAACTCTTTGGACAAACGACTAAAGTATTTGAAAAATTTAAAAGCAAATCTTGACTTTATTTACATATATTACAAATTTATTTACATACATTTATTACAAGTTTATGTACATATATTTATTACAAGTTTATTTACATAAATATAAATTAATTTTCAAAGTGGTATCCTAAGCTTTGACCACAGCATTGAAATTTCATGGAAACTTTAGGCTGATCTGACATAATCATTTTTCATCATTTGCTCATAAGTTGGGTTGCTTAAGATATTTCTTTTAAAACTCACACTTCACACATCTTTAGGATTAGACCTAGCGTTGTTTTCTATTATTCTTCAAATAGAGAAATCTAAGAGCGTATCTATTCGAAGGAGTTGGCCACTCAGTTTCTGACTCGATAAAACATTACCAGTTTACCCTGTACAAATCTTGAGTAACTTTTCTAGCTTAACAGGCTGCTGCAGAATGTTGTTGGGTATCTTTTTCCAAAATCTTTACTTAATCTAAGACAATCAAGTATCCTTTAGAATGTATAATTGATAATATTCTCTGATTATACAAACAACGACAATTATAATATATATTTCATTAAATTAATTAACATCAAATGTTACCCATGAACAGGTTATCCTGTATGTACTCTTATATAGACAGGTTCATATTGTTTATATATATATATATAAAGATTGAAAATCAATTGGATGAAAAACAACCGATGATTTATATTATAAATCACTCATCAGGGGTTCAGAACTTACAAATACAGTAGACTCTGTTAAATCCGCACAGCTTGGGACCAAAGGTTTTGTGGATTTTAGAATTTTTGTGGATTTCTGGTCATTGCTTTGTATACATTTATTAAACAATAATTTGAATGTAATTAATGATGCGATTGAAACTATAATGAATGCTTACAATACAATAAAATATTAAACTAAGTAGTAAACTAAAATAATAAAAATGTAGATAATTTTTTAAATGATTAAAATATTAAAAGCAAAGGTCAAGCTAATAATCAATAATGATCGATTAAATATTCATTATAAAGATGAAATGTATTTTTCCTGATTTATTCAATGAAGCTTGCTTCATAAAAGTACATTAATAATTCACATCAATCAATAAGTAAGTTTTATTTCAGGTTTAGCCAGACTTAATAATCAAAAAAGTTTGAATAATACATAAGTATTATTTGGTAAGAAGATTTAAATTACCAGTGATACCAGCAATATTTTTAATTTTTTTCAAAAATAAATTTATTCTTCCTTCATGAAAAAACATGAAGTCAGTAATATTTAAAAAAAAAATACAAATAAAAATATATATGGAATTGATATAATACTAAATTTTGTCCCTATATCTGAGATGAATGTTTCATTGTTTACATCTATAAATTATGTGCAGATTTGAGGGAGTCTACTGTACAAGCAAAAAACAGGTCAGTTTTTGTAATAAATCAAGCTATTAGCTATGAAATTTGATCTATTATGCACCCTACTGACTAATTGGAAAAAACAAACAATTTAGAAAAGCAAAGTTAGACTTGATTATTATCAATATGGAATAATAATAATATTATTATTATTAATTTATATCATCTTACCCTACAAAATAATGTAACTGTAAAATTGCCTGTTGTAGCATGAATTGTTATTTTATTTATAGCATTTTTTTCCCTAAATATTTATTTAAAAATAGTTAACTTTTTTTTTTTTTTTTTTTTGTAAACTGTGTAATGGTTAATTATTTATACTAGCAGTGTAATGATATATATAATTCTAACACATGCTACAAATATATATATATATATATATGGTATATGTACTTTGTTTTCATATTGGGTTTAGAAAACTAATTAAAACACAATTAAAACTACCCAGTAATATTTCTGAAAATTGTAAATATCCCCCCCCCCCAAAAAAAAAAAAAAATCGGATTTTTTTTTTTTTAATATTAGTAATTTATTTGTTTTGGGAGTATTTTGGAGGTAAATACTTTTTGAAATTAATATTTAATTAATATTCAGACAGAGCTTGGTGCAATGCAATGGAATACAAAAATGAACAACGTTAAAAAGCACCAAATTTTGGTTATAACAGCAGATCGGTTTCGGTAGCATTTAGTATACCGTCGTCAGTGCTAGCAGAGGTAGAAATCTGCTCATATATATAGTAGAGACGGAGGATTAAAGACAACCAATGGGAAGGCAGAGGGCTGCAAGGAAAGGTTTTTGAAATTGTGTGTAACTTGGAAGAGGTTATGCTATAATTTTGTAAACTTCTTGATAAATCGAGAAACCTTTATGTATCTTTTCTTTACGTTGTATGAAAATTTAAACATTTAAAAAAATATCCCACAATTATACTTTCTGAAAAAAAAATGTACATTTTCATGGAACTGCATTTTTATAGGTACATTAATAAAAAAAAAAAGTAAAATCTTAATTTACAACAATATAACATAACAACGAACAGAAATATGCAATAACCAATTAAGAATCGCCTATGATTCTGAGAAAAGTTCATTAATCTTTAAAAGTCTCAGAAACCAATTAATATATTTTGGAAATTTAAAGAGTCATTTATAAAAACACAATTTCCTTTGCTGCCACTGATTTTCAGAAATGTTTCCTAATCAATTTAAAATAAGTTTTCTGAAACCAGGATAACTGTTAAAACTATCTATTACTATTGTAACTATATAACTATCGGTTATTAGAAGGCTATGCATTCTCATTTAAACATTTCCAGATGTATAATTGAATTTATGCATGCAAGCGTAACAACAATATTAATTTTAATATTAATGTTAATGCTGTTAGATTATCATGTTTGTAAAATATGTTTATAAACATGCAGTTACTCTAGAGTTTCGCTATTCTGAACCCTGCTATTCCGAAAATCCACCTATTTTGAACAAAGTTCAGAAAATAGATCAATTTTTCAAACTTAAAAACAGAAAAAAATTAAAGACATTAGTGAGAAAATGTACATGAATACAAATGCATAACAATACAAATGAACATTTGTTTTGTTATGCAAATAAGTTACATAGAAAAATACATAGTGGTTCATAAATATCGAAACAATAGGCTATCTCCTTAAATATTGCCCCTAACCCATACTTTCAATTGCAAAAATTCATAAAAAAGGCGAAATTTTTTTCATAAGTTGCAACTCCACGGGGGGGTCTATTTGAAAAAATACGAAATTAATATTTTTATACGGCCGCCGTAGGATAAAAATTCCAAATAGAAAAACTTTCCTTATCCACACCTGAACAAGACACAAAAAATTGCATCTTCATATCTTCAAAACTTGCAGAGTTATAGCCGTTTAAAGAATTCATCTGGTTTTAAGGGATTAGACACAAATTGAAATGTGCGTAATTCGAAAAACAATGTTATTTTAATAGTTCTAGAAAACATGTAAAAAATCTATCTTTTGAGTTAGAATTTTGATTATTTTTCTTTTTTGTGATGGTTAGCCATATAATTTGCTAAGAAAATAACATCCTAAAATTTATCATAAAATTTATAAGTTTCATATGATTAGTACTGGTTTAAATGGGATAATTTGAAAACGTTATAACTCAAAACATTATTTATCAGATTTCAATTTCTATCATTTAATTAAAGATGAAAATCAGATTTTAATTTTGTTTCAGGGTTTATGTTTTTCAATATTAATTTTGAAACTATTAAAAATATTTATTGCAAAAATAATATAACTTTATATCTTGAAAAAATAATATAACTTAAAAATCATATTTTCAAAAGTAAGTATTTTTTCAAATTTGCCGAAACAAAACTATAATAAAACTAGCGGACCTGACAGACATTGTCCTTCCTGGCGCCTCAATTTTTAATAGAAAAGTTTATTTTTCTCTTTTTAGTTAAAAGTTAACGATTTTCTAAAGTCGGTTAATCAAAATTACAATACAGGAAATATTGTAAAGCATACACGTTTGTCAGGAGTGGGGTTCGAACACGCTATCTCTTTCTTCAAGAAACAGAGCTTAAATCTGGCGCCTTAGACCGCTCGGACATTCCGTCTGCACTCTATTCATCTAACTTATTCAACACTTTTAATTAGCGAAAAATCACTAACTATTAATTTTTGCCTAATTACTTAAAAAGTACTGAACAATTTCGATGAAATGTGAATCTAAACCATTCTCGAATCAACTGGAACACACACACAAAATTTCATTAAAATCGTTTAGGAGGAGTTCAGTGACACACACACGCACAGAAGATTTATATATATAAAGATTTGCATTGGATACTTAATTTATTTAATTTTAAAATTGGTTTGGCTGGCACCGACTCCAGAAAATCAAATAAATGTACGTAAATATGGTAATACGCACGATAAACACTACGCTCTTAATTTAATTTCTTATTATAGTCTGTCTCAAAAGTTTAAGCACAAGCATAAAATATCGATTTTTAATGAATTATGAAAAGTTAGAATTAATAACATTTTTTTATTTACATATTTCGCAATATTATTTAAATAAACGATATCAAAAATAGAAAAAAATAAATTACATAATTTTAAAAAATACAATTAAAAAAAAAGTTATAAAAAACTGTCTCAAAAGTTTATGCACAATTTCAAAAACAACCATATTTATAATTTTTACAGAACTTTTAGTAACAAATTTTTTTCCATGTTTTCTGATTAGTTCAAATAAACGTGCTTTCGTCGAAATTAGTAGTTTTTGTGGGGTTTCTGGTGGCAAAGAATACCATCCTTTCTCAATAGCCTCTTGGAGTTCTTCAATAGAGTCATACTGCTTTCCATTGCCTAAACTTGGCGGGTTAAAGTATTCCAGACATTCTCAATCGGGTTTACGTCTGGACTTAAAGCTGGCTAATCAAGTACTTTATCATTTTTCTGCAAAATAACAAAGTTTTGTAGAATGGGATACGTGGATTGAGACATTGTCTTGCAGAAAAGTTCATTCAAAACCCCCCAAAATGTCACCGAATGGAAGCAAATGGTGGTTTAGGGTCTCTTGAAACTTTTTTCACTCTTCTCTTCCTTTTAGAAAAGCTGGAGAGGGCTGGCAAATGTCCCAAATGTCCCCTAAACCATAACGGATTTACCACCTTTCTGCCTGCTGAAAAATGTCCTTCGGCTCTTGCGTAATTCATGCCAATACGCCTTCCAACCATCAGGGCCATCTAAGTTCCACTTTTTCTCATCGCTGAATAAAACAGTAAGCCATTTGTCCCCGTAGGGCATGTGTTTTTTAACCCAGTTCATTCTTGCCTGTTTGTAATGTAATTTAAGAGACGGTTTGCGAGCCAATTTCTTTTACATGATGTAATCACACGCTTTAATACGTCTATTTACAATGTCTTTGGACATCTGTACTCTGAAATTATTTTTAATTTGCCGTATGGGGACATATTTTTCCTAAATACCAATTTCCGTATTTTCCGATCAATCTGAACAGTCGTCATATGTGGTCGTCTGCATCTTGGTTTCCACTTAAAATTATCATTTCTAGAAAGTACTTGATATATACATAGCTTTGATCATATTAAAGCTTTTGCAATTTCAGAAACAGTTTTATTTAGGGATTTCAATTTAAAACCTTTCAAAATCTCACATTTTGTGAATTCTTTACCCTTTGTCATGTTTAAAACATTAGGGAATAATTTCTCCACCTTTTATACTTGTATAAAAGTGCAATATGATGTCATACAACGTCATTACACAATACCAATCCCGTGTTTCTAAAAAAATTTGCATAAAGTGCTTAAACTTTTGAGACAGCGTTTCTTCAAGAAAAAAAGAAAAAATAAATAAAAATAAATATATTTTTTATTTTAACTACCCAAAATGGCTTATTTTATTTTATTTTGATTAAATGTTGAGTATTTATTGTAAATTAGCATAAAATATTTTCTTCTTCAATTATTTTAAACGAGATTTTCAGAGTGCTTAAACTTTTGAGACAGACTATACAATTATGTAAGGAAATTATTTTTCACTCTTCAGTATTTTTTGAAGTCGGTTCAATTTTTGATAGAAAAGTTTATTTTTCTCTTTTTAGTTAAAAGTTAATGATATTCTGAAGTCGGTTAATCAAAATTATAATACAGGAAATATTGTAAAGTATACACATTTGTCAGGAGTGGGGTTCGAACACGCGATCTCTTTCTTCAAGAAGCAGAGCTTAAATCTGGCACCTTAGACCGCTCGGACATTCCGTCCGCACTCTGTACATTGAACTTATTCAACACTTTTAATTAGCGAAAAATCACTATTTGTTTTTGCCTAATTACTAAAAAAGTACTGAATCAATTTCGATGAAATGTGAATCTAAACCATTCTCGAATCCACTGGAACACACACACAAAATTTCATTAAAATCGGTCCAGTCGTTTAGGAGTAGTTCAGTGACATACACACGCACAGAAGATTTATATGTATATAAAGATAATTAAAAATAACATTTTTCAATTTTGCACTTTTTTCTTTCTCAAACTTTTAATAATTTAAGGAAGATAAATAGTAGGGAAATAATTTGTTATGCAGAAAAACAAAGTGTGCTGTATAAATGTCCGTCAGATCAATGCTTTTTATAAGATGAAGATAAGTCTTTTTTTTTTTATAAATTTAGCTCGTACAACTTCAGGCTTTTTATCATCTTGGAGAGGCTGGTAAAAAATCTGTATTCTGGGCCCAGGCCAGGCCAGGACCGACACATTACTTTTTTCTGAAGACTCGCCTGGCCGGGCCTATGTATTTTTCATACCGGAGGGGATTGCATCCTTCTTCCTTGGTCTGCAGTAGAGGAAATTTTTTATCCTGGTCTCGAACAATCTGTATTAAAATCATTGTCTCTGACTGACCTAATATGTTCATAAAATAAGTAAAATTTGGTTCAATTAAAATTTTTACGTAGAACACATAGATTTTGAAATTGCTTTTATTTTACACAATTTTTCTCAATGGGGGCCGTATAAAATTTGCATGTTTTTTCAAATTGACCTCCCATGGAGTTGCAACTTATCTTATCAAAAATTTCACCTTTTTTATGAGCTTTTGCAACTGGAAGTATGGGTCTAGGGGCAATATTTAAGGAAATAGCCTGTTTTGATATTTATGACTCACCCTGTACACTGAGCTATTATAGCTTGTAAAAACGTCCAGAACAAATTGGAATGAAAACTGGTTACTGATAATATATGTTGGCTTCATTTATACAATTCAGTAGAATCATTTTTAATCGCAGCCAAACACAAAAAATAACTAATTTACTTTTTTTAAGAGTAAAGTCAGTGATCTTTTTTCTGACAAAGAGTATACTAAATCGACTATGGAGCTTGTTTTTTGACATCGTTGTGTCATTATGTGTGGAGAAAAAACACAATTATATAGTTTTTATTTCAAGAAAACCTAATTATATATTAACAGTGAATTTCAAATTAAGTTACTAAAAGTAACAGAACCTGTTCATCACAAGCCGATTAACACTATAGAGCTGACACTAGCAGATGTTACCGCACTTAATTTACATCTTAACAAGTAAATACGGTGATTTGATTGTTATTAATGAAATCCGCCTTTTTCGAATTCCCATTAAATCGAATGGTGTTCGGTCCCAATCAGTTCGGAATAGCAGGAATCTACTGTATTTATTTGAGAATCCAAAAAATCAGTGGCAACAAAAAGAG
The DNA here is from genome assembly GCA_964019185.1 of Maratus speculifer. Lineage (NCBI taxonomy): Eukaryota > Metazoa > Arthropoda > Arachnida > Araneae > Salticidae > Maratus > Maratus speculifer. The sequence continues at coordinate 156,283,171 of OZ025302.1, read as the reverse complement.
ATTTGGATTTTTAAACTGACAAACATAGATGTGTTTCTTAGGTTTCTAAAGTTAAAGAACACTTTTCAAAATTGTTATTGACTCTGAAGAGATTATTGTACATTTTCTTTAGAGTTCAACCAAAAATTTGGAATCGTTTTCGCTTTTAGAACAAAATCAGAGTTTCACCGAAAAATCATTTTCTGTGAAAACACTGCTGAAAATTTGGTTTTCTCTGTACGAAAACAATCTATATTCCCCAAATCTTGTTTCCCTCACAAATTTTCATGCATTAATTTAAGCTGCATCGGTTCAAATAAGACACTTGTTATTTATTACTATGAACCAACTGTTCATAATTATAAGTCACGACTGATTCAAGACCTGAGTGCACATTATAAAGTAGGCAATGTGACTAAAGTTTGAAGGCGCTTTTCACATGCTCATTAAAAGCTGTAGTAATAGAAAACTTTTAGTTTGAAACTGCAAAAGTGTTTCGAAAACCTTTGAGAGAGTTCAGTGGCAAATAATCAAAACAGACGATCATTTACAAAAATAATTATGAATGTTAAATCAAGGTATAAATACTCAAAACATATTTTAATTAGACGAAACAATAGATTCCTTCTGTGTCTTGATGAATTAATTACATTTTATTTCATGAAAATAATAGTTTTCAGCATAGGCACAGAGAGCAAACTTGGACTACACATATAATTAATTAATAATTGCCTGTAATTAATAAACAAGTATACCTAATTAATAATTATGTATATTTATGTACAAATCAATTACTTTAAAAAAGTTTTTGGACTTTTTCGTTTTTGTTCAAAAATAGGAAGATTACCGAAATTTTGATTTCTGTTGTTGTTTCTGTCTTAAATACCTGTTTCGGTTGATCCTTAATTTTAGTGTATAATTATATTATACACTATATGGTTAAAGTTGACCGACCACTTGCAATTTTAGAGATTTTGTTGAATATCTAGAAAGCTACACGAGGAATTGTCCTGAAACCCTAAATGTGTAAACATAATAGTAGAGATCATGTATTTTCGTGAATTTTTTTTTCCGAAACTCCATAAAGGACTGTCAAAAAATTGAAACAGAACGAATATCTTTTGGATAACCCTGTCAAAACTAATGTAGCAAAAACGTTTAAACTGTAGATTATGATTAAGGGGTTTATTGTAATAAACTGTGTTCATTTTTGTGTGGCTAGCATGTATACTCGTAGAGAAAATTAGGTTGTATAAAAACGGACCTAAATTCTGCCAAATTTTTTGCTTATAATTTGTGGAGTTCTTAATATAAAATAATGTTATTTTTCGAAAATATGACAAACAAAATTATACACAATATTCTGTCATCAGAATTAAAAAGTACTAAAAATTGCATGAAAAAGGAGCAGGTTTACTAAATAATTTTTCACGCGTATGAGTGAAAGTTATCAAAATTTCATTTGCATAATATGTTAGCTATATGTACAGTGCAGTTTTTGTGAAAGTCTCAAAAACATAGCTTGAAAATTCTGAGAGTGATTGTCTGTACAATAAGCTTAAATCCGTTATTTGCAAAATAAAGCAAAAAGATGAGGCCTATATCCATTCATCCACTGATTAGTGTTAATGTAGAATGCACAATACGGCACGTACTACTATATTTGGATACATCCCTTCATCTTTTTGCGAATAACGGATTTTGAGCTTATTCTATTTTCACAAATTTCTAACTATATGTTAGAGATACTGTCGGCTCTCGTTAATTCGAACTCGTCGGGACCACAAGAAATGTTCGAATTATCCGAAGTTCGAATTATGGAAATTATGAAGCTGAAACATGCTTAATATGGTACTATTACAAAGGAATTAATGTTAGAGTGTTTTTTAAACGTATTTCGTCTGTTATCATTAGAATATGACTTAATATTAAATTAGAATGTATAAATACATAAATTAAAAGATTAGAAACAAGCACAATGGAAGAAAAATTTAAAACGCCACTGATGGACAGACGGAGCACTAAGAAAGTGGATATCAAATGCGTTGGATTACATGTATACTTGTTCGGAACAATTTTCACAAAAATCAAAGAAAGAAAGTTATTCAAATGATCTGAAATCCGTGAGAAAGAAAAGAAAAATGAAAAATCGGAATTCTCGTTAGTTCGAATTAAACGAAGTCAAGAGTAAATGAGTTCGAATTAATGAAAATTTTTAACGTTATTCTGCCTTTGAAAATTTCGGGACTTTATGTTTAGTTCGAATTAAGCGAAAATTCGAATTATCCGATTTCGAATTAACGAGAGTCAACTGTATTTCCAAAAGTTGCTCTATGCATTTAGTCTAACACAAATATGCAAAATAAATTTTGATAGACTTCGCACATGCGCAATGAAAAATTATTTAGTAAACCTGCTTATTTTTCATACAATTTTTATTATTTTTTAATTCTGAATACAGAGTATTGTGTACATTGTTGTTTGTCATACTTTTGGAAAAAAACAATATTTTATATTAATAAGTCTGGAAATTATAAGCAAAAAACGTGAAAAAATTTAGAACTGTTTTTATAAAAACCTCAATTTTTCTATGAGCATTCATGCTATCCACATAAAAATGAACACAGTTTATTACAATAAGCCACTTAATCAGAATCTACAGTTCGAATTTTTTTCTGAATTAGTTTTGACAGGATTGTCCAAAAGATATTCGTTCTTTTTCAATTTGTTGATGGTCCGTTTAAGGGAGTAGTGAAAAAATCTTCACGGAAATGTGTTACCTGTATTTTTATGCTTACACACAGCCGGGCAAGTCTCGATCAACCTTCAACTCGCGATTCAACTCACAGTTGAGAAACCTCAGGTTAGCCATTCTAACCGCCGGTTAATATTTGAAATTCATCGCTAACTTTACAGCCGAAATTAGTCAACCTTGGGTTAGTGAACTTCAGGTTGAAATGTGATGGTCATGATGTATCTGATTGGCCAAAAAATATCACATGACATGCTTATCGCGTTCATGAGTTCGATCCTTGCGTACTACCAATTTTTAATTGCGAAGCAAAAACAAGATTTGAAATACATACTTGTGTTTAATTTTTAGATCGATAAATTTCGAATTACGTTGTGATTTGGCAGTTTTGTTTATTCACAAAATTAGATTCAAAGATTAGAAATACCAATACAGTTATAAGATTTTTATTTTTACAAGATTTTGCGTTACAGTATCATTTTTTCATAAAAGTTACTTGATTTAAAAAAAATATTTTTTTTTCTTTAAAAATTAAATTTAATAAACGATTTTCTAACCAGGCTAGCAATAGTAATTAGAATAAAAGAAACTAACGAGCTAGTTTATTTATTTTTCAACGAAAATTAAAATATTGAAAATGCATCTATTTTTTCACATATTTTTTCTAACGTAAATCTAATGTATTAATTAATTTATCTAATGTAATTGATGTGCAAATTTTTAAATGCGAAAAATTTCAAGATAAATCCTCAGAAAAATGCTTTTTCTAAACAACTGTAATTATTTAAAACAAGTAAGAAAATTAATTATTATAGTGTATTATAGTTCGACGTCTTATTATTTTGGGGTCATAAAATTCTTGCTTTTACGATTGCATGCTTTAATTAAGTAAAAAAGATGAAACTGAAATGTGAGAAAAAAACTGCTTTGCTTTATTATTATTATTTTTAAAAATTTTAAATTAATTAAGCAAAATTTTTCATATCAAAACTTTCTTTCTATTCATATTCAACAGATGGCGCTACCTGATATCAAAATTGCTATGCAAACTCAAACCTTCAAAGCCTAGAGACTCATCACAAATCAATGTAATTTTCGTTAATAGAGGTAAAAAAAACCCTCAAAAATTTAAAGCAACTCATTCTTTTATAGCATCTTTTATAATTAACATTTCGTTTACCTAGTGAGTTACAAACAGATCTCTGTGAAAAAAATCCACCAATGTTCAATTCAAAACAGCCGCCATCTTTGCTTGGACTGAGCATGCGCGGTCGAATAACCTCTGTCTCATATGAAGGTTGAGTAACTCAACTTTTGTTTCGGTTTCTCCTCAGAATTCGGCAGGTTGAGTTGACGGTGAATTAGAATTTACATTCAACGGAGAGTTATACGCTGAACTCGCGGTTCAGGTTGATGGAGACTTACCCGGTTAAGAGTTTTAGGATAATTCCTCTTACATTTTTCTAGATATTTAACAAAATGTCTAAAATCGCAAGTGGCTTTGATAATAGGAAATTAAGAAGCCCTTTTTTTTTTTTTTTTTTTTCTTTCCCCTCTTACAGTGAACTATGAATATACAAGTACATTAACAGTGAAAGATTGGCAGGTTAGCTTATGTCAAAGAAAAAAAAATAATAATAGGCTTGAAAATTTAGCTTAAAAATAAAAGCAAAGTGTGATTGTACCTTTTATTTTGAGTCTTTTGATTTTAGTTCAGAATTAAATCATTTCGCTCCATTTTAGCCCAGCTTGCAACAAATTCAGGATCTAAAGACTTTTTAGCTGTAAATGTTTTTTTCCTTCCGGAAGCTGTTTCAAACATAAATCCAGACAAATTTTCTTTTAACACAATTGCTTCCTGCAGGAAAGAAGCATCAGATTTAAAAGGCAAAATTTTAAAAATGGGGGTAAAAAAGGTGGACTACACTAAAAAACTACATTCACTGACCTGAGATATAATAGAATTATCCAGAGAATTATGCACCCTTATTTCACCATTTCTTTTACATAATAATGACCATGGCCCAACTACTAAGGATGTGGAACCGGGGACAGATAATATGGGTTGACTAGGAGGTCCTGTTTTCATTTGTCTTTGACGAACCGCATGAAGCTTTTTTTGAATTTCTCTTCTATATTCTGTTAAAAAAAATATTTTTTAAATTAAATTCGGAAAAATTTTGAATGTATATTTTTAATAATGACAATGCAGAAAACTCTGTTTTAAAAATAGCTGGCAATATCGCCAACTTGTTAACTGTTGCCAATTGTTCGGCTTCGTGACCATGATCAATAGTTACTCATAGTGATCTCATCCATAGTAACTGAAATAGACCAACTAATCAAATTTTCTCGAATATGCGACCTAACTCTGTAGTTTTTTTTCCAGTTCGAAAACGATAGAATACAAAATTTAATCAAATTCACCAGGGCCGTTTTCTACATAAAATTTTATTCATCTGTAGTGACCCAAAACTGATTCACTAATCAAAATTTCTCGAATCTGTGATCTAGACCAGTGATTTTCTAGTGCCCGAAAATGTGATAATATAAAATTTTATAAATTTTCTCTCTTTTTTTTTGAGCCATTTTATAGATACAATTGCTTGACCTGGACCCATAGGGACCAAAAAAGACTCACTAATCAAAATTTTGTCAAAATTGTTTGAGACTTTTTTAGAAACAATAACTTGATTCTGATTCATTGTGATTCAAAGTGGCCCAGTAATTGAAATTTCTCGAGCATATGACCTAGTCCAATCCAATAATCTTTTTGTGCCTGAAAACGGTATAATATAAATTCTTGTCAAAATCGTTTGAGTTGTTTTAGATACATCTAGCTTGAGCTAGACCCATAGTGACCAAAAATGATCCATTAATCGAACTTTGTCGAACATTCAACGTAACCCAATAATCTTCTCTATTCCGAAAACGATAGAATACCAAATTCAATCAAAATCTTTTGAATCGTTTATTTGAAAATTAGTTTGACCCACACTGACCCAAAAATGACCTACTAATGAAAATTTATAAAACATGTGACCTAGTTAAACTATTTTCTAGTTCCCGGAAACGGTATAGTACAAAATTTTATAAAAATAGTTCGAGCATTTTTTTTAGGTAGAATTAGCTTTAACCGAAACCATTATGACCAAATATTATTCACTAATCGAATGTTCTTGAGCATGTGGCTTAGCTCAATAGCATTCTTGTGCTCGAAAACAATAGACTACAAAATTTAATCAAAATCATTAGAGTCATTTTCAGATAAAATTAGCATTACCCACTAATCGAATTTTCTTGAGCTTGTAATCTAACCAAATGGTTTTCTCATGCCAGAAAATTGTAAAATACACAATTTTGTCATAATCGTTAGAGCTCTATTTTAGATAAAATTTACACAGTCACACATAATTTTTGCTTGTATTATAAAATGATCCACAAATCATATGTTCTTGAATATGCAATCTAGCCTAATAGTACTTTTGTGCACCAAAACGATATAATGCAAAATTTAGTCAAAATTGTTAGAGCCATTTTCTAGATAAAATTTGCGTGGCCCTCAGTAACCTCAAAATGATCCTCTAATCGAATTCTTTCGGACATGCGACTCAGCCCAACGGTCTTTTCGCAATACAAAACGGTAGAATACAAAATTTAATCAAAATCGTTAGAGCCTTTTTTTTTTTTAAAGATAAAATTGGTTTGACCCATCATGGCCCCAAAATGATCCACTAATCAAAATTTCTCGAACATGTGACCTAGCCCAATAGTTTCCTTGTGCCAAAAAACTTTTGGATACGACATTTAGTTAAAATCGATTGAACTGTCTTTTAGGTATAATTAGCTTGACCTAACCCAAAATGACCTACTAATCGAATTTTCTCGAATTTGTGATCTACCCCTATGATTTTCTCATGCCCAAAAAGGGTAAAATACAAAATTTTGTCAAAATCATTAGAGCTGTTTTTAAGATGAAATTCATGCACACACACATAATTATTGCTCGTATTATAGTATAAGATTGAGTATTACAGACAGGGACGTAGCTTTAGGGGGGGGGAGGGGGGGAGCCTCCCCTCCCAATATGTTCAGGTAGTAGGGCGCCAAAGAAGGTTTAAGGGCGCCGTTAAGCGCCCGGAAAAAAGGCTTTGTTGGTAGTAATAAATAATTATAAAATAACTTAATTTGAAATGTAAAATTACAAAATAAATTACTATTCACTTACAAAACATGAAAAAGGCACTTAATTTTAGACTTGTTACTACCTCTATTCCCCAACTCCTATCCCGAAGAAAATTTATGCATCCAAAATAAAAAAAATTTCAAAAACAGGCTTGTAATGAATTACAGGATAAATGTACAGTTATTTCCTTCTTATAGTAGTTGTTGGTCACCCTTAGAAATAGATAGAAAGGGAAAAGAAGTGTAGAAACGACTGTAGTGCGTTTGAATGGTTCTGTAATATGTTTTAGTAGTAGGGCGCCACAAAAGGTTTAAAGGTGCAGTCAGGCACCTAAAAAAGAGGGTTTCTAAAAGGGTGCCATGGAAGGTTTAAAGGCGCCGTTAGGCACCTAAAATTTTTATTATTAATATGGCATTAGATTATTTTTTACACACACACACACACACAAAAAAAAAAAAAAAAAAAAAAAAAAAAAAAAAGAGGAAAAAGAAAAAATAATGAAATAGCAGTAACATGATTTGGAATTCATATTATTGTAAATTTATAAGAAAATAAATTATGGTTTCAAAAAAATATAGGCAATCCATTACATTTGAGAAATTTTAAGATTACTACTAGGCGCTATCCCCAGTGGGAAAACAAGTACACATTCCGGAAATGGACATTGTTCGATCACTACATGTAATTTGATTTTTCGGAGAAAAGCTCTCCCCTTATTCCAATTCAAGGTTGATGGTCCTCGACAGGGTCATCTGACCTTAATTATTTTAACTCTCATCTTATGTGCTTCCTTGTATGAGGTTAGATAATTTCCGGGCGTCACCTACATACATCTTTGTTGTCCAGTGTCTAGTGTTGTCAGATTGTACTGAAGCTAATGACGCGACTTTTCAAAACTAGCGATTTTTTTCGTTCAATTTTTAAAATAAAAATAAAAAGCTGTCTTTCGTAGTTGTCCAGAGAGAAGAAATTCAGTCATGAATGATGACTGAAATAAAACATAAAAATAAAAAACCAGGAACAAAACAGAAAAAGAAGTTATGAAGCGGAGAAATGACGCAAATTTATGAAAAAGTGGATGAAAAACGATGATGCAGTCGAAGGTAAAAAATGTACATATTTTCCTTTAATTAAGCATGTTCTTAAAGTATAATGTTTATATTTCTGACGCAATTGTGAGTTCATTTATTATCAATCATTGCAATCATTATAGGAAAAAAATCGAATAGCATTCTCAGTTTTCCGGTAAATTTAAGTTTTAATGATTTTTATTATTTATTTCCTAAACAGATAGCTATTTTTTGATTAATGGTGATTTATGAAACTTTTACATTATTAATAATCGACCTAGTTTTAACCCAGGACTGGGCAGGAATGAAGCTTTCCCCCAAATTAAAAGAAATATATGTTTAAGGGTGTACTCGAAAACATGCTTTTCTACCTTCAACACCTCGAAATTTTCTGATAGAATTTCAAACTCATTTTTAAAAATAGAAAAATGAAACTTGCTGGAGTGATTTTTGAAGAGATGTACAAGGTGCCATATGATCTTATTTTTCGCTCCATGTATTAGAATTTGATTGATAAACAATCATTGCTTCAGTATGGTTCTTTTTTTCGTCTCCAGGTCTTCCGCTTCGGAAATTTCGGTTCACAACGCTCACTTTGACAGCATTTTCCACACTATTTTCTGCCTTTATCAAAATATCGAGATTTACGGCACCTTGTATAGTTTCTGAATAAGAAAATCTGTCAGTCTGATGAATTTGAGAGCAAAAATGAATTCAAAATTAAATGCGAAAATAAGCAGTTTGGATCGGAATACACCATTACTTACAAATGTTTTTCGAAAAAGCAATCGAACATAGTAAGATGCAATCGAATGGAACCAAACAAATATTCAGTTTTACATGATTTATTATTATTATTATTATTTAGGTTTTTGGTATCCACATATTGCATTTTCACAGATTTTATTTTATAAAACACTGTATTTAAAATTGTAACATTATAGTTAAAAATGCATTGTTTATGATCAAGTGGTACTGATTTCATTCTTGCAAGGGTTACTGATCATGTGGTAAAAAAAAATGTTTTTCAAAAACATTTTCAACTGAGAAATATTTTTTTTGTTTTTGGCTCTATTTTTGTTTTATAATATGATTCCTAACTATAATTTTGTTATGTTTTATCAATTGTACATATACATTTCAAGTTATTGTCACTCTTCTGATGGGTCTTTTTTCTGCCTTGCGGTGGACATTACAGCTTAAGGGTATATTTCGATTCAAACTGCTTATTTTCCGATTTATTTTTCAATTCATTTTTGCTGTCAAATACACCAAACTTTCAAAATATCTTATTTGGAAAGTACACAAGGTGCCGTGATTGCCGATTCTTTGATAAATGTAGAAAATATTAAAAAAAGCAATCGAAAACGGCATTTTGAACCGATTTTTCCGAAGCGGGAGATTTGGGAACGAAAAAAAAGGGTCATACTGATAAGGTTTGTTTGTAACTCAAATTCTAATGAATTGAGTGTAAAAAGACATCACACGGCATACGGCACCTCATACGTCTCTTCTAGAATCCCCTCAACAAGTTTCATGTTTCTACTTTTAAAAATATGTCTGAAATTGTATCGGAAAATTTCGAGCTGTTGAAGGTGGAAAAGCGTTTTTTCGAATATGCCCTTAAATTTGATTTATCTGAAAAATAACAGATTCAATTAACTCTATAAACATCACGATGACGAAATTTAATGATATCCGGTATTCAGCATACTATTGCTAAATTGAACATGTTGCTTAAGGGGTTAAAAATGTTTTTGTTCAAGTGATTGGATAAAAGGATTTGGAAATAATTGATTTTTGCTTTTAAAGTAGCCATTGTCAAAAGAAAGAATTAAATTTATTTTGAACGACTGTCTTTTAATGTTAAAAAGTGACAAGAAAAAAAAGTATTCGTTAATGTACTGTATAATTAATAGAATAATCGTGCAACCGATTTAAAAAATGCACATTAGAAAAAAATAACTACTTTAAAGTTTTGTGTTACAATTGCAGTACAATACAGGTTATTTTTTACTTATCTGTATTTACTGGGGAACTAAGATTATAAAAGGGAAAACATGTTATTTCATTTTACAGAAACTGGAATATTCAGTATATTTGATATATAGACCACCGTTACTTCCTTGAAAAAGGGTCGAATGTTCATCCAGAGATTTAACATTTCTTTTTTACATAGTTCCTTTTTTACTACTATCACTACTGCTATCACTATTACTACTATTACTCCCACCACATTGGTGGGAGTGATAGTAGTGGGCCCGATCTCGGAGGATGTCACCAGAAAAAAAATTGAAGGCTAAATTCAATTATATTGACCAGTAAGTTTCGGGTGGAAGCTGCGGCTTTGAAACCACTATAACTCTATTGTAATTAACTTTGTGTTCTGTATTTTTATTTTTCTTCCAAATACAATTGTTCTTATCATATCAGGAACATGAATTTAAGGATCCAGGATTCGGATTCTCTTTAAACATTCTACATTGCCTTTTTAGACCTTGAAAAAATAAGAGCTAGGAGAGATATTTTATCAGCACATGTGCATGCACGCTGGAAACGGAGTTTAATCATGGCTGCATCACTTATATCACCTAAATAATAGATGCCATTGCCATGAATAATTAACTAAACATAAAAAGTAGCATAATTACCCCCCCCCCCTCTCCTAAAAAATGTGCAAATAATTCAAGGGCGCCAAAACATTAAAAGGCGCCAAATTTTTGCTCTCCCCCCCCCAATAAAAATTTCACGCTACGCCCCTGATTACAGAAAAAAGCACATTTTTAATGGGACACAGTACCTTGAAATTAGTCAAAATATCAGTTTTCTTTTTTTAAATATTAACTGAAAGCTTTTATAATTGTGAATATTTTGATACCTCATTTTTACCAATACCACAATTATAACGGGAGATAATTGCAAATTTTGTTAATAGATCCAATGCAATTACCTATACAAATGAAAATTTTAAATGATTTTTCTCGCTGCTCATATTTTTATAACTTGATTGTTCGATAAATATTAAGGTTTTTTTGCTAATTTAGATAGAGATTCGACTATTTTTACTTGTTCTCCATGGTGTATTTAATATTTTTGTGCATGGATTTAACATTCAAGTTTATAGTTATTAAAAAAAATATTTAAATTGATATATTGTGGAATTTTCTTCTTTTTTAATACACACAAGAAAAAAAAAAACATATTAAATATAAAATACCATACATCTAAAACTCCATGCACAGTTTTATGTAGTTTATTCTAATGAATGTGGGAAAAAAATTGAAGCAAAAATATTCATATTTATAAAAGTAGTAGGGATTTTAAATAAAAGTAAAATAGGTTGTTCTACAAGATCTATTTTGATTTTTAGAATTTATTGTTCCACCACATATTATTGCAGGATTATTCAAAATTGAAGAGGTTGTTTGAAAGAAAGGTAAGGTGTTCCTTTAAGGGATCTTAAAGCTCTTATATTCAACACCTAATATTTTAAGATGCATATAATTTTTTTAAAGCGCAATTTTTAGTATGAAAAGTGTAAGTATTTTCATTTCATATATTTAAAAAAATATATGATGCAAAATTAATATTTATAGCAGAATTCAAACTATCAGACATTTGTAGAATTGGCAGAATATTTGTAAGACAGCTTAAATGCAGGATTACAAAGTAAATTTTGCAAATAGAATGAAAATGTATGTGTTCAAATGAATTGCACTTTATATTATAATAATTATTTTGAACGTAAATAAATTTGTATTTAAAGTACTTTTATATTTTTAATACAAATTCGTGTTGAGCTAATATAGTTTTCAAAACTATGATCGGTTAAAAAATATTTTTTAACAATAAAAAGGAAATTTTAGGTTTAATTTATACAGATAAACAAGAAACATGTATTTTAAAGAAATCATGAAAAAATATTGAGAAATTTCTGAAGTATCCTGTGTATTTTTACGGAAAACGTCATTTTGAGAAAAAATACTTCAGAGTTTCGGAAACGTTTCTTCACTTATTGAGAGAGTATAATTCTAAAGGCTTTAACTTTTGTTCTTATAAGAATTTCAAGGAAACAATTATATCAAAATATTCGGAAAAGGTAGAAATTTAACATATAAAGAATGTTTAATTTTGAAAATTTTAAAGCTTTTAAAAACTTGAGACCCAGTTAAAAGAGCATTATGAATAATTTTTCTGTAAACATTCTGAAAAAAGAAAAGAAAAGAAAAAGTAATAACCATACCATTTAATTCACTACCAGGATTTCCATCCGGATACATAATTGCTATTTCACCATCAAGAATAAAGCGGAACCATCCAATGTTCCCTATAGATAATTGTAAAATAACTACATCACTCCATAAAAAGAAATAATCTTTATCAAGAACAATGCTCCAATCACGCCAATGATACGGCTTACCAAGCACAATTTCTTTAGCATCTTCTAAAAATAAGTCTTCATCCTAAATTCCCAAATGAAAAACTTATGTTTAAATTGTACATTGCAGTGAAATGCAACAAATAACTAAGTCAGAAGCAAGTCACAGAGAAAAATTAACATCCTTGTTTTTAAAGCCCGAATAATGTCTGTTGTAATTTTCATTGTCTGAGTTGCAAAATTTTATATAGGTGATTCCGACAGAAATTTATACCCTTGTTGTAGTTGATTAATTTTATTCTAAATACTGTGCTAATTCAAGCTCTGTGAAAATCTCCTTAAGTACGCATTTCATGAGTATTGGGACTCTTATCATAAGTATATAAAATCAACATCCTTCAACTAAATGCAAGACGAAATCCCAAATGTTTTTCAACCCAAAACACATATGTTTTCGTCTTGCATGTTGCTGGTAATAGAGATCTGCAGGGGCCGGGTAAGAGCTGATTTTCATTTACGGCATTCGGACCGGGTCGGGCCTCAATAATCTTTCCAAGCTCAAGCTTTACTTTTTTCCCGAAGAATTCGGCCAGGCCGGGACTAAATTATTTTTTCCGTACGAAGCCAGGACTTATTTCATTCTTCCTTGTTTTCACGAACCAAAGTATTCAGTCCCGCATGAAAATCATTTTTTCAACTCGGCCAAGTCTGTTCAAAAATCAGTAAAATTTAACGTGGTTCAAAAATTTTTGCAAAAAAGGCATATATTTTTAAATTGCCATTATTCTATAATTAAACATTAACTTTTTTTCTTTTTAAAGAATCGTAGATTTCTAGCCTTGTTAATATAGAGTAAAACATATAAAAAAACCCTGCCACGACGGAATCTTCTTTTAAACTGAAAATTGGAAATTTCTTTTAAACTTCTTTTAAAATGTGCATCCGTGCAAAATGAATACAATAAGTAATAAGCAAGAAAATATATATATATATATATTATATTTTCTAAATAGCTAGAAAATTCAAAATTTTATAAATGTTTTCTAAAATGACGAGAGTCAATATTGGTCTCTGATGTTTCTAGAGATATAGATAAACACTTTTCGAAATAGTTAGTAACTCAGACAACATTATTGTGTATTTTCATGCTCGGTTATATTATATTTCTCGAAGTTAATAAATATATTTTTTTGGTACTACTTGATTAATCCATCGACCAAAAAACTATCGCCAAACTATAAGATTCAATGTCAATAATGTATGTTCGTACATTTTACATTCACGTGGCATTAAGCATGATACACGTGTTTGTTATACATAAAATGATTTTTATGTCTTATAATTTAGATACTGCTTGATTATCCGTCGACCAAAATGCTATCACCATACTATAAGATTAAATGCCAATAATGGATGATTGTATTTGATAAATTCATTTGGCATTAAACACGATGCCTATGTTTTTTAAATAATCAAGCAATTTTTAATTTGTATTTTTATTAATGTTTTACTAATTTATTTGTTCTTTCATCTTATTTAAAATAAGAATTATCTCAATTTGTGTAATTTGGCAAATAGTTTGGTGATTTGTATAATATATGGCAAAATTGGTCGACGAAATAACCAAGTAGTACCTTTTTTTTTTCTAACAGCGTACTTTGAATATGCAAATACATAATAAGACTCAAAGATGGGCAGCATACCTTAATGAGTAGAAAAATAAATAAATAAATAAAAATTTTATTTTAAAGAAGCTTGAAAAATTAACTAGAAAATAAAAATTAAAACAAACTATGGTCGTACCTTTTCTTTTAAGTCTTCTGACTTGGATTTTATGTCTTCTGATTTGGATTTTAAATCTTCTGACTTGGATTTTAAGTCTTCTGATTTGGATTTTAAGTCTTCTGACTTGGATTTAGCGTTAAAGTGTTTTTCATTTTTTCCAGCCCAGCCTGCAGTAAATTCATTGTCTAAAGATATTGTAGCTGTAAATTCAAATATTTTCCCGATACTTGACTCAAAAATAAATCCAGGCATATCTTCTTTTAACGTAATTGCATGCTGTAAGAAAAATACTTCAGATTTAAGAGGTAAAATTTTAGCATTAACCCTTTATGTCTCAAACTATGAATTCATGCAAATTTCCCCTTTTAGAAAATTTTTCGTGAATTATTTTAAAACTATATTAGATTTACACAATCATTTAATAAATCAAAAAAAGATATTGCCAATTAATTAATTAAATTTTAATTTATAGCGATTTTGTGAAATATTTATAAGTCTACTCAAATCATTTATTTTACCTCTTCATTCCAGGAGTATAATTAATTAATTAAATTTGAATTTATAGAGATTTTGTGAAACATTTATAAATCTACTCAAATCATTTATTAAAAATATTTTTTTAGTAATTCTAAAGAATTCGTGGGGGAAAAAAAAAAAAAAGGTACACGCAACGATTATTTGGAAAATGATATTTCAAAGACTAAAATCTTAAAGACTTATAAATAAATTCTATATTTAAATTAATAATAATTATAATCAACATCATTTTTAGAATGATCATACCGAGTCATGTATTACATACTTTATGCATTAAACATTAATATTCCTAGACCAATGATAAAAGAACAGTAGTTTAGAGATATACAACTTTAACTGTTTAAAATGTGCATTTTCTTTTGATGGAGTTAATCAGACTGACATCTGAACGCATCATATTATGTTCGACATGGATTAAACAGTAATATTCCTGAACCCATCATGAACAAATTTTAAATGAAATTTCTGTTTTACAATTTTCGGAACTGCCAATTTTTAAACTTCTAAACATCGCACATTTAAAATTTTTACACCGTTGTGCTGAGGAAAAAAATGCACTTTTAAATTAAATTTAAAATCTTTATCACAATTTGTTCACAAATTATTATTATTTTTTAAGTTTTTATTACTTTTTTTGTCATCGTGACAACAGAAGTATTCCATTTTTGGACATTAAACATGGAACAATCAGAAAACGAATAAAATAAAATAAGTTGTGGAATCATCCAATAAAAAGATTCAGATATACTTCAGATTTCCCAATTCTCTACCGAGGAGTTTTCTAAATAGTTAAAAAAAAAAGTATATACTCCTCAACAAATTATTGTAAAAGAAAGTTACTGGTAACCAACGACTGGAAATAAAGTCTACTTTGAAATGATGTACATAAAATTTTCTTAAGGGATCATCTACATATTAAAACGAACCCTAACTTTGTTTCTACTTCCCCAATTGCAGTTCCCAATTCTGACAGCATAAATGAACTCTACGCCCATCAATTAGCCTAAAAACAAATTTTCATGCAACCCGTACGATAAGTTTCCGAGAAATTAATTATTTTAAAATGAGCATATTTTAGGAACGGTACCCAAATTGAAGTTCGGTACTTGATTGTTGGCCGTCAGAGCTCCCTTGTTGAGCAAGACATCTTAAGTGCCACTGAAACAGTCATTGAAGCTTGCTAGCAGGGCCTGATTATCACACAGGCCAGCTAGACCCTGGCCTTAGGCCCACTGATGATGAGGACCCAAATTTAATAAAATGATGTAGAAAAAAATCCCTAAAATTGCAATTTCAGAATTTTTTTCTCAAAATCCGAAAAAAAAATGATTAACTTGGCACCAATATGATAATTTAATGATAACCCTTAGGATAATCCCGGAAAAAAGTAATCCAGGTACTATTTTGGTGTGAAGGGGGCCCTGAAAAGATGCTGGAACTTGGGCCCTCTGGAACCTTAATCAGGCTCTTCCTGCTAGATTACAGGAAAGCGTAAAAAGTTTCAAAATATCTAGTCCTTCTATAGTTGATGCTCCGTAAACCATCATTTTGCTGTTTTTTAAGCATAATTTGAAAACTACTTAGAAGAAAAATTTGAAATTTTGGATTTCTATAAAGCAGGACTTAATAAATTTAAATCTATCAAAAAATTTTAAGTTGCAGTTCAAATTTTTTTTTCGAATATTAATTTTTTAATTCATATCATAAAATTATACAAATTGCAAATTGCAAATTCAACATATTTATGCTTCGGTATTTTAGTATGATAATAATTGAGCAATCCGTGGCGTGTTCGCAGAATACCCGCCTACTGGCCAGATGGCTCGAGTTTGATTCTACTTGTTAACATGACCTAAATATCATGTAGTGCTTCGCACTACGGTTTGACTTCTTCCTACTGCAGAACTTGCTCTGCGGTTTCTCTTTCCTAAGGCTTACTCAAGATGCGCTAGACTATAAAGGAGTGTTCTCACTGAGATAGTTGAGTCACTTAACTTTAAGTCACTTAAATTTTTTGAAGCGGGATACCCGGAATTAGGCTTCGCCTGTTCGCATTAACTAAACATTGCAAGTGACTTAACTTGGTCAAAATGATATCCGTGCATGCGCATAAGTTCTGAAATTTGTAACTGCAACTTCTAACTGCTTTTTTGTTTACATAGCAATCATCCTACTATATTTCAATAAAAAAAATAATTTCGTCATCCTCCCAATTTATTTTGCAAGAGGAAATAACAGGTACAACATTTTCCATTCTTGACCTTTGATTACACCCCCCCCCCCCCCCACAAACACACGTGTTAAGCAATCGGAGTAAACAAATAACAATTTGAAATAATTTATAATTATTTTTAGGACTCAACTCCAGTAATTTAATAATCAGAATTAAACATTCTAAAATTCAGGAACAATAATTAAATATTCAGAAGGCACATTTCCACTCAACTCATAGTTAAGAGAGTATCAAAGGCATTAAGTGAGTTTCAGAAATTTGCTTAAGCAAGAATCTTGATTCCGGGTACAACCGCTTCAAAAAACTTCAAGTTAAGTGACTTAACTTTCTCAGTGCGAACAGGATATAACTTATAGCCTGGGCGTGGAGTTGCTTCCTAACCTGGTAGCCCCTAGCATGCCTCTTCATGTTCATGTTCAGGTTTTAGTATGATAGCTACATAACAAATTAGTACATTAGGAATATAGCTTCAGCAGATATTAATAAAAATATGAAAATGTAATTTAACATTAGAAACACTAAATTTTGAATGTTTATAATTCAAAAACTTATCATTCAAATGACTTGAAATTTGATTTTTATGTACAGTTTGAATCAAAGATTTGAAATATCTCGTAAATATTGGGTACTGCTATTGAAAAAAAAAGTTTGGGTTCGTTTTAATATGTAGATGGCCTTCTCAGCAAATTTTATATATATCATTTGAAAGTAAATTTTATTTCCAATCGTTTGGTATTAATAACTTCTACGATAACTTAGAATATTTGCTTTTTTTAAGATTGTATAAATATAATGTTTTACAATAGAAATACAGAAGTATTTCCGAACTGAAACTCTTCCCTCTCCCCCACCCCAGATTTTTCAACATCAAGAAATCTGGAATGAATTTTATAACAAGTTATTTTAATGATACTTTAATGTACCGTCGGGGCATAAAAGGTTAAAAAAGAAGATAGTAAAGGGGTTTCAAAAACTACAATCACTAACCTTACAATAAATAGAATGACGCACACTTATTTCACCATTTGTATTACAAAACAAAAACCAGTTTCCAACTACGAAACGTGTCGCACCCGGAGCAGTTAGTATGGGTTGACTGGGAGGGCCTTTTTCCACTTGATTTCGATGAACCGACAGCAGTTTTTCTAGAGTTTCTTTTTTATATTCTATAACAAGAACGAAAAATCATAAATTCTTCATTGATCATGTGACACTTTTTAATAAAATCCAAATATTGTAACAAAATTTCACAGTTTAATAAGGTGAAGCATGATTTATAATAAACAATTATTCGAAATTTTTTCTGCGTAGATCTGTGTATGATTTATGGATTTGTACGATTTAGTTCATTGAAACAAATAGCACAATTGAAATTTTCTATTAAGAAATTTCCGGGAATAAATGAAAATGTACTTCAGAAGTTTTGCGCAGCCCTGTATGTACCTACAAAATTTATACGCATTAAGTAATATTTTAAGAAATTGTACAAGATAAAAACACGTATCACAACTAAAAACGCACTTCCAGCAATTATTGTTTATAAGCTTCGATAATTAAATTTCTTCTGTAATCAAATTCTTTTGTGTGTCCCTGTAAATGAATAATGTATTCTACACTACATGGCCATTTATGAACGTCCACTTGCGATTTTACACATTTTGTTAAATATCTAGAAAAATACATAAGGAATTATCCGGAAACTCTTAGTGTATAAATATAATAGTACAAGTCATACATTTCCGGGAAATTTTTTTCCCGAAGCTCTATAGGGGATCGTCAACAAATTAAAGAAGAATGAATATCTTTTGAGTAACCCTGTCAAAACTAATGTAGCAAAAGCGCTCAAACTGTAGATTATGATTAAGTAGCTCATTGTAATAAACTATGTTCATTTTTATGCAAATAGCATGTATACTTGCAGAGAAATCAAGGTTTTTATAAAAATGGTCCCAAATTTTGCCAAGTTTTTTGCTTATAATTTTCAGAGTTCTTAATGTAAATTAATATTCTTTTCTGAAAATATGACAAATAATATTGCACACAATACTCTCGAATCAGAATTTAAAAACAATGAAAATTGTCTGAATAATTTTTCACTGCACATGCGTCAACGATATCAAAATTTCATTTGCATATTATGTTAGCTAAATGTACATAGAAACTTTTGTGAAAGTCCCAAAATCATAACTTGAAAATTCTGAAAATAATCGTCAATTGAATAAGTTGAAAATCCGCTTTTCCCAAAATGAAGCAAAAACAAGAGGGGTTGTACCATACATTCTTTTATTAGTGTCAATATAGAATACACTATATGGGAAGTACTACTACATTTGGATAAAATCCCTCATTTTTTTGCTTCATTTTGGGAAACAACGATTTTTGTGCTCATTCTATAGACAATTACTTCCAGAATTTTCAAGCTATGATTTTGATACTTTCACAAAAGTTGCTCTATACATTTATTTAACAAAGTATGCAAATGAATTTTTGATATCGTTGACGCATGCGCAGTGAAAAATTATTTAGTAAACTTACTCATTTATCATACAATTTTTATTATTTTTTAATTCTGCTAACAGTATATTGTGTGCAATATTATGCGTCATATTTTCAAAAAAGAATATTATTTTATATTAAGAACTCTGCAAATTATAAGCAAAAATCTTGGAAAAATTTGGAGCCATTTTTATAAAAACCTTAATTTCTCTACGAGTATACATGGTATCTTCATAAAAATGAACACAGTTTATTACAATAAGCCACTTAATCATTATATACGGTTCGAGCGCTTTTGCTACATTAATTTTGACAGGGTTATCCGAAAGATATTCATTCTTTTTTAATTTGTGTACGATCCCCTATGGAGTTTCGGGAAAAAAATTTCACGGAAATGTATGACTTGTACTATTATATTTATACACTAAGAGTTTCGGGATAATTCCTCATGTATTTTTTAGCTATTTAGCAAAATGTCTAAAATCGCAAGTGGACTTTTATCAATGGCCATGTAGTGTATATGCACAATGTTACTCACCTCAGGCATTTATATAAATTTCAGTACGTTTAAAATACTGTAATGTCATTAAAATACTTTTACTAACTTTTACTAAATAATTTTTCACCATAGACCGTGCAACGGAATTCTGTTGAGTGTCCCTATAAATGAACCATTAAGGCTTCATCCATTAAGGAATCCATTAAGGAACCATTAACACTTCATCCTCAGTACCGAATATACCATACTGATACCCAATACAGTATATTCATTTGATGGCAGTGGGACTGTATTTACGTGAGTTAGAGCATAGGTAGACAAACCTAATTCATAAGCCCTTTTCAACTGTGTTCAAAAGTGTTAAAAAAAAGAATTTAAAAAAATATTTTAGAAAATATTGAATAAGGGAGACCAGAGCAAATTTCCTAACTTTGTTTTTGTATTTTGTTTCCAATTTTGTTTTTGTATTTTTCATTTTTATCTATTTTGAGATCCTACAGGATGTCATTGTATTCCCCAGAGTTTTCTCTACAAACTGACACAATTATTTTTCAAAAAGCTAAATATAGTTTTTAATTGAAAATGGTTAAATCAAATGGTAACATGTTACGGTGGAAAATGTGTCCCGTATGGGGGGAAGTTTTCCAGCCAACTAGAAATGTGCTGGAGCAAATTTTCCAACTATAATTTAATTGGTAAAACACAGATAATAAATCTTGCTTGTTAATGAAAATTTTTTTTGAACTAAATGCCCGGTAACATAAAAAACAGTTTTAATGTATTTTACACTTTTGGACGAAGATCCAATAACCTTCCTGGCTGAAATTGGATTAAGTTTTTACTCGTCTCTTTTATCTGATTCCTTTTATAGTTTTCCTTTTTTAGATGAATCTTTTTTTCCAATATCAGTTAATTTTTAACAGGGGAAATAGTATAAATGACTTCCTATTTTTCTTTAAACGCTGCGTTTGCCTCCTCAGTGCTGCCTTCGCAAAAGGCCTAACTTCTTTCAATGTAGGTAAAGTTTGTTTGAATGTAGAAGGAATGTCTTCTTTATAAGTAACAGGTAAAGTTTGAATAAAACTTAAGAAATAGTTTCTTTGGAAATGCTAGCCTGCGTTCGTGTAAAAAGATTAGATTGATGATAAGAGTAGTGAGGAGGCAATCCATTATTGGGAAAAGTTTGCAATCTTTTCCGGATTATTGGTGCTTTCAAGATTTGTTGCGGCAGGAGCTGGCTTGTCAGAAAAGTAAGATGCCATAAAATCAGAGTCTGTAAATATTTCAGGATTCAGTGGAGAAATCCCCAAATATTCAAAAACCACCATAATATTGAATAATTTTAACGCAATGGAACAGGTCTAAGCATTGTTAATTTGCTTTTTGAGGGATCCATATGATCTCAGTGTTGTAGCTTATGACTACAAAAGCATCATTAACATAAATTGGATTAATTGATTGAACCCCTTTTAAAAATAATTTACATTTTATTATATTTTTGAATTTATCTTGTTTTTTATATCGATAGTTTTACTGAAATAACTAAATGATCAAACAACAAACGGGTTCGTAATAAATATGGTTATTTAGCCGATTTTACTGCACAATAAATACATTTTTTATACAATAAGACTAGCTGATTTAGGAGGAGGCACTTTTTCCAATGAGAAACATTTTGGAAAACATGCCCTATACTGTTGGAAAATTTGCCCCGTCGCTGTATTTAAACTTTTACACTATGTGAGCGAATAATGGTATAAGCTATTTGTGAAGCAAACGCATTGTTACATGAAGATATAAACGCTTTTTTGGTGTATGCAAAGTCAGAACAAATAGTTGAACGCTAGTACTTTTTATTTAATTTTTTTTTAAACATTTTAATAAAGACTTGAAATTTTACGCAGTGTTTAAAATAAATAAAAAACAGCTTTTTTGACTAAATGACAGCAGCTACTAAATGTAACTTCTGTAGATGGTGCGTGCAATGTTGCAACTTCAGCTAGTTAGCACGTTGGCATTTTATTTATTTATTTATGTCGGCCAATCATCTACACTATGGGATATAGGCCCTAAGAGGTGGGATGCCGTCCGTGGGGCTCTTTCTAAGGGAACCTAACCCGTATTTACGCAAGGTTCGAAGAAAACCACGGAAAACTCCGAACAGTTAGGCCGACGGTCGCGATTGGGTTCGAACACAGCACCTACCATCTACCAGTTTGGAGGTCAGAACCTCGCGGCCACTGGTGGGGCGCACGTTGGCATCATCTTTCGGCTCATTTAAAAACTAAAGCGAGTTGGAATATTAGTCCCCATAGAAAATATGCCCCGGTCTGCCCTTCATACTTTCAATAAAAATGATGAATTAAATATTGTTTACAAATAATCATTAGATAAAGAAAATCCATTTTAAATCAACATTGTGAATAATTTGTCTTAAAGGATAACAGAAAGAAAATATATTAAAAATACCATCGGGTACATTCACAGTAATTCCACGGGAATGCATAACTGCTATCTCTTCATTAAGAATAAAGCGGAACCATCCACCGCTCTCTTTACATAAATCTAAAACAGCTACATCATTCCAAAGATACAAATAAATGTCATCTAGAACAATGTTCCAACCATGCCAGTGATACGGCTTACCAGGCAGAATTTCTTTAGCATCATCTGATAATAACTCTTCTTCCTACAATGATAAATGAAGTTAAGTCACAATAATCTATTACAAACATAATGAAATTGATATCAATTTCTGAGGTAAACTGAGACATTCTTTCTGTAGAATATTAGGTACAAAGCATATTTAAAGGATCACACAAAAGAGCTAAGTATGCATAATGGTTTTCGAGGTAAAAGCTATTTGTAGCGTATTTTTATTATATTGCAGTATTTCAAATGTGACGAAATTGATACATATATATTTATTATTATTTTGCTTTTTTAATTTTTTACTGTAATTTAATGTTTGTTTAGGTTATATATATAATTATATAATTTTATATTTATATTTATATAATGTATATATATATAGTTATATATATATACTATAACACTAACGTTGTTGTTAATAAGATAAGAAGTACTTTACGATATACTGAATTATGAAGACATGATTTAAAATGAGTAGAAATATATTAATTTTGAATTTAAATTCTTTACGTTTTCCATACAGATCAATTATTGTTTTGTTTTCTTTTAGTGTAATTTTTTCGATCTAGAAAGTTAATTGTATTGTTAAACCAGGGCGCAGAATTGGCGCAATGCTGCGACGCATGTCGCAGACTCTTGAGAAAGTCTGAAGACTATTTTTCAACTCTGAAAATTTAGATTAAAAAAAAGTTTGCTAGAAATTATTTGAAATGTTCCATAATAGTTCAGTTCATGACACATGCAACTGACGAAGCTCCGATTTCCGTTGCACTATAAATCAAGAACGATTCTGTTTCGATTTTTCTGAAAAATTAATACAATCATTTCTAAAAATTAAAAAAAAAAAATTCGGTCATAAATCTGAAAATTCGGACATAAAATGTATCGCGAATTTAAACAAATGGTTACTGAAAAAAAGTTAATTTTGCCCATCGTTCGAAGAAAAATCACCAATTTTGTTACAGAGCGTGGAAAAAAATGCGCATTTTCTCAGAGGATCGTGGAAAAAAACGCAAATTTTGGGTTAATTATGGGTATCTCGAAAAAACTGCGAATTTCTTCAAAAAAAAAATCGCGAATAATGACAAATTTCGTTAAAAGATCACAAAAAGGCGAATTTCGTTAAACGATCGCAAAAAAACAAATTTCGTCAAAAGATCATGAAAAAACGACAAATTTCGTCCAAAGATCGCGAAAGATAATAATTTCGTCAAAAATGCGTGAAAAAAAACCCAGACACATAGTGCCGAGAATGGATTTTCTCCCCCTTTCGGGCAATTTATAATGCTGTTAAAAATTCTGAGGACAATAGTAACTTATTTTAAAAAGTACTTTCCATTTATGTTAATCACAATGGAAATTGAGAAATATTTGACTGATCAGTAACAATTAAAATTATGTCATATATAACGATATAAATGTATGTTACTATTACAATAAGTACACTCATAATGATTGTTGCGCTCTGTCTTTGTCCATGCGACTTCGAAGATTGTTCCTTTATTTTGATATGCTGCCACCACCGATATGAATACGTGATATCGGACATGTTGTGAGAAGGACTATCAAAAAGAATGCTAATTCATTCAATTAACATTAACGAACAATTTATTTACAACTTATTTGCATATATTATAAGTAAAACTTTATTTACATTTAAAAGCTCTGGTATAGACGATCCGACCCGATATTAAGTTACATACAACAAATACTTTCTGCGGACTCGATTCACTTATTAAAATACTCTATATCCCTCTTACACTAGTGTATTGCAATAGATTTATCGGAGGATCACCCTTGAGTCTCTGTGCGCTGGTCATCTAACGCCAAGCGGGGCCTTAAATTCTTTCCCGAAAAACTCTACCAAAGGAAGAATCGACCACGCGCATTGTATTGGGGGTCTATGCGAGACCACGGCCAAACTCGATTCCCCTTTCTTAAATGAATTTAAATGTAATTAAATGAAGAAATTTATTTATAATTTTTATTTCCCATGTTATATTAGCTATTATTTAATATATTTTTAATTGCTTATGCTTAAAGCATTGTATTTATTTATCTTCAAGATCTTTCAGTTTTCTTGTTTATAATATACAAAACACCGAGATAAAATATACGTATATTACAGTCGTTATTCAGCGCCATCTACCGGCGACTGTAGTCATTTTAAGATTCCGAAACTAAGGGGTGATTATGAAGGCCGTATAAGGAAGGGGAAGATCGAGTTTGGCCGTGGCCAGACTCACTTTCTCTCTCAGCTATGACCCCGAGAGAGCAACAACAACAACAAAATAAAAAACAGGGCTACATTCTTGACTAAAGGGGCTATTATCTAAAATTTCTTCCTCAGATAGTCCGGGACTTCATTGTTTCCTTATCTGTGATGTACGTTCTTGAATAGAAAGACGATTAGTGATTCATTGGTGCAATGGGTTTTGTTCATACAAGGGAATCTAACTATAATATTTCGGATCAGCTTCCCGATAAGGAGAAAATGTTACCTTAAAACCAAAGTACACAAAACGTGATACGAAAAATATATATAAGTAAAAAAAATAGTGTCACATAGCAGCAATCCTAAATAGTTACTTGCTCATTAGCGTCAGAAACCTGACAGTGATATTAGTATACATATGATAATCACTTGAAGTACATCCTCCTTGTGGTATACAGACTTTCTGTTGGTAAATTGTGTTATCTTGAAATATATATTGGTATTATAGATGATGAAATCATTTAGAGTTTGAAAATAATCTACATAGATATTCATTGTTAGAGTCAATTTATGATTATACTTTTTAAAGAATGCAGATATTATGTTATGCAGATCTAATAAATCTGTCTTATTAAAACGGTCTTTAAAATCGTATGTCGTTATGTTATTTACACATTTAAGATTTTTTAGAATACTGACAATTTTTTTTATATACAATGTGTATCAGCTATTGTCTTTGTAAGTGTATAGATTTCATTAAGAATGTTTAATATTTTTTTTTAGCTATATTATAAACAATAAAAGTTTGTTAGCATTTAATAGTGATAGTTCTGAATTTGATTGGTTTCTTATGAAATTTGGGATTAAGAACTAAATAACGATAATTAATGTTTGTAGAAGAAATATTTAGTTATTTATAATAACTATGAATTTTACGATCGTTTACCAATAGTGTTTTCATTAGTTTTTTGTATAGAATTATTAAAAGAAATACAGGATGTTAGAAGTTGATCATAATAAGATTTACATATTATTGTATAATTATCTGAAGATTTATCTACATATCTAATAACATAGTTTTTTCGAAAATTATTAATTTGTTGGAAAAGGTGTTTTATGTTAATAGTAACCACATCCGAAATATTATACTTTAAAGCATGAGTTATTTCTTCAATAACTCATTCTCCATTTTTTCCATTGATTAAAATATTCGGTACTTCTAGGTTATCCCGTCGACCAAAAAACGATCGCCAAAAAATAAGATTAAATGCCAATAATGGAGGATCGTGAATGTCATTAAATACGATTCACGTGTTTAAAATGTCATTAAATGATTTTTATTTCTACTTTTTATTAATATTTTTATTAATAATCTACTAATTATTTGTTTTTTATTATTTTAAAGAAAAAATATGTCGATATGTATAATTTGACTAATAGTTTGGCGATTTGTATAATTTGGCGAAATTGGTCGACGGGATAACCTAGAAGTACCAAATATTCAATAGGTTTATTGCATGAGATTGAAATTTTATAAATAAATATATCTATATCATTTGCAAACTGTTTTTAAATATAATCGATGTTAAATTTTGAAGAAATCTATATCCAGTTCCAAAACACATTACACTAGTTATTTTTAACAAGTTATAAAAATCAATCAACAGTAAAAAAAAAAAAAAAAAGTATGATGATACCTTTCGTGCTAAATCTTTTAATTTGGGTTTAGGGCTAAAGCGTTTTTCTTTCTTTTTAGCCCAGCCTTCAGGAAATTCAGAACCTAAAGAATTTTCAGCAGTAAATAAACGTTTGTCTCCAATATTTGGTTCAAATATAAATCCGGGCAAATCTTCTCTTAATGTAATTCTTTGCTGTAAGAAAAAAAAATCACATTTAAGCGGCTACATTAGTCTAGCGAAAATACCCGGTCGCTAATGCTAATCCTATGAAAGAAATTTATAAAAATATCTCGTTTGCAATTCAGTATTTTTTTTTTCCTTTGGATGGCTGAGGTCAATCTGTATGAAAACTTTTTTTTCTTTTGTCGGTTTTGTTTACAGATATTTTTAAAGATCACACTTTCATTTTTGGAACCGGTTTAGAAAATGAAAACACCCTTATTAAAAAGAAAACTGCAGTCAAAAGTAAAAAAGTAAAAAACGATATTTGTAGAGATCGACCATCCATCTATCCAATGAAAAAAAAAAAACACTTAAAAATAATGAAATGCAACCGAGATATTCTTTATAAACTTCTTCCGTAAGATTAACTTTAATGGGCGGATCTTTTCGCTTGATTGAAGTATCCCCATAAGAGGCAAAATTGAACGATAAAAAATATTACAAAACTTTATTAGCTAACCTTGGAAAAAATAGAATGATGTACATTTATTTCTCCACGTCTATTACAGAACAATGACCATGTCCCAAATACTAAACGTGTAGTTCCAGGGGCAGATAATATGGACTGACTAGGAGATCCTGTCTCCATTTGATTTCGATGAACCTTCTGCAGATGTCTTAGAATGTCTCTTCTACATTCTATAAATCAAAAAAATCAAATATAATAATGTATCATCATATAATCAAAATTCATTTCAGGAAAAGGTTGAATATATACTTTTAATAACAACAGTACTGTAAACTTTATTTTCAATTAAAATACAAGATGGACATAATTAAAATGATAATACTCAAAGTGTTTAGCGCGATTTAATTGAGAGAATGGCGCCAAATTTTGTAAGAAGATTAAACATTATGGGGGACGAAGTATTCCGCGAAAAAAAAAAGTTTCAAAAATCCCCGCTAGGGGGATATGTGCTGCTGTGTAACAGATAAAAAGAGTTTTAAGAAAATGCAGAATCAATACTACAATCGTTAAATGTGCTAAATAAAAGGTAATTTTATTTCAGTATCGATTCTGCATGTCTTAAAACTCTCTTTTCTGTTACACAGCGCCACATATTCTCCTAGCTGTGACATTTGGAACTATTTTTTCTTTTTTCTTTCAGAGTTCTTTGTTCCTCGATTTGTTTACTCTTCTTACGAAATTTGTCGCTATCCTCTCAATTAAATCGCACTACAGAACACTCTGAGCACTGTCACTTTAGTTATGGCCATCTTGAAGACCGGGATATGGCAGCCCAGACAGTCACCGCATCGAGTTCACGAATGAAAATCTAGGAATGGTTAAATATTGATTTGAATATTAAATCACAATCGATCTGCCAAGTCATATCTTGGTGGAAAGCCCATTTTAGCAGTTGATTCATAGATTTATCATTATGTTTTCCTGCTTCCAATCCTCCATGTTTTTATACTTTTGGGTACAGGAAAGCACAATGGTAAACCTACGAGTCAACCGCTAAAATTGGTTTTTTAAGCTTTTCACCAAGACATGGATTCTCAGACCGATTGAATTTTAATGTGTGAATCGAGATTTAACTAATTCTAGATTGTCGTCTGTGAACTCGATGATTTGATTGTCTGTATTGCCTCCTCCTGGTCTATTGCATTATAGAAGGAAAACGCGTTTTTAAAACATTACGAATAATATGTCTCTAAACATTTTAGAAAGAAAATGCAATAAAAATACCATCTGTTTCATTTTTAATTTTTGCGCCTGGAAACATTTCTGTTATCCTTCCGTCAAGAATAAAGCGAAACCATCCAGCGCTCCCATCAGGTAATTGTATAACAGCTGTATCGCTCCATAAATACAAATATCCTTTATCGAGAACAATGTTCCAATCACGCCAGTGATACGGCTTACCAAACACAAGAACTTCAGCATCTTCTATTAAAAGTTCTTCTTCCTAAAATTACAAATGAAAAACCTAAGTTTAGTGCATGATCTATTTAAAGGCACTCGGTACCAGGGTTCTCGCTGCCGATCGCCATTGCGCCAAAAGGCTCTATTTGGCAAGAAAAATAATAATCAGACTCACCAAATTGCGAGTGTTCAATTTCTGCTCTTTTTATTTGTGTGCGTGTTTGTGGCAAAACATTGGAAATTCTTAACCGCGTTGGTGACGGATTAGATGTCGCTTTACATGTTTAATCGCACCGTACTATGTACATTGTTTTATTTATAGAGATACGAACTCAAAATCAATTTAGTTTAGAAACAGCAAAAGACAGAAATGCACTGAGAGAAAAATATAGTTCTGGCATCTAGAATCTAAATTGTGGCTTTAGAAAAAATAGTTCCATGTCATCCTTATAAATTCTAACTCACTTAGCTTTAGAATTCTAGAGTCTCCTACTAGAATTCTGAAGCATTTTCCCATAATCTCGTTGTCCAATTTATTTAAAAATTTCTACAAATAGATGCGAACATAAAAGGTTTGATTTAAAAACTATAATTCTAGTTTATGAAACCATTCCCGAAATTAAGCGAGTATTTCTCGTTACTGAAATGATTCAATATCGTTTTGTCACCAAGAAAACGAGAGACTAGAAATGGTATGTTATTTCATCTATTCAGCTTAGTTGTTTAACCTATTCGCATAGATTCTTCATCTATAGCTCTAGTTTAGGTATTCAGAAAGTGACTAACTATTCATTCTAGTTGAAGGAGGTATATTTTTTTTCTCAGTGTGATAAAGCGATACATATCTATCGCAGTTAATCCCTATCTATATACCGACTTCGTGCGGATAAAGACACAAACACTGTTATTCGCATCAAGTACCAAATAGAGGAATGTTTTATTTCAAGGCAGCATTGAAACTAGCTATTTACCATACTATGTAACGGGAACTGGGGGACATTGATACAGCTTTTTTCAAAAAAAAATTTTGGTGTCTAGAAAGCAGAAATTTCAAGTTATTTTTCTATGTGATGTCAGCAAAACCTGTGTAGTGTGTTATAAAAATGTACAATCGTTGTTTTATATATTATTTTTGCATGTAATTTTAAAAAAAAATCAAAAAAAGTAATTTGTATCAATGTGCCCCATCCCCGGGGCAGATTGATACACTTTGACACGTCTGGGAAAAATGGAGACACAATAACACCAATGCATATTTTTCATAGAAAAATAGTTAGCAAACCATTTTATGTATATTTATATACATTAAAATCGCACACAATTTATTTGTAAGCGATATTAAAGCAATCAAAATGAAATGTATAGTGACTTGAAGTTCTGGCTGTTCCTTGTCTGTTTCTTGGCTGTGGTAACTTTGTCATATCTGGCACTTTAACCCCAGAATTATCTTCTTTCTTAGGAAAGGTGAAAGAATTACCTTGTTTTCTGTTTATAAATCGGTTTACAAACAGAAAATAAAGGATAATTATATTAAAAATTATGTTTATAATATAATTATCCTGTACTGTTCTGCAGTTTGTTTCTCTCACTTAACATTTCTCATGTCGATAATACTTTTTTCTCTGGAGAATCGATATAAATTTGAGATTTACCAGGCTGCAGTCCATTTCTGTTGTTAATTCTACTAGCACTAGACATTGTGTAAGTTTGTACGTCTTCTGTTTGCAAAAATACTATAAAATGTTCTAATATAAAGAAATTACAGCTATTTCACTTTAAAAGAAAAACTAATAGTAGAAATTTTTGACGAAAAATTGTTGAATTTAGGAGTGTATGGTAAAAAAAATAAAAGGTTATGAAAAAATGAACTAGAAAAGGATTTAGGTTGTATCAATGTGCCCCGACAAAGACTGTATCAATGTGCCCCATACAGCCATTTTGAATAAAATGAGTCGCAAATTCAACACTTCATAATTTATCTAACAATAAAGAATGAGGAACTGATAAAGAGTAGCTTTACTTGCCAGGGAGGGTATTATTTCCGGTTGAAAATACTGGAACAGTTGTCTAATACAATTTCAATTGTACAACTCAAATTTACTTTTGACCTACAAAAACAATTAATCACCCATCCCATTTCATCAAACTATTGAATCATTCCAAAACTTTCTGTATGTAGTTAATTTCACTAGTATCACCTTTTGAAGCTGTTGTGAAACTTCCTGTACTGACCCTGTGTGCTGTACAGGGGGTGTATCAATGTGCCCCAAGTATCAATGTGCCCCAGTTCCCCCTACTTGTACTATATTACCATACTATTACCATTATAGTAATAGTATGGTACGCAAAATTGTCATTGGCCAATCAAATGTTTTTTGTTGAATTAGATCGGGAGGCGGCAGCACATACAATCACTTCATCGAGTTCACGAATGAAAATCTAGGATTAATTAAATTTTGATTCTCAGATTAAAACGCAGTTGGTCTGCCAAGTTATATCCTAATAAAAAACACCTAAAAATCTGATTTTAGCGGTTGACTCATGTGCTTACCATTGTGCTTTCCTGCACCCAAAACTATGAAAACATGGAGGATTGGGAGCAGGAAAACAAAATAATAAATATATGAGTCAAATGCTAAAGTCGGGTTTTTAGATGTTTTCCACCAAGATTTGACTTGGCGGACCAATTAAATTTCAATATGTGAATAGAGATTTAACTAATCCTAAATATTCTTTCGTGCACTCGATAAGGTGATTGTGTGTGCTGCCACCTCCCAGTCTAAATCAAAATCTTCTAACAATGTTTAGCGTATTTTTTTCACAACGGCGTATATTTTTAATTATTTTATCCACGATAGCTATTATTTCTATTTAAGCTAGTAAAACAATGTTTGAAACATTCATACATTTAGAGCTAGGAGACATATAGAATGTTCTTATTTGTAATAGATTCATAGGTTCTGTAGAAGATAGTCGAATTTCTTTTTTATAAGTAGTTACAAAGAATTAGTTTTTTTTTCCAGACCATTTAGAAAAGAAAGGATACAATAAAGAATTAGAGATGAATTTTTCAGTGTTTCATGCCGAAACCTATTTTACTAAGGTATTTCCAGGGGTCGCATCGTTCCTAAATTTTTCACATATTGCTACCAGTATTTTAAAATAAAAATCTTCGAGGAACATTTCTGTAGCATCTACAATAGAATTATACAATAAATATGACCGTTTTAAAATTGTGGCAGGAAAGTGTCAAAATTTTAGGAACGGTGCGAACCGCGAAATTTTTTTTTCCAAGCACCTTCGTCGTTTCAAGTCTAAGCTCGCACTCTGATTGGTTGTTGCTCTCGGCACTGTTTTCACGTAACTTGGCGATAACTATACTTGGCGAAAAATACTTCGCTCGTAAGTGAACGAGTAAACCTAAAACCTAACCTACTCATTCTTATTCTTCCTTCATCCTTATCCTCGTGGTCTTGTGCTCTTGTGTGTAAAAACTTTTAAAGAGTACAGCTTTCAGTAAGACACGTTCCATTCAATCCAATGCTGCAAGAGAAAAGTTACTTTGTACTCGGTTCGGAAGGAAACCAAACTCGACGGAAGCATCTATCGCTGCGCCAAGTATGATTATCGCCAAGTTACATGAAAACAGTGCCGAGAGCAACAACCAATCAGAGTGAGAGCTTGGGCTTGGAACGACGAAGGTGCTTGGAAAAAAAAATTACGCGTGCGCACCCTGCATTTCTTTTCATTTGGCGACTGTTTTTTATTTCTTATTCGCCAAACCGCTAATGTTTGTCAAAAGCCAGCGAGAACCCTGTTCGGTACCAAACGAAAAAAAAAAAGATATTTTCTAACTATAAGGTATATTAAGTTCATATTTGTATAAAGCATAGCCATAACAGATCATAACAAGTTGGAAATTACACGTGAACGTAGCAAATGAGGTGCGTTCGTACGACAACGAAGTTTTAAAAATATTCAAATCTTGCTGATGTAGTAGAACGTACTTCGGATACAGTATAGTAGTCGAAATCTTTTTTGTGTTCCTGTAAATATACAGAAAGTAATTTTTATTACACCTCAGAAACGTATATCTTATTCATAAAATGTGAAATAGTTGAATATAATTAAAACACGCCCCAAACAATGCTTCCCCATATAGCATTATGTAGTGGAATACATTTGTGTGGCACTGTAATTTAATAATAAAAATTCTTTGCATCACAGATTGTACAGAATGCATATTTTAGTATATACTTCATAGATTCATGCCAATTCTATTATGTTCGAATGAGTGTAACATCATAAAAATGCATTTGAAACTTTTTCCCCATTGACCGTAATGTAATGGAATACCTTTGATTGTCCCTGTAAATGATCTATGCATCCGACTTTCATAACATTTGAAATGACTCGATAAAATTACGTAATAATTATATGTTTTAAATTTCAAACGATTAAAATGCATTTGAATTTTTTTTTCAATTGACCGTAATGTAACGGAATCCTTTTGATTGTCTCTGTAATTGATCTATGCATCCGATTTTCATAACATTTGAAATTACTCGACAAAATTACGCAATAATCATATGTTTTAAATTTCAAACGATTAAAATGCATTTGAAACTTTTTTCCCCATTGACCGTAATGTAAGGGAATCCTTTTGATTATCCCTGTAATTGATCTATCCATCCGATTTTCATAAAATTTGAAATGACTCGACAAAATTATGTTATAATTATGTATTTTAAAATTCAAACGATTCGGTTGAGTAGTTTTTGCGTTGTTATAGACGGACGGACAGACAGACAGACAGACAGACGGACAGACAGACAGACGGACGGACTGAGCGACAACAATAGGTGCTACGTATTTACATAATTACGAACGCACCTAAAAAGTGTTAAATTATTAACATAGCAATAACTTTTTAAAAAATCGATTTTTTTTAAATTAACAATTTTAAAATTCCGTATTCTTTTTCATTTTTCATATTTGAAAAATATTATACAGGGTTTTTCACTACCAGACTGACAAACTCTGAGGGGTGATAGTAGACATGAAGACAATCATTGTTAAATGGGAAACCATGGGGCGCAAACGTCTTCTGTAGGAACTAGGGGCTATTAAAGTTTAGGGTGCAAAACTTCAAACTAATATAAAAATCGGAGAAAAGGGTCGATTCGTTTGCGGTTTTCGCTAAAATCATTCTTCATATCATGATTAAATATATATATATATATATATATATATATATATATATATATATATATATATATATTAAAGGTTACATTCAAAAACTGTCGATAGAGAACGCTTTATACTTTAGAGTAACGAAAAACTACTTTTTTTACCGTTATTTTGTGCATGGGGTTGAAATTATTCCAAAGTTTAGACTTTTAACTTAAATTTTAAGCCCCAAATCGGAAGCATTGGGATCGGGTAACTAGCGAAAATTGAACTGTGAACAGACTGATTGGATGGACAAAACTAATCGATTTTGTTGCAGTTTGAGTGTAGGTCATTCCCTTGGTAATTATTTTATTTAAAATGACGTACAGCTTTGGTGTCCTCATTTTTTGATAGAGGACGCTTCCGACATATCTCCGACATGTCAATGGCGTAACTCCTGGGTGTTTTACTAGCAGACCAAGAAACTTTCAGGAAGTGTTCGGAATGCAAAGACGACTCGGAATCACATAGGAATGTAATGTTGAAAATGACTTTTTTGCGAGTTATGGTTAAAAGAAGCAGAGAAAAAAGCAACAGAAACAACCAGAGAAACAGAATCACGTTAATTCGAGATTTCGATCGAAGTAAGTCGGCGAACTTGACAGCGACGGTACATGGCGCTGCGGTTTCCTTGATGGCGCTGAATGGTAATGCGCGTGAACGGCGAGCACGCTGAAGTTATTATTCGCGAACCGGTTCCAAAAGTAGTAGAATGGAGTATTCGAATGATGAATCGGTCGACATGTTGCTCGTATGTGGAGCTGCGGACTGTAACGGACATGCCGCTATGGAGCGTTTTCTGCATAGGCGTGTACCCCACCATAGACATTTTTAAGTGTGAATAGAAGGCTTCTTGAGACTGGTTGTTTATCGAAAGTTAAGATGAATCGAGAACGAACAACAACGACACCGTGCAATGAGGAGCATGTGTTAAGAATCGCAGAAGGCCATCCAAGCAGGAGTACCCGTGCGATAAGCCAACAGGTGGGATTTTCACACATCACTGTCTGGAGGAGACATCGGAAAACAATATGAGTCCATACCATCTGCAAAGAGTGCAAGAATTATACCCTGAAGATTATCCACATAGGAAGACGTTTGCTGAATTGCATTTGCAACAGATTGCAGCAGATAACACATTTGCGGCGTCTGTATTGTTTATGGATGAAGCAACTTTTACAAGAGAGGGAGCCTTCAATAAACATAATGCCCATATTTGGGCTTTAGCCAACCCTCATGGTACGACACCATAGGCTGCTCAAAGGTGTTTTTCTATCAATGTTTGAGCTGGCATTTTTGGAGACTTTACAAAAAGTTCTGTCGAAACTTCTGGAATTAGAACATGTTGCCCTTTCTTTGCGCTGATATGGGCCCTCAACATTTTACCATTGACGATCGCCGCGACATCAGCGTAACATATGGACAGCGGTGCATAAGTTCTGGTGCTCCGGTTCATTAGCCTGCCTGATCGCCGGACCTATCATGAATGGACTTCATCTGACAACAAATCATTTCGTCGACACCACTTCGTCGACATATCATTTTGTCGACATGTACATTTCGTCGACATATCATTTCGTCGACATGTACACTTCGTCGACATATCATTTCGTCGACATGTACACTTCGTCGACATATCATTTCGTCGACATGTACACTTCGTCGACATATATTTCTGATGTGTATTGCACATAAGTATTAATGTATTAATCACTAGATGGCGCTGGTTTAGGCATTTCAGTAATGAACAACCTACAAAAATAGTTAATTGTTAATATTATTTTATTTAGAATCAACACTTATTAATTAAAGCATCTAATGAAACAAAATAGATGGTTAAAAAAATTAAGCAATTGATATATCAATAACTAATGAAATATTTATAAAATTAATTAATTATTCAAGCTAATACTTAATTGCTGTACCATAGGATTAATATTTTAATTATTTTAGATTGGTTACTTAAAATGGGCGATTATTTAAGATGGGCGATTTTTATGCGTTTACAAATAAGAATGAAATGATGAATGTGTTGATAAATATCCAATTTGAATTTGAGAACAGCCTCTACATACTTGGATAAAAAAGCAAAAGTTCCTTTAACCTTTGAGGGGCAAAGCACTTCTATTAATTAAATGCTGAAATCATCGAATGACACCAGAACTTAAAAGCAAATTTATTTCAAAATAGACAAATGCTTATCTTCGCGTATTTGATGAAATGAAAATTTTCATTTCAAAATTCTGGTATCAATGTGACATTTTTCAATTAAAATTAAGTGGTGTATATTTTATACCACTGCCCTTCAAAAGGTTAAATATTAAAATTTAATTTAGTATTTTTAATGAAGATATTTGTAAATCTCTTCTCGGGATACAAAGTTTATAAAACAGTAATTATAATAAATTATTGTTTACTATTTGAATTAATTATCAAATATTTTTTATTTTTGAGAATATCTCATTCATTTTTTATATAAATACATTTAAATTATGAAGGGTTCTGTTATTGATGAAAATTATTTTAAATTATTGTTTTTCCAAACCAAATTTTTAATGTGATTTAATTAATATTGTTTTCCACAATGTAATTTATGTATTGATTTTTTTTTTTTTTTTTTTTTGGGGGGGGGGGGGGGTAATGCATTTTAAAATAAAAATTTGATGGAGTACTTGCTCATACACCTCCTCGTGGTGTAACCTGGACACTTTTTTTTTTTTTTTTTTTTGGCTTAAGGTATGGGCGACGTTAATATTTTTGCTTTATAATAATTTACAAAAAATCCATGTGTTCACAAATAAAGTTATCAACGAAAGGTAAATTACATACAATGTGTAGACGAAATGCTATGTCGACGAAGTGTACCTGTCGACGAAATTAAATGTCGACTCAGTACACCTGTCGACGAAATGATATGTCGACGAAGTGATTGTCGACGAAGTGTACCACTCCCCAATTGACTCTGTTTTGAGAAGGATGTGGAAAGGTGTGTGGGAGGTGGGATGAATTCGTTGGATTTAAAGAACAAGGAGAAAAGTAATATAAAAAAATAAAAAACTCAACACTGAACGATAAATCAAAAATAAGTGATGGAAAATTTATTCCATATGATTTCGAAGCTTTTTTAAAACTGAATAAATTAAGACCAATTTATGAAAAAATTCATTGTATGGAGATAGATATTTCTCTATATAGAGACTGTTTTTAATGTAATCATGCGAAAAGGGGACCATTCCTACTAAAAATTCGTTATATAGAGAAATTCGATGCATGGAGTTTCGTTATAGGGAGACTCGACTGTATTTTAATAAGTTGACACAGTATGTATAAAGTATTTAATATACAACTGAGTACTGGGCTGGATCGTCTATATCCGAGCAATCACATGTAAATAATGTTTTGTTTTTATGTTAGTAATTTCTAAATAAATTATTCTTTAATATTAATTGCTACAGTTAATATTAATAATTAACTTTAGCATTTCTTTTATATAATCTCTCCGACATCGTGTCCGATATCACATAATTTTGGTGTCAACCTATCAAATAAAAAATCCATTTTCGAAGTCTTGTATGAGCGGTGATCATAGATCTGGGAAAAATCCTGAACGTGTGGACCTAAGAAGAGCGCGACAGATTTTTGGAAGAGTAGGTAATTTGGAAGAGATCATCTTATAATTTTGTACACTTTGCTAGATCAAAAAACATTTCTATTTTTCTTACACTGTAGTGGGATATAGAGGCAAGGGAAGAATCTAGATGATAACAAAAGTGAAAAAAAGAATGAAATAAACAACAGAAAGTAGAATCAGTCTACATCGATATCCTGTCTTAAAGAAAACTAAAATCATTTTTCCGACAAAATACGATACAAACTATATAATTATACTTTCTGAACAGAAAATGAACGTAGAGCGAATGTTTTCTCGATAATTTAATTTTTAAATGTTTTAATTTTTTTTTTTTTTTTTTTTTGAAAAACGAATGAAGGAAAGGAAATGAGAAAAATTGCTCGCACACTGAATATGTAAATACGTAGACATTTAAGTATGGGAAATAAGTTTGAACTGATGTTAATCGATCTAACTGTTATAAAATCTTTTTAAAAACACCATAAAATATACTAAAATGCGCGAGGCTTTTCGAAAGAACTGAGTCTTTCGTCAAGCGCAAAGAAGAATTCCGTCTACTATGAAAGCAGCTGCACGACTGAAATGAAAATGCAGGAAAGGGAATAAGCTGAATGAACAGCCAATAGAAAAGTAGAAGGCAATTTTCTGTTGGCTGTTCTTCCAGCTTCTTCACTTTCCCGCCTTTTCATTTCAGTCATGCAGCTGCTTTCATAGTAGACAGACTTCTTCTTTGCGCCTGACTAAGAAAGATTCAGTTCTTTCGAAAAGCATAGAACATTTTAGTATTTTTTATGGTGTTTTAAAGAAGATTTTATAACAGTTCGATTCGAACATGGGCATTTCAATTGATGTGAAATAGATAAAAATACAAGTTGTAATTTTAACAGATTTGAAAATCAAACGATAAAATAAAATTTAAAACAAAGTATGATTATACCTTTTGCTTAGCAATCAAGCGTTTTTCTTTTTTTACAGCCCAGCCTGCATCAAACTCAGGACTTAAGGTGTTTTCAGCAATAAATAATTTTTTTCCACCGATATGTGTCTCAAATATAAATCCAGGCAAATCTTCTTTTAACGTAATGGTTTCCTGCTGAAAAAGAAACTCTCATTTAGGAGAAAAAAAATTTAACTGTTTAAAAATATTTGGGGTCGTCCATAAATGATGTCACAAATTTTTTTCAATATTCACCCCCTCCCCCCTTTGTCACAAAGTGTCACGCTTAATCATACCCCCTCCCACCTCTTGTCACATGTCACGCTATATTAGGTAAACATATACAGTAAAGCATCGTTTATACGACGATCACTTATACGACGTTTACATTTATACGACGTTTTAATGTGGTCCCGATTCATTCGTATTCATTTTAATGTAAAAATATATCTTTTATACGACGCTCAAAATCGTTTATACGTCGATTTTTCGATTTTGTATAGGTTTATTTTTGTTTATTTTTCTTGTATATTTTACGAACAAGCGGAAGTTGGCAGCTATGAATGACACCAAAGAGCGTGTTTAAATGCACTCCACATTATAAAAATGTGGGCTGGTGTTCAATTAGTCTGAAAAATCAGCTTACATGTACTGGGAGGGGTCATTCTTTTTTCTAGAATAGTTAGCTTTCCCGACCTATTTTAAGTTGCAAATAGACTATCCTTCTAACTGTTTTCAGTATTGGCGACTTTTAGTTGGCCACGCGGGGTTTTTGATCTTTGACTTTAAATGGAAAGGAAATGATGTACTGCAAATGAGGAACCTTTAATTATGAGGAAACATAATTAAAGGTACGTATATTTAAATAGCATACTAATCCCCCCTTTTTTTTGTTATTTCTTCATTTTGGTTTGTTTATTTTAAAATGAAGGCTCAGTAGTGAGTTCTACTTGTAATTTATCACTCCATCAATTTAAAACTGAATAAATAATGAAGAAAAGGTTTCCTACCTTTGAAGTTTTCTTTCAAACTGGGAACTGTTTCATCTTCTGACTGACATCTGCGTCTGTAAAAAACTAGATAGATTAATCATTAATTGATATGCTCAATGTTGATCCACACAATATATCGTTGTAGGATGAAACTGCACTTTATTTAATTCTAGACTAATATTATAAGATTCTTGAATATATATCCACAGCAGTGATGGTACATGATAATTACTATAACTATATTCTTCCAGCACTAAGGCTTGGAAGTACAATATTAAAATATTAATTACAGAGAAAAAAAAGGCTATTCTACATTGTCTTAAAGTCAGAAAAAAATGCAAAGTTGCATATATCAGCAGTTCTTTAATTTCTGTTTATTCCTGTGACGACAACATTCCGATGCAATGTGCCTTGTATGGTGCCGCTACCTAGCGCTGGAGTAATATACTAACTTCGTAGTAAGAAGGAGCGTTTCCCTTGGTGTTTCACCACAGATGTTTTTTTTTTCTTGATTATTAATAGTTCTGTTATAAGCATACCTCACAGAAAAGTCACACATTTCAAAAACTATCACGCTGCACATTTCACAAACAAATAATTGTTCGGTCTGATTGGACACAAAACATGCACACGCGATTCGTTATTTCCGACACTCCTCCTTTTTGTGTCCAACTGAGGACTGCTTAACTTGTAGTTTTTCACGCAGATACTCCAGGTGTGCTTTTGGTAAGGCTTTGGTGAGGATATCGGCTAGCATTCTTTTCGTGGGACAGTAGACTAGCTTAATGGTGCCTGTTTCACTTAAGTGGCGTATGTGGTGGTATTTCACATGTATGTGCTTTGTCTTTATCTGTGCCTTCTCATTTTCGGTAAGTTTTATGGCGGATAAATTGTCCTCATATAGTGTAACGGGGGTTTGCTGGCGTAATTCTAGGTCGTTTAATAACTCAAGTAACCATATGATTTCTTGACTGGCGATTGACGCAGCCACGTACTCCGCTTCTGTGGAAGACAGTGCTATACAGCTTTGCTTTCTCGATGCCCATGCCAGGACATTGTTTCCTAGTTTGAATAGATTTCCGGTGGTTGATTTTCTGTCTATTCTGTCGTTCCCCCAATCTGCATCACTATATGCAGTTAATACTGGGGGTTCTGTTCTATCTATTACAAATTTAAGGTTTTTTGTGGTTAGGAGGTATCTGATTACTTTTTCTATTGCCTCCCAATCGACCTCTCTTGGCGATTCATTCCTTCTTCCCAGGATATTTACAACTGATGCTATATCAGGTCTAGTTAAGGTCGCGATGTATAAAAGCGCCCCCACAGCCTGCCTGTATTTTGTGTTGTCTTCCATTAATTTTCCGTTAGGGTCTAAACTGAAATAGTTAGTGCTCATCGGCGTGTAGGTTGGTTTCGCGTTTAATAGATCGAACTTTTCTGCGATCTGTATGATTTTGTGTTCCTGATCTAATTCTAGGTTTCCGTTCTCCGATTGTCTTATGTTTATCCCTAGATATTGTGTTACCTTTCCTAGATTTTTAATTTCGTATTGTTTTGAAAGTTGTGTGTAAATTTCGTCGGTGTCCTGTTTGTCACCTGCTACTAGGATGTCGTCCACGTAAACGATTATGTATGCAACCTTTCCGTTTTTAACCCTTTTGTACAGACATTTGTCCGATACACATTCTTCGAAATTTAGATTTCTAAGTGATTTATTAATTTTTAGGTTCCATGCCCTAGCCGCTTGCTTAAGGCCATAAATCGCTTTGTTAAGACTACACACTTTATGTTCTTCCCCTTTCTTTATGTATCCTTCCGGCTGATACATATAGACCTCCTCCTCAAGGTCGCCATGTAGGAAGGCAGTTTTGACGTCTAGGTGAGTAACATTCAGATTTTTGTACACTGCTGCGTTCAGAAATGCTCGCAGTGTCGTGTGAGACACGACTGGCGCGTACGTTTCGTCGAAGTCACAACCGTATTTTTGAGCGTATCCCTTGGCAACTAGTCTAGCCTTATACCGTTCTACGGATCCATTCGCTCCCCTTTTCGCTTTGAATGTCCATTTGCATCCAATTACTCGTTTTCCCGGAATTGGTTTAATTAATTTCCATGTATTATTTTGTTTCAGCGAATTTATCTCTTCATTTGTTGCTTCTAACCATTTGTCCCTAACTTCATCATCTTCAATGTTTTGTATATCCGTCCACGTTTTCGGTTCCTGAATTTGGCATAGATTTGCGCTTATGCCGAAACGATTAGGAGGTACTCCGCGATTTTGTCTTTCCGACCTTCTAGGCTCGGGCGGTTTTTGCGCTGGGGCTTGAATTGAATTTTCATCGTCGTTTTCTAACTCGATTTCCACGCTATCCGCTGTCCTTTTCTGATCGTCTGGTTTTTGTTCAGTAGTAGTAATTTCTTCGCTCATAACGCCCTCTTCGATAAATTTCACGGTTCTAGAAATTATTATTTTATTTTGCCCCGTGTAGATCCGATAACCCTTGCTTCTAGGATCGTAGCCCAACATGATTCCCTCGATTGCTTTTTCATCTAATTTCCCTCTCTTAGGTTTGTCGACATAGGCAAATGCCTTACATCCAAATGTTTTAATGTTTGAAAGGTTCGGTTTTCTTTTATTCCATAGTTCGTAGGGCGTCGCGTTGTTTTCATTGGCTTTTGTTGGCAATCGATTGATTAGATACGTAGCGGTCATTACTGCTTCCCCCCAAAAATGTTTAGGTAATTTTGCATCTGATAACATGGTTCTAGCCATTTCTACTATTGTTCTATTCTTTCTTTCAGAGACGCCATTCTGGGGGGGAGAATAGGGAACACTTAGCTGTCGTTCTATTCCGTTTTCGGCTAAGTAGTTTTCGAAATCATCGCTTATGTATTCCTGTGCGTTGTCAGATCTGATTGATCTTATTGGTCTACCGAATTTATTTTTTACTAATGCTACGTATTCTTTTAGTTTAGCAAGGGCTTCCGATTTATGCGCGAGCAGATATGTCCTTGTGAATCTGCTGCAGTCATCTGTGAACGTTATGAAATATTTCTTTCCCCCCAAAGTTTCCGTCTGCATAGGCCCGCATATATCGGAGTGCGCCAGAGAACCGACTTCTCTGCTTCTATTTGAGGCGACCTTGGGGTAAGGTTTTGCCGAGAGTTTTCCTTCGACACA
Organism: Maratus speculifer; assembly: GCA_964019185.1. Classification (NCBI taxonomy): domain Eukaryota; kingdom Metazoa; phylum Arthropoda; class Arachnida; order Araneae; family Salticidae; genus Maratus; species Maratus speculifer. The sequence goes on along the minus strand of OZ025302.1, from coordinate 156,240,645 downwards.
TTTAGTGCAATATGTGTCGTGCTTGCAGTTGTTAATTTTTATACCTTCTGCTAAGTTGTGATTAACTATATATTTTATATCGTCGAAATTTTTGTGTCCCAATCTCCTGTGCCAAATCGATATGCAATTTGTATTGTTGCAGTGTGTTTGTGTACTTAATGAATATCCGTATTCGTCTTGGGGATTTATTTCATAAAGATTGTCGTTGAGTTTTCCTGTCATAAATATATTATTATCCTTGACGAATGAGCATGCATCTTTTTCGAAAATCACTTTTATGTTATTTTCGGTGGCCTTTTTAACCGACAATAAATTGCTCTTTAGTTCTGGGCAGTACAGCACATCTTTCAGAGTAATGTAGTGTTGTTTGTCTGTTTTTAACTTTACGTCCCCCATACCTAGTGAAATAAGTCTTTTACCGTTAGCGATTGTGATGTTTCCGAAGTTACCAGCGGTGAATGTCGCAAAGTTTTCTTTTGTGGAGGTGACGTGTCTAGTGCAACCGGAGTCAACTATGTATTTGTGTGTGTCTTTTGTTTGTGTATGGTTAACCTCTGCTGACTCGCTCTCATAATTATTTTCCTCTGGGAAGAGAGGAATGATCGTCTCTTTCAGGTCATCTTCTATCCTTGAGTTGCTGTTGAAACAATAGTTTGAGGATTCCCCTTTTATTTGCCCTGAGTTTCTAGGGTGTGTTTTCGGGTTGTTATTATTATTATTGTATTGTCTGAATCTGTTGAATTCACCCCTCTGGGGCATATTTCTCTGTTTGTTTTTTAAATAATAGCAATCTTCTCTTGAGTGGTTGCTGCGACAACAGTGATCACAATATTTTTTACTTTTATTAAATTTATTTGTTAATTTATATGCCGTTTCTCGGCTACGTATATTCGAGTTTTTGTCTTCATTGCGATGAGAGAATTCATCTAACAGTTTGTTTTTTACAGTTTCGATATCTAGCTGCTGACTTTCTCTCGCTTCCAGAGCGGTAATCAGCGGCGCGTAAGAGTTAGGAAGGGAGCACAACATCAACGCCACGATGTGTGAGTCGTTCACGACTTCGTCAATGGCCGCCAAATCATCTCTTATACTCAAGATGTTATTTATGTGCTTATTGAGGTCCCCCCCTTCTTGCAGCCTCTGCGAATATAGTTTCCTGAGCAGATATAGCTTTGAAGCTAAATTGGAACGCTGGTGGAGGTTCTTTAGTTTAGTCCATATCTCTTTGGGCGTTTTTAAACTTCGGATATGGACTATTTGTGCATCTTCGATGCAGAGACATAGTACCGCTTTGGCTTTAGCCGAGTTTTTGGTGTAAGTTTCGTTTGGTGTAACGGGTGGATCGTCGGTTATATATTTCCAGAGGTCGTCTTTTATTAATAAATTTTCCATCTTAAATGACCATATTGAATAATTTTGGTCATTTAATTTTTCTACGGCGGTTATCTCTTTTGTAGTCATGATGCGTCGTATGAAAGTAATTTTTTTTTGTTGTTGTTGTTAGTTTATATCTTAAATAGCTCGACGTTATATGGCACTTAAATGTTCATTCAATATTCAGTATAAAATGAAAAACATAAAATATGTACTTTCAATATTCATTAATATGTATACATAAGACATGAATTATTAATATTAGATATTGTTATTCATTCATTTGTTCACCACTTATTTTTTTTTTCATGTATATTTTTTTTTTCGTAAATGGAGTGATTTATTTTTATTTTTAATCCTCTTTTTCAGGCTCTATAATCTTTTAAAATGAAGGCTCAGTAGTGAGTTCTACTTGTAATTTATCACTCCATCAATTTAAAACTGAATAAATAATGAAGAAAAGGTTTCCTACCTTTGAAGTTTTCTTTCAAACTGGGAACTGTTTCATCTTCTGACTGACGTCTGCATCTGTAAAAAACTAGATAGATTAATCATTAATTGATATGCTCAATGTTGATCCACACAATATATCGTTGTAGGATGAAACTGCACTTTATTTAATTCTAGACTAATATTATAAGATTCTTGAATATATATCCACAGCAGTGATGGTACATGATAATTACTATAACTATATTCTTCCAGCACTAAGGCTTGGAAGTACAATATTAAAATATTAATTACAGAGAAAAAAAAGGCTATTCTACATTGTCTTAAAGTCAGAAAAAAATGCAAAGTTGCATATATCAGCAGTTCTTTAATTTCTGTTTATTCCTGTGACGACAACATTCCGATGCAATGTGCCTTGTATGGTGCCGCCACCTAGCGCTGGAGTAATATACTAACTTCGTAGTAAGAAGGAGCGTTTCCCTTGGTGTTTCACCACAGATGTTTTTTTTTTCTTGATTATTAATAGTTCTGTTATAAGCATACCTCACAGAAAAGTCACACATTTCAAAACTATCACGCTGCACATTTCACAAACAAATAATTGTTCGGTCTGATTGGACACAAAACATGCACACGCGATTCGTTATTTCCGACAGTTTAATTTACAAATTCATGCAAATCATCACGTTAAACATTAAAATTAAGTGAAAACAAAATTAATTCTAGTTTTGGAAGTGAAAATCGTTTATACGTCGTTATCGTTTATACGACGTTTTTCGTTAGTCCCTTCGGCGTCGTATAAACGATGCTCCACTGTACTTGCATTTCAGTGATAAAGCACTACGTTGTAGATAATATTTCAAATTTTATTTTCAAACTTTAACTGTGTATTTTAATGACATTTGTGATCATACTAATAAAAATGATTCGTGTATTTATTTTGTATGATATAAAATTAAAGTTTACAACAACAACAACAACAACAAAAAAATAATAATTAACAAACAATAATAATAAAATTTTAATATGAAAAGGAATTGAAAACAGTACTATTTTTTGTAAATTGAAGTGGAATTTAATATATTTGGTTTTAAAAACCTTATCTTTACTTTATGAATACAATTTTTATAATTTAATTTACTGACTTTTAATGCTTTTATTTAAATCAAAATGTGTAATGTCACATTTCTTCTTACCCTCTCCCACCCCCTTGTCACAAATTGCCACAATTTCATGAAATCCTTCCCCCCGAAATCCAGGCATGACATCATTTATTGACGGCCCCTATAGCAAATTGGGTTGAAAAACTATATTTACCGACCTTGCCAGTAATAGTATTCTGTGCACTTATTTCATCCTCTTTTTTACAAAATAATGACCATTCTCCAACTTTGAAACGTGTAGCACCAGGGGCGGATAATATGGGTTGACTAGGGAGCCCTGTTTCCATTTGACTTTGATGTATCTCCTGCAGCTTTTCTAGAATTTCGCTTACGTCTACTAAAATAAAAACAACAAATTTTTTTTAAGATTCGTTTTAGAAATAAGTTTAATACTTACGTTTCATAACGACGATATCACAAACTTTGTATAACCTCTTCAGACCTGAGGTACACAAATGTGTACCTCCATTCTATTCCTCATAAAAAGTAAACTATTCGAATTTATTTCATTTTTACTTTACTTCTATACAGCTGAATGTTTTTTGCTTTAAAACAAAACCAATAAATGTCAGCACTGATGAATATTACCTCATAAAATAAATACTGTTTTCATCCGAATTTCGAAGAAATCCTTCAAGATATTGTGGCCAAGAAATTAAGAAATAGTCGTGATTATTTAATTTAAATGCTTTACTATAAAAAATTTTGAGGATTTGCTGATCATTTACTGGTTTAAAGACCTTAATTTTGTTATTGCGTAAATTTATATCACTGATAGTTAAACTGATGTTTTAAATGGATTAGTACTTTCATATTCATATTTGTAAACCTAAAGTACTGATTTCATAAAAATGACTCTTTCTGTCATCTACGGTGTCATTTCGATTATGCAAAAGCAATAAATATACATTTGTAGAGTTATTTTATGCTCAGGTCTGAAGAGGATAAAAATGAACTAAACATAAAGGAAACACATTTTTAACCCCCTGACTGCCCAGCCAAAGGGTAATATTGTAATGTTGTTTTCTCTGTAAGTTATTAAAAATATTTAAAAAAAAGATGTTTTTTCCAGCCTGATACAAAATATGTTATTAGTATCGGTGTATAATCTTTGATAGCATCAATCCTAACTTAATTTTTCAGAACTGGGTTTTATTTGTGGAATTATACTAATTTAAATATTGCTTATGTTGCAGTGAAACCTGCAGCTTAGTGTGTGAAAAAATCAGCCGGCGGCGGCAGTCAGGAGGAAGATAACATTATAAATATAGACTGAATATGTTAGATCGGAAGGCGGCAGCACAGACAATCATCTCATAGAGTTCACGGGTGAAAATCTAGGATCGATTAAATCTCGATTTGCATATTATAACGAAATTGGTCTGCCAAGTCATATCTTGGTGGAAAATAACTAAAAACGCATTCTTAACGATTATCTCATAGGTTTACCATTGTGCTTTCCTGCACCCAAAAGTATGAAAATATAAAGGATTGGGAGCACGAAAACGTAATGATAAGTCTATGAGTGAACTGCTAAAATCGGGATTTTAGGTGTTTTCCACCAGGATATGACTGGACAGACCGATTGAATTTTAATATGTGAATCGAAATTTAGCTAATCCTAGATTTTCATCCTTGAACTCAATGAGGTCGTAGTCTGTGCTGCCGCCTCTCGGTCTAATAATTTTTCTTAAAAAATTATAGAAAAAAAATGTGTTGAAAATACTATGTATTGGATTCACTGGAATTCCATCTGGATTCATAGCTGCTAGCTTTCCATCAAGAATAAAGTAGAACCATCCATAGCTAAATTTAGCTAATCCCAAAACAACTGCATCGTTCCATAGATACAAAACATCTTTATCAACAACAATGCTCCAATCATGCCAATGATAGGGTTTACCAATCAGAATTTCTTCATCCTTTTCTTCCTAAAATCAGAAATGAAAAACTAAAGTCTGTATTTCATATTGTATTTATGTCACACAGTAATATTAAAATCCGCGTTTTTTTTTTTTTTTTTTAAACTCGAAAAATGTCATAAATAAATGTTAGTACTTTTATCGACTGAATTATAAAATTTTATACAAGTTGCTGACCTTTAAAAAGTTCGAATTCTTAAAAAAAATATTTCTTATAGTTGACTGTAACAATATATTTCAAAGAAAACTAGTTAGACGTGCCAATCCCAAATTTTTCTTCTATCTTATACACCTTAAAATTTCAAAAAATTTCCGCCAGTTCGGCCTACAGGCAGAGCAGATTTTGAAGTTATGTGCTAATTCCACCGACAAAAGCAAAATCAAGATTAGAGATAAAACCAGTTTAGTACTTTTATCTGGCCCGTTTTGACGAGTGTTTAATTTCAATTTTCTGTCAGAACTGGTTGTATGAGAATCATGTTAAAGTAGTATTAAAAAAAATATTTTTTTTTTCTATTATTAACTACTCGAAATTTTCTGACACATTTTCAAACTAATTTTTAAAAGTAAAAACATAAAATTTATTGACGTGAAGAGATATATAAGCGACCTATGTAATTTATTTTTCGTTCAATTAATTAAAACTTGATTTAAAAATAATTATTTCTCAGCACGACTATTTTTTTTACTTCCGGAAATTCAATTTAAAATATCAACTTTGACAGCAATTTTTGAAATATATTCCGTGTTTATTCAAAAAACGATCAAAACGGCACAGTGTATAATTTTTGAATAAGAAAATCTGCCAATTAGATGGGTTTAAAAACAAAAATGAATTTAACAAGTTGAAAATTGCACGTCAAACGTAGTATATGAGTGCGTTCGTACTATATAACGAATTTTTTAAATTATTCAGATCTTGGTGTAATAGTGTACAATATTTATGATACAGTATAGTCGCTTAAATCTTTTGTGTGTCGCTATAAATACTATCTGCTTTCTTTTATACAGGAAGTAACTTGGGTAAATTTTAAAAACGTATATCAATTTCACAAAATGTGAAATAGTTTAATATAATTAAAACGTGCTCCAAACAATGTTTCCCTTTATACCATTGTGCAAGGGAATACTTTTGTGTGGCCCTGTAAATCAATAACAAATATTCTTTGCACTACAGATTGTACAGAATGTATATTTTAGTATACACCTCATAGATGCACATAAATTTTATTATGCTCGAAAGAGTGTGACATCTTTAAAATGCACTTGAAACAAATTTTCCCCATTAGCTGTAATGTAGCAGAATACTTCTGATTGTCCCTGTAATTAAACTATAGATCCGATTTTCATAGAACTTGAAATGACACGACAAAATTATGCAACATTTATACATTTTAAATTTCAAACAATTCGGTTGGAAAGTTTTTGCTCTGTTATATGCGGGCAGGCGGACGGATGACTATAGCTGCTACGTATTTAAATAATTACGAACGCATCCAAAAATGAGAAGCCCCACCAGTCGCCGAGAGGTTCAGACCTCTCAACTGGTAGACGGCATGTGCTGGGTTTGAACCCAATCGCGGCCGTCATCCTAACCGTTCTGAGTTTTCTTGGTTTTCTCCGAACCTTGCGTAAATACGGGTTCGGTTCCCTTAAAGAGACCACCACAAAAGGCATCCCCCCCCCCCCCCCTGGGCTTATATTCCTCGAGTAGATAATCGGCCGACATAAAATAAACCGAAAATGAGACAGATAATAATCAAGTTTGGATTTGAGTATAACCTTAACATTCTAAGGTGGACATTTCAGCTTATGTCGAACAGCTAAAAGACAAATTGTAATTTTAAAAGACTAGGAAAAAAAATAAAAACAAAGTATATGATTATACCTTTTGCTTTAAGTCTAATTTGGAATTAGAAATCGAGCGTTTTTCTTTTTTTACAGCCCAGCCTGCAGCAAATTCTGGGCCTAAAGAGTTTTTAGCAATAAATGGTTTGATTTCCCCTTGTTTTGTCTGAAATTTAAATCCAGGCAAATCTTCTTTTAACATAATTTCTACCTGTAGGAAAGAAACTTATGATTTAGGAAGCAAATTTATAATATTTAAAAATATGCATATATATAGTAAATTTGAATAAAAAAACTACATTCACTGACCGTGTCATTATTAGAATTCTGTATACTTATTTCAGTCTCTTTAATACAAAATAATGACCATTCACCAACTACGAAACAGGTAGCAGCAGGGGCAGATAATATGGGTTCACTAGGAGATCCTGTTTTAATTTGCCTATGATGAATCTCTTGCAGCTTTTGCAAAATTTCACTTAAATGTACTATATTAAAAAGAAAAAAGTATTTTAACGAATTATAACATCTTTTTAGAAATATTTTTTAAAAGACTAAAATTTAAGACTTATAAATAAATTCTATATTAAAAAAAAAAAAAAAAAAAAAAAAAAAAAAAAATCATGGTCTTTTACAATCAATTGGTTCAACCTTAGATTGTTTCCTTTTTCGTAATCGTCGCACATTTCGTAATCGGTAAGCTCGGTAATCAGACCTCATTTTTTTGTTTTAAAAGACGATAACGAAACGACTATATTAAAAGACGATACAACGGTTTTTTTTTATTCGGTTTTTTCCATATCTGATAATTTGCATCTACCCATTTTGTAAATTTTTTGTATTTTCTCCTTTATTAACAACGACATTTCGATTTCCTATTCAAATGGAAATTTTTCTTAGTGTAAAGAATTTCTCACAAATAAATAAATAAATAAATAAAATTCGAACATCTGTGTGTTTGAATATTTCCCATTTGAGTTAATAAAAATCAGTAAAAATATCAATTTTATGATAATTAAAACTTGGCTTACGTAATAACAGAGTCATATATTACGTACGCCTCATAAGTGCCTACATATCAAGCGCACCCAAAGATAATGCTGGAATCGGACGTAAATTCATACAGCTCTTCTTACTGGTGGCCGGAGGGATAATGTAAATATGCGGGTTTTTAGTATGACAACATATATGCGCAGATATCCATTATCTCGTGTTTTACCCTGAAATTAAAATGAAAATGCGACTTTTTTTTTTAAATACACATACTTTAATAGAAAAAAAACTGTAACAAAAATATTTTGTTACGATAAATCCGGTAAAAAAAATTCATCTTTCATTAGAGAATAACTTGAAATTTATGATTGAATTTTTAATAGGAATTTTCTAAATAGCTTTGTCTGTTTAACCCGGGAGAACTCGCTAGTGAGAATTTCTCTCACAGTGCTCAGTTGCTTTTCTTTCACTTTACACTCGTTTAATATCACCTTTGTTTGCCTTAGTACTTTTATTCACAAAAACAGGTAAAATAATTCAAATAACATTTTGAAATTTTATTTAAAAAGAAAAGGGGTTTAAATAAGAGTCTTAAAAAAGGCACAATGGTGAGAGAAAATCTGATATAGCGAGTTCTCTCGGGTTAAAAAAAAAAAAAAAAAAATCTAATCTGCGTTTTTAGGAAAATTATTGTTTAGAATCGCAAAATATTTAAACAAATAAATGAACAATACTTGTTTAATAATACATCATTTAATGCATGCATTTAAAATTAAAGTTTTTCCGAATGTATAATAAAATGAGTTTTAAATTTTAAAAGAATGAAATGTTTGTAAGTTAAATAACATAAGTGTAATACGACCAAGAAAATATTGGATCCTTATCCTCTGCGCTCGATAAACGAAAAAAAGCACCTAAAATTGAATATTTTATTTATTATTACATTCTATACATATATGCTAAACATTGATGAACATTATATTCTCATCAGGAATACAACCGTGTATATCCTTTTGTATAATTTAACTCATCAAGAATTTAGTAAAAAAGGAGACTACAACAAAATTCTGTCTTTACATATTAACTACTTACGAATTTTTATGCGTCATTTTTCAGTACATTAAAAAAATCAAAATTAAAATCGAACATATTTAAATCAGTGACATTTGAATTACAAAATTAAAAAATATTTCATCTTAGTATAGTTTATGTTAATATTTAATCGTACTTCACTCATTTATTCTATACTTATTTACCAATAATATTTCAAATTTAAACTTTACTCTACACAAAATTTTAAAGGAATATTTTAATAGCAACAAAAGAATTTCATTGCCATTCACACAAAAGAAATTAGAATCTACTTAATAATTTTCTTGTAATTCAATCCTTCCGCTAGGTGGGTTATGACATTGATTGATGTAACCCTTGCCTTTAATCTTGCGGACATCTCTCCCATTTATATTAGGACGCTTACGCAGCTTTGGTACGCTATGGATTAAACATTAATGTTCCTGAGCCAATCATTAAAAAGAAAAAAAAAAAAAAAAAAAAAAAAAAAAACGGAAACCACAAGGTCTATTCTTGACCGAAAACAAAAATCATTTTCCAAATGGTTAAAAAATATGTACCGTAATTTCCGCGTATTATCCGCGGATCAAATAATTCTTTTTCGACCCAGAAATTTTGTTTAGTTATTGAAGCCAAATATTTATCGCTATCTGAAAAGTTACATTTTATTTAAATAATTTTCTGGATTGAAAATTGATTGTTTGAGCTGCGGATTTTACGCTGGAAATTACGGTAAAGTAAGATTCATTTTAGAAAAATACTGAGTACTGACGTTTAATAACGCCAGTAACGTAAATTTTGTTTTAAAATAATGCATTACAGAAAGAAAACACATTTTTAAAGCAACATTATAAATACTTTGAATTAAAAAGTAACAGAAAGCAAATATTTTAAAAAATATACTATGTATTGGTTGCACTGGAATTCCCTCTGGATTCATAGCTGCTAGCTTTTCGTCGAGAGTAAAGTAGAACCATCCACCGCTAAATTTAGGTAATGCTAAAACAACTGCATCATTCCATAGAAACAAAAGATCTTTATCAAGAACAATGCTCCAATCATGCCAATGATACGGCTTACCAACGACAATTTTTTCAGCATCTACTATTAAAAAGTCTTGTTCCTGTAATCACAAATGAAAAACTGAAGTTATAACTTCATATTGTGCTTAAGAGCCCACACTACTGACTGAAAAAGACCAGGATGATAATGTAAACTCTATAAGGGAGTTCTTTTCAAATATCTCGCTCAAATTTTAATATTTTGACGTGATTTGTTTTGCATAGGATAGTTGAGGACGATCCACAACTGGCCTAGTTTTTACTTTTTTCGATTTTGGTGTCAGATTTTTTTTTTAAATACCCTAACTTTCGGAACCGGTTATGAAACTTAAACTATCCTAATATAAAAAGAATATAACAAAAATAAAAAAAAGTAAAAACTAGGCCGGTTGTGGATCGTCCTCAGCTATCTTATGCAAAAAAATCACATCAAAATATTAAAATTTGAACGAGATACTTGAAAAGAACGCCCCCATAGACTTTACATTATTATCCGGGTATTTTTCAATCAGTAGTGGCTCTTAAGGGCTCTCAGCAGTGTTCTCGCTGTCGCTCGCCAATGCGCCAAATTGCGACTAAATTCTTCATTTGGCGAGTAAACAAGCGATTAGATTCGCCAAATTGCTAGTGCTCAATTTTTGCCTTTTTTTATTTTCGTTTTTCATACGTATGCATATTTAATATATACACAGTTTTAATACATTTGTAGCGGATAGTTGAAATTAGATTATTAATAATCGCTGTCACAGTTACAAAAACTTAGTTTATTTTAGAATGTATTGAAAAAAAGGGGGTACATTAAAGGAATAAAGATATATATATATATATACACATTTGTGCTACTCCGGGAATCTATTTGGCTAATACTTTTTTCATTTGGCGAATGTTTTTTATTTTTAATTAGCCAAATTACTAACGTTTTTCAAATGTCAGCGAGAACACTGGCTCTCAGGACTCTTAAAATCGGAAAATTTTTAAAAGGAGACCATTTTCAACATATAATATCTTAAAATTTTTATGACATTGAAACACAGTTTTTATGGAGATTAAATGCATTTTATGCCTTTAAAGAATTGCAAGGTGCAGAATTAGCCTTTACAGGGCGCTAAACTGTCAGATATTTGATGAGCAGAAAATTGATATAATAGCCTACGCGCACGATTACAAAAGAGATATGGCAACTAGAATGGAAATTTTGGCGCAGACTTATGCATCAGATTGTAATAGATAAGTTGAACCTAAATGAATTTATATTTAAATCATTTTCTATTTTTAACACAAAGTTGTATTTAAGTAGTACAAATTTTGGAAAATTTTAACAACATAATCACCTAAGAAATAAACTTTTTTGAACAATAAAAAGGAAATTTTAGGTTCAGTTTATACAGATTAATATGAAATATACATATTTTGAAAATTTTATGTGAAAATACGTACAAGATTTTGAGATATTGTGCGCGATTAAGAAGGAAAAAAAAAATCGCGTTTTTAAAGATCAAATAATGTTACAAATAAATGCTTGTACTTTCATAGACTGAAATCAGCGGTTCCCAGTTTTAGTTGGTATAACGCGACCCTCCTTTAAGTAAAAAATAAATAAATAAATAAATAAATTCGCGACCCACCTTATATAAGATTGTATATAAATTGTTATGTGACCACTATAAGTTATCAGGTGTTTTATCCTGCGGAAAACGCAAATTTTCAAACGAAGGATACAATTAACGAAAACCAACAATTGATAATCCCAATTCATGTAATAATTAAACTTACACACAATCTACAAAGATAGTTAAAACTATGTTTAATTACAGGAAAAAATAAATTTAGGATCAGTGAGATTTCGTCACAGGTGTTTACGGATAAGGGCATCTATATCAGAATTAAAACAGGTTAATTTTAACCTTAAATCACATTCTACGCGCAGTTTGTTTCTGTACTTTTTTTTTGGGGGGGGGGGGAGGAGGGGGGTTGTTTATCTGACGGAACCCTATTCGTCTCTGTCTCCTGTCTATCTCTCCGTCACAGAGTATGTACACAAAATTGGTATAAGTCAGAAACTTCAAATTTTGTATACTTACATTTGAAGACATCGTGTCACACCACAAATCATAAAATTTTGAAAAATCTATTATTCTAATTAAATTAATTTTTCCTATATCAACCGTTCATTTTTGCGATTTAAATTTTAAAACAAAACCTTGATTTGAACGTTTTGCTTGTAGCCATCATAGCTTGGAAGTAAAGCACATAATCTGACATTCATAATATATATATTTTTTAATTCGATATTTTTTCTGTTTTAGAAAGTGTTGTGATTTATTAATGATTCAGCATTTTAAATTTCATTTAAACAATTTTTTTCGTTTTTAGAAATTTGAAATTTCATTTATATCTCTACTAATATATATTTTTTAAATTTCGGATTTTAACTTTCGGGCCGGGCAGGGCAGGGCCAATATTTTTTTTTCGTTCGGGCCGGTCTGGTTTTATAAATAGTTTACGCATGTTGTATTTTCATATACTATATTATGCATATCCATGATGGGTAAGTATTACTGTGGCCCCCAGCGACTAATTTGTTCCTGAAAATGTTATAATTTTTTAAACAGATGAAATAAAAGATATATTTTTGTGTCATTCTTGATTGTTCCACGACCCAGCAAAACACCAGCCGCGATCCACCAGTGGGTCGCGACCCATAAGTTGGGAACTGCTGGACTAACAAGGTGCTCACAGATTTTGATGATTTCAAAGTATGTTATAGGGTTCATACCACTAATTATTCTGGCAAAAGGGTTTCTTCAAATGGGCCTAAGTTTTTGAGAAATTGGGGGTTAAAGTTCAGCTTATATTTTAAATACCTATTTGTAGAGCTTGTTTGTGTAGCACGGTGGCGCTGCGGCAGCGTCTGAGGCTGCCACTGAGCTCCATATATTGTTATTGTCGATCTCAGTGGAGGCTGCAGATCCGAAGTGATGAGGTTGTGAGATCCGAGGTTGTGAGTTCGAATCCGTCTCGAGCCTTTTAATTTTTTGCTTATTTTTATAGCTTTTAAATGTTACAAAATTTAGGCAGAATTGGGAATTCTACAGCTTAAATTTTCTTAGTAAATTACACTTACATTTTCGATTTTTTTCATAAAACTTTATTTTTTTGCTATTGATAAAACTGCAAAATTAATTTATTTCTAGAACTTTTTTTTATTAATTATTATTTGCATTTTTTATTTTAAGCAAAGTTCAGATATAATAATTTTTCTTTTTCTTTATTTTATAGAATTTCATATGAAAATTTTAACCTTTTCTTCTATAAAAAATACAAGATAAATTAAGGAGTAATTTCTCTAACGTATTTAGGATTAAATAATTCAAATAATGCATATCTTTGAAAGAGTAATAAAATATCAATGTAGTAATGCTAAAATGTAAGTTTTTACCAGTTATCAAAATTTTCAGTGCTCCGAAAATACATTTATCTCCAACGTTCAACCTTAACAACATTTATCGTTTGAACAAATAAGAAATTGCAGATTACGTTCAAAACTATTTTTTTTTGTAACAAATTAAAACATGTGATTCATACATTGAGGTGAGATAACATGGAGAGAGAAACGACAGCCTCTTTTTGGCCCCAACATAAAGTCACGTGACATCGGGACGATTTTCTCCCGAAGACGCTTGACCGCAGCTTTCGTCCATAGGATTTATATGGGGTTGCTTGCAAAACAAACAATTTGACTGTTTTATTTATTTATTTTTTAATTAATAATGTTGATATGTTGCAGTGATTACAGATGTAAATCAAAATATGTGAAAGGAGGAGGTATAACCTTCCATAGGAAAGTCTTACATTTACTTTTTTAATTTATTTTATTTAAAATAATAACAAAAAATTGTGATTTGAAACAGTGTTATTATTTGATAATGATTGGTCATCGTAAATGAAGCATATCAGTTTTTTTAAACTTTTTTTTTTTTTTTTTTTTTTTTTTTTACACTGATATACGTTCTTTTATTTTGAGTAAAGCACGTAAGTTTTAAATCACAATAACTTTATTATTTATTTAAATAAATGAGAAACTCTTGTTTTCTATCTTGGTGACATTTTTTTCGTCAATTTGTAATTTTCCTCTCTCATATGCATTTATTTGTATTTATGACTGCAGTAAATCTTTCTCAAATTATTTGTAATGATCGCATAAAAGGGGCTTTGCATATATAACGTTATTATTTTAGGGGAAAAGGGAGGGCCTGGCACATGATATCGTAAGATATATCTAGATGGAGGGGGGTTTGCATTTTGATATCGATATCATTTTGACTCAATCAAAATTGTCTCTTTTTACTTGTAACATGGTCTTTTTTTCAAAATAGTATATTATCTTTTTTTAGTTTGTTGTCTATTTTTATGAAAATACAAAGTTATTATTAAAATCACTAAATTATTATAAAATTATCGAATTCTAAAATATGGTATACCCCAGTATTTGACATTCCTATTAATGTTCATATGTGAAAACCTATATAATCACGGTTCGAGAAACCGTATGTGAAGTGCATTTGGAAATGAAGCTTGCGTTTACTAATAAATAAAAGAGAAAGAATGTTGTCCACTTATTTTGTTGATAAGGATTTCTATCTGACCCTTCTCCCCCTCCCCTTCCTCCGTTTTGGGGGGGGGGGCAAAATCAGTAAGAATTTATTACTGTTGAATGCATTATGTAACAAAAAGCTATTATAAAATACTTTTAAATAATAACTTTTTTAAGAATTTTATTTGAATAAAGCGATATTTTATTAAATTTTCTTCATTTGAATCAATAAAGTATGCGAAAAATAAATTTAACCAGTTTTGTATATTTCTTCAAAGAAAAAAACAAAATTATATATATATAAAACTTTTTTATAACGATATCATTACTGACGGAGGGGGGGGGGGGGTGAAGGATGATAACGTATGATATCGAAAGGGGGAGGAGGGTTCCAAAATTACCATAAAGTTGATAACGTTATATTTGCACAGCCCCAAAGTAATTTTTAAAGATGCATTTAATAAAAAAATAGCATTTCAAAAGTTTTATTTTATTATTATTAAAGTTTTTCTAGAACTATCATTACAAAATATATATGTATATATTTACTCAAATTTGGAAAAAAATAAGGAAACAATCTTAATTCTGTCGTGAAATTATCGTAATTTTTAGATAAAAACAAAAAATTTTTTTTTTCATTTTTTCAAAAAGGAAAAAAAAAAAAAAAACTGCGGAAATTAATGCTCGAGTTAATTATTATAAAAAATATATGTAAAAATATGAACGTAAATTTAAAATTTTCATTCATAATATTAAGATGATATAAAGATAAGATTGTCTTAAATTATTGTTTTGAAATGCAGAGTTTTTAAATAGTGAAGATAAACACTATTTTGCATATTTTTTTATAGAATGTTTTTTCTTTTTAAATCTGTGATATAGTATCATATATGAGCATATAAAATTCTTTTGATAAAAATTAATTACTGAAAATATTTGAGGAAGATGTTTCATTGCGCATAATACACAAACGAAAGTTGAAAGATGATAACGTATGTTATCGAAAGGGAGGGGGGGAGGGAGAAGGGTTCCAAAATTACCATAAAGTTATTTGCCACAAAGCAAATTGGACTTTGATAAAAATCCGAATACTCTGAAATATTTAATTGAATTTTATAAAACATTTCCAGATTAAATTAAGAATGAAAACTTATAGTCTTCAAGTAAACATAATGATTACAAAATATATATTTATATATTTCCATGTTTTATTGTCTTTAATTCCTTATCTTCTAATTATATACAGGGTGAGTCATAAATATCGAAACAATAGGATATCTCCTTAAATATTGCCCCTAGACCCATACTTCCAATTGCAAAAATTCATAAAAAAAGATGAATTTTTTGATAACATAAGTTGCAACTCCATGGGGGGTCTGTTTTAAAAAATACGAAAATTAAATTTTTATACGGCCCCCAGAGGATAAAACTTCCAATTAGAAAAAATTTCTTTATCCCTTCCTGAATTGAACAAAAAAAATTTCATCTCGATATCTGCAAATCCCCGAAAGATATTAATATCCAAAATTTTCCAAAATTCCTGACTTATACCACTTAAGCATGCCTCTGAGCGCAGCAAAATCAGTTCATTTGAAGTACAATTAAGGGATCGACCATAAATTTACGTATTGTTAAATGTCGATCCAAGACAACACTTAAACTTTTAGATATAAAATAAAAGCGTATAGGTTTTTGCTTTAAACTTCGATGAAATATGCTACAGTTGGCAAAAAAAGTATTTGTACACTTCATTTTTTTTAATTTTAATGAAATTAAACAAAATATTTAAGCAAAAAATACTGTAATACATTAATTTAATGCATTATAATATTATAGAAGCAAAAACAAAATTAAACGAATCGATTTTTTACATTATAATAAACAAATATACAAAAATATAATGCAAAAAAAGTATTTGTACACTATATTAATGTAATATAATTAATGAAAATTTAGTAAAATGATACAAATTATTATTTTGTGCGAATTCATTTAGCGTTTTTGACTACTTCTAGATGGTGTGACATAGATTTCACCAACTTTTTTGTAGTGGTCTGGTTAATGTTATTTCATGACACAATAAGAGCTTCTTTAAAACTGTTTTTTACTGATACATATTTTTTTTTTCGGATTTTTGCATCCAATAGCATTTGCAAATTTTCTATTGGATTCAAGTCGAGAGATTTTAGAGGAGTTACCAGTCGTCTTCGAGTATTGTCGTAAGCATGTGCTGGTGATCACAGCAGTATGCTTTGGTCGTTATCCTGCATAAAGTGAAAAGCTTCCTCTATGCATAATTCCTTGGCACAGTTTAATAAATTATGGCGCGACACATCAATGTATGTTAAACCTTTCCTTCCATTGTCAATAAATTTTAAATGTCCTGCTCCATTAGAAGCTATACACCCCAAAACTATAATATTCCCCCCAACATGCTTGATAGTTTGAAGTATACGTTTTGGATCTAGAACAGTTTTACTTTTACGCCAATTTTTTCGAATGCTTGATGGTAAGAAAATTCCGAATTTTTCCTCATCAGAAAAAATTACTGTTTTTCAAAAATCCAATGATTTACTTCTGTATGCGAAAGAGAATACTATGCGTTTTCGCCTATTTGTTTCGCTGATGAATAGATTTTTCCTTGAGGTTCTTCCTTTTAAATCTGCATTGAGAAGAATATTTTTTATTGTTTGAGGTATTCCTCTGATGCGAGAAGATGTTGCAAGGTCTCCAGCAAATTTTTGAACCGAACGCATAGGTTTTTTTAAAGCTTTTTTAACAACACTCCCTTTTTCCCTCATTGTTAGTTTGCTAAGAAGTCCTGGTTTTCATTGAATTTCGATGCTTTTAATTTATTCGAACAATAGTTTCTCACTATACATCCAATAGTTGTAAATGGTAATTTAATAGCTTTTACAAATTCTTGTTGCGAATTTAAATTTTTATTATGCTCAATCATAGGATTTCATATACCTAGAGGTGCCTCTCTAGTTTTAGGTTCTATACTCAATTACTTCAAGAGCAAATTAGATTAAATATCAGACAAATATAATATGAACTTAAAAATTATTAACAGCTTCTGTAAAAGTAGTCCTTTGAACCATAAACACAATAAAACACAGTACATATCAGGATGGAGAAATGTACAAATACTTTTTTTGCAAGAAATTTTTAAACTTTTCCTATTAGAAAATTATTTTACATCTTTATTGAAATTTTCTGTTGTGTAATTTAAAACGAACGGTAAGCAGACTGTATTAAAACTATTTTTGACAAAATATCTGTTTTTATTTAGTTAAAAATAAAAAATTTTAGAGTGTACAAATACTTTTTTTGCCAACTGTAGATGTCTGCAATATTTCGACCTTGCCGCCAACTTCGTAACTGGCACGACTCATTGAACGGACCGTCTTATTAAACACTTATTAAAAGTATTATCAAATTAAGTGATATTAATTAAACTCTCATTAAAAGTGTCTTAAAAACTTACTGGCGCAGGCAATAAGTTTAGTAAATATAGTAATAGCGAAAATGACTCTATTAGCGGAATCAATGGAAATATATTTTAATAAATTACATAGAAATATTTTCAAAAATCTACTTTATACTACAGTTAAACCGCTATAACGGACACTCCCGAATAGCAGACACCTCTGTTTAACGGACTATTTTCCAATCCCCATTCTCAAAACTTAAATTTGTGTATGTTTAACCTCTGAATAACGAACATTCCGTGAACTTTATCGCCTTAAATAGTGGACACTATTTAAGGCGATAAAGGATGAAAAAGTATTTTTTAAGGAGAAAAAAATGAAAAAAAGTAAAAAGGCCTCTAAATTTATCAGGGAATTTTGTGATAAATGAGCTGGGGAAATCCCCCCCCCCCCCACGTTCAGAGTTGAATTGAAGGGGTTGCCAAGGAAGGACATCTTCCAGAGCATTGAAATATCCCCTCGGAAAATTGAGATTTTATGCTTTTAACAGCCAAAAAGTGCAATCCCCCTCCCCGACCGGAACTCTATAATGTCCAATAATGTCACTTTGAAAAACACATTACATGTAATCGCAAGCAAAAGTTAACTTTTGTAACAGGGTTTTTTCACAAGCATGTAATGAACAGTGGGTAAAGGTGTGTACAGTTTTATTTAGCCCCATTGCTTAAAAAATAATTTTAATTTCTGATTAATCATATAAAAGAGGTTTTAGGACACATAAAAGTTAATTAATGAAATGTTAAACGTTTCTTAGCACTTTTTGAATATCTTTGATTTTCCCAATAGCGGACACCTCCAAATAGCGGACAATTTCTGCGTCCTGAGGTGTCCGTTATTTAGAGGTTTTACTGTATTCAGTTTCAAAATTTATGAAGGTTTTAAACCTATTTTTGCTTTCTTCAATCTTTACAAGAAGAAAGGATTGGATTCATGAAAATTTTGAATTCCTTTTTTCGATGGATTCACACGTTTTAGGGCTCAGAGATACCGAAAAACATGTTTTTATGAAATGTCTGTCTGTGAGTCACAGCACAATGAAAAAATTTGAAATCGACGTGATAAAAAAATAAAGTTTAAATCAACTGACGCATTTAAACAGTAGTTAAAGAAGGTGAAAATGGCAAAACTTAAACAAAATCTGAAATCGAAACTATACAGCATTTAAACGTTAGGAGCCCATCTTTGCCCATCTTAAAACTAAATGCACTTTACTGCATCAAATGTTTTTATTTCAGTATTTCTCATTTTTAAACTGACATACGTCAATAACCGTTGGTTACGTAACTTTTCAGCTCAGAAAATTTACTTTTAAAAATATGATTTGTTTACAAAAATTACTTTTTTTTTTAATATTGCTATTTTAAATACTTTTATTTTTTTAAAATAAATATTATTTAAAATGCTGAATTAAAATTGAAAATTAGACATTTTCGCTTAATCAAAAGAAAAAAATTCAACGCGACAAATAATATTTTGAGTTATAACAATTTTAATTTACTCAAATTTTTTTGAAAAAAATATTAAGAAGTCTTATGATGTGATAATGCTTACAAATTATATGGTTAACCATCACAAAACATTCAAAATTCCAACTTTATAAATAAATAAATAAAATAAATGTTTTCTGGACCCATTACAGCAACATTGTTTCTTCAATTACACGCATTTCAATTTGTGTCTGATCCCTTGAAACCTCACGATTTATTAAAATTGTCATAACTCTCTGAGTTTTGAAGATATCAAGATGAAATTTTTTTTGTTCAGTTCAGGAATGAATAAGGAAAGATTTACTAATTGGATGTTTTATCCTCTGGGGACCGTATAAAAATTTAATTTTCGTATTTTTTTAAAATAGACCCCCCATGGAGTTGCAACTTTTCTTATCAAAAAATTCACCTTTTTTTATGAAACTTTGCAATTGGAAGTATGGGTCTAGGGGCAATATTTAAGGAGATAGCCTATTGTTTCGATATTTATGACTCACCCTGTATATATATTTTTTAAATAAAAGATAGCACTTCATCTTTTATTTACGTTTTCTCACTTGCAAAATATAAATATAGTCTTGTTTTATAATGTTTATATTTATTTATAATAATCATTTAACATCAATAATTTTACTGTGAATTAATTTCCCGGCACCAAAGAGTACAAAATCACCAGTCTTGCACACCTAAATACCTAACACACGTGACACATGTCGACCCCACTTTTCAAGGCTACGATGAAGGGAGAAGAGCGGTCCATGTATTTCATGTCGATGGATTCATAAAAATTCAATTGGATTGCAAAAATCGTCTGTGAATGAGATCAAATTTGTGATACATATATATTTTTATTTCTTTATTTATTTTTACCGTCTGCTTTCCTTTCATCGGTTATATGAAAATAAAAGAAAATTTCTTTTTATTGACATTATATTCGCTCGTATACAAATGATAATTAAACTTTTTTCTGTTTTAATCTTTTAATGTATTTTTAAATAGATTTATCACGAATCAAGTATTTAAGGTATATAAATTATGTAAATTTATACAAGTTAAAAAAAAATCAGACATAAATTAAATCCAACTTCCGTTTATATTAAAAGTTTCTGAAAAAAAATATTAATTTTCCCGAAAAAAATTATAAACGTACAGTTTTTTAAGGGGATAGTTTACCTCAAAACTGATCAAAAAATCGATATTTGTTTTTAAACATTTTAAAAATAAATGAAAGCCTGTTTAATTATGAATATTGCAAAACCTCATTTTTACCCATACGACAATTTGCAAATTTTGTTTATACACCCACACAATTGAAAACTTTAAACGTTTTTTTCCCTCCATGTTCATGTTTTAAAAATGCTAAGGCTTTTATTTATTTACACTGCTCAAAACAATTAAAGGATATTGCAGTTTTAGGTGGATTTTGTATCTGGGAAAGTTTTTAGCTGATTGATACATGGTCGGCAGACATAGTAGGTTATATGAGAATAAATTACACATGTTTGGCAGAAAAAAATGCATTTTATTGCGCATTTGTGTACAAAAGGAAAAAAACACAATTTGTGCATATGAGAGAAAAAAGAATAAGAAAAGGTGTTTTCTTCAAAGAAAATCATTTTCAGTAGGGGGTATGGTTTCCACGGGCGGCCAGCAACGTTGAACACCTTTGAGGCATGGACTCAATGAGGCTATTAATGACGAGTTGGGGTATTCTGCCCCACTCTTCCAGAAGAGCCCTTTCCAGTTCTTGGAGAGTTTGCGGGGGTTGTTGGCGGCCAGAAACTCGTCTTCTTAGAGCGTCCCAAACGTACTCGATTGGCTTCATGTCTGGAGAACACGCTGGCCATGCCATTCGAACGATTCCTTCCTCGAGAAGGAAATCCTCCACCAGGTTGGCACGATGTGGCCTGCAGTTATCATCCATTAAAATGAAGTTATCTCCGATTGCTGCAGCGTAGGGACTACAATAGGTCTGAGGATCTCATCCCTATATCGGCGACCAGTCAGAGCTCCATCTCGAATGATGTAGAGGTCAGTGCGCCCGTCAATGGAGATGCCACCATACACCAACACTCCTCCACTGACACTTTCGCGCACGAACGCAGGATTATTCCTACTGCCACGGTCCCTCCAGATGAAAATACGCCTATTATCTGGATGCAGAGAAAAACGGGACTCGTCAGAAAACAGAATATTGCTCCATTCATTTCTCCTCCAGTTGACATGCTCGGTTGCCCACTCCCTGTGATCGCGATGATGCCTTGATGTTAATCTAACACATACCATCGGTCGGCAAGCATACAGACCTACAGCATGGAGCCAGTTTCGGACAGTCTGAGTTGAAATCGTGGTGCCTGTAGCCGAGCGAAGGTGTTGTTGGAGAAGAGTAGCGTTCATGTTTCGGTGTCTCCGAGCTGTTAACGCTAAATAGCGATCTTCATTGGGCGTTGTTGCCCGTTTACGACCTTGCCCTGGTCTTCAGCCTGCACATCCACTCTCCAAAAAACGGTTCCAGATCCTGGAAATGACACTTTTTTGACACTACAATGGCTTGCGCTTCTTCGGCTTGAGTTTGGCTCCCTTCTAACCTACCAACAATTCTCCAAGCTTCTGAATCTGTCAAATGACTTCGCTGAGACATCGTACTCATCAAAACAAAGCAATAACTGAATGCCGATCATCCTTGTCTTCATTCTCTTTTATCCAGTTGAAAGTCAAATTTCATTCGCTGCCACTGAAGCGACGTTTTTGACGTCGAACTCAAAATTTGCATACTCCACAGTTTGAAAACCAGAAAAATTTGCATTTGTGATTCTCTTCTTCTATTTTCGGCAAAAAAATTTCGTTTATATCTTTTTTTTATTTAAAACTTCAAATATCCTTTAATTGTTTTGAGCAGTGTATTTATTTATTTATTTATTTATATAGTGATTGAAATTTTTTTGTACATGTTCTTTAATACATATGGGTTAAATATGTGCATGGAATTAGCTATAAGGTTATTATTATTATTATTTTAAACAGAAGTATATATGAAGATATGTTAGATTTCATCACTCTACACTACATATGTCATTAAAAAATTTATATTAAATGTAATATTAGATTATCTAAATATCCATGCACATATTGTGTAATACACATTTGACTTTCTAAAAAAAATTTTGAGTAATCTAAAAATATTAATATTTAAAGTAGTATGGATTTTAAAATGTTTAAATTTTCTTATACTCTTTAAAAACTTTAATTAAAAATAAAGTTTTATTTATTTATTTATTGCAAAATGTACTATTACTTGATCACTGAAATGCAATCAGTTCGCCATTTGAACCGAATTAAAAAAAAAAAAAAGTTGTAAATATAAACTGCCCCCTTAAGAAAATATCAAAAGTTTCAAAGCTGTAAAATTCCCAATTCTGCCTAAAATTTGTAACATTTAAAAGCTATAAAAAAAAGTAAAAAAAAAAAAAAATGAAAAGGCTCGAGCCGGATACGAACTCACAACCTTCGGATCTGCAGACTCAGACGCTGCCGCAGCGCCACGAAGCTACACAGCGAAGTAATACTAATAGGTATTTAAAATATACGCTGAATTTTAACCCCCAATTTCTCAAAAATTGAGGCCCATTTGAAGAAACCCTTTTACCAGAATAATTAGTGGTACGAACCCTACAACATACTTTGAAATCATCAAAATCTGTGAGCACCATGTTTGGTGGTCCCCTTGTAAGTTATAAAATTTTATATAGTTTGCTAACTTTCAAAAGGTGTAACTTCTTAAACGTTATTTTTGATAATTGACTGTAATTATATGCAGTAGAGTCCTGCTCTTTCAAACTAACTGGGACCGAACATTGTTCAGTATAGCGAGAAATCGGAATTGGCGGATTTCATTAATAATAAGCAACATATTGATTTGTTAAGGCGTAAATTAAGTGCAGGGACATCTGCTAGTGTAGCTCTATACAGTGTCATCGGCTCGTTGTGAATTTAATTTTCTTCATTGCGTAGGATTCTTCCTATCTTTCTTATTGTTTAACATTCCTCATTTTGGTCTCTTCTAAATCTCAAGGGAAAAAAACGAAAGAAATAGTCTATTTGGATAATTGAAAGTTCGGATAAAGCATTTATTTGAGAGAAATAGGGTGTTTGGATAGTTAGAAGTTCCGTTAATTTTTTTAAAAAGAGAAATAGACTGTTTGGATAATTGAAAGTTCTGTTTACCCTTTATCTACCGGCGGTACTTATAAGTACCATTAAAATTATTTATTATAAAATGCTTTTAATACGTCCATTAGTTGTAATACTGTTTAGAATGAGTTACAGATACAATACTTTATTTTGTTCCAAAAGCATTATTGGTTACACAAAACAAAAATATTTTTAAAACGATGATTTCTTTTGCCTTTGTGTCTTTTCAGCTTTCTTGGCTCTGAGGGAGTGAAATGGGGATTTTTTCAGTTCGGAAATATTTCTATATTTGTATTGTAAAAACATCATATTTGTACATTTTATAATTCGACAAAATACTAATGAAACAATTTAAAATAAAAGTTTTGAGTGGAGTTATAAATATTGCGCAAAATCCCTGTAAATTCAAATTTAATTAATCCTTCTAAATCCTTCAATCCTTCTAAAATCCTTCAAAAATTGATTAAACGATTATGTAAATCTTTTAATTTAGTTTAAATAAATTACATAAAATGCTTTAGAATGTATAATTTTTATAAATTCACAATTCGGTAGATAAAGGGTTAATTGAAATTCCATAATCGGCGCTCTACTGTCTATTAGTTTCTGGGGTTTCTAAAGATAAAGAATATTTTTCGGGATCGTGGTTAACTGGGAAGATATTTGTTGTATATTTTTGTTTATGGTTATGTTATGTTTACTTAGGTTAAGAAACTTATGTCTTTTTTAAATAACTTAACAAATAACGATTATTTCGGCAATTTTATGCTTAAATATAAACTAAAATGGTAATTCGGTTTATACATACATAAAAATAAATAAATAAATAAAATAAACTTTCAGATTAGAAATTCCGTTGATTTATTCGTAACTTTATCTTAGGTACGGAAACTTTTTTTTACATACTGTTAATAACATACCAAAGTGTATACAGTGGACTCTCTCTAATCTGAACACTCGTGGGATCTACAGAGGAAGATTGGAAATGCATTACTACTACTACTATGCAGGGTGACCGAACCAGTAATTGATCAAAAAAGGTAGGTGATATGGGGTTTTTATGATATTTCAAAAGTAAAATAATATGATTGCTATCTTTAATGAATATCCTAGATTAAGCTAAAATCAAATGTGTTGAATTTAAATAGCAACAAAATTATAAGCAAATAGTTTCTTTAATATCCATTTGTTCAATCCATCCAATTTGTAGTTGATCAATTGAAGAAATCATTTGAAAAATTGACAAATTAATCTAACTATTATTTGAAATAAGTAAGATGAAAGTGAATTATTTTAACTTACCGTAACTGACTCCAACTAATCAAAAACTAATTTTTTATATTTTCTACAAAAAGAAAAAAAGAAAAAAAAAAAACTTTTTTTACAGCAGGCAGGTTTATCACAATGCCACACAGTAATTTTTTCTGTTTATTTTTTAATCAAGTTCGTTGAACTTTTTCCGTTGAACGTCTCCGAATTCTCAAGATAGGAATTTAAATTCAGATTGCAAACATATACAGGGTGGTAATAAAAAAACTTTGCCGATATATGGAGCTCTAGCGGCTGGTCCGTTAAACCGATCGAGGTGAGATTTCAGATATAGTTATTCACAGGTATGAGCTCGATATTCTGTCAACGACAACAAAGTGGTGCTTACGGTTACAGTTATAGGAACAAAAACTCGAAATTTTCCAATGGCAACGCCCATTTTTTCCGCCGTAAAGTGATCAGCGCATACGAAAACCCTAAAGAGCGTTGGAACTGCATGTGTATCGCAAGAAACTGACTCGTGATGCACGCACAAAAAACAGCTCTTCAAACGCCCCCCCCCCCCCAAAAAAAAAAAAAAAAAAAAAAAACGCGATCGGAGCACACAGAAGAAATTTGCATAGGACACAGATTCAATACACTAATCACTGATTACAACTTTCCAAGCCAATTCATTGCAGTAATTCTCGTATGACGTAATTTTGCAGCATTGCCGTATAGCGGCAGCATGTTACAGAACAAGTTACAAATCCGGTTGGTATCACTTCCTAAAAAGAAATATGGCCCGGGAATAACTGTGCATGCAATGCCGCACCACGCAGTAACTTTCATGTCGTGTAAAGGTAAGGGCGCCACAGCGTGGGAATTCATGTCTGCCCACTGCACACACTTTTTCTTGTTGACATTGCCAGTTAAGGGGAAATCCCGTCTGTCCATAATAAGTGAAGAGGCCAGTCCTTATCTCCATCATATTTGATAAGAAATTGATTAGCAAAGTCTATACGTTGTTGATGGTCTACTTTCATCATCTGGATGCGTTGGTACAGGTAAGAAAACATGCGGATTAAAGAATGCGCTAGCTTTAGCACCGTTGATTTCGGTGTATCCAATACAAGAGATGCACCTCTTATAGTTTTGCGTGT
Source organism: Maratus speculifer (assembly GCA_964019185.1). Lineage (NCBI taxonomy): Eukaryota > Metazoa > Arthropoda > Arachnida > Araneae > Salticidae > Maratus > Maratus speculifer. The sequence goes on along the minus strand of OZ025302.1, from coordinate 156,214,586 downwards.
GTCCTGCAGTAACTATGCGATGCACTTCCATAACAATATCCTCAAGAAGAGTTGGTCGTCTGGATCGCGGTCTACCACAGGTACAGCCAGTTCCTTCGAAATTATTTACGAAATCACAAAGAGCTTCCGGGCTACATGGGCAAAGCATTGGCAATGGTTTAGACGGTAAACACGCAAGGTTTTCGGCGTTCCGTAATTGGTGTTTTGCCTCTGTCATATGCAAATTTCCTTCGTGCGTCGTGATCTTTTTTTTTTTTTTTTTTTTTTTTTGTCGTTTGCAGAATTGTTTTTTGAGCGAGCATAACGCGTCTGTTTATTGCGATACGGGCACCGTTCCAACATTCTTTAAGATTTTAGCATACGGTAAGCATTTTGCAAAGGAAAAAAAATAGGCGTTGCCACTTGAAAATATCGAGTTTATGTCGCTATAACCGTAACCGCGATTGCCAATTTGTTGCCGTTGACAGAATATCGAGCTCATACCTGTGAATAACTATATCTAAAATCTCATCTCGATCGGTTGAATGGGCCGGCAGCTAGAGTTCGATATATCGGCAAAGTTTTTTTATGACCACCCTGTACATGTTCAGTTTAAAGAGAGGTAGAAAGAAATGGGGATCAAAAGCAGCGTTCATAATAGTGGGATGTTGATTAGAGGGTGTTCAGAATACAAAGACTACAATATATATATATATATATATATATATATTGTTTCGTTAATTTATGGAGTTTAGCCGGGACCATGGAGTTTAGCCGGGACGGTGTTCATAATACCGGAATGTTCACATTAGAGACTAAATGGAGAGAGTCCACTGTATATTGTAATGTAAGGCACTATATGTAATATAAGTGTCTATATGTAATTGTATCTTTTTGAGTAAAGGACAAAAAAGTGTTAATCTAGTGAGTTTATATATCGCTTTGAGAGAGTAAGAGATAAAAAATGTATATCTTATAGGGGTATAGAAGATCGTAAATATACTGCTTATGCTTAATTTAATACATAATTATTTAAAAAAAACTTACTTCCTGTGATTGCATCTTTTTTAGTTGTCTTGCCAACAGATATTGAATCTGAAAAAAAAAAAAAAAAAAAAAAAAAAAAAATAACTAAAAAAAAATACTTTTATAAAAATCATCTTGGTAGAATTTTTTCATATTAACACATCCTTACAATTCTTTACAAGTTAAGAAGCTACTTCAGTCACGCGAAAAGACCAGCTCGCTAATGTTAATCCTATGGTATAAATTTTTAAAAATATCTTGTTTGCATTTCAGCATTTTTTTTTTTTTTTTTCAATGGGGGATTGACAGCTGAGGTCAGTCTGAACAAAAGCCGTCTTTTCCCTTTATGATTCTATTTACAGATCTTTTTAACACGATGCTTTCTCTTTCGAAACCGCTACCGAAAGTGAAAGCTTCCCAATTAAAAATTCCTGAAAACAAAACCGAAAAAGTTAAAAACGGCCGATATAGTGATCAATCTCAGATATCCAATGCAAAATAAAATAAATAAATAAATAAATAAATAAAATGAAATGAAATGAAATAAAATAAGTAAATAAATAAATATTTTAAAAATATTGAAAGGAAAACGAGATATTTTTAAAAAATTCTTCCATTGGATTATCATTAGCGAACGGATATTTTCACCTAATTGAAGGAACCCACTTAATAAAGAGCTAATGCTGTCAGAACACATAATCTAATTTCACAAAAAAGGAAAAAAAGCACTATTTTAACTCTTAGAAAGCGTGATTTATCAGTATATTCTTTGTTTGAGGTTTCCATACTTAATAAGTAAAAATGGAATCATTATAAGATCACTCCTGTAACTCTCTGGCCGTCTGTCACACCCATTTTACTCGTAAACTAAGAAACGTGGAAAGCTCAAATTGCGGGAAGTAATAAAGACTATTGACCCACATATTTACAAATTATTAAACGTTTACAAATATATTTACGAGGGGGAGGGCGGTGGTAGGGGGGCTAATTAAGTTCTTGAAGAATAAAAAGCCTTTTTTTTGGTATATCGCATGGGGTATCTTGTGAAAGCTTTTCTTACTCTGAACTCAAAAATACATTTCTTTAATTTTAGGAACTTTATTATTATTATTTTCCAGAGATATTGTCGAAAATATAGTGCAAAAATATTACCCCCCCCCCATTTAATTCTGAATGTACTGAAATTAAAATTATGAAAAAATTAGAGGTAGTAAATGTTTCTAAACCTTACGGGAAAACTATAGTGATTACTCTAGATCGCACACTTTTTGAGAAAAGCACTTTTTTCTGTTATTCACAAATTTCGATATGGGGGCATTGAGCGAAAGTGCTGAAGAGCATTGAAGGGCACGGCATTGAAAACACGGACGATTTGGACATAAATAATGACGGGGGTGGCATACTCTGCGTACCCATCGGCTTTTTAAGCCTATAGGTAATGTCGTTTAATAATATGTTCTTGTAATGCAATACTTAATAGCAGTATAAAAGCAATAAGCTTCATATTGTTAAAAACAAACTAATTTAATTAGAATAATCTCAGAAATCAGGGTTCGTAAATAAAAATAAATAATTTTAAATAAAATAAAATAAATAAATATTTTTTTTTTTCAAAAATAGCGATTTTAGGGCCAGAAAATTTTTTTAAAGTATTATTTGCATTATTTAATGCGAAACATTCTTTACTAAGTATATAGTGGCCACAATGTTTCGAAATTTTCGGTACTAAAATGTCTATATATATTTTTAAAAACCCTTATGTGTGCGAACCCTGCATAAATACTATTGGAATCTTGACTAGTTTGCATTGAGTGGGTATCTCATTATGACTTTTGTGTTAAAGGTTAAAGGTCTTTAAAAGTTAATTAAAAACCCATCTGGAAAAACGCATTACGGGCCAAAGCGGCTTTCCCAATTTGCGAGCGCCTTTCGACACAAGCTCCTTTAGCACAATGCCAAGCTTAAACTTTGTACAAGGGTTTTGTCCTAACTACTCTGTAAAAAGAAAAGATTACCACTATACTGAATTGAGTTTAATGAAATGCCAAATGAAATTTAAATATGCACTATCTTTTATTCTCAGTACCGAGTTAAGTTCCTTATAAATAGATAAAGATAAGATAAAAAAAAAAAAATTTAGAAAGTAACAATATTTTATATTATTTAATCTTCATATATCTTTGAAATTTTATGGTATAACCATTCATACTTTTTAGTATATACAGCTATAACCAACCCTATGTTGTATAGCTTTTTACAAAGTCTTATTATTCTTTAATCAACGGTTTTCTTTTAATAATACAGTTAACTCCTCCGCGACGAAAGTATTTTGCTTAATTTTTAATGTTTAACCATCGGTTTTTCAAAACAGAAAATTTTATGTAGTTGAATTACGAAAATGTTCCAATTGAGTAAAATTTAAAATAAAAAATAACTGGTGGGAGTAATAAAGAATTCTGATAATTTTAAGTGGCACATATACAAGTTGCTCGTCCTCAAGGGGTTAATTATTCATATATGTATTGCAAGGAACCCTCTGAGTCCGAGTACTACTCGCATTTGACCGTTTATTATTATTATTTTTTTTAAATCCGCATATGGTTTGCTATAGAATTCATTTATATATTAAAATTAAACTTCAACCACACATTAAAATGTTGTAAATCTTTTTAATAAAAATTTTAATTTTTCTTAAGAAAGGTGTTATAATAAAAATAAAATACATTGACATGTTTCGGAACCGTCAAATAAGTTCCATAGTCATAATATAAATAAAACAAAATTTCAAAATATTTCTCGGTCAGTACAAATGACACGCGACAATGAGATATAAATAACAAAAAACACGCGCTCTATTGCAACAAATTAAATTAAAATATAGACCATGATCTAAAACATAAATAAAAATAAATTTTCAAACTATTTCACGGTCAATACAAATGACACGCGACAATGAGATATAAAAACACCAAAAAACGCGCGCGCTAATTGTAAAAAATTAAATTAAAATATAGACCATGATCTAAAAGAATTTCCAACATGGTTCATCCCATTCAAGCTCTCACGAGGAATTTATTCATTAATTCTAACCATAACTTAGGAATGATAAAAGAAACGGTATCATTGCAAACCAGATTTTTACGCGTATAAATTTCAATGGACTCTCTTATAATATATTTACGACCACAATTTCATATGAAACATAATTTACTTTCACTAAACAATATTTTTATCTCCTCATTTAAATATGTTCTTGATAAGGCAGTGTTAGTACGTCCAAATTTAATATCAGATTCGTGCGCCCCTTTTCTAATGTTGTAAATCAACAGCATAATTTTGAAATCAAATTTCGCGATTATTAAATGATTAAAATATGGGGGGGGGGGAGAATCATTGAAAAATTAGCCAATAAATGTTTAAAATGAACATTTGTAATTCAGAATATCTCAAACACTTGAGCCACAAATTGAACTTATAACTCATCGCCAATTGCAAATCAACACTATAATTTTAAAATACCAATTTTATGATTATTAAAGATTATAATATAAGGAAAAATCACTGAGAAATGAGCCAATAAATGTTTAACATAAACATTGTCATTCAGAATGACAGAAATAACAATTTAAAAATTTTATCACTTTTTATTTTATTCTATTCTTTGAAAAACCTAAAAACATTTGAGCCACAAATCAAACTTTAACCATACATTAAAAGTTATAAATCAAAATTATATTTTTTAAACAAAAATTTCATGATTATTAAAAATTACAATATGGGAAAATCATTGAGTGATGAGCCAATAAATGTTAAAGATAAACATTGTAATTCGGAATACCCGGAACAGCAATTAAAATTTTTTATCACTTTTTGTTTTATCATGTTCTTTGTAAAAGCCAAAAACATTTGAGTCACAAGTTGAACTTTAATCACACTAAAAGTTGTAAATCAACATTATAACTTTGAAATAAAATTTTCATGATTAGTAAAAAATTAAAATATGGGGGAAAAGTCATTGAAAAATTAGCAATAAATGTTAAAGATAAAAATTTGTAATTTACAATGCCTCAAACAACAACTAAAAAAATATCATCCTTTTTTAATACGATTATTTGTAAATATCTAAATGGTTGAGCAAGAAATAGAACTTGAATCCCATACTAAAACGTTATAAATCAACGCTATAATTTTGAAATAAAAATATCATAATTATTTAATTAATAAAATATGGGAGAAAATATCATTGAAAAATAAGCCAATAAATGATAAAGAATAATGTTAAATAATACATTTGTAATTTAGAATGCCTCAAACAAAAATTGAAAAAATTTTTTACCTTTTTATTTTATCCAATTTTTTTTAAAAATCAAAAGCATTTAAGCACAAATTAAACTTCACATTGAATTATACATCAACACTATAATTTTGAAATACAAACTTCGTGATTATTATATGATTAAAATATGAGGAAAAAATCACTGAAAAATGAGCCAATGAATGTGAAAGAGAAACATTTGTAACTTTGAATGCCACAAATAACAATATAAAAATCTCACTACTTTTTGTTTTATCCTATTCTTTGTAAAAGCCGAAAATTCTTGAGCCACAAATTGAACCTGAACCCCGCATTAAAAAATTGTACATCAATATTATAATTTTGAAATACAAACTTCATAATTATCAAATAATTAAAATAAGGGGAAGAAATCACTGATAAATGGGCCATGAATGTGAAAGATAAATATTAGTAAATTACAATGCCCCAAACAACAATTTAAAACTCTCATCCTTCTTTTTAATTCAATTATTTGAAAAAAAAAAAACCTAAATACCTGAGCCATAAATTGAACCTGAACCCCGCATTAAAAAATTGTTCCATACAAACTTCATGATTATTATTATGATTAAAGTATGGTGAAATAAAAATATCAAAAACTGAACCAATGAATGTTAAATATAAAAATTTGTTATTTAGAGTGCCTCAAACAGCAATAAAAAAAAGTCTTATCACTTTTATTTTAGCCGGTTCTTCGTACCTTCCAAACACTTGAGTTTCAAACTGACCTTGAACCCCACATTAAAAAGTAGTACATCAACACTGTAATTTTAAATCATTTTTGTACATTTATAAATAATAATAAATAATAATAAGCATTGTTTTGACATCAATGTAATGTGTATTGTTGGAAATTTTTAAAATAATTAAAACTTACTTCTCGCAGTTATAGCTGTGAACGTATGAGCAAAATATACGCAAAATGAAACTAGCAACTTTAAGATATCATATTTGAGATTAAAATTGAATATCCATTTTCTGCTACAATAAAATCTCGATTATCTAGCACCATAGCAACCGATTCGTAAATGATATGATCAGATAAATGACAGAGCGTATTTAAAGCAGCCTATCATAATATTTTATACATTCCGCAATTTATTCAACCAATAGCTGTACTCTCAATCTCAAAATTAAATCTTCAGTTCCTCATCTTCGTAAATGTGGAATTTATAATGTTTTTTGTAATGACTGTTATTTATCTTATATTGGTCAAACTAAAATGAACCACGAAATCCGTTTAAAAGAACACTCTCGTTCATAGTCATCCGCAAACACCATTTTAACTCGACCCACAACCCGAACCGAACCGAACCTGCAAAAAATATTTTTGGCAACCCGCAATCCGAACCGAACCCGAGGTATTTCAACCCGCACCCGACCTCATGAAAGATTAAATGATGTTTTAAAGGAATTTAAAAAAAAAATCTTCACTTGTATGTCTATCCTTTTTGTGTTTTTCATACAAGAATGAATAAATCTGTATTTTTTAATATTCAAATATAGTAAAACCTCTAAATAGTGGACCTCTCGGGATCGTTGAATAAAGTCAAACATCGGGTTGGGTTATTCCGCATTATGTTTTTTCAGCTCGGAATAAATAAAATTTTCTTTCTGCAAGTCGGGTTCACACTAGAAAACTTCTTACATGTCATATATAATTTTTTTTACCACTCAGATTGTTGCAATTTTTTCAAAAAAAAAAAAAAAAAAAAAAAAAAAAAAAAAAAAATGAGCGCAACTATGTTTTAGATGAAAAGAAATACATATTTGAATCAGAGTCCTGCACTGATCGGTATAAAATTAAAAATCTAATCTTTAAAAATGCTTTAAAATTAGTTGCAGCTTCAAAGTTAAACTTATAACGGTGCACCTTGCACTACACAATTGGCATTCTGCCCTTATCGTACTTTAAAAAGTCCTTCCGGCAGCGCCGGGAGGAAGAGGTAGCTTTCATTTATTTATTTATTTATTTTAAATTAAGTTATATTATTCAAACATACGAAGCTTAAATTTGTATAACCCGATTTTATAAGATGGAATACTAGTTTTTGTCAATACTGAATATTAATAGGAATTTTTAGAAATTAGTCATCTTTTATTCAACCTGGTTTTATTTTAAGCGATTTAGAGAGTCGCCAAATTCCACAATATCGTGAAGTGTATGCAATTATAAAGACACATGATTAATAATAATAATAATAATAATAAAAAAAAAAAAAAAAAAAAAAAAAAAACAATGAGCTTGGTCGAAATTTTAATCCATGTGCACATGCACAATCACATCGAAATCGATTAATATATACGATTGCTGTCGCGGGCAAATTGATTTTTTTTTAAATGTCACCCACATTAGGAATCCAAACTGCTATATCTCAGTCGTTTTTTAAAGTAAGACAAAGCAAAAAATACTCCGGAATTCATTATTAAAGTAAATACTTTAAAAAGAACCTTTTTTTTTAATTTCTAAGTTTTTGTTTGTACATTATTATACATTTACAACATTTTTGACAAACTTAAATGGCCGCCACTTTGAAACAAGATTGTGGATGAAGTTGGCCAGTGAACTTGATCAAGACATTGGTATGTACTATGTACACACGGAGTTATATCCAAATTAGTTTATAAATATGCGTATTATCGCATGACAGATTTCAGAACGTTTCAAAATGTCAACCACATTGGAAATTGAAAGTGCTAACTCAGCCATTTTTCAAGATATAGATGAAACAAAAAATGCTGTGGAATCTTTGTATCAAGATCAAACACACACACACACAAATCTTTTTCACTTTCTTTCTTTTTTGCACCTAATTTTAAAATTTAAATTAAAAAAAATAATTAATGTTTCGCCATTTTGAAACAAGATGGCGGATGGAACCGGCCAATGAACTCGGTCCAGACATCGGTATGTACCATGTACGCACCAAGTTTCATCCAAATCGGTTTATAAATACGCGTGTTATCACGTGACGAAAATCAGATCATTTCAAAATGTGAGTAACACTAGAAATTCAAAGTGCTATAACTCAGCCATTTTTTAAGATACAAACAAAACAAAAATTTCTCTGGAATCTTTGTATCAAGGTCAAATGCATAAAAGAAAAATACTTTACAATTTCTCACTTTTTGTACCTAATTTTAAATTTTAAATAAAAAAAAAATTTAAATGGTCGCCATTTTGAAAAAAAGATGGCGGATGGATATGGCTAACGAACTCGGTCCAGGCCTCATTATGTACTATGTACATACCAAGTTACATCCAAATCGATTTAAAAATACGAGTGTCATCAAGTGACAAAAATCAGATCGTTTCAAAATGTCAGCCATAAGAAAAATTCAAAGTTCTATAACTCAATCATTTTTTAAGATATAGACAAAATAAAAAGTGTTCTGAAATTGTTGTGTTAAGTTCTAATATATAAACAAAAAATATTTTTCAATTTTTAATTACTTCTCATTTGATTTCAAATTTTAAATTAAAAAAAAATTTAAATGACCGCAATTTTGAAACAAAATGGCGGATGATGCTGGCCAACGAACTCGGGTGAGATATTTGTATGTGCTATGTTCATACCAAGTTTCATTCAAATCGGTTCATAAATATGTTAGTTACAGCATGACAAAAATCATATATATATATATATATATATATATATATATATATGTGTGTGTGTGTGTGTGTGGTTATATATATATATATATGTGTGTGTGTCAACGACTGAACGGAGAGTGGTTTTGGGGTCTGGGGATCATGATTGGTGAAAAAATATACCAAAATTTTCTGGAAGTGCTTTCCTCCGGACGGCTGCAATAGGTAGCTTTTTACTTTTTGTAATGAAAGCTACCTAAAATACAACACACAGCAAAATTTTAGCTGCTTAAATGGCGTATTACTAATACCCTGTTCACACCACAAACTTAAGATATCTTAAGATCGCCGTGTTTGAAGTGGACCCTCCCGGAATTGGATGCCTGTTCACATTGAAAAATTTACCTAAGATATCTCAGCGAATGTCACTGTATCTCTGAACTGAACAAATGTAGCGTATGCGCATGCGCTTGAAATAAAGACGGCCACAACAGCCAATCAGTAAAAGCAAAGCTTTGTAGCCAATGAGAGTAGGTGGTTGTTCCTGTATCTAGCTCGAGAGAGTTGAAACTCTCTGAGAGAGTTTGTAGAACTCTCTGAGAGAGTTCTAGGCCTGAGATATCTTAAATATCCGTAGTGTGAACAGGGTATAACTGAGTGAAAAAGTATCCAAGCCGAGAATCGAACCTGGGTCCTCTCTGCAACGCATCAATGTTCTACCATCTGAATCACTTAGAACAATACGAAACATAGTACTTCTTACTAGAGGTCTGCACGTGCCGGAATTTACAGGCCCAGGCCCGGCCCTGCCCTGCCCGTAGGAAAGTTATTTTGGCCCGCCCCGTTGTAAGACTCAAAAGTTCGGCCCGGCCCTTTCTGGCCAATAACAATTTTTACTATTTCTAAAAAAATCAAATTTTTATCAAATAATTCAGATTATTTTAAAGAATACTGAATACATATCTATGGAATGATTTTATAGTATATTTTACAAGAAATAGACATTAGCAACATTATTGATTACTTAGATTCTTAGAATTTCGACATTAAAATAAAGATTCATTTAAAAAAAAAAAAAAAATTGTTTAGAATAAAAGAAATAAAAAGTTAAAAACATCGAACTTTTGAAACTCTATAATAAAAGTAGATTTATGAAAATATTTCTATATCATTTTATTAAAGATTCCAAATTCATTCTCAAATCCATAAGAGCTACTTTTTGATACATTTCAGAATTCTTTTATTTCTTTTTTTCGGAAACGCATAAGATTAGCAGGTGTTTTTATTCAGAAACTATGTAATCGAATGGCGTTATCCATTTTTGATACAAGCAATTTAAGGAAATGCTGTCAAAGTCACCGTTTTGAATAGAATTTCCGGAACCTACAGCATGGGAAAGGAGAAAAGTCTCCAACCATTTGACGAGAATCTCTTATATCTCAACAAGGTTATATAAGAATCTTATTTACCAAAAATGAAGAACACCTTTCGAGTCATTTCGAGTCAAATCCCTTCAATAGTGAGGCTTGTCAATTTTATACTTTTTCAGTTAAAAATTAGTCAGAAAATGTGTCAAACTTTCGCTTTGTTGAGAAGTGAATTTAAGAAACACCAAGATGTTTATATCCAAAGTTTACGTTAGCATAATTTCTTTATCCCATTAATAATTTTACAAAGTATGTTGTATGACCTACAGATCTTGAAAACAATTAAGTCTAGTTCCGGTCCGGCCAGTCTATATGTAGAAAAAAAATGCAAGCTTGATCTCGGCCCAGCACACCCCTCGTGAAAAATATTAAGCCCGGGTTACACGCAATGTAACTGTCTGATGCCGATCTCTGCACTGTATAAGTTAAATTTCTGTATTGACGCTGTCAAACTAGTATAGGCTAAGGATGCACATTTATACTTATTCTCATTAAATCCATATTCATTGAAATTAGTTCATATTTTATGTCTTGTGCTGAAATCTTTATAACGGGCCGGTAGGTCCGCTAAATTCCTTTATCGGCCCGGCCCGGGCCCGTGCAACTTCTTACTATCATAGGTTGAGCAGTCTACAATCGGAATATTTTTCTGGGAACCACTGATTCTGTGACAAACACGAAATTATAGAGAATCCAGGATCCAAACAGAAAAGTTTCTGCGAGAGACACTGTCTTAAATAGAAATTTATTAACGGACAATTTGTGGATGATCCCTATCTTGGTTTCAAAATGAGTCAAAAACTCTTCACTTATAGGCATGGTTAAATGGTGTAAGTCACGAATGTTTCAGAATTTTGGATTTTATTCTCTGTTCTATTCCATTTAATATCTCTGTGAGATTTTTAGACATGGAGGTGAATTTTTTTTTGTTCAATTCAAGAATAGATAAAGAATAATTTCCTAACTGGAAATTTTGCCCTACGAGGGCTGTATAAAGATTTAAGTTTCGTATATTTCCAAATTGACCCCCTTAATGACTTGCAATTTATGTCATCGCATTTTGCACCTTTTTTATGAAAATTTTGCAATTGGAAGTATTGTGCTTAGGGGCAATATTTAAGGATATAGCCTTTTGTTTCGCTAACTATGACTCAGCCTGTAAATATTTTTCAACAGCTTATGCAAGTCATATTGTTTCTAGCAATTATAATTCATAATGTCTAGTGTCAAGTCGAAGGATTTGAAAGAAATGCCAATGTTTGTGAAACATTAGCATATTTCATATTTATGCTCAGTATGTCGCATCTGATATGTTCCACCATCTGGTAGATTTTCTACCACTCTCCAGCACTTACAAACATTTTCCAATTCGTTGGAAATTGCAGGAAATTGGAGTCGCAATACAATGCACGCAATTTAAATGAAAAAAAAAAATTAAAAGTTCATTTTATTTTTATTTATTTATTTATTTATTGAACTATGTATTTCTATTAGGGTACTTCAAGAATTCCCTTCAAACGTCCTTAGCATTACAGACATTGTTTCGTAAAAAAAAAAAAAAAAAAAAAAAAAAAAAGATTTTTTGGTATTTTTAGGATTATTTTAATTTTTAATTCTTAATTCTATAAAACGAATTTGAGGTAAATATTTCTTTAGTTGTTTTTCTTTTCTTTTTTGTAAAATCGCCTGCACCTTTTCTTTCTGTATATATGCCATATATTCGGTAGTGTTTGTGAACGCAGAGTTATGTATGTCTCTTGTCCACATATCCTTATAATCGGGCAAAATTTATTTTTAAGGCCGAGAGACCAGAATTTCGGTAATCTTCCTATCTTCAGCTGAAAACAAAAATGTCCGAAAAATAGTTTAAGTAATTAATGCATGCATATATATAATAATAATTAAAAAATTGAAAAATGTTATAGTTATTAATTAATTATTGTTAAATATTTAAAAATATTTTATTGATGTGGGATTTATCACGTGTATTTTTTATTTCCCTGAAGTATGTTAAAAGTTTTAAAATAATGATGAATTTCTTACCAATTAATTCAAAGTAAGTTTCATCTTGATGAATTATCCAACTATATTATCAAACTTATTGGCATGATTAAACATCAAGCATTTTAATTATTGTCACATAATCCGTAAATTGCAGTTTGGGATTCAACATGCAGTTGGACTTTAACATATAACTAATATAATACTGATATAAAATCAATAATACAGACATAAAATTAATAATTTTAACTCGTTATCTGCAAAAGAATAGATTAAGATATTTTGATATCTACGTCTCAAATAATCATATTAGAATGATAGATAAAAATGCTAGATATTTGTTATTATCAGTATATCATGAAAATTTGTTATCAGCGTAAGTTTTATTTCTTCTTGAATGACCAAAAATTGTTTAATAAATATAGCTTAGCTTGCAGTCAAACAGTTAAGAGTGTTGTTCTCAACTGCTCCGCTCAACAAGCACAAAACAATTTGACACATTTACAAATTCATTTTTTAACAGAAACATATGAAATTAACCCTTTTCGGCACGGGTAAAATCTGACAATAAAATGAAAAGTTATCGACTGACACTGGAATTCACAAAGGAATTTTTTAGATATTTTGAATCCCCTAATTTAAGCTTTTATTATAAAAGCAAAATTTTAATAAAATATTATTGGTGCCATTTGCAAGTTTCGAATAAAAATTAGGTATCCCAGACAGGACACAGTGGGCCGGAAAGGGTTAAAGGCCAGAAAGGCCTGACTATGGAAGCGATTTCGAATCGAACTTAATTTTCCATTTTATGATAGTTAAACTACCTATCTAATTCTCGGCTATTTCGATCACGTGATCACCCGTTTTCTCCTGCTTTTCGACCAGTTTATCCGCTTTCGTCCGGAAATGTGCTCAAAAACGTCAACTTTGAATTCTTGTTATGAAAATTCTATTGTGTTTTCAAAAAACAGAAAATTGAGTGCAATTAGACAGTTTCTGAATAACAACTCCTGCTATTTTCATACATTTACGAACAAGAATAAATTAAAGCATGTGTCACAAAGTTGCTCTTTTCGATTTAAGAACACCCTTAACGAAATCCCTATTTAATGACGTTTTCTACTTAAGGAGGCTGGTCACACAGCTTCAATTCCCCTCACTAATGTAAAGTTTATGGTCATTTGATTCATTCGTAATATTAAAATATTTCCTCGGGAAATTAATGTTTTAAATTTCTATTTTTTGTACGCACTTCTTAAAATATATCTCTGTTTTTCTTAGTTTTCAATTTTTTTCTAAAGTATATACTTAATTTTATAGGAAGTGTCAAAATTTTACTTACAGTTCGTCAGCTTTCAACATATAAAATATCAAATTAAGCATGATTTTCGAAGTATTTTGAAAACTAAGGGCGTGTTCAGTGCAACTTACCAAAGTAACCAACGTTACCGACCGATTGTAGGGCAGTACGAAAGCGAATTGTGGCACCAATGAAAACTATCCTATTGAATTGTAGCTGACGCCACACTTCAGCTTGATTTTCATCTCGTACTTGTCTACAATCGGTAAGTCACCGGTAAGTTGTGCTGAACACTCCCTAAGAAAAACAAAGACATCCTCTAAGATGAGTACGCAGTAAAAGAAGTTAAAAATGTTAATTTCCCCTAAGAGATATTTTAAGTATACAAATGAATCAAAAGTCCACTGACTTAACATTATAAAGAAGAATTCCAAAGCTGAGTGACTAGCCAAGTTTTCTCCAGTTTTTAAGCTTGGCATTTAAACATTTTTTTTTCGTTCAAAATAAAATAAAATAAAATAAAATAAAAAATGAAGCTTACTGTTGTGATAGATGTAAAGATTTCTTTATTAGTATTATTATTTAAGCGGATTGTATGAAAATAAAGGGTTTCTGTTTTGATGGATATATGGATTTATTTCTTTATTATTTAAACGAACTGTGTGAAAATAAAGGTTACTTTTGTGATAGATGTACGGATTTCTTTATTATTATTATTATTTAAGAGGATTGTATGAAAATAAAGAATTTCTGTTTTGATGGATATATGGATTTATTTCTTTATTATTTAAACGAACTGTGTGAAAATAAAGGTTACTTTTGTGATAGATGTACGGATTTCTTTATTATTATTATTATTATTATTTAATCGGAGTGTATGAAAATAAAAGGTTTATGTTGTGATGGAGGTATGAATTTTTTTTATTTTTTATTTATTTTTTTTTTTATTGTTGAATAGATTTTATGAAATGAAATTATTTATTTATTTGATCATTTTCATTTTAACTCGAAAATCTAAAAGCCTTCGACACAATAAGAAGGGATCCCAGTTTCACAAGAATGTGACGGATACTTCCAAAAGTGCGAAAATTTTTACCAATAGTGTATTTTTTATGTAAGCTTTGCTTCTGTTTTGTTTATTTCCTTTTATTATTGTCTTTTTTAGACATTATTTTAATTAGATTTTTCTCACATGACTTCATTGCATAATAAAAAGTTATTGACCGACTTAAAACACATTTTTCCATTTCTGTGTATTATTCTTTTTTTGTATACGTATTTTATTACACAAATTACATGAATTTGTTTTGATTTCTATTTAACGAATATTCTTAGTAACGAACTGTTTAAATGTCGCGAAGAGACGCTGTTAAATATAAGTTTCACTGTATAAATGCAATAAAACTAAAATAAAAAACCGTATGCTATTAAAATTATTTTTTCATTTTTCTTTTTCATAAACTAAACAATATACAAAAGTACAAAAAGTACTTTTTATAATTATTTAACTTGATTATTTGGCAGTATTAATAGTTACATTAACGTTAGAATTAATATTATTTTGTTGTTGTTGGAAATATAATTTCAATTGCGTAACTGAAATTTTTAAATGAGAATTGATAGCATCTTATGAAAGAATATTCAGATTTGGAAAAGAAAAAAAAAAAAAAAAAAAGCCAAAAATGTATGGCAGCAAAAGAAATTTTCTTTTTATAAAATCATCTTTGCTCATTTAATCATTTTGTTTTTATAAGCGCATCGGGGACGATTTCTAAATGAGCTATTTTTTAGCACTTTCCAACAAAGTTGAAAAGTGCTTATGCATTCGGTTTGTCTGTCCGTCTGTCCGTCTGTCCGCGCTCTAACTCCCGTAAATATACTCGGGTTGCTATGAAATTTTTATACGTTATTGAGGTTTACCCTAGCACGAACCCTATTGAAAATGAAGTATCTACCATGATTAGTTTATCTACAGGGCGAATCAAAAGTTTCCCATTACATTACGGCCTATGGGGAAAAATCGTTAATATACTCGGATTGCCATGAAATTTTAGGACGTTATTGACGTTTACCCTAGCACAAGTCCTATTGAAAATGAAGTTTCTACCATGATTAGTTTATCTACAGGGCGAATCAAAAGTTTCCCATTACATTACGGCCTATGGGGAAAAATTGTTAATGTACTCGGATTGCCATGGAATTTTAGGACGTTATTGAGGTTTACCCTAGCACGAACCCTATTGAAAATGAAGTTTCTATTATGATTAGTTTATCTACAGGGCGAATCAAAAGTTTTCCATTACATTACGGCCCATGGGGAAAAATCGTTAATATACTCGGATTGCCATGAAATTTTAGGACGTTATTGACGTTTACCCTAGCACAAGTCCTACCGAAAATGAAGTTCCTACCATGATTAGTTTATCTACAGGGCGAATCAAAAGTTTCCTATTACATTACGGCCAATGGGGAAAAATAGTTTCAAAGGAATTTTAAAGATGTTATACCCTGTCAAACATATTAAAATATGCATTCTATAAAATATAAGGTGAAAATGTAGCTAATATTCATTTACAGGGCCACACAAAAGAATTCCATTAGATAATGGTAAAAGGAGGAATTGTGTGTGACATATTTTAAATAAATTAAGCTTTTTCATGTATAATAAAATTGATATATGTCACTGAAGCTTAATATAAATTATACGCTACTGTCTTGCATAATATGAAGTACATAGCATTTACAGGGCCATACAAAAGATTTCAAATAGTATATTCTTTCCGAAGTACCGTATATGTGTCCGATGATGGCTGATGGAGGGATGAAATGCATTTTAATTATGATATTCGCGTTTATATTTCGCTAAATATATGCACATTATATGGTGTGTATAAATGTTATATTTGATATACAGGGCTACCCAAAAGAGCTCACCAACGTTACTGAATATGAGCGTAAATTATTTAAACGTGGTTCTTAAATAAGCTATGCATTTTTACGCTGAGCTGCTTTCAATTTACTGAGAAATGTTTGCAGAATATAGATAAAGGCATATACAGGGCCACGCAAAGAATTCGGTACATGGACGCCTATGAAGGATGATTTATGAGAATGTGATTTCAGTTGTTTTAAAAGTGTTTTAGATTACAACAAATTTTAGCCTAATGCTGACGTGTAATAAAGATACAATGTAAACTACAGGGTTGAACAAAAGTTTCCAAGTATGTTTCCATCTAATAGTATGAATTGCTGAAAAAGAAATTTCAAGCTACTGGGTATTTTCTTGCTAAGCTAAATTTTCCCATTATATGAACTGACATATGAAATACAGGGCTGTTCTAATGTACTGGAATACATATTTGGGTATATTTGGCTATACACTATTATTTCCCGAAATAACAAAGTTTTGTTAAAGATTTCATTAAATGTTGGAAAGTGCTTCATAATCTATGCTTAACGCATGATTTTTCGTATTTGTTACTTTGTGATGTCATTATTTTACAGTTAATTTCCCTTTCGAAACTGGTTTCGAAAGTAAAAGTATCATCATAAAAAACCTATGTAGATCACTGTCTCTTTCATGTTCAACAAACAAGTTTTATAGACAAAACTGATAAATTATCATCATTTACATTAACAGCAAAGTTATTATTATTTCGTTATTCTTTCATGCATCGATTCAATTATACAATTCTTCCAGGAACTATATAATTGAATCAATCAGGAACAACTGAATAGAAGAGAAGGAAAATGAAGGGAAGCTATAAGATTTCATACTGAACTGCATTTAAATAAAAACACCATCATTCCAAACTATAGAAGCCTCCGATGAAGGGGGGGGGGGCGTAAACATTTTTTGGAATTGAGCTGGACAGCTACATTATACAATAATAATGCCAGGTAGTATGTAATATTGGTACATATATAGCATATCTTTGATTTGTTAGATAATATATGTATATATATTAATATGAAAAATAACGAAATATGTTTTTATAAAAAGTGTTTTTAATGTAAACTTATATAAATTAATATGAGGAATTTTTTTAATAAAAAACAATGTGTCATAACTTGAATAATAAATAATGAAAGAAAAATCTAGTTGGATGTGCCAATCTCAAAACATTCTTCTGTCTCATACGCACACTTTAATAGTTCAAAAATTAGTTATAAAATGTTAATACATTAATATTATTAATTCTATGCTTTACCAACTTTGATTTTCATCTTAAATTTCTCTTCAGTCAATTAATCGGTGTAAAAACGTGTTTCCGTCTCTGCACGAGCTGATAAACAATAGAATGATAGGCATTTTTTTTTCAAATTCAGGGAGGACCTACTTGCCATATCCAAAAATAGACACACGCAAAAAAATTGGTTCAATTATATGCATAACTTCATGCACTTTTCGGGGGTACAATATTGAAAATGGCGCTAAAATAGCTATTGCAGCGCCCCCTTCTGGTGGATTTTTTTCAAATTCAGGGAGGACCAACTAGCCATAGTCATACACATACACAAAAAATTTGGTTCATTTCGAAGTATAACTTCATACACTTTTAATCGGTACATTATTGAGAATGGTACAGAAATTGCTATTGCGGTGCGCTCTTTAGGCAGAATATTTCAAAACTGAAGGAGAACCTGCTTGCTACAGCCAAAAACATTAAAAAATTTTTTGGTTCAATTCTATGCATATCTACATGCACTTTTTGATGGTAGAATGGCGACATACGGACACACACACACAGAGATAAGCAGACAGACAGACATTTTGTAAAGACATGTGTTTCGGAGTCTTTGATCCCTAAAACATAAATTTATCGAAAGCCGGAAGTCGAAAAAAATTTCGATTACAATACTTTCTTCTATCGAAGATAAAACAAAAATTAAGAAGTATAGAATAGTATAAAAAGAAGACAGTTATTCTGTCGAAAAAATATCTATTTAATATTATTTTTTGTTATAATAATTATATTTTAAATATTATTTCAAATTTTATTTAAAAAAATATAATTATTATTTTTTGTTCAAAATTTTATTTTTACTCTAAAAAGTTTGAAAAAAAGTTTTTAGTATGAAAATGATGCATATTTCATTCTCTCTTTCTGTTTTACTCTCTTTATTTCTTTTATATATTTTTGGAATTATTTTGAATAAAAAGTATCATATGGGTGATTCATTATCTAAAAAGGAAAACCGCTAAAATGAATATTTAAAAAGTTTAAATTTATATAAATTGTTTATTTCTTCACATTATTTTTTTATAACTAAATAAAATGTAGAAAAGTACATTTTATATGGAAATATAAGAAAAATGGAAAAATACAAACTTTTCAATGTTTCAACTTAATCTAATTTTTCATCTAAATACATTTCCATAATGTAATAAACATTGAAAAATCCAAAAATTTTTCCGTTGCTTGGATTCAAGCTGAAAATCTCAGTTTTAGAATAGTTCCTGATATGTTTACATGTAATAGAAAAGATTCTGTAATAATGATGTACAGAGTGGTGCTTCACGTATAGTTTTCGTGCGTTCTCAACATATGTCGCAACCTATATTGCAACGAGAATTTTCGGGGTAAAAGATAAAATTGCAGCCATGATTTTAAAGATAAATATTTTGTATTTATAACAGAGTTATAATATATATATTTTACAAAAAAAAAAAAAAAAAAAAAAAAAAAAATCCGCTGAACAATAAAAATTTTTATAAAGTCCCTTTTATTGCATGTTTCATGTTTACTTACAATTATGTTTATATGTGGCAGTCAATTCTTGTTACAGGTATTTCACCCATTTCGTCATACCCGAAAAAAATCATACACGAAAAATTTAGTCCAGTTCAATGCTTAGTTTCAAATATTTTTTAATGCTAAAATAATAAAAATGGTACAGCCATTGCGATTATAGCACCTCCTTTAGGCGGATTTTATTATTATTATTATTCACTTAGGGTCTGCTGACTACAGCCAAATACTTATACAAAAAATTTCATTCAATTCTATGCATACCTTCATATACTTTTTTGTGGTAAAATATTGAAAATGGCTCAAAAATCGCTATTGCAGCGCCCCCTTCCTACGGATTTTTTTTAAATTCAGGGAGGACTAACCAGAAAGACACAAAAAATTTCGTTCAATTCGGTGCATCGTATACTTTTAGTCGGTACAATATTGAAAATGGCACAAAAATTGTTATTGCAGCGCCTTTTTCCGACAGAATACTTCAAAAATGAAGGAGGATCTGTTTCACGCAGCCAAAAACATTCACAAAAAAAATTGGTTCAATTCTATGATTTTTATACACTTTTTGATGGTAGACGATTGAATGGCGAATTGACTTTTGAATGGCGACATACAAGCCCACATACAGACATTTTGCAACTTTCTTTTTATTTCTGACCCCTAAAACGTGTAAATCCGCCGTAAACTGGAACTCGAAAAAAATTTCGACTACAAAACTTTCTTCTATTGACGATAGAAGAAAGTAAAAAAATATCATTCGATCACTAATGACGCTTGGTTTTGGAATTTTCTCTTTCCCTCTTTAATACAATCATGACAATAAAACTAGTTTTACAGGTTAAAAAAAAAAAAAAATCCCGATTTATTTTAAATTCATCTGGAATTGCTTCAATTGTTTTTTGAATTTTTCATTCTTCTGCTTACTTTTTAATTTTATTATTACTTACCCATCCTACGTAATCTAGGGTAAATCTTGCAATCGTTTTAGAAATCGAAAAAAATTTTTGGTGAATTTACACATTTTAGACCCTGGAGATTCCGAAAAACATATTTTTAGAAAAAAAAAAAATTGCCGTCTGTCTGTCTGTCTGTAAATGCTCTATCTCACGAACAAATATAGATAGAGACTTGAGATTTTGTATATGCTTAGTACGTAAAGATGGCACGAAGCCTATTTAATGTCAGTAATCTTGATTATCCGGAATTGTTTTTTCGGACTCTCGAAAAATTCGTTCTGATTAAAAGTTGCATAAAAATTTTCGAATTTTTTTATTTTAAGGAGTGGACGTAAAAGGCAATAAACTAACACAAATTTTGCATAAAAACGAAATCGATCGAATTATTAGTTGTAGCGATATTTGTAATCCTTTTTCCACATTGTTTGATTTTTCATGACCCTGTATTTCATTCAAATTTCAATTCAGAGCTATATTTTAATTGGAAATGAAACGCTTAATCCGACGCAGTAAATTGTTAGTTAATATGATTATTATTTTTCGAAACAGGGATGTATTGGCTGAATTCAGCCAATACATCCCTGGTTCGAATCCTGGCCCGGACTTTTTTCACCCTCATGAAAAATTTTAATCTAATATAATTAATTTACCGATTGAAAAATCGTGTTATAAATTAATCTAATATAATTTCGTATGCAGTGATTTCTGCAGTTTCCATATGTTAACCTTCGATTTATTCTGTTGAGCTGATCCATAGTATCAGACCAGATTATATGATCGTTGAGGTTATTTGGGTGAAATAGTCCGCCAGTGTTCGTGTCCGGGATGGCTCAGTTGGAAGAGAATGGGCGACTTCAGCCAATACATCCCTGGTACGAATCCTGGCCCGAACTTTTTTCACCCTCATGGAAAATTCAAATCTGATAGAAAGAAATGTGTGTAATCTAAAAGTTCTAAAACTTAAACTTGAAGGTTCAAACAAAAATTGAGTGTTAGTGAATTTTTTTTCTTATCAAAACAAATACATTAATACATTTAAAAAAAAAATTAATAAATAAATAAAAAGGAAAGAGAGAGGGAAAAAAAGAAATTTCTCCGTTTTAGGAACGATTCCATTACATGCCTGTGCTGCTTTAACATTCTTTAATGCATATTTAAAAAAAAAATCTAAATCGAACCCATAGTTTCATTTTTTTTTAAATATTACATGATTTAGTCAATTTAAAACATATAAGTAATGAATTACCAATAGCGATGTATTTAAAAATAATAAATATTTTAACAAAGAAACTGAAATTAACCCTTTCCGGCTCACTACTCTTTAAAGTTGGTATTTAAAGGTTAAAAAAAATTAGGCAATCTATTTAGGCCTAGAGGAGTATACAGGTATAATTTTGTAAAGATTGCACAAACCATTTTAATTATACAGCTGTTGCCGAAGTGGTAACACCCCATAAGTACAGCATTGATAAGCGCAGTGAAAAGAGCTTTGCGGTGAAGTGCGTATTAGAGTAAAATATTTTACCTAATATTTAAAAACAGTAGAATTTGATACCTGTGGGGCTGCGATCTAGAACTTATAAGAAAGATTTAAAGTAGCCATTAGAGTAGTTTTTGAAATATTCATGGAGTTTTTGAGCCTCTAAACAGGGAGAAGTTTGGGTGTTGCCGACTCGGCAACACTGCGCCGGAAAGGGTTAAATATCAAAATAATTTGTTCTGTGATTTTAAGAAAATGATCATTACAAATGAGTTTATTTCAATGACTATTTATTCAAAAGCACATACACTACATCAAGAAATGTGACATTTATCATGGGTTTTACATAAAAACATCTTTCAGCATTTTACATGGCGAAAAAAAAATTGCACAGTAAACAGTGAAAATACACTGGTAAAGATTGGTACAAAATCTCAAAAAAGGAAAATTGTAATATTGAGATCATCTAAAGAACCGTTGATCTTCTAAAGAATTTACTCAATAATTTCGATTTTATTACAAATTACTGCGAATCTTTGTTTTCTACAGGTATCAATTAAATCACCTGAAACAAAACATTTTACCCTATTTGGGATATCAAGTGCTTCTATTGCTACTGGCAGCAAAACATTGCAATTGCTGAGATTCTGCCTTACCTGGCATCGAGCCAGATCAGTGAGCTTCCTGGGTTCTAATATTGCTGGACACTCGGGCATCAGCGTGTCAAATTCTTGACAGAACCTATTATAGTGACGATATGCTTTGATCTTGGCACAACAACCATACAGAAGACTCTTCACTTCAAAGACAGAGAGCAAAGGATCTGATGTTCCAACGAAATACATCCTGAGGCAACTGATGTATTCGTCAGCCAAATCGAGTTGTCCCATTAATCTGAGTTGAATAGCTTTTACTACAACCGATGCCAAGAAGATTCGTTTGTAACATCTAAGATTCTTGCTACGAAGAAGACCATGCTGCACTAGCTTCATAATCACGTGCGCGAATAAATTAATGTCATGCTGATTAGAAATAATCATTGATCTGAAAAGAGAAGAAAAGCAAAATGAATGATGTGCAAAAATGTTTTTAAAAAGCCAGTTGCAAACAAACAAACAAAAAAGTATAAATACGTTAGAATGTATAGATTGTAGTTCGGAGTAAAAAACAAGTTTACATAGCTTTACTCGTCACTTTTTCACTAATTTAATAGTTATTTTCTTGTAAATTAATATGTATTGTTAAGAAATTAGAAGCATTTTCATGGTATATAATTTCACGAGTGTCCTTTTTGTTTCCTCGTTTGTTTTAAAACAAGGATATAAACATGATATTATTCTTTTATTTATGTATTTTCAAAACATCTAACACATGAATTAATCAATGGCACCGATTCTATTAAAACCATCATAAAAATTTTACCATGTTTTTATTAACTACATAGTTATGCTTTAAAATCTAAGGTATATATAACTTCTCAAAAATCTAGTACTCATCATACTCATCATAGTTGGAATTATTAAATCACACGTTGGAAACATTAAACACATTTTCGAATATTAAATGGGATAAATAAAGGTAAATAATATAATTTTCTGTTTCCTGTAATGTTGATAATACATAAAAACGGTTAAAATAAAAAGATTAAAAAATATATGCAGAAATTATTTCCTTCTCTCCAATAAAAGTATTTTACTTTCAATTAAAATTATAATAAAGCATTTTTATTACAAATAATTACATGAACATCAAATGGCATATTAAGCTGATAAAAGTTTTAATAAGATAAATGTAATTAAAGGGATAAAAAGGAAAAATAAAAAGCAACATAAATTTCATGATAAAGGAAACTGAAAATTTTGAAAAAAAAGTTTATATATTGCGGAATAATTTTTTTCTAAAGTAATCATTAATAATCATCATTGTATCCCCTAATGTTATCTAACAAAAAATCTCTATTTATTACATTAAATTTAATGGTTGTGGTTTTATATCTGACAGAGTGAATTTTTTCTCTGTAATGTAATTTCTATAGATCTGGAATGTAATCGTATCTAAAAAATTTTGTCATAGAAAAATTTAAAATTTATTCCATTTTCTGTATATACAGAGTGAGTCATAATTATCGAAGCAATAAGCTATCTTCTTAAATATTGCCCCTACATAAATATTTCAAATTTCAAAGTTTCATAAAAAAGGTGCAAAATTTGATGAGATATGTTGCAACTGCATGGGGGGGGGGGGTCTATTTGAGAAAATACGAAAATTAAATTTTTATACAGCTCCGTCGGATAAAATTTCCAATTAGAAAAATTTTCCTTATCCATTCCTAAATTAAACAAACAAACAACAGCAAAAAAGAAAAAAATCGTCTCGATGTCTACAAATCTCATAGAGATATTAAAATCCAAAATTCGTGACTTACACCACTTTTCCCCGACTCTGAGCGACGAGTTCTTGACACAATTTCAACGCAAGACAAAGATCATTCACAAATTGTACTTTAATAAAAATCAATTTAAGACAGCGCTTCTTCTTATTTGGACGTAAAATAGCAGCGTATGGATTTTACGCTAAACCTGCATTGAAAATATGCTGGTGGCATCTGCATTAGAAATCTGCACCGGTCGAAATATTTAGGTCCAGTCCCGAACAAACCACGAACGGAAAAGAGTTCGGCTTGGTCAGGAAAATATTTTAAATCATAACTTGGCTCGGCCGGGAAAAAATTTAAATCATAGCTCTGCTCAACCTTGAATTCCTACCTAGTTTTTAACTTATATACAGTTAAAAATTGTTTCATATGAAGGAGTTGTGACTAAAAATACTTATTGTAGCTTTTTTCTTTTTCATATATATAATTTTTAATGTTAAAGAAGCGCCAAAGGCTATGATATATTTATTTTATCAATGAATCACTATTTATATGTAACTGTTTCACTTATATTTTAATATCATTAATCCATATTCCATGTGTTGAAGATTTTGAAAAACGCTCTTCAGTAAAACCTTTTAAGAAGGAATCACGTTGTAAAGAAAAAAATATATATATATTATGAAAAACTTCCCTACATAGGAGGTGTAAATATACTTTATTTTTTTCTGAGGTATTATTCTATTAATTTTGCATGGATCCACATTTTCCGTTCTAGACAATATTTCGTCACTAAGCAGATTTTTTTTCACTGGTTTTATTGCATTTAATTTTTTTTTTTTTTTTTTTTTTTTTTTTTTTTTTTTTTTTTTTTTTTTGCCTTTGAATCTATTATTCTTTAAAAGATGAATTTTAAAGTTTTTGCAAAATGAAAAAGATTCCAAACGTTTCATGCGTTTTTCGTTAAAATTTTGACTGCGACAAATTTTACTTATTATGCACAAATTGAATCAGTCAGAGACAATGGTTTTAACACGAGTTGTGTTGAGACCGGAAAACTTAAAATTTTCGTCCCGTGCAGTCCTAGGAAGAAGGAGACATCCCTGGTACGGTAAGAAAAATTGTATTAAGTCCGGCCTGTCGAGTCTTCAGATAAAAGTAACGTCCGAGTCCCGGCCGCATTTTTAGAAAGAATCACGTTTTGAGCACCAGCCTTGGCGAGTTGGCGAAAGCGAGAACGTTTAGCTAGCTGTATCGCCAAACATAAAGTAAACTAAGTTCAAATGTGTCATAAAACATATGATTAATAGAATTATATTTATTACAAGAGAATCTTTACTACTGATTTTATTTAATTTCTCAATTTCTTCGAACATAGCGAGTTAAGAAAATAATATTTTTAAATTGAGAAAAGAAAAAAAAACCTATGTTTAGATGTTTTGTGAAATTTAAAGTATTTTAATCTGAAAAAGCTCTTTGTTTTAAACTATGTTTTAATCGTAAACAACGGTGAATAACATTTCCTCATATTATAGTCTTTACTTGATAACATTTACGGAAAAACAAATGAACAATAAGCGCGAATCTCTTTGCAGAAGGAAGGGTTGCTATTCGCTTGGCGTTTGACGTGACAAACAAGAAAGGGTGCGTAGCATTGACTTCATCTCCGCGCCAATCGTTGTTCTGGTGATAAGGTGCTCAAAACGTGATTCTTTCTGAAAATGCGTCTCGGCCCGACTTAGACCCAAAATGTACACTTTTTTAAACAGTCTCTTCGGGACATAAAAATTCTGAAGTTGTGACAGCTAAAATTATGAAAAAGCTCTTAATCTGCAAATTAGAAAAAGCATTGTTTTAAATAACTGATGGACATTTAAACAGTACAGAAAGGAGGAGAAAATGACAAAACTCAAACTGAATCAGAAGTTTAAGTTACAGAGAGTAGTTACTTTTCACTCTTATTTTTTTAAAAAGCATTTAAACTTTTTATTAAGAGCCAAACTTTGTTTAAAACTTTAAGGGGGTTCAGGGGTTGATCTATACGGAAACATATGTAAACAGAGCTCTCTCTTTGAGTCCATATAAAAACAAAAATATTCAGTGTAATTAATTTAAAATTTCTGATATTTTAAAGGTATGTTTGTAGTCTTATAAAATTATAAAATGAAGTACTTCAATGTAATATAATAAGAAATATAGCAAAATTTATGTAACACAGTTTTCGAAAAAAGAAAAAAATATGTGTTCAATCACCAACACCAAAATATCTTAACGTTGAATTGACTTAAGAACCTGATTTTTTGCTTTAAAAAGGATCAGGAAACTTTACACTATAGAATGAATTAAGGATATAACAATCACTCGAAAAAAACCTTATTAAAAAAACCCTGAAACTTAAAAACTAAAAAAACCCCTAAAAATACAACTTTTTTTGCATTAAAAATACTCAAAATATTAATTTATCTAAACTATATTAATTCATTCTCTAGATAATAATGTTATATGCATGCAAAAAAAAAAAAAAAAAAAAAAAAAAAAAAAAAATTAAGCCATTTTATCAAATAGTTTTTTAGCTCACAGGCTATCATAGCCTGAGAGCTTATGTGCCCGTCCGTTCTGTATGTATGTGCGTATGTGCGTATGTGCGTAACGCGATAACTCATGATAAAAATATCGGATCCACTTGAAATTTTGTATGTAGGTATATCCTGACAAGGCGCTTCCCTGATTAGTTTTTGGAGTTCATTCGATATGTATAAGAGGGGGAACGGGGGGCTCATGCCCCCCGTTAGTTGATATAAATGGGATTTTCATGCAGAATTAAGTTTTCGTTCAAAATTTAGATTAGGATCATTCTGATGAGGCGATTCCGTGACTGTTATTAGGTGTTCATTGAATAAGTATAAATAGGGGGACAGGGGTTCTAATGCCCCGCCCCCCTTAATTTATAGAAATGGGATTTTCATGCAGAATTAAGTTTTCGTTCAAAATTTAGATTAGGATCATTCTGATGAGGCGATTCCGTGACCGTTATTAGGTGTTCATTGAATAAGTATAAATAGGGGGAACAGGGGTTCTAATGCCCCCCCCCCGTTAGTTGATATAAATGGGATTTTCATGCAGAATTAAGTTTTCGTTTAAAATTTAGATTAGGATCATTCTGATAAGGCGATTCCGTAACTGTTATTAGGTGTTCATTGAATAAGTATAAATAGGGGGAACAGGGGCTCTAATCCCCCCCCCCCCGTTAGTTGATATAAATGGGATTTTCATGTAGAATTAAGTTTTCGTTCAAAATTTAGATTAGGATCATTCTGATGAGACGATTCCGTGACTGTTATTAGGTTTTCATTGAATAAGTATAAATAGGGGGAACAGGGGCTCTAATGCCCCCCCCCCCCCCCGTTAGTTGATATAAATGGGATTTTCATGCAGAATTAAGTTTTCGTTCAAAATTTAGATTAGGATCATTCTGATGAGACGATTCCGTGACTGTTATTAGGTGTTCATTGAATAAGTATAAATAGGGGGAACAGGGGTTCTAATCCCCCCCCCCGTTAGTTGATATAAATGGGATTTTCATGCAGAATTAAGTTTTCGTTCAAAATTTAGATTAGGATCATTCTGATAAGGCGATTCCGTGACTGTTATTAGGTGTTCATTGAATAAGTATAAATAGGGGGAACAGGGGCTCTAATCCCCCCCCCCGTTAGTTGATATAAATGGGATTTTCATGCAGAATTAAGTTTTCGTTCAAAATTTAGATTAGGATCATTCAGATGAGGCGATTCAGTGACTGTTATTAGGTGTTCATTGTATAAGTATAAATAGGGGGAACAGGGGTTCTAATGCCCCCCCCCTTAATTTATATAAATGGGTTTTTCAAGCAGAATTTTCAGATTTCGTTCAAATCTCTGAATAGTTTTGGAAGTTTAATGGTTAAGTATAAAAGAGGGGGATAACTCCTTTTAAATTATATAAATGCTAAATGGGTTTTTATTAAGAATTATCTAATTTGCTCTGAATTTTGGATATAGATTTTTTATATGATAAAGCATGTCTTTGATAGTATAGGAGGTACAATGATTAAGTATAAAAAAAGAGGAAAGAAGAGAGCTGTTTCCCTTTCTTAATTTTTTAACGGAATTAACCCTTGAAAATATAAGGCTTTAATGTACAATTAGTATTTGTAGCCTGTGAGCTCAATGCCATCAGTTTAACTGGGCAGTATTCTTTATTATTAATAATATTGGTGTTAGTGGTCAGAAATCAAGTTTTGAGAAAACGCGACTTAAAGTTGAAATTATATGGTTGCGGCTATGAAAGTGTTGATATATAAATACTTATAACTCCGTTGAAAATGCAAATATTTTTATGCAGTTTTTTGCATTGAGTTAAGAATTAATTGACTAATCAAACTAGATCATAAAAAAAAATAGATTTTTTTGAAAAGTTTTCAACCCTTGAGCCCCCTTAAATGCATTTTCTGCATGATGGGTCCCCCCCCCCCCCCCTACCATTTCTCATCTTTAAATTTTAAACGCCAAAAATTGTTAAAGAAAAGTGTGCAAACTTGAAAAATGTCTTTTTTAATTATTTTGCATTTTGTTTCGCGAAATCTGAAAAAATATTTACTTTTGAAAATATGATTTTTAAAAGAATAAGTTACATCATTATTTAAATATTTTTTAAAATAGTTTTAAAATTAATAATGAAAAAAAAACCTGAAATAAAACAAATTAATTTTTCTTTTTTAATTGAATGAAAAAAATGTCCAATGAATAATGTTTACAGTTGTAACAATTTTAAATTATTCCATTTAAAACAATAATAATTATTTGAATTTTTTATAAATTTTATGGGAAATTTTAGGATGTGATTTTGTTTGTAAATTAAATGGCTTACCATCACAAAAAAAAGAAAAAAAATCAAAATTCTAACTAATTAGATAGATTTTTTACATGTTTTACTAGACCTGTTAAAGTAACACAGTTTCTTGAATTGGTTCCTTAAAATCTGATGAATTGGTTAAACGGCTATAACTCTGCAAGTTTTGCAGATATGAAGATGCATTTTTTGTGTTTAATTCAGAACTTGATAAAAAAAGTTTTCCTAATTTGAATTTTTATTCTATAGTTGCCGTATAAAAATTTAATTTTCGTATTTTTTCATATAGACCTCCTATGGAATTGCAACATATCTGAATACATTTTTGTACTTTTTTTTTAATTAAACCTTGCAACTTTAAGTATGTGCTTAGAGACAGTATGTAAGAAGATAGCATATTGTTTCGATAATTATGACTCGCCCTGTATATTTTCTCCTTAACTTGCTTTGAAATAGATATATAAAACACAATCAGAGTTGCTTTATATGAGCTAAAGAAAAAAAAAAAAAAAAGAAGTTAATCCGCTATTAAAATGGATAAGTTGGATGTTAAGAATGGGTGGTTTTTTTCATTATACTACATTGAAAATTTTACAATTTCAGAAAAGAAATCATGGCTAATGTGAGCAAAATATCTAGTAATTCTATTCTGACATTTTGTGAGTGTTTGTAAGATTTCTTCGTTATCGTCATTTATCATTAATTCGATGAAACACAAATGTCATTTAATCCGTTTTCTAAAAAAAAAAAAAAAAAAAAAAAAAAAAAAAAAAAAAAAAAATCTTGAAAACTAAAAATTCTAAAAAAAGTCTAAAAAAACGCAAATCGATTATTATGCTGCTTTCAGTGTTAAAATGCTTTGAATGAAAACACACTTTACGTTTTCACTTATTTTATAAACTATGGCTGAAAATTGTGCAGAAAAATGAATTTATATGAGTTATAATTTTCCAACCAAATGAATAAGTGACTTAGTCAGGATTTGAACCAGTGACGTTTTGGCTTATACCGTCAGTCAGTGCTCTGCCAATTGAGCTATCAGAACAAATCCGGCGGGGATACTTTTTCACTTACTTCGAAATTTACAACTTATATTATTTGTTTACTAATTTTAAAAAAAGTGTTAAAAATAAATCTAGTGAAATTAGGTTATGCTGATGTCATGTGCATTAATGAAAAAAAAAACTGTATAATGGGAATGTGAAAACATGAATGTAAAATCGCACTCGAATCATCTGCTAGTTTTTAGGGTTGCATTATGTAATTGTTACTACAACAGTGTAAAACAATAATAATAATAACATTCACAAAAGAAATATTTTAAATTTTGATTTTGATTAACTTGTGTTAATTAATTTTTGAACCGAAAACAAGTAAATTTGCATTTTTATTAGTTAGCATGTATGTGAGTTTTTGATATCTTTATTTTTTGGTGGGTTCTGCGAACAATAACTAAAGAGAAGAATTTAATAATTCTTTTGATTCTCGTATGAACTAATATAACTGTATATAATTGCATGCTACAAATGCATAAGTAAATGATATAAAGATTCAGATATTTAAATAAAAATTTATATAGAACTATTTTTTCCTAAACGAAAAACAAAGAAAAAATAATTTCTCAACATAAAGAAAATTTAGTATTTATAGTTTAAACACGGCTGGAAATATTAAAAACTTTATTGAATATCAATTGGGATAAATTACGGAAAATCCTAAACATTTACGCTTTGTTTAATGTTGGTAAGATACAGATATGATAAGAAAGACACAGATTAAGAAAACTGAAAAGAAAGAAGATAAATCCTGCTCTTACCAAAAAATATATTTTACATGCTATTTATTTTTTAAGAAATAATTTTAATTACAGATAATAAGCTTGCAATGAAGTGGCATCCAAATCAACTAATAATACTATAATAGTTATGTGATGGACAGAGCATAAAGGAAAAAGAGAAGAAAAATATAAAGTTACTAGTATAAAAAGTTCTTCAATTAACTAAAATGAAATTATTCCATAAAAAAAGAATTTATATTATGTTACTGGATCAAGTTTTGTAAATGTTCAATAGTTATCAGGCTTTCCTGCAGTTAATTTTTTTCAAAATGTCTTTTTTTCTTATATAATTATTATTTAATGAAAATTATTGAACAAATCCGAAATTTTACTCTGCAGTTTCAACCCTAACAACTTGGGATGAAATTGCTTCAGCAGTAGAAGAAATATATATAAAACAATTCTATATAAGGCAATTCTTTATAACTACGCAATATCTCCATTATAAAAAATGAGTGTTGAAGTTAAAAAGCATATGCATTTCACATTGGAAAAAAAAAAGAAAAAAAAAGAGCTATTTTTTCTAGAAGACTAAATTCGTTACATTAGCTCATCTTTTTTCTTTTCATTTACGAGTTTTTAAAGAGACATGGGACCTTCATACACATTTTTTATAATATTTATTTAATTGCTTTTTAAGTACTGTTCATTATGTGAATTGTGGCATATATTTATCACAATAATAATAATAATAATAAAAGAGAAAAATAAGGAATTTTCCTGAATATTTTAAAGCTTTATCAAAAATTTTCAAAATGTCCTAACCTCATTTCATATGAATTCAAATCCCAAATATATTTTATACCAGTTTAGTTTACATAGATAAATAAAATTGTGCATTTTTTAAAAAACTAAACGAAATTTGAAAAGTTAAATGTAGTTCAGTGTAGAAATATGAAGAAAATAATAAAAATTTTCTTAAATTTAGAAAATATTTTTTTTTAATCTTTATATTCAAATATATGAAATTTTATTGATAGTTTTATTTGTATACGTAAACCAAACATGTATAAAAAATATTGGGAATTTTAATTGATAATGAATGAGGTTGCGGCATTCTAAAATTTCTTTATAACGCCTAACATATATTCAGGAATTTTTTTTATTTTTCTGCATTTTTTTATTTTTTATGTGATAAATATATGCTAAAATTCATATAGTGTATGCCTTTAAACAGAATTTAAACTATAATTTAAAAAAATGTATTTGTAGGTCCCTTGTCCCCTTAAAATGTAAATTGATATTATTACAATAAACGTTTTTGAAAATAAGTATTATAATGAATGATTTGGTGCGGACATATTTGGATCAAGTTTATAATGGAAATTTAGCAACGTATGAAATGATCGACATCCTGCAAAATTTTATAATCTACACAACATTTAGTTCCAAGTAATGCAATATAAAGATACTCTTACTTTACTTATATATATATTTTATTTATATAAGTTTGAGTTATTTGGTCATATTTACAAGGAAAGTTTAGTGATATGTGTAGTGTCATTTAACTCAAAACTTTATATAATGCAAAACTTTGGGCATTTAGATTTACATTTTAAAGATCTTTTTTGTATGCATTTTGAAATTTCGCATCCTAAAATTAAGATTTTCACTTTCAGTTTCTGTAAATTTTACTTACACGGTATCCCCCCTCTCACCGTTTACCTTTAGGAAAAAAAAAAAAAAAAAAAAGAAAGAAAAAGAAAAATACGCACTTAATTTTGTATTTCAAAAGTTACTCAGAACAAGTGAAAAAAGTATAATTAATTATATATATTTCAGAATTAAATTGACAAAGGAAAAACAAAAGCTTATTTTTTAAAATTGCAAAGAAAAGATATTTAAAATTGTTTTAATGAGGTATTTAAAAATACAAGCAAATTTCATATCGAAAGGATTAACGTTGAAGATAGTGAAGGTCAAAGATATGTAAAATTTCCATGTAAATTAATTATTAATAATCGTTAGCGGACAAAATCGGACCAAGGGTGTGGAAAAAGGGAAAAATTTTGTAAAAAAAAAAAAAAAAAAAAAAAAAAAAAAAAAAAAAAGTCGCAATTTTTTAATTAAAATAGATATCAAATCAGTAAATTATTATTATTTCTTAAAAAAATGGGTATCACATATTTTTGATAAAATTAAAAATGGTCTCAAGCGGAAAAAGGGGGGGGGGTTAAATAGAGAAAAAAGAAATCATAATTTCGTCAATTCTCAAGATATCAGATCCAATTAAATTTATTATAAATCGTCTTAAAATTACTTAAAACTTTTATATTGACACATTTTTATTAGGATCAACTCTTAACGCCAAAACAATTATAATAATAAATTAATTAATTAAAAAAATCCAGAAGGGAGGGGGGGGGGTGAAAAAAAACCTAACTTCGTCAATGCACAAGATATCAAATTCGCCTGAATTTATTTTGTATCTTCTCAATAATATCTACAATTTTTATATTGACATGTTTTTGCCAATTCTTATAGTATAAAAAATAAAAAGTCCTTCTGGCCAGTATAGGAAGGATTCCTTATTTCATATTCCTTATTTATTTAATTTGAATCGGGTTATAATAATCAAACATACGAAGCGCAAATTAGTGGAACCCAATTATATTAGATTAAATACTAGTTTTTATCAATTCTGAATATTAAAAGGAATTTTTAGAAATTAGTCATCTTTTATTCAACCTTATTTTATTTAAAGCGATTTATAAGGTTGTCAAATTCTGCGATTTCATGAACTACCTGCCATTTTAAAACAGCATGATGAATGAAACTAACCAATGAACTTGGTCGAAATCTTAATTCATATGTACATGCACACTCACATCGAAATCAGTTGATATATATGAGTGCTGCCGCATTTGTTTTTAAAAATGTCACCCTTATTAGAAATTGAAACTGCCATATCTTAGCCGTTTTTTAAGATAACGACAAGAAAAAAAAAACTATCTATGTATTCTATCTTCAAAAATTTCAGAAAGAGCCTTTTTTCAATTCTTATTTTTTTTTCTGTACATCATTATAAATGTAAAAGTTTTTTGACGATTTTAAATGGCCGCCATTTTGAAACAAGATGGCGTATGAAGTGCCAACGAACTTGGTCGAGACATTGGTATGTTCTATGTACTAATCAACTTACATCCAAATTGGTTCATAAATATACGTGTTGTCACGTGACAAAAATGAGATCATTTTAAAATGTAAGCCACACTAGAAATACAAAGTGCGATAACTCCGTCATTTTATATGATATAGACAAAAAAAAAAAAAAAAAAAAAAAAGCTCCGAAATCTTTGTAGCAACATCAAATACATAAAAGAAAAATATGTTTCATTTTTTAATTTTTTTGCACTTTAATTTTAAAGAATTTAAATGGTCGCCATTTTAAAACAATTGATGTTGTCAGATTGGGCATTTTATATCGAAATCCCCAAAGCGATAGTGTTGGGAATGAAAAATGTGGTACAAAAAATAACTGTCTGTCAATTAAACGCTAATTAATAAAAAGAAAAAGAAAAACACCCGATCGCTTATAAATATCGTCAAAAATCACGTCTGCAAGTACTTTTTCTTTGAAAAATGAGTCGGAGACAGTATTAGGAAATCTTGAGTTTTTTAGCGAGGAATGATATATTTTTTTAATGTTCTTTTAACATGATTCTGATAAAACCAGTTCTTACAGGAAAATGAGATTAAAGACTCTAAGAAAGCGGACAAATCAAATTGCTAAACTGGGTTTATCTCTAATCATAATTTACGCTTTTTTGTTGAAATTAGAACTTAATTTTGAAATCTATGTCCGCCTGTAGGCTGAGCTGGCAGGTATTTTTTTTTTCCACTATTGTACGTCAGTTTTCTTCAGGATCTATAAAAATATTGCTGGCAAAATTTATAATAAATTTAAAACTAAAAAAAGCGGATTTTTGAGAGTTATTTTTAATTGAAGTAATATATTTTCAAATCTTTTGCATAAAATTAAAAATGTCGAAGACAATTTATTTAAAACATAACTTAAAAACTGAGTAGTTTAAAATTTTTAATTACTGGAGTTATTGATAGTATGATACAAAAATTGTTATATCTGGTGGTGTAACAATCATAAAATTGTGAAGTTTGCATTATTAAATTATTATTCAATATTTTTTTAGTACAAGAAAGCAAAGAAAAATAAATGCTTTTAGCGTTTTTTATTTAATTATTTTTTGGAATTTCGATTTTTCCATTCCTTAAGTTAAAAATGACTCAAATAAAAATAAAAGCAAACACTTTAAAAATGCAATAAATGGAAAATATTAATGTAAAAATTAAGCACCGTTCTATATATATTCTTTGTAATTATATATATATATATATATTC
Source organism: Maratus speculifer (assembly GCA_964019185.1). Taxonomy (NCBI): domain Eukaryota; kingdom Metazoa; phylum Arthropoda; class Arachnida; order Araneae; family Salticidae; genus Maratus; species Maratus speculifer. The sequence continues at coordinate 156,179,281 of OZ025302.1, read as the reverse complement.
AACGATACTTAATACAGACTAACATGAAGATTATATTTCGTCAATAACTATAAATTAAACCAAAAAATATTTTTTTTTAAAGTGAATATCCATCTTTTAAAATAAATCTGCATAAAAAATAATAATGTAACGTAGAAATAAAACTGTAAAAATAACCTACTTTTATTTTTATCAATTAACAAATTTAAATGAAGTTTTTAAAACAAAATGCATGATGCCAATTTTTTATATAAATTTGGTATAAAATTCCCATATCCCATATTTAACATTGAAATATAACCGTAAAAATAATCTATTATTTTTTTTTTCTATTGATAAACGTACAAAAAGTTTTTAAAGCAAAACACATAATAGGATAGAACACACAAAATAGTATAAAAATTAAAATCAATAAATCTTGCAACGAAAGATTTTGTTAAGTCCATTAAACCTGACAAATTTCTTTACCAGTTCAAATAGTAACAATGATTGTAATCTTTAATCATTATTATTAGAAAATATGTAAATCGAATAATAATAATAATACAATAAGCATAAGAATTGAAATACATATTTAAATGAGTAACTGACTTTGTCATATGTATTAAAAACAAATATATGCGTCAATATTGCAGAAGAATGACTCGTAAAATCAATAAATATTCATCTAAAAAACACATAATTAAATATTACATTGATAAATCATTCGTATAGAATGGATAGTAGATAGTAACACATATTATTATTTTTTTTTCATGTTTTTATCCTGCAATTATTCAACAATTATGTAAAAATCAGAAAAATAAGAATTTTACTTACATGAAGTCTCCTATATGTTTATGGGCTTTGCTGTACAGTAAGGAAGACTCTTCGGGTAGACGCTTTACCAATCCGAAATTCAGCAAAAGTTTCATAAATACAGATCTTCCTCGTAGAGCAGCCAACACATGGACGGTATTACTTTGGCCACAGAAGCGGAGGAGATTCTCAAAATGTCTGGTAGAGTAGCAGCACTCATTTGCTCTTAAATAAGTTACACTCATTACAGTGTTTAGCAGAGTTGATAAAATCGCAATGCCACCATTTTGCCTTAAATCTTCAAGACACACTAATATTACTAAAGCGAACTTTTTGGAACATGGAACCATGCTAAGCACTCCATCAGATACAGGGAACAACCTGGCGTATTGCTCCAGACTTCTTTCAAACCTGCTCCACATTGTAGCTTTAGATTCGCTAGATAAAGTTGTGGAGACCATGTTCATTAAGAACTTGGAAAAAAAGTTACAGTCGCAGAATGAATAAGAATTTTCCGGACCATTTGTAGTAGCAACAGCTTCCATTTTCTTTTCAATATCTGTTATATTAGCCTCGGTGAGCAAAAAGTTTAGTTTAATAAAAAGCGTTAGCGCACAATCAAATAATCTTCAGCAGGTAAAATGATGCTTTAAAATTTTTACTGAAGCATCACAAGGGGCTACCAACACAAAACAAAGAATGCCGCCCAACCAATTGCAATTTGGCATTTAGTCTTGCAGCTACCAAAGAAACTATTGAGAGAAGCCCCCCAAAAATTTCTGATAAACTTTATTCATAATAAACCAGTTTTCAATTTTACAGTAAATAAAGGGATTTTACAACAGATAAAGGGTAGAGCTATCAACATGACACAGGTGCAATTGGCAGCTTATTGTTTGAGTCTGCCTTTATGACAAGTAGCATGCATTCTTTAAGATAAATTCACATTCACACATCAAAACTCTAAATCTCCTGAGAGTTTTGCTTGGTTAAAAGGCTTACGCTTTTGTTGGTTACGCTTTTGTATAGCCATTTAATTTTCCTTTAAACTTTTCCTTATGACATGTTTTCTGTCAGCATGTTAAATGTATACAAATTTACTGAGACCTTTATCTAAATGAGAAAATTATTTTTCTTCCCATGCCTCAGAATTTCAACTGATTGAATAAGAAAGTTGTTAATTATAAAGTATTTAAAAATATTTTTTCACTGCGAGAGCTAGCAAGTTTGTGTCATATTGTAATTATTTTATTAACTTTCCAAAAAAATAATAATAATAATAATAAAATAAGGACATAAAAAAATTATTGTTATTATTGTTAATAGTCACTTCAGGGTCTGATTAACCACTAAAACTATGGGAAAAACAGTGTCATTTTAGGCGCTCCTTCATTCAAGAAGAGTGTTCTAAATTCAACATACCCGAAAACTAACCAATCATATGAGATATTATTTCAAAAAGTGGCTCAGTTGAATTTACATATATTTCATGAAACAACTTTTTTCTTATGATCCCCTTACACAAAAATTCAATAAATCCAGTAAACTATTGAAAAAGTATTTTGTATGGTATGAGTGTAATAGTGTACGTTGGATAAAAAGGTTGAATTCAGAATGTATGCACAACTGGTGGCTGAATTTGATCTATTACATGGTAGTTAATTTGTTACGAAAGCCATTTTTATGAAACACTTTTTAATATATATTGTGAGATTGATAGTTTGAAAACAAATCAGCGTTTGGAATGGAATTAATTGAATAAAATATCGGGGGGGGGGGGGGACTGTTTTCTCAATTTCGGGCCCCTTCAAAATTTTCTAAGGGAAGCACGTGCTTCTTATGTCTATTCGGTAATCAGGACCGGATTCACTTTACCTGAAAATGGGAATTAATAAATATATACAATGATTGTTATAGGCTAAGATATTCTAGAAAATTGAAATTTTGTTTGAATTTTAGCTAAATATTGCTAAAAAATAATGTTTAAATGTGTTTTAAAATTACATGATTGAGCAACATTGCTATAAATTCAAGTTTATCAACTTTTATCCATACACGAATATACACAAAATATTAACAGACATACAAACCATGAAAATGGTACTTTTATTATTATTATTCTTAAATTTCTGTATTATATTTCATGCTAGAATATTTTTTAAATATTTGAAATCACTTAAGGATGTTTATAAATCAAAAAGGACGACTTTATGATGTAAGATTTGATTTTTTTTTCGGATATGCATGAAAATAAAAGGTGTTGTTGTTCAGAAAATAACTAATCGCACTTATTTTTATTATTATTATTATTTTTAAGGCATTGTATATTTTGGATAATATTGTTAAAGTGGAAGTTTTGAACCGAATTTCTGCGCGAAAGAAGAGTAACCACTCAAGTGGGGTGAAAAACGTGGTTGTCACGTGATCAGAGGGGCTTATAACTCAACAGGTAATTTATTGATCACAAAACGGAAAACACAGATTCCAAATCGCTTCCATAGTCAGGATTTCCATTTTTATATTTTTCTGTTAAAAAATGAATTTGTAAATGTTTAAAAATGTTTCGCGCTTGTTGGGTAACACCTTAAACGAATAAACATTAAAGCTTTTTTTTTTTTTTTTTTTTCTACAGCAAATGTCGGGAGAAAATGCACAAGAAATTAATAACTTTTCTCGATATGTGGGCAATTTTATATAAATAATTCGTAACAAATATTTTTTTCCTGGTTTGACAGCTCAAAACTTTCTACATAGAGCCATTTTTATATCTTAAAGAACGAACTTTGCAGGTATGACTGGCGAAATTATCTGAACGTTAAGGGAGGGGGGAGGATATATTATTATTATTATATAAATTACTATTATTATTATTGAAATTATTATTATTATTATATAAATTATTATTATTTTTATTGTATAAATGTATTATTGTTTCGTATTTTTTATATCTCGCAAATGTGTAGATTATTTCCTTAAAGCAGTTTCGTGATTTTTTCCAATTCTTTACAACATTTCTTGTTGATTGAACATTATGATGTTGTAAACTTTTTAACTTATTTTTCTCGAATCCCAGTTTTTTGGCGACCATTTTTCTGGAGAATTTTTGAACTGATTTCATTAATTTTTTATTTAAAAGAAAGCAAATAATTTTGTTGGACCTTGTATCACCGAATAATGAAATTTGTATTGATTAATTATTTTTCAATCTCGCCCAAATAAAAGGGAAAAAACTTTTTTGTTTAAATTATTTTGTCGAAAATAGTTTTTAAAAATAAATATTGGTATAAGTTCTTGAAAATTTAATGCCTTATCATAATTTGCCCTTCAAATTCTTTAGGAATTCTTATGAACGAATAGATTGCAAGTCTATGGAGTGTTTATGCAATAGTACAAGACATTTATTAAGCTTAGTTGTTTTGCTTAGAAAAAAGATAAATATATGAGGGAAATGTTACCTAATATAGTGCAAAAGTATATCTTTCCTTTGTAAACGAAAAAAAAAGGGGGGGGGGAGAATCATGTGAATATTAGGCCAAAATAGTAGAGCCTTCTCAAAATACCGTTCTTTTTTTTTTTTTTTTTTTTTTTTTTTTTTTTTTTGTAACATTGTGTTTTGGGTAACAATTCAATGCATACTTTTTTTGAATTTCGCAAATTAACTTAAAACATTAGATTTGGCACTAATTACCGACAGATTCTTTGCTTTATAGATAGGAACAAACAACAAAACAAAAATTAAATAGAAAGATTATTTTAATTCTTAGTATACGAATAAGAATATATGAAACATTTTGCATTCAGAATAAAAATAACTCGGGGAAAGAATCATAATAATGCGTGACCGGATTAGTGATCAGCTTTAACCTTGCAGTAAACCAGAATTAAAACATCTCTTCTTGTAGAGCTTTTCTAAGAAATCAATTCAGTCTAGAATCGTTGTTTATTCTGATGTATCCTAATCTAATTGTAGTCTGTTGGCGTTCTTAAACATATGGTTGTTTCTGCACATTCAAATTACTATCATAATGGAAAAAAAAAAAGAATATTTATTCACACAAATGAAATATTCTATCACTTTCAAGTATTAAAACAAATCAATTTATGATAGTTCAAAGTAGATTAAGATGACATGAGCGTAGGTATGACGTAGGAATGACTGAAAAATGGTGAAAATTTCGACAATTTACACATCAACAAAATAACTTAAGATTTTTCTGTGAAGATATTTTCAATTTATTTATCCTGCAAAATCTATGAAAAAATGTGAAAACATGTGGAAAAATGCATCTTTCAAATCGAAGAATCTTTAAATTGCTATTTAATGTATAAAATGGGCCCAGAAGCTTCAGTTGCGTAACTTTTATTGGATAAAAAAGCAATTTAAAAATTTTGCAGACATATATTGCACTAGATTGTTGTGTAAAATACCTAATCATTTTCAAATTTGATTATTTTTTTATTTATTATTATTTTATTATTATTATTATTATTATTTGAGCAGGACTTGAACAGAATTTTCTGGCAGCAGTGACGATGATCATGAGTACCAAGTGTCTGTCAAATGTTTTTGAAATTATAAAACGCGAAAACGCCTCAACTGAGAACAAACATAAAAAAAATGTATTTGTGACGTTACAAGATGAAATATGATAGTCTACGTCAATTTTTCAAAAATTTCACCGACTTTTTCAGCAATTGATCGGCTAGGGCGAGCAGTATCAAAATTTCCGGAACGAAAAAGCGCAAATCAAATCTGACACTTATTTTCACTCAAGACTGTTTTTAAATTTTAAAAAAAGGTAACCCTATGACATAATTTTTAATTTTTTTTTTCGGAAATGAATGAAACTAGCTGGTGTTGTTCAGACACTATTTAATTGCACTCGTTTTCTCGTTTTTTTTTTTTTCAAACACAATAGATTTTTTAGAAAATAGTGTCAAAGTAGGCAGTTTGAACCTAATTTCTGCGTGAAAGAAGAAAAATAATTCAAACAGAGGTGAAAACGTATTTATCCGGTAATTGAAAACGCTTATAACTCAGTAGGTAATTCATTGATAAAAAAGGAAAACATCAGTTCGATTCAAAATCGCTTCCACAATCAAGAATTCCAATTTTATATGTTGGCGTTATAAAAATATTTGTAAATATGTCAAAACATTTTGTGTTTGCTGAGAAGAGCAGTTAAGAACAGCCTTAAGCACTCATCACCACAAGTACCACATAATTTTCGATGACTTGCACTGAATTCTATCCCACGGAAGTAAAAAAGCAAAATGTACAAAAAATGATCTACTGAGATCTTTATTTTCAACGAACAATAAATTTAGACTGAGTAAACAAACGACACTACCTTTATAGAGTGGTCAGAAAAATTTTAAACACTGGTGCTTTTTAACCTTTAAATAAAAAATACGAACAAGTGGCTATACTTATTTTCAAACATATTTTAAACAATGTAGAATAAAAATAATGGTTGTAATATAATATTTAATTTAAATGAAAAAAGTAAAATTTGCATATTAAAAAGTTTAGACACTTTTTTGATTTTTAGCCAACTGTTCATGGAAAAATGCAAATTTCCGAGTCATGATGTCACATGTCTGAAGTATTTAATTATACCTCGATATAGCATCAGTTAGTGAAGATGCCACGAGCTAAAAATATTCAGTTAGATGAGGTAATTGAAGTAGGAAAGCTGAAATGGAAAGGGGAGACTTTTGCAGAAATTTCGGCAGCATTGAATCGTCCAAAGTGATCTGTCTATGAAGTATAGTCTAAGGATGACTTCTTCAAAACAAAACATAATCTGGAAGACCTTGTGTGAAGAGAAAATGAGATAACAAAAGGATCCAGAAACTGACATTTACACAAATAATGATTGCTAATCACATTAAAAGTAAGTCAGGACTTTCTGTATCGACGGACATAATTCGTAGATGAATTGAAGAAACAGGCAAATCAATTTGCATGAAAATGATAAAACAATCAGCTTTAAAATCTAGCTACAAATTGGCGAGAATGCAATGAATTTGCAAACATGCGTCATATGGACCCAACAGTAACGAAAAAAGAAAAATGGAATTTGAATGGCTCAAACGGATGGACATACTATTGGCACAACTTGCAATAAAGAGCCTGGGACTTTCTTAAGTCGACAACAAGAAGAGGACTTTTTAATGATTTGGTCCTCACTTTGCTTTAATGCTCCAGTATCTGTGGAATTATTCATTTATTGCCAAGCAACACAAGACTACGTATATAAGTTGAAGATTAATTTTAGTCATTTGGAGAACTTTTGGCTGATCTAAAGTATGGATTTTAGCAAGATAATGTATTCATGCTGCATGCAAAAGAAGAACTTCGTTTAACTCTGAAAATACTACTGATCTCAACTAGCCAGCGTGTAGCTCCTGATCCGGATCCAATCGAAAACCTTTGTAACATCATATGTCGTAATGTTTATGCAAATTTTAGCTATACTTTTCTTTTAATGAGCTTCGAGTTGCTGTTGAACATATTTGGTACAAAATAGACCCCCAAGTGACGCCGCATTTAGTTTCTTCGATGAAAAGTCACATTCTTGCACTAACTGCAAACAATATGGGTGCAACTCGATTTTAATTTGTAGTTATTTTTCTGTAAATGTACAAATTGTCTATACTTTTGCCACAATGTTAATTTCATTTTTTTGTCATTATATTTTATGTAAAATGTAAAATTCAAAATTTATTGTTTCTGAATAAAGGATAAGTCACAAGTAATGTATGTCAGATGAATTACAAACATTCGGTAAATAATACTTCTGAATTTAAAAGCGTAATCGATCATTGTCTAAACTTTTGCTGAGCAATGTATCTAAAATATTCTATGGACTGTTACCTTTCAAACGTATATAGCATATAGTTTAATTAAATAAGTATTACTCGAGATATGCGAATTTAAAGCCATGTATTGGGAAAAACAAAATTACTTTTGCCTCAACCCAATATTTTCGAAATTTAAAGAAGCATCTAGAGCTCAAAGTTTCTTTTGTTACCGCTGGTTTTTGGAAAGGATTCTGGGGAGTTTTTACTGTGCATTAATTTGTTTTGACAAAGCGAAATATCGGTTATGGAAATGTGTCCTTTAGTAACACTTTCCTGTTCAACAAATGTGTCTTGCAAACAAACTTATTTATTTATCAGTATTAATAGTAGCATTAACATTAACATGATAATTAATGATTTTTTGTTATTGTTGGATATATAAATTCAATTACGTAACTGAAAAAAATTAAATGAGTATTGATAATACTATATAAACCGATATTCAGATTAAAAAAAAAAAGTTTAATACAGAAAAAAAAATATGGCAGCAAAAATTTCTTTTCATAAATACATCTCTGTTCAAGTCATCATTTTGTTTTTATAAATGCATCGGGGCCGATCTTCATTTGAGGTAGTTTTCACTTTGTGATGTCAATATATTATTATTTTTTAATAATTAATTTCATTTTAGAAATAGGCTCCGAAAGTGTAATTATCCTCATTTAAAAATAAATAAATGATAAATAATAATAATAATAATAATAATAATAATAATAATAATAATAATAATAATAATAAAACTGTTTGATTCACTGTTATTTTCATGTTCAACAAACGTGCTTTATAGAAAACACTGATAAATTATAAACATTAATATTCGAAAATTTTGATCAATAAGTGATCAAGGTGGATTTCCATTTGAAGTAGTTTTCAATTTGTGATGTCAATATACTATTATTATTATTTTTAATAATAAATTTCTTGTTAGAGATCAGTTCCGAAAATGTAATTATCCTCATTTAAATTATAAATAAATAAATAAATGATAAATAATAATAATAATAACAAAAACTGTTTGATTCATTGTTATTATTTTGATGTTCAACAAAATGTTTTATAGACAAAACTGATAAATTATCAGCATTAATATTCAAAAGTTTTGATCAATAAGTGAGGCAATGGGGAAAAGGGATTTTAAATTGAAAAAAATCACTATATTTCATAAACCTATAGAAATAAAAATCTTTGACACATACGTTAGTTAAGTAAAACCAATTCGCTCACTAAATACGCCCTGTTTCGGAATCTTCTCTTTCTCGCTTTAATACATCTGTGACTGTAAAACTGGTTTCACAGGTAAAATAAAGATATGCCGATTCTTTTGAAATTCATCTGGAGTTGCTTCAATTGTTTTGAAATTTTTCATTCTTCTTCTTCTTCTTCTTCTTCTTCTTCTTCGTCTTCTTTTTTTTTTTTTTTTTTTTTTTTTTTTTTTTTATACAAAAGTAAACCGACTTACGTCCTCTCGTCTTGCGATACTCCACATTTACGTCGTCTGGTCTAATGGAAAGAAATCCTTAATAAACCCTTGCGGGTTTGGTGTTCTATTAATAGTACATGTCTTTTAATGGAGTATTATTTTACTTTAATAAATATTTTTTCTACTATTTACAATAGCAATTTTAGTATATGCCTATTCATTTACTTTATGACTTCATTTATGTTTAAGCATTTAGTAATAATAATAATTGTTATTATTTGCTTAATTCTCTTTGAGCCCATTGCGATTCATTTATTTTAAAATATATTTCACTCTTTAAATTTAAAATAAAAGTTACTTTTTTGAAAGAATCATGTGTAATAAAGCGCCAAAAGTATTAGAAAGTTGTAATATAAATTAAATTTTATTGTAATACTACATTTTCTTAACATCTCCAAAAATTCTTCCTTAGCCTATTCAGGGGTCGGAGCATATAGGACAAATTTTATTGTTCTTACCAGTATTTTTTATCAACAATTTTCAAGAAGCATTTTTATAAGAAGCATGAAATAGGAATATCTGATGAAGATTAATGTTAAAAGAAACTGGTTAGAATAGTAATATTTGTCCTATATGCTCCGACCCATGGCCTATTGCCATATGGATATTAATTGAATAGTACTCAAAACAGCAGGACTCGGAAGGGTTAAGACGCACTGTGAAATTTTTTGAAGAATTTTTGACTCTCTGAAAGGAAACTTTCTTGCAACAAACCGTGTGCGAATCTATCAGGAAAAAAGTCCAAAAATCGACATGCAGTAATTTAACTTTTAAACATTTCAAATAACAACTAACATATTGGAGGGAAAAAAAAGGCAAAATGATAGCAGCCTAACTCTACAACAACCCTTTCAAAAATTGGCTCAAAAACTAAATTTTCTTTTAACCTTTTTAGAATGGAGATCGACGTAGTTGTAATTGCCATCGATTTTTTATGATAGCATGGAATCTTTACAGCGATGTGAAGAATTTGTCTTTTATAGTTACAATAGTTATTTTAGAATTTTTTAAGTCATTATAAAAATTATTAGAAAATTTTAGTTAATAGCATATGATAAATTTTAAACAGCTGCCAAAACTTTTGTCCACTCCGATAATATATATATTTTTTTGTAATTATGTATGCATATACATATAACAATAATCAATTTCATCTGCAACTATTTTAAACAGCTGCCAAAAATTTTGTCCACGCCGATAATACATATATTTTTTTGTAATTATGTATGCATATACATATAACAATAATCAATTTCATCTGCAACTATTTGCAACATTTGAATATAAGTATTATTTTTTAAGGTACGGATTTTATATAATTTTGCATTACTTGTGGCTATAAAATAAATATATCTGGATTTAAGCATTATAAATCATGACATTAAAATCTCAGTAAAGCTATAGAGTGACTGAAATTCACCCTGAAGTTTTAACATTCATACTTTCTTACAAATAATAAAAGAATTGCAAACGGCAATAAAAGACAGTGATTCATTTTGTGGTAACACTGGTATGTATAGCAGTTTGTAATTAATTAATTATATATTTTTTAATACAAGAAAACTATTGTTGTTGAAAATAAATATATACTATATTTTTTAAAGTCCTTCCGGCAATGCCGGGAGGAAGAGGTATCTTTCATATACTTATATATTTATTTATTTATATTAAGGTAAGTTACATTGTTCAAAAATACTAAGCTCAAATTAGTGGAAATAATCTTATAAAATTAGTGATTTTATAAGATTGAAACTAGTTTTTGTCAAGACTGAATATTAATAGGAATTTTTAGAAATTAGTCATCTTTTATTCAACCTGGTTTTATTTTGAGCGATTTAGAGAGTCACCAAATTCCACCAAATTCCACGAAGGATCCAACATTGTGGATCGTTCAGATCAGACCGTTTCAAAAAGTCAGCCATAAGCAAAATTCAAAGTGCTATAACTCAGTCATTTTTTAAGATATAGACAAAATAAAAAGTGTTCAGGAATCGTTGTTTTAAGTTTTAACACGTAAAGGAAAAATATTTTTCAATTTTTAATTTTTTCGCATTTAATTTTAAATTTTAAATTTTTAAAAAAATTTAAAATGGCCACCATTTTGAAACAAAATGGTGGATGATGCTGGCCAACGAACTCGGTCGAGACATTTGTATGTACTATGTACATTCCAAATTTCATTGAAATCGGTTCATAAATACGCGTGTTATCACGTAACAAAAATCAGATCGTATCGTTTCAAAATGTCAGACATAAGAAAAATTCAAAGTGCTATAACTCAATCATTTTGTAAGATATAGACAAAATAAAAAGTGTTCTGGAATCGTTGTTTTACTTTCTAACACGTAAAAGAAAAATATTTTTCAAATTTTAACTTTTTCGCATTTAATTTTAAATTTTTAAATTTTTAAAAAATTTAAAATGGCCACCATTTTGAAACAAAATGGCGGATGATGCTGGCCAACGATCTCGGTCGAGACATTTGTATGTACTATGTACATACCAAGTTTCATTGAAATCGGTTCATAAATACGCGTGTTATCACGTGACAAAAATCAGATCGTTTCAAAATGTCAGCCATAAGAAAAATTCAAAGTGCTATAACTCAATCATTTTTTAAGATATAGACAAAATAAAAAGTGTTCTGGAATCTTTGTTTTAAGTTCTAACACGTAAAAGGAAAATATTTTTCAACTTTTAATTTTTTCGCATTTAATTTTAAATTTTAAATTTTTTTAAAAATTTAAAATGGCCGCCATTTTGAAACAAAATGGCGGATGATGCTGACCAACGAACTCGGTCGAGACATTTGTATGTACTATGTACATACCAAGTTTCATTCAAATCGGTTCATAAATACGTTAGTTATCGCATGACAAAAATCAGATATATATATATATATATGGTTATATATATATATATATATATATATATATATATATGTCAACATTTGAACGGAGGGTGGTTTTGGGGTCTGGGGGTCATGATCGGTGAAAATATACCAAAATTTTCCGGAAGTGCTTTCCTCCGGACGGCTGCAATAGGTAGCTTTTTACTTTTTGTAATGAAAGCTACCTAAAAATATGCACTGAATACAATAACAGTCCTTAAATATCAATGTATGAACATGAGAAAACATTTTTTATGATGATTATAATGAAGGAATGGCAATGTACAATATCATGTAACGATATATTTTTCATAATACATAGCCATTTTATCTCTAGTAAGATCAACTTTATTACTTTAATGTTGGTCATTTTCATAAATTGAATTTTGACCCGCTAGATTCGCAAAATTTTGCACAATGTGATGGTGAAAAACAAACAAACAAACAAAAAAAAAAGTCCGTAAGAAAAGCTTAGCAAATTCATTCCGCTGTTAAAAAAGCTTCTAAGAGAAAATTAGAAAAAAAAATGTCCGTTCAAATTTCATTGCAAGATTTTTTCACATCCACAAAGGCTCAAACGGGTAAAAGAACAATAAATTGTAAGTTAACAACTTATTGTTTTATTCCAAATTCTGGTATTGCAAACGCATTCTTTTTCTAATGTTAAATTTATGTAACAAAATCCCTAAATGCTATATAATCCATTCATTAGAGTTTGGAAATTTTTTATTACTTATCCTTTTTTGCTTATTTAAGTATTCCTCGAGTTATGCCGTTTTCGACTTTAAATCATCTCTTTCATCAGAAGCATTAAATTTAATAAAAAAGAAAAAAAATGTTAGTTTTTAAAAATAATAGAATAATTCTGTCACTTAAGAACCAATGATTAGTGAGGCAATGATGGAATATACATTATTAACTTTTAAAATTTATTCGCATAAAGTAAATAATAATAATAAGTGAAAACTTGTCTAAAACAAAATATCGCTATCGTTTTCTAAGCTTTTTCGTCTTATTAGGTCTTAATGCATCAAATGAAAACATTTATTTTCTTATGTAAAATCTCTGAAAGAGGTATCACAAATATTCTTTCTGTAGGGACCAGGACTTAAGACGTTTTTTCTTATAAGCAGCTTTTGTCTTTACAGGAACTACTGAATTAAGTACAGCAAAAGCAAAAACTCTAAAGACCTGATAAGTATTCCGTTTAGAATTTTCTTTTTCTTTTGATCAGGTAGATTTGTCCCTGTATTCGTCTGAGCGGGACACAATAACTTTTGACTGAGTAAACAAATGACACTACCTTTATATCTAGAATGTTCTATTGATTGTTACCTTTCAAACGCTACATACTATGGCTTAATTGAATAAGTAGGTATTACTCGAGATATGCAACTTTAAATCCATCTATTGGAAAAAACGAAATTACTTTTTCCTCAACCCAATATTTTTGAAATTTAAAGAAGCATTTATAACTCAAAGTTTCTTTTGTTACCGCTGATTTTTGGAAAGAATTCAGAGGAGTTTTTACTGTGCATATTGGTTTTATAAATATGTCCGTTAGTAAACACTTTCTTGTTCAACAAATATGCCTTACAAACAAACTTGATTATTTAGCAGCATTAATAGCAATATTAACATTATAATTACTAGGTAGAACTGTTGGAATGTTATTCCATAAGGCGTGAATAAGTGAGTTCCTCAATAATAAAAAAGAGTTAAAAGCTTTACCTTTTAGTTGACACACATTTATTTGAAGAAATAAAGTAGAATAATGATGAACAAATACTTGGAAACACTTCACAACACAAAAGAACAGATGCACAGTCTTCACAATATTTACAGAACACAACAAATAAAGAAAAATAACTTTGAAAACATATATTAGCTTCAGTTTGAAGCAGTTCTTGATAAATAGTTGTTATTCCTTTGGAATGAAAATGTATAATAATGGATTCTTAATCCCTGACAGCATTTTGCTGCCTAAGCCTGCTGAGTCACATTTAAAACTAATTGTTCTAAAGAGTTCTGTTCCAAGGAAAAAAGAAGAAATGTCTGGTGCTGCCATCTGGAGGCAGATTTTGGTACAAAAAAAGCAATTGTCTAACATCTCTCCCGTTTTGTGATAGAATCTGACACCAGATGGATAAGGTTTCTGCAATGTTCAAATTTGGTCTTTGGCAATGGCTTTTTCATTATATCTGCTATCATTTCATTTGTTGACAGATATTTGACATCTATTACATTTTTTATTTTCAAATCTCGTATGTAGTGATACTTTGTATCGATGTGTTTAGTTCGCGACTTGAACTTTTCACTTTCAACCAATTTAATTGTTGATTGATTATCTTCAAAAATTTTAATTGGGTAATGTTGTTGTAATTTGAGATCTTTACATAGTTTTAATATCCACAACACTTCTTGAGTTCCTTGTGACAGTGCCACATATTCCGACTCGGCTGACGATAATGTCACACATGTTTGTTTTCTCGAGAACCAAGAAATGCAGCTATTGCCTAAGAAGATTACATTTCCTGAGGTAGATTTTCTATCTGTAATATCTTGACCCCAGTCAGCATCTGAGTATGCAACTATATTAGGATAACCTTTTGAAGAAATATGAAGTGCAAGATTTTTTGTGGTTTTTAGGTTCCTTATTACCCTCTTAAGAGCATTCCAGTCTTTTTGTCTTGGATTATTGCATCTTCGACTTAGAATATGTGTAGGAGCAGTAATGTCAGGTCTTGTGCACGAAGAAATATATAAAAGACTTCCAATAGCTTGTCTATAGTTATCATTTGATGATAAAAGATTTTCTTCTTTTTCTAAACTATAATAGTTTGTTTCCATTGGGGTATAAGTTGGTTTGGCTTCTTCAAGCTGAAAATCTTTAACTAATTGATTTATTTTATTTGTTTGTGACAGCAGATAACTTCCATCTTCTTTTCTGTGAATTTCTATACCTAAGAAGTATTTTGCTTCTCCTAATGATGTTATGGGATAAGACTTTTTTAAATAGTTTATTACTTCATGGACTTCATTTTCATCATCTGAGCTTATCAACATATCATCTACATATAGTATGAGATGAATTGTCTTCTTTGATTTTTCTTTCGTAAACAAACATGGATCTGCTTCACTTTGTTTGAATCCGTATTCTTTTAGAGTATTTTCTATTTCTTCATTCCAGCATTTGGCGGCTTGCTTGAGACCATATATGGCCTTTTTTAATTTATAGACTTTGTCTTTATTTTCTTCATCTTGAAACCCTTCTGGTTGAAGCATGTACAATTCTTCGTTATCTAATTTACCATGTAGAAAGGCTGTTTTGACATCTACTTGGAATACTTTGGCTTTACGATAAGCTGCACAGGTCAGAAAAGCTCTAATAGTTGTATGTTTGACAACAGGAGAGAAGGTTTCATCATAATCAGTGCCTAATTGTTGAGTGAAACCCTTGGCAACTAATCGTGCTTTGCATTTTATTTCTTCACCATTTTCATCACATTTTGTTTTATAAACCCATTTACAGCCAATTGCACGCTTACCTTTTGGTAAAGTAACAAGCTCAAATACTTCATTTTCCTTTAAAGAGTTAAATTCTTCTTTCATAGCTTGAAACCATTTCTGTTGATCTTTCACTGGCAATTTTAAAACATCTTTAAAGGTTTCAGGATCTTGATTTTTCGAATAACTGTCTTCAGTTTTGTAAGAAAACCTTTCTGGTGGAATTCCTTTTGTCTCTCTGCTAGAAATCCTTCTCTGTGAATTATCTTCACTTTCTTCTGTTGTTGGGCTATCTGCTGATTTTCCATCAGTTTCTATTTCTTCTGCAGCATTTTCTATTGGAATAGATTCACAATCATTTTCAAGATTTTCTTCTGAAAAATTGAAATGAATTAAATCAGAAGTTCGTTCTTCAAGATTTTCTGGGAAAAAATTTTCACCATTCATATTTTCAAAAAACTTTACTGTTCTGCTTATCACAATTTTTCTTCTGCCTGTATAAATTCGATATCCCTTGCTTCTTAAATCATAACCAACAAAAATTCCTTCAGTGGCTTTTTCATCAAATTTTTGCCTCTTCTGTTTATGAACATACACATATGCTTTGCATCCAAATACTTTAAGGTGACTCAAATTTGGCTTATGCCCATTCCACAGTTCATATGGTGTCTTTTCAGTTGATTTTGTGGGTAATCGATTTTGCAAATAAGCTGCTGTAGCTACGGCTTCTGCCCAGAATGTTTTTGGTAATTTGGCATTTATAAGCATGGCTTTACACATTTCAATTAGAGAGCGATTCTTTCTTTCCGCGACTCCATTTTGAGACGGCGAATATGGCGTTGTTGTTTCATGATGTATTCCTAAGCTCTTTAGGTATTTACTAACATATTCATTGCAATATTCTGCTCCATTGTCAGTACGCAAGGATTTAATCTTCAATCTAAATTTGTTTGTTGTTGATGCAACATACTCCTTTAATTTATCAAATACTTCATCTTTAGAGGAAATAAAATATACCTGTGTATAACGAGAATAATCATCGATAAATGTTACAAAATATCTTTTTGATCCCATACTATTTGTTTCAGCAGGACCGCAAACATCGCTATATATCAGATCAAGTGGTTTTCTACTTCTATATTGCGTTTCTTTTGGAAATGATTTTTCTGTTAGCTTAGCTTTTATACAACTTGAACATTCAGTATTATGAGAACAATTATTCACAGTAATACCTAAAGCTAAATCATCCTTTTGAATTTTCTTGATGGATTCCAAATTTCTATGACCCAGCCTTTGGTGCCATTTTAGAATGCAATTGACATTAGAACATACAGGTAATATTTCTGAAGCGCTGTATACTTTTTCATTTGTGGGTATTATTTTTAATCTGTATAACCCCTCATCAGCTTTAACATCTGCAACTAATATGTTACCCTTTTTAATTAAACACATATCATCTTTAAATGTTACAACAAAACCTTTCTCAGTGCAAGACTGTACAGACAATAAATTACTGTCTAACTCGGGAACATAAAGTACATGATCTAATGTAATTTTATTTGTTTGACCATTAAGTGTTTCAATATCAAAAGTACATTTACCCTTTCCTTTTGCAGTTAATTTAGTTCCATTAGCAATTGTAATTGTATCTTTACTTGAATTCTTTAATTCTGAGAACAATTCTAAAGAATTAGCTAAATGAACAGATGCGCCTGAATCAATAACAAAAGTTAACTTTTTGTTTTGATTTCCATTTTGTTGAGATTTCATAACAAAACCTGAAGAATTTGATTCTTTCATTAATTCATGATAGTTTTGAGAATTTGGTGGATTTTCATTTTGACTAGCAGTAGAAGCAGAGAAATTGTTTTGTTTTTTAAACTGCTGACGTGATCTATCTTGAGTAAAATTTGGTTTTGTTTTGTTATTGTTGTTATTCTTTAAGTGAAAACAATCTTCACGGTTGTGATTGGTTCTTTTACAATGAGAACAAAATTTTTGTTTATTCAAATGTTTTGGTTTATCCCTATTACCCTTTAAAGCAATAGATTCAAATTTTGTTGAAATTTGTTTAGTTTCAACTCTTCTAAGATATTCATCAATTAACTTGTTTTGAACATATTTTAATGATAAATCTGTTGCATATTTGCTTTCAATAGCAGTTATAAAGGTACTATAAGAATTTGGCAAAGAACAAAGCAAAATAGCTATTAAATTATCATCTTGTATTACTTCACCTATACTTTTTAATTTTTCTGCCAATTCTAAGACAGAATTTATATGTTCCTGCATTTTAATACTTTCATTATATTTAATGGAATACAACTTCCTAAGAAGATAAAGTTTATTTGTAAGATTTACCCTTTCATGAACAGATTTCAATTGATCATATGTTTCTTTAGCACTTTTAGCATGTCTAACATGAACAACTTGAGAATCTGAGATATTTAAACAAATTAATGCTCTAGCATTTCTATCATTTTTCACCCAATTGGCATCATTTTCTTTTTTAGGTTCAAACACAACATCATATAAACCTTCTTTGATTAACAATTGTTCAATTTTGAACTTCCAAACAGAATAATTATCATCAGTTAACTTATCAATATAATGACATTCTTTAAGACTAGACATTGCTATATGTTATATAATATTTGCTTATTTCACAGAAAATAAGTGTATATCTTACTAATTTACAACAATAAAATATTATAAACTCATATATAATGCTAATGATGAAATAAGAACATAATAGAATTTTTGAGAACAACTTTAAAAGTTACTTCTGGTTTCAGAAATTTTTTTTCTTAAATATTCAAAATTCTTTGTTTAAAACATGTATTTGTATTTTCAACTAATAAATAATACAATTTCAATAAGAAACAAGCAAAATAATTTCTTTTCATATCAACAAATAATAGTTTTGGTTTCAAAACAAGAACAATTCTTTGAATTTTCTTTTCTATCATTCACTTCTAAAAAATACAATATTCAGAAAATAATTATTTCAAATTATTTCTTTTGAATTTAAATATTACATTTTCTGTTTTGATATTATTATATTTAAATTTTTGAGACATCTCAGTCTCATAATCAACAATGTTGGAATGTTATTCCATAAGGGGTGAATAAGTGAGTTCCTCAATAATAAAAAAGAGTTAAAAGCTTTACCGTTGACACACATTTATTTGAAGAAATAAAGTAGAATAATGATGAACAAATACTTGGAAACACTTCACAACACAAAAGAACAGATGCACAGTCTTCACAATATTTACAGAACACAACAAATAAAGAAAAATAACTTTGAAAACATATATTAGCTTCAGTTTGAAGCAGTTCTTGATAAATAGTTGTTATTCCTTTGGAATGAAAATGTATAATAATGGATTCTTAATCCCTGACAGCATTTTGCTGCCTAAGCCTGCTGAGTCACATTTAAAACTAATTGTTCTAAAGAGTTCTTAGTCCAGGCATTACGTGCTCAAAAAGGACAAAAAAATGCAAGTTTTGGTGTAGTTTTGATTTTTGGCCCCCTTTATGTTTTTTGGGTCGCTGAACACGAATCTGGCATTATCCAACAAAATTTCTCCCCGGAAATACGTTTTTTTGGCAAAAAACGTGCAAAAAACGTGGCTTTTTTTCGTTTTTTCTAAATAACTTCAAAATTATGCATTTTATATAAAAGTCATCAATACATAAATTAAAGAGCACAAAGTTTCCTACATTTTATGCATTTAAAGTTTTTTTCTCTGATCAATAGTTTAGCCGTGAGAGAGCCGCAAAAATGCGTGTGAAAAGCAAAAAAATCTGAAAAACGTGAATTACAGCACCGTACGTCGATGAAATATGAAAAACAACCATTTTACGCAAATTTTCCCCACTTAATAATACTAATATATTATTATAGACTATATTTTATTAATCTGATGGTCATTGTGTCTTTTATATCAAAAAAATAAATAAAAATGAGCATTTTTGTGATAAAAATCTTCATTTGCTATTACAAATAATAATAGTAATAATTTCTTAATTTGACTTTTAAATAATGTAAATAAAATAACTAACGCAGGCTTTAACATATAAAAGCTGAATGGATTCCAGTTCTTAAAGTTCTCGAAGTTCAAAATGAGGGTGTGACAATAAAACAAATTTGGAAAATAGGAATTATGGCACTGTACATTAGATTTAACATGAAAACTAACCATTTTTCGCAAAGATTGACTTTAAATGATACTGAAGATATTATGATGGACTATATTTTACAATGAAGTTGCTAACAATAAAAATGACGACTCATTATGAACTAATATTTAATTATAAATAATTATGTACATTAGTAAGTACATTTACTTAAAAAAACAAAGTACTGTTTCCGCTTTCTTTTATTTGAGGGTCCCTGCTTTTCACCGACATTTACAAAATAGAAAATAGACGAATGGAATTAGTGGGTGTTTTTATAATTATTAATATTATAAATAAAAGTTTTTTTTAATAGTAAATATTTGATACCTTGCAGCATGACTATGTCCCCTTCCGTTGGGACCTCTGATTCATTGTGTGGGCAATCTATTTCGAGATCGGTTTCAAAGTCTAGCCCATCCTCTTCGTCTTGACGCACAACTGCGATGTTGTTGCAATTTCCCGAAGCAAATCTTCTATCTGATATCTTCGCAAATAATTTTTGCTGCTGTTTCAACCACTCGCAGCCTGTCATCTCGATCAGATTTACATGTTTGCTGATACCATGCATTAGTCAGTATCTTCCCTCCTATATTCTTGAAACACACAATGGACTTTTTTTTTCTGATTCTTTGTGATCAGTATGTCGTCTCCATATCTCTCAATGAGGTTAAACTTTACAGTTTTCATATCAGGTAGATAACTCCCTGTAACCTGTTTCATTAGCTTTTCCATGGAGAATTGACACTCGTCATCATGATTTTCAAGGTAATCGTAATATACTTTGCATTGCTTTGTCGATTGCCTCGGCAAATGGACCACGTTTCTACTGTTCTTGGACCTTCGGCCTCCCATAAATATATATATATTTTAAACATTTGATGTGGTATTGAGCATTTGCTGCGATCAAATCATTCACTGGTTCGATGCGCTGAATTATAGCCTGCCCATAATCATCATTGCGAGCTCTTGCTGCTTTCAGAATTGTACTTATGAATCCCATGTGTCGCATACTGTATACAATATCGCATTCGCTTGGTGGATTTTTCTCTTGTCTTGCGATGAACTCTTCCGAAATGGACAGTCCACATATAAAACAATTAGTTCGAAAATTAAACTGAGGAGTTGATGATCTTAGAATTTGAGAAGTGCTAGCACTTTGTTCCTCAATCTTTTTCAGATAAGCAGTAATCATCCGTTCATTTACGTATGCTTTTCTACACTTAACATGCACATCTACTGAGATTTTCCCCTTTAGAAAAACTGCCTTTCCATCCTTTCTTTCTGTACTTGCCTTGATTAACGCTGCAATACCTCGGCTAACTTTCACTGACCCCTCTTCTAAAGGAAAGTCACAAATAAAACTCAGCGATATCGCGCAAAATCATTTTAGATGTTCATTATATTCACAAGAACTCAAACAGTGAATTACTAAATTATAAGTAAGCAGTTGCATATATAGAAACTGAGAGGAATGTGTCCTCCTGATAAGCTAGTGATCTGTGCGACGCATATTTCTAACAGAGGTGAGACTGGTGGAAAAGGAGGGGGAATTAGTATTCCACTGAACGTGGACATGGGATGCGGGGGTGGGCGCTTGACTAACGTTATTTCATACTTGCACCCCTTCAATTAAGAAGGAAAGTGCAGATGGGATCAGTTAAAGCCTGTTTTAGTTATTTTATTTACATTATTTAAAAGTCAAATTAAGAAATTATTACTATTATTATTCTGCAATAACAAATGAAGATTTTGCTCACATATATGCTCATTTTTATTTATTTTTTAGTTATGAAAAAAACAATGAACATCAGATTAATAAAATATAGTCGATAATAATATATTTAGTATTATTAAGTGGGGAAAATTTGCGTAAAATGGTTGTTTTTCAAGTTTCATCGATGTACGATGCTGTAATTCACGTTTTTCAGAATTTTTTGCTTTTCACACCTATTTTTGCGGCTCTCTCACGGCTAAACCATTGATCAAAGAAAAAAACTTTAAATACATAAAATGTAGGAAATTTTGCGCTCTTTAATTTATGTATGGATGACTTTTATGTAAAATGTATAATTTTGAAGTTATTTAGAAAAAACGAAAAAAAGCCACGTTTTTTGCACGTTTTTTGCCAAAAAAACGTGTTTCCGGGAAGAAATTTTGTTGGATAATGCCAGATTCGTGTTCAGCGACCCAAAAAACATAAAGGGAGCCAAAAATCAAAACTACACCAAAACTTGCATTTATTTTTTACCAAATGCCTGGACTATCTGTTCCAAGGAAAAAAGAAGAAATGTCTGTATTGGTAAGTCTAACTGTGAAACAAATCATATTTAACCTAAAGTTAACAAAATATTATTTCTATAAAACTCAGTTGTAGAAATTGTTAAAATTAAATTTTAATCGTACATGTAAGCAGTAAGAAATATTGAAGATCTGTTATTATGATAAAAGTATCAATTAAGGATCTTATGCTAGTATTCCAAAATAAAAAAAGCAAAATTTATTCCACTTAGACTCCATCGTGGAATTTTTTCCCTGTGAAATCTAAATCCGACATCATTTTCTCCTATCAAAATTTGCAAATGCACACTTCAGATTTGTATTCATCTTTTCAAAAAACTGGTATCTTAATTTGATCATTTTGATTCAAAACTCCAAGTCTCGATGCTAATTGCTGAAACAGATATTAAACTATTGATATTCTCTTAAGTATAAATCAAATTTTGTAAATGAAATCAAAATTCACCAGGTTTTATAACAGTCGATATTCTTAAAATTCACAGCATGTATTTAAATTTCAATTTTTACCCCCTTTTAATGAGAAAATGGCAACATAAAGGTATAACAATCAATTTTTTCTCTTTTTCCCTTTGCTTTTTACTCTATGGCTTTTAATAGAAATGGTATACTCTTGTTGCCACCATTAGAAAATCGGTATTAAAAACTACAAAAAAAAAATTATATTTCAAAAACAAATTAAGATACAGTTTTCAAATAAATTGCCTTTAAATGTATATTTTTTCCCTATACGATGGTGTAAAAATTGAAAATCTGCAATGTTTATAAGTGTAAAAATTTGTAGTAGGAGAAATTACAATACCGAAATTTCATTTAAAATTTGAAAGTGTTGCCATTCGCAGAATGACGTATGCGTTACGCACAGAGACGTTTGGCCTTTATAATATAGATTTTTTTTTTGTTATTTTTCGATATATAAATTCAGTTATGTAAATGAAACATTTTTAATGAATATTGATAACATCTTATAAACCATTATTCAGATTTGAAAAAAAAGTAATATAGCTTCCTCCCCACCCCCCAATATATATATATATATATATATATATATATATATATATATATATATATATTGGGGGGAGGAAGCTATATTACTTTTTTTGTATGTCAGCAAATCATTTTTTTTTTTTTTTTTTTTTTCGTATAAATTCATCTTTGCTCAATTCATCATTTTATTTCTATAAATGCATCGTGGTTGATCTCCATTCGAGGTTGTTTTTACTTTGTGACGTCAATATTTTATTATTGTTATTTTTTGGTAGTTAATTTCATTTTAGAAATCGGTTCCGAAAGTGTAATTATCCTCATTTAAAAATAAGTAAAAATAAATAAATAGATAAATAAACAACTTTGATTCACTGCTATTTTTTTGTTCAACAAACATGTTTTATAGACAAAACCGATAAATTATCTGCATTAACCCCTCCGCGGCGGGAGGTTTTTACGAAATTTTTAATGATTTGTCACCGGTCTTTAAAAACAGAAATTTGTGCCTTATTAAATCGAGAAAATGCTCCAATTAAATAAGGCAAAGTTTACCGTAAAATTTTACTGGTGGGGTTAAACACGGACTCTTAAGCCTATTTGCGGCACGTAAATGTGTCGCTAGTCAATATTTGAAAATTTTGATCAATAAGTGAGGCATTGGGAAGGTGGGGGGGGGGGGGGAATTTTAAATTGGAAAAAATCACCATATTTCATAAACCAATAGAAATAAAAATCTTTGACACGTAAGTTCGTTAAATAAAACTAATTCGCTCACTAAATGCGCCCGATTTCAAAGTCTTCTTCTTCCCGTTTTAATACATCTGTCACAGTAAAACTGGTTTTACATGTGAAATAAAGATATCCCGATTCTTTTGAAATTCATCTGGAGTTGCTTCAATTGTTTTTCGAATTTTCATTCTTCTTATTATTATTACACTTTTTTTTTAATATAACAGTATCCCGACTTACGTCACCTTGGTTTACGACATCCCGAATTTACGTCGTCTAGTCTAAGAGAAAGAAATATTCAACTAAGTCTTTCGGGTCTGATGTACTATTAATAGTACATGTCTTTTAATGGAGTATTACTTTGTTTTAAAAAATACTTTTGTTACTATTTACATGTAATAATGTTAGTATATGTCTATTCATTTTCTATATGACTTCATTTATGTTTAAGCATTTAAAAATAACAATAATCATTATTATTATTCGCTTAATTCTCTTTACGCCGCTTGTGATTCTTTTATTTTAAACATATATTTCGCTCTTTAAATTTAAAATAAAAGTCACTTACCTGAAAGAATTCTATGTAATAAAGCGCAAAAAGTATTAGAAAGTTGTGATATAAGTTAAATCTTGATTTAATACAATATTTTCTATTTAACTCAAAAAATTCTTCCTTAACCTATTATCATATGAATATTAATTGAATAGTACACAAAACAACAACCTTTGTTATCTTTCAAACAATTAGATATTCGTTAGACACTAATTAATCTATATGGGTAGCTAGTGTTAATATTATTAACGTAAAAGTATTTTTTTTCTAAAAACTGAATAAATAAATAAATAAATAAAAACCTTCAGCTCGGAAGGATTAAGACGCACTTTGAAATTTTTTGAAGATTTTTGACTCTGAGAAAGGATACTTTCTCGCGACAATCGTGTGATAGTGACAAACAATTAAAGAAAGGTCTGTAAGAAAAGCTTAAATAATTCATTCCTTTGTTAAAAAAAACTTCGAAAAGAAAAAAAAATATCCGTTCAAATTTCATTGCAAAATTCTTTTTATATCCACAAAGGCTCGAGCGGGGTAGCTAGAAGAAAGATAAATTGTAAGTTAACAACTTATGGGATTAATTTTTAAACACGATTATTCAATCCTTAATTTAATTATAACAGATGTAAATTTTCCAAGTGGGTGAAAATAGTCCGGGCAAAGATTCGAACCAGGGATGTATTGGCTGAAACCACCAATGCTCTTACAACTAAGTATTTATTGACCTCCGATTTATTCTGTTGAGCTGATCCAAAATATCAGACCAGATTGTGTGATCGTTGAGGTCATTTGGGTGAAGGAGTCCTATGGACTTTTTTCACCCACTTGGAAAACTTTTTTTATCTCTACATCTGTTTAACAACTTATTGTTTTTTTTTAAATTCTTGTATTGCAAAAGCATTTTTTTTACAATGTTAAATTTATGTAACATAATCCCTAAATGCTACACAATATTTTCATTAGATTTTAGAAAATTTTTATTACTTTTTTTTTTTTTTTTTTTTTTTTGCTAAATATACCTCGAGTTATGTCGTTTTCGAATCTAAATCATCTCTTTCATCAAAAACATATAATTTTCAAAAATAAATAAATAAATAAGTAAGTAAATAAATAAAATCTGCAAGTTTTTAGAAATAACAGAATAATTCTGTCACTTAAAAATCAACTATTAGTGAGGAAATCATGAAATGTGCATTATCAACTTTAAAAATTTGCCCTTCATACAGTAAAAATAAAATAAAATAAAATAAAATAAAAAACATGATTTAAAATTTTTCCGTTAGAGAAAACCCATTAATGTATTTTTAGAAAATAAATTATTTTTATAAATTTAAGTGAGGGAATGGTAACATAATCTCATCATTTGCTTAATCTGTCTGTTAAATTATTCCTTGCACACTTTAAAATATTTCTCAAAAAAAAATTTTTTTTTCTTTTACAGGTAGTTAATTTTTATGTGCTCAGCATACGTGCAATGATTTAGTCTACAGCAGTACCACCTAATTCAAATATGCAGAATTTATTATGAATGAGGGAATAATATGAAATAAGGGTTGCAAACTTGTTTGCCAAATAAAAATTGAACTTTTTTTGCACGTGCAGATAAGAAAATATTGTAATACTTAGAAAAAATACTTCATCTGTTCATAATAAAAGACGGATGCTAGACAAAATAAGTATAAATATTTCAGTAAGAAATGGTATTTTTTGTAATTTTTGCTGGTAATTGTTGCATGTGAGAAATGATATTTTTTAGGTTTAACAATTTGTTTTAAATATAAGCTTTAATTAAAGCTTCAATTTCATGAGCTAATATAATAAAAGCGGGTCTAAACTACATGTTTAAAAAATGTATTAGGTTTTTCTGTTGAAAATGTTTTAAAAACCTCCAATTTCATCATTATGTCCTATTACGTAGAATCATCCCTATAATTAGCAGGTACCTCAGAAGTGCAGAAATTATCCGCTAGGAAGAAAAAATTAGACAAATAAACAAAATCACATAAAAATAAAAAATATCTAATACTTCATCAGTTTTATTCAATTTATTGTATTATTGACCTTTTACGAGAAGGCACTGTGAATTATATGTGACGTAGCTGCCCATTAACTTAAGATCGCTGTAAGAACAGAAATGAGAAGCGTGCCACATTTCCAGGATAGACCGGGAGGCGGCGGAAATTCCAGAATTAGACAGAACTCGATTCGCAAATTAAAATGCAACTGGTCTGCCAATTCATATCTTAGTGGAAACTATTTGCAGACCTGATTTTAGTGGTTAACCGGTAGGTTCATGATTATGTTTTGCTGCACCAAAAGGTATAAATACATGAAGTACTTGGGATCAGGAAAACACAATGGTGATTTTTGGTAATCAAATTGTAAAGTAAAAAAAAAAAAAAAAAAAAAAAAAAAAAATCATTAATACATTTAAACTGCAGGAATATCAACCAAAAATAAATTAAAAGGTATGCAATTTTATTTTATATGCATTGCGATATATTTCTCTATTGTTGAATAAGATTTTATTTTTGCAAATACAATTAATTTGTAATCAGTCAAAAAGAAAAAATAAGTAAATAAACAAATAACGTATTGTCTGCAAATTCTCGAATCGTAAAGTGTGTGTGTTGATAATCTCAATTTTGTAAACAAACAAATGTCGCCAAGCACAACCGCCAAAAGTAAGGGTTAATGTAATTAATCAGATTCCAAGGTAGTACTCTAAGTTTTTACTCTTCTAAAAATATATATATGAACACTTTATTATAATATAAATAAACCATGTACATATTTACTTATTTACGTATTACTACGAAAAATATGAAAACTGACAAGTGTAGTATTAGTTATTTAACTTTTTTTAAAACAGCTTACGTAAATCCCATATATTTTGTACAACAAGCGGAAGTATGAGCTGAAGCGGCTACACATAGCGCCCTCGGCTTGAGTTTTACAGAAAATTCCGTCTATAAGATTCTTACGATTTTTTTAAATAAACACACCACTGGTTTCATGTTTCCTATCTATCACCGTTTCCGAGTTATACATTTTTAAAGTTAGGGGTCCTTTGTGAAACATCCTGTATATATATATAAACTTTTTTACTGATGGTAGTTTTGGAGTCTAGAGGTCATGATCGGCGTAGATCTGCAAAATGTTTTCAGAAATTCCAACATAGGAGCGACCGCAGTAGGTAGTATTTCATACGAAATCTATCTAAAAAATGTCTATACCGTGATAGTTGACTACAATGATAATAGTGCCTGAAAATATGGTATAAATTTAATACTTAAGTATAATACGAGCATTAAAAGAAGACTGTTATTCTGTCGAAAAAAATATCTATTTAATATTTTTTTGTTATAATAATTATATTTTAAATAACATTTAATTTTTTAAAAAGAATTATTATAGTTTTTTATTCAAAATTTTATTTTTATTTTAAACGTTTTTAGTGTGGAAATGATGCAGATTTCATTCTCTCTTTCTGTTTTACTCTCTTTCTTTTTGTCTCTAATTATTTCATATATTTTGGAATTATTTTGAATAGAAAATATCATATGCCTGATTCATTATCTAAAAAGGAAAACCGCTAAAATGAGTATTTAAAAAGTTTAAATTTATATAAATTGTTTATTTCTTCGCATTATTCTTTATAACTAAATAAAATGTAGAAAAATACATTTTATAACGCAAAGAAAAATGGAAATATGCAGACTTTTCAGTGTTTCAACTTTCTCTAATTTTTCATCTAAATAAATTTCCATAACGTAATAAACATTGAAAAATCCAAAAATGTTTCCCGTTGCTTGGATTCAAGCTGAAAATCTCAGTTTTAGAATAGTTTCTGATCTGTTTACATGCAATAGAAAAGATTCTGTAATAAGGATGTACAGTGTGGTATTCCACGTATAATTTTCGTGCGTTTTTAACATATGTCGCAACCTATATTGCAACGAGAATTTTTGGGGGAAAAGACAAATTGCAGCCACGGAATTAGGTTTGATTTTAAAGATAAATATTTTGTATTTATAACAGAGTTATAATATATATTTTACAATTTAAAAAAAAATTCTACGCTGAACAATACAAAATTTTATAAAGTCCCTTTTATTGCATGTTTTATGTTTGCTTACAATTATGTTTATATGTGGCAGTTAAGCCTTGTTACACGTATTTCACCCATTTCGTCATACCCGAAAAAAACATACACGAAAAATTTAGTCCAGTTCAATGCTTAATTTCAAATATTTTTTAATGTTAAAATAATAAAAATGGCACAGCCATTGCGATTATAGAGCCTCTTTTAGGCGGATTTTTTTTTAATTCACGGAGGGTCTGCTGACCACAACCAAATACTTATACAAAAATTTTCATTCAATTCTATGCATACCTTCATATACTTTTCTGTGGTAAAATATTGAAAATGGCACAAAAATCGCTATTGCAGCGCCCCCTTCCGACAATTTTTTTTCAAATTCAGGGAGGACCAACTAGCCATAACCAAACACTTACACAAAAAATTTCGTTCAATTCGGTGCATCATATACTTTTAGTCGGTACAATATTGAAAATGGCACAGAAATTGTTATTGCAGCGCCCCTTTCCGGCAGAATACTTCAAAAATGAAGGAGGATCTGTTTCCCGCAGCCAAAAACATTCACAAAAAATTTGGTTCAATTCTATGATTCTCATACACTTTTTGATGGTAGACGATTGAATGGCGAATTGACTTTTGAATGGCGACATACAAACCCACATACAGACATTTTGCAACATTTTTTTTTTTTTTTAATTTCTGACCCCTAAAACGTGTAAATCCGCCGTAAACTGGAACTCGAAAATTTTTTTCGATTACAACACTTTCTTCTATTGACGATAGAAGAAAGTAAAAAAAATATCATTCGATCACTAATGACGCCTGGTTTTGAAATCTTCCCTTTCCCTCTTTAATACAATCATGACAGTAAAACTAGTTTTACAGGTAAAAAAATCACGATTTTTTTAAAAAATTCATCTGGAATTGCTTCAATTGTTTTTTGAATTTTCCACTCTTCAGCTTGCTTTTTAATTTTATTATTACTTACCCACCCTACGTAGTCTAGAGTAAATCTTGCAATCGTTTTAGAAATCGATTTTTTTTTTTTTTTTTTTTTTTTTTTTGACGGATTTGCGCATTTCAGACCCTGAAGATTCCGAAAAACATATTTTTAGAAAAAAAAAATGCCGTCTGTCTGTAAATGTTCTATCTCACGAACAAATATAGATATAGACTTGAGATTTTGTATATGCTTAGTACGTAAAGATGGCACGAAGCCTATTTAATATCAGTAACCTTGATATTCCGGAATTATTTTTTTCGGATTCTCGAAAAATTCGTTCTGATTAAAAGGTACATAAAAATTTTCGAATTTTTTTATTTTAAGGAGTGGACGTAAAAAGCAATAAACTAACACAAATTTTGCATGAAAAACAAAGTCGATCGAATTATTACCTTGCCGAGATATTTGTAATTCTGTTTTCCATATTGTTTGATTTTTCATGACCCTGTATTTCATTCAAATTTCAATTCAGAGCTATATAGTTATTAGAAATGAAACGCTTAATCCGACGCAGTAAATTGTTAGTTAATATGATTATTATTTTTCGAACCAGGTATGTATTGGCTGAATTCAGCCAATACATCCCTGGTTCGAATCCTGGCCCGGACTTTTTTCACCCACATGGAAAATTTTAATCTGATATAATTAATTTACCGATTGAAAAATCGTGTTATAAATTAATCTTATATAATTTCGTATGCAGCGATTTCTGCAGTTTCCATATGTTAACCTTCGATTTATTCTGTTGAGCTGATCCATAGTATCAGACCAGATTATATGATCGTTGAGGTTATTTGGGTGAAATAGTCCGCCAGTGTTCGTGTCCGGGAAGGTTCAGTTGGAAGAGCACGGACGGTTTCAGCCAATACATCGCTGGTACGAATCCTGGCCCGGACTTTTTTCACCCTCATGGAAAATTTTAATCTGAAAGAAAGAAATGTGTGTAATATAAAATGTTCTAAAACTTAAACTCGAAGGTTCAAACAAAAAATGAGTGTTAGAGAATTTTTTCTCTTATCAGAACAAAATTATAATACATTTAAAAAAAAAATAAATAAAAAAAAGGAAAGAGAGAGGGAAAAAAAGAAAATTTTCCGTTTTAGGAACGATTCCATTATATGCCTGTGCTGCATTAACATTCTTTAATGCATATTTAAAAAAATCTAAATCGATCCCATAGTTTCATTTTTTTAAATATTACATGATTTAGTCAATATAAAACATATAAGTATTGAATTACCAATAGCGATGTATTTAAAAATGATAAATATTTTAACAAAGAAACTGAAAGTAAATATCAAAATAATTTGTTCTGTGATTTTAAGAAAATGATCATTACAAATGAGTTTATTTCAATGACTATTTATTGAAAAACACATACATTACATCAACAAATGTGACATTTATCATGGATTTTACATAAAAACATCTTTCAGCATTTTACATGGCGAAAAAACATTTCACAGTAAACAATGAAAATACACTGTAAAGATTGTTACAAAATCTCAAAAAAGGAAAACTAATATCGAGATCATCTAAAGAATCGTTGTTCATCTAAAGAATTTACTCAATAATTTCGACTTTATTACAAATTACTGCGAATCTTTGTTTTCTACAGGTATCAATTAAATCACCCGAAACAAAACATTTTACCCTATTTGGGATATCAAGTGCTTCTATTGCTACTGGCAGCAAAACATTGCAATTGCTGAGATTCTGCCTTAACTGGCATCGAGCAAGATCAGTGAGCTTCCTGGGTTCTAATCTTGCTGGACACTCGGGCATCAGCGTGTCAAATTCCTGACAGAACCTATTATAGTGACGATATGCTTTGATCTTGGCACAACAACCATACAGAAGACTCTTCACTTCAAAGACAGAGAGCAAAGGATCTGGTGTAGCAACAAAATACATCCTGAGGCAACTGATGTATTCGTAGGCTAACTCGAGTTGTCCGGTTAATCTGAGTTGAATAGCTTTCACTGCAACCGATGCCAAGAAGATTCGTTTGTAACATCTAAGATTCTTGCTGCGAAGAAGACCATGTTGCACTAGCTTCAATATCACGTGCGTGAAAAAATTAATGTCATGCTGATTAGAAATTATCATTGATCTGAAAAGAGAAAAAAAGCAATATGAATAATGTGCAAAAATGTTTTTAAAAAGCCTGTTGCAAACAAACAAACAAACAAAATAAGTATAAATGCGTTAGAATGTATAGATTATAATTCGGAGTAAAAAACAAGTTTACATAGCTTTACTCGTCACTTTTTCACTAATTTAATAGTTATTTTATTGTAAATTAATATGTATTGTTAAGGAATTAGAAACATTTTCATGGTATATAATTTCACGAGTATCCTTTTTATATCCTCGTTTGTTTTAAAACAAGGATATAAACATGATATTATTCTTTTATTTATGTATTTTCAAAATATCTAACACTTGAATTAATCTATGGCACCAATTTTATTAAAAACCATAAAAATTTTACCATGATTTTATTAACTACATAGTTATGCTTTAAAATCTAAGGTATATATAACTTCCCAAAAATCTAGTACTCATCATACTCATCATAGTTGGAATTATTAAATCACACGTTGGAAACATTAAACACATTTTCGAATATTAAATGGGAGAAATAGAGGTAAATAATATAATTTTATGTTTCCTGTAAAGTTGATTATATATAAAAACGTTTAAAAATAAAAATATTAAAAAATATATGCAGAAATTATTTCCTTCTCTCAATTAAAGTATATACTTTCAATTCAAATTATAATAAAGCATTTTTATTACAGATAATTACGTGAACATCAAATGGCATATTAAGTTGATAAAAGTTTTAATAACATAAATGTAATTAAAGGAATAAAAAGAAAAAAGAAAAAGCAACATAAATTTCATAATAAAGGAAACTGAAAAATTAAAAAAAAAGTTTATGTACTGCGGAATAAAACATTTCTATAATAATTACTAATAATCATCATTGTATCCCCAGATGTTATCTAACAATAATTCTTTATTTATTACATTAAGTTTAATGGTTGTGGTTTTATATCTGTCAGAGTGAATTTTTCTTCTATAATGTAATTTCTATAGACCTATAATATAATCGTATCTCAAAAATTTTTGAATTCCATTTTCTGTATATACAAGGTGAGTCATAATTATCGAAGCAATAAGCTATCTCCTTAAATATTGTCCTTAGACACATACTTCCAATTGCAAAATTTCATAAAAAAGGTGCAAAATTTGATGAGATATGTTGCAACTGCATGGAGGGTCTATTTGAGAAGACACAAAATTAAAATTTTATACGGCTCCCGTCGGATAAAATTTCCAATTAGGAAATTTTTCCTTATCCATTTCTAAATTAAACAAACAAACAACAACAACAAAAATAAATAATATCGATATCTACAAATTCCACACAGATATTTAAATTCTAAATTCTCCAAAATTCGTGACTTACACCTTTTTTCTCTGACTCTGAGCGACGAGTTCTTGACACAATTTCAACGCAAGAAAAGGATCATTCACAAATTGTACTTTAATAAAAATCGATTTAAGACAGCACTTCTTCTTTGGACGTAAAATAGCAGCGTATAGATTTTACGCTAAACCTGTTTTGAAAATATGCTAATGGCATCTGCACTAGAAATCTGCATGGGTTGAAATATCTCGGTCCGGTCTCGAACAGCCCACACACGGAAAAAAGTTCGGCTCGGTCAGGAAAAATTTTAAAATCATAACTCGGTTCGGCCAGATAAAAAGTTTAAATCATAGCTCGGCTCAGCCTTGAATTCCTACATAGTTTTTTACTTTAATACGGTTAAAAATTGTTTCGTATGGAGGAGTTCTGACCAAAAATACTTATTATAGCTTTTTATTTTTCATATTTTTACTTTTTATTATTAAAGAAGCGCCAAAGGGTATGCTGTATGTATTTTGTCAATGAATCTTTATTTATATGTAACTGTTTCACTTGTATTTTAGTATCGCTAATCCGTATTTCATATGTTGGAGACTTTGAAAATGCTCTGCAGTAAAATCTTTTATGACGGAATCACATAGAAAAGAAAAAAAAAATACATTATGGAAAACTTCCCTATTTAGGAGTGTAATATAGTTTATTTTTTTCTCAGGTATTAATATATTAATTTTGCATGGATCAACACATTTTTCCGTTTTAGGCAGGATTTCGTCACAAGCAGATTTTTTTCATTAGTTTAATTGTATTTTTATTTTTTGCCTTTGAATCTACTATTTAAAAAAAAAAATGAATTATAAAGTTTTTGAAAAACAAAATCGATTTCAAAATATATGCGTTTTTCATAAAAATTTTGACTGAGACAAATTTTACTTTTTTTTGCACAGACTGAGTCAGTCAGAGACAATGGTTTTAATACGAGTTGTGTCGAGACCGGAATTGAGAATTTCGTCCCGAGCAGACCTAGGAAGAAAGATGAAGCCTTGGTACGGTAAGAAAAAATACCTTAGGTCCGGCCTGTCGAGTCTTCCGATAAAAGTAACGTCCGGATATTGACCCGGTTTGGGCCCAGAATGCAGACTTTTTTTAACAGTCTGGTCGGAACATAAAAAACCTGAAGTTGTGACAGCGAAAATTATGAAAAAGCTCTTAATCCGCATGTTAGAAAAAGTACTGTTTTAAATAACTGATGGACATTTAAACAGTACAGGAAGGAGGAAGAAAGGGCATAACTAAAGCTTAATTAGAAGTTTAAGCTACAGAGAGAAGTTACTTTTCACTTTTAATTTTTTTAAAAAGCATTTAAAAAGTTTATTAGGAGTCAAACTTTGTTTAAAATTTTTAATGAATTTTTCTGCATGAAGGGTTCCCCCCCTTACCATTTCTCATCTTTAAATTTTAAAAGCCAAGAATCATTAAAGAAAAGAGTGCAAACTTGAAACATGTCTCTTTTT
Organism: Maratus speculifer; assembly: GCA_964019185.1. NCBI lineage: Eukaryota > Metazoa > Arthropoda > Arachnida > Araneae > Salticidae > Maratus > Maratus speculifer. Next base: position 156,144,956 of record OZ025302.1, on the reverse strand, counting down.
TTCTTATTTTACAGTATTTTTGTTTCGCCAAATTTGAAAAAATATTTACTTTTGAAAACATGATTTTTAAAAAAATAAGTAACCTCATTATTTAAATAGTTTTAAAATTAATATTGAAAAAAAAAACCCTGGAACAAAATTTAAATTATGCTACAATGAAAATTGTAATGATTTCAAGAAAGAAATCATGGCTAATGCGGGCAAAATATCTAGTAATTCTATTCTGACATTTTGTGAGTGCTTGCAAGATTTCTTCGTTATCCTCATTTATCATTAATTCGATAAAACACAAATTTCATTTAATCAATTTACTGAAAAAAAAATTCGAAAACTAAAATAAGTCTTAAAAAGAACAAATCGATAAAGCGTTATTATGTTGCTTTACTTGTTAAAATACTTTAAATTAAAACACACTTTACATTTTCACTTATTTTATAAACTACGGCTGAAAATTGTACAGAAAAATGAATTTATATGAGTTGTAATTTTCCAACCAAGTGAACAATTGACTTAGTCAAGGTTTGAACCAGGGACGTTTTGTCTTTATCTGTCAGTCAGTGCTCTTTCAATTGAGCTATCCTGATTAAATCCGGCGGGGATACTTTTTCACTTATCTCAAAATTTACAATTTATATTATTTATTTGTTGAGTTTAAATCATTATTAAAAATAAATCTATAGCGAAATTAGGTTATGCTGATGTCACGTGCAATAACGAAAGAAAAAAAAAAAGAAAAATACCCTGTAATAATGGAACTGGAAAACCTGAATGTAAAAACGCACTCGAATCATTTACTGGTTTTTAAGGTTGAATAATGCAATTGTTACTATTGCAGAGTAAAATAATAATAATAACATTCACAAAAGAAATATTTCACATTATGTTTTGATTACTTTATACTAATTTTCTTAGTACCAAAAATTAGTAGAGGTAATATATAAGAAGGGGGGGAGGATTGTACTTTGTGCTTATATATAACTAAATAAATAAACAACGTTCAAAAGCACAAATACCATAAAATAAAAGATGTTAAAAGATGTTAAATGTTAAAAGCATACATGTTTCGGGACTTCTTAAGTCCCATCATCAATGCTAAAAGTGTAAAATATAAAAGAATGTCACATCGCAAAAATAAAATAAGTCATTTTATTTTTGCGTTGTGACATTCTTTTATATTTTACACTTTTAGCACTGATGATGGGACTTAAGAAGTCCCGAAACATGTATGCTTTTAACATTTAACATCTTTTAACATCTTTTATTTTATGGTATTTGTGCTTTTGAACGTTGTTTATTTATTTAGGTAATATATGTATTAATAAGTATGTCTGTGAGTTTTCAATATCTTTATGTTTTTGGTGGGTTCTGCGAACAATAACTAAAGAGAGAAATTTAACAATTTTTTTTATTCTCGTATGAAGCATGTTACAAATGTATAGGTAAACGATATAAAGATTCACATATTTAAATAAAAGATTTGTATAAAACTTTTTTTTCCTGAACGAAAAACAAAGAAAAAATCCTTTCTCGACATGAAGAAAATTTAGTATCTAAAATTAAAAAACACACAGTTAGAAATCTTAAACACATTGTTGAATATCAATTAGGTAAAATTAAAAAAAAAACTAAACATTTACGCGTTGTTTAAAGTTGATAAGATATAGAAATGATAAGAAAGACACAGATTAAGAAAATTGAAAAGAAAGAAAATAAATTATTCTCTTACCAGAAAATATATTTTACACACTATTTATTTTTTTAGAAACAATTTCAATTACAGATAATAAGCTTGCTATGAAATGGCATCCAAATCAACTAATAATACTATTAAGGAAAATGCATAAAGGAAAAAGAGAGAAAAAACATAGAATGTTACTAGTATAAGAAGGTTCTCAATTAACTAAAATGAAATTATTCCAAGATTTCATGTTATGTTACTGGATTAAATTTTTAAAATATTCAATAATTACTAGGCCTCCCTCCACCTAATTTATTTAACAATGACCTTTTTTTGTATAATTATTATTTAGCGAAAATTATTGAGCAATTCTGAAATTTCACTCTGCCATTTCAACCCTATCAACTTGGGATGAAATTGTTTCAACAGTAGAAGATCTATATAAAACATTTCTATTAATGCAGTTTTTTTTTAATCACACAAATTCTCAGTTATAAACAATGAATTTTGAAGTTAAAAACCATCTGCATTTCACATTGTAACAAACATGCTATCCCCCTAGAGGACTAAATTCGTTACATTACTTCATTGTTTTCTTTTAATTTACGATTTTGAAAGAGACACGAGACCTTCAAACTCATTTATTATTATATTTTTTAAATTGCTCTTTAACTATTTACAATGTCATTTGTGGCATATATTTATAAAAATAATAATAATAATGGAGAAAAATAAGGAATTTTCTTGAATATTTTAAAGCCTTATCAAAAATTTTCAAAATATCCCAACCTCATTTCATATGAATTAAAATCTCAACTATATTTTATACCAGTTTGGTTTACATAGATAAATAAAAATGTTCATAATTTTTTTTAACTAAATGTAATTTGAAAAGTTAAATATAGTTTAGTGCAGAAATATGATGAAAATGATAAGAATTTCCCTAAATTTAGAAAATACTTTTTTTTTATTACCTTTATATTCAAATATATGAAATTTGGTTCATAGATTTATTTGTGTAAACCAAACTAAACTGGTATAAAAAATATTGTGAATTTTAATTCATAATGAATGAGGATGTGGCATTTTAAAAGTTCTTTATAACGCTTAACATATTCAGGAAAATTCCTTATTTTTCTCTAATTTTTTTTTTTAATTTCTTATGCGATAAATATAAGCCAAAATTCATATAGTGTGCCCTTGAATAAAATCTGATATGTAATTTAAAAAAAATGCTTTTGTAGATTCCTTGTCCTCTTGGAAAGTAAATTGCCAGTAAATATTACAATAAATGTGTTAGAAAATAAGTAATATGATGAATTATTTGGTGCAGACATATTTGGATCATGTTTACAATGTAAACTTAGCAATGTGTGAAACGATCAATAGCATGCAAAAATTTATGATCTACACAAAACTTAGTTCAAGAAATGCAATATAAAGATACCCTAATTTATTTATATAATTTTAGGTTATTTGGTCATATTTATAAAGTAAGTTCAATGATGAGTGTAGTGTCATTAAATAACTGAAAACTTTATATAATGCAAAACTTTGGGTACTTAGATTTATATTCTAGAGGCCTTTTATTGAATGTATTTTTGAGATTTTGCATCCCAAAACTAAGATTTTAACTTTCAGTTTTCTGTAAATTTTACTTTAAGGATATCCTTCCCCCACCCCATTTTACTTTATAAAAAACGCTTTGAAAAACATGCACTTATTTTTATATTTCAAAAGTTGAAATCTTACTGCAACTATTGATCTCAGAAAAAATGATAAAATATAATTTAATTACATATATTTCAGAATTAAATTGCCAAAGGAAAAGCAAAAACTCATTTTTTAAAATTGCAAAGAAAAGATAGTTAAAAAGGTTTTAATGAGAAATTTAAAAATACAAGCAAAGTTCATATCGAAAGGATTAATGTTGGAGATAGGAAAGGTTAAAGACATGTAAAATTTCTACAAATTAATTCATAATAAAAGTATAATTAAGCTAGCATATAAAAGGGGAAAAATAAAATATAATAATATTTCGTAGTACAAAGAATAGTTAAAACAGTGATAAGAAAGAATATTTTTTAAAAAAAGAATTGGGGGAAGGGGATCTTTTCCGTGGAACTCCTCTCATTTCATTTAAGTTACTGAGATTAAATAAACTATCAATGACTAAAACAGCTCATAGATACAAAAATAATTAAATAAGAATTTTTTGAATAAAAATTAAAGTAAAACAATCAATAAGGACATGTTATAAGTTATGTGCAATTTTATTTTACGATTCTTGAGTTATAGCATATTTAAATTCGAGAAATTGTGAAAAACCCATTATGAAGAAAAATGCATTTTCTCAAAAAGTCATTTTATAACAATCATTGTTTGATAGCTAGTAATTGAAAACAAACCAAAACAAAAAAAATTAATAATATTTACTCTTCTAATTAAGATAGAAACTCGATTTAACCGCCATTTTAAGCATAAAAAATTTAACAATAAAAAAAAATCTCTGTATGATTATAACAGCTCACAAACACAAAATCAAATAAATGTGAATCGACATAATTTTCTTGAATTTAAAACATAATCATCATACCAAATGAAGGGAACATGTACTGAAATTTTCAATTTAATAAATTAATAATGCTTCAAAATCATTATTACATAACTTCGATAGTCAAAATTTTATTTAATTTTTCTTTATAGCGGATTTTTGGGAGTGATTTTTAATTCGACTAAAACATTTTCATGCTTTTGCATAAAATTAAAAATGCCGAAGACAACTTATTAAAACATAACTTAAAAAAGTTTTAGTCACTGGCGGAGTGAGATTGATATTACGATAAAAAAAAAAGGTTAATCTGCTAGTGTAATAATCATAAAATTATGCGGTTCACTTTCTTTTATTTCAGTACTTTATCAGTAAAACAAGAGTTTTTATTTATTTATTATTTTTCTTATTTTAATTTTGACTTCGCACCCCCTTAAGTTAAAATTGATGCAAATAAAAATAAATGCAAACGCACTAAAATGTTGTCCTAGTTTGAACTAAATTTTGATGCTCAATAACTACCTGTGTAAAATGGTGAAATCTTGAACCAATATTTAGAACTCTTGTTGAAACATAGTTCCAATAGTTAAATAGGAAGCTCCAATTATTGGTACGAGATTTCACCATTGTATGTTGGCAACTTTTGAGCATCAAAATTTAGTTCAATCTAAGACAAGATTTTTAAATAGTAATAAATTTCTTTGTAATTGTATATATCTATACTGATACTTAATCAGGTTAACGTGAATACATATTTAGTCAATCAGTGTAACTTGAATTAAAGAATATTTTGAAAAAAAAATAATACTCGTTAAAAAGGAAAAAAAAAAAAAAAAAAAAAAAAAAAAGAAAAAGAAAAAGAAAAAAAAAAAAGAAAGGAAAGGAAAAGTAAAAAATAATGATTTTACGGAAAAAAACTGCAAAAATAATTCATCATTTTTATAAATTCATCAACATAAAAAAAGATTTAAAAAAAACCCGCATAAAACCCAATATTTATAGAAAGTTGTATAAGAAATAATGATTTAATGCAGAAATATAACCGTAAAATTGTCTGTTGTAATTTTTTAAATTGATAAACGTACAAAAAGTTTTAATGCAAAATATATAATGGGATACAACATGCAAAGTATTTTTTTAAAAATAATCAAAAAATCTTTTAACGAAAGGTTTTGTTAATTATATGAAGTCTGAAAAAATTCTGTAGCAGTTTAAATAATAATAATAGAAATCTTCAAATTATTACTTTAACAAAATGTGTAAATCGAATACTAATAATTATAGATATATATGCGTAGTAAATAACTAACTGCCTTGATCATACGCATTACAAACAAATGTATGCGTCAATATTGCAAAAGAATTACGTGTAAAATCAATAAATATTCATCCAAAAAATGCATAATTAAATATTACATTAATAAATCATTCGTATAGAATGGATAGTAGATAATAACACATATTATTCTTTTTTTTTTTTTTTTTTTTTTTTTTGCATGTTTCTATCTAGCAATTATTCAACAATTATGTAAAAATCAGAAAAAGAAGGATTTTACTTACATGAAGTCTCCTACATGCTTATGGGCTTTGCTATACAGTAAGGAAGACGCTTCGGGTAGACGCTTTACCAATCCGAAATTCAGCAAAAGTTTCATAAATACGGATCTGCCTCGTATAGCAGCCAACACTTGGACGGTATTACTTTGGCCACAGAAGCGGAGGAGATTCTCAAAATGTCTCGTAGAGTAGCAGCACTCATTTACTCTTAAGTAAACGACGCTCATTACAGTGCTTAGCAGAGTTGATAAAATCGGACCACCACCATTTTGCCTTAAATCTTCAAGACATACTAATATAACCAAAGAAAATTTCTTTGAACATGGAACCATGCTAAGAATCCCATCAGATACAGGGAATAACCTGGCGTACTGCTCCAGGCTTCTTTCAAATCTATACCACATTGTAGATTTAAATTCACTAGATAACGTGGAAGAAATAATGTTCATTAAGAACTTTGAAAAAAAATTACAATCGCAGAAGGAATAAGTGGTCATTTCTGGACCATTCGCAGTAGCAATGGCTTCCATTTTTATATTCAATATCTGTTATATTAGCCTTGGTGAGCAAAAAGTTTAGTTTGCTAAGAAGCGTTAACGGACATTCAAATAATATGCAGTCAGTAAAATGATGCTTTAAAATTTTTACTGAAGCACTACCAGGGGCTATCAACACAAAACAAAGAATGTACCCCCAACCAATTGCAATTTGTTATTCAGTCCTACAGCTGCCAAAGAAACTATTGAGAGATGCTCCCAAAAATTACTGATAAACTATATTCATAATAAACTACATTTCAATTTTACAGTAAATAAAGGGATTTTACCGCAGATAAAGGATTGGGCTATTAACATGACACATGTGTGATTGGTAGCTTATTGTTTGAGTCTGTTACGCCTTTGTAACAAATAGCGTGCATTCTTTAAGATAAATTCACATTCACACATCAAATCACTAAATCTCCTGAGAGTTTTGCTTGGTTAAAAGGCTTCAACTTACGCTTTTGTATAGCAATTTAATCTTCCTTTTAATTTCTTTTATGACATGTTTTTTGTCAGCATGTTAAATGAACAGCAATTTACTAAGATCTTTATCTGAATGAGAAAATTCTTCATTTTCCCATACATCCAAATTCCAACAGATTGAATTTGAAAGTTGTTAATTGTAAATTCTTTTAAAATATGTTTTCACTGAGAGAATTAGCAAATATGTGTCATATTGCAATTATCTTTTTAACTTTAGAAATGAAAAAAATAATTACAAAATAAGAACATAAAAAAGAAATTATTATTATTATTATTATTATTCACTTCAGGGCAGTGGCTTCAGGGCAGCCAGGGTGGTGGTTTTGGGGTTAAAATCCCTCCCAGAGCTAAGAAAGGTCGCTACAATTGCCGCTTATATGAATCAAATCCAAACTTAATATTTAAACGTTTTGACGTACTTCGGAATCTGCTGCTTTGTTGAATCAGATTTTATTTAATAAAGTGATTCAATTAAATGGCAAAAATTCTAGTTAAAACTGGTTAAGTGCATATTACATGGATTATTTAAGTAAAAATTGGTTATTTAAACTAAATCACTTTTCTGAGACGTATTATGCTAAAAGAAGGATGATTTCCTGCCACACAAATGATCTTTGAGTTTAGGTATTATACAGTGAATATTCTAATTATTAATGATTCTATTAACAGGTGATTCAAATAACCGGAAAACACCTTTATTAGAAAGCCAACCCCTCCCCCCCCTTGAACTGAATTGGTTATTTAAACTAAATCACTTTTCTGAGACGTATTATGCTAAAAGAAGGATGATTTCCTGCCACACAAATGATCTTTGAGTTTAGGTATTATACAGTGAATATTCTAATTATTAATGATTCTATTAACAGGTGATTCAAATAACCGGAAAACACCTTTATTAGAAAGCCAACCCCCCCCCCCCCCCTTGAACTGAATTCTCGCTGCGCCACTGCTTCAGGGCCTGATTAACCACTGAAGCTATCGGAAGCACAGTGTCATTTCACCTGCCCCTTCATTCGAGAAGAGTTTTCTAAATTCAACATACCCGAAAACTAACAAATCTTATGAGTATTATTTCAAAGAACGTCTCAGTTAAATTCACATATATTTCATTAAACATTTTTTTTATGATCCCCTTAGACAAAAATTGAATATAATCGTGTAAAATATTGAAAAAGTATTTTGCATGGTATGAGTGTAAAAATGTGAGTTGTATAAAAAGGTTGCATTCAGAATGTATGCATAAATGGTGGCTGAATTTGATCTATTATATGACAGGTAATTTGTTATGAAAGCCATTTTTATGAAAGACTTCTTAATATATATTGTAAGATAGATAATTTGAAAACAAATCAGCATTTTGGAATGCAATTAATTGAATAAAGTTGGTGTAAGGGCCCTGTTTTCTAAATTTCAGGCACATTCAAAATTTTCTAAGGGAAGCACGTGCTTCTTATGTCTGTTCGGTAATAATGGCCGGATTCACATTACCTCAAGATGGAAATTAATAAATATATACAATGATTGTTATAGGCTAAGATATTCTAAAAAAATTGAAACTTTATTTGAATTTTAGTTAAATATTGCTAAAAAAATGTTGAAATGTGTTTTAAAATTACATGATTGAGCAATATTGCTATAAATTCAAGTTTATCAACTTTTATTATCCATACGCGAATATACATAAAATATTAACAGACATACAAACTATGAAAATGGTATTATTATTGTTATTGTTCTGAAAATATATGTATCATATTTTATGCTAGAATATTTGAAATCACTTAAGGATGTTTATAAATCAAAAAGGGCAACTTTATGACATAAGTTTTAATTTATTTTGTTCGGAAACGCATGAAACTAAAAGGTGTTTTTGTTTAGAAACTATCTTTCCGTTAAAAAATAAATTTGTAAATGTTTAAAATCGTTTCACGCTTGTTGAGTAACACTTTAAAAGAATCAACACCATTTTTTTTTCTACAACAAATGTCAGGAGAAAATGCACAAGAAGTTAATAATTTTTCTCCATATGCAGGTAATTTTATAGAAATAATTCGTAAAAAATAACAACTGGTCTAACAACTCAAAACTTTCTACATAGAGCCATTTTTGTACCTTAAGCAGGAACTTTACAAATATGACTAGCGAAATTATCGGAACGTTAAGGGGGGGGGGATATATTTTATTATTATTATTATATAAATTATTATAATTATTAATATTGTATAAATGTATTATTTTGTATCTCGCAAATGTATAACTTGCTTCCTTAAGGCAGTTTCGTAATTTTTCCATTCCCTTACAATATTTTTTGTCCATCGAACATAATGCTGTAGTAAACTTTTCAACTTATTTTTCTCAAATCCCCGTTTTTTAAAACAGGCGACCATTTTTCTGGAGAATTATTGAACTGATTTCATTAGTTTTTTATTTAAAAGGAAGCAAATCATTTTTGTCGGACCTTATATCACCGAATTGTCGCATTTTTATTGATTAATTATTTTTCAATCTTGCACCAAAAAAAAAAAAAAAAAAAAAAAAAAAAAAAAAAAAAAAAAGCTTTTTTGTTTAAATTATTTTGTCAAAAAATAGTTTTTTAAATAAATATTGGTATAATTTCTTGAAAATTTAATGTGTTGTCATAATAATATGCCCATCAAATTCATTTGGAATTTTTATGAACGAAAAAATTGCAAATCCATAGAGTGTTTACGCAATCGCATAAGAATTTATCTTATTTTATTTTATTTTACTTTATTTTATTTATTTATTTATTTTGCTTAAAAAAGCTAATTATACGAGGGAAATGTCACCTAATACAGTGCACAAAATCTAAAGAAAATATATCTTTCCTTTGTAAAAAAAAAAAAAAAAAAAAAAAAAAAAAAAAAAAAAAAAGTGGAAATTACGTAAATATTAGGCCAAAGTAGTAGAGCCTTCTCCAAATAACGTTCTTCTTTTTTTCTCTCTTTCTTCTTCTTTTTCTTCTTCTTTCTTTCTTTATTTGCTTGTTTATTGAAAAAAATATTGTGTTTCAAGTAACAATTCAATGTGCACTTTTCCTGAATTTCGAAAATTAACTTAAAACATCAGCTTTGGCACTAATTACCGAAAGATTCTCTGTCTTTATGGATATAAACAAACAACTACAATAAATAAATAAATTAAAAGATTATTTAAATTCTTAGTACACTAATAAGAATATATGAAAATTTTTGTATTCAGAATAAAAATAACTCGGGGAAAGAATCATAATAATGTGTAAGCGGATTAGTGATCGTAAGCTTGCAGTAAACCCGAGTTAAAAGCTTTCTTCTTGTAGAACTTTACTAAGAAATCAATCCAGTCTAGAATCATTGTTTATTCTGGTATATCCTAATCTTATTTTTGTCTGTTGGCGTTCCTAAACTTACAGTTATTTTTGCACATTCAAATTACTATCATAATAAAATAGAAAAAGAAGAAAAGAAAAAACAAGTTGGAAATTGCACGTGAAGCGTAGCAAATGAGGTGATTTCGTACGATAACGAAGTTTTAAAAATATCACTCTCATATATCAATTTCATAAAATTTTAAATAGTTATACAGTTAAAATGCGCACCAAACTATGTTCTCCCTAAACGATATGTAATGGAATACTCTTCTGTGGCCTTGTAAATCAATAACAAATGTTCTTTGCATCACACATTATGCAAAATGTATAGTATAATATACACTTTAAAGATGCATATAAATTTTATTATGATCGAATGAGTTTAACACCACTAAAATGCATTTGAAAAATTTTTTCCCATTGACCGTAATGTAACGGAATACTTTTGATTGTCACTGCAATTGAACTATGCATCCGATTTTGATAAATTTGAAAAGACTCGACAAAATTATGTAATAATTAAGTATTTTAAATTTCAAACGATTAAAATGCATTGAAAACTTTTTCCCCATTGACCGTAATCTAATGGAATACTTTTGATTGTCTCTGTAATTTAATTGTGCATCCGATTTTCCTAAAGTTTGAAATGAGTTGACAAAATTATGTAATAATTATATATTTTGAATTTCAAACAATTAAAATGCATTTGAAACTTTTTCCCCATTGACCACTTTTGATTGTCTCTGTAATTGAACTGTGCATCCGACTTTCCTAAAGTTTGAAATGACTTGACAAAATTATGTAATAATTATATATTTTAAATTTCAAACTATTCGGTTTGCAATTTTTGCGTTGTTATATGCGGACGGACTGAACGACAACTATAGGTGCTACGTATTTACATAATTGCGAACCACCTAAAATGAGATAATATTTATTCCCACAAATGAAATATTCTATCATTTTCCAGTATTAAGACAAATCAATTTATGATATTCAAACTAGGTTAATGCATAAAATCTGAGCGTAGGAAAGACTGAAAAACGCTGAAAATTTCGTACAATTTACACATCTACAAAATAAGTTAAGATATTTCCAATTTTGATTTATCCTGCAAAATCTATGAAAAATTGTGAAAACGTGGAAAAATGCACTTTTCAAATCAAAGAATCTTTAAATTGCTATTTAATGTATACATAGACCAAGACGCTTCAGTTGCGTATCTTTTATTGGATAAAAAAGCAATTTAAATATCTTTTGCAGGCATATATTGCACTAGATTGTGGTGTGAAATGCGTAATCATTTTGAAATTTGATTATTTTTTTCATTTATTATTATTTTATTATTATTATTATTATATGAATAGGCCTTAAACAGAATTTCCTGGCAGTCGTCTACGATGATCATGAGTACCAAGTCTCTGTCAAATGTTTTTCTAAACTATATAACGTGCAAACTCAGAACAAAAAAAAAAAAAAAAAAAAAAAAAAAAAAAAAAAAAAAAAAAAAAATGGATTTTTTTACAAAAGGCAGTTTTTGAGAATTGAACTACCAATTTTTGCAAAATATTTTTAAACTTAACTGTCTATTTTTCAGAAAAATAGAAAAAATCATAGATCATCGAAAGGAATGATTACTCCCTAGATAATATTGTTAAAAATTAGTCAAACTTTGAAGAACATTGGTTATTTTTGTCACGATCACCGACTTTCTAAATATAGTTTCTAGACAATCATGTTTAAAGGTTCAAGTAATGATATTTATGAGTTATAGAACAAGGTAATTTTAAAAAAGGCAACTTTCTTAATTTTTATTGGATCAACTAAATAATGTAACTAAATATTCTTTACTTATTGTGTTTTCAGAAAGCGAAATTTGAAAATGGATTTTTGGAAATTCTGCATAAAGTAAAACTTCTAATAGCATTTATCTTATTTTTAAAAAATGAAAGAGGTATTAGACTAGAGGTATAAACTAAATTGTATATCAAGATATAAAAATACAATCAATCCTATAAAAACAAAATCTATATGCAAATAATTCTGTTTTAAACATAAAAAAAAATCTATATCCCTTACAAAAGGAACAAATTCCTGCTAAAGCGGAAACTTGTCTAAAAGGGAATATCTCTGTCGTCATCTGAGGTTTCGTCTTATTAGTCTTACTGTATCAAATGAAAATAGCTATTTTTTAACGTAAAATTTGTTAAAACAAAGTCACAAGTGATCGAAATAAAATTCCGTATTGAATACATTTCGAATGAGCAGTTATAACTCTGCTGTATTCTTTCCTTATTTATCATGAATGTCTTACTTACAAGACGGATTTCTTACAGGCAGATTCTGTCTTTATGGAAATTACTGAATTAAGTATCGCAAAAACAAAAATTCTAAGGATCTGATAAATATTCCGTTTTATATATATTTTTCTTTTTTTGATCAGGTAGATTTGTTCCCATATTCCTTTGGGCGAGACTGTCAAAAATTTCCTTTATATACAGATTGTATTTTAACAGGTTTGTTGAATAAAGTTCCACTTAATGCAGACTAACGAAATAATATGATAGTAAAAGAAATATATAAAAATCTATAAACAGGAAAAAATTGGGACTTTTGATGTCCCACGCACTGATTCAGATTTCTTAATATCCTTGAAAATTGGGATATCTTGTAGCAATAATAACTGAAAAATTCTCCTTACCAGTGTTAATCCCATGCGCTTGGAATTGGAATGCATTCATATTTTTCAAATTTCTCATCAGATAAAGAGAATTTTTAACTTCAAATATATTTCTTAAAGGATGTTTCTTTTTTCTTTTCCTTTTGAAAAAATATAAAAAACTGATGTTTTTTAAATTTTTATCACACTCATAAAAATTTCGAAGTTGACGATCTGTTAAGATCAGTCAGTGGACTTTCAAAATCGCAAAAAAAAAAAAAAAAAAAAAAAAAAAAAAAAAAAAAAAATCATTAAATTGTCGAATTTTTATTTTTAGCATAATAACATTATATGAACTCCCTGCTATTGAACACAAAAAGAATTTTTCAATTTCGACTATTTTTACTGGAGTCCAATCAGCTGATTCTGCCACGCTGACTTTTTTGCCGATTCGCATCCGTAAAATTTAGCCTAGTTTTTAATTTTACCTTACAAAGTGTTATTATTTTGCACTGAATACTTATTAATTTTGTGATTAACTGTAACTTTTAACTGTTTCTTTTAGCGTTTATTTATAATGTATTTAGAGGAATTGCTTTTTGTCCCCAATCTTTTTAGCGTAAAATAAAGAAAAATATTAATATATTTAATATATTAAAAATATTTTATATATTTAAGAAAAAATTGTACAATAAGAGGTATTTATAACATGAATATTTCTAGAAAAATTAAAAAAAAAATTCATTAGAAAATACCAAAAGTTATTTTTGAGAAGATTTTTTAAAATTCGGATACTTCACGTCCTTTGCATGAATTATTGTCGAAGCCACATATTTTATGTGAATTTACCATAAAAACATAAAACACTTACATATAAGCTAGAAATGATATTATATCCCTTATATATAGCTGAAACTGTGTCAGTAGGAAAATGTTAAGCAATTATAGCCATTGTGGTTACTAAAACCTGTTTTTGTCAGAATGAATGTTATCGTCGTTTTCATGATTTCAAAATGTTCCATGCGAAATTCTTTATGCTCAATTTTTCTGATTTTTTGTTTAAAATGCTCTCTATGTATGTGTTAAGAAATGTTACTAAAAATAAACTTTTTTAGACGCATTTACATTTTTAAAATTTCAGTTATATGGAATTTTTTATAATTTTTTTAACGAAAAATACAAAAGAACTAGGTTAAAATAATTTTTTTTTAATGTTTTACAAGTAATATGCAAAAAATGCTTAGTAAAATTTGTTAACACATACATAGAGAGCATTTTAAACAAAAAATCAGAAAAATTGGGCGTAAAGAATTTCGCATGAAGCATTTTGAAATATTGTCATTTTTCGTTAATTTAAAAAAAGAAAAATCTGTATTTCAAAAACTATTGAATATATTTTTTAAAAAAAATCATGAAATACTAGATTTATATACATTGACTATTTCCAGAAATTTTTTTAAAAATTCAAAGAAAATTAAAAAAATTAGTTTTGAGAGTCCACTGTACCCTTAATGAGATTTCAACGCATAAAATAAATAAATAAATAAATAATATTTCAGAATTATTTTGCAAAGCGTAAAAGAATGAAACCTATTTTAAAAAAGATGCATTGGAATAATACTTATATGCATTCCAATTTCAAGAAATTAAGATTGGAAATGATAATTTTAAGTATGATTGATATTGATCCTTAATTCTTAGGGGAAAGTAGTCGAATTCGGACCACTTCACTTATTTTCCAGTGTAACTCAAATAATTTTGGAATATCTGAAAAGTATAACTATACGTGGTAAACGTATTCATTTACTAACTAAATAAATCTTTCGATCAATTTCAATTTGAAAATCTTAAGTTTTATTTTAATTAAAAAAAAATTATCAAAATTTAGCTATTGGTCGCCTAAATTGGATCCCCAATCTCCTTAACTGGACCAAGCAATATGTGATTGTTTTAAAGAGTAGGGAATATAATTTATTCTATTAAAAGCAAGGTTTGCGATTAATGAAACAAAATAACAGCATTGCAATGTAATGAAATCAAACACCTGAAAGGAAGAATAATTGTTTTAATTCAAAACATTTTCAAAATATAAATCAAAATTATCTGTAATTAATTAAAATAGAAATTATGGAACTGATTGCCAGTTACTTGAATATCGTGTTAGAAACGATACAATTCTTATGCAGGAATTTCGTTTTTATTCCACCGCAGACAACATATAATCCTATTTGACAATCTGAACACTGAATCCTTTTTGTTAGGTTTTGTACCAATCATCACTGTCTTGATTTTTCTTTTTATATTTCGAATTATTAGATTTTTTTTTTTTCTAATAGAAATTTTCTTTACCTTATATGTAATTCTTCCATTCCATCATTTTCTTTCCAAATAAATTATGACTATTTTATGAAAGTCTATGTTGAAATTGCTTTTGTGCTTTCAAAGCTTCTTTATTTATTTATTTTATTTTTTTTTGGGGGGGGGGGAAGTAGGGTGCTGTTGTTTTATTTCAAGGTTCACTTTATATGGCGAATACAGCTATTTTTTGCTGTAGTTTGATTTATCTGATTTTAGCAAGGGAGATTATACTTATAATTACTTTTCGGTTTTTTGAAGGGTTTTATCGCTGCAGCTTTCTTGCAAGTTATCTTTTCACAACTTATAATCTCCCTTTTTTTTTTTTTGCATATTTTTAACAACTTTTGCTGTCACGGTTATCCTTCCAGCTTGTTTGTCTGCACCTATTTCATCATTTTTCAATTATATTTAAAAAGTGTTTAAAAAATATGCCACATAAAAAAACAAAAAACAAAAAAACAAACAAACAAAAACAAGCAAAACAAACATAAGCTACGATTAATCAAACGTAAAAACATTATTTATTCAAACAATGCTGAATTCAGGCGATCCCCCAGGAGAATTGGAATGTCCACTGCTCCCGAAAGATTTGAGATTTTATGCATTTTAATGACAAAAAAGTGTAGTTCCATCCTCTAGAATTATACAAAGTCCCCCCCCCCTTCCGGTTGGAAATAACTTTAAGTTTTATAACTTACCGAATATACTATATACTTTTTACTCTTTAGAGTGAGTAAAACTGTAGATCTAAAGACAGGATGAAACTAGTTTGATTTAATATCCGCTCTACTCTGGATTTCGAAATCTATATTATATAATTTATATAATATTTATATTATACTAGCAGGCTATGCCCGCTGCGCTGGTCAATATTTCAAAATCAACCGTGGATGAAACGAACTGGTGAATTTAAATTTGTATTTTAAATAATTCGGACCTCTAGCAGCACCTTGCTCATTGCTGAAAACGATTTAGACAACATTGTAATATTAAATTATCTTAAACGTTGGACAAATATCAGCTGTTTAGAAGTAACTATTTTAGTTTATTACTAAACACATTTTACAGTGCACATTTAGAAGCGAAATGAGACCATTATGGCAACAGGATTTTCCCTTATCTGAAGAAATATTAATTATTACAGTCGTTACCATGGTACAACTTCTGAAAAATTTCTTCGCAACTTTTCATTATGTGAAGCCAGCAACCCAAAGCTACTCCCACCTATAAACTTTATATATATATTGAATTTTGTCCGCGCGATAAAAGGACAATTATGCAAGAATCATCTTCAAACTCGTCAAGTACATTGAGATGATTAATATCTCAGTGGGAATTGCAAATGAGCAAAATCGAACCAAGGGGTGGTAATTGGGAAGAATTCAAAAATTTGAATACCACCTTAACATGGCTTTGACAAAACCAGCTCTTACAAAACAATGGCAGGGAAAAAAATAAACATTTTTCGTTACAGCAAGTTGCCAACGATAAAAAAAAAACACACATTAAAATTCTCACTACAACAATTACCTTATTATTGCAAAATTTCCTCCTGAAAAATGAAAACAAAATTATTTGCTCTTTCGTATTAAAGCATTTTCTCTTTAGTTATTTAAGATAAAGTTATGTAAATTTCTATAATTTGACGAAGGATTTGGCGAAATTGGTTGTCGTGATAATCAGGTAATAGCCAATTTACACTTTTCATATTTCACAAAAGATTTCTACACAGACATCATTACGCAATAGGTTTAGCACGATTTTCTTGCAACTACAATGTGCCAAAATCCTCGTTTTAGAATACCAAAGAAATTTATATATATTTTATTATTTTCTATCATTTTAAACAGCAATTAACAATAAATAAAAAAGTAACTGTAGAACAAAGCAACAAATATCATTTCGAAAAAGAAAATGAAAGTAAATAAATAATTTATCATCAGATAAACAGCTATAGTTGGGTTACCATATAAGGCAAATAATGCCATTTAGGCGCCAGTGAGATACCTCGATGAGTATATGACCAAATCTGTGACAAAATTTCCATACATGTAAAAAACTTTAATCGGTATTTATACAGCATTTTTCCTACTTCTGTATAGTGAAAAAACTTTGACACAGATGTCATGTATGCGCCACATTGGCGCAATTTTTTTCTGGCGCCAATTTGGATAAAACTTGGTTTTTAATTACCAATTTCATAAATATTTTTTAATTATTTTCTATTATTTGAAAAAAAAATTAATAAATAAAAAAGTTTAATTAATAGCTATAGAACAAAATGATTTATATTATTTTAAAAAACAAAATGAAAGTTAATAAATAGTTTATTAATAAATAAACAACAATAGTCGGTTTACCATGTGAGGCATAAAATCGCCATTTTGTTGCAATCGTGCGAATGTAATGCGTATATGACATCTGCGCCAAAACTTTAAAAAGTTGCAATTAAATTATTTTACAGTTTGGATGAGGAAGACATTTATACTAAAATTTAACCATTATCCGCATTTTTTTTTCTATAACTGCTATTTATATATTTACAATTAAACATAAAAAAAAAAAAATCCTAAAAATGCTCTCACACATTTAAAAGAGAGTGAGAGAATTTAATAATTGCGAGCATCGCTCCGGCTTATGCCTTCTTGGTATAAAATCGCATTGTTTGATGAGAAAATTAAATTCAAACACCCAAATAAACAAATAACATACAATTAACAGATAAAACCATTTTTAAAAGTAATTCTGCTATTTTGTCCTGTAAGACACATAATGGTAGAATTAGATTTTAAAAATATTTTTTTTTTAAATAGAAAAATGTTATTTACGTTTTATCTAATAAAATATTTAAAATACATTTTTTTAGCCTGCGCGAAAGAGAATAACGAAAGTTTGATTGAAGAAATATTGAAGAGGAAATGGTCAATTAAAACAAACTTGTAAATTTTATTCAGGGGGAATTTTTCATTTCAAAATGTTGAATTTATCTATAGTAATAACGCATAACTGCATAAATTTACTTTGAATTGCAAAGTTTTTCCTTCGGTACTACTTGGTTATACCGTCGACCAATTTCGCCAAATTATACAAATCGCCAAACTATTAGCCAGAATATATAGATTAGCATAAATTTTCATTTAAATAACGAAAAACAAATTAGCAGAACATATATAAAAGTAGAAATAAAATGTCGAATTAAAAATCACTTGATGACATAATTAGTATTTATATTATGCTTAATGTCAAGTGAATGTGACATTTACGATCATCCATTATTGACATTTAATCTTGGAATTTGGGGGTGGATTTTTAATCGATGGGGTAATCTTTCCTTCTTCAGTTTTTAAATTTTAAAACTGAAATTTTTCCTGTAAGTGAAATTGACGAAATGGCATAAGAACAATTAAATTAACAATGAAAACATTTGCAAAAAGAAATAAAAGAGTTATACTCATATCCATATAATTTACGATTGAATATTAAAATATACTGTAAAAATTATCTTCACTTGAAAAAAAAAACGACATTATTGCGACCATTAAGAACCTAAGTCAGGCATTAAGTCAGTAGTGCATTTTCGGCTTAAAAACACATTCTTTGGCGACAAAAGCAAGATGAAAATGGTATAGAAACGAATAGTAACTCGCAACTTACAGTGTCTTTTACAATCAGATCTGCTTTTTTCTGCTGTAAGTTATATTATACGGAAATTCGATAAAAAAGAGAAAGAAAATAATAAAAAGGGAAATAACTATCATTCAAAATTCATTTAATCAATTTCTGAAATTCATGTTTTTATTCTAACACCAGGGATAAGTCGCCAAAAGTTGAACCAATTGTTATATTTCGCGTTAATTTATTTTTTAAGCCTTACAAATATTTTTTTCATTTTCAAGATAAATATATTTTTATAATATTACGCCTAATTTAAGCGGTCTTTCTTTATTATTATTAATATCATCAGTAGTTATTTTCTGCTATTATTTGCAAGATATTTGTAATATTTCTAATAGATATAGCCATTTTAATTATTTTAGCAATTGTAATTTTCGCCAAAAACAGCTACTGGCAACCCTTTTGTCAAAAATAACCGAAAAATACGAAATTTACTACGAAAAATCAGAGTTATCCCTGTAAATTTGAATCATAAACCTTCGGAAAAATATTTCCTATCGAATGATACAATCGGCAAAAAAATCCATCGGGTAGTTTTTGAAAACACTCGTTTGGAAGTTTCTGAACTTCTACTTTATAATATATATGATTTATTATTATATTGTAGAGATGGGCAACATCGTTCCTTTTGGGACGACAATCCCTAAGGCATTGTTCCAGCCGGATTTGTTCACTAAAAGAAACGAGTTCTTCGGATTCGTTCCAACTGAAATCGTTCCGAAAAAAAGGAACGAAACCGAGAAAAAAAGGATAGATTTTGAAAAAAAAAAAAAAAAAAAAAATCCAGGGAAAAAAACGCGTGAAAACGATTTTAAGAAAAAGAGAATGAATTCGGAGGAAGGTATGACCTTCGGATTCGGTCCCTTGCAATTTGAATGAACGACATGCAGTCCCTAATGCTTATTACTAATTTATTTTCTTACATATCCATCTTTCTTCATAGCATTTCTTACCGTTCTCCTTAATTTTTTAATATTTTAAACAGATAATTTCAAAAGAAAAAAAATCAAAAAATTTCGTAAAATTTCAATAAACATAAAAAAAAGCCACTTATAGCTAATCTCTTATTTCACACCCCCATCCCCCTCACCCCTCTCTCCACTTATATCATTACTATTGCGCCTCTTGTCGGTGTGGGTGAATTTCGCCCGCAGTGCAGAGTATCGCATATGCCCAATATATTTGTTTATGTTTGGACTTGAAATTTGTGGAATGCTATAACTCATAAAGTCATTGAACTTTTCTACTATGGTTTTAAACGAAACGGTCAACGCTCCTTCAGATGATTCGAAAATAGAGTCATTAGAGCTTGGCTATTCATATATAAAATATTATTGTATATGTAAAATAATTATTATATATAAGATTATTACTAGATGGTACCCGTCAAGATTTGACGATAAACATGTTAAAATATTAATTAGAGTAATGTTTGGTTTTCTTAATTAGTAACTTGTAAATACAGTTTTGAAAACTTGATTTATTTGTATGTTATCTATGTGATTCTAACAGATTCAAAGCGTTTCATGGTTCTGTCAGTCTAACCTACTACTCAAGTAATCATCTAAAAGAAATGTAAGCAAAATTTTAAGAATTTTAACCGCGCTTGCTTTTTAGCAGAAGGATAACTAATATTAATTAAACTAACATTTATTTTGGTGAATTTTCTCAGCGTTTTGAAAAAATAACAATGCTTAGTCGTTTCTAATTTTTTAAATTATATTGAAAAGTTTTTACTAATTTTATTTTTATCACTCTCAATTTAAATCCCTAAACTTAAAATTTCATGCTATTAAATAACTATTTATAATATATTTGTATTATTTGAATTTTTATAACATTTTCATACATTATTTAATTATTAAACCACGAGTATCACATAAATCTTCCTTGTAATGCTAATACAAAATATAACAAAAATAGATTAGTTTAAATTAAATGAAAAATACTTTAGCTTAAATATTTTAAGTTAAAATTGTTAAACTATTTCTAAAATATTTTAGCAGACTTCACAATTTTAAAGATTTAGACATTACTTCAAAACGGCACTCGGGGATTTAGTTAAAAATCATTTAATATATAGTCTAAATGATGTATAACAATTATTTATTTATATAATTCACGTATATTACAATTTACAAATGGATTACTTTTCCTAAGCTTCCACGCACATGACAGGAAAGTGGAAAATTGCTGCTACTACCTACCGACAAAATATTGTTTAAACATTTACATTTTTTTTTTTAAATTGGAATATATATATTTTTAAATATTGCTAAATGTTAAATTAAATTTTACGACATTTTTACAATTTTTATTTGTGTGTGTTGTATTTATTGTTGTTTATTTTTTTAAGAATGCGATTTGTAAAGATTTCAATAATTACATTCTTATAAATATATCTCTAAAGCCTTTAACTGGAAATTGGCTGTTTATATCTAATCATTATTATGTTTTAATTACTTGAAATATTTTAAAAATAAAATTGTTACTTAAAAAATTGTTGAGTGTTTAATTTTATTTAATTATAAAGCATCAAAATAATAATGATAACAAAAGAATAAAAATCGTATAACTTTCCATTTTGCCGAGCGATGAGATCGAACCCTAGTCCTCTTCAAAACCACAGAGCTTTACCTTGCTCCTCCAGACTTTCTTCGACTTTCCTCTAACTGGAAAGGCTAATAAATACAACTTCACGTTTGCGCAAGTTGCGCTTTGAGTTGATCTTAAAGAATTAGCCTACCGTTTTAATATATACTAGATGGTACCCGTCAAGATTTGACGATAAACATGTTAAAAGATTAATTAGAACCTTTAAATAAAGTTTTGAAAACTTGATTTATTTGAATGTTATCAATGTGATTCCAACAGATTCAAAGCGTTTCATAGTTCTGTCAGTTTAACCTACTCAAGTAATCATCTGAAAGAATTTAAGCAGAATTTTAAGAATTTTAACAGCGCTTGCTTTTTAGTAGAAGGATAACTAAAATTAATTGAACTGATATTTATTTTGGTGAATTTTCTCAGTGTTTTAAAAAAAATAACAATGTGCATTGATTGCAATGCGTATTTTCTAATTTTTAAAATTATATTGAAAAGTTTTTATTAATTTTATTTATATCAGTCTCATTTTAAATCCCGAAACTTAAAATTTCATGCTACGAAATAACTATTCATAATATATTTGAATTATTTGAATTTTTCATAACGTTTCATACATTATTTAATTATTTAACCATGAGTGTCACAAAGTAGTTTAACTTTTACTGTTTTTCTTTCCCCCTGTTTTCTCTTCTCAATTTAATTTTTTTTTTTTTTTTTCTCCGGAAAATAATTAATACTTTTCCTTATATGCATACAACCATATATCTTCCTTGTAATGTTCATACGAAATATAACAAACATTGTTGATTATTTTAATATATTTAAAAGGTAATTAAATGAAAAATACTTTAGCTTAAATATTCTAAGTTAAAATTGTTACTTAAAAAATGAAAAATAGAATACATTTTTTTTTTTTAAATATTACTAGATGTTAAATTAAATTTTACGACATTTTTACAATTTTTATTTGTGCGTGTTGTATTTATTGTTGTTTATTTGTTTTTTAAGAATGCAATTTGTAAAGATTTTCAATAATTTTATTCTTACAAATGTATCTCTAAAGCCCTGAATTGGAAATTGGCTGTTTATATCTAACAGTTACTGTGTTTTAATTATTTGAAATATTTTAAAAATAAAATTGTTACTTAAAAAATCATTGTTGAGTGTTAAGTTTTATTTAATTATAACCAAAGAATAAAAATCATATAACTTCCCTCGTAGTAAAATGTGTCATTATTAAAAAAAAAAAAAAAAAAAAAAAAAAATATATATATATATATATATATATATATATATATATATATATATTGCCGAGCGGTGGGATCGAACCCTAGTCCACTACAAAAGTTTAGAACTAATATGTTCATGAAGCGCTAATATGTTCAACTTCGCGCATGCTCAAAGACCAATTTGAGTTGATCTTAAAGAGGTCGCCTACTGTTTTAATATATATGATGATAAGACATATATAAATATCATAATACATATAACATATGTGATATTATAGAGATAGTAAATATTATATCCGTCAAAAAAATAGTGATTCACTAAACTTCAAAGTTCTATTTCTTTAAATTAAAATAAAATTTTAAGCTTTCAACTGAAAACCGATCGATTGGTTTAATTAAACTAAACAAATTAAAAGAATATCTAGTATTATTACAGATTGTAGTAGTATTATAAAAAAAAAAAAAAAAAAAAAAAAAAAAAAAAAAAAAATTCCTCTTTTTTTTTTTTTTTTTTTTTTTTAAAATTTTGTAGACGATGTTTGCAGTTGAATAAACACATCTGCTTTAAGCCTGTTATAGCAACCTTATTGTTTGAGAATTTGAATTTTTTTTATTTGGAGTTCTAAACTTTTTATTTTCAAAACTATTGAAAATAGATTAAAAATTTTATTAAATTCAAACTTTTTTAGAAAACCTTGCGCAATTTTTTAAAAAAAAGAAAGAAAAGAAAGAAAGAAATGTTCTAGTTGAAAACGAATAATAATATACAATGAAAATACATAAAAATTTAGTTTTGTATTTCCAGTAATTTTTAGTTCAATAAAAACATAAGTTTGGTATTATTTTAACATAATCAAACTGATTGGTAAATTTATAATACGAATTGAATAATTCCAACTGAGCGAAAAATTGCCCACGCCGGGAAAATTTCCCAACGTGGGCAATTTTTCGCTCAGTTGGAATTATTCAATTCGTATGATAAATTTACCAATCGGTTTCATTGTGTTACAATAATAGTATATATACGTATCCATCGTTATATGGAGTTCCATTACCTACGGTTTATTCTGCCGAGCTGTCTAAATGACAGACCAGATATTTTGACCAATAAGGTTATCTGAGCTAAAAATCCCAGCCGGCTATCACCCAGTTAGCTTAACAGGTAAAGAATTGGCCTTGTAAATCAAGTATCTGGGTTCGATTTCCAGCGTGGGCAATTTTTCGCTCAGTTGGAATTATTCAATTCGCATAAGTTTGGTATTAGGCTTTAAATACCATATTTAGTTTGAGGTGAAGGGAGCTTCACTCTGATCGAAATTCAAACTCAGATATATATTATCCATCCTCAGAGTAATAGGCATTGATTCGGGTGTGATTTTGGGATTTTCAAGTATCAATCTTGATCGCGGAGTTGAAATTTTCCTAATAAATTATTACGAGAAACTATTTTTTTTCCTTTCATTGTACACTGAGTTAAAGCAAGCTCATAATTTATTAACTTATCATTATTTTGCAAGAAATTATACTTAAATGGCAAAGGGAAAAAACATACAAAATTAATCTCAACTTTCATTGTTTGGAAATCATTGTTTTGACGGCCACGTCTGTATTGACGGCAACGTCAAAGTGATTAAAAAATGTATGTGAAGAATTTGTATTTGTATCCCTGAGTAATCTTAAACTTTGATGTAATTTTACCATTCCTGAATACTATATAAATAAAATAGGGATATATATAAAAAGGCCGTGATTATATTTCCAAATTAATAAATCAAAGCATTAGGCATAACACACAACAAGACAATATATATATTTTAAACGTTTATTATTATTATTTTTTTTTTTTAGATAAAAGACACCTGCATCATTATACAAGATAAATATAACTCACAATAATAAGAAATCATATCATCACCATTGATCCCAATTACAATAATTAATTCACGTAAGCTAAATTAAGAAATTGCCCTAAACTATGCCCTCTGATTCCCTATCACTAACAGCTTTTATAACAATCATTCAGTGCTAGAGTTTATAACTAACAGTAAAAATCGCTTACCAGATAAAATCAAAAGGCACCGTATGAACATCTCTGGAAACATAACGGATGAACGGGCTAGGTCCGTAGCTGCAGCTGCTCCTCACGGTCTATTCCACAGGCACACAGCAAAATTATAAGTTTTCGACTACTTGAAACTCCGCATTAGTAAATTTACTCAAACACCTTCCATTACTCCTATCCTCTAAAAAAAAATGTGTCCTTTTTTCCAGTTCCCCTATCTTAATACTCTTTTCCTTATTATCCTTTTTTCGTTTTTCCCTCCTACTCTTTTTTAGCCTATTTTTACGTGCAAAATCCAATCTTAGCTGCTTTCTTTATTTCCAAGACTCTTATTGGATTCTTTTCTCACAAAGACCTTTCTAGCATTGGCTTGCGAACCCCTTCTTTAATATTTAAATTTGTTTATTATTACAGTTCCCTCGGTACGTGATTCCTCACCATTACGTGATGTTTTTCTTGCACCTGGATACTGTATCGAATTCATATTCTCTCGATAACAAGCCTTTTAACTTCTATTGCTATTCTCAACTGGATTCCTGACCCTATTTTTTATTTCTTCTTTGAAAGACGGGTTCCAGTCTTATAAAACTCCAGTATTTCCTTCGCTATGGTGAGGGAAGTCCTCTGAACAGAAAAAGAACGCTAGAGAAAGACTCCCTTTCAAAACGAAGATGAAATTTATTATAGGGTACACGTGTGTACACCTGAGCATTTTAACAAGGTACCTTTTTTTCTACTTTTACGCACTTCTAACAAAAATCTGCTATGCAACTCTTTTTAGTAAGACATGTGAACACCTGAGCATTTTAACAAGGTACCTTTTTTCTACTTTTACGCACTTCTAACAATAATCTGCTATGCAACTCTTTTTAATAAGGCATCTTTATTACATATCCTAAATGTGAAAGCTCAATTCTTGTCTCCCACCTGTACAGCGAACTTTTTTTGTATTTCACTTCTACTATTATACTATTTCTTTTATTTCATTTTTCCTACCTTCCCTTTTCTTTAATAATCTGGGGTTAGCGACTCAACAAAATATAGCGACTGTTTGAGAAAAGAAAAAAAAATAAATAAAAAAAAAGAAAAATGCTCTGAGTTCAGGTGAATCAGAAAGCATAAATGGGCAGATTATTAATAATGTCGATGATCTATACAATAATGAACTTGAGAAAAGAAATTAAATGATTAATATGTGTAATATAACATAATACAATATTTTGCATAATAATATCAAACACTAAAAAATATATAAATAATAAGAATAAAAATTATAAAACTTGTACACATTATATAAACTAAACAGGAAACATAAATATCTGGAATTGAGAAAAGGTTAAAATAAAATGATTACCAAAATAAACATAAAATAAGATTTATGTATATATATATATATGCTCATATAAATATATATATATTTACGTATGTAAATTTCATTAGAATTTTACAAATATGTTTCCTGTCTAGTGAAAAAAATATTCAAAATTGTTTTTACCTGGAACGACAACAACAGGTTAAAATAGTAGAAAATAGTGTAATTACAATACATATTATGAATAAAGCTGAACCAATAAATTTTAGAATGAATAATGAAGTAGAAAATTTTGGCAATGTAAAAAAGTCTAGCCAATTTGCCGTAGTAGGAGTGTTCATTGATCGTGTATAGTTCATGTTCAATTGGAGCAAATCTATGCTAGGCTCGTTTAGGCAAAATTTTAAAGTTTGACACTGCATCAAAGTTGATGATTTTAGACATATTTTCTCAGAGTAGCACTTCAATTCAGCAGAAAATTGAATAGTGTAAGATTGAATTTCAGTCGTCAAACGGATGGCTTTTGTATGAATATTTATGTCCTGAAAATGAACACTGACTACACCCGCATCACACGTGCTGAGAGCTTTGAAGTTGAGTCGTGCAAGTATGGCGCATTTATAACAACCTTTCGTAGAAATTTCCTCTTCTGCAAATTTGGGACAAACGTTTTTAGCTTTGACTGACAATTTGTAGTTTGCAAAGTATAATTGAACACGAATAGCTGAGGATAGCAATAAAGTTGATTTTAATTTGTCATCCTCTATTTGAAATAAATGTATGTCTCTTTGCAAAGGTAGTGCATGTTCCTGAGAGGATCTGAGCTGTGTAATGGCATCGGGTGCGTTTAGACATCTCAGAGTATCTTCAAAAAAGTCACAACTAGTCATATCAGGATCAAAAATGAAGTTTTTTGTGAAAGATGAATTCGCCTGAATTGCACCAATCTCTCCTGCTCTGGGAGAATTTTTATCACTTGCCTTTGCTAGGTAAGCTTCCGACCTTTTACCTACACGTTGAATGAAATAATTTTCCATATGTAATTGGGCCTGGTCATAAGCTCCTAAAATCGTGACTTTAATTCCAGTTTTTGTGAAAGCTGAATCAGTAACCGTTACTCGAGAAACCGTATTATTTTCATCATGTTTGAGGGAAATGTAATATTTACAAGTATGACCTCTTATTTTAGAAACTTCATAGCTGTATAATAAGTCTGGTTCGTACCACGTTCTATAAAAGGCACATGAAGAACGGAAAATGTAACAACCCGTTCCTGGTCCTGCTTCCAAACAAGCTGAGATACCTGGATAATCTCTACTTTGAGGTGTCTCCGCTTCAAAATTTATTCCACCTCTACCAACATGCCTTTTTATGCAATGAACACCACGACCACAGTATTCGTTGA